>JAZDUH010000327.1:27205625-28553750 GCA_036419115.1 Scarus forsteni | reverse complement strand
TACACATATTGTTCTGGCCTGAAAATGAGAAGAAAATCCATAAAAATATAAACATGATACTGCTGATACAGCTCAGGGCTTACATTACAGAGATTTAAACCAAAATACTGCAGGACACATTCTGGTGTTGGTGCTATATTTACATTGCAGCCTCTCAGAGGTGTAGCAGCAGCACTCATGTGGATGAACACTGAGGCTTTACCTTTATAAGAGACGTCCACTAAAGACTCTGCAGTGGCCAGCAGCAGCGACCACACCTCCTCCTCCAGCAGAGGGCCTCCTCGAGCCTCCAACACTTCTGCTAATGTGACAAATGTGCTGCTCATCCTGCACACATTCCCAGCATGCACCTAGGGGACACATACATAGACAAGACACATGAAACAAATCATTAATAGAGCTTATTAAAGACGTTTTTGAACAGAGGGAATATTGTGCTGAGGCTTGATTCCTGCAGCAGCTCCAGGAGGGAATGTCAAGCCTTTCTTTTGAATTGAACCTGCGAACAACCAGTGGATTGTTCTGAATCACTAATTTTAGAATATTTTAACACATTTTACACATCTTCATGTCATTTGAGCTTATTACCTCCGCCAAGGAGGTGCTTGTTTGTTTATTTGTCAACAGGATAACCCATTTTTTTATATATTAATTGTTTATTTGACATGGAAACACAGTTACATTGATGCTGTTTAAATATACACAGGTCCCAAGTGCACTGCTGTAAGTGTTTATAGCACAGTGCAATTTTTTTTTTTAAATTTTCATAACATAAAAACAACCACACAAAATTAGACTTCACATTCAAACAAGGGGTGACTCTTATCTAATAAAACAAAAATACATCTTGTCCAGTAGGTTTCTTGAAAGATAAATATGAATTTAAACAAAAAAGGGGCATTTAGGGAGGATGTAGAGTTTCCATTTTTCCCATAATTCATGATTTTTTTTACTTTGAAGCCTCAATGAAAAGGTGATTTATTCCATTGTATATATTACATAAATAATATTGTGCCAGTCATCTAAAGTCGGAGCTTCTAACTTGAGCCATTTTTTGGTAGTTGCCTTCCGGGCAGCGATGCTCAATATTGAAAACAAATACTTGTTTTTTTTATCTGTTGATGACAGCAAAATTCCAACGAAGAGTTGCTCCCAGTTAAAAGTAGTGTCTGTCCCAAATGTATTCACCAGTTCTTTATGAAGCACAGTGCTAATTTTCAACACCAGTCCATGGGAGGCTTTTACGGATTAAAAATGTACAAAAACAAATCTAAAGAAGAACAGAAATACCTAAGACACAGTTCATTAAAAAAGTACATAAGAATTAAAATATGCAGAAAAAATAGAAGATCCATAAAAATGAATAACTAGGTTTCATCGGGTAAATGTATACAAGCAAATGATGTATATGTGGGAACAGTATTGTTGCTACCTTTGTTGAAGCTTTTAAAGTTAGTTTGCATTTGCAGCTCAGTAGGGAGACTATTCCAGAGTTTAGTTCCTGTGACAGAGAAGGCTGATTGACCAAAAGATGTTTTGCATATTGTAATTCGACAATTACCGTTAACAGAAGCCCGTGTGTTCGCTCAACTGGAGTTCTGATTCCTGCAAGCAAATTCACCAAGCATAGATGGAACTGCTTATGTAGGCATTTGTAAAACATTTTAAGATTACAGTAGGTAATGAAACTTTCAAAGCTAAGCATACTGTGTTTTTCTGATTTGAGACAGTGGTCCCATCGGACAGGTTTTTTGTCCCTGATTTTATTCTCTGGTTGTATTTGGATATGATTGGTTTTAAAGTTGTCTGCGAGGCTTGGGACCAGGAAGTGAGGCAGTATGACAGATGTGAAAATATCATAGCGTACATGTAGAGTTTGGCTGTGTTTAATGAAAGATACATTCTGATGATCCTGAAACAGTTTATGTTAGACTGAACTTTTTTGCAAACATAATTCACTTGTTTTTCAAATCATAGGTGTGAGTCCGTAGCCAATGTGCTACAGAGCACAAATTAAATATATGAAAGGCATTTGAAGTTTTCAAGATTGATGAAAAATGGGCCAAGGATTTGATAAAGTATTAAGTTAGGGCAGTTTTCCACATTTTTGCTAATAAGTCAATAAGTTTTTGATGGATTTTTGTTACATTTTCAGGGAATGTTGGTCATGGCACAAGAGAGATGTGACAAGGTTTTGGTGGTGATCCGAATATGGAAGGGGTTCCTGGAGTTTCTTTTAAAGGATTATTAACCTTTATGTAATAGGGCAGTTTCCACATCAAAGGGACTGACTGTAAAGTATCTTATAAGTGCTCTCAGAAAGATTTATTTTAATATTATTTATCTATTTTAATGCTTGGTGTTAGTAATATACTGGGTATAATACTGAGGATGATTAGAATGTGGTGATGATCCAAACCAGATGTGGATCCTGCAATTTTGTTTTCAAGGATTTTGTTAACAGTGCAAGACAGTTTCCACATTTTTGCTAATAACTCAAAAAGTTCTCACATGTTTTCTGTACGTTTTCAGGGAATGTTGGTCATGGCACAAGGGAAAAGTGACTAGATTTTGGTGGTGATCAGAATCCAGATGTGGATCCTACAATTTTTTCAAGGATTTGTTAACAGTGTGAGATCAGACAGTTTTCCACATTTGTGACAATATCTCCCAGCAGTGTTTGAAAAGCTTTGGTTTGTGCTGTCGGAGCACTTCTAGGTTTTTATTCTAATTAGGAACTGCCAGAAACTGTGGGCCTGTTCCAAAGCAGCTCTTCAGGGTTTCTAATAAACAAACATGTAAAGCAAACAGATAATTAAATTAGATTTGAGGCTCCAAAACATCTGTTGGGAGAGGCTCCTTCCCTTTGCAACCCCGACAGGAACAAGCTGTATTGTTAATGATGATGGTTTGGGTGGATATACATTATAATCGACTATCACAGGAATATAAAATGGCCCTACCAAGGTCATTTGAAGGTTAATCATATCAATTTGTGTCATTTTTAGTAAGACTGATGAAATACTGTTCATGTTTTACAGTTGTGTAGTAAAAATAATGAAATGTTTAAATGCATTTCCTCAAATAAAATAAAGAATATGAAGACATGAGCACTGAAGGAAGTCATCATCAGCTTGTGGACATAGATATTTAAACTTTATACTAGCTTACCTTTATTACTAAATTCATAAAAACTTTGCTAATACATCTTCAACCCTCACTTTACCAACTATTCCTGTCAGTTGGTCAAAAGCGAGTCAAATTTTGAGCGACACAACCAATATGAGTGATGCCACAGCTCTGTGCACATCTGTACATGCACAAAGTGTCATTATACTTCCCCTCTTCTCACACTGCAAATGAAGTGAGTAATGATGTAATTTAAAGTTCTGATGTTTTAGGTGCATAATGAACAGGAAATGTCAGTGATTCTGCTTTCAATTTACACTATAGTAGATTTTTTTGTTTACAAACAGCGAATCTTTTTCATTTCGGCATTGCTGTATAACTCCAAACATAAAAGCACTGGTCGAGGTCTCTGCACCTACAGAGCAATGCACATCCCACTCATTGATAAAACAAGGGAGGTCATCCTCAGTGACACGTCAACTCTTTGCAGACTGCAGAACATCCTTCATCTACGGTATCATCACAACACATAGAGCTTTAACTTTTAACTTCAAAAACAGCAAATTAATCCTTTCGTTTCTATAACCAGTGTCCAACATAAACCCTGTCAATGTCTGACTGTCTGAACTGCTGTACACGTCTTCTTTTGCCCTCACATCTGGTTGTTTTATTCTCATTTATGTGCTATGAGGAGAATCTATTTCCGGCGAGATAAAGACTCTGCTACCCATGAGCACAAGCGGCGACTGTCATAAAATGTCACCCAAGCCAAAGTGTGCGTTTGTTGTGATGCTAATGAATGCAGCTCGGGCCTTCCTCAGAACTTTGCATTGCTTTACAACTTCTTTTTTCAACAACTTACAGGATGCAAACCGACGAGGTAATGTATCTCTTTCTAGTTACGTAGCGGTAGTTTTTGATGTGTGACAACAAGCAATTTTTGGAAAACGTAGTATTGTAGTTTTGTAGCCGGCTATATATCGCTACTTACAGCCCAGTGCTCTAAGACGTGTCTGAATAATATAAATTTACTCTAGTTTTAATTGTCTTGTTCCCAAAGTTGAGTATCCAGTCCAGCCCTGTCCAACCCGCCCACGAAGCCAAGGAATAGCATTTATAGATAACCTATTTTGATGCTATAAAACTCATCTTAAAGTGTGTATTTCAATCAGGCATATATCTAAAAGTGAGACTTTTTTGTAATTACTTAAAAACTCCTCATAGCATCTTTAAGTTAAACTACTTTTTGAACTAGAAAAGCACTCAGAGAGAGCAGGCAACTCAGTTCTGCAGTTACGTTTCCACAAACCTTTTAAAAGATACAATTTTAGATCACCAGATCCAGAATAGAGACAGGATCGAGACCAAACTCAGCACATACATGGAGGCTGTTACCCTGTATGAACGCAGCAATTTTTGGGACTTTATATGAATTATAAAATGTTCTCAATGGGATTTTCCATAATAAATTTCAGTGTTTCTTGTGACATCAATCTGCATCGAATCCTGATGAAATTTACCTTTATGGGATGCTGGTTTGGCAGAGTGGTTATCAACCAGGCACCCCATGTACTTGCTTTTGCCGGTCCAGGTCTGAACACCGCCTGCGACCAGTTTGCAGAGTGTGTTCCCCTACTCTCTCACCTCCTCTCACAAGCCTATCCACTGTCTCTCTCCTATCAATAAAGGCACAAAATGCCCAAAAATATATAAAAAAATTACCTCTATGATAGAGACATGGACCCCTTATTATCCTGTGAAATTATAAGCAAATCCATTAAGAAATGGCAGAGATATGAAATTTTAAAATTGGGCCCAATGTTAACCTATGGGACTTTTTTCAATGTTGGATTTTTTTTTACATCCAGACAAATATCTGTATCACCATCAAAATTTAACAGCTTCTTCCTTGGGCCAAGACACACCTCTGGTAAAAATTTCATGTAAATCCATGCAGTTGTTTTTCTTTAATCGAAAGCTAACAAACAACTAACATATGCTGGCAAAAACATAACCTCCTTGGCAAAGGTAATTAAGATATCAATACTTTGAGCTGGAATTTCAGTAACTGGATTGCAAGGACAATGGTGTATGTTGCCTCATCAATATTTTGCCCCCCCACTTGTACAAAGTGTACCTGAACAACCCTGGAGGGTCAAATGAAACAGAGTGAAGTCAACAAGGTGAGGGCTGTGGAAACACGAGCAAGACCAGGGGTCAGTGTACCGATCTGAACAAAACCAAACTGAAATGTTTTGTGGCAGGGCTCTAAATGACGTCAATGAAAACAGTAATCATAGAAAATCCTGAAACTTCGCTGAAGGAGACACCCGCCTCCGCTCTGGACTGTGATGAGATTATCATAGTCCATTAGTCTCAGTGCCACTCGCTCTCTGTGCCTCTCCTGGTTAGTAATAGGCTTTCTTCTGACCAGCGGGCATCTCGGAGGGAGCTGTGAGCTTCGACACCACAGAAACTGTGTCATGATCCCTCGTTAGTTTGTTGTGACACGTTGTCAGGGTATTAGGCTGCAACAGTCTTGAGTCGTGGATCTCGAATAGTGTTCGAGGAACACTGGTGTGTCTTCAGGCAAGTCTGGGTGTGCCTTGGGAATTTTCAGCAGCCTGATAATTAGACAGCAAATAATGCATGAAGTCTGGGTCACTCCCTCAGTTAGTTGTCTACATTATTTTCCCCTCCTGCCAAAGGACATTAAAGATTCTGCAGAACTAAAGCAGGTGTAGAAGACTGAACTGTGCCACCACCGCTATTAGTTAATGTGTTTTAAATTTGTGATCAGTCAGACTTAAATGTGTCACTCAGGTATTAGAATTTATCAAAATGTCAATATTTAAAGATTAATAAAGTTAAAGGTCTATTTTTTAGATACTTGTAGATACTTTTGTAAAGATGGTGCCCTTGAGATTTTAGCATGATCTTAGGTCTGCCTTCAGCAAAAAAAAGCTTGATTAACTGGCCTAGAGACAGGAGGGTAAGGCTAGGGAATATAGTCTTTTTATATTGATAGTATCTTTGAACAAGATGGAAAACAAAACAGTTTTAATAAATCAATAAGGTTTATGTTAGTGTTGCTTCAGGATGAAAACTGATGGACACTACCCATCACCTCTTATGTTCACGAAAAAGATTCTTTACAGTTAAAGACACATCACATTATGGCTGAATGATATTAGGAGAAAATGATATTTCAGTATTTTTCATCCTGTAATATATGATGTGATTTTGAGCCAATTATTTAGATACATGCAGTCTCTCAATATGCAACAATTCAAATTGTATTTTTACATAATTTTACGATAAACCCCATTTTAACTTTACAGAAAACCTTGTGATTACTTCTGAGTTACATGTAGTTTTTTGTTTGTTTGTTTGTTTTTTTATTCGTTTATTTGGCAGGGACATTGCAATTGTACATAGTCACAAAAAACAATTTGCAGCTGATGCCATGCAAGTGGAGTTTATAGTCAAGGCTAATTATCAACTCCTGTCCCTGGTTGGGCCTTTCTACATTACATAAAACAAGAAATTATCAGTCATTTCTGAAAATATATTCGGAGCATCATGACAGTATTTAATTTTAATATTTGACCATGTTCTCTGATGGCTTTCAGACTCTGTACTTGTTGTAATTAAGTGTCCTAACAAACAGGGCTGTGCATCTTCAGCAGTCTCACCATTCTGCTCTAATTGATATCACAATACAGCACAGATACCACATCACTCCACCAGGCAAATTGTTTGATGAAAAATACAAGTAGCCACATAAATATCAACTCCTGTAATTAATTAGAAATGGCTTCATGATCAACTTCAGCAAAAATGTATTTTCATCGTAAATCAAATATTTTATTTTCATCTCTTTTTGTGTTTTTCTTTCTTGGAAACAAAACTGATATCGCATTCCAACAGCAGCCTCTGCATCAGTGCATTATCATCTACGTCCGCATCATTAAGCATTGATTAAAATATTATCTTTTGACACTCCTAATCATGAATCTCTCTTTGAGTCACATGACTGACAGTGCGCATTCTGCATAGTGGTGCAGGAATGAATCCTAAAACACAAAAGTGGCTTAGCTGTCAACACTTCCCAGTTCCCAAGGCTAAAGTATATGGGATTTTGAAATAGAGTAGCAGATAAATGCTTGAAATAAGGTTTGTGATTAACTAATGCATATGAGATTTTAACATCTAATCTAGAATAATAAAATACATCTGAAGCATTGTTGTGTTTCTTAAAGGATGGTTGCTGAAGAACTCCTAACCAGGACTACAAAAATGGTCAGCATTTTTACCAATCAATAATTCACACATCATTGCCACAACCATGAGGACCAACTTGCTCAGGCCATTCAATAGAGAGAAAATTCTCAAACAAGAGGTCACTACACAGGGTAATCATACAGTAGAAATGTTGGAGCTGCTTCTAAGGTGAACTGCCATGCTGCAGTGCCATATTAGCTAAATAATAGCTTTTAATTCACACCTATTACGCCCAAGCTTAAAAAAAACATAATTACTGACCTTATTATCAGTAGTAATGACCCAAGAACAGAAAAGAATTCAACAGGCTTTTGGCAAAAACTAGGAAAGTATCATGCACATCTAAAAATATTAAATACTGGGTGTTAGACACAAAAATTAGCAGCAAAATAGAAAACAAAAAAACAAGCTGCTATGAAGTCAGCTCAATGAGGATGATGCTCTGGGTTCTGATCCTTTATCAAGGTTGTAACTGAAGCTAAAAAAGTTTGGAAACCACTGCTGTAAAGAAAAGTTCTGAATTTAGTTTAAATTTTAGACCCTTTTCTACCACAAATACTTATTCATTTTTCCGCAATAACACTGAACTTTAAACCATAGCTTGTAAAATCACAAAGCAGTGGTTCAAACTTGTCTGCCTCGATCAAACCAACTTGTGTTGAGAGACCTTTAAACTTGTTTTCCTGAGGATAATTCTTTTATTTAGATTAACACAGAATTAGAACTGACCTTAAATCTTTTAATTCTGGAGGATTACTGAGGAAACGAGCTTGGTATGTGGGTAAGTAGCTGATTTAAATGGTAGGAAAACAGTCTGAGAAAACTTTCTCTGCAGAGAATATTTAACCACAAAACAACACTGTCTCCCTCTGAAGCCTGTAAACACCTTTTGTGTTGTTAAATTTAAGGATCTCTTTATTATTAGTTAAAATTTAATTATAGATAATAAAACTAACTTCACCACGTGCAACATGCTTTAACAGCAAACATAAAAATAGAGTACAACACACACAAGAAACTTTGTAAAAAAAAAAAATGAAGTCAGCTAACAAGAGCTAGAAGCAAAATAAAGCAAAAAAATCAATCAAATGGATGAATAAACCATAAAACAGAACACATTTTTGATACCAAGGCAATAGGCAAGGCACCAATACTGTTTAAACCATTGATTTAAATGACCACATTTCAAACTTACACTGTCTTCATTGTTCAAATACATGGGCTACATTTGAGAGTGCAGTTTAGTTTAGTAAAAGCAAAGTCTAGAGCACACTGTAATAAGATGTAAGAACAATACTAGGTACTCTGAGAAAAATATGGTGTGAGTTAGGTTTATACAGTTACCTCTCCTTTAAAAATAACAAAGAGTTATGGGCAGAAATGTAGGTTACATGAGTAAAAACAAGAGGGTGGTGTAGCAGTAAGTCCTAAAACACAGAAGTGGGTAACCTTTTTTAGTAGAATGCACATTAGCATCAGTTAAACATCGAAATTGGTCACTTTTACAAAGATCGGACCTCGGCAAATAAATGTGAAATGAACCAAAATCAGATTCAGATGTTTATTTGTTGTGTCATACAAATTCAATGCCTAACACCTCACTGCTGATGTAGAGAAGATTTTTTATTTAGGGCAGTTATATCACCTGTTAGATAAACTCAGATATGTTTTCATGACCAGACAGGAGAAAAAATACTGGCTTTGTATGAGAGTTTATCACCTTGCAGTGAAGCTGGATCCTAGAGCTGGGCAATCCCCCCCCCCCCAAAAAAAATCTTTGATTTAACAAAAAAAAAAATTGATTCGATGCCCCCGCCCCATTTAAAATGAAATAACTACTCACTGTAAATTTATTTCCAAAATATACATTTATTTATACTTAAAATATACATTTAAAGTGCCTCCAGGGTCCGTGTACTTTCCGGCCATTCGTTTTTCGTGTTGATATGGATAAACGGAAAACGGGAAACCATTCGATTTTCCGATTTCTGTTTGGATGAAGGGAAACAAAAAACGGGAAACGACTCGTTTCCCGTTTTTTGTTTGGTAATCAAAAATCCAAAAACGGAAAACCAGCCTTTATCTGATATCTATTACGGGTTTATTATTCACAAGTTGGGATATAAAATACGGCCGTAATTCCTTTCGTAAAGCTTGCTGTGCCTTCACCCGGAAGCACTTCCTTCTTCTGCGCTGCTGCTTCTTCTCCTTGTTCTGTAAAATCCTGTCTCTTTCTTAGTCCAATAATTACAGAATTTATGCTTTTAACCCAACTGGGTAATTGTTTATTAACAGTTTCACAGACGTGTGTAAGACATTGCAGCTCAGCCCATTCATTCTGGGTCCCTCACTCAAATTGGTCGATAAAGCAACACTTGAATAGAACATTTTGGTTCCTAGGGAACATACACATTCCGCTTTAAGCCCATTTCGAAGCATCATCCGTAATCATAATTGTTTTCTATAAGTTGAGTTTCAAATTCTCACTATATATCTATTTTCTTTTACTGTGTGGCCTTCTTTCACTGTAGACATTAATGAAATATGATGCTAGTTCTGTAAATTGTATTTAGATCCGAAAAAATGTATTTGTTATTACCATGTATTAATAAATAGCCATTTCAATTGTCAAACTACATTCTAAACACATGTTACCACATGGGCAGTTACACATTACAACATGGTAAGCCTCGGTTCTGCAATGTGTTATAAATCAATCTTTATATGTATACCACCAGTTCATAACGAGTGTTATCTCAAAACAACTTACAATCAGCAGCGTAGAAGTAGGAAGTGCTTCCGGGTGAAGGCAAAGCAAGCTTCAGGAAAGGAATTACGGCCGTATTTTATATCCCAACTTGTGAATAATAAACCCGTGATAGGTATCAGATAAAGGCTCATTTTCCGTTTTTTGATTTTCGATTACCGAACGAAAAACGGGAAACGAGTCGTTTCCCGTTTTTCTTTTCCCTTCATCCAAACGGAAATCGGAAAATCGGATGGTTTCCCGTTTTCCGTTTACCCATATCAACACGGAAAACGAATGGCCGAAAAGTACACGGACCCTCCAGGTCAAAAAATCAACACAGAAATCGACAAAATGTGTCTCTGCACTTTCTTATACACTTGTTTGAATTAACTATGAAGATAACAAAATGCCTGAGGTAATGCTTGTTGTAAAAAAATACAAATTTTAATAGAAAACTCAACTCTTGTTGTCAAAAATGTTAAAGTGTACAGAGTAATGAAAAAAGTGCCTCAAAGCGCGAATGTGAAATGAACGGGTTGAATTAAAAAAAAAAATTGTTAAACTCGAGTTTCAGGAAAAACAAATCGATTTTTTTCTTGCCAACTCGATTTTTAAATTGAGATCCAGGTCTACTGGATCCACATGATTTAATGTCTGTAATTAGGCAGATCAGTCTTGGTCAAGCTCTAATCTGCATGTCTCAAAGCAGGTGGACCAATCAGAGTCTTTTAAAGCAGGAAGAGGTGGAGCTATGAGCATCGACAGCAGGAAGTGACTGCTCGTACAGAGATTAGCTTAGATGCTAATAGCTTCAGTGGCAAATGTATCAGATCTGAACCACATTTCTTTATTACATTAAAGTCAAACAACACTAAAAGCATTTCCCGACTGGAAGGATATTTTCACTCCACTTCTGACATGTTTGCTAAGAGTTTTTTCTATGCAGTGACTAACGATTGGTACTTTACACCACAGCAGTAGTGCCCACCCATGGCGACATCTAATAGGCCTGTGATTAATGTGATTGACAGACCAATCGTCCAATCACCTGTTGGATTTGACTTTGAAAGATTCTGCCAAATCCTAAACTCTGTCTATGGGCTTTTCCCAAGATGAGCTGGTGAAATGTAACGGTCCATCTGGTGCGTCAGGTTAAGAAAATGACAGCAAGAGACGCAGTTATAAAACATCTATATCTGCAAAAATCATTATCTAAAACATGAATAATTGTATCTGCCCTGATTTTCACAATCTGTGCATCACTACTTTTTAGCACTTCCAGATAAAACATTTCAGAATTATTGCACAAACTGTTCTTTCCTGGCTAAAAATGTAACAAAAGATAAGTGTAGTGCACATTTGACACCACTGATCCTTATAATAAAGTTGATTTTATTATTTTGAAACATGCTTTTACAGAATATGCAGAGCTTTGATAACCTCAACATATAGAAATGTTACATTTTGTTTGTGTGATTTAAATAGTGTACACAAGTTTGTGCCAAATGTCTGACAACTGAAATACAATACCCAATTTCAATGAAGTTGGGACATTGTGTAAAACATAAATACCCATAAGGCAATCAGAGAGCACAAGCCTCCACCAACAAAGTGGCTCACATATTGCTGTTGCATCTATAAGCAAAAGATCCATGATGGAGTAACACTCAGATTATGATTCATTTTGTTATCATTATCAGTTTGAGATTATTGAGTAGAAACGAATGTCCTTTAATGCCGTTTATCTGGCCATGACTGACATGACCTGAAACTTTCAGCACCATCCATGGTGGCTTTAGCGTAATTTGCAAACAAACACAGGCAAAGATGTAAGGTCCTTGGCGATGGCAGCTTTTCAGCCAATATGTTTAATTTACAACACAAAAGCAAGACTCATTTTGATACAGTCATTTAATATTCAACTGAATGTTGGCTATAGGTCAAGAAGAATTGAAATATCATGATATTCTGATTTTATTTATGCTTTTTCAAAATGTCCAAACTTCACTGGTTTTGTAAATAAAAAACTTAATTGTTAATCTAGGACATCTATTTTTGTTGCAATCTCAACAGACAGGTATTAGCGTTGTTAGTTTTTTCTAAAATTATAATTATAATTAATCAATAGTTATTGAGGTTTCCTTCACTTACCATGATGTGGAAAATGTGTAATTGTAAAGAACCACATTTATATTCATAATACTCAAAATTTTCTCCTGTAAAATATCAAACATGTACATAACCACCATATTTCTATTTATAATGTCTCAAATCTACATCTGGAAAATATCAAAAATGTACATAACCACTGTAAATATACCACTTATTATATACTATGTATTTTCTAGTTTTTGTTTTTTTTTTATCAGCATTTTAATTGATTTTTAATTACTTTATTTTTCATTTGTACGTTTCTGCTTATATTTCGTTTGTGTCCTGCAGCTGCTGTGGATTTGGAATTTCTAAAAAAACACAATAACAATAAGGAAAAAAAGAATAATGCCCAGTTAATACGTTTATACACTGCAGTAAAACGGTAAGAGTGTCCATATCAGATTTATTATTTGCCAGCCATTATCATTACTTAACAGAAATAGGCACTGTTTTATATCATGTTTAACCCTACACAGCTAAACATACATAACTATGCCTCTGGTCTGTGTTTCTGATCCTAATTTTGTGGCATTAATTCAACAGGATCCAAAGCAAACCACATGCTTTACTTAACGATGTTTCCACTGATACACACCAACCCAATTACTTTAGTTAAATCCTTCACTCAAACTGAATTTATCCCTCAGCTTGTGACGCTGAACTGTCTACTGGGCGCAAGGAAACACCTACGAGACAAACTGTGCTGCAAAATCCCCAATATCAGTAAAGCTGTGAGGTTATGAGGTTTACTACCACTCCAAACACTCTTTAAAATGGTGATTGCATAATTTTATTGATGTAAAATCATCCCTCTAAATCCCTGCATGCCAGGGTGCCCTGAAGGGATCAGACAAGAAATTACAGTAAGGAACAGTGCCAGGTGTTTCCTTCTCTCTGCTACTGAGCAAAACTTTAGCAGCTGCTCTCCCTCAAGGTGGTCCGTCTACAGGTGTAAATGAGCCATGTAGGGCTGCTGGGACACACTCCGAACCTGGATGCTTTCTCTCCTGAAGCCACATGGAGCTGAATTCCTGTGTAAATAACAACTCCACCTGACATTTGGGTGCATTACTGAGCTCCACCAAGTCTTATTTGTCCTGCTTTCCCTTTCAAGCAACGGGAAGCTTTTACTGCCATTTACAGCTCATGAAATCACCAAATAATGACGTCTAAAAAGGCAGAATTATAGAACACAAAACACCTTCAAAGTCTGCCATGCATTTCCCTTTTCCCTGTCCTACCTAACACTCTGACACCACGTCCATTTCACACTCTGGAGTGCATGTTTGCCTCCCTGTAAAGCATCCTTCCTCCTTCTGTGTGCTCATGATGTTCTGTGTCAGCGTGCGGCCTGATTATCCTGTTAGGTACAAACAACATTAGCAGACACCACATGATGTGCACAGACAGAGGTGAAGGTGGGCTTTATGTGGAGGAATTTAGGACAACGTGTTTTTTGCTTAAGATCCAGGACTTTCACAGCCTTTTTTATACCTCAAATCCTATTTTGCCGGACATTTTTAAATGATAGTATGGTTTAAGGTGATATCTTGATGTTGTTTAACAAAGATATCAGGCCTCATCTAAAGGACTGTTTGCTGTGAATGAGCCACTAATGGTTACACACTTTATAACTAATGGAAAATCTATCTACAAATATTTAGATTAACAGGAGACATAGAGATTTTAATTCGTTTTTTATGGCTGTAAATGTAAGTGTAACATTTGGCATTTCAATCAATCAATCAATCTGTTATTTAGGGGTGTCCTGATACAGCTTTTTCACCTCCGATACAATACCGATATTGCAGCCTTGAGTATTGGCCAATACCGATATCGACCCAATACAATATCAGCAGGAATCATACATACTTTTATTTCTTATTTTGTAGCATGGACTATAAGAATAGTCTTGATCAGGTGATATTACTCAAACAGAGAACAGTAGTCAGCAATAGTAGGTATGACAAAAACTGACCCATTTGTGATTAACCAATGGATTCAATAAAATATAACCTTAAACATTAGAATATAGTATAATTAAATAAAAAAGAATAAGAAGACCCTGATAAGTAACCTAAATAAATCCACTAAAAAACATAAATTTTTAAATTGCAAAATAAGCACTGTGTTTAGCTTAACATAAGCAGATTCTGCAACTGAATTAAATAAATACATAATAAATTAGAATGGATGCTTGTATCAGGGTGCTTATGTTGGAGATTTTAGATGCAAGCCGATATAATCCCATGTTTGTTTTTTTAGCTGATAGCGGACGGATATCCATAATCAATATCGGATTGGGACACCCCTTACGTTATTTGCATAGCACTTCTCAAACAAAATTTGCATCGCAAAGTGCTTTATATAAAAGAGAAATAACAAAATAGAAGACTGAAGACAATGAAAATACAAGACCATGCCCACCCACCCACCATCGCGATCCACATAGAGCACACAAAGAAAAACATGAAGAAGAGATTCCAACAGAAAATAGAATTAGAGAACTGAGGAAAAGCTTTTTGAGTTAAAATGAGTAAACAGGAAATAAGTCTAACATGACGTAACAAAAAAAATAAGAAATGAAAAGACAAAATATACTTCCTTGTGGTTGTATGGCTTTATGGAAAATTGATTTAATGATTAAGACGAGCATTAAATGTGATGTAATGAATAATGTGAAGTAAAATTCACATGGTCTTGCTTAAGCAGGGTGGTGGTTTGTTGTGATAGCTGGAAAAGTGGGTCAAACCGATAAGGTGGGAGGGTTTCCTAACCAGTTTTCCTCTCTTAAAGGGATATGCCAACTTTATTTTTGTTTTCATGTCTTGTTTCACTCCCCAGCCCATGACAAGCAGATAGACGCCATTCTTTTGACTGTGTGCAGTAACAAGAAAGAGACATGCAGAGCTCACCCATCGCTAATTAGCTAAACACAAACACTGTTAGTATATGGGAAGTGTTAGCCTGCCTCTGGCAACAGTCATCAGATAAACTCTTCAGCAACTCTAAACGGTCCTGTGTGCTTGTTGTGACTTTTTTTATTTAACTACATTATGCTACATAATCCTGTACTATCGTCACATTATCCTCTTCTCCTAAATAGAGCCTTTTTTGTTAACCTCCTTTGTAGGTGGTTTGCAGTAGAGGTGTGAAGTGCACAAATGGAGTCTTTTGAACTGCTCTTTAAGAAGAACAACAAGAATCTACTCACAGTTGCAAGTGTGCCATTCATTAGACATTCGTAAGACATTCTCAACTGCAAATTGCCTGAAAAATTCTATAATAGTATGTGTAAATTTGTTGGTACGATAGACCCTTGGTCAGTCAGGAGTGCTGCAAGCAATTGCAACATTGAAATTTCGGACAACTTGTACATTGTTGTCCGAAATTTCAATTTCAATTCAAAAACAATACATCTTTCAGCCCTACTACCCAGTGTGCCAAAGCCATGTCAAAACTAATGGATCTGACAGCAGAAATGTAAAGAAAACAACTGAACCTATGCTGTTTTTTTAGTTTGCTCTCACCAAAAGTAAAATGGTAAATGACTACCAATGCATATGTTAACATATTTGCTGGTTGGATAGGGCAGAGCTGAATAAATCAATCACCAGCTGCTCCTACAATCTAACGCCAAATATACTAAATCATCCTCTTTAACAAATGCAAAAAGACATGGAAAAGCTGACAATACTGCCCAAGTGTGACAAATAACTTAGAAATGACTGAACAAGCTGTTAGCCTGACACACCAGATGGACTGTTTCATATCCATGGGATATATTTCAAGTCAATCCGAGCAACATCCCAGAGAAATGTACTGGAAAGGGTAGAAATTTCAAGAGAAACTGGAAGGTGATTGGAATAACTGTTTGTTTGTCACACTCATTGCAGACCAGCCATAGGCCTGCAGTCATGTCTCATTTTCAGCTAGGGCTGGGTATTTCCATAACCCCTCAATATAATACGCAATCTGATACAGAGGCCACAACATGATTGAATCACAGTGTCTTTAAATTGTGGACACTGACTTTTCCTTTTAGACAATTCTCAACTTTTTTTCTTGTGACAACAAAGACAACGTTTAAAGACAATTTTCAGCTCTTCAGGGATCTTGTTAGTAGGGATGTAACGATATGGAAATTTTGTGTCACGGTTATTGTAACCAAAATTATCACAGTTATCATTATTATCGCGGTATTGTTGCAGTGTGCTCAAAATGTTCTAAAAGTACTTTTACACAGAATTGAAATCATTTAACCCCTTTATTATTATATTCATAACAGTTCTTTTGTCTTTTTTGTCAATACATGTGTCAGACTCAGAGGCCAAACAATGCAAACTGCGCATGTGCACCTCGGGTGAGGCTCCTTAATCGAGGGCAAATACATAGTTCCGGCTTTTCCAGGCAAAGAGTAGCATCACCGTGCGTTACTGAGGCAGTGTGGTGATCAAGCACGATATAACGGTAATTTCAATTGGACACGGTAACGATTATCGTGGGAAATTTTATCGCGGTTTACCATTTTACCGGTAACCGTTACATCCCTACTTGTTAGTAATTGAAAATTTGAAATGTGATCTTCATCAAGTGGTTTGGCTTCCACTGCCACCATTGAACAACAAGGTTAATTTTACACAGTCATCTAATTTTGCCGCTGCCGTCACAGTTGGTGCCTTGTCAATTCTGTAAAATCCTGTAAAATTAACCTTGTTGTATGGGTACACATATCGGCAAATGGGTAGATGATGTTAAACTTATTTTTATTTTTTTTAGCACTGGCCTACTTTAGCACACCTAGCTAACAGCCTGGTCGTTTTTCTAACCAGGAATAATTGTTTAAGCTTGAAGCTGGCACTAGTTTACAGAGCACACCTGCCTTGGTTAGCACTTTGTTAGCATGAATCCTTTTTAAAATACAGCAATGCTTTAAAACTCACAAACAGGTCGATGCTAAATGTACCTTATGATGTAGAAAAAAACATCCAAATATCTTAAGCTTGTGTTTACCGCCAATCTTAGTTCAGAGATTTATCTGAAACCCCATTCAAAAATCCCATAGACTTTGTGATGAAGGAACAGGAAGTGCTTAAATACTAGCGCACGCTGAGTTTTGGTGATAGTTACTGCTCCACTCTGTTGACACACAGTTAAAAAAAACATGCACAAAGGGTTTCTGGCGATGTTTCCCAGCCTTAGTTGTGCATCTGAACTATATTTTATTAGCATAGATAAGTCAAACTGCATTTTAAGAGACAAAAGTCGAGTTTTTAGGGAAAGTCTTTATGCTTCAAGGCTTTGGTTTCAGATTACAGGATTAGTTGTGGTGAATTTCTCAACCTTTAAGCCCTGATTCTAGCCAAAGTTACGTTTTTCTTAACATTTGAGCTTGTTTTTTTATTACATGGAAAGCATGTTTGTGTGTAAATTTGACCATAAACTCAAATTTAGAGCATTCAGCTTGTATTGCCATCCAGGTTAAAACAACCAAGATGTGATTTTTTTGGGTCACGCTGCCCAGCCCTACTTGTTTGCATGAGCATCAAAGCTGGTCTAATTTATGTAGTTGCAGCATTCCCAGCCCACTATTTTCTCATTTAAACAGCCTGATTTTGATCATTACAGGCCGGATCATGAGGGCATTTTCACACTCTTGAATGCAAATACAGCCCCGTGGAGTAAGAACACGGTCTGGAGCCTCTGAAGCTTCATGTGAAGTGATGGAAGAAGCCCAAACATGGAGCTCCTTCCTCCTCAAAGTGTCAAACAGCAGTGTAGGAAGCAGCAGTGAGATGGCACAGAATATTACCTGGTATCATGTAACCTGTGTCAGCAGTCTGATCCTTTTGTTTGATCCTCAGTGCTCCCACCACGGATCCAAAATAATCCTTGTGATCATCGCAGTGCTGATTTGACGTCCTCCTCTCAGTAAAGGCAGCTCCTCTCCTCCAGGTAATCCATCAATGACATTTTTAACTGTTCATGGAGCCTCATTCATTCTGTCTGTGAGGACCAGCAGCGGCGGCAGCAGCAGCACGCTGAAGATCTGAAACTTTTTGCTGTAATTGGCGCTATTCTTAGCTTCTCGCCTCTAAACGCTTAATTGGATTATCCCCGCGGTTTGACAGCGACAGGTCAGAACCACCAATAGCGGGTGGCGTGAGATCAGCTACACCGATTTAACTAATCCGTCTGACGCCCAAAGGTGCGGTGGAGCCCCGGCGGTAGGTGCGCTGCGCTGACGCCTGGGAAGGACGAACGACCTCGGCCAAGGGAGCCTCCTGTTTCCCCGGGGCTGCTCCCTCACGATGATCATAACACTGCGGGCTCTCTTCGAACAAGGGGTAAGAAATCTCGGTGCTGCTGCTGGAGGTGGGCTCGGCTCGGCTCGCTGCGGGACTCGGTGCAGCTGGGACGGTGCTCCATGCCGGAGACGGTGCGGGCTGTTTTTGCGCGCAGCTTGTTGTCTCGCGCTCTCTCTGCAGGCCGCGGGGTATCTGCGCAGGGACAAGGAGAAATAATAACAAGCATGCAGTAGGCCTGTCAGGTGGCTGCAGGGAGAATTTAAAGCACTCAGCGATAAGTTAACGTAATTTTAGCGAATGTCCTTCTTCAGTCACATGTCTCCACACACCGAGGCTGCGTGCGTACGTGCAGGCTTCCGTTGTTGTAGCGTAGCAGAGCATAAAGGAACTGATGGATGAACTCTAGATGGTACCCTAACTACTATACTATGGACTGATGCAGAGCCTGGGTATGGCAACCAAACTGCCTTATCATTATGTAAGCATTAGTCCTACATTCATATGTGCAGCCCGATAGATGCAGAAACAGTATGTATCTTATTTTATGTCTCTACTGGATCCTGTCCCTGCGCACCCAAAATCTAGGGATGCGCCAGTGGTGAAAATCAGGGCTGATGAATGCAGGTGTTTGATATAACAATTGAGAAGAATGCCAATATCACAGGTGTACACTGTTGACTGATTTTTGGAAACTTAACAGTATTTTACCATATATTTACAGTAAAAAATCTATACCGTAACTTACTTTAAATGGCAAAAGATTGTGAAAAATATACTGATCACTGCAAAATTAACATATTTTTACCAAAAAATCTAGTTACTGACTATACAGTAAATTAGTGAAAAGGACAATTGATTGAGATGAAATCCTATACCCAGGAAAACTGAAAAATAACAGGCAAGATTTATTTTAAGGAAACATTTGTTTTACTAAAATCTTGCTAATAAATAATCAAAGTATTAAATAAAGTCATATAAGCTAAATTAGAGCAAGTTCTCTGTGATTTACAATGCTATAAAAAGTTATAGAATGAAATACAGTTATGATACTGTAAGAGTAAAATAGTAATTATGTATTTTTGACCAAAGTACCTTGAATACCTTGATGCTACCTTGAATTAAAGAACAGTAAGAAACTGTTACATAACAGTAATAATGCTTAGTTATAATAGAGAAATGCTACTGTGAAGACATTTGCAGTGACTTACTGTTATCTTTTTGCTACTATAAAATTTACAACCTTTTTACAGCATAATAACAACCCAATGCCAGCATGTTCTCTAATGTTGCATCATGACAACATATCATTTTGTCTCAAGGAAGGCATAAAAAAGTAAAGGTTTGCAAGACAACAGGACCCTAAAATAATGTAAAAATGATTTTCATAGTTATTTTAAGATTTCTTTACTGAAAAAATCACCATGTTTTTATTGTCAAAATGATATTAAGGATTTGCAACTCCTGTAAATTAATATTTATGCAAACAAGAGAGGCCTCTTGATAATGTTTATCAGAGTATATCAGTTTTATACCTATTTCATGTAAACCTGAGTCTCCAAATGACATTGGATCTTTAAAATAAGAGGTTATGAAGTTAGACAGATATATTATCTGCAACAGTTTTAAATATCTGACAGGGTTTAAAGATCAGAGGTTCACAATGACTGATTTTATCATAAAAATGAATTATTAATTTATAAAAGCTAAACTGTGAAAATGGAAATGGTTCAGTTGTCTCAGTTGACTCTTCTTTTGGAAATTTAAAAAGTGAAAGAAAAACAAACAGCAGAGGAAAATACATTCTGGCTTTCATTTCCGTGAAGATCGATAATTCTTTCTTGATACATTTTCTTAAACTGAAATATATTCATGCAGCTCTTAACATCATTCTGTATTAGTAAATATGTCCACAGTTTGACTCCAGTATCAGAAACACAATTCTGCTTTAAAGTCAGTCTTGCAAACTGATGTTTTAAATTAAAGTTTCTCCTCTGCTCCTAATCTTCAGAATTAAATACAAACATGTTGTCTAATACTCCTCATTTTGCTTTGAACACTGCAAGTGTTCGTAAATCAATTACATCCTGTAGTTTCAATAATCCTGCTCTAAATTTTAATGTACTATGTATTGTTTTATTTTCAGCTGAAGACTGATTCCCCGCTGACTATGCTGTCCATTTAAAAGCAAAATAAATCATATCTGTTCATTTATTTTCTCAACAGAAGCTTAGTCTGAGAAAGAGCTGGTATGTGATTGGACCTCATGTATGACTTGACTTCATAAAACCACAACAAACTACATCAATAAATCATCATATGCACTTAATTCTGTTTACAATTTAAATAAATCAATATAAATGATACAAAAAAGAACATTTAGAATTCAAGTGAACATAAGTGTATTTACACTTCTAAAAAATCATAATCACAGGGTTTGAATTCAAGCATTTGTTGATATTAGGATTTTAAGCTTAGTGGAGGAGTGATCATCTGCGTATTAAACAGCCTGAAAATCACTGATGTCCTTTTTTGAGCTATAAAATAATGACGCACAATTTAAAGAATGCATAATACATTTGGTGATAAGTTAACTTAATGTTATCCAGTGTTCTGCTCAGTTACATTTCTCCACAAACAGCTGAAAGCTACTCAAAGATGAGGAATATTACAGAGGGCTATCAGTCTGATTTGATGCTTCTGATTGATGTAAATTTGTATAATTCACCTCAAAATAATTCATATTGCACATTTAGGAGGCTACATGTGACACTGAAGGTTTATTTTTTACATTAAATAAAAATACTTACTACTCGTGATCAAGAAATTACACGAGAATATTGTACTTATATGCATCTTTTATGATTTAATTTATGTAAACCTTATGTACAGCAGTCACCCTTTTGTGATTTTTTTTGTTCAAGCAAGTCAAGTTAACTTTGACTCTACACAGGGCAAAATTTAAAAGATAAAGTCAAGTATGGAACATAACACATGTTAAATTTGTTTTTTTTTGTAGCTGTTGAGATAATGCATGCACAAACAATCAAGACTTTAATGCTCCTGTGCATTCAATGGTTTACCCTCCTGGGCCGACTAGAGGTTGTGAAAATCAGACGTTTGAAAAGACAATTGAGCCAGCTGCCATTACAGTGTTTTTGTTTTGTTTTTCCTGCACTTCATTAGAATGGTGCTGTAGCCATCCATCCATTATCTATAATGAGCCCCACATTAGTAAAGGGGGACAGATCTGGACTGCAGCAGGTCAGTCTCTTACCTCCAGTCTTTTACTACAAAGTTATTCTTTTTCACTTGGATGAAAGCGTATGTTTTTCCTAAACCTGCATGTACCTATCAGCTTTAATGGTGTCTTCATAGATGTGCTAGTTACCCATGCCATGGGCAGTAACACCCCCCTCATACCATCACAGATACTGTGTTTTGACCTTTGCTCTGATAACAGTCTGATTGGTCCTTTTCCTCTTTAGCCTGGAGGACACCATGTCCATGATGTCCAGAAACAGTCTGAAATGTGGACTCAGACCACAGCGGACTTTTCCACTTTGCCTCAGTCCATCTTAGAGCTTGGCCCAGAGAAGGCGGCGGTGTTTCTGGGTGTTTTTGATATTTGGCTTTGTCTTTGCATGGTGGAGTTTTACTCTATAGACGTAGATATGAACTGTGTTAACTAACAATGGGTGTCTGAAGTGTTACTGAGCTTACGTAGTTATGTCCTTTACAGAAGGATGTTGGTTTTCAATGCAGTGCTGCCTGAGGGATCGAAGGTCATAGGCATTCAGTGTTTTTTTCAGCCTTGTCATTTACATGCAGAGATTTATCTACATTATCTGACTCTTTTGATGATATTAATGGCCGTAGTTTAAGATAGAACTACAGTCTTTTTAATTGTAATCTGATAAAGATTGTTCTTAAACTGTTGAACTATTCACTCGCGCAGTTGTTTACCAAGTGTGTTGAACCACATCTCATCCTTTCAAGGAGGCTCTTGTATACACAACTAGAAAAGCACTCAGAGAGCGCAGACCTCCGCCAGCGCCACAGTTCTCACCCATATTGTGATTTTTACCATAAATATTAGTCCTTCCTTTATTTCATTGAAATATTTAGATTCCTTGACCATGAAAACATACCATTAGCAATTGGATTCATTATATCTATTTTAGTTCAGTAGTTATTCACAAAAATCCCATTTTTTCTCCATGGCAGATCCAGACACTGATCCGGATCAACACCAAAATCGAATCAGTTCTTCCTTTTCCCATGCTGAACATTTCCTGAAAATGTCATCAAAATCCATCCATTACTTTTTGAGTTATTTTGTTCACGGACGGACAGACAGACAGACAGACAAACAAACTCTCCCGAAAACATAACCTCTTTGGTGGAGGTAATTATGACACTGATCTGTTTCCATTAAAACTGATAGTTCCAGACAGGATTTTTTGGGCTGCCTTCAACTTTCCCAGCCTTTCATTGCCCCTTTCCCAGCTTTTCTTAGAACATGTTGCAAGCAACATTAATAAAACAATAATATTTACTAAAACTATTAAGTTAATTAGTTAGAGCATTAAATATGCGGTCTTTGTAATGTATTCACTTGAGCATTGGTCAAAAAGAATTCGCAAATCATTGTGTTTTGTTTTTATTTACGTTTTACACAACATCCCACCTTCATTGGAATTGGGGTCTGTATTTCTTTCTTCTTTAACATAGTTTTTATTGAACTTTTCAGTTCAATTTCAGTTTCAGTTTTCACTTTATCTGGGTTATAATTTATAAATGTACTCACAGGTGAAATGTGACCAAACAGACTCCTTGGTGAAAATATCAAACCAGTGTTGATATGTCCAACAGCAGTGATACTTTTATTTTTTATTTGGCCTTCTTTAAATAAAGAGGCCCCCATGTCCCTGAAGTTGCCCATCCCTGATTCAGACAGACAGATAGACAGATAGAGAGACAGGCGGAAGGAAGTGAGGAAGGATGGATGGAGGAGGAGGTGGGTGTGTCTCTGAGGATGAGTGACGCGCTGCTGGGACGCATGCCCCGTGCGCACTGCGCGTCCTGGCCTGTCAGTGAGCAGGCAGATGGAGACGTAGGCAAGTGAATTTGGTGAGGTCATGTATTTTTAAGCCGCACAACGGACTAAATCAGCCAGAACCGGCGGCACAAACAAATAGTCCGCTGCTCCGGGACGGGTCACCGACGCTTTTGGACCGCGGTGGGATCGATCGGTTTGGTTTAGCGGCGGAGGTAAGATGAGGGTTCGCACCTCTGCCCCTGTAGACGTGCTTATTGTTTGGTTGTGGGGGAGGGTCGGAGCCGCTGTGTGCATGCTGCTGTACCGACGTGCTTGTTGTTTGAGGGGGAATAACGCAGCAGCCTCAGTCACAGACCCTCTGAAAGGCTCCTTCTCGCGGCAGCTCCGTCCGAAAATACGCAGCCTTCGTGTCCGAGCGGCAGCGCGAGCTCTCCGACAGGCCCCGTTATATCGCGATATTGCTGCCTGTCATTACGGCCACATTAATGTCCTCCAGAGCTCCGTCCCGGCTCGTTATATTTGTGCATACATCTGCTCTTTTGTGTCTGTGCAGTCATTCACCTGCCCGCTGAACCTCCGCTCCAGTCAGCCGGACAGGGCGAGGGGAGGAGGGGTCGTGTGTCCAAGGTTAACACGCCGACAACCAATGAAAATAAATAACGGGCCGATCGATAATTGTCCTCAATCTACAGCTGAGGGTGTAGCGGGGCTTTCTGTGTCCTCACGCCCTGCTGACAGTTTGCATTAGGGAGGAAAATGTTACATGAGATATGGGGCTGGGTGCACAGCAGTATGCACGAGGAGATTAGGCTGAACATGATGTCATAAGAATAAAAAATGAAACACCTTACTTCTGTTTTCTTCTCTTATCAAACTATTGGCGTGTGGATTATGCTTGTTAATTGGGAAAAATAAGGTGTCATTACAGTAGAGAAATACATTTATACGCATTACTTACACACATATATGTATTTATATGTGTATATAAATGTATATTTGCCAGACTTTGGGCCTCATTCCCTATTACCTCAACCTCTTAACTGCCAGTTTCCGTTTATTTATCATATACATCATCATTCAGTGAATCCACTCTGTCCAGATGCACATGTCCTACCATTCATGCACCTGTGCACTTTGCTCTTTTTTTTGCCCTTTTTTTCTTGTTTTTTTTTTATCTTGTACATATTGTAGATATTGTCATATTGTACTCCTATTCCTTACCTTTATTTTATTTTTTGAAGTTTAATTCCTGCTTTTAGATTTTCTTCTTCTGTTCTGTTTGTATATGTATACACTCTGTATCTAGTCTGTACATATAGAGTGAAAAAACAGCTTTTAATTCCTTGTATATCTAACATACTTGGCCAATAAAGCTGATTCTAATTCTCTTATAACATCAGCTCTGTCCTTCATCACTTTCAAGACCCATTTTTATGACCTTCAGTTAAACTGACCTGAGCTTTTTCTTATACTGTACTTGACATCTTTTAGATAGATTTTGATCATTTTTGATTGTTTAATTGCCTTTGCCAAGGAGGTTATGTTTATGCCAGGGTATGATTAGTTTCCAAATCAGACACACTTTATTAATCCCCAGGTGAAGTTCTGTTGTTTCAGTTGCTCTTACACATAGTATAGCAGCAGGAATATCCAAAAGACATTAAAACAGATAAGATACGAGGGCTAGGATGATACGCTTTTCTTCTGATTCGATTTTTTACAATTTTTTAAGTGCAGATTCGATTTAAATTGCAATTCTACAACACTGCCAATTTTTGCAATCTTTAGTTAGCTTTTTTAACACCTGTGAAAAAGATGAACAATGATGATGCCTACAGACTATATCAGGAAAAATACACATCACATGTGAGTCTGTTTGTAGGATTCAGCAATATATTTTAACCATATGTTTATACTCTCTCTTCAAAGCCTGAATTGCATTTAAAAGTAGCTTATTAACACTGACTGAATGAAGCATCTAAGTTTGGAAAAAATGTTTGAATAAAACAATCGTGTGAACAATCATCAAACAAAAAATCCTGATTCTTTTGTGAACTGATTTTTTTTCTCCCACACCTATAAGATATATGAAAATAGATAAGAGCATAAAAAATAAGTAAAAATAAGAATTCAGGTTGCAGCATGCTGAACCTTTAAACTATATTAACTTCCTTATGAAGGGAAAATAAGTAAAGTGAGACTATGAACAAGGCCAAGGAATTAACACTATTAACATTACCAATATTTACAATGTGAATATAAACAGGACAGCACTGTGTGACAGTAGAACACACGAAAAAAAATATTTTTTTAGCAAGATTACACACAAACTGCTTTGCTGAAATTTTCAGGAGATGTTGTTAATGGCCCAATCAAAAATGATTAGATTTTGGTGGTGATCCAGATAACCAACATTAGAGGAATGATCCGTTTTGATTAAAATCTAAAAATAAGATGAACGTGATTCTGAGTGCTGTGTGGGTTTTCATGGTCAAGGAATCATATTATGATGGTAACTTTATCAGTGAACTATTGATTATAGACATAACAGCAAAGTGTGAGCTACCCTAGTGGAGGTTTGTGCTCTCCGAGTGCTTTCTAGTTAATTGTTGTCTTGTTTGCCCTTGGCCTTTGTGCCTTCTTGTCCCTTTTGGCCATTATATTCTGTTTGTTTTTTACCCTGTGGTGGTTTTCTTGGCCTTTTTTCTATTTTGTTTATCTCTGATGTTTTAAAATGTGCTGTATAAATACATTTAGACTTGACTTTTGACTTATAAACTACTGTTAAAATGTTTTTTTATTATTTGTCAGTAATACTTAGGAAGAAGAGTTACATGCTTTTTGACCACTTGGTAATTTGTCTTGAATAAGTTGTGTCAATGGAGCATTATTTATTGAAGAAATGTTGCATTATTAATAAAACAAAATGATATTGACATCTGTTTGACCCGACAGTTATGAAATATAGGTCCTAGATTTTCAATATTTGCAGAATTATTTAACTTTTTTCTGATGCAAAAACTGCAGGTAAACTTGTGCATGGTCATCCTGCTTCTCTGCATCCTTGGTCCATGAGGTTAGTTAAAAACCTTTCTGTATCTATAAAAATAGTCACATTGTTTTACATTTAAGAACTTCTCTGAGGATATATCTGCATTTTACGTGCTGTGCATGAGTGATGGTTGGATGGGAAGACCATAGTAGACGAAGATATGCCATAGGGCTGAACGATTTGAGAAAATAATCTAATTGATATTTTTCTCCAATATTGCAATTTACTCTGCATTAATGTTCCTCACCTTATGTAGTCTTAAACATAAGCAATAGATCTTTTTATAGTATAACCAATATGACTTTAAATCAATCTAAGGATAAAAGACTTGAGAAAAAGTGGAGAAGTAAAGAGCAGAAGCAAAATAGGTATGAAATTGTAAAAACTGGGTAAAAAAAATGGTATGAAAGCGGAAAAAAGTTAATAGGTGCAAAATAGATGTGAAATTGCAAAAAAAAAAAAAAAAGGCAAAAAAAATCAAAAGTGACTAGGGAAAATTGATCATAGCAGTAAAATTGGGATTAAATTTCAAAAACCATGTAAAAAATTCCAAACATGGTCTGACAGTGGCCAAAAAAAAGATGAATGGGAGCAAGATAGGCATAAAGTTGTAAAAACTGGGTTACAAAAAGGTTAAAATAGGCATGAAATTGCAAGAAACTACATCACAATGCCAAAATGTTCAACACAATTTGGGTTAAAAATATTGCACTGTCCGCGATTTGAAAATTGCAACAAGCCATATTGTGATTTAATCTAATTTGCAATTAATTGTTCAGCCCTAATATGCCACAGACGGTATATACAAACAATTATTTTTGCATCTGCTGGCTGGTTATGCTTGCAAATAGAAGAAAACGAGATGATACAATAAAATCAACAATCCTTCAGATAAATCATTTAGCTTAATGTGGCTTTATGTGAAAAGAAAAAGGTCCCACCATGTTATATAAATTTGACTTAAATGTGTATTTGATTTTCAGCATTTGTGTATTTTATCTTATCATATCACAGATGCTTTGCAAAAGTGGTTAGGTGGAATGAATCATCATTAGTATCATACATAAGGATGATACGTGTGTCACATTAATATGACCAGGTATAGCAAAATAAGTCAGGGCTAGATTCTTTCTGCTGATGGGTGAGGCCTGTGAATTGGGGTAAAAACTGATGGACTGTGTTTGGGAATATGAATCTGATGCTGGGCTGTTATGTGTAGTATTAGTGTAGGTTTATGTTGTGCACATCGTTGCAAAAAACATGTCATTAAGATGTTGATTTATCAGCTTTTGTGTTATTCTTGCATGAGGATAATGTTTGACAGCAGGTCCATTTCGGTATGTTCTTTGTGCTGCAGATAATTCTGGGGTGCACAAGATGGTGCACAATCTGTTCGACTAATATTTGACTTCATTTTAGTAATGTGTGCATAAGCTGCTTTAATGTGGGGGTGCACCATGTTTTCTACCATTAAGCTGCATCTTATTTTGCTACAAAGTGATGGTTGGGATTTGGCATCAGAACATTAAATTGTACAGGAACCATGTCTTCTGGATTTAGCAATAAGGTCTTTTTAGATGAAAACATAGGCAGAAAACTCCTCTATAAGGGAGGTCAGTTATTATGTTTATATGGTTGATATTTTTAGTCTTTGTTGGATCTAAAGGTGGCTGTAGCCAGAGATTTTAAGTGTCTGAAGGAGGAATGTAGTATTTAATTCTGGTTAAAAGTGTGCATTACAAATGTCCATGTTGGTTTATGTTATTATTTGTTGGGATATGATCACAAATCACCACTGTTTTTTAGACAATTTTGGCTTTAATAGAGGAGAGGTACAGTGTATGTTAAGCTTATGAAAGGGTGTGAAAGAGAGCAGGGGTCATACTCGGCAAATGGTCCCACGTGGGGGTTGAACCACTGGCCCATGTGCTGCTTACTCTCCACTGAACCAGAGCTCCCATTCCCATTTATTTTGTGTTGCCTGTAATGTGCAAACATCATCTATGCTTATGATGTACTGAATTTTCTTTGAGTTTGTTCTGTTTTGGTGTTTTTACTTTTGGGTTTTACTGTGTTCGTACATTTGAGTTTTACATATTAAGGCTCAACTGAAGACAAGATTTCAGAATTCTCAAAAGCCAAAGGTTGCGTGTCAGTTTCTAGCCCTTTTTCAGAAGTAAGCAGGGCACGCACACAAAGATTATCAGGCTGTTTTTGTCCCCACTTGGCTTGATAATTTGCTCATTACTAACTTGTGACTTCCATTCAAATTTTCGCAGTAAAAGTCTTAAAGGACAGGTTCGGTTTCTACAGCTTTCACATTGTTTATAGAATGAAGTAGAACAATATACTCACCCAGAAGGCTTTCCTTATCCAAACAGTGCTTCGGGAGATATTTAGAACCAAAATCGAGCGGCGGACATCTGTATAATGTTACCGGACGGGGCATACAGCGCCGCTCCTAAAACTGCAATAATCGTCCAAAAACTCATTAGTTTCACCAATATTTCATCATGGTCCACTCGGGCTGCTCCTCAATTACAGTCTGTGTCCCTCCAGACATGTTTTGTGGCTGTGCTGACCTCTGAACTGAAGAAGAAGAACGCTTGCCTCTGCTCCTGTGCAGTACTCTCTGGAGAGCTGCCTCTGCGTCCTCCTTTCGATGAGCTCCTCATCTGTAAACTCAGGCTCGAAACTGTAAGGACACCCATCATATTTAAAGTTCTCCTCCACAACATCTTCATCCGATAGATATTTGTCCATTTTGCACTAAACTGGAAGAAGAAAGTCGTTGTGTAGCCAGCGGTCTTCCCCTGAAACAATGAGCCGTACTGCGCATGCGCGGAGGCTAACGTTCTTCTTCTTCAGTTCAGAGGTCAGTACAGTCACAAAACATGTCTGGAGCGACACAGACTGTCGTGAAGCACTGTTTGGATCAGGAAAGCCTTCTGGGTGAGTATATTGTTCTACTTCATTCTATAAACAATGTGAAAGCTGTAGAAACCGAACTTTTCCTTTAAGGGGTGATTGATTTTGATGATTTTATTGTGAACAGCTAAAGCAGGGTACAGACATAAAGATTATTGGGCTGTTTTTGTCCCGACTTTCCACCTTTCAGACCAAGTATGACAAACACCAGATTATCTTCTGTTTTTAATAGATTATCCTGTAAGATTATCCTGTGGTCTGAGGTGAGTGAAGAGTGAATTTGTCCTGATAATCGGCTCTGAAAAGGGTTGGTTTGATAATCATAAATATTACAGTTGTTCACCATTGAAGACCAAAAATCTTCATGTGTGAGGAAAGCCGACGACTCCTGAGTCATGACCCCATGAATTGTGAGGTGATTGTAACCAATCAAGAAGCAAGTGGACTGAGAAACAAGGAGGCAGACGTATATGAAAGCAAGCATGGCCAACCTGAAACAGAAAGTTTGGGTGACTTCAGAAATGCAGGACAGGCTCTTGTGTTCATGCTGTCTCCAGGATTTTTTCAACAGCCTTTTTTTTTTGGGGGGGGATTTTCTGTCAAAAATGGTCCCAAGACCACCATCATTCCCTCTTCTCATGTGTCCTCTTCCATCTTGCATGTTGTTTCTGGTTGTTGCTGTTTCTTCTTCTTCGTTTTTGTTAGATCATGTTAAATTATATGAAATTTCTGTCTTGGAGGACTAAATTCTAGATCGTGGTGGGACAGGGTGGTAATGTGTGTGTGATGAGGTGTATTGAGATTATTGGAGCACACCAAACAGTACGATCAAAACTGTTCAATGCCTGATTTCTTTTTATCTTCATGTGTAGGGTCTCTAACAGATAAAAATGTCTTCAGATTTAGAAAATCCTTATGTGTGTACCCCGCTTTAGAAATACTTGCATAACAGGGAGAAATTCAGACACTACAGTTGTTGCAGAGTAAAATATGAAAAATAGTATTAGACATATCACTATATAAGTTAAGGGTGTTTGCATGGTCCCTATTAACAGAATAACTTCAGGCCCTAATCAATGGAGTAATCACATTATTCATGTTATTCTTAGTACAACACATTAGCCAACATTGCAGGGAAGGTAATTGTCTCAGAAGTAATGGCCTGAGCAGCCGTTCATTAAATCGTTACACTGAAGCATCTTGTTTAGAGAAAACAGAGGTAAAGTCATTAGAAGCAGTGCACTCTGGGAAGAAATGACCCTCCCTGCTGCGTCTCTGCTCATGCAGGAGTCAAGAGGCCCTGAAATGTGTCTGTGCCTTTTCACCAAGTGCTCTGGCTCAGTTTGGAGTGGTGTGGTGCACAGTTATGTAAATTTTATAAAGGTAATGAAATAATGGGTCTGTACAGTCTTGTCTACCTGTCTGAGCTCTGCAGCCCAACAAGTGTGTTACTATGTAAGACCAGTGGTGGACAAAGTACTCAATGCCAGTACTCAAGTCAAAGTATAGATACTCATGTTCAAATTCTACTCCAATACAAGTGAAAGTTGCTCAGTCAAATGTTTACTTAAGTTGGAGTACCTGCTTTTGAAAATACTCAAGTATTAAAAGTACATTTTCCCGTTGACCTTACAGAACGTAATGACTGAAACAATCTACTGAATGCACTGACCTGCTTATAGATCATGAAGAATAAAGAGTTTGAAAATGTGCTACAAAGCCCATGGAAATGCATACTGAAACATTAATGAAACAACAAAAGGACAACCATTGCCATTTTCTTTTTCCTTTTTTTTTTAACTCCCCCCTTCAGATATGGCCATGGGTGCTCTGGTGTGGAATTGTCATCTTTATCTGCCATAGTAGCCATCATTACTTCATTACTGCCAAGACGAACCGTAACCACCAACGTTAGCTCAACCTTTACCTGCCCGATCACAGAAGCGCATGCGCGTCTTCTTCTTTGTTGTTTAATGGCGGTTGGCAAACCAACTCAAAAGTGCATTACTGCCACCAACTGGACTGGAGTGTGGAACAGGATGCACGGAGTATAGATAACACCACTTGAACAAATCACATTTTAGAAGAGAAAAATTTCATCCGCTGACTTCATACCTGAACCTAAAAGTAACGAGTAACGAGGCCATTTATAGAAATGTAGTGCAGTTAAAAGTAGAATATTTGTCTTTTAAATGTAGTGAAGTAAAAGTCATAAGTTCCAAAAAGAAAAAAAACTCAAGTAAAGTACAGATACTCAAAAAATGTACTTAAGTACAGTACTCAAGTAAATCTACTTTGTTACTGTCCACCCCTGCATAAGACAATAGATCTGTTGGTTTAGAGTTATAACCACAGCTGCCCATGTTCCCACTTATGTGTGTTTGTTGGGGTAGAGATTGGAAAATCCATCATAGGATGCAGCCTCACAGACCTCTGCTTCATCTCCTCTCCTGTCCTGACGAATTTCAGTGCGTATCTTTGACTGTTTTGTTGTCGTCATCGGTCGCTGTGAATATTGTGTTTAAGTTCTTACAATCTCTCAAAAAAGTTCCTTTATTTTCATCAAGTATTCATTTTGTTTTGCTGATCTGGTTTGAACGGGTAGCTGCATTACTCATCACTGCTCCCATGCTTCTTCAGTTATTTGGTTTTTGTTTCTTATAAACAAACAGAAATGAGGATGAAGTGATTGCAGAGTGCAGACAGGAGTCACCATAGCTGTATGCTTATCCTATGTAGAGGATAGAAGAGCCTCAAAAAGATTCACTCTTCAGCAAGTTCATACTATTCCTAATCATCCACTGAACATGTAAAGATTTTTTTTTGTTTAATGTATTTTTGGGGCATTTTGTACCTTTATTGATAGGAGAGAGAAAGTGGATAGGCTTGTGAAAGGGGGTGAGAGAGTAAGGGAAGGACACTCTGCAAACTGGTCACAGGCTGGATTCGAACTCAGACTGGCAGAAGCATGTACATGGGACGTGCCTGGTTGCTAATAGGGCTGGGTATTTCCAGCAACTTCACGATACGATACGTATTCCGATACTAAGGCCACGATACGATACGTATCCCGATACACGTAAATTGTGAGCATTGACTATGCTTTAAGCAAAATTCTTGACAAGTGTATTTTTTTCTTATAAGAAGAAAAAGAACAAGGATGAGTTTTAAGTGGTTCTACAACTTGAGAGACGTAAATTTAGATCCTCAAAGATGGTAGACCTAAGTTCAAATTTAGAACATATGCTTCATTCTGTAGCTCGTCTTCTACCTTGAACTGTGCCACTGTTAACATTACCCAAATGTATTTACAACAACTGTCAAAATATTTAGGCCGTATTGATTCTGTAGAATCCATATCGATACACGTGTCCCAAAGGAGTGCGATACGATATTTTTGCCGTATCGATATTTTGAGCACAGGCCTAGTTGCTAACCACTCCGCCAAACCAGTACCCCATAAAGAATTTTTTTTTTGTTAAAAATGTCATTCAGATGGAAGACCATGACATGCCTATTTACTAAGAATGCATTATTCTAACAGCACAGTATCAATGTATGCAGATAATAGACTTTAAGACTTTAAAAACTTTGAATTTAGTGTGAGTCAATCGTATATACCCCATTGAACAGCTGTTATAACTGAGAATGTATTAATATACTGTGCTAATTTACCTTATTATTGCTCAGTGTCTACTTGAAAATCAACAGCATCATTCACGACAGAACAGAAAAATGTTTCTTCAAAAATAAATTTCCAAAAAAGGGGAACAAGATACTTTTGTTAGAGAGGAGATTGGTATCAATGAGCTGTGTGCAGTGACACCCCAGAAGTGGATGCTGTGCCTTAATGTTTACAGTGGCAGCTGAAGGGAGGAGAGATTTCTCTCATGTGGGGGAGGGAGAGGTAAATGAAGCATTTTACTGTATCAAAATCATCAAAAACATCGAACCTTGAAGTGCACAGTTGATTTTTGAATTAAACACCAGTCTGGGTTTATGAGAGATGGGAAATGAGTTGAGAACAACTTTCAATTTTTATAATCTGCCTTTATTAAATGATTGACTGCATCGATAGTCAAGAATTGTTGAATCTTGCAGAGGCTGTAGTGTCAATTTGTGAGGAGTTTCTAAGTAATTACAAAAAAGTCTCACTTTTAGATATATGCCTGATCGGAATACACACTTTAAGATGAGTTTTATAGCATCAAAATAGGTTATCTATAAATGCTATTCCTTAGCTTTGGGTCAGGTCAGACAGGGCTGGACTGGCCTGGATACTCAACTTCAGAAAAGGCTATTTTATTGTGAACCTTCATGAGCTGTGTGCAGTGACACCACAGAAGTGGAGAGATTTAACAAGACAATTAAAACTAGAGCAAATTTATATTATTCGGACACGTCTTAGAGCACCGGGCTGTAAGTAGTGATATATAGCCGGCTACAAAACTACGATACTAAGTTTTCCAAAAATTGCTTGTTGTCACACATCAAAAACTACCGCTACGTAACTAGAAAGAGATACATTACCTCGTCGCTTTGCATCCTGTTAGTTGTTGAAAAAAGAAGTTGTAAAGCAATGCAGAGTTCTGAGGAAGGTCCGAGCTGCATTCATTAGCATCACAACAAACACACGCTTTGGCTTGGGTCACATCTTTTGGTGTGTTCCAGTTGTAGTCAGAAGTAGGAATTTCCCAGTTCCGAGTAGGAAACTGCAACTGGAACGTTCCCTGAAGTCGTAATTTCCTACTGGGAACTCAGTGAAACTTCGCCACCCCGAGTTGACAATCAAAGATGGATGCCCCCAGTGTGAACAGTTATTTAGCTCCTGTAATAATCAATTTATTTGCACTTCTGACTGGGGTGTGTCGCTCTAGATCAGCTGTATACATAGTATCGTGTGACTTATATTTAAAAAAATGCTGCCATAGTGATAATCACATTCTTCATGTGATATTTGTGAACAACAACGCAGGGCGTGCTAACAACAGCTAACAATAGCCTGGTAGATCGGCATGTTTTTTCTGACTTCAACTGGGACGCAGCATTACGACAGTCGCCGCGCGTGGTCATGGGTAGCAGAATCTTCATGTCGCCGGTAATATATTCTCCTCGTAGCACCTTTGAACAATTTAGTCTGTCTTTATCAGATGGAGAGAACCAGACTTAAAAAACTGTAGTTATATAGACTGGGAAGCAAAGTAATTGGTTATTAATTGATGGAGAGGGGATGGGATTAAATAGGTTTTGACTTCTTCTCACTCCTTTTCAGAAATTAAACATTTATCAAAGTTCTAGTTTACATTGTTTTTTTCCATCTGTACGTTTGTGTTGTTTTTTGTTATATGTTTGAAATAAACTTATCATTCATTCTTTCATTCCAACAAAATGCACATGAAAACACATTTTTAAAAATGTATGTGGGAATGGTAGAAGTCTGCAAATACCTTACATAAACCACACCCAAGAGACCATGAGAGGTAAATACTGAATATCAAACTTCAGATATAAAGTGCAACAATTTCACACAAAGTAACAAATGCAAAAAGTAACGTTATAGAACAAGAAAAGTGCTTCGAAAGGATAAATTAATTATATTTCGTTAGGGAAGTGGATAGTGTCATTTAAAAATTCCTTAGTCTATTTTTGTTTGTGGGCAATGACACAGAGGAAGCATTCAAATGAGTGTATTTGTTCCACATGATAACGCCCTGATATTTGATTGAAAATGGATGAATCACGTTAAAAATAGTTAACAACTGGAGAAATGAGTGCTTTCTGATGCAGCTCTGTACTTTTAGATTAATCCAGGAGGTCTGGATCTCTCGGGTGCTCCTTCAGTGGCTGCTGCATCACTTGTAAACACTGCGGCTGACACATAACTGCATTTTAATGGTGAATAATTGATTTCTGAGGAATTTGTTGATGCAGCATCAATACTGGTTATTACACAGCGGGGATTGTAGCATCTACGCTGAAGATCTCCTGCAGCTAATCAGGCTGAGCGTCTCTGTGTGCACTGACCTGACCCGATTGTCCTCCTCATCATTACAGAATAATGACCCCACGGCCGAGCGGCAAAGCCAACATAACTGTACATACAAGAGGCAGAGCTGCATATCATCCCAGTGTTATTAACCCAGACGAGTGTAATTGCCTTCCTGTCTGAAACGTAAAAAGAAGCAACAGGTCTATTTTCATGTTGTGAGGGAGGCGGATGCTCAAACGTCTTTGTGACGTTGGAGGAACAGAAGGAGAGCTGACTCATTTTATTCTGGCAATTACATCCCTCATATGGAGTGTGTGCCGGGGAGACTGTGGGAGCGGGGAGGGCTGTACGACGCTTACATAAGCCCTGAAGGAAACCAATAGGATGTTAGAGCGTTCTCCTTTTTAGATCATGGCTTCTTTTGGTTTGAACTAGGGATTAATCATATTTGATTTTTGTGTCTTAGATGTGAAGAGACACAAATTACACAGATTTTATTTAAATGTAAAGAACACCAAGTCTAAAATCAACTAGAATTCATGTTTGACTCTCGATGTGGCTGTTGGCGTGTTTCTAAAGGCGCTGTACACTTCCTTGTAACTTTGGCTCATGACTAACTTAAGACTTCCATTCAGTTTTTCACAGTAAAAGTCTTCATTTGTTATCATTTGCAATAATTTTGTGAACAGCTAATATGGGGTACACACATAAAGATTATGGGGCTGTTTTTGTCCTGATTTTTCCCTTTTCCCGACCAAGGACAGCAAATGTCAGGTTATCTTCTGTTTTATAAGATTATCCTACAAGATTATCCCGTGGTCTGAGGTGTGTTAAGAGTGAATTTGTCCCGGTAATCGTCTCTGAAAAGGTTGGGGCTAATAATTGTTCATATTAAACTTGTTCAGAAATCATGTGTGTGGGGAAAGCTGACGACTCCAGAGTCATGACTCCGTGAATTGTGATGTGGAACAGAATGTAGCCAATCAAGAAGCGATCTGACTGAGGAACAAGGAAGTAGGCGTAAACAAAAACAAGCATGGCCGGCCTGAAACATAACGTTCGTTTGAGCTTAGAAATGGAGGACCAGCTCACGTGTTCACACTGCCTCCAGGACTTTATCCACAGTCCCTTGTTTATTTTTAGTCAGGGATTTTTCTGTCAAAATAGTCTTAAAGACTACCATCATTCCCTCTTCTAGTATGTCCTCTTCTATGTTGTTTTCTGGTTGTTCCTGTTTCTTTTTCTTCATTTTTGTTAGAACACATTTGATCAGATTTCTGTCTGGAAGGGCTAGATTCTAGATCAGTGGTGGGACAGAATGGTTGTGTGTGGTGTGGTGTGCTGAGATTATTAAAGCACACCACACTGTACGATCAAAACTGTTAATGCCTGATTTTTTTTTTTTTATCTTCATGTGTGGGATCTGTAACAGAAAAACTAAAAAAGCGGTGCTGGTTTGCTGGATTGGTCAGCAACCATGCATGTCCCATATACATGCTTCCGCTCGGTCCGGGTTCGAATCCAGCCTGTGACCAGTTTGCAGAGTGTCTTCCCCTACTCTCTCACCCCCTTTCACAAGCCTATCCGCTGTCTCTCTCCTATCAATAAAGGCACAAAATGCCCAAAAAATACGTTTAAAAAAGAAAAACTAGAAAAGTACTCGGAGAGCGCAGACCTCCGGCAGCGCCACAGTCCTCATCCATATTGTGATTTTTACCATAAATATTATGTCTTCCTTTATTTCATCTAAATATTTAGATTCCTTGACCATGAAAACATACAAATATGCACAAATGCCGAAAATGGTCCTATCTCGCAATGTTGAAGAGTCCTTTAAAAAATTCCTGGATCCTGACCGTGATCCGGATCACTCCCAAAATGTAATCATTTGTTCCTTGTCCCAATCCACACATTTCCTGAAAATTTCATTAAAATCTGTCTTTGACTATTTGACTTATGTTGCTAACAAACCTGGAAGGTATGTGTATCCAGCAGTACTTTGATATAACTCAGGAGAGAATCAAACCACACATTTAGTTAAAGCTACAACTCTTAAAAAATGGTACTGGATTCCAAAAACCTAATCAGGGCATTTCTTCTTCAAGGTGTAAAGAAAAGGCCAAAACTGCGGACGGGCTCCTTTTTCTTTGGATGAAACTTCACAAATGTAATCGTACAATCCTGCATTTTAACATAAAGTTGATATATCACCAGTAAATATATGGAGAAATATTCATACCTGCTGATACCCTAATTCAACCTATCATCTGCTAACACTTATCTCATGCTGATAAAATGGCTTTTCTCTCCTCTGGATCAAAAATGAAGCTTTTTTGGGAACACCATGCCCAAACAAACTGGTATCTGAGCGTTGTGTCCTGTCCAGCCTGCAGCCTCATGGTGCAACTTGACCCAGTTAACATGTGCCTGTGGAAGACCTGCCCGTAGAGCTGGGCTGGGGTCCAGACTCGCAGGAATTAGCACCGCGCTTGGTTTTCCAGTGTGACAGAGGCTCTGCGAGAGTCGTGTTTCATATGATGGAGTAGACCTTCCCCGTCGCCCGCTGTTTTCTGCCACCGCTGCTGATCATATCAAATCTTCCATCCCGGTGCGTTTGCTGAGTTGCTGAGATAAGGAGCTGCAGTGCTCGCCTGAAGGGTGAAATTCAGCACTGTGTCTTTTTCTCTTCCTCCCTCCTAATCTGCTGTCTCCGGAGCGGGGGATTTTCATTTGACTTTCTAATTTTGTTTTTATTGCTGCTGCTCTTCCCTCCTCTGCGGCTATTGTGGTGTTTGGAGGGAAGATCTGCCAAATATTTAACCGTGTGCCTGTTTGTGTCTTCGCAGAGGACATTTTTGGATGCACAGAGAGCAGTGATCGAAGATTTAACCATGAACAAAAACAAGAGGGAAAGGGAGTTCTACAGCGTCGATGTGGGGGATTCAACGTTCACAGTCCTGAAGAGATACCAGAATCTAAGACCCATCGGCTCAGGAGCACAGGGCATCGTCTGGTGAGTGTTAAACCTGTCAGAAGATACTCAGTCACATATAGGTCACTGTTTACCTCATTTCTCTTCCTTTTCACTTTGTATTTTAACTCTGTCAACCCACTTTCTGCTGAAAATCTTTCTGTGTCTTGAATTGATTTGTGTTTATTTCGCTCCCCAGCTCTGCTTACGACCAAATCCTTGAACGAAATGTCGCCATCAAAAAGCTGAGTCGGCCGTTTCAGAACCAAACCCATGCCAAGAGGGCGTTCAGAGAGTTAGTCCTAATGAAATGTGTCAATCACAAAAACGTAAGTGTGCCCATGTGTTCAGTCACATGTCGGAGAGGGAACAAGAGGCTGACCAAAAATCCTTCAGTGAGATTTCTTTTAGTTTGAAAGAAATCTACTCCTCAAAACAAGCTTAGAATCGTCATTGCAGCTGATTATAACTCCCCTTTAATAACAATAGATGGTATTGAATAGTTGGAAAGCCTGATTACCTTTACATAGAGGTACATCTTGTAAAGACCCTGTATTTGTGGAATGAGCAGCTTGTGTGGGTAGTGTGGGTAGTGCCCAAAAAATGTGAGGATTCAGTCTTCCAGGGCCCACTTCACCACCTCTAAATTTGCAAATGGTACCAAATAATGCTGCCGCTCTGCAGATCACATCACCAGCCTCCAATTACAGGGGATTTTGTTCCATTTTATTGGGTGCTGCTCACGAGTTAGGCTGTGCACAGAAAAAAACTCGGATCTAGGTGTCCAAGTTCCATTTGTCGAAGTTCAAGACATAAAATCTCAGTAGATTTATTCTAATCCACAATGTCATTACATGTCTGGATTAAGATCTTATTTGCAGACTGAGTTTCTTGTAATAATAGGTGAAATAATCTGCCGATAAGGCAAGACAACTCTAACTTGAGCATGTATTAAACAGCAGATTTTTCTCTGCATTACAAGCAATTTAGTGCCTTATGTTTGCCTTTCATTCCTCAAATTCAGATATTTATCTGGACTGGTCAGTAACTGGAGATTAGAGGAAGTGTTTTGGATATAGACAAAAACACTTGCCTAGATCAGAGTTTCTGCAGTGTGTTGCTCATTCTACAAGTTCACAATCGTTACAAGTTGTACCTTGTTGTACCTTGTTGTTAAGGTGGCTAATGAGGCTTAAGTAATAAGTGTACAATTAAAAGAGCCTGGCATGTAATTACATCCAATTAAAGCTTCTTTATAAATTCAACAAAACAATAAACTTTGCCATTTTTCACCTCTACCCTTTGCTGAATATAATTTTAATTAGTAATGTGTATTTTATGTTCTAGTGCTTTGTACAAGAGATTTAGAGAAACAATCATACAAAAGTAAGGTCTTTAACTACTTCCAAAAAACAAACCTGTGGTCCACATGCAGCCATCCTACTCCATTAATGCGGCCCAGCAATCAGTTTGACATAATTTCCACCAAGCAGTCCAGTTCAGTTTGGCACAGCCCACAGTCCAACAAGGAGAAACGTTACCCAGATAAGCAACGTGTGCTGTCCCACTTTTTAATAAATCAACCCAAAAGAGTGGAGCGAGAAGCTCTACAGTCTGTTGATTAGTCACATAGATTTTGGATTTATGGTGATTTGTTCTCTGCTGTTTCTGCAAAGAATGTCAGCATAAAACAAAGCTCCACCGAGTACCGGAGCGCTGAAGGTTACAATCGTGTTCTACTTCTGACCACTTTACTGGCCAAACCAAAAAGGGCTGAGCCAAACAAAACCAATTAGTGGAAAGGAGGCTATTCACAAAAACAATGTATGTAGATGATTAAAAAACAGCCATAAGAACATTTAATGGAAATATTTCAGGTGAACAGAGCTTTAATTGTCCGCAGTTGTTCCTGTTTAGTTTAGTTTAGTTTATTGATTTATTTGACAGGGACCATGTACAAATACATTAACCTTTCAATAGAAAAGATGCTTTGTACCAGATTTAGCAAATGCTAATTTCCATCTGCAGTCCCTGGGCAGGTTCACAACTATCACAATGCAATTACATCACTGTTTATGTTAAAAACTATTACAAAACACAATACATTAGCTCATTTAAAATTAATATACATCAGTGTCAAATCCTATATACAAAATCAACTGGACTGATGCAGACACAGTTGGTTATCAAGAATATATTTCTTTAGATTTCTAGAAAAAATGTTTAAATCTACAGAACATTTCAGACTGTCTGGGAGCTGATTCCATTGTTTAATGGTTTTGAATGAAAAAGCTGTTTGAGCAAAGGCAGAGGATCTTTTTTGGGACAGCACAGTTTCTGTGAACTGTCGAACGAGATGTTCGGGTTGTTTGCTCAGAGTAAAGTGAATCCCCTTTATGCATTTATCAAAATAAAAAGTAAAATGTATTTTAATAACCAGTAAAAGCTCTTGTTACTTGCATCAGAAATGCATCCGAAGCTGACCTGGATTATCTGTTGTACTCTTTAGATTAAGTGTTGCCAACTGACTTTAACTATGAATATAAATATAAATGTTGCAGAAGTAACTTCTTATGACAGCTATGTAGGTAAACTGGTCCCTTTAAATGCCCTTCAAATGTTGAAAATTTAGTTCTCTGATATTTTATATGTTTAAGTTGTATCCCTGCTCTAGATTGTACAGAAATATTTCTATAGCATCCAGATTTTTGCACTGAGTTTTTTTAATATCTTAGGTTAAATCACACCATGTTGACAATTTATTGAAGTTTTTTAAATGACTGCTGAGCCGTATTTATTGAGGTGGAGGGCTGCATGTGGTCCCCCGGTCACCACTTGCCCAGCTCTGCTCTCTGTATTGAGTGTCAGGAAAAATTTGTGTTCATTATACAGTTATCGCCTTAACTGGCTAATTTCCTGCAGTAAACAGTGTATAAAATGAAGAGATGTTAGGAAATCTTTCATCATCAACAGCTACTTGTTATAAAATATGAAAATAAAATGGAAAATGAGGATGTTAAAGTCCCTATTTTGTTTGCTATTAAACATGCTACTTCCTGTGATTTTTCATTTTTCCTTTATTGGAAGAAAAACATTTATTTATTGTTATTGCAAATTTTCTTTGAATATTTTAATATGAATTTGTGGCCCAGCCCTGCAAGCCGATAATGAGTAATAATGTGCATTCCTAAAGAAATGTGATCTTTTACCAACATTGTTGTGGTAGTACTTTTTCTCATTCCTGTCCTTCTTCTCCACAGATAATCGGCCTATTAAACGTCTTCACACCACAGAAATCATTAGAAGAATTCCAGGATGTGTAAGTATCCACGAGTGAATTGTTGTCATGCTTGTTCAGTACATTTAAATCATTAAGTTACTCCATCATGTGCTCTCTTAAACACCTCTCACTTACTTGTGTTATTTGTTTTCTGCTCTGTCAGATACTTGGTGATGGAGCTGATGGACGCCAACCTGTGCCAGGTCATTCAGATGGAGTTGGACCACGAGAGGCTCTCCTATCTGCTCTATCAGATGTTGTGTGGTATCAAACACCTCCACGCTGCCGGCATCATTCACAGGGTGAGCATCAGGCCAGTGTCACAGAGAGAAAGTGTTAAACCCTCTGCTCACAGAGGTGTGAGGACAGAGGGTCAACCAGTCCACTGCATCATGATGAGTAAACACTTAAAGGTCTGCAGAAATCCTCCTGTAAGCATGTTCCACATATCCAAGATGATCTGAAAAATTTTCTCTTTCAGTGTTAAAATCATTTTTGTGTAATTTAATCTCTTATTTTTCTTATTTTTATATTTACCTCCGCCAAGGAGGTCATGTTTTTGCCAGTGTCTGTTTGTTTGTTTGTCAGCAAGATTGCACAAAAACTACTGGGCCAGTTTTGCTAAATTTTTCAGGAGATGTTGGTAATGGCCCAACTTAAAAATAATTCAGTTTTGGTGGTGATCCAGATGACTACCATAAGCAAACAGTGGTTTTTGCTCAATAAAAATAATTAATGTCAACATGATTCTGAGTTCTAGGTGTGGGTATTCAGGGTCAAGGAATCATATTATGATGGTAACTTAACTTTATCATGGGACTATTGTTTATAGATGTAACAGCAAATAGTAAACTACCTTTAACTGATTTTATTCAGTAAACATTAGGGTTTTTTTGTTCAAAAATCATTTTTTTTCCAAATTTAAATACTTTAAGTCTGTGTTAATAGGCCACTTTTAAGTGCAATCCAGGCTTTTGAAGAGAGAGTATAAACAGCTGGTTAAAGCATATACTTCTGAATAAATCCTAAAAACGGACTCACATGTGATGTGTATTTTTCCTGAAATAGTCTTAAGGCATCATCATTGTTCATCTTTTTCGCTGGTGTTAAAAAAGCGAACTAAAGATTGCAAATATCAGCAATATCGTAGAATCGCAATTTAAATCGAATCAGCACCTAAAAAATCATAAAAAATCGAGTCAAGAGAAAAGCGTAACGTTCCAGCCCTAGTAAATATTCTATCTTTTATTGGGATGTAGTGATTTTTAGTTGCACTGCCCTTTAGGATTTTATCTTGTATATATTTTGTACTTATACTTTCTTGTAACTACAGTATTTTATTCTTTACTTCTGATTTTTACTTGATTATCTGTTTGCACGGAAAAAGGAGAAGCTCTCCAATCTCATTTTGCATTTTGTATTTTCTTTTCCATTCTATGCTGTTCTACCTTTTCTGAGGTTTGTACTCTCCGAGTGCCGTCTCGTTCAGTTTGACCGTATATGAGAACGCGACAGCAACTCCTCTGCTGTAAACAAATGCTGCTGTCTGTCACTCGTCTTTCCTCACAGAGGGAGAATTTATTCCCCTGCTGCCGTCTGTGACTCTGGATGTCTTTATTTTATCTGCTAAAGTGAATCTGAATTGTTTTCTGCAAGTATTTTTCTACAACTCTCTGTAGAGAAAGTAAAGCTCTATAGTTAAAAATACACCAGATAAAGAAAAAGGTGTAACAGTGGATGCAGTTTTTATGCTTGGACCAACAGTAAAGTGGGACCAGAAGGATATGGGCCACATACATTTTTTTAGTGCTTGAAGGCTTTACTGTCACATATTCTCAGGCGCTCACAACGAGGAAAAAAAATACTTTAAATAAAGAAAGGATAAAGCTTCATACAGGAGTAAACCAACATTAGTATATTTGAACTCAGGCACAATTAAAAATTCAGGATTTAATGGCAATGACACACAACCAAAGCCAATTTAAGCTTCTTTTAATGCAATAAATGAATAAATGTTTACCAGTTTTTAAGGCAAAAATATATTACCTTTACCATTTTCCTAAGTATACTTTGTACTTAAAAGATAAAATAGTTTTAATGCCTCATAAAAGATATCTAAAGTTACAATCATGGCAAAGTACGTTATTTAATGACTTGTAAAATCAAAGCATGTATGGAAATTTAAGGGTAGAGGAAATTTTTTATTATATATCTTAATTTGTGCAATATGAAGTACTGGTTACTTTTAATTGATATTTATCAGTTGTTGATATTTACTGCCAGTTGCCCACCTCTGTTGTAGAGAATGTGTTGGTTTCCTCATACAGATCAATAATAGGTGTTAAATGCATTTAAGAACCAACCTTAGCAGGTAAAAAGGATTCTCATTCGGTGAAAGCAAAGAAAGTTTTCAAAGACGGAGGCAGAAATTCTCCCTTTGATAAAATAATGAATAACTGCTGCTTGTTAAGAAGGTGAAACAAAGACCTTTAGGGGAGTTTTAACATCTTGAAAACACGTTTGATTAAAAGGAGGAAACGAACAATCCCCTTAATAGCAAAATCAATACTCTAAATGCGACAACATGATTCATCTGCGAACTGCAGACTTCAAAAACATTTGCTCTGAGCAAACAAATCACCTCGGTAAGCAGTTTGTACTGCAGGGAGGGAAATGTTATGTAGACAAAACTGTAATCCAAAGAAAAAAGGTGCAGCAGGAGGTGGAAGCTGCAGGATATCAGCAGGGCTCAAGTCATGATGGATGGTTTATTTTGTCATGTGAACACTGAGAACAATATTTTCATAACAACATCCAAATAGAAGAGTTATGAATAATGTATTATTTGGAAATAGCTGCTGGAGAAGATGTAACGTGGGGTCTACTTCCCTGAAGAATTACTTTAGAGGGAATGAATCAGCACCTTATCTGTCACTGCATTTAAAACTGTTCATTTGGATTCACTTTTCCTACAGAGTTATTGCTCCTAATTAAGAAAATTAACATAAAATAATTTAATTTATGCTTCTGTTCCCTCCAAGGACCTCAAACCCAGTAACATAGTCGTTAAGTCAGACTGCACACTGAAGATTTTGGACTTCGGCTTGGCTCGGACAGCTGCTACAGGACTCCTCATGACACCGTATGTGGTTACACGCTACTACAGGGCGCCAGAGGTGATCCTGGGCATGGGCTACCAGGCAAATGGTAAGTCGTTATCGCTGCTCCAGTAAAATAATTCTGGTTATACTTCGATGAACCTTTCAGGAAGTTTACATTAGAGCTGTTATTACTCCTATGTGCCAACCTGAAGACCTTTCTCTGCTAACTCTATAAGCTGCATGATGCTGCCATACATAACTGGATAGTGTTTTATTGTAATACTGCTGTAACACTAATATGCTCCTGAGTGAAACTAACATGTCATTGTGCCTTCCTTTCACTTCTTACCGGCTTTCTTTACCTCGTTCCACTTCTCCAGTGGACATATGGTCTGTGGGCTGCATACTGGCAGAAATGGTTCGCCATAAAATCCTCTTCCCGGGAAGGGACTGTATCCTTGGGTCTTCTTAATATGTGTTAACACTTTTAATTCAACATTCTGTGTGAGGGGCTTCTCGCATTGCAAGCTGTCTTAAAGCTATGGTCTACGATTTGGAAGCTTGGTACAACTTAATAACACCGTTTATAAGGCCGTTATGGTCCTATGGTCCGATATACGCAATATAAAGACCAAAAAGAATGAAAAAGATCCATTCAGTATATCCGCTGCAAAGCGACATAATAGTTGACCAATCCGAACTGCCGTTCCCGGCGGTTCGGATTGGTCGAGGGTCCCTCCAATCCCCTGTCTCCCCTGCTCCGCATCGTCCCGCCCATGGTCCCGCCTCTTCCCCACTACCTCCCTCATCTATTGGTGAGCAGCGAGAATGATTGAATCCCAAACGGAATGATTTGGGACTGAAAACTGACGCTGAGACAACTGAATCTCTGTTGAACAGGTAATAGCTTTGTTTACTACAGTGGGAGATGTCTGCTGAATAACTCTGGTTAGTCTGTGTCTATACTGGCTAATGACTGAACGAGTAGGCTCTGTCAATAAATTTTAGCCTACTCAGCGTTAGCATTGTGAACTGAGCTGGTGAAGACACGCCAAGAAAGGTAAACCCTCGCCCACAATCGGCTCTGCTCTGATCGGACAGTGGCGACGCCAGACCCGCGTCGCCACCGGTCCAATTGAAATGGCTACCGCTGTGTGTTACAAGGGGGATGAGTGTCGTGTTCGTTACTTTCAGCTATGAGAAATCTAATTTATATATATTATATATATATATATTTCTGCCGGCCGTCTTCTTGCTCTATAGGAGGGGGCATGTTGTTAGGAGGCGACACGAGCTGGGGGGGCGGGACCTTGGAAAATGGAGGGGAGGGGTGAGTGACGGGGGGGCTGGCTGCGTTTTTCAAATCTGTCTCAACAGCCGAACTGGTTTTCAGATCGTAGACCCTAGCTTTAACTGGAATATTCACTTATATTCACAGCGGCCTATTTTCTCTGACATCAAGCAACAAGCGGGAAACTCTACTGCTGTTTTAAAGTCACACGTCCAAGAAAACAGAGCCATGTAATCACGAGTCAACCATTAGACCAAAAAATGGTCCAATGGTTGACTCGTTTGCAAATGTCACATCTTCAGCACACGCCACTGTCGAAGTGGGTCAAAACAAAGCTTGTTTACGAGTAGAAGACTATAATGCAATGATAGTAGAAGACAATGTGACATAAAGGGAAAAAAGTGAGTCACATCAAGCACGCAGGACCATTTAGAGGTGTTGAGAGTTTTATCTGACGACTGTAGGCAGAGGCAGGCTAACACTTCCCATTGCCTCACAGTATTTGAGCTAAGCTAATTAGTGGTGGGCGAGCTTTACCCATCTACCCTTTGAATCTTAGAATATGGATTTTTTGATTTCCTTCTAATAAGAATGACCTGCTTTTTCTAGTTTTTTCTCAATAAATACATAAGTAATGGTTTTCAGAAAACTACTTTTGTTCACTAATCTGTTAACTAATGGTAGAACCATAGACTGTAAAAAACATGGACGTCATGTCGCTGGGCTTTTGTGAAGTCGCCACAAAAACTGCTTCCCCTGGTGACTGGCTGCAGTATAGGTCAACTCTCCGTCTCCCCCATTCATCTGAACGGGCTGTAGTGAAACTTCAAAAAATTAATACACCTCGTAGAAATATTTCTCCCATCCGTATGCTGTGGTGATATGAAAGTATTATTGGGCTGTGTTTTTTCCAAGTCCTCTTTTTTCTGAAAAGTTTCTTTTTCATCAGTTATTAGAGTAAAAAAATAACCGCGGTTTACAGCAGTTTCACAATGATTGTGTACGCTGTAAGCTGCAGAATTTTGCGACTGTTTACGACAGCTGCGTCCAGATATGGTCCAGACTCTCTACTGGCTGCACAATGGCGGCGCCCTGACGGGGGATATTATGGCTTCAAAACCGTTACATGGTAGAAGGCGGAGCCACGCTATCCAGTTCTTATAATACATCCATGGGTAGAACCAGTATGACAGTATTTTAGCACCCTGACGTCAGAGAAAATGGCCTCCTTGTGAATATAGTCACTGGGTAAATGTTAACCTAGCTCAGTTTAACATTGAAGCTTTTGACAGACTTGGCTGTAATGTTCGTCAATATGTCAGCTGAATCCTCACAGCTCTGCATCTCTCATCTGGCTGATGCTGCACGTTCTCCATTTTCCTCCACACTCATCATCACCCTGCTGCCATTTTGCCTGCATTCCTCTCTCTCATTTTTGTTCTTATTTTTCTCACCATCTTTTTGTTTGCATGTCCACCCCCCTGTCATCTTAATGTCCACCCTCCAGTGGACGTCTGGTCAGTGGGCTGCATTGTGGCTGAGATGATCAGGGGAAGCGTGTTGTTCCCCGGCACTGATCGTATCCTTCCCTCGTCATTGATTGATCACTTTGTCATCACTTCATCCTGTGTGAAGAGATCCAACACCATCCCCAGAGTTTCCCAGAGTCACTTTGCCATCCCCCTTTTCCAATTTTCCACATGACAAACATGACCTCAATCATTGCTCTGCTGCAGCCACCTGTTGGGAGAACTCAGTAGTTTTGTGCAGTGCCTTGAAAATGTATTAACCCCCTCTGAACTTTTCCATTTGCTGTCAGGCACAATAAAATCTTCCATCAAAAAGCACCAAATCAGACTGTGAAAAAAGTTTGAACTTTTATTTTTTCAACATGGAATTCAAGTTGGCCAAAAATAGTTTCACTATGATTTTAATCAGATGCAAACAAGTGCTTTTTAGTTCATTCATGCCCTCAAAGTATCTGTTTTTGACAGTTTTGTTTGGTATTTGATCCATAAAACACCAAAAAGTGTTTTAGATCCTGTGATTGTTGCTTCAGATATGTGGAGAAATCCGAGGGGGATAAACAGATAAAACAAGGCACTCAATCACCAGCATAGAAATGAAATGAGGGGCTGCTTTAGAGATTTATTTCCCTGTGTTTTTGTGTTTTAGAGCTGTTAATGTGGCAAGCAGTTTTAACTTTTAAAGCAAATGCTGTTCTTATGAATTAATCACATCTTCACACTCTAAGCTGTATCCCCACTAGCAGAAATGAAAAGTACTGTATAATGCAAAATAGTTACATCACAAATTGCAAAAAAAAATAATATAAGCCATTCTAGTTAAATTTGAAAATGGGTGGCACGACGCAGCAGGTAGTGCTTGTGCTCCACACGGTGAGCACTTTATGTAATTTTCAAAAGATAAACATATGAAACTGCACAGCAGGGCGCAAACCACCGCAGATGGGCTTGTAAGTAGGTCAACAAAACAAAGTCTTGGTTTAGAAGTAGAAGAAGATTGGTACTAACTTTGTAAGAGAGAAGGAGGATGATTTCTTTGGGGTTAAGTTTGTATGCATTTCAAAATAACATGCAGTGGGGTGCTGGTTTGGCGGAGTGGTTAGCAATCATGCACGTCCTATGTACATACTTGTGCTGGTCCAGGTTCGAATCCCGCCTGTGACCAGTTTGCGGAGGGAGTGTTTTCCCCTACTCTCTCTCCCCCTTTCACAGGCCTATCCTCTGTCTCTCTCCTATCAATAAAAGCACAAAGTGCCCAAAAAATACATAAAAAAATATCATACAGTGCTTAAAAATCTATATCTAAACTCCGTTTGGAGTTGCTGAAGAGTTAATCTGATGACTGTAGGCAGAGGCAGACCAAGGGTCCGTCCCAATTCTACCCCTTAGCCCTTGTCATACCCCTTAGTTTTGCTCATTCATGTCAAGTGAAGGGGTGTCCCAATACTCCATAAGGATAAAGGAAAGGGCTAAGATGAAGGGCTACATAGCCCTCGAAACGAAGGCAGACCAGACCTCACTTGAAACCAAGTAAGAGAATTTCCCATAATACACCATGCCTGCTAACAAGAAGGCAGAGTGGAGACCGAAGGAAGTGCTTAAAAATAAGTAATTATTAAATCATAAATTAAATATCAATAATGTTTTGAATTGTTGGTGGTATTTTAAAATTTCTTGTTAGAAATAGCTAGCATTCACAGCTGTAGTTACGGCTACTGTCGCATCTGCTTACATCACAGCCAGCGAGCAGCTCTGGGTGATGACATAGCGGCAATCAGCAGTGTCTTTTCACCGCTTCCCCTTTACCCTTGAAACAGAGGGCTAAGGGCAGGCGGTAAGACGAAGGGGGGAGGGCTAAGGGGTAGAATTGGGATTCACCCTAACACTACTATTGACTCTAAATGTTTGAGCTAAGCTAATTAGCGGAGCTCTGCCCAACTCTTTCTTGTTACTACAACACGCAGTCAAAAGAATGGTGTCTATCTGCTTGTCATGGACTCAGGAGTGAGGTAAGGCGGAAAAAAAAAATGTTGGCGCATCTCTTTAAAAGACACTTACATAACAGCCAACCAAATCCTATCTTTTAGAATAGATTTTAAGGTTCTTTTATTGGTGTTTAATTCTCTTAATGGTCTTGGTCCCTCTTATTTATGTGATTTGCTTTTGACATATGAGCCCAGTAGAGCCCTCGGGTCTTCAGGTAGTGGTCTTTTAATAGTCCCCAAAGTTCGATCAAAAACATACTATGTTTTTGATCGAACTTACTAAAAACATACTAAAAACATATTATGGCCCCGTCTGTGGATCAGTCTACCTGAGGACCTGAGAGCAGCACCTACTGTTCATACAACTCAAGATCTACATTTTTAGTCTGGCTTTTAGCTGAATTTTGTTTTCCTCCTTTAATTTGCTTCATCCGTGTTTTACTCCATTTTAGGTTCAGAGTTATCATTTTATGTTTTACCACTTTTTATTTGATTGTTTGGTTTTAAAACAGTTCTATCTCAATCAACTTTTAGCATTTTATTGCCTTTGTTATATCTTGTGATTTTATTTATTTATTGATCAGTTTAGTCTCAGCTCCTGTGTTTCCTCATTTTCAATTTTAAGCTAACATTTCCTCAGTCCTCTGTAGGGATGGGAATCGAAAACCAATTCCAGTTGAAAATCGTTAACAGCTCCATCAAAGAATCAATATCATTAATCTTTTTGCTTATCAATTCCCTTATCAATTCCTTCCACTGACAGGATTCAGAAGCATCAGAAGTGTAGCTTAATTTTTATTGCACCTACTACACAACCTTAAGTGAGTGGAAACACCAGCAACTTGTAGAAGCAGTTATCTATGCTGTGACATGTGTTTGACATTGTTGCCACTGAAAATCAGATCAACATTTGCCCACACGCAAAATCTGCAGGAATCGATAAGGGAATCGTTAAAGAATAGGATCGATTAGCAGGATCGTTAACAGCATTGGTATTGATAAAATCTTATCAATTCCCATCCCTAGTCCTCTGTGGCTTTTTGAAGAGTCCTGACTTGGAGTCCTTGTGTGTGCTTGTGAGTGGCTGTCTGTGTTAATGTGGGCGAGGAGGGTGGGTGGGGTTTTCTGTTTTATCCTGTATCCCCTGACTCTTCTGCTGGTTTATTTTAATGTACAGCACTTTGTGCTACATTTTATGTCTGAAAAGTGCTTTATAAATAAAGTTTGATTGATTGAGTTAGCTTGAATCAGTGGGCTTCACATCGTCTCTCTAAATTGATTTAAGAGTCTCATTTTCTCTACATGCTTCATAACCCTTATTTTGTCTGAAAATTCACCTTGATTGTCACATGATGAGACTTTAGATGCTGAACTGCCTGCCATATGTTCAGACCTTAAAGAGAAGTAGATGATTCTTTGACCTAATGATGTGTTTAAGTGCGTGAAAGTGAGCAGAGTGTTTGAGTGTGAGTGTCCTATTTTTCTTAACATTAACACTTCAGACATCGACCAGTGGAACAAGGTAATCGAGCAGCTTGGCACTCCATCTCAGGACTTTCTAATGAAGCTGAACCAGTCTGTAAGAACGTACGTAGAAAATAGGCCACGCTACGCCGGCTACAGCTTCGAGAAACTCTTCCCAGACGTCCTCTTTCCTGCAGACTCCGACCACAGCAAACTCAAAGGTTCTCTCTTTTCTTTGTTTTATCACATCGTTCTGCAGACGTGTGACTGAAAGCAGCACCATCTTATCTGATTTCTCTCTCTCCTCTCAGCAAGCCAAGCCAGAGATCTGTTATCAAAGATGTTGGTGATCGACGCCTCCAAGCGGATCTCCGTGGACGAGGCCCTGCAGCACCCCTACATCAACGTTTGGTACGACCCAGCTGAAGTAGAAGCGGTAAGTAGATAGCTGGGGGACTACATGATCTTTAAACAGGACACACGAGATTGTAATTACCCAAGTTGAAGTGGAAAGTTGGCATGGCTCTTGGTGCATCTATGTGCCATTTACACCTTTTTCCCTTCCTCAGCCTCCTCCCAAGATCCTTGACAAACAGCTGGATGAGAGGGAGCATACCGTGGAGGAGTGGAAAGGTTAGAAAGAGCGATGCTTTACTCAACACTTCTCTTTTAAAGTGTCAGTTTGTGTGCAATTATCACCTCCTGGTCCATCGGCAGTGCACAAGTTCATCCAAGTGCCATGATGTATACTGCCCTAGGTCCCACCAGTAATGATTATTTAATAATAATAATTGTTAAAATAGTAGCTGTTGTGGTAAAACTAGACCATCATAGGGAGAGCTGGCCCATTAGGCAATACTTGCAAATGCTAAGGGTACCGTGGCCTTCATGGGATAATTCACCTTCAATAAAACTAGTTACAGCTATTAACTCTTAAAATAGAAAAGTTCAAAATGATTCAAATGTAAGCAAATCCCTATTACTATTTCTGTAAATTATATTACCAAATGATTAAATAGAAAAACATATCTTATCTATTTAAAGAGACTGTGAGGAGTTTCTAAGTAATTACAAAAAAGTCTCACTTTTAGATATATGCCTGATTGAAATACACACTTTAAGATGAGTTTTATAGCATCAAAATAGGTTATCTATAAATGCTATTCCTTAGCCTTCTGGTCGGGTCGGGTCGGACCTCACTCAGTGTTGAAGTCTGTGTTGAACCTGCAGGATAAGAGATACTTTACTACATCACTTTACATGTAAACAATGTGGCATGATTTCACATTAAGATGTGTTTAATGGCAGGTTGGTAAATGTCTTTTAAGCATGTTATAAGAAAAGAAGTTGAAGTTCTCCTTTTTGCAAGCACTATAACAGCAAAAAAATTAAACAGTTATAATATAGAAAAGTAAAATACCAATACAAGATAATATATAAGGTGATTTTGACTAACTGAACAGGGTTGAAAGAAAATATTGATACTTTATTGTATTGTGATACTTTAAAGGGTGTGTAAATCAATATTCTACAGCACCAAAGATGAAAGATAACGTCCCCCATCATGATTAGTGTCGTCATTATCCTATTAATAAAAAAAAATTACGGGACGTCAACAGTTTAGTCTGGAAATTCATTCTACCATTAATCAGAAGTGCAGCGGTATGAGCCCAGCTTCAGCTGCCACATGTTGATGTGTCCTTGAACAAGACACTTAGCCACAAATTGTTCCCACTGGTGCGTCAGTGGTATGTTAACAGGTATGAAAGACCGTGGATGTGTTAGCTAATACTGAATGATAGCTTACATGTTGAAGGGACCGTGTTTTATATGAATGACATTCATTAGATATTGAAGCTGTGTGCAAATACTGTGTTTTTAACTCTATAAGAACAGAAATTGACTATTTGGTTAATAATAAAGGAGACACTGCCCTGCTTATAGTATCATGAGACATTATTATGCATTTTGCATCATCAGTCCCCAGATTCTTGCAGACATCCCGTTAGAAAACCTGAGTCCTGTTTCTAGCTTATGTTGGCATTCAGTTAACCCTAACTCTAGCTAACGAGCTAACATTACTGCTTACTACTAGTATTGTACATCCGTCCATCCATTATCTATACCACTTATCCCTTTCGGGGACGCGGGGGGCTAACCCAGCTGACATTGGGCGAGAGATGGGGTACACCCTGGACTGGTCGCCAGCCAATCACAGGGCCACATAGAGAGACTGACAACCATTCACACACACACTCAAACTTAGGGCAGTATGGAGTCACCAATTAACCTAATGAGCATGTTTTTGTACTTTGGGAGGGAGCCAGAGTGCCCAGAGAGAACCCCTGCATGCACAGGAAGAACATGCAAACTCCTCATATAAAGGCCTTGACTGAGACAGGGATTGAACTAGCAACCCTCTTGCTGAGCTGTGCTACCGTGCTGTCCCTTTGAAATACCACGTTTAGAAATATATTATTTAAGCATGACAGTAAACACACAGGATGTTTATCTCTGCCTGAAAATAGTTCAGTAAGAGCAATTTCAATGAAAATGAAAGCCTGTTTAGTAAGTTTAGAGTCAAACTAGCTTTAAAATTAGTTAACTTTTTATTTACCAAAACAGCTATTTGATCTAGTGTCAACTCTAATGCACTAAATTACTGTTTAAATGTAGGAAACTGTGTTTATTCCATGACTTTTGAAGTTACTGGATTAAAAAGAGAGCATATGGTGAAACACTGAGATGTAATGAAGTTAAAAAAAAGGAAAACATAAAACAAATCTTAAACATTTCTATTGTGTCGCCCTATCGCAATCTAGCTAAGGATGCGTAACAGAAATGCAAGATCAGAAGTTTAAATTAATGCTTAATGCTTGGGCCCTCCTTATAAAATGCTTAGGCCTTCACTCTAAAGCCCTTTTAGGATCAGTTTGGTCAATAACTTCAGTCATGTATAGTAATCATCCAATTTCGTAATATTAACTCTCTAAATGTATTTTTTTTTAACATAATGCTTCTTCTCTAAGCAAAAAATACTTATTCACTATTTGATCAAAGAAAAGTGATTTCCAGATTGAGTAAATTTGTATTTCTTTAAGAAATTAATGCCAGTAAAGTACGAATGAATTAATCAAAAACAAAATGTGTAGTTGTAGTAATAAGACATCACTGATTAATTTTGAGGCACACCTGGACTTGTTTTAAGGCAGTCCGTTGTAGGGCTGGGTATTTCCAGCAACTTCACGATACAATACGTATCCCGATACATGTAAACTGTTAACATTGACTATGCTTTAAGCAAATTCTTGACAAGTTTATTTTTTTCTTATAAGAAGAAAAAGAACAAGGATGAGTTTTAAGTGGTTCTACAACTTGAGAGACATAAATTTAGATCCTCAGAGATGGTAGACCTAAGTTCAAATTTAGAACATATACTTCATTATGTAGCTCGTCTTCTACCTTGAACTGTGCCACTGTTAACATTACCCAAAGTGTATTTACAACAACTGTCAATATATTTAGGCCGTATTGATTCTGTAGAATCCGTATCGATACACGTATCCCAAAGGAGTGCGATACGATATTGTGCCGTATCGATATTTTGAGCACAGGCCTAGTCCGTTGTGCCCCACCGCTGAAGCAGGGCCCAGTTTAACATCACAGAAAGGATCTGTGCGTCTCCACCATAGCAACATGACATGAAGCCCCTTTAAAGGCTCTTGGTGAGTGTTTTCCACTGTGGGGAATATGAGTCTGTGGAGCGTGGGAGGGCCCCGGATTGTGAGTAAATATCAGTTTCAGTCGCGCAGCAGGATGAGCTCATCGTAACCCCTGCCAGGTGATAATGACCCCTCACTCATTTTTGAGAAGGGTCACACCAGCATAGCATGTCCAGATTAGAAACATGATGCTGCGTGGACTTTACAGAATGCAAAACACTCTGACTGTACACAAACCGAGTGTCTCCTGCCCCACTTAACCTCCCTCTGTCTCTCATTTTCAGAGCTCATTTACAAAGAAGTGAGCGAATGGGAGGAGTGGACGAAAAACGGCGTGATAAGAGGACAGCCACCTCCTTTAGGTGAGTAATCATTCAAACTGAGGAGGTGGCAGTGAGTGGTTACACTAAGTCACAGTTATTTTTATTTGTTACAGTCAGATTATATTATATGATAGATTTTAGCATGAACTTGTTGACTCAGGGTCAAGTGATCCTGACTTTTACCACCGTCTTAGCTGTGTGTCAAGCTAAGATGTTAAAACATGAAGTTTAAAGATGCTGTGAGGAGTTTCTAAGTAATTACAAAAAAGTCTCACTTTTAGATATATGCCTGATAGAAATACACACTTTAAGATGAGTTTTATAGCATCAAAATAGGTTATCTATAAATGCTATTCCTTAGCTTCGTGGTCGGGTCGTACAGGACTGGACTGTCCTCAACTTCGGAAACAAGACAATTAAAACTAGAGCAAATTTATATTATTCAGACACGTCTTAGAGCACCGGGCTGTAAGTAGAGATATATAGCTGGCTACAAAACTACGATACTAAGTTTTCCAAAAATTGCTTGTTGCCACACATCAAAAACTACCGCTATGTAACTACAAAGAGATACATTACCTCATCGCTTTGCATACTGTAAGTTGTTGAAAAAAGAAGTTGTAAAGCAATGCAGAGTTCTGAGGAAGGTCCAAACTGCGTTCATTAGGATCACAACAAATGCACGCTTTGACTTGGGTCACGTCTTTACGACAGTCGCGGCGTGTGCTCATGGGTAGCAGAGTCTTTATGTCGCCGGAAACAGATTCTCCTCATTGCACCTTTAATGAGTTAAATCAAACATAAGTAGTCCAGAGGATTTGTAGGTTGTTTAAAATGAAAAAGCTAAAACTGCTCTAATATATAAGTAAGTCAGTGTACAGTAGAGCATTAGAGCAAAATGTTTTTTCGTCAAATATTAAGTCAAAAAGAGGTTTTAATACTAAACAGACGATAAAGGTAAGTGTTGAATTAACACCCCCCCCCCCCAGTTTAACTGTTCAAAATGATCGTAAACTCTGTCTGATATTGAATACTGAGGAAAATTTTGATTTTTACTTTCATGTTGACGTCATTTAAGTCTTTGTAGATGAATTCACCTTCAGAAATAATGTACTGTGCCCATTTAACCGAAGTATGTACTGGCATTTGTCAACAATGACGTGTTTTATTTGTGTCCAAGCCCTTATTTGTTGGTAGTAAACCAGTATACATGTATATGGATAGAATTGTAAAATGAAGTGTGAGAGAGAAGGATAGGATATTTTAAAGTTACTTTATTGGCACTGAATTTACTCGTGCTGGGGGCCTCTAGAAACCCAACTCAGAAAATTCGAACTTACCCTTTAATCACAGCACAGAGCATTCACAGTTCACAAATGATTTCGCTTTTAGGGGGAAATCGCACTTGAGCATGACACCGAATGGCTTGTGCGAGAAGCTGGATTTTAAAGGGATATACCAAAATTTTATTGCGTTTTTCTGTCTTGCCTCTCTCCCGAGTCCATGACAAGCAGGTAGACTCCATTCTCTTGACTGTATGTGCAGCAACATGGAAGAGACGGGCAGAGCTCGCCCGCTGCTAATTAGCTTAGCCTAAAGACTGTGAGTTAGTGGATAGCGTTAGCCTGCCTCTGCCTACAGTAATCGGATAAACTCGTCAGCAACTCTAAATGGTTTTGCGTTCTTGTTGTGACTCATTTTTACCTCCGCCAAGGAGGTTATGTTTTCGGGAGAGTCTTTTTGTCTGTCTGTCTGTCTGTCTGTGAACAAAATAACTCAAAAAGTTATGGATGGATTTTGATGAAATTTTCAGGAAATGTTCAGCATGAAAAAAGGAAGAACTGATTCGATTTTGGTGTTAAGCTGGATCAGCGTCTGGCCGCCATGACGAAAAATGTGATTTTCGTGAATAACTACTGCACTAAAATAGATATTGTGAATCCAATTGCTAATGGTATGTTTTCATGGTCAAGGAATCTAAATATTTACATGAAATAAAGATAGGACTAATATGTATGGTGAAAATCACAATATGGGTGAGGACTGTGGTGCTGGCGGAGGTCTGCGCTCTCCAAGTGCTTTTCTAGTTTGTTCTGCGTTATGTTACATTATCTATTTTTAGAATAAATCAAAACTTCATGTATTTTTTGAAAGAAATACACATGAAAATAAACCACTGCAGGCATGCTTGTAAGTAGGTCAACAAAACAAAGCACTTCTGCATGTTCAAAAAAAACAAGGTCATAACAAGCACACAGGACTGTTTAGAGTCGCTGAAGAGTTTATATGGTGACTGTTGGCAGAGGCCGGCTAACACTAGTACTAGCACAGTCAAAATAATGGTGTCTATCTGCTTGGCATGGACTCGTCAGTAAAGCAAGACATAAAAGGAAGGAAAATGTTGGCGTATCCGTTGAAGTAGAAATCTTCTTCTCCTCATATGACGGTCTAGCAACTTGAGCTAGTTCATGCTCCTGCTGCCCGTGACTCATCAGACATCCTCACACTCTGCTGTATTCCAATGAAACCTATGCGTTGACGTGTGTTTTTCGCAGCACAGGTGCAGCAGTGATCGACAGCCCCCCTCAGCCCACCTCCTCCTCCTCGTCTTCGGCCAACGATGTCTCATCCATGTCCACAGAGCCCACTGACCCGAGCAGTGACCCCACCATGGCCTCAGAAACAGACAGCAGCCTGGACAGCCACACCTCTCTGGGTGCGCTGGCCTGCTGCAGATAACGCACACATACGACACACAAACCGAACACACACTCACAAAAAAAACAGAAAACAAACCTGTCCTCATCTGTGTGTGATGGGAGACGGTTTAGGCCAATGGAACTTCTCATGCTAGTTTGTAGAGCTTTTCATGTACAGTTTGTTTTTATTTCCCCTCTCCTCACACTGCTGTAAATGATTGTGGTTGAAATTGTATCATGATTACTGTATTTTTGCTGCGGAGAATCACAGTATGTTTTGATGTGAAGCTGTGATGTATGTTCTGAAAGAGAGGGATCTGAGTAGACTTTTACACAGTGCTGTTTTTGAGCTGCTGCTACAGTTGGAAAAAAAAATGCGCTGTCAGCACTGCGAGATTTTGTTGAGTATATTTTTGAATTTGTTTGATTTTTAGGGACATTTGAATGACACCGATTCAACAGTCGACTATAGCACATTTCATCTCAAACACAAATGGATGATTTATTTTGATATTGTTCCTCATCTTTCTTGTAGAAAGTGTCCCCTTGGTGTATCCAAGAAAACTTCGTAGTATTATGTCACCTCTGATTGTGTGCATCCTGACAAGCAGTCGAATGCTTTGTTGCCCTGACACTGAATTTCCTCTTTTTTACGATAGCGTACTGTAAACTGACTGTATTGAACTTTTTTTAATTACGTAGATGTACTTTCTAGGCGATGGTTTGATGGATGAGGAAGAACAGGGTGAATGTAAGTGACGAGAAATGTGGCTAAGTGAAGAGCCGATGATGCCGTTAGCGCTGTAAGGAGTAAACGGAGGCCACGCCACTGGCTAGAGCGATGCTGGAAATGGGGGCTGTCACCAGAGACTGGAGCTGTGTTTCCATGAAGGGGGGGTTATTTCCCAGAGGAGGCTTTTCAAGGGATTTAAAGGTTCCTCTGGATGAATGTTGTTTAATTTTTAACAAGGTGTAAAGTCCTGTGAAGATGACTCAAACTAGGCTGCAGCATGACTGTGTATAGAGATGGACGACATGTCTCATGTACAAAAATGAAGCCAAAATACCCCACAGAAGGAGCTGGCATACAGAAAGCCCTTTATAACCCATGCTAAGGAGATTATGTTTTCACTGGCGCATGTTTGATGGTTGTTTGTTTGTTAGCAAGATCACGCAAAAACTCCAGAACAGATTTTGCTGTAATTTGCAGGAGATGTCGGTAATAGCCCAACTTAAAAATTATTCAAGTTTTGTGGTGATCCAGATAGCAAATGGTTGTCTTTGCTCAATAATTTTCTGATAAATTATGATATCAACATGATTTTAAATTCTGGGTGTTTGTTTTTCAGAATCAAGGAATCATATTATGATGGTTTCTTATCATGGAACTATTATTACACATATATGTGAGCTACCTTGTCAGAGATTTGCACCCTCCATGTAAAGAAAGAAGTGTTGGTTTTTTTGCTTTGCATCTGTTTCCAACAGAAATGGACTGCAACCATGGAGGAAACAAGTCAATTTTTGTTAAGTAAAAACTTGATTCATGTCATTTTTGTGTCACTTTGAGTTTTTTTTTTTTTTTTTTGGCTTTGAGAGGGAAAAATTCGATTAAAATCTTAAATCGAGTTTTGTGGGAAAAATATCTGGGATTTTAATTTTAGGCCATATTTCCCAGCCCTACCTGGTTGTGGAACAGCCTTTTTAAAGACTCAAGTCCACACAAGTTGAGGATGAGCTCTGAATGTTTTGGCTTCACTTCTGTGGTGCTGACACGTTGTCCATTTTATACCAAGTGTGAATGTGAGTAAATTAATCTTCTGAGTATTGCATGAATGAACTCTGAAAGTTAAGTTCTTCTGCTGGAGGGAATGTTCTGTGGGTGACGTTAAGTTCCTGGGACATCATTTGGATCCTTTTTTTTGTGGGAGAAGAAACTTTAAACCTCATAAAGTCTCATGTCTCTGGGGAAACTTCCTCGCATGGAAACACAGAACCCATCTAAAAAAGTCACTTTACCCTTTCAGCAGGTTCTTTCAGACATTTTCACAACAGTCTGAAATTTAAAACATTTATTTTTAAGTGCCCTTACTCCGTTCAATGATTTTCAGTCCTCTCTGTGGCAGATGCCCCTCTCTCCTGCGGTGCGTCTTTCTGAGTTCTACCTCACAAATGCACACGTTTTTTTGACGATACAGTATGTATATCATGGCACACACCGTTGAAAAGAAGTGAGAACAAAAAAACACAAACTCCAGTTATTTTTCTGTATTTCTAATTTATTTATTTATTTATTTATTTCAAGCTCAGAGGCGTCTATTGTATGTAATGTACATTTCAGTCAGAAGTACTATTTATATGCAGTTTGTTTTATTTTTTTTTCTGTGCAATATAATTTATTAGATTAGTATAGCCAGTGATTGATCTGTACATTTTACTGTAGATGTTTGTATATTTTCTGAGAGTCAGGAAAAAAGGCATTTGCTACCTGCCATGATAACCTTTGGATGTATTGGATGGCTCAAATTCCCAACCTGTCCCTTCGCCCTTTTTCATGGTCGGGCACTCCAGGCAGTAACCTCCCCTCCCCCCTAAGCATCGGCTCCCAGAATGCACTTTGGGGATTGTGACGCATGTCCTGAACCCTCTTCAATGAGCCACATTTCAAATCAATGTTGTGGCCTCCTCTTCATGTGAATTTCCTCTCCTCCATCTCCTCCAAAAATAGAAAAAAACGGTAGAATAGACTACGCATGAGTTTTCTCTGAGCAGATCTGGTTTTTAGTGCAGGTACGTTTGTAGAGGAAATAAAAAAAGGAAAGCCATTCAGCACTTCTGGGATGATGCTGCAGTCTTCTGGTGGTTCGGACAAACGCTGACAGCACAGAGTTAACCTGTTGTTGTTTGACTCGGTAAGGCCAGTCGTGTAAATTTTAGCCTTCGGATCTGAAATTGCCTCACTAACAGACTAATTATATACATCAGAAATGGAAACTGTCTACCTTCAACTCCAGCAAATAAAAGAGTTGAATTTTAACATCTCACATTGTTGTCGTCTTTTTTTTTGTCTACATTTCTTTTCACAAATACAAGCTCTACAGGGAATGGACATGATGTGTAGGGGTAATCTTCACCTCTTAGTCAGTGCCTTGCATAAGTACTGCACCATACTGACAACATCCAGGGCTGACAATGAAGCCAAGAAAAAAAAAAAACTGCAGTTCCCTGAACGTCCACTTGGGGGCTAGTTCTGAAAGGCAAGGTAGTTCCCATGGTGCCCATGTAAAAATGTCAATATTTTACAGCAGAATTTAGCATATTTAAATTGGAGTTTCAGAATAATGTGATCTGTATATATGTTTTGCATTAATGCTGCAATATGTGCACCAGATGAGCAGTTCCAACAGCGTAGTGGTAGCGAACAACATCAGCGGCAAGAAACAAACACCTGAAAGAGTCGCGCTATTAGTCATTTTCTGTAACATAATTATATTTGATGATGTTCACCACTGCAAATGAAGATTCTAAGCTGAGATATGTTTGAAAAATGGCTGAATAAAACCTCTGGAACCCAAAAGTTTCAAGTATAATCTAGCATTTATTAGCCTAAACCATGAAATTAAACCCTGCAGTGACTAACTTGATTTTTAGTGTATCAAAAATGACTTCTCTGAGCATAAGTTTAAGCATCAGTGTAGCTGTTATTCTCTTTGAGACACCCAAACTGGTCAGATAATTTCATTTAATGTAAAGATGCCAAAGCTTTATTAAATTTGTACAGATAGAGCTTGTATTTGGTTAATCGTTTACAAAAATCTTTGGTTTCCAGTCAAATCAGTTCTGGTAATCTCTGTTTTATGCAGGCTACAAGCTTGAAATCACAAACTTTTGTCCTGAGTGCTTTGTCATCTATGATACTGGTCTATTATTTTGTTTATGATTTCTTTGCTTTTAGGTTTTTTTATTTTTCTTTATGGTGAAAACTAGACCACAGAGAAAGAGAATACACTCAGTGCTGTAACATTATGGCTTCGTCTGTGTTATAGACTAAACATTACAGCTCCAAAGGTTTCTGTAACATCAGCCAAGGATCTATATTCTCAGTAGTGGACATGGTCAAATAATGACAAAAAAACTTGAATTATTGTGTTTGACTGTTTGTTTCATACTGATGGTGGGACGCAAACACGCAGCAGCTGAGACTCCACTTTCAAAGATGACTGTGACATCACACCCTCCATAGGTCACGTCTTTGTTGAAACACTGAGCAGGAGTTCGTATTTTCTGGAACACATCTATTTTGATTTTAGGTTAGCTAAAGCCCAGTTCAGACCAAAGGTTCCCCAATTAACAAAACCATTTTGGATGTTGCAGGGAAACCGCTGTAGGAATTGGGCTGTCATGGCTCTGATTTATTTGGCAAATCACCAGTAGCAACCTAAAGCCAAGAGGGAAAACATTAAAAATGGATGCACAGTTTATATTTATTTATGATCATTCATGGCTTAAAGGTGTAGCATCATCAGCAGCCCTCTAAGAAACTAGAAACTAACAAAATATTGGTTATCTCCAGCTTCAAATAAATGACAAATATCACACACATGTCTGCAAAGTCTGAATCCTTTTTTTCATGTTTTTGCTTTTTTGATAGGAGCAGAATTCCATTAGTCACAGTTCAACTCACTTTAGACGATATCCACTTGTTTAACAAGGGCAGACCTTAAAGGGAAGTAATTTTAGTGCACCAGTTAGCCTGCAGCAGTACACCTTACCTGACTCCAAGGCTTTCAAATCCAACATTTGATTCCTGATATGTTTTATAAAACCGTGTAAAACTGGACTGTTTTGTGTCAAATCCATCCCAACACCAAAATGAAATGTATATTAATTTTACAGAGGCATTCAAGGAGTGTAGATACTTATGCAAGACACTGAGAAAGACCTTCTCTCTCCTCTGTCATAGTCATCTATTCAATAAATAACCAGCTACATGACCTATGGTGTGTTACAGTATTTGGGGAATGGTATTACAGGGTGCTTGGTCCAGAGGAGCTCTTGTTTGGCACCGGCACTGCTCAGTGTAGGCACAAGACGGCAATACTAAAGAGGACACGGTGGTAAGTTGTACTGCACTAGAGGTATTTGGTCTTCAAAGCTTTGGGGCTGGCTGGTCTTCCCATAAATCAAGCTCCTCCTTCGATCCCTCCTCTGATGGACCAGATGAAGGCAGGTTGGTCCGGGCTAGTTGGTCCGTGGTGCTGCTGTGGTCAGATCTCCTAGGGTCTTAAAGAACTCCTCCATCTCTCGCTGGAGGAGAACGTTTCGCTTCTCTGCATCTTGATGTGCCCGCTCTGAGTTCCTGAGTCGGATCTCCAGCATTTGGAACTTCTTCCTCTCCTGGTCCAGCTCCTCCTCGAGGCGGTTGACTTGGGCCTGGTACTTTGAGCAGGACTCTTCCAACCTTCAAGACAAGAAAAAGGGTTTAGAAATGTTGACACATGCTCATTTTGTGTTTTTTTTAATAGTAATAGTCTCGTTCTTACTTGCGAATGCAGGTTTCGTAGCTCGTTCTCTGCTTCTTCAGCTCCTGCTTGAGCTCCGTCAGCTTGATGGCGAGACCTTCATTTGTCACTGGAAGTTCCTCCTCTGTAACGCTTGCACTATGGTCCAGAGTACTTGTACTGTCCTTAACTTCTGTGGGCCTGTCTTGACCCGACCCTGTTTTTACCGCCTTCTCGCTCCCCTCTGGATCAGCCAACGAGATCTCAAAGGACGTCCAGATGGAGGAGGCGTCCGCGGGTAGGCTCAGACTGGAGGGGGCAACATTGTCATAGGCAGAAAGTCTGTGGGACTGGTGGAGGGCTCTGTGAGACAAAGATGTCTGAGGGGAGTCTTCATCAGAGTCTCTCTGTGAGTCTTTAAGAGCGCTCTCTTTTAGAGAAAGGGTGGAGTCCTTTAGGGACAGAGTGGAGTCTTTTAGTCTTTCACCTGATGACGTGGTTCTCCTGTGAGCCCGAAGAGATGACAGGCCATTCATCAGCCAGTTGCTCCCACCAGCTGCCGAAACATCACCCGCCGACCCTCCGATCTTACCCCTCGGCCCCGCAGATGCTGCACCACCCTTGAAGGAGGATCTCCAGGAGGGCAGGGCTTTAGTCTGCTTGCTAGGGCTAACAGCTGCATCAGTCTCAACCCCACCTCTCCCCTCACTTCTTGTGTCCTCTTTTTCATCTGCTTTCTCATCCGTCACACTTTGGTCCTTCCCCTCGACTTGACCATCCTCAACCTTCTCTGGTGTCGGCACAGGACTCGGTGCAGTTGGCTTGCTGTCTGCAGAGGGGGTGGAAGATTGGGATTTCTCTTTTGGAGGTTTGGAGCTCAGAGATGAGGAAGTTTGAGGAACATCAGAGTCTTCCTTTGAGAGCCACTCCACTTTGCACCGTTGGAGTGTGCTCTGCTGCTGCTGCTGCTGCTGCTGTACTAAGACCTTGGTTTCTGATTCTGCCTCCTCTCGTTGGTAAAGCTGAGTGTGTTCACTGATCAACACAGTCATCAGATGCTGCACCTGGGAACTCCCTGTGAACAGTGAAAAACCACAAAGCAACTGTGACACTTGTTAACTAGAACAGCACTCACCAGCACAGACCTCCGCCAAGCAGCTCAGTTACAGCAGAGGCTTTTCCACAACCCCTGTAAAAGATACTAGTCTGGATCACCAGATCCATAATAGAGCCAGGATCTGGACCAAACTCAACACGAACATGAAGGTTGTTATCCTATATGAACATAACAAATTTTGGGAACATCACTTTGTCAATATGATTTACAGTATACTATTAAGTTAATGTTTTCCTGTGATGTTAATCTTGATTGGATCCTGCCAAAAATGTACCTTGATGATAGAGAAAATAGACCCCATATTAACCTGTAAAATTGGAAGTAAATCCTCAAAAAATGGCAGAGTTGTGATTTTTTTTAATTCCACTCAATGTTAACTTACTGGATTTTTTTTTTTTCATTTTAGGATTTTTTTTGCATCCAGACAGATATACGTATCAACACCAATATTTAATTATTTCTAAGCTGGGCCATCACCAGCTAACAAACAAACATATGCCGGCAAAAACATAACCTCCTTGGTGGATGTAATATTGTCCCATGAAACTGTAAATATTCCTGGGAAAGCAAGTTAAATGGGGCCAATGGGTTGAGTGATTTCTTTTGAAAGGATTTGAGGGTACTTCCAGTGTTTTGTTGTCTGTAGATTGAGGTTTGGGTTTGATCTGAACATCTCACTCAGATATACAAACTACTGGATGTCCTGCTGTCCTGTGAGAGCTGAGAATATTCCACCAGTCTGATATATAATTGACTCAACCTCTTAGGTTTTTGTACCATAAGAAAAGTTTTGCACACTGAGAAAAACTTTTTGGGGTGTTTAACTGATTTCTCTGTACAGGATGGAGACCCTGGTCTCTGCAGTGGAAACACACTTATATGCCCAGCCTTCATGCAAACAAGTACTGCACATGGGGTGACGTCAGCGTTTCACTCCAAAATGCTGAATCCTGGTTACGTGACGCCTGGCAGCGATGCGTTTTCAGACCTTTCCACTCTGGATCCTGGTTTCATAAGTTTGCAGATTCATTCTATTCCCATGTAAAAACAGGAGGCTAAAACAATTAAGACTCTTCAGATTCAGCTGAATTTGACCTTGTGTACGCAGGGCCTTAGATTATCTCCAAAATGTTCTGCGAATGTTACTGAGTTTTGAGCAGCTCTTGCTAGACAATAGGAGTTAAAGCTATGGAGAGGAACACCTGGTGCATAAATGAGGAAATCCTTTAAGACCAGATGATCTTAATTCAGATCACTTTCAAGGGTCGTCAAAGGCTGTTATCCCTGAATTGAGACACAGCTGTTGACAGGATCACCCACCCTCCATCATGGTGACAGGATCCTCCACTCTGGGCCGCAGGATGTTTGGCCCGAACACTGTGGCCAGATTCTGAACGCTCATCTTGTTCTCATTGGAGTGCGACTGAACTTCATCAAGAAACCTGGACAGACAGAAAAAGGACATCCATTTTCCACACACGAACATTCGTAAGAGATTTGATAGAAACAGGAAGAAATGCCTTCACTTATTCTCTCAGTGAAACTCAAACTAATGAAAGAGTGAGTCATGATTTTGGCTGGTGTGTGGGCTCAGGCTGAGATATTTATAAAGATGAAGTCTGAAGAGAGATGACATGTAATCATTCACACTCTGAGTCCACCAATGTGATGTCACTTCCTCTGATGACGGGGATGTGGGTGTAATGAATGTTATTTGCCTTTGTGACAGGGTGTCAAAGCCTCAATGATCAGTGAATGGGAAATGTCAACTATTTTTAATATCAACAGAGCTGGAAAATAAAATAACTTCCGTTTAGTCAGATAACAATGTTGACTGACCTGCAGATGTATTTAAGGAGGTTGTAGTTGACCTGAGGAAGTGATTTCACCTGTTTCCCGAGCTCTGAGATGGCCTTAGACAAAAAGAGAACGATGTTATTGTGTCACAGGAGAGTTTTTAAACATTAGAATGAGGATGATTGATTTCAGAGAGGAGAGAGAGTTTGGAGATTCTCCAGGAAAGTGTTTGACTAACATGTAATTACCATAGCTTTATCCTTGGTGAGAAGCTGAGCACAGGAGAGAAACTGTGTGTATTTGGAGAATGGGATTATGGGCTCTGGCAGCTCCCGAATGTACAGCTTTAACAGTGACGCCACTGTGTGGACATCTGTGGAACTGTAAGAGACACAAAGGGGACAGATAGGGTACACCCCTGAATTAAAATTAAGCTTGTCTCTCCAGAGATGACATAACATTTGGTTTATTCTTACCAGACATGAGCGATGAACTAGGCTGTAATGTAATTGTATGATTTGGTAAGTTATATATTCACATATGGAAGAGTATTAGGGCCAATAAAGATGGAGAAAATAATTCAGGGGAAGTCGAGATTAAAGTTGAAATGATGAGATTTAAGTTGGAATGAGGTTAATAAAGTTGAACACAAGTTCGTGATAAAAGTCAAAATGATGACAAAGTTAAAATGTCGAGAAAAAATTTGAAAGTCAAGAATAAAGTCGACATTCAATGTATTTCGACTTTATTCTTGACATTTTGGCTTTTTTCCCAACATTTTGACTTTTATCACAAAATGTGTTTCGACATTATTCTGGACGTTTCATCTTTATTTTTCATCATTTCAACTTCAATCTCGAAATTTTGACTTTATCCCCAAATTCCCCAAAATTATTTTCTCCATCTAACATGGCCCTTATATCTTCTGTATTTACAAGAGCCGTGTTCTGATGTCACCCCCAAAAACAACGTATCTTCTTGAATGACTTTAAACTATACCTAAAATCTCTGAAACTACTGAAAGATGTTGAATCTCAAAAAGTCTACGACACCCTTAAAGACTTTCCTAATGAAATGGACAATAATTAAGAACAAGCTAATATCCCGGACACATTTAAACCACCTTGTCTATTGATGCTTGATTATGCCATGTATTTAAAAACCTTGTGTTTTATTTTTGTACTAATTAACTACATTGTATGCTGATATTATCATAATAGCAGCATAAAATACGTTATGTAAAAAAAAAAAGCTTGGAGCTCCAGTATGGATGAAATTCTTTCTCTGCAGTGTCACCTGTCAAACACGGGCTTCTCCCCTCGATCAAATGCATCCTGCAGCTCTCGTACATGATTGGTCTGCCCAGGAGCCCTGAAAAGACCCTCCTCTTTGAGCCCATGTTCCCGTATGAAGCAGACACACTGTTCCACCAGCACAGGGACGAGTCTCTGAGGGCCACACTGGGCCTCGTACAGCATGGTCTCCTCTAGGTGCTGCCCAAAGACACCTGCAGTCAAGAAACAGGAGAAATCGTGTTTTTATCAGTCCTGATTTTAGCCTTGAATAAGCTGAATCCTTCTAAGTAAGGATGTTATATATTTTGTCAAATAACATCCATATTGGAATGGCCAACGGAGTTACCAAGATTTTTGTAGGCCAACTCAGTTGTACTTTACTTTAAGCCAATGGGATTATTTAACTTGTGTGCTTGGATGGTTCCTGATAATAACAAGAATAAAAACTCACGAAATTTGTGTGTTTTGTTCGTCATGATAATCTTAACAAACAACCCTAACTACAACACGGCTGATCTTAGAAGTAGCTACAAAATGTGATGCCATGATTTAACCTCTTGCCTACCCAACAAAAAATATATCCAAAATGCCTGCTAATTTGTACTTTTGAGTGGCAACATTACAGGATGTATGAAACATGGAAGTGATCTAATTAAGCTCACCTGTTGGTCTCTAAAGAGTAATTTTTTTAGGCCAGACACCATTCAAAACTTTATGTCCATCAATCTTGTATCACAGCGGGGGGGCTGGACTGAGCCCTTCAATATATCATAACATAAACAGATGAATAAATTTTAAAAAATTAAGTTCAAAACCTTCTCAGTCAAATTGGCCACACCCTTGTTTATTCAATTAATTAACACGACTTAGCTTTAATCTGAATAAATTAGATGTATTGTAACTAAGGCATGCCTGCTTTTACTTATGGAGCTCAGTTGTTGCAAAAAGCAATTCAATTTGCTTTAGAGAGTTAAAAACACAGAAATGAGCCAGTGTGTGGGACAAAGGTTTGACATACAAAACATGTATGAATTCAAATCAAAACAGTAAAGACATTTAAGATAAACTAAAAATATATTAAAAATAATCAACAACATATGTGGAAATTTCCTAAAATAATTCCCAAAATGTACAGTATTTAAATATTTTTAGGTTAGAAATACAAAATGTCACTAAAACTCAAACTATTAGATCACCCTTAAACTACAAAACAAAATTAGTGTGTTAAATGAAAGAAGAAAGCAAAAAGACAACAGTGTATAAAACTGTTTTAAAAGCCTACAAATGTAAAGTGCATCAGAATCTCTGGTTGTTAGTTGAAACAAAATGTTCCTTCTCAACCAATAGCTATGTTTAATATGACAGCCAGACCAATACACACCTACTTTAAGTTGTTTTTAATTGTTTTTATTGCCTTTTATGAAGACTGATGCTTTATGAATCACTTTATCTGAATCAAAGGTCAGTGTATGCCTTGTTTTTTTCTTAGCTTCTTTTGTTTTTGTGTGTTAATGTGCTTTGTTTCTGTCTTTATGTTCAAGCTACCCAAACAATTTCCTCTTATAATTATCAATAACGTAATTAAAATTTAACTTAATTGTGATCCAATCAGGATTTTTTGACATTTTGGACCCAGCCTCTGGTGGACACTTGTGAAACTGCAGTTTTTTGAAAACAGGTTCTTACTTGGGCAAAGAAATGGTTTTAAGTACATTTTTACGCATCACATATCAGTGTTTCTCTACTGCAATGTGGATTTTGTTTCATTTAATTTTAGGAATAATCTATATTAACCAGTGCTTGAGTCTTTAGTTTAGTCAAACTAAAGTGTCAGGACATGTTGAATTTGAGTCCTGAAAAGGAAAGAAGTTCAGTGAAGACATCTGTAGAATTATACCTCCTCCAAGTGGAGCCCAGATGACTCTCCGTATCGCCCTGACCCAGTCCTCCATGTCGCTCTGAGAGTTCGCCATCAGCAGGTACGACTCATGGCTGATACCTGTCCTGTCCTTCTCTCCAGTCCCACCTGAAGATACACAAATGTCATTACTCAACACATCAGGAGGACAAAATGTCTCACAGTGCACTGTAGAAAGCCATAGATGAATAAGAGCCAAAGCCAATAGTTTGAAAAGTATAAGAGTAAAGAACTGGCCTGTATTAACCAGAGAGCCCATAGCTTTTTATAACCCGGTAACCCCCTGGTAAGTACAAAGACTCGCCCATGCTGCTCTGCCTCCCCTTCCTGTGGCTTCTCACAGCTTGATACCAACCGGTTTGACATTTAGGAGTGACATTTCAGTTTATTTCAGTTCATCTTTGATCACACTATCAGACACTTCTCCTTTTATGTGATTCTCTAAACTCTTTCTTTGCAGAGGCACCACTGGGCTGTAGATGGAGATACCGCACCAAGGCAGGCGTCTTCTTTTATCTTATAATGTATGTAATTATTAAAATCTTCTCCATAAACATTTTAAAACAAGTTCTTGTCAGAAATGCATTCTCCTTTTCTTTGGAGGCCATATATAAGTACCTTTTTTCAGTTAGTCCTGCACAGTGGTGCAAGGTGTATTGTGTGTGGAGATCTGACCCAGAAAGAGCAGCGTTCCCTGTAGACACCAGCAACTCCAGCATGCCTCTCACTGTCTTTTTTTTCTCTTATCAGCCTCTACCTATGTCTATAATGGTGTCTTATCAGTAACTAACTCATTTTCCTTTTACTAACATTACACTTGACATTTTGTCCCCTATATAAAACCTTTCAATTTAATCTATAATTCCCATTCCAGTAGCCTCATCAGTCACCAGATCTCAATCTAATAAAGCACATTTGGGATATGGTTGTACAAAAGATTCACATCATGGATTTACCACTGACAAAGCTGCAGCAACTGATTTTTTTTATACATATTTATCCTTTATTATTATTATTAACTTTTACATTATCATCATTTTAATTTTATTTATTCAGTTACGTTTTCCTTCTACTGTTCCTTCTTTTTGTTGGATTGTTGATTCGTTGGTCTGTTAATCTGTTTGATATGTCTTAATCCACCTTAATCATGATTATTATTATTTATTTTATTTTATTTATTGTTTTACCTTTAATATCTCATTTCTATGCTGTCTTTTGTAGACTGTGAAAATACAATAAAAAGATTCTTACAAATAAAGTGGTGTCAGTCTCTGATGAAGTTTCCATCACCTTGTTGAATCAATATACTATGATGAATTAAGACAGTTCTGTTAATAAAACAGGTCCAACAAGGATAAAACAAGGTGTACCGAATAAAGTGATCACTGGGTGTACACTTTAACTTTTATTTCTGTTTGTTATAAATCCTAGAATACTTAAAAATGTTTGAGCCTACTGTGGTTTGGTCAAAGGAAACTTTAGGATGTACTTTATGATGTTTCTTTTCTCACCCTTCTGTTGTTCAGCTTATTCGCTTCACCTTCTCCCTTTATTGATGATGGGAATTGTGTCTAACAATGAAGATCTGTACCTTTTGGCTCAGCTTATGAGAACCGTGTGAACAGTTAATACAGTATTCCGTTGCTGTGGCTCTGCGGCTCTGCAGAAACACCCTACTCAAAGAGTCGGCTCTTTGAATCGACTCGTTCGAAAATGACACATCCATTTCCCTCAAGTGTGATTACCTGAGGTGCGCTTTACCATCGGCTTGGCCCAGTTCCGTCAGTCACACATAACAAAGTTGAGAGTACTGTTACTCTCCACAATACTGGTCCATTTGGCAAAGTGCGGTAAATAAGGCTAATATGGTTTAAGTAAACTGAAAGAGTCGGCTCTTTGAATCGACTCGTTCGAAAATGGCACATCACTTTCCCCCCCGAGTGTGATTACCTGAGGCGCGCTTTGCCGTCGGTTTAGTCCATTTCCGTCGGTCACACATAACTAAGTTGAGTATCTTTTTACTCTCCACAATCCTGGTCCGTTTGGCAAGTGCTGACGGGCTGATATGATTAAAATATCTCGTGTTAATAGTTAATTTGAAGTCACAATAACTTGTAACGGACGACACCTCAAGCTAACTTTTATGCTAGCTAGCTTAAATGCCTAACCCTCACTCCGCGAAGGATCTGGAGCAAACTGAATCTGCCTGACAATCTTCGTCTGTTTTTCTCGCAAGGTAAGCCTTTTTTTGTTTTTAATGTTTTATCATTAAAACAGTGTCGGTTTAAAATTACTTTCCTGTTGTATATTAACTGTGGCTGGACTTATGTGGAAGTTTTGTATTTTATTTTTTATATACCAGACCATAGGAGTTGGTCAATAAAGGAATCGCAGTACAGCTGCATCTCTCAGGGATATCACAGTACAACACAGAAATTCTTCAATCACAAAAAGTTATTGAAAACCTGATTGAATAAATTCTATGATATCATCAAAACCAACATATCCACTCTTCATCAGACTAAAAACACTCCAACTTTCTGACCCAGTTGACGAGATGATCCAAATTGTCTGCAGAGTTAAAAATGACAAGTTTTCTAACAGTATTCAAAAGTTTTTTCCAGTAGATTGGTTAAACATATCTCAGGTTCACACGTTTCAATTATGATCAGTAAGAACCATTTTGAGACAATGCTGCATATAAACAACAAGAGTTTGTTTTCAGAAAAGCTGCACTGAAGAAATGAAGACAAGGACAACAACAGTTGTTCTAAAATGTAATTAGCATATTAGACTAAATAAGTATGGAATAGAAGAAAACTTATGATTTAAGACGGTGTACATAAATAGGATTGATTTGTCTGTTGGGTAATCATTCAACCTTAAGTTGCACGTTTGTTGCTTTTGTTGTTCTTTGTGGTAAGCTGTATTATTAGGTGATATTTGGTATGGCTCTGGCTTCAAGTATTTGAGCTAATTCTTGGTAAAAAGAGGTACTGTACTTTTTCGTACAGTCTTTATGAATAAAATGAAAAAAGGTTAAATGATAGCTATTCTGTACTTTTCTTGATCTGCTATAGCTTTCTCCTTCATTTTGCCATTCAGTTTTCTTATTTAAGATGTAAAATGATGTAAAACATAACATCCAGACATGTTATGAATATAACGGGGAAATCACCTCAGGAATTACCTCAGATTGGCAAGATTTTATTATCTATTATTAATGCTGTTCTGAGTTTATCTCAGCTGACATTGAGTGGAGGCTGGTATGCCTTGAACTGTTTCCCAGCCAATCACAGGGCCGCATAGACAGACAACCATTCATGCTCACGCTCATGACTGACAGTTACCATTTGACCTAATGAGCATGTTTTTGATCTGTGGGTGGAAGCTGAAGTGCTCAGAGAACCCACACATGCACAGGAAGAACATTCAAACTCCACACAGAAGGCCCAGACAGACCTGGGATTCAAACCTGCAACCTTCTTGTGAGGCACATGCACCACCCCCTGTGCCACTGTGCTACTTGTTATATGATTAGTTTCAAAAACTCTCTTTTGATTATCATTTTTTTTTAAATTGAATAATATTTGTTTTTGGTTTGAACACATGGATGTATATGTAGAAACAACAAAGAAAAAACAGAAAGGCGGTGGCGGTGACCACCTTCCTGGTGGTACCGTCAAAGCTCGAATATGCAAAACGTTGCTAATTTATATCGGTCTCTGTAATGGTACAAATTAAAAAATATAAATAAATAACAAAAATGTGTTCACAGAAATACATCTATAACTTAAATACCTTACCTAACTTAAAAACCTAAATAATATTTTGTTTAAAAATAGATTAACTTAATAAGGATTTGCTCACAAAAAATAATTAGTGCGTTACCTCTTTTAGGACATCTCCAGAGTTACAGTGTTATTCGGTATATATTATATTATATTCGGATATTGAAACTAAATACTGAACATAATAACAGCCGCTGTTCTCCATTCTGTGTTTGGAAATTGGCTTTTGGATGACCACAAAAAAAGTGATTTGGCTAGAAAAGTGTTCTTGATACTTTAATTTAAAATAAAAATGACACCAGTGGCTGCTCATTGATTATGAAAGTGTTGGAATATTAGATGAGTAATAGTCTACATCATCTTAACAGGTCAACATCAGCCTTTTTACATGGACTGGACCATTAGCAAGTCAGTGTAGGGCAAACTAATATCAGTGTCAGATGTTCATAACAATTTCATTCCCACATCAGGCACACCTGACTACTGTTTTTTAAATAACTGGGCCGTAAATATGATCAGTTGGACAAACTGATCAGTTTCCATGGTCAAACATCAGGAATTATCGGCAATATGTGAGAATCAGTCCAAAAGACAGTAAGACAAAATATTTGTCTCAGCATGACAGCTAAATTATAATCTTCAACATTGGCAAATGAAAAAAAAATCCTTAATTAACTCTGAGAATAGTTCATATTTACAGTGGTTCTTTAATGTGTCAAATATTTAACCTTCAAGACTAGTCTAAATGTGCACCCCTGTCATTTACATTGAGGAGAAACTTTAAAAAGCCCTGGAATGGCCCTTTAAGTTAAGTGCACAAACACTCTTTCATGAATATTTCAACCCCAAAGGCAGCAGTCAGAAATACAATATAGTAAATGTGACCAAATGTGCTAATGATGCAGTGTTTCTTTTACCACTGTGGCCTCTGCAGCAGCAGTAAAAGTGCTGACTTTAATGCAGGTCTGCACACATGTAGGTATGAACACATACGTGTATGTGCTCTCCATGTATGTGTGTGTCAACCACTGCAGATCACCACAGAAGAGACAATGCAGCAGAAAACTCCAAACTGATTTGCCAGCACTTTGTTGGTTTGTTTCTGCTCTTGACATTGTTACGAAATAAATTCCCTTTTGTGTTTTTATTTGGATATCTTCTCTTGGAGTTTTTTGCTTACTTTGTAGACTTTTATTTAGCGAGGGGGATTCCCACGTAGATTAAAAAAAAAAAATTCTCCTGACCAAAACCGCAGCACAAAAAGTTCCTCACAAATAATAACATCACAGCATGACAAAAGGAATACATAGATCAATATATTAGCTGTAAAACATACAAAAGTGGGTGGTCTTTAAAGCTGAAATATGTAACTTGTCCTCCTTGAAATGGTTGTTCCACTCTTAATTTAATTTTGGAATAACTATCGATGTTGTGAGTGGCATAAAGCTTTCCTGTGTCACTCTGTTTCACTTCCTTGCTTCTTTCATTGCCATCCTCTGCCATCACACCCACACACTCTCATTCACTAACTGATGGTTGAAATTTTGACGGTATAAATAGATAGATCCACTTGATTGTCCCTTGCGCGAAATTTATCTTAGACAGCAGCGCTACTGGCTAGGGGCACAATATACATTAGGCCTGTACTCAAAATATCAATACGGTAAAATATTGTCATGCACTTCTTGGGGATACGTGTATCGATACGGATTCTACGGAATCGATACGGACTCAATGTTTGGACAGTTGTTGTAAATACACTTTGGGTAATGTTAAAAATGGCACAGTTCAAAGTAGAAGCCAAACTACATGATAAAATACAGTTCCAAATTTAAACTCTGGTGTCTACCATCTTTGGGAACCTGAATTAAAGTTCTTAAGCTGTAGAGCCATTTAAACTCATCCTTGGTCTTTTACTTCTTGTAATAAAATACAAAAGTTGCTGGGAATTCTGTTAAAAGCGCAGTCAGTGTTTACAATTTATGTGTATCGGGATACGTTTCGTATCGTGGCCTCAGTATCGGGATAGGTATCGTATCGTGGGGTTGCTGGAAATACCCAACCCTAATATACATAGATAACAAAACACTAGACAACATACAACAGCTACATAAGCAAGAGGTCGGCGACAAGCATGGTCAGTAGTTATTGTATAAGGAGGTTAAAATGCAGGGCTCATTACAATAAGCAGTGAAAGCAAGTAGAAACTAGTAAAAAAAAACAATAATGCAGAGAAGAGTGAAACCATGGATAAAAGCAGAATAATAAAAGATAAGAAACAAGTAAGAAGAAATAAGTAGAAACAAGTTAAAAATTGAATAACAAAGAGAGGAATAAAAACATGGATAAAAGTGGAATGATAACATATCTGGAGCATCCATGCATCTATTATCCAACCTGGACTGCTCGAGAGCCAATCACAGGGCTGGTGTGCTCTGATAATGTCAACACAGCATACCACACACATAACAGTTCTGTCCAACGACCAATCTAGAACCTAGTCCTTCAAATATGATCAAATGTGATCCCACATAAACGAAGAAGAAACTTAGCAACAACCTGAAAACACAACATGCAACCTGGAAGAGGACCTTTGAGAAGAGGGAATGATTGATGTTTTGGAGCAGATTATCAGGACAAATTCACCCTCAGAGCATCTCAGCCCACAGGATAGTCTTTTAGGATGATTTAATAAAGTATAAAATAATCTGTCGTTGTTGGTTGGGAAGGGGAAAGTCAGACAAAAACTACCCTATAATCTTTATGTGTGTACCCCGCTTTAGCCACAGCCATTGTATTGGCCAGAACTTTGGAGTTTAGATTTACAAATGTTGTTTTGATAACTTATTTTACTGGCATATATTTGTATCTTTTGATAAATTGTTAATAAAGTGAATTGTTTAGTTAGAAATATCCCACCATGCAAAGATTTGGCTGTCTTGCAATAGGGACAAAGCTAGTGTTGCCATCTTGGTAACAAACACAGTTGCTCTGATCGAGGGTGTTTGGACTCCATCTTTTGGGGCCCCTGCTTAGAGGAACACATGTAAATAGTTGAGGTTATGATGTTTGGGCCCGAGATGACATTCAGTAAGTTTTTCTTTCTTTGGCTCTTTGATCGTTCGTGTACTGCAGACTCTCCATGTTGTTGACTCTCTACTGTAATCATGCCATCCTCACGCTGCTCTGGGCAGAAATGAAAGACGGTCTTGTTTAAATTTCAGAGGCTTGGCCGTGACACATGCCCCTTCTGTTTTTCTGCATATTTCATGCATGTGTTTCGGTCTGTGACTCATATGGAGCTGGTTTGATATGCCTGTGCTTTTTCAGAGTTACTTTGATTTTGGTGTATACCGAGGAAGTGACTGGCTGTAAAGAGATACTTAGCTGTGACTTATAGAAAACCTGAATCAGGTTAATGCACATGTGCTGCCTGACCAAGAGTTTAATCATCGTCTGAACATCTAAATCTCACATATGTGGCACTCTGTGGTGGGTCCAGCTCTTATCTTTTTGAATTCTTTTAATAGGTGAGAGATCTTTAAATGTATTTGTTTCCACAGAAATGTACTAAAGTTTTCCATTTTCTACTAAACCCACTCACTGCCAATTTATTGCTTGTACCGGTTTGGCCTTTATTCTTGATTCAACATACTTTAGATTCAACAAGGTTCTTGATACATTTCTCAGATTTTGACCCATATTCAGAATCAGAATTAGAAATACTTTATCAACCCCCGATAGGGCTGGGTATTTCCAGCAACCTCACGATACGATATGATACGTATCCCGATACTAAGGCCACAATACGATACGTATCCCGAGTCACGTAAATTGCGAACACTGACTTTGCTTTAAACAAAATTCTTGACAAGTTTAGTTTTTTCTTATATAAGAAGAAAAAGAACAAGGATGAGTTTTGAAGTGGTTCTACAACTTTAGAGACATAAATTCAGATCCTCAAAGATGGTAGACCTAAGTTTAAATTTAGAACATATGCTTCATAATGTAGCTCATCTTCTACCTCGAACTGTGCCACTGTTAACATTAGCCAAAGTATATTTACAACAACTGTCAAAATATTTAGGCCGTATCGAGTGCGATACGATATTTTGCCGTATCGATATTTTGAGCACAGGCCTAACCCCCAAGGGGAAACTCAGTTGTTCCAGTTGCTCTTATTGGTAGTATTGCAGTAGGAATATTAAATAGAAACACTAAAATAGATCAGAAGTATTAGAATAGATAAGAGAAAGAAGTAAAAAAGTTAAGACAACAGGTTGCATAGAATCTTTCAACTATATTAATGTCCTTGCTTGCTGGATACTTCTCTTTTTTTTGGCCATTCTCTGTAAGCCCTAGAGATGGTTGTGCATGAAAATCCCAATACGTCAGCTATTTTTGAAAACCCATGCCATGTACAAAGTCACTGAAATCCACTTTCTTCTCCCTTCTGATGCAGGTTTAACTTTCTCAGGTCATCCTGACCGTGTTTTCATCCCTAAGTTATCTTGGAAACAAACTCGTTTTAAAGAGGATGTAAGTTTTTTCAGAATTAAAGGAGATTTAAAGTTCTCATATAACGTGATAATTGTGAGTAGGCCTGTCACGATAACAAATTTTGCTGGACAATAATTGTCCAAAAAATTATTGACGATAAACAACATTACTGTCAATATTATTTTGATTTTTTTTTTTCATTTTTTCATTAATGTGCTTATAATATATGTCATAATAAAGTGAGTACACCATGTCAATGATGAGTCAAAACTTTAATTTCTTAAGAGTATTTAACTGTAATTGGATGGTCAAGATCTTTTAAATAAAATAAACAAACAAACTAAAATGAAATGGAATCTATTAGGAAAAGTCCATGTAATTAAAAATAATTATACTAATCAAAAACAATAAAAAGTAGACCTTGTCTCCGTAAAGAAAAAACGAAGCTCCAATAAAAACACACAAAAATAAAAACAACTAGAAAGCACTCGGAGAGCGCAGACCTCCGCCATATTGTCATTTTGACCATAAATATTACTCCTACCTTTATTTCATCTAAATATTTAGATTCCTTGACCATGAAAACATACCATTAGCAACTGGATTCATAATGATATCTATTTTAGTTCAGTAGTTATTCACAGAAATCACATTTTCGCCATGGTGGCCAGACTCCCGATCAACACCAAAATTGAATCAGTTCTTCCTTTTCCCATGCTGAACATTTCCTGAAAATTTCATCCAAATCCATCCATTGCTTTTTGAGTTATTTTGTTCACGGACGGACAGACGGGTGGACGGACAAACTCTCCCGAAAACATGACCTCCTTGGCGGAGGTAATAAATAGAATGGAATATATACAGTTCGTGTTTGTGACATGTACTTTCCCCCAGTCAATTCGCACTGTCTGTCAAATGTTTATAACATTGCTGGCTTTTCAACCGTATTGAAGGGCTGCTTTTCATTTGCAATGTAGCGAATGACACTGTTTGTGAGCGTGCACCATATTGCGCTGTTTTATTTACATTTACTCTGCCGACCAAACGCCTCAGTAACTGTTGACTGTCAGGACCATAGACTGTAAAAAACGTGGACGCCATGATGCTAGGCTAAAATTGAAGCCTCCACGAAAAACTGCTCCCCCTGGTGACTGGCTGCAGTATAGGTCAAATCTCCGTCTCCCCATTCATCTGGACGGGCCGAAGTGAAACTTCAAAAAATTATTACACCTCGTAGAAACATTTCTCCCATCTGTATGCTGTGATGACGTTAAAGCTATGGTCTACGATTTGGAAGCTTTGTACATATTAATAACACTGTTTATAAGGCTGTTATGGTCCTATGGTCCTATCTACACAGTATAAAGACCAAAAAGAATGAAAATAATCCATTCAGTATATCCGCTGAAAAGCTGCATACTAGCTGACCAATCAATCCTAAGAACCTGCGACTATTAATTGGTCCGTGAGTTGGTCCGTGAGTCCATCCAATCCCCTGTCTCTCTCACTACGCATCGTCATGCGATGCGTAGTGCGTCATGGTCCCGTCTCCTCCCCTCCACCTCCGGTGAGCAGCTAGCAGCGTTAGCTACTGAACTATCCCCTCTCCCGCGGGGCCCAACGGAGCTCTGCCCGCGGGTTGAGGCCTGTTAGCGGGCTAACGGCTAACGGCTAACGAATAGCCTCAGCCAGCCGTCAGACCTTCAGCATCGACCGTTTCGCCCCTGGTTGATCAGGTAATGGCTTTGTTTACTACAGTGGGAGATGTCTGCTGAATAACTCTGGTTAGTTTGTGCCTGCACGGGCTAATAACTTGTAGGGGAGCGGGTTAGCCTGTTAGCCGCTAATCGTTTGCACTGTAAGCTGAGCTGGGGAGGACAGGCCGAGAAAGATAAATCCTCCCCACACTCGGCTCCGCTCTGGCGGCGCCAGACCCGCATTGCCCGGTCCAATTGAAATGGCTACTGCTGTGTGTTACAAGGGGATGTCTGTCGTGTTTGATACTTTCAGTTGAGCGACTGGCTGCAGTATAGGTCAAATCTCCGTCGCCCCCATTCATCTGGACGGGCCGAAGTGAAACTTCAAAAATGATTACACCTCGTAGAAACATTTCTCCCATCTGTATGCTGTGATGACATTAAAGTATTATTGGGCTGCGTGTTTTCCAAGTTCTCTTTTTTCTGAAAAGTTTCTTTTTTATTAGTTATTAGAGTTTAAAAATGACCGCGGTTTACAGCAGCTTCACAATGATTGTGTACGGCGTATGCTGAGGAGTGTTGCGACCGTTTACGACAGCTGCGTCCGGATTATGGCCCAGATTCTCTACTGGTTGCACAATGGCAGCGCCTTGACGAGGGATATTCTGGCTTCAAATCCGTTACATGGCGGAAGGCGGAGCCACGCTATCCAGTTCTTATAATACATCCATGGTCAGGACGAAGGCTCTGCCGCACATCCCCTTCTTCTTCTTCGTCACCACTACTTTCAAACAAATGCGACATATCGGCTCGTCAATGTTCATGAGCTCATAGCTTATCGATTCTGTTTAAAAACAAAATATTCCCACACTTGGGCTGTGGCAGCCGGCTTTGGAACCGTATCTTTCATGCCATCATTCATATTGGCGTTTGTTTCCTCGTTACTCCTCAGGACGCTCACTTCAGCTCTCTCTCTGTGTGCGTGTGAGTGGCCCCGCGGCCCCCCCAAAGATTGTATGTTTGACGGATGCTCACTCCGCTATAAATCCGCTAAATCCGCTATAGAACCGATGCACCCCAGTGTTAAGAAAGATGGACAGAGTGAGCCATCTTCTCATTCAGCCTCTTTGGTAGAAAGAGAGGAGGAAAACAAACATGGATGCAAGTGTCAGTTTATCGAGGCCGGCAAACTTACCGAGGACGTTTTTATTTTTTGTTCGGTTAATTGATTTATTGATTATCGTGACAGGCATAATTGTGAGATTGTCTGGGTGTGACCTGCCTTGATTTAAGCTCAAGTGCATTTACCATATAGCTCTGCTCTTGAGTCACAATCATAAGATAAATAGAATAATTTGAAAAATGAAGTAAAAGCATTTTTTTTTCTGTTTGGCACCAAAACCTAAGCAGAAGGGTTCAGCATCACTCGAACAAGACTCCGTCTCTTCCTCTCCTCACACATTTGTCACCGCGCCAGCTCACCTGGAACGATCTCAAACGGATGTCGACCAGGCTCGTCCTGATTGGCAGGCAGCTCATTGACCTGGCTGCCCTGTAGTGGAATACAACCCTGCAGGAGGAGAGAGAGAGGAGGGTGTGTGAATGGCTGACAGACAGACTGACAGACAGGCGGACAGGCATGAGGAAAACACAGCCATCACTCGCCTTCAAGAGCCAAACAAGAAATCAATTAGTGGTTCTGGACTCGGACGTGTAGTGTGTGTTGAACATTATGGATCTCCGAGTACACCGGGCCGCTCTGGGCGTTCGTCCAACAGAGAGAGAGGGAGAGGGGTTATGATGATGGAGGGAGGGATGACTCAGGGAAACATCTCTTCATCTTTTTATCCCCACGGAGCTTCCTGATGTACTCGCAGTTTTGATCTTTCCAACACAGAGGAGGTTTAAAGTCGTGTGCTAAGTGCATGCAGCCGAACCACAGGGCGGCACGTTACCACATTATCAGAAAGGCAGAGCAATAACAACACGCAGAGAACAGCTATGGACAGGGTTGGGTGGGGGAAAGACTTTTAGATCCTTATCCACCTACTCTCAAAATGCCAATAAAACCGAGAGCGCTTTCAAAAAACATGGTCAAATGTGCATCTTCATCTGATTCAATTTGAACTTTTTTCAGTTTGCAGGCAGAAACGACACACAAACTGACGTCTAATTTAATTTCCTGCTTTTGCCTTTATTGACAGTGCAGAGAGACAGCAGAGTCGGAATAAAAGCGAGGGAGCAAACTGGAGATATATCGGAAATTTGCCACAGGCTGGAGCTGAGCCCAGGCCACTTACACGAGACGAAGCCTCAATGCATGTGTGTGGACAAAACAATTAGGCGATCTGCACTCCACAAACTGCCTTTTTAAAGCTTCAAGTAAGTGATACTTGGTTAACAGGAGGGATTGTAGCAACTTTGCAAAGCAGCTGGAGTTGCCAGGTTTTGTGTCTGTTATCCAGCAGCAGACATGCTCGATCACAGTCAGAGAACAGCAGGAACAACCTGATTTATGAGGAGAAGGAGATGCTAGCTGCAGGCTGAGTTTACTTCAGCCAAAACTGAACAGTCACTGCAAGCCTGTAAATCAGGGATAGGGACGGGAATTGATATGATTTTTTCTTGTAACCAACTTTTATTCAATTTTGAATCATACTATGGCAGCAACACAGCAATAGAAAAAAAAGATAAACCAGAGAGTGCAAACCTCCACCAAGATAGCTCACATAATGCTGTTACATCTGTGAGCAATAGTTTGATGATAATGTGACCATCATCATATATGACTTACTGACCCTGAAAATCCACACCTAGCACTCTGAATCATGTTGATATCATTATTAGGTAGACAGTTATTGAGCAAAAAACGATTGTTCCCTAATGGCAGTTATCTGGATCACCAACAAAATCTAATCATTTTTAAATAGGGCAACATCTCTGGAAAATTTCAGCCAAATCCATCTAGTAGTTTTTGCGTAATCTTGCCAGCAATCAAACAGACCAATAAACAAACAAAAACATAACTTCCTTGACAGAGGTAATAAAACCCTAATCCCTCCTGCCACCCCAGGGCACCCCAGAACCAGATGGTACGAGCAAGCTAGATAGCTAAACCAGCTCCTTCAATTTTTCTTACTGTAGACGCCTATAGATGAATCTTAGATTCCTGGATTCCATCACAGCTCCAAGTGAATTACTGTATATCAAGAAACGGGAGAGTCCTGTTGACCACTGAGAGCTTATCAGGGGTTTCCACCTCACAGCTGCTAATTTCTTTGCTGCAGCATAAATAAGGCTTCTCTGGTGCCTTGGGAGAATTGTTGGATTTTATTGATACCAGTACCATTAACCATTCTGCTTATGGATCTGATTCTTTGCTTCTTCTTGTATCAGGTCATGCAGATTATCTGTATGGACAAAATTCCCTTTCATAGGTTTTCAGTGACAACATTAACATGACGCTGACTGCTATGCTGTAAAGATTAACACCTCAGCTATTATTATTGATATTTTTTCTCCTTAGAAGTTCACTTCACTCCTCTTGATCTGTCCTCCTGATTGTCTATTCTGTATATTATTATTGTTATTATTATTACTGTAATGGTTTTTCATCTTAACATTATTGTATTACTTTGTTATCCTTTTTTAATTACTCTCTTAAATTGAAATTTTTTTAAAATATTCTCTACTATTATAATTATTGTTATTTTTTATTTTATTTTTATTTTTTTGTCGTTGTTGTTGCTGTTGTAGTGGTGTTTCGGTATGTTCCACCAGCACCCTTATTGTTCCACTGAAGTTAAATTTGACTACTTTGTCTCATATATATGTATGATTTTGAAAATTTAATTAAAAAAAAAGTTAAAAAAAAAGATGAACACTTTGGCAAATCACTGGTGTTTCCACCCTTCAAATATTGTGCATTAAGATTTTTTTTATGAGTCTACTTTTTTGACTACTTCGTGTCCTTAACCTTTAACTACCAGCTCAACTGTAAGGCAGAGGCCTTTGGAAAAACAGGGACATTTAATGGTTTAAAAAACAGATCAAATCAAATTGTTGTAGATTTAATTAATATTTCAGGAAACAGAGAAACCTACAAAACATATTTTTTATGCTGTGGGATTTAAAGGTTTAAAAAGTTAACAGTTAATTATGTGATGACATAAAAATGCAGAAAAATTTGGGGCAACATCAATTAGTTTGTAAATAAAATAACAATACAAGTAACTTAAAAGAGATTATATTGAGTTAGAAAGACACAAAAAATGTTTTGAATGGATAACAGATTTTATTTATACATTAAACTCATGTCAGTAAATGGGTAAGTATTTAAAAATGTTGATAATAATAATAATAGTTTTGAGCTTTAAACCTTAAAATCCCACACAAATAAAATATCAGTTCTTTTGGTTTGTAGTTTTTTCGATATCCTAAACTTTGACGGAAACAAACAATGACATGTTAATGTTCCTGAAATTATTGACCTCTGCCAAACAGTTGAGCTGGGAGTAAAAGGGTTAATGTACCAAGCATTCAGAAAAAATTGAAGACATTGGTGAGGAAATTGATCAGCAAACACAGTAATGAGATCAGTCCTTTCTAAAGGTGTTATCAAATCTCAACTGAAATTAGCTGCTGAATGAGGAATGGACAGCTTTGGTGCCATAATAACATTCTTGACAATGAGCCAAATTGGAATGTGAATTGTACACTCTTTTATATACATTTACTGGTTATCTATGTTTATTTTGCCAACTGTTTTGTTTTATTCTAACAATACATTTCTTAATGCATAAAATTAAGTTCTGCAGAGACAATTGCAGCTCTATTTTCATGAAATTTTTGCTATTTTAATGTCTTTATAGTTAATTTGTCACATTTTCTTGATTGGGATGCTTTTATTGACTTGTGGGACCCATTTAGGGAGTAGGAGGGCTGCCAGTTCCCTACCCCTGCTGTGAATGATGATGGTTTGTAAATAGATTGGTGTCTATACCTCTGCAGATTTCTGCTCCTCTCAAATATATTTTGTTATGCATCATCCTACGTGTCAGGCCATTCACGATAGAGCATGGACTCCTTTAGCTTCTTCTCATGCAAACTTTGTTTATTGCTGTTTTTACTCAAACTTGCACCATGATTTACTAACCAAACCCTGAGTTATGTTGTAAAACTCTGGAAAGCCTGAAGTCTGGCATTTTAGCCACTGCCATTGTTCCTGACTTGTTATTTTAGACCCAAAAGAGGCTGTATTTGGAAAAAAAGGTTGGATACTCATTGTGACATCGCTGCCATTGTTGAGAGGCTTATTCAGCAGAGATCATTTAGTGTTACAATGTTGGGAAAGACGCTGGAGAAAAATATGGTGTCGTAATTTTGATGAATGGAAAAGTTGATTCATTTACTTTGTTCCCTGTAATTAGTGCAGTCTGCTCTTCCTGACTATTAAGAAGAATTCAGATTTAGGATTATTGTGCTTCACTCATGAAAGCCTGAATCCTCTTCTTCCTCACAGTCAATGCAGAACACACACTGACAAACCCTCTGAGAAAGAAACTTCTCACTATAGTCATAAGTAATTAGAAGAGATGCGCTTCAGACTCAAGCTGAGCAAAGTAGTGCATCTTTCTACACCAGGAGTCAGCAACTGATGACTCCAGAGTCACATGTGACTTTCTGGACTCAGAAGACAGAAAAGCAAAAGAAAGTAGTTAGGGATGTAACGATATAGAAATTTTGTATCACGGTTATTGTAGCCAAAATTATCACAGTTATCATTATTATCGCGGTATTGTTGCAGTGTGCTCAAAATGTTCCCAAAGTACTTTTACACAGAATTGAAATCATTTAACCCCTTTATTGTTATATTCACAACAGTTCTTTTGTCTTTTTTGCCAATAATGTGTCAGACTCAGAGGCCAAATAATGCAAACTGCGCATGTGCACCTCGCGTGAGGCTCCTTAATCGAGGGCAGATACATAGTTCCGGCTTTTCCAGGCAAAGAGTAGCATCACCGTTCGTTACTGAGGCAGTGTGGTGATCAAGCACGATATAACGGTAATTTTAGTTGGACACGGTAACGATTATCGTGGGAAATTTTATCGCGGTTTACCATTATACCGGCAACCGTGACATCCCTAAAAGTAGTTCTATCTCTGCACGTTAGCATCATCTGTAAACAATGTGGATTTTTTTCTATTTAAGGTGTAGTGTGTAGAAGTTGGCATCCGTTTGTAAATATAGGATATAATGTTTCTTTTTGTATGTAAAGTCCGTCGAGATAGGTGTACACTCACCCCAATTAAACTTGCATTTTGTTTTTATTAAGTTAGAAAAAGATTTTTGAATTTATGTATCGCAGATCTCCCCTCTGTGGAGGCGAGACTTAACGATTCACCATGTTGTCTCTGGGTGGGTTTTGGGGACAAAAAGAGCGAAATGAAAATTTTGTTTCAAAGTTACAAATATAAATGAAAAATTCTCCCCTCATAACTGCTTTAAATGATAATTTTTCACAATTGGCTAAAATGTCAATTTCTACACTCTGCACCTTTTAAATGATTTTTTCTTCATTTTTTTACATAGTCAACTTTGCGTCATGTGTGTGCCTCTCATGACCTCTGTGTGACCTGCAGCAGCTCGTTTTTAAGTTTTAATGCAGATGTTTTGATGAACTCTCTGTCTTTTAAAACATGAGCTGCTGCTGTGAATAGACTTACATTTTTTAGACAAAGGTGTGTGGGCCATAAAACTTTGGAAAGATGAGAGAGACGGGACGACGATAAGTTCATTGCAACTGTGATCGCTTTTTGAAGCTGGTGACTTTTACACAAAAGTTCAGGTGGATGCTTAATATTACTATTTCTGCTGCATTTGATTGCAGATTTTAGGGGAAAAAATTATTTAAATTTAGAAATGCCAGGAGAAGACCCACTGACCCCATCCCACCTGATGATGTCACATAAATATTTTTGATTTCTCCACTGCAAATAAAACCTGAGCCTGTGGAAAAAAAACTGAGTAACAACAATGACAATAGAAGTAATAGCAGTGATAACACAGGTGAATGTTATAGACTTATTTTTGTTAACAAGCCCAATAATCAAAATAAACACATCATTGTTATAATTTTAACTCTGAATTAATTATTGCAGTTTAATATGGTACAACAATAATGCCAAGTTAAAGCAACAAACCATACACTGCCTGGCCAAAAAGAAGTCGCCACTTGGATTTAATTAAGAAAATAGGTATGATCCTCCTATTGGATAATTACTGCATGGGTGATTATCTTTCAGCTGGAAACAAGTTATTTAAGCCCAGCTGTTGCAATGAGTATCTTCTCATTGTCACTTGTTAGTTGTCATGCATCAAGCAGAAAAACATCTAAGGAGATTGCAGAAACTACTAAAATTGGGTTAAGAACTGTCCAAGGCATTATTAAAAACTGGAAGAATTGTGATGAATCATCGTCTTCAAGGAAGAAATGTGGTCAAAAAGAAATCCTGAATGATTGTGTTGGAGGAATCACTTAAACATTTGGCCCAATCAAATTGAAGAAAAACAACAGTAGAACTCAGGGGTGTGTTTAATAGTGAAACCAAGAGCATTTCCACACTCACAATGTGAAGGGCACTGAAGGGATTGGGACACAGGAACAGCTGTGTAGACTTCAGAAAACCACTCATCAGTGAGGCTAACTGGAAAAAAGGCTTCAGTTTGCTAGGGAGCATAAAGATTGGACTGTGGAGGACTGGAAGAAGGTCATGTGGTCTGATGAGTCCAGATTGACCCTGTTCCAGGGTGATGGGAGCATCAGGGTCAGAAGAGAGACAGGTGAAGTGATGCACCCATCATGCCTAGTGACTACTGTCCATGCCTGTGGGGGCAGAGCTGTGATCTGGGACAAATCTGTGACATTGCAGAAGCATATTGAAACAGTGTCACAACCAATATGTGCTGTAATGAAATTTGAAGGTGATCCAATAAGATTTTAGAGTGTGTGACCTTTTCTTTTGGTGGCGACTTTTTTTTTGGCCAGGCAGTGTATACGACCCATTCTAGAGCAGTTATGCAGAGTGATAAGCAGTTTGCTGATACATCTGATGTCATTGTAATGATGAAGAGTCAGTCAACAGGTGCTGCTGTGGCTCCCGACAGATTCTGCTGTTGGGCGTGGCGGGCAGAATGATTCTTGATTGGAAAGGTTGCCGACCTGTGTTCTACACCATCATCTGATGTGTATGTATTCCTGTGTGTGTTATTGTGTGAGCATCACCTGTGCCTTGGTTTCATCCTGGTCCTTGTAGAAATACAGCGCCTCCGTCCTGAGGACAAACCAACGCAGCTGCCAGTTCTTCATGATGCTCCGCTGCCTCTTCAGCCAGCCAGCCTTCAGAGCCTTCTCCTGGTCCAGAGGAGAGCACGGCCTGGACACCCGCGACAACTCCCCAAGAACCATGCTCTTGGACCGAGCTGCACACACGCAGAAAAGGTACGTTTTAATGATTTAAGAGCACTACCACAGGACTGATGCAGGCATATAGAGAAGGTAGGTCAGTGGATACATGTTATTCAGGGATTTTCTGTCTTTGTTGTTTTGCTCTTACTCTGAAAATTCATTAAAAGTGAAAGCCTGAATCATTATTCACAGAGGCCTCCCTCAGGTACCGATAAGCTCGCAGGCTTGACCGTGCATCCAGATTTTCTCTTTAGTAAATCTACCACAGCTTGGCCTCCATTTTGCTGCAAAGTCACCCTGCTTTGAGATTTTCTTAACCCTTATATCAATGCCCTTGCAGTATTAATCATGTCACTTTTGACCCAGAACAGGATTTCCCTCTGTACAAGAGACCATCTTAAAATGCAGATCTATTAAGGATGTACAAATAAGGTATTTGAAAATCAGTGGTAGATTAGTTCTTAATGTTTTAGGGATGTACCATTTTACTATTACAGTGTTGGAATAGACCAATATCAGCCTAAAAAGCTGAATATCAGTATCAACTGATTTTATTTTATTTATTCTTTGCTGATATTTACAGCCAATATATTTGCTTTTCATATCTGCCATATGTATTGGCTGTAATATTGGCATGAAACACAAATAAATCATATCGCTCCACCTTATCACTGCATGTGTGCATTTTGAGATTAAGAGTTTCCTTTTTTCACAAGTTAAATGTTGTTTTTCTTGTTTCACTTGTCTTCCTCACACAAATAGACTTTCACATTGAAAGAAACTGAAATAAACACTTCCTGCTCTTGATGAAAAATATCAGTATTGGTATCAGTGATTATGAGTTTATGAATATTAGCAGATTAGATATTGGCAAAAATCTGACTCATGCATCCCCTACTTTTTGATCTTTGTTCATAGTAGAGAGACATTTTATACGCTTTAAAGGGGGAGAGAGAGTAGAGGTGGACACACAGCAAATGGATCTCAGGTTGGACTAAACCAGAGCCACTCGCTCAAGGCAAGAGCCTCAATATATGATTGTATATTTTATAATCTTGGCAACAACTATAATTGTGTCTTGTTCAAGCTAACAGATAAAAACATAAATAACAATACTGAAAAAATTTAGGGCTGCCTTTCAAAACAGCTAAGGTCACCTTACTTAATAAAAACATATTTAAACAACCAACACACCAACAAACATTATAGCCATTATGATTTAAAATTAGCTTAAGAAAATTAAAACACTTAATAAAACATGTTCATTGTTGTTGAATTAGATCAAGATTGTTAAAATTAGTTATTGAATCTAATTTTTTAGACTCTCAAGTATGCCTTTTTCACCTCTAACAGTAGGACTTATTTTGGAATTGAGTGTTTCATAACAAATTATTAATATCAAGACTTGAACTGTGGCTTAAAAAAGTAGAATGCATGGTTTTGACACCAAATACTTGGAAACCTGCTAAATGTTGATTGTTGATATAATTACCTCTGCCAAGGAGGTAATGTTTGTTTGTTCACAGGATATCCCATAAAGTTAAGTAACAGAATTGATGCAATTTTAGAGAATGTTGTTCAATGCTCAAGGAGGAGAGGATTTGATTTTGATGATGATCCACATCAGGATGAGTATTTGTCAGCAGTGTGAGATAGGGCAGTTTCCCACATTTTTGAGAATAACTCCCCTGACATTGATGGAAATAAGAGCAGTTTCAGTGTAACATTTTTTTTTATTTGCCTTTCAACATATCGTCTTGAAAAGTAAGGTATCACAATGACTTCCAACTGTTTTGACCTTTTATTAATTGCTTTAAATATTCAAGGTTTTACCCAAAGACCAAGAACAATATTCATGCAAAGTTTGTCTGATGTCTTTTGCAGCGTTCTTATGAGATCAAGTTCCATTGTTCATTTGTGAACATTTGTGGAACAATTAAAGAAAATCTCTCAAATGTTCTTGAGCTATCACATTACATTTAGGTCTTTCAGGGTTCCCACGCTTCCTGGAAAACCTGGAAAATGATAGCCCAATTCTCCAGTCATTGAAAACAAATGAAAAATTAGGAAAAAAGTGAGATGTCCTGGAAAAGCTTAAATTTTCCTGGAAAATTTTGTCTTCCTTCTAGCTTGGCACATGGGAAATGAAGTAAAATTTACTAGGTAACTAATGTACACGTAGCCAGAAAATGTGAGTAGGTAAAATAATGCAAGTTAAGACATAAAATATAAAAACTCAAAAGAATGGGGACAAAAAGAAATAATGCAAAATTTACAAAAAAAATTAGGCTAAATTAACCAAATCTATTCATGAAAAAGCAGAGTAAATATAGATTAAAAACCATGTATAACCATAAATTTATAATGATAAGACACATAAAAGTCTGACTAAAGCTAGAGATATTGTTCATCAACGTCTAATCTTGTTTTTTAGAAGGCTAACTAGAATTGAAAACTGCCCACAGCAACAATGTAACTTCAGTTGGTTATGTAACACTGGAAAATGTCCTGGAAAATGTTCTGGAAAATGATTTCTAGAAAACAGTGGGAACTCTGTCTTTTCAGTGAAGCTCCTTAATAATTTGTGGAGAAGGTACATGATAGTCTTAGACAAAAAGATACAAGGACATCCAAAATGCACAGGTGGGGCAAAAGAATCCCCTGAGGGCTTGTTTAAGCAAGAAGCAATCATGAGATCAGATAGTCTTGATGTGTGACCGCTGAACCACAAAGTCAAATAAATTATCCTCAAATCAGAGCAGATATGAACACAGTTGAAGACAATATTGGGGAGGGTATGTGAGATAATACATTCACAAGAAAGGGATAAACATGAGGCTCCATAGCCTTGACCTTTTTTTAATCTCCAAAATCTATTCATTATGCTCACGAGGCAGATTGAAAAGTGGGCAAAGTTTGAAGGAAGTTTTTTTGATTTATTACCCTCACAAGCTAGAAATGAACTGACATTGAAATTTGACACACAACATCTGAAGTCTAAGTGTTTTTTTTTCTTATTAAGTTAAAAAATATACCCAAAATACCACAAACTGTTCTTGAAATATTGGTTTTAAAATTGGAAAATGCCCCAAAAAGCCTAATGTCTCGAGCCTTGGCTATTGCATGCAGACACAAAAACAGGCCACATGATACAGTCAACAAGGGTTAAGTTTCATCATTTGTTTTAGATAATAACAAAGACATGGATTTTTAGTACTAAACATGGAGGTTCTATTGTTTTGTATCAGGTCGTGCTTTAGCCTCTAAGGACTGATTTCCAGCATGGATTTTGTATTAGCATAGGTATGCCAAAGGTTTGGAGTAAAACCGGCGAAAGTAGAGCGATCCCTGGGGAGTCATGTGGGAAGAAGAGGGAGAGAGATAAACAGAACACAGAGGGAGAGGAGAGAGAGAAATCAATGGCGTCTTTTTCTCCTGTTAATTGCATCTTGCTTTCTGCTGAGGACAGCAGGGAAGGTTTCTGCAAGAGCTCAGACTCAAATCTCTCTCTCCACGGTTTCCCCTCTCTCTCCTCTTGTTTATCAGCCCTCCGTCCAGACTTATCATTTTATTTCCCGTTTTCCTGTGTGGTCTTTATTTGCCGAGAAATGAAAGTCGGGGGTGTTACAAATGAAACCACCTGCAGCAGATATTAACAAAAATGTAAAAACAGGATCTAAAAATAAAGCAGACACAGTGGCGTCTTTTACATTTCTGTAGAAAAAGAGAAGGAAATCTGAGAGAGGAACCGACTCCTCTTTTATCTGCTGTCAGTAGAAAAGACTAAGTGTGCAAAGATCAAATATATCTGGGAACAACATGTACAGCCCCACTTGTGGAGAACGTTTTTTCTCAAAAAATGAATTACTATTGTTATTAATGCAAAAATGTGACCTAGAGGAACACTATGATTTTTAAATATCCTTTATAAAATATACTTAATTACTGAAATACAAACCCAATTCCAATGAAGTTAGGTCGTAAAACAGAATACAGTGATTTGCAATGTTCTAACTGATAAAATTTGCTTTAATTGCAAATATTCACTAATTTTTAATTGGTTACCAGCAACATGTTCCAAAAAGGCTGAAGCAGGGGCAACAAAAGACTGGGTAAGTTGAGGATGCTTAACAAACACCTGTTTGGAGTGTTATTTGTGTGAACAGGTCAATTAAAAACAGGTGGGTGTCATTATTGGGTATAAAAGGAGAATCCCTGGAAGGCTCAGTTTGCCTCACGAAGGAACAGCCGCCACCAAACTGGATAAATGGGCGATTCTTGCATTGAATATTACAGATCTTTACTTTGAACATTTGGGATTATTTACTCTGTAGCCCTTTGAGATTGCGAAATGTAATTGCAATACTAATTTATTATTATTATTATTATTATTATTATTATTATTATTATTATTTGCATGATCAGGGTTAATTATGAAAAAAAAAAACCTTCTGTAGATGAAGAGTTAGCCGGTCTGAATAAAATGTAATCCTAATCTGCAATGGGAACAGAATGACAGGAGAAACCCACGTTACCTGTTGATACAGGTGTGCAAATCTTGAACTCTTGCCGTGAAACTGGATGAAATGAGAGTGAAACTATGTGCTTTGAAAAGTCACTACAGGTAATTTTGTAGGATCAGAGGATACCAGCAGCTTTTATATATGCCTCTGCAGTCCTCAGCTCTCATCGTGCAGAGCCTCCCTGCAGTAATCAACATTCATATTTGTACCAGATTCACAGTTTTATAAACTTGAAGGACAAACCAGAAAAGCAAAATGAAAGAATATCCTCAAAGTAAGAACTCAACTTTGACTGTTGGACAATTTTTATTTGGGTGTGCTTTGTAGGTTCTCTGGTTTCCTCCTTTAAACCATTACTCAAACATGATGGTTGAGCTTATCGGCGACTCTGAATTGCCCTTATTTGTGAGTGTGTATGTGTGTGAAAGGTTGTTTGTTTCTATGTGTTGGCAGTGTAATTGGCTGGCAGCCAGTCTAGGGAGCACCCTGCCTCTTGTCCACTGTAAAGTAGGAAAGGCTCTAGCCCCCAGGTGACCCCAGAAATGGGCAAGCAGTCTAGAAAATGGATAGACAAAAGGTAATTTGCAGCAAAAAGGCTGATTTTATCTAATGTCTAAACAGTGTTTGACAGCCTTTTAAATTTAGTTTTAGTTACAGGCTTTTGCCTAAAATATTTTTCAGTTTTAGTCTTAATTTAGCCATCTGTGATTTAATTTTAGTCCTGCTTTAGTTGATGAAATTTTACAACATTTTAGTCAACGAGTTCTACTGATGAATTCAGTCGACTAAAATATGAAGTGTAAAGTGTAAGGCATTTTTTAAATTTCTCAGGTCATGGTTTTGATAAAACGAAGCATCTAATAACCCTTTATTAAATGCTAGTAAAGTTTGAATGTATAAATTATTAACAGAAACAAATTGAACTTTTGTGTGAAATGCAGTCACCTTTATTTAGGCTACCTGGCAGAGAATCTGCTCCATCTCACCCAGATGCCTCACATCATGACCCACATCTATATCTTATATATGTATATATGTATCTATGCACATATGTGTATCCATAAAATGAAGAGCTTTATGCTCTATTGTAAAGTGTCTTGAGACAACGCTTGTTATGAAATGGCGCTATACAAATAAAGATTGATTGATTGATTGATTGAATCTCAGTTACAATACTAGAATTGACAATAAACAGTGAACCTGCTCTACATGAATATAAGAGAGTAGCTCTGATTGGATTGCTCCACAACTTATCCCGCCACCACAAAGCTAAGGCAGCTGTGATTGGATGTCCCTCTGAACTCATCCAACCTCTCCACATGACCAAGCAGCCGTGATTGGATATATTCCTAACTTTGTTCCTACTTTCTAGACGAAAATGAGGTCTGATTGATTAGGTCTAGTTTTCATCAGGGGAAAAATGTTGTTGACCAAAAACAATGACGAAAATAATTAGTCAGCAAGATTAACACTGCGTCCCAGCTCTCCTACCTCTGGAAATTCATATAGCCAATCATAGTGCACGAATTCTGGTTGGAAACTTAAGCTAAAGTACTTTATGTTCATCAGTTTTTGGAATTAATCGATCTGGAGAAATAAAGAAGTTTTCTTCTGTATTTTAATGTAAGTACGACCACTATAAGCAATACCTTAATGAATTACAAGAATAAAGTGGTGCACACTTTGGGAAACTACAGGAGCATTACCCATCAAAGAGATAACATGCCATTGACTACAGCTGAAAGATATATCATTATCATATCTATGTTGAGATATAAACATTCAAGATATTACTATCGAAAAGCAACGATATAAATGATATGGATTTCCACCATGATCGCTCTTTATGTTCAGCTCTGGAAGTCTGAACAAAATTCATTTTTACGATTGCCCTTGAATGTTCCACTTGGTTTCAGCAAACCCGTAGTCATATCGTATCGATATCGAGATATCTGGTATAAATATCAAGATATGAAATTTTGTCCATATCGTTCAGCCCTACCATTGACTAAACTTGTCATTATTCCTTGAAAAGTCCTCATGTAGACAGTTATTAGGCGAAAGACCTCAAACACCACCAACATTTTCCTGACAGTCTCCACACTTGGTAAACTACATTCAGATACTTTGGTCTTCCATCTCCCAGCTCCTCAGCTCTTCAGCTCTGCTCTGCCGGTTGAATCCACCCTGAATGATGCTGCATAAAAGGGTCAGAGGGAAGCAGAGCTGGGAATCTAATCAAAGGAGAATACCATTACAGCAAATGAGAGATGGCAAGCGCACAAAACGTGGCGAGCAAACTGAAGTGGCTGCTGCACTCTCTGACTGTGTACGTGAAGGAGAGAGACGAGGATTTTCTCCTTCACATCTTTTATAGAGTTACTTTTACAGCCAGACTAGAAAAGGACAGTGACTGCAGGCAGAGAAAAAGACAAACAGACAAATAAAAGTTGTGTTTTTGATTCATGTTCACTTCTACATAGAAATGAATCTATGAAACTATGAAAATTATCTTTCAGTTTTATCTCTTGGTTCTTTTCCAGTAAAGCTTGACTCATGCCCTCTGTCCAAGCAGCAGTAATAACAAGAGTACAACTCCACCATGTCTCAAATCATGGGAAACAACATGAGCACCTGGTAGCCTCCCAGGGAGTCATCAAGGTGCCTGCAGGGACATTTAGAAATAGCAAAAGCTATCACCACAGGCCTTGAAAAAAATAAGCATTTTTATTTTAATTTTGAAAGTCATTTGTACTTAGACCAATACTGACAAAAACACAATTAACAAAAGTCTATTTTCTTTTGAACTTTGACCAGTTAGAAGTCAAAGTTTATGTTGATGCCTTGACAAACACCTCTATCACCACTGATGCCAACTAGAGACTTTACGAAGCAACAAGTACAAAAATAAATTGCAAAAACCTGACAGCTCTGACTTATCAGTTAAAGTTAACAGATAAACACATTTTTAATGATGCTTGTAAGAATAATCTTGTATAATTTATTTATGAATTCATTAGTAACAACCATTGGGAGCCATCATTAAAAGAAATAAAATTAACATTCACATCCCTATCTTATCTCAGGACGAGTGACAGAGGAAACAACAATCAAAATTCTGTGTAGGACGCCTTTTGTCTGTCCTGCCTCCTAAGGCTCTTTTCATCATGTCGGAGAGGTACACTGATTAGAGTGTACAGATGTTACAATATTGTATTTTTAATTTGCTGTTGTGTTTAGTGGTTTGCCATTGAGTTTAGTTATTTCCTGTTGTGGTTTGCGCTACGGGGCCTCCGTACTCCATTCATTGGTGGCCCTGAAGTACAAGCCACAACAACCAATACCTAAACACAACGGCAAATAACTGAACAGAAGTAAAGTGTTTTTTAATTTGCCATTAAGTTATTATTATTATGAGTATTAGTATTATTATATATATTTAAAATTTCATTTATTATCATTTGTGTATTTATATTATTATTATTGCAGTTTTTATTTTTAGTTATTTTTATATTTGCTGTTGTGTTTTGTTATTTGATGTAGTGTTTTGGATTAACTGTTTTTAGTTATTTGTCATTGTATTGAGTTATTGTTATTCTTATTATTATACTATTATGATAATATTTATTATTTTATTTATTGTTTTATTTTTTATTAGTATTTCTTATCATTATTATTGTTTTATTTTGGTATTTGCCGTTGTGTTTCGTTATTTGAAGTATTTTTTAAAAATTAAAAATTGCCATTATGTTTAGTTATTTGCTTTTGTGGTTTGCAATTCAGTGCCACCGCACCATACAACATTGTCCCAGATGTAAAAAAACCAAACAGCAAAGCAAAAGAAGCATAGAAATGTTGAGATGGAACTATGATTTTCTTTATGAAGTTGGAGAGGATTTACAAACCCAAATTCCAATAAAGTTAGAAAGTTGTGTAAAATTAAATTAAAAAAGGGATTTAATGATTAGCAAATCCTCTCAGCCTCTTCAGCAGCAGACTATTCCACTTTGTGTTAGCCCATCTCAGATGAGCTTGGGCCTAGTGAAGTTGTGAGTGTTCCTGAGTGTTGATTACATATTGCTTTAGTTTTGCATGGGAGAGTTTTAACTTGCACTTGTAGTTATGTTGATGAACTGTGTTAGCTGACAGAAGTTTTCAGAAGTGTTCTGAGTCACGTTGTTCTGTCCTTTGCAGAATGATGTTGGTTTTTTAATGCAATGACACCTGAGGGACGGAAAGTCATGGGCATTCAGTGCTGATTTTCGCCTTGCCATTTACATACATGCAAAGATTTCTCTGGGTTCTCTGAAATTTTTGAGGATATATTTGACTATAGCTGATGAAATCCCTAAATTCTTGCAGGTGTTTTTGAGAAAGGTTGTTCTTAAACTGTTTGCTCATGCAGTTGTTCACAAAATGGTGAACCTCGCCTCATCAGTGCTAGTGGATGACTGAGCCTTTTGGAGCCTGTTGTACCCAATCATGACACTCGCCTGTTTCCAGTTAGCCTGTACAACAGTGAAATGATCCAGTTAGGTGTTTGCTTTGTTGCCCCTGTCCCAGCTTTTTTGGAATACAGTATGTTGCAGGCTTCCAATTCAATGACAAAATATTTGCAAAAATAAATTGAGGTCTATCAGTCTGGGAATGATGATGATGAAATAACAGGGTCAAGCTAGCATTTAGCATCTTTCTAACATACCATTCATGATGATGATTGGTAAGACAAACAGAAAGTATTATAAATATGGTATTTGTTTACTATCTTCAGTGTCATCCCCTTTGGTTGTAATTTTATTGTTTCTTAACTTTGTAATCCGTCATGTCCGCTGGTCAAGTCTCAGCATGATTTTTTGTCTCTGTACTCATCTGATACTGACCCTGTGACCACGAGAACAGATAAAAGCAGCATAATCTGACCTTTACATAAGGTACACAGTCAGGACAGGGATTAGAGGATTATTGACCTTATTGACAACAGTGTCAGTGTGGAGCACATCAGGTAAGTACTACGCTGGGGCTTGCATCATTTAAAAAAAGACTGTCTTGGTGGAGCTATAAAATGCTAAGTGTTCAATTTTTTTCTTGTTATAATTTACAAGCACACATGTGAATTAAGAACAAGCTCAGGATGGGAACAAAAGTGATAGAAATCATACAAATCTTTAGGTTTGATTTGACTGCTATTGTTGCAAACTTCGGTGTGTTTCTATTTTAATTAAACTCTATAAAAAATGCATGTTTAACTTTTGTGCTCCTCTCATGCAATAAAAATGAAGCACCTTATTCAGTTACTTTTGTCCCATTCCTGCCAGGTTGTGAATTATTGAATGTGAGAGCCTTAGTGTTTTAAAGTCTGTGTTATGTGATGATCTTCAAATGAGTCTACAGAACTGATGTCCCTGTGGGAAAAAGTGGTCATAGTATGAGTCTGTATTTTCACGTTACATGTTCGAACTCATTATTAGTCAAGATCTTTGCTTTCTCTGAGCTTCAGAAACAAGCTCTCAAGCAAAAATTTATTTTCTGAGTCATCATTAAACTTTAATGTATGTTACCAAATCTAGTCTTAATATTTAAAGCTACTGTGAGGAGTTTTTGGCTGGTTTTGAAACAGACTGAAATAAACAGTGATGTTTCCTGACGACCTACTAACCCAAACCAGAAAGTCAGCATGAAAAAAAAACCTTTTTCTTTACACTTTTAGTATCTGCAATTGCTGTTCAGGGGTACTTTTTAAATAGCGTTATTAGCACACTGATAAAACAAATATACTTTAATTTTTCCCACTGTAAATAATCCTGTAGACTGTGACAGTAGAGCAGGAGAGATTTCTTTTGAAAAAATAAACACTTTAGGAGGGCTGATGGCACAACACTTTGATTTTCAACCTCAGAAGTGTTTTTGTTTTTGGTTAACATCACGTGTCCATAAAAAATGTACAAATTACCCAGTTTATTTACTTGTACAAACACACATACTTAACAGCCAAACATGTTAATCCTCCTCCCCCCAAGATATGAATAATTTTCCTACAAATACTAAGTAACAGTAATAAAAAAGTAATACAACTAATACTTGCCTTTACGAATAGGGCTGTACAAAATAACTAAGCACAGAAATAATATTATTTGCTTTATGTAACTGTCAAACATCACATTAGTGATCCAGAGACTGAAGAGAGTCAACAAATGACAGAAAAGAACCTCATATCCTATTAAAAATGTCAGAGCAACCTCTAAAGGTGCGTTCACACTGCAAACGACCCAGCTACCAAAGTCGCGTCGCCCACTGATGTAGCGTTGTGCGTCCATAATGTAACCACTGCCGTCGGCCGTCGCTCGGTGACGTCACGTCCGCTCGAGTTTCACTACGATCATATCATATATCACATAATAGGTTGTATAAGCGGACATTATTCCAGGTGTATCCTTTTCACTCACTTATCAAACACTAAACACTGCAGCTGATGATGCAGCAGCATTATCTGTCAGTTTACCGCAGTCCGTCTAGGCGGAACTAATGTCCTCACTGAGAATAGTTCCGCCTAGACGGAACTCATCCGCCCTGTAGTCCGGATGAATAACTGCACCGTCACACGTACACACACCGCTGATTGGCTGATGCCACACAGCCACACACGACATCGCCTGAATAGATCAACTTTTTTTTAACTTTGACATCGCACGACGAGTGAAGTGATCGTCTTGTACGCGGCTGTCGCATCGCGGGACGGTTAGCCCCGCCCCATCGCGGCTGTACATTGACTTTGAATGGAGAGTGATCGCTGAGGTAGTACAAGTAGCGTCCGGTGTGAACGCACCTTAATGATGTACTTAATTTTCTCTAAAATTGATGTACAGTATCTTTTGCCCGGCAATGTATCATATATTTTCCTGGAGGTCCTTGGGGGTGGGCTTCAGGGTAAAAATCAGAAACCAGAGGTGTATCAGTCTGGTGAATTGTGGCTCGAGTCCTCAAAAGTTGGGTCTGGGTTCAGATTTGGTCTGTAGCTACTTTCTGATGGATTCACTGTCCTGTCTTTCTTATAGTCGTTACAGATAAATACTGACTAAAACAACTTTGTCCAGCAGGGTAATTACACCAAAAGCTGCCTTACAGGAGCTTTTAAAACCAACGGTTCATTTTATCATGGCTGAGTGTGGTGATTCCCAAAGTGCAGCCCATGGGAGTCCTGAAGTAACACCTGAGGGTAGCAGCAAGGCTAATCAAACCATACATGCTATTTTGCTCTTTAGGGGGAAAATAATTAGTAGCTCTTGTTGCAAATATCGAATAAAGGCATGACAATGTGACCACTGTTTTTTAAAAGAACAGTCATTTCTTTTGCATTCAGCATATAAAGTGTGTTTTATGCATAATATTAATGTATATTTGTGAATAGGATGGTGGCAATGAGGACTTAAAAATATTTTTTTCTGCCAAAATGGGGCCCAAAAAATGCGTTGGAACGACTTCCTGAATGTCAGCTACAGCCAGGGTTGGGTGCATTTTATTTATAGGTTGACCCTTTTTTAAATGTAATACCTTAGAAATCACTTTAAGGTTTTTTTCTTCTTGGCAAGCTCGGCAGAAACGTTCACTCTGACTGAAGGATGGTTTTACAAAATAATGCAAGTCACTGAGGCCTCATGCTCATCACGATCCTGTGAACCTGGAATCTCAAGATTACTTTTTAATAACTTCAATTATATTATCATTGATTTCATTTTACAACAGTGCGTTAGTTTCTTAAATTGTTATTTTAATTTTTTTTTAACAAACAAGACAAGTAATAGTAGAACAAAAACACCTGTTCGATAACAAATAGCCCGTCAGTCAGATCCACATTTTGTTGGAGGAACAATAAACTGAACAAACACAGTTAGCAGCAAACGTTACACGGTAGCTGTTGTTGTTGTTCCTACGTCTGCATGCAAACTAGATCTGAAAGAACGCTGATTCTCATTTGCATGGAGACAGATACCAAAGCTTTGTCAAAACTTCTCAATTTGGACCCCAGTTTCTAAAGTTTGGGGATTCAGGCACTCCGGCACAACAGAGGGTATAAACGCTACGAAAACTCTCAATTTTTTTCCTCTTGTGTTGTCGTGTGAATGGGCCTAAAAGCTGTGGACGATCCTCCCCTCATGAACAGTGATACTGCCTGAGACATCAGCTAAGTTGGCAAGAAAACTACGAAACCCCCGGCTAACTCCAAAATGCAGGGCTGAGCAGTTTCCCAATGACTATGTGTCAGGCGATCAAGTGTTATGCTAATTACCTCCGCCAAGGAGGTTATGTTTTTGGGAGAGTTTGTCTGTCTGTCTGTCTGTCTGTCCGTCCGTCCGTCTGTGAACAAAATAACTCAAAAAGTAATGGATGGATTTGGATGAAATTTTCAGGAAATGTTCAGCATGGGAAAAGGAAGAACTGATTCGATTTTGGTGTTGACCCGGATCAGCGTCTGGCCACCATGGCGAAAAATGTGATTTCTGTGAATAACTATTGAACTAAAATAGATATCATTATGAATCCAGTTGCTAATGGTATGTTTTCATGTTCAAGGAATCGAAATATTTCGATGAAATAAAGGTAGGAGTAATATTTATGGTCAAAATGACAATATGGCTGAGGACTGTGGTGCTGGCGGAGGTCTGCGCTCTCCGAGTGCTTTTCTAGTTATGTCAATATGCTGCTGACTGGACCCGTAAAGATACATGTGAGGACATCCTGAAGAGTGATTATATTTCACTATTTACACAGTGTCTCTGGGTCAAATTTGTGTAGAATACTAAAAACCAAATTTTGAAAAAATTAAAACAAAAACCCCACAAAACAAATGGAATTTGGCAAAAAAATAATTTGGATTATAGGGCCCTGCTTGTGAATGATGTATCTGAAGACTATTTGAAGAGAATTGCTTCAATCTTTTGTCAAATTTCTGCTCTGATTTAGGAATTACCTTACACAGTTTTGAGGGTGCATGGTCAAGATCAAATCTAAAACCTTTAATTGTGTTGGCACACGTTTTAAACAAAATTAAAGGAACAATACTTACAATACTCCCACTACCACAAAAACTACTCTACCTCTTCTTATAGACTCATCACTTTCTGGCAGAAATGAACCAAAGGGAGGCACATAACCTGCAGGCAGAGCTTCTTGTTTTTATTTGGACAACTTTGCAGCAACTCCTGAAGCCATATGAAACAGTGAGCCTCTGTTGCCTGAAGCAACCACCTGCTGTTATGCGTGGTATTTATATTTCGCGCCATGCTAATCTCAGTAGCAGGGATAGTTGCTGTGATTTGCAGCTTCCTTATCCATCTTCACGCGGTCATGTGAGAAGCATGCATATGCCGAGTCCCGACTTGAGCCGGCGCGAGTGGGTTTTACCCCGCGTTAAGAGGAACTATGTTTGACAGTCAGCTGTTGTGATTTTACAGGAGCTGAGAGAGGGAGCCCTGCATTCCTGTCCCACAACCTCTGATCTACCCGTCACCTGCTTCGGCTGAAAATTAACCCAATCACGCCTGAATAAATAGAGATGCAGTCATGTGTTCAGGTGTGAACGTGCCAGGATGTTGGAGGGAGGATTCCTCTCCCAGCAGCCATATTTACTACAAGCATGAGTGGCTCTATCAGGATCAGAACGCCCAGGAAGAAGGAGGGTGTGATGAAGGTTCAAGGAGTATGACATCACCAGGAAACGCACAACACACCTGCAACACTTCCCATCATGCAAAATTAAAATCGAATCAAGAGGTCACCAGGATGCAGTATGACACCGGCACTAACATGGCGCTCACACCTTTTTTCTGTCATTATCAGCGAACGCAGTGACAGCAGTATTAATGATCCAGTATCACAAAGACAGCAGGACAGATGCAGCTCTGCAGAGAAAGGAAAAAAAGGTGGACTGCAGAGAGGACAGAAAGAGATGGAGCAAAAAGAGGAGGGATGTAGAGAGAGGAGAAAAGGAGGAGGGACTGTCTTACCCCGGCGTGCCTGTTTTATCTTGGGGCTGAGCATGGTTACGGTTGCTGTGCTGCTCCCTCTCACAGAGACATGACTGCATCCCTCTGTTCACACACTATTCCTCACACACTTTCTCTCCCTCTCTCTCTCTCGCTGCTGCTGCCTCGCCCTGCTACTCCTCATCCTCTCCAAGCATCCCTCCCTCTCTCCCTCTCTCTCCTTACCCGGCACACTGTCTTCCTCCTGGACGCTCGCCGTCCGATTTCACTCACACACACACACACACACCCGCCGGCACTTAACCACACACTCTCCCCTCTTCCTCCCCTCCCAGCTCTCGTCTCACCCCCCCTTCTCTCTCTGTCCCACTGGCCCGGCGTGCTGTTGTTCTCACATACCTCGAGCCCTGCCCACTCTCTCTCTCTCTCTCTGTCTCTCAGTCTCTCTGCCTGCTGCTGCACACTCTCAGTATCAATTTCTCACCGTCTATAAATATGTCTGGCTGTGTGTCCTCTGTCTTGTCACTTATATCTTTACTTTGACTCCTCGCTCTCCCTAGGAAATCTTCTCAGTCCATCCAGCTGTTTGCCCAGAGTGATTTGATTATGGTCTTGTTTGTGTCTGGAGTACAACCTCAGATCGATGTGTTTGATGTAACCGGCACAACTTGTACTATTAAATGTTTCAAGCAGAAAGGATCAGGGCTGCCTGGTATTGGATTTAGCCAATATTCAATATGCCAATATTTCTGAACTCATTATTACCAATACTGATATATTTTGTGAAGTGTATACTCCGTTTAAATTGACCTGTTGCTCTCAGTGCAGCAGGCTATTTGTGATAACTTGACACACCAGGCGGACCGTTTAATGTATTTCACTAGTTAAAGGATAAGTTTGGTTTCTACAGCTTTCACATTGTTTATAGAATGAAGTAGAACAATATACTCACCCAGAAGGCTTTCCTGATCCAAACAGTGCTTCGGGAGATATTTAGATCCAAAATCGAGCGGCGGACATCCGTATAATGGTAGCACACGGGGCATGTTAGCGCTGCTCCTAAAACTGCATTAATCGTCCAAAAATTATTTTCACCAATATTTCATCATGGTCGGCTCACGCTACTCCTCCACGGCGGTGTGTGTCACTCCAGACATGTTTTGTGGCTGTGCTGACCTCTGAACTGAAGAAGAGCGCTTGCCTCCGCGCCTGCGCAGTGCGGCTCATTGTTTCAGGGGAAGACCACCGGCTACAAAACGACTTTCTTCTTCCAGTTTTGTGCAAAATAGACGAATATCTATCGGATGAAGATGTTGTGGAGGAGAACTTTGAATATGATGGGTGTCCTTACAGTTTCAAGCCAGAGTTTACAGATGAGGAGCTCATCGAAAGGAGGACGCGGAGGCAGCTCTCCAGAGAGTACTGCGCAGGCGCGGAGGTGAGCGTTCTTCTTCAGCTCAGAGGTCAGCACAGTCACAAAAGATGTCTGGGGCGACACAGACTGTAATGGAAGAGTAGCGTGAGCGGACCATGATGAAATATTGGTGAAAATAATGAGATTTTGGACGATTAATGCAGTTTTAGGAGCGACGCTAACATGCCCTATGTGCTACCATTATACGGATGTCCGCCGCTCGATTTTGGACCTAAATATCTCCCGAAGCACTGTTTGGATCAGGAAAGCCTTCTAGGTGAGTATATTGTTCTACTTCATTTGATAAACAATGTGAAAGCTGTAGAAACCGAACTTATCCTTTAATCTGAGCAACAGCCCATAAAAAGTGTTTGGGAATGGGCATAACCTTTCAGAAGCATGATTGGACAATCATTCTGTCAGTTTTATTCATAATGGGCCAGACAATATAGTAGGTGGGCGGTACAGCCGTTGTTTGAGCAAAAAATGTAAGCCACATCCTAGAGCAAGCTTTCGCCCAAACATGTTGAAAGTGGGGCAAAATTATCCTCACTGTTTTTGTTTTTCATTTAATAAAGAAATGTGATACAGATCTGATCAAACTAAATCTGTTAAGCTCCTTTCCATTTACATCTGAACTGGGAAGAGGGAAGTGGGAATCAATCAGTCAATCAATCAATCAAACTTTATTTGCTGCACAAAGTGCTTTGCACAGAAATTAAAAAAGACAAATTAAAATAAGTAAAAAAAATTAAATAAAATGTAAAATACAACCCACCCCCACCTCACCCCCTGCCCTTGCAATCCACATCCAGCACACTTACTCACTTACACATACAAAGACACGAGGAAGAGATTCAAACATAAAACAGCATAAGAGGACTGAAGAAACGCCATCTTTCATTGAACATGAGGGCACACTTGAGCTAAGACTAAAAAATCCTGATAAGAAATCAGATTAAAATGAATAAATAAGCATACTCTAAGAAAATAAATAGGTAAATAAAATACAATATTTTATAATACGGTAAATTTAGATCATTTGCACTTAAGTAAGGCAGTGGAAAGAAAATAATTGAACAGATAACATTCCAAACAATAAACCTCAGCTGAAATTGAAAAATAAAAAAGCATTAAGAGGGTTAAAATTAATAATTAAAAGAATATATAGGTAATATCTGAGTTATCAGTGTTCCAGATACAAAGTCAGAAAAAAACTTGCCCATCTTCCAGGCTTTTGTTAGCTGTCATTAGCACCCCCTGCGTTGTAGTTCATACATACCACATGATGAATGTAAGAAACATAATAGCAGCATTTACATATAAATACATCGAACAATACTACGCATATGGCTGATTTAGTGCCACAGTAATGGGTATAGCTAACCCGCCTCTGCCTGCATTCATTAGATAAACTCTTCATTAGATAAACACTTTTAAATGCAAATTGCTTCAAATTTAAAAATGGCTCTCAAACAAACGGCTTAGAACTGTGAATTGGTTCTCATTGTTCACTTAAAAGAGCAGGTCAAAAGACTCGACTCTAAAAGCCTCTGTTTAGGAGCAGAAGAAGATATTAAGATGATTATAGGAGATAATATAACAATGTTGTAAAAAACCAAGTCACAGCAAGCACACAGGATTGTTTAGAGTCGCTGAAGAGTTTGTCTTATGACTCTAGGTAGAGGCAGGCTAGCTATGCCCGCTGACTCCAAGTGTTTGAGCTAAGCTAAGTAGTGATGGGTGAGCTTTGGCTGTCTCTTCCTTGTTACTGCATGCACAGTGGAGAGAATAGTGTCTCTCTGCTTGTCATGGACTTGTGACTGAGACAAGACAAGAAAGGAAAAAAAGTTTGCGTATCCCTTTAAAGTTCAAAGACAGAACCTAAACTTTCTCTCAAGATATTGCCTTTACAAGAACAGGATGAACATAAGGCCGAACGAGCAAACTCTGTGACCTTTGAAACCAGTTTACTTCATCTTAAATTCTGAGTGGATATTTATTTAATTTGCTTAAAGGTGCTATGAGGTGAATCTATTACCGGCGACAGAAAGACTCTGCTACCCATGAGTACGCGCGGCGACTGTCGTAATGCTGCGTTCCAGTAACCTTGGAAATGGGAGTGACATCATCTCCGACTTATCGGCGTTCCAGTTGAAGTCGGAAAAAAAACATGCCGATCTACCAGGCTATTGTTAGCTGTTGTTAGCACGCCCTGTGTTGTTGTTCACAAATATCAAATGAAGAATGTGATTATCACTATGGCAGCATTTTTGTAAATATAAGTCTAACAATACTATGTATACAGCTGATCTAGAGCGACACACCCCAGTCAGAAGTGCAAATAAATTGATTATTACAGGAGCTTATTAACTGTTCACACTGGGGGCATCCATCTTTGATTGTCAACACGGGGGTGGCGAGGTCTCACCGAGTTCCCAGTTGGAAATTCCGACTTCGGAGAACGTTCCAGTTGCAGTTTTTTACTCAGAACCCGGAAATTCCTACTTCTGACTACGACTGGAATGCACCCAAGAAGTGACCGAAGCCAAAGCGTGTTTTTGTTGTGATAAATGCAGCTCAGACCTTCCTCAGAACTCTGCATTGCTTTACAACTTCTTTTTTCAACAACTTACGGGATGCAAAGTGACGAGGTAATGTATCTCTTTCTAGTTACGTAGCGGTAGTTTTTGATGTGCGACAACAGGGAATTTTGGAAAACTTAGTATCGTAGTTTTGTAGCTGGCTTTATATACTGCTACTTACAGCCCGGTGCTCTAAGACGTGTCCGAATAATATAAATTTGCTCTAGTTTTAATTGTCTTGTTCCCGAAGTTGAGTATTCAGGCCAGTCCAGCCCTGTCCGACCCAAACGGAAGGCTAAGGAATAGCATTTATAGATAACCTATTTTGGTGCTATAAAACTCATCTTAAAGTGTGTATTTCGATCAGGCATATATCTAAAAGTGAGACTTTTTTTTGTAATTACTTAGAAACTCCTCACAGTCCCTTTAAAGAAAGATTAAAATCATGTGAAATGTTCTTTGGATATTTCTTTCATAAGACTGGGAGGGACAGAAACACATCATCTGTATTCCCACCACTGAGGCATAAAAACGTGGCACATAAATGATCAGTTTTGGTTTGCAAAGCAAAAATGTAACATCTTGATTTACTCAGAGATTTTCAGTCTAAGGGGAAATGCCACACCACTCAGTCACTCAGCTGTCTGTGTGGAGTAAGCCACAGCACTCAAGGGTGTGATGTTGTTGTTGGTAGTCTGTCTGCTGGGTTTGTAGTGGATGTGATAAAGCAGATAAATGCTGCTGTTCAAGAGGCTGGAAGAGACTGAAATGCAAAACAGAGACGCTGCTGGAAGAGCAGCATCAACAGCCACTATAAAAGCACCATTTTGCAGAATAAAATAAGCTAAATTACTGCAAAGCTTCTTCAGGGAGAAATCTACTTTAGCTCAGTGAAGCTGCAAAGAAAAAAGCAACTCAGACTGATTTATGAACAGATACCAAAACATGTGCTACTCAGCTCACATAGCACGACCACTCAATGACACGATACACTGGAGATATGAACTGTAGGGCGGCGGTAGCTCAGTCCAGAAGAACTTTTGACGGGGACTTTAGAGTGGCGGGTTCAAGTCCTGAACCATGTGTGGAGGCAGTTTGGTAGCTGGAGAGATGCTAGCTGACATCCTGAGCGCTTGAGCAGTAATCTGGCGGTTCAATATATTCATTAATCAACCTGAGGTAGGGATGGGAATTGATAAGATTTATCGATACCAATGCTATTAACAGTCATGCTAATCGATCCAATTCTTTAACGATTCTCTCATTGATTCCTACAGATTTTCCTTGTGGACGAATGTTGGCCTGTAGATTCATAGTGGCAAAAATGTCAAGCCCATGTCACTGCATTAGGGCAGTTTCCCACAAGTTTCAGAATAACTCATCCACCAATGTCAAAAATACCTTAGTGGAGGTTTTTGCTCTCTGAGCACTTGTGGTTCTTGATGATATTTAAAAAATAACACATTTAGCTATAGCTTTAGATTTATTTTAGGGCATGTAACTATAGAATTGATTTTCTCTGTTCTGGTGAAAATGGAAGCATTCCAGTAATGACATAGTAATGTCACACTGCTTGTTTCCTCTTATTATAGATGTAACAGTTTCAAATCAGTTTCATCCAATATTGATCATAGGCTCCTAATTTTATCTTATTGTGGCAGGCTTTGTATGATCTGCAAATATGAAATTGTGGTCCAAGTAATTGACAACTAATTTTGTTCAGAATCAGAAATAGAATCAGAATCAGAATTTATTAACCCCCAAGGGAAAATTTGGTTGTGAAATTCCTCTTATACGTAGTATAATAGTTGGAGTATCAGATAAGACATTAAAGTAGATAAGAGCATTAAACTTAAAGGAACTGTGAGGAGAATCTATTACCGGTGACACAAAGACTCTGCTACCCATGAGCACGCGCGGCAACTGTCGTAATGCTGCGTTCCAGTAACCTCGGAACTGGGAGTGACATCATCTCCGACTTATCAGCGTTCCAGTTGAAGTCTGAAAAAAACATGCCGATCTACCAGGCTATTGTTAGCTGTTGTTAGCATGCCCTGTGTTGTTGTTCACAAATATCAAATGAAGAATGTGATTATCACTATGGCAGCATTTTTGTAAATATAAGTCTAACAATACTATGTATACAGCTGATCTAGAGCGACACACCCCAGTCAGAAGTGCAAATAAATTGATTATTACAGGAGCTAAATAACTGTTCACACTGGGGGCATCAATCTTCGATTGTCAACTCAGGGGTGACGAGGTTTCACCGAGTTCCCAGCAGGAAATTCAGACTTCTGGGGTCGTTCCAGTTGCAGTTTCCTACTCGGAACTTGGAAATTCCTACTTCTGACTACAACTGGAACGCACCCAAGACGTAACCCAAGCCAAAGCGTGAGTTTGTTGTGTTGTAGCCTGGACCTTCCTCAGAACTCTGCATTGCTTTACAACTTCTTTTTTCAACAACTTACAGGATGCAAAGCGACGAGGTAATGTTTCTCTTTCTAGTTACGTAGCGGTAGTTTTTGATGTGTGACAACAAGCAATTTTTGGAAAAATCAGTATTGTAGTTTTGTAGCCGGCTGTATATTGCTACTTACAGCCCGGTGCTCTAAGACATGTCCGAATAATATAAATTTGCTCTAGTTTTAATTGTCTTGTTCCCGAAGTTGAGTAACCAGGCCAGTCCAGTCCAGCCCTGTCCTGTCCGACCCGACCAAGAAGCTAAGGAGTAGCATTTATAGATAACCTATTTTGATGCTATAAAACTCATCAATAAGTGCGTATTTCGATCAGGCATATATCTAAAAGTGAGACTTTTTTGCAATTACTTAGAAACTCCTCACAGTCTCTTTAAGTATAAAAATAAGTTAAGCTATATCAACTTCCTTATAAAGGAAAAAAATAAAATAGGTGAAGTGAGACTATGAACAAGGCCAAGGAATTTTAGAATATTAACATTTCCAACATTTACAGTCTGAACACAAAATGAGGGCACTGGGTGACAGTAGAACACATTTGACTGGGTATTGCACTGGAAATTATGTGTGCTTATTCACAAATATTAACAAGAGGTGAAAACGGTGAAAATAAATTGATGAATCATGTGATTGCACCCTACTTCACCCTTTCAATCACAGTGTCAAGTATCACATTAAAGCAATAGCTCAAACAGACACACTGAATTTATGACGTAGTTTGATGCAGCAGGAAATCAATCTTCAATTTTTACAAGACAGCTAAAAATTCTTAACACGCTGATCATGACACATACCTTACATCAACCTTTTCTGATAGCTATAGTCCTCTTCAAAACTATACTGTAAAGCAAATTAAAGAAAATCAGTTTTACCTGCTAGTTCTTTGGTTTTGTCACTGGTCAGGGGAGTCGTGGATGGTTTCATGGTGGTTAAACGGTCTGCACACAGTCTCTCCTTTTCCACCGGGGCCATCTTTAAAACCACAACGCACACACATAAGCACACACACACGCTTATGCACAGCAAACTTGTTCTGAACAATGACCAAACTGAAACCCCAGCCCTCTCCTTAATTGATAATCACTTTGTAAACAAATCCACATACCCCACAGAGAAGTGACCAGTGTGGCTCGCGTCATTAGGACAAAAATGACGTGCGTCTGGAGAATGCTGAAGTGAACAGACTCTGATAGAAGAAGGAAATAAAGACAGTCATGCGAGCATTACTTGCCATGTCATCTCTGAAGGGCAGACTGGACGACTCTCAGTTTGGAGCCAGGTTCTCCGTGCTGCACAATAACGCATCCCCAAATCCTCAGCAGCTGGTGCAGTGAGGAGTTTGGATTTACAGAGAAATAAATCACATCTGTGCAACACTTTTCTGCCGTCTTCACCTCATTCTTGGTTTCTTTGAAAGGAAGTGAGCAGTCGTGAAGGAGAAGTGAAAACTGCTGAGTTGTAAAACCCATTATTTTCTCCTGCAGAGGTTTTTACTGTACATTTGCTGGCATAAGGCGAGGTAGAGTTATTGCATAATTTAGATTTCAGTTACATTTGACCATTAGCCTGCTTATTGGACAGGCTCTCTGAAGACAGACCCCCATTAGAATATCTGTTTGAGGTCAAAACAAAACAAAACAAACAAAAAAACCTGCTGTTTTTCAAAATGTCAATACCGGAATTGTGGGGTGATGCCTGCAAGCTAGTTTAGGCAGACAACTTGAGCTCCACTGATTTCACACCTGACTAACTTCGTTTTCTTATTACCTGATAAAAATCTTACTAATTAGCTGTTTTTAGATAGATAGATGGGTGAGCACATAGATAGATGTATGGGTAGATAGATAGATAGATAGATAGGTAGATAGGTAGATGGATAGATAGATAGATAGATAGATAGATAGATAGATAGATAGATAGATAGATAGATAGATAGGTAGGTAGGTAGGTAGGTAGGTAGGTAGGTACAATTGTCGATAGGTAGGTAGATAGGAAGGTACGTAGGTAGGTAGTTAGATAGACAGATGAGTAGGTAGATGGATGGGTAAGTAGATAGATAGCTAAGTAGGTAGATAGATGGGTAGGTGGATGGATGGGTTGGTAGATAGAAAGATGGGTGGATAGATAGGTAGATAGGTTGATAGATAGATAGATAGATAGATAGATAGATAGATAGATAGATAGGTAGGTAGGTAGATAGGTAGGTAGATAGATAGATAGATAGATAGATAGATAGATAGATAGATAGATAGATAGATAGATAGATAGATAGATAGATAGATAGATAGATAGGCAGGCAAGTAGGTACATAGATAGATAGATAGATAGATAGATAGATAGATAGAGCAGGCAAGTAGGTACATAGATAGATAGATTAGATAGATAGATAGATAGATAGATAGATAGATAGATAGATAGATTAGATAGATAGATAGATAGATAGATAGATAGATAGATCGATAGATCGATAGATCGATAGGTATATAGAGAGGTATATAGAGGGAAATAAAAAAAGAAAGATAGATAGAGGCTGGATAGATATAAAGATGGGTGGGCAGAAAGATAAATGGGTACATAGATGGAAAACCCTGCTGTTTTTCAAAATGTCAATACCGGAATTGTGGCGTGATGCCTGCAAGCTAGTTTATGCAGACAACTTAAGCTCCACTTATTTCACACCTGACTAACTTCATTATCTTATCACCTGACAAAAATCTTACTAATGAACTGTTTTTAGATAGATAGATGGATGAGTACATAGATAGATGTATGGGTAGATGGATGGATAGATAGATGGGTGAATAGATAGAAAGATAGGTAGATAGATAGATGGAAAGATGGATGATATATAGACAATAAGATGGATGATATATGGATGGAAAGATGGATATATGGATGGGTGGATAGATAAATGGGTGGATAGATGGATGGATAGATAGATGGACAGATGGATGGAAAGATAAAAAGATGGGTGGGTAGATAGATGATAAATGGGTGGATAGATGACAGACGGAGATATGGATGGATAGATTGATGGGTGGATAGATAGTTGGATAGAAAGATAGCTGGACAGATGGATGGATAGATAGATGGATAAATATATGGATGGGTGGATAGATAGATGAATAGATGGATGAACAGACAGACAGACAGATTTGAGCTGCAGGACTTCCGGCTTATTGCTCTGCATTTGTCAGTAGTGCTTTTAACACGCCGTCCCAGCATTCACCTGCAGGCTCTCACACAGAGTTTGATATTCTAAGTAGTCACCCTTCATATTCTGCCAGTAAAATTATACTGCAGTAAGTAATAAGGTTGGCGTCTAGACAGTACAGCAAGGTAATTAATGGAGTTTCAATTTAATTTACATTCACTGACTCCCACAATTATGGAAACTGAATAATCAAGGTTAATTCATTACTGCGCCACATAACATTCAGCACTTGTTGGATCTTTTTTTGCATAGATCATTATTTTCAGGTACTTGCATTTTTCAGACACACTTTTCTTTATTGTTAGCAGAGTTCAAGTTAGTATAAAGAGCGTTTTAGTATATTGATTGCATGTGGTGCATGTTGTAAGACTAGTGAATAACAGTGTTTTATAAGTGATCACAGAATCAATCGGAATTATGATTTTGCCCAAATCAAGCAGCTCTACTGGTCAGCAAACTCAATCTATGTCTGGCATCAGTCATTTATAAAACTACAAAAGCACAGACCCCCGCCAAGCAGCTCAGTTACAGCAGTGACTTTTCCACAACCCCTGTTCAAGATACAATTCTGGATCACCTGGCGCTCCGATTGGACGGCTGAGTCTCCCCTCATGTCTGTCCATAGCCTTGCAGAGCAGACAGACCTGCCTGATTCTGAAATCCTGTAGGTCCGTCTTGCCAGCCTCCGTTGTCCAACGAATTCACTCGGCTGAATTCTTAACTGCCCAATCAGGGGAGAGAGGCGGGAGCAGCAGAATGCGGATGTGATGACAACCGGAAGTTGAGAACCAAAAGTTGAGAACAGACATGCCAATTAGCCTATTGTCCTCATGGCTACATAGTGTAACTTGGCGAAATCTGCTCTCCTCATAAGTTTACTTGTAGGGGTTGTCTTTGACGAGGCTCATGTCACATATAAGTGTTAAATGAGTCATCTGTGTGGTACAATTTAGTATAAGGCGATAATATAAGGCCGTTAGCTGTTAGCAGCTAAGTTAGCGGCTTCTATGGCTAACATCCATGATCTGTTGTTAACTGTTGTTAGCCATTAGCCGGTACATTAGCCGCTATGTATGCTACATTATAGGAGGCAACCCTGCTTGATGTGGATTGGTCTGTGATGAATGTGACGAGCCAAACGATTGTCCAATCAAAAGTTTGTGGGTTTTTTTAACGTTCTGCCCCTGAAAACAAATTCAAAGGGCTCCTACCCAGATGGACTAGTAAAATATTTCTGTGGCAGATATATTGAGCTGTCCGTCTGGCTTGTAAGATTAGTTTGTCCATGAGGAGAGCCCCAATTCTGCCATTGCAAGGGAAGCTGGGAAATAAAGTCACCCAGGCTTAAAAATGTTGACGCCTGTTTTCAAATAAACTACGATTCCCATCATGAAATAAAGCGGGTGAAACCCTCACAGCATTTCCCGTTATAAACTGAAGTGTTTTTTTAAGACACCAGTCTGGATTGTGTCCAAAAAAATGTACCTTTATGATAGAAACATTTTAATTATTACTTATTTATTTCCTGTAAATTTTGAAGAGAATCCATTAAGTGATGGCAGAGATGGGATTTTTTTTTAAATATCGGCCTATACTAACTTATGGGATTTTTATAAAAAATGGGGAAATTTCTGCATCCAGTCAAATATGTGGATCAACACCAAACTTCATGGCTTTGTCCTTGAGCTAAACCACACATGTGGTAAAATATTCATGTAAATCCATCAAGTAGTTTTTGCGTAATCTTGCTAACAGACAAACAAACAGACGAACATACACCAGCGAAAACATAACCTCCTTGGTGGTTATGAAAATACAAATTTGTCTGAGAGTGTTCACCTAGAATCTTAGCAGGAGAAGTAAATGAAGAGCATAATGACAAAAATATTCCTTCTCCATGTTTTCTTTCCCCTTTACGGACCTAATACTCCCCTTTATTTTGCGTTGATCCTTTCTCTACAAGATCGTATCCCTTTCTCTGAATCTGCTTGCTTCAGTTTCAGTTAATGACAAAACTTTGGTCCTTTTATAGGATTATCATACTTAAATAAAAACATATATTGCATCATCAGGAGGGCATAATAAAGGAAACAATGTATAGAAAATTATGTAGCCTTTACATCACACTTACTGGTAATAATTTATCAGTGGGAAGGAGCAGGAAGGGCTACAAGCTTTAGATCAGCTGAGCTAAATTCCTCGCAAATAAATACAGAATAGAATAGATTCTCATTTTTAAATGGCAGACATCAGTGATTTATTAAAAGATTTCCAGAGCGTCAAACTATTATGGCACAATGAGGTATCATCTTCAAAAACACCAAAACAGGTAAAACACATCAGTCCAAACTGACGGATAAGCTAATTCAGTAAAATAACACTGATTCATCAACAAACAAATACAGTAAAAGCACCCTTATGATTAACAGATAATACAGCAGACATTAAATCTTATCAGTGATGTATTCACACACACAGAGGCCTCCGAGGGGGTGGGGAACGTCATCTATAATCTAGAAATATCATCTTGAGGGACAAAAAGGAAATGAGTGTGTTTAATTGAAGATATGAGGAGAGGGAGTCTCATTAGTGTGAGCCGAGGAAGTGTCACGGCTGATATGACTGAGAGCAGGTCGAAGAGGTAATGACATTACATTAGGAACAAGTGCAATATAAAGACAGTAACCTTAGTTAATAACAGTTCATTTTAAAAGCACACAGATTTCACAACTGTTACATGGTATGTTTCAAACTAACACACATTTTTGTTTTAAACACGATGATAAAAAAGTATGCTGATGAATGATATAAAACAGGTGAAAATGTAAGCATTCATTCAGTAGCGCTTCCTGCTAAAACACAGTTTTTTAGGATTATCTGGTAATTCAGACACAACAGTGTAAACCGACATGTTAAATATAACAAGGTTATCTTTAGTTTTCAGTAAGGTCTCTTATTAATAACATCTAAATTTTTAGTGGTATTTTCCTGCAAGTCACTCAGAACAATTCTGCTGACAACTCCACTCTTTGTCTACTTCATATAAAATATAATACTTAGATATGTTCACATTAAAGTTCAAGTACAACATGTTAGGCTGCGTTTCCACCAAAGACTGCATATTAAGATGGATGACACGATAGATCGCCAAAAGTGAAGCCAAAACATTCAGAGCTGTTCACACTAAATGTTTGCTGTGTATGTCAAAGGCTCTCTCTCCTTCACATTCACAGAATTTGACGAGGTTAACAATTAGAATAAAACTACTTGAGTACATTTTTTCTGTTTTAAAGGACAGTTTTTACAATAGTGATTTATGTCAGAGTGTTTAGACATTTAATGATTAACAACTTTGTTAATGAATATTGTTCCATCAGTGCTGTGTGCAGCAGATTAGCTCAGAGGAGAAACAGTAAACTAGGGGAGCTCCAAGAGCACAAACCTCTGCCAAGGCATTTCTTACACTGTTGGGGCCCTATAAAACCTGTTTGTTTTTCCCAAATTTCCATTTTATTTTGCCTATATTCCATTTTTTCTGTTGTGATTTTTGGCTACAGGCTGGTTTCGAACCTGGGCTGGCAGAAACATGTACATGGGTCGTGCCTGGTTGCTAACAACACCGCCAAACCAGCACCCCCATATTATGGGGAGATTTAACCCTGAAACACAGTATAAAGTAATGAAATATGGGCCCTCCTTCTTCAGGCAGTCCTCACACATATCTTTACAGATCCTGTCGACAGTATGTTGACAAAATTTGCAGAACATTTGATCACCTGACACATAATAATCGTTGGGAAACTGCTGTGCCTTGTACTTTGGAGTTAGCTGGAGTTTTGTAGCCTCTTTGCCAACTTAGCCGGTGTCTCAGGTGGCTGCTTCGACATGTTTGCATTGTTAATGAGGGGAGGAGGCAGAAGGGAAGTGAAGTGTGCACAATCCCTGGTTTTAGTGACCCCCTTGGAGCATTTTCCTGAGACACATGTTACTTTATATTCCAAAAAATATCTAAAATGTTGTCCATCTTTGCGATATTTCACATTTATATTGAATTCCCCTTTTAATGTCCAATGCCGTGATTCTATCTGCGATTCCATGACCGTGGGTATTATAGGGCCCTACATTCAAGCCTATTTACTTCTTTCTGCCATGACCAACATTTTCTAAAAGTTTCAGTAAAAATCTGTGAAAAACTTTGAGCTATTAAGCAAAAGTGTGGGAAAAAAACTGCAAAAACTGCCGCATCTCACACTGTTGACAAACCATATAAGAAAGTTCCTGGATGTGCATTCTTTAATCGGATTACTACTCAAATTCAATCACCTCATATTGTTGCTAATGACCAATATGCCCTGAAATTTTCATCAAAGTTCAGTGAGAAGTTTTGGAGTATTTCTCGCAAACAAGTCAACAAACACTGGAAAAATAGAACTCCCTTAGCGGCGGTAAAAATGTATGAAGCCAGCACCAGAGTCACTGAACCTCCCTAGACTTTCTGTTTTAAAATGACTTGACTTGCCTGAGTCAACTTTGCATTTTTGGCTTCATTTTTGCACTCCAGGACGAGGTGACCATCTGTCATTCATCTTTACATACAGTCAATTCTTTTCCCCTGAATTTACCCATGATACTTTGTTTCACTGGCTACTCGGGTATCAACAGAGTTCCTGCAGCCCATTTGTATTTGCACTTCCACCAAAGGTTACAGAATTTATCATAACTTGGGAAAAGTGACAGCCCTAATGGGAACCCTGTCTATTGATTAAACTGTTCTTGTGAAAACAGTTAGCTTTCATGCTATGTGCTATATTTGGTAGGAGAGGCTTACCCCCAAATTCCACATAACGCAAAAGAGCAGCGTAGCACCGCGGTCTTGCTCCAACAGACAAACCTCACTGAAAGTGCCGTGCCGCGGTAGGGGGGAGGGCTGATCCCCGGAGAGCCACAAGCTCTCGTGAGAACAGTGATGTCACAGGTTAATAAAATATGTCACAGACTAAGAAAAGAAATAAACACCTCATTTCACTTCTCTAAGGTCCCTTTGCTGGTCCCAGCCACACAGCTTTATGATTTATTTCACTTCTATCTGCCTATATCCTTGTAGAAAGAATGTCTGGTGTCATGTATACAATGTTATATATTTTGTACCTCTACGACTCACTTTTCTTCATCCATGGTGTTGTGCTGGTTCTGGGACCCTCTGACCGAACGCTGACCTGATGCTTGTGCCTCCAGTTCTGACATAATGACAACCTTTTGAGGAAAGTGACGTTCGAGAGTCCGTGCATTGCGTTTGTTTTTGTAAGTTCTGGAGACTCCGTTGACTTCCTGTCTGGTGCTTTCTTAACTACAGTGAATTTGCGAGGTTTGGAAGCAGCCACGCAGAAAACAGTCCTAAAGCGAATCTCCAGCACCGTGGCATGTGCCGACACTTCAGTGACGCTTTAGCAGTGCTGGCGAGAGCTAAGTGCCCCGCAGTAGGTTTCAAGGGTGCGGCGTGGCACTTTCACGTTATGTGGAATTTGGGGGTTAGCAGTCGAATACAGAGATTTAATCATGACTGTTGATGTCCCTACCTGTCACTTTAAGTGTTTGTGAGGTTACATAAAGTTCCTGTGACTTTCTTCAGACCCTAGTCCCTGTGGTGGAAAAGCATAGGGGACTTCCAAAAGTACTTAGTTCCTGGGTAAAGTTCTTTTGGTGGATACACAGCTTTGTATGGCATTAGAGAGAGTTACATATAAAGAGATTTTTCTTACACAGTCGAGAGCACACCACAGACTGTAATCTAAGAATGCACAGTATAATTGTTGGTGAGAGATGATAAAATGATTTCCATTCAGCTGGAGGGAGAGTAAAAGTTTGGTCTTAAATGTCAATGGCAGATTTATCCCCTTTTGTGTGCCCGCTGCCCAGCCGTCTCCGCCCCTCCAGCAGGAACGACAGCACGATGACCCAGCGCTGGATCAGTGACCTCTGCCTCGCCGAGCTCTCGCACTGCCTGAAGTAAGTCGTCGTTCCCATAGCAACAGAATCAAACTGCTCGGTCAGGAGCCACACCTCCCACAGGATTGTCAGTGCATTCATCACCATCAGGACCACAACCCAGAACTCCTCTCCGAGCAGCGAGAGCCACCGCGACAGGCTGTGATTGCCGGCGGGAAGCTTGTCATACAGGTAACTGCTCGCCGTGGCAACGAAAAGAAGGTGTCCAATCACCATGGAGAGGATGAAGAGGAGGAAGAGGCGGTGGTTTCCCCGTCCGATGCAGCGGTTAAGGAAAAGGCAGTGGTGGTCGTAGTCTCTGATGCAGACGTCACACAGCTTACAGTGTTTGGTGAAGTCAGGAGGAAACAACTACGAGGGAAACGGAGACATGAGAGAGTTAATTACAAAAGCTTTTCTACTACAGCATTTGACTTCCAGCCATGTACCCCCTGCTGTCGCGCACTTATTGCAGCTAGAAAAAGAAATATGTCTGTAAGCCTGCTGCCACCTCCCACATTTAACCTGCATAACGTACAAATAAAATTTCTTAAAGTGAATTATTTCACATAAAATAAATATAATTACCAGCATTTTTGTTCCACCTTATATTCAATATTTGATCAACCATTCGAGCATGGGGATAAATATCCATAACCAAAGGTAAATAAATATTCAAATGTAAAATAGTGAGTGTAGCAGCACATCAGGGCGCCTGGAGCAGTGAACCGACGGCCACATAAACTGCCCTCTTGACCTCAGTAAACAAGGAGGTGCTAGTCTGAGTGGAAATTAACAACACCAAATCATCTGAAGAACGCTGTGAGGTAGTTAATGGCACACTTAAAATCAAAGGCTAGGTATGGAGTAGTGAGAGTGCCAAATTACAAAAATAGATCTATAAAAGAATAAATAAAAATGAAAAAATAAATTATATAAGAATCCATAAAAGAAAAGGCTAATAAAAGTAGAAATATAAAGACAAATAAAAAAATAAGTAGAAAAGTGCTTAATAAATAAATAAATAAATAAATAGATAAATAAGTAAATGAATGAATAAATAAATAAAGTAGCTATATAAAGTGATATTAATAAAAAAATAAACCCTTTAAAGAAAAGGCTAATAAAAGTATAAATATAAAGACAAATAAATAAAAGTATTTAAATCACATTATAATGTCACTTTAAAAGCAAAGAAAATATGCGCAGCAGGAATGTGGTTGTGTCACAAGCACAGGAGGAATCTCAATCGAGAAGAAACATGGCGGCGGAAAACTTGACAGAAGAACTCGAAGTTAGAGAACAACATAATTATGACGGAGAATATGTTTTGGGGACGGTAGAGGACGTAATGGAAAGTGATGGTACTATGTGTGCTTTGACCCACACAGACATCGATGAGCTCGTGTGGCGAAATCTTGAGAATGTAAACATAGCATAACCCGACATATTTGTCCTTTCTGCCTCGATTGGGTTCCTTCTGCGCCTGCTCACGATGACATTCCTACAAGCTGGTCGATGTCCATGTTGGTCAGCCCACACATAATACCAACACTTTGCATTACGTCCTCTACCGTCCCCAAAACATATTCTCCATCATAATTATGTTGTTCTCTAACTTTGACGAGTTCTTCTGACAAGTTTTCCGCCGCCATGTTTCTTCTCGATTGGGATTCCTCCTGTGCTTGTGAAGCAACGACATTCCTACTGCGCATATTTTTCTGCGCATATTTCCTTCACTTTAAAAGTGACATTATAATGTGATTTAAATACTTTTATTTATTTGTCTTTATATTTATACTTTTATTAGCCTTTTCTTTTAAGGGTTTATTTTTTGATTAATATCACTTTATATCGCTACTTTATTTATTTACTTATTCAGTCATTTACTTATTTATTTATTAAGCACTTTTCTACTTATATTTTTTTATTTGTTTTTGTATTTCTACTTTTATTAGCCTTTTCTTTTATGGATTCTTATATAATTCATTTATTGATTCATTTATTTATTCTTTTATGGATTTAATTTTGTAATTTGGCATTCTCACTACTCCATAGCTAGGCTGTATGCTATGTGCAAAGCAGCTAACTCACTCGTTCTCATCAAATTTGCAGACTCACTAGTTGGCTCTTCATCCAGTGTTCAAGCCTGCATGATGGCATTCTTTTCAACAGGGTCTTTACTGAAGTTATGGAAATAGCTTAGGTTATTTGCGTGTATGGTTGAAAACCTTTTGAGTTCAATTTTGAGGAAAACTGAGTCTTATTATACACCAGTTTCAAAATGTACCCCCTACATCACTTTGCATACTGGTACGAGTACCCCAGTTCAGGAATCACTGCACTACAGCTTCATTTGGTATCTTCCTGCACAGTCATAATTTTTAAACATGACTAGATGGTGGTCCTGATGGCTGAGCTCTGACCTGATGTGTTAGCTTTGAAAACACGTTGAAAAAGCTTAGTTGTAGTACTCAGATCAGCCACAAGGGGCTCAAAGCTTTTACACCAGGTGGAAACCTCTAATGTTGTAAAATGAGGTCAGTGAAAGTAAAGGGTGATGCAGAAATCACATTTGTTTTTGGGTGCTGGTTTTGCAGAGTGGTTAACAACTGGGCATGTCCCAAATATATATATGTATGCTTTTGTCGGCCCCGTTTTTAATCCAGCTTGTGGCCTTTTTGCATCGTGTCCACCTACTCTTTCTACCCCTTTTACAGACCTATCCACTTTTCTCTCTCCTGTCAATAAAGGCACAAAAATGCCAGCTAAATAAAAAAAGATGACATATCAGGGCAAACAGAAAGTTAGCATCATTCTAGATCCCTCAAACTAAAGTCAATAGGATTTTTCACTGTGTTCTCAGATCACTGCTGTTAACAAGGTCTGTAAAGAACAAAAATATATTAAAATCATTTGTAAAATTAAATTTCAAATAACTCTCAGGTTTTTTTTTTTTTACGTTTATGATTTTATTAAAAAAATTAGACCTGACCTGTCTACAACACCCTCCTAATGAGGAAAATCCCAGATAAAGTGTACTCCCCCTCTCATGTAGGCTGTAAAAACCATTAGTTCCCTAAACACAATCGCACAACTTCCCGGTTTTCTGCAGCCAGCATCAAGCACAGTTTCTGACTCTTCATCAGTGGCTCACTTTTTCAGCACTAGAGCACTCTCTCCTATCAATGAAGGCATTAAAATGCCCACAAATAGAATTTTTTTTTTTTTTGTAGGACAGCCATAAAAGTAATGATTGCATTGGGGTCCCCAGACATACATTAAGTCCTTGTCCTTAGTCCACTTTAAAGTTCAACGGTTAGGGAAATATCAGCTGCATTTTATGTTGCAAAATGACATATTTCAATCTTGTATCAATCATAGACCTTATTTCAAGTATTTATCAGAAAGTCTACTCTAAAGTCCCAAATACTTATGGCCTTGGGAACCAGTGGGGCTAAATGCTAAGTCATCTTCACATTTTGAGTCATTAATGCGCCCCTCAATAATTGCAGTACCTTGTGTGTCCGCTGGAGGCTGGCTGGAGAAGGCTCATGCTCTTTCATTTATTTCATTTCATTTATTTTCATTCAGATTTTTTTTAATACATTGTTAAATATCGTTAATATTGCTGAAAGGCTCATGCTCTTTCATTTATTTTCATTGAATTGTATTTATGCTATTTCTATTTTATTCCAATTACTTATAGTTTCATTTGTAAATCTTTCTGATGTTTCTCTTGTATCCTGCTGCTGCTGTAAATCTGGAATTTTCCCCTGTGGGACTAATAAAGGTATATCTTATCCTATCCTATCTTATCTTATCTTATCTTAGAAGCACCAGAAGTCACATAGAAACCTTTGTTTTAATTAGCATTTTGACTGTAGAAATAAACTGGTTAAAAAACAAATTTGGCCATAATAGTCAATACATTTATAGGCTCACACTCACTGAAAAAAATATAATTTTACAACATTGCTCTTGAAAACTACTCTAAACAATAACAAGAAGCTGCAATGAACAAATGGGAAATGAATATTTTATGACATTTTGTCCAAATGCCGAGCAAATGCCCACATTGACTCGTATGAATGTTAAGGCTATTTAGGTCCAATGGTCTCTAATTCAAAGTCAAACTGAATGCAAGTATAAGATCAAGTGGCAAAGTCCGGGCCAAAGAATTAAGGCAAAAGTGCCAAAAACTGACTGCAGGAAATCGGGAAGTTGTGTGATTGTGTTTAGGAACCTGATGGTTTTTACAGCCTACATGAGTGGGAGAGTAAACATTATAGGGGAGAGTTTTGTAGAAAAGTCAGGGTCTCATATTTACCTCCCCCAAGGAGGTTATGTTATTGCCGGCATCTGTTTGTTTCTCTGTTAGAAACATAACTCAAAAATTTATGGACGGATTTCAATGAAATTTTCAGGAAATGTCCAGATTTGGACAAGGAACAAATTATTAGATTTTGGGAGTGATCTGGATCAGCGTTAAAAATGCCATGACGAAAAATGTGATTTTCGTGAATAACTACTGAACTAAAATAGACATCATTATGAATCCCGTTGCTAATGGTAGTTTTAATGGTCAAGGAATCTAAATATTTAGATGAAATAAAGGTAGGACTAATATTTATGGTAAAAATCACAATATGGGAGAGGACTGTGGTGCTGGCGGAGGTCTGCGCTCTCCGAGTGCTTTTTTTAGTTTTTTATAAAATCATAAAAATGTAATTTTGAAAAATACTGGAGCTTTGATAGATGATTGGACTGAATATTCTTTTAATTCTTTTTCAGGCTTACTTTTTGCATGTCTAAAAAGTTTGAATTGTTGATTATTTTAAGTTAGATTTTAAATCTAATTTATTTAATTAATTTATCGATGCTTCTGGTGTTTTCCTTTTCAATTATGTATGGAGAGCAAAAATCTTTTCAAGTCTCATCCACCTTTCTTAATTTGCAATGCCACATTATTCCTAAAAAGGAAGATAGAAATATAGGAAATTAAGTCCTAAGCACATGCTTGTGTGACTGTGTGACAAATATAATGTTTATCACAAACACGGATTATAGACGGCTTACCTCACAGTATGGACAGAACCTGTGATGGCTCTGGTTGTGCTCCACCAGGTCAGCGATGCAGGAGAATCTGGGATCTGCGTCCGCTCTGTCTAATGTCCCCGGGTCCTGAGTCAGAACTTTGCAGAACATACCCAGGACTAAAGAGAAGTGGACCATGGACACCTGGACCAGAGCACTGGTTGGCCACACACATGCAGGAGGTTAAGGAAAAAAGGTTGTTGCTTGATTTAAAAAAAATATTCAAATTAAACCTAAATAGGAATGAAAAAGGCAACAAGGGGATTAATATGGACCTGACAGTATGACGTTTAAAGCATTTCATTTTAAGAAATGTTACTGTAAATGCCCAACAAAAACAGGTTTTCTAGCAGGTATGTTGAACAGGTTTAGTCTTTTTAGCAAATATGTTTTATCTAAAGGTCTTTTCATTGTCTTCTCCAATAGTTGTTGCTGTTTAATGTACACTTGAACCTTTCTAAATGCAGGTAACTAAAATATTAAATGCTCTTTTAAGGTCCAGGAAGTATAAATGTTAATGCAGGAGTTAGCCCCTGGAGATATGGCTTGAAATTAAAGTCCCTGATTTATTCTTACAACACTCAATTTACTGTTTTAATTTATATTTTTCCCTCTAAAAGAAAAAACAAAGAAAACCCCAGAAAAAAACAAAAAACAAAACAATAACCCCAAGTGACAGAAAAAGACATGAATTGAGTTTTGCTTATATGTTGTCATGATATATTCCCAAACCAGAGTTCCCCTCTTAAAATTTAGCGTGTCTTAACAGAATATCAACATGAAATAAAATTTAATGTCGTTAAAAAAAAAAAAAATGCCTATCAAAATGCTTGTGCTAAACCTGACAGGGTTTACCATCAGGAAAGCTTTACATTTTCAGTGTTCACATTTTCCAACATTGCAACAACTTACAATAAGAGCAAGTCAAGGAAAAGAATATCAATTTTTGATTTTTAGGTCATCTGCAGAAAATATTTCAAAGTAATCAATTTAATTGATTTATTTCCCATCCCTAGTATGAGTAAAGATTACCTGCAAATACGTGTATTGTGCATATATTTTTGTTTTTGTTCGTTTTTCACAGACCACAATAGAACAAGCATTTATTGTATTAGATGCCAATCAGATTTATGTGTTGTACTGGTAGATAACATTTAGTTGAAGCAGAGGCACACAGACTTTGTAAATTATAAACACTTGCTCTTAAGAATATATTCTATGATCTTTCTGGTTTATACTGCGGGGAGCAATGATGTGATACTAAATTTTACCACCAAAACGTCCATAAAATTTGAGTTCTCATTTGGTAGCTATTAGAAGAACATTTGGCCTGATGGTCACACCGGAACAAAGGAACTAAACATTAAGATTGATCTAGGGAAGATTAAAATTCACAAGAAATGTCTTCAAAATGAAACTAACACTCTGAGGAAGTCCTGTGATTAACAACTGTGAGTCAAGTTGTAGCAGACTGTGGGCGGCATGTCGCCATCAACAATCGTCAATCCAGTGAGGCAGAAAAAAGATCAGAATGCAGAAATATGGAAAAAAAAATATTCTCCATGTAAGGATATTTGGCATTATTTTTCCATAGAAGCAGAGCAGAGAGTGGAACAAGCCAGCCAGGAGGGTTCCCAAGTAGATTGGGTTGGGTAACCTGGAAGACAAGAGACATGCCACATGAATAAAAGAATTGATGACTTTCACCCTCTAATTATTATTTTATATTCTTTTCCAGACCTTTGGTAGGTGGTCATGCGGTGATACTGCGTAAAGATAGTCCGAGCCAACCATGGGAAGAGTAAACCGCAGATGAATCCTCCGTAACCCCCCAACATGGCGGCTATCAGAAGGATAGAAGCTCCACTCAGGGTCGGAAAGAACAGCGTCCAGTAATACAAAACTGGCGAGTACACGAACAAGACAAGTGAAAACTCAAACATACATACACAAACAACACTTTATGATTAAACTTCACAAACTTTACCATGAGACTCTGTTGGTTTGTGGTGTATCGGCTTGTTGATGTACCGACTCAGCAGCTTGGTGAGCTGTTGATGTCTGGAGAATAAAACACAACACGTATTAACCTTCATATTTATCCCAAGAGAAAATGGTGACTTGAAATGTAAATAGTATATCTGTTTAAAGGTAAACTGGGAAGAGATGCACCAATAATATCTTCTTGAAATATAGTTAAATGGTTTTATGTAAAGGAATAGAATGATTGTGACAGGACCAGACAACACATTTGATATATTTTTAAAAAGCAAATAATATTTATATCTGTTTTAAACCATAGTAACTGACACCAAAGTTGGAGGCTTTTTGTATGTATCAGAAATTCCAAACTCTTACATACTACCCAAAGAGTCCAAAAAGTAAGCATCAGTTCTATATATAAAAGGTAAATATTAAACTTCAAAAAACTGACTGTTTAAGGTATTAAATTTGTCATTTTAATGTTTCATGGATTGATTGATGGATTCAAGAATTAACCTTAAAAATAAATTAATAAAAAAAGGTCAGTAACACCTGGAAAGTGGGTGGACAAGTGAAAAGCAAAGGGGAAAACCTATTTTTCCTACAGTACAGTATTTGTGCAATTTTGACAATGTGCAGGGTTTCTTATTTTTTGTAAATAAAAACAATAAATTACTTAACATGGCTTGTTTGCATAGTTATAATATCAATCAGGAAATTAACATTGTTCAGTTTTTACTGATAACATGAGGCTCTTAAATAAAATACAAATAAATTAAATAAAAATTCACCACTATGAACAAACAGTCCAAAGAAATATCTTTTGGTCATCAAATGATCCTTTTTGTGGCATTGTTTCTTAATATCAAAATTAACATATCTTATATCAATGATTCCCAGAGTGGGGCAGGGTACAGCATGACTGGATAAAAACAATGCATGTTGTTATGTATTGATAACAAAGCACTGGTATTTTTTAAAGGAAAAACCCCCAAAACATTTTAACCTTGGCCTAAAATCTATCTACAACACATTACAACTCAAAATACATAAACCAAATCCTTGTTTTCACTGGTATAATATTAACACTGGCTGTTATCTAAAAGCTTGGAAGATTTATGTTTTGGTATCACTTTTAAGGACAGTAAAACGTTGAAAAGTTTTAAAATTTCAAGCTGTATTCTTTGCAGAATATTTTACAGACATTTTTTTTTGTGTGTGTTTTTATTATCTTCTGTTATTTATGTTGAAGTATATAATGAGGGGTTTGAAAACATTGTCGTCTGCCAAGGAGGAAATGTTTTTGAACTACTGCACTGTATTGATGTAAACAATACAGATTTAGCCTCTACTGACTGGAATATAAAGCAATATATTCCTAAAACACCACACAGAATAGAGAATATTGCCCAGCTCTCACTCAGTGCTGTATTTCTCATGCAGTGGCCTCAGGTTGTTTTTGCTCATAACATTCACCTGAATGTTTTGCCCTGGTTGCAGAGCTCCAGCGGTGTGAGGCCACTGTGATTTTTCTGGTAGAGAACCCCGCAGCCCATCCTCTGCAGCAGCGTCCAACACACCTCCACGCCGCCCCTCTCTGCCGCTACATGAAGCGCCGTCGCCCCCTGCTGGTCGACGGCGTCTATAGCACATCTCTGAAACACAAAGAGAGGGCTGAGCTGTTCAAATGCAGCTTACAGATAATAATTCCTGCACCGTCTCTGTTTGACCAAGATAACTAAAGATTTTTTATCATGTTCCCTGGACACAAAAGTCTGTTGATCTGAGTCCTGCTGACATTCAAGCTAATAGACACGTTCTTTTTACCTCCACCAAGGAGGTTATGTTTTTACCTGTTTTTATGTTTTTACCTAAAGCTACTGGACAGGTTTTGCTGAAATTTTCAGGAAATATTGGTAATGGCCCTGATTAAAAATGATGAGGTATTGGTGGTGATACATATAATCTCCAAATTTCAAAAACTCTCGCATATCTTATGTCATTTTTTAACAGATCTGCGTCCAGTTTTACTGGATAATATGGTGTCAGTGTCTCTATCAAAAGGAAATTTCATCTGGATCTGATCCAGATATATGTCACAAAAAACTTTATTATGAGAAATTCCATTGACAACATACAAATGTTCATATAAAATCAAAATATTAAGTGATTTTCCCAAAACTTGTGTTCATAAAGGATAACAACCTCCATATATGTGCTTAGCTTGGTCTGGATCCTGGTACTAATCTTGATCTGTCGATCCAGAATTGTATCTTTTACAGGGTTGTTGAAAAGCCACTGCCGGAACTGATCTGCTTGGCGGAGATCTGTGCTCTCTGAGAGCTTTTTAGTTATATATTTGTTTTTGTTAATCTCATCTGATAATTTAGTATATTGATCAGATTTTGTCCCATATTATGCAAAATACGCAAATGACAAAATAAATATCAATGGCTACTAACCCTGAAAAAAGAGAAACACAAACTTTATCAGAATCAGAAATACTTTATGCATCCCCTAAGGGGAACTTTGGTTGTTTCAGTTGCTCTGATAAACAGCATAGCAGTCGGAAATATAAGATGAAGACAATAGAATAGATAGTAGCATTAATTTAACTAAAATAAAGCAAAAATAAAAACAAAATAAATAAATACAACTAAAATGAAAATAAATGAAAAGAGCATGAAAATTAAGTAAGCAGGTCGCAACATGCAAAGCCTTTAAGCAATACATTTTTAAATTTTAGGAAATATAAGTAAAAATTAAGTGCATATGAGACTCAGAATGAGGTGGAGGTATACACAGCATTAACAATTAACAGTATTTACACAATAAATGTGAATATATCCATGACAGGGAGAGCAGAGAGGAGAAAGCTTTTAACAACCAGAAGAAATGGCTGTAGCATTTGTACATTTTATCTGTAAAATAGATATTAAATGTATTCAGGAGCTCAAATTAATTTGCAGTTAACAATAACTGGTGTCCATAGTTCATAATATGTGCAGCTGTTTATTTTGCACAGCCTCAGTATTATAGTCTGTAGACCAGTATAAACTACGTTGTTGTTTTCTTCAGTAAGAATCCTACTTTTTCCTCTGGTCAACATAAAAAACGTACTATTTGCCAGAAAAAAAAGTGTGAACAAAAGCTCTTTTTACCAAAAGCTGATTTCCCAGATATTCAGCCTAATCCCAGTCTTTCCTTTTTGGATGCTTTGCACTGCAGAGCCGTTCCACCTGATCTACAGAGTAGGGACTGCCCTGAATTTGTGAATGATGCTTGAAAAATGTTTTCTCCTCACACGGGAAGTCTTCCTAACCCCGCTACTTCATATTTTTGATTAGGGACATGTCCGTCATACAAATACAAATGTAAAAGACCCGAGGGCTTTCTCCGAACACAGTGTCAAATGAAACTACATTTTCTTAACATTTGACTCAACACATCTCACACTTGAGACGTTACCACAGTAAAAATAATTTAACTTAACCCTGTGCTGTACTAACTCACTTCAGCTCTGGTTTATACCCAACAGCTGACGTCATCTGAGGGTTTAAAGAGCTGAATGTGAGTGTGTTTTCACCAGTCACCAGTATATTTGGATATTTCTGTGCAAGGCTGAGTTCAAGTTTCGATCCAGTCAGAGTGCGTTATGTGAAAGTGTCTTCAAAGAGTCACTCAGGGAGGTTAATGAGTGTGACTCATAACTGTATCGTGAATGTGTGGGCTGATAAGACTCCATTAAATAGCTGCATGTTTAATTATGTATCAGTTCACTGTTTGAAGTTTATTCTCGTGTGAAGTGGTCACAATAACTACTCCTCACTAAGACAACTGAAACTATCAAATGGATCTTATAACTTAATGTTTCATTTTACCGCTGATCCTCTAAAGCCGGGATGGAACTTTATTTTACAAAAGGGCCATTAATTTACCAGAGAGGTTTTATTTAAGATCTTTTGCAATTGCTTGTCTGTTGTCTTGGTTTGTTTTTTTGCTCTCATTTAACCTACACTTCCATCATGGCAAAGCACTTTTAATACCATTATTTTACTGCTACACTCACAGGCCCATATTTATGAATATTGATCATTTTATAAGGAATATATTGAAAAAAATACACTTTCATAGAATCAGTTTTATTGGCATTTGTATTTTAAGCAAAAAAATACATAAAGAAACATTTAATCTAATAAACTTTACAAATTATCCCATTGCCAAATCTACATGTATTTCTTACATTTCATTCAAATATATATCCATGTTTATTATTTAAAAAAAAACAACCTTTACATACAGTACATTATTTATTGAGCTCTTCTAAAACTTCAACCTATACCAGTAACTGTGGATTATTAAGCAAATATCTCTGTTTTTTGTTCTTGTTTGTGCACACTGTTTTATCACCTACAATATATATTTTTTCTTTTTTTATTATTTTTTTATTTCTATCTAAGCACATAATGGATATGTACTAAAAGAACAACGCTGTGAGACATCACCTTTTGTCTGAGCAGAGCTTTTTTCAGCTAGTACCCTTCCCACATATTTATTTACATTTTTAGAAAACCATAACAAACTTAGACATGATATCTCATGAAGCCTTATCAACCAAACTCACTCAAGTTATGGTAGGATTTAGTTTCCCAATGTACTCTCATTATGTTTTCCCATTCAGAACTATTCCTCCTTCTCTCTCCGTTACCTTTAACATGATGGTTGTTTGAGAAAGAACAGTTTTGAAAACTTTACATAATCTCAAAATAAAATTGTTCTACTTTAGAATTTTTCCGCTTATGAGAGAGAGAGACACTGGTGAAGTGGGCGGAGGACATCTTGGAAAGGGCACAGGCTGAAGGGTTAATAGTTTCAATCCCTGCCCTACAGAACATGTGAGTGGGACCACATCTTACCTGTTCTCTGAGCAAGTAGCGAACCACCTCTGTGTTTCCTGTGGATGCAGCCAGATGAAGCGGTGTCACCTGGTACATGTCTGTGTCTGTGAACCGGAACATCCCTGTCTCCCACAGGTAATGTATGGCAACACTAGAAAAAAAAACACCATATTAATATTACTAAGTGCATACATTAAATATGTACAGACACAGAAAAGACAATTAGATCATGTTTGGTTGTTTGTTTTACTCACATGCTCCCTCCAGAAACTGCATGATGTAGGGATGTTTTTCCTTGCAGGTCTATGAGGCGCAAATCAGCTCCATACTGCATCATCTGGTATATGATATAGATGTTTCCTTGTCTGTTTGGAGACAGAGTTATAAATTGTTTTTCAGTCATTAGGAGTCCCAAAGCAAAGGCCGATGTGAGGCTCTATGTAAAAGTAGTTATAACAAGTATGAAAAATATCTTGAAGCACTTCTTTTTAGGTATCACAGCCAGAGAATTTTCCAAATCTGACAGAACTTGCTCATTAGTTTTGAGCATTGTAACTCAAACTAAGCATCTAAATCAGGAGTTCCCAACAAGGTGCCGTGAGCATCTGGTAGCCCACAGGAAGCCAATGAGTTACCCCCAGGGACATGTTAAAGAATAACACAATCCCACCACAGAACTCGTAATACATAGCCATTTTTTAATTTTCAATATTGTGCTTTGGTAATAAAAAATGCTAAATAGATACAAAAATAACAATTGACCTGCATGGGGACAAAGTTTGCATTGATGATGAGCCTTTACATCGTCACATCTACAAAAAATAACACAAAACTGTGACTGTTGTGGAGTAGAGAAGTTTAACAGAAAAAGTAATTCAAGATGCATGTAAGTATAATTTTCTCGCGTTGTCTTATAGTCTGTAGTAGAGCTGAAAGATATATCGTTATCTTATTGATATCAAGGTATGAACATTCAAGATGTTACTATTGAAAAAGCAACGATATAAGCGATGAAGATTTCCCACGCGCTCGCCCTGCATGTACAACTCTGGAAGTCACAGCAAAATTTATTTTCACGGTTGCCCTTGAATGCACCGCTTGGTTTTTACTGAACCCGTAGTCATATCCTATCTTATCGATATCGAGATGTCTGGCATAAATATCAAGATATAAAATTTTGTCCATACCGTTCAGCCCAAATCTGTAGCAATATTTGTTTTTAAATTAAGTGTAAATGGCAAGCATACTGTGTGCATGTGCATAATATTTCTTATTTTAAGGTAAACTCTATCTATATAACTTAAGAACATTACATTAAGCAATAATCCCTATATTCATATAAAAAAGAGTAAATAAAGATAAAAAAAGTTTAAACCATAAATTTATAATAGTAAGAAACTACATTAAAGCCAGACTATACAGATACCTAGCAACCTATGTTCATGCAAAAGAGTTAAAAATAAATACATTTTAAGTTAAATATGATGTGGTGGAGTTTGCAAGAGATGTTGGTCATCCACTTTTAATCTTGTTTTTTAGAAGGCAACATTAACCTGAGAATTGCCCATACTAGTATTTTAACTGCAGCTGGTTATGTGACACTGGAATCTGTGAATGTCTTCGTGCTATTCTACAATTAATTTTTCATAATTTCTAAGAATATGAGGGAATGTTTGGTATTTCATAGACTTGTTATGGACATAGATGGCACATCTTGTAAATCAGACCTCTGGGGCAGAAGAGGCATAGACATAGAAATCTGGGTGAATGTACAAAATGTAAGGTACAACTGTAGAAAAGGACACTGCAAAATAATTTCTATGGATGGATAGATGGATGATATTTGATTTAATCTTGCCCCCTTGTGTGCATTCATAATATACCTTAATCACTGAAGGTAATTGACAATAAGCGTATATTTGAATCACATCTATAATGATTACATCTTAATGTCCCATGGTGCAACAGGCCCCAAACAATTACCTGCCCTTACTTAGTGATATAACTGCCTATGAGTTTTCCATTATAAAGATAATATAAGCAGCAGTATTCCCACATGAAAACAAAGTATGAGGCATTTTTGTTTGACATATGAGACTTTAACGTGTAATATCTGCTTACCTGCAGGCAAAATGAAAGGCAGTCTGTCCTGCATCACATGTCAGGTTGGGGTCAGCTCCGTTACTGAGGAAAAGGTCAACCAGGGCGCGGTTACCATGGAGGGCAGCGTAGTGGAGCGGAGTGAAACCACCCCAGCCTGGATCAAGACAAACGCATCTGTCAGGTTGGAGGATGCAGACCTTCACACTGATCTACAGTCTCTGTTTACACCTGACGTAAAAGCTCTGCCTGTTGGTTGTCCAAAACCTCTTCTAAAGTTGGGTTTTGGGTTCCTTTTGGCACAAAGTGACTTTGTTATGTGTTGTCACAGGATCTGTCCGTGTAGATCTGTGCCAGGCCATCTCACAGAGGAGCTGCAGGGTTTGGGTTTCTCTTTGGCTTGGTGGCAAAATCAAATCAAGAGACACTGAAGCGTGAAGTTAACAAAATGTAAAAGTATACTTGGTTCTTTTTCTAACTTCGTTCGGTGTTTCACTATGGGAATCGCTTTGGCGTGACCAATCTGGAAGCTCCAATGACATCACGTCTGTCAGTGACAGACAGGTCGAACTGCGCCCGGGGCCCGCCCCTTCACCCCATCACAGTCGACCCACCCACCCCAAATCATTCTAGCTTTCTTCCCGTGAGAATGCAGGGAGCTCCCTCAGCTATCCAAGCTAGCTAGGCGCTGCTTAACAGTTCACGGACGTCCCGTCAAGGTTCACGTCACCGAACGCAGTTCCCGGTTTCGGCTCGGATTTGTTGAGTAAGTCTGTTATAGACATTTTTCGTTTTGCTCACTCGGAACACTCTCCGTCAAGGCGATCTGTTCTCAGGCCTACACGGTATTCAGTTATTAGGTAGGCTGTGAGTGAGAGGCTAACGTGTCACGACGAGCCTACTAAGTGATTTAGCCTTGTGCTTTTGGCTATTTGGGTACGAGTCTGCTAACGTGTTGTGACGAGCTTTCTCCCCCTCTTATCGTTAGCGCTAGCTCGGGCTAAACTCCGACTGCTAACGTTCCTAGCCGGCAAGCTAACACGTTACGGTGCGCTTAACCGGACTAAACGTTCAGTTCTCCCTTTCTGGTCGTCATGTCTTCGGCTCCTAACCCCGCCATAGGCTCGGAACCGAACTCTAAAGGGGCTGTATCCCGCCAATGCCCCGCGTCATGCGGAGCATCCATCTCAGGCAGGGACCCTCATCCGATGTGCATTACCTGCATGGGCACTAAACATGCCCAAGCATCCCTGGCTGACCCTCAGTCTTGTTCTCATTGCACATCGATGCCAGAAAAGATTTTGGAACGGAGACTGAGAGTGGCAGTGGCTAATAACCAGGACCCTTGCCTGGCACGGCTACACCACAAGCTACAACTAGCACCCATCAACGCGAGCTTCTCGTAGCTGGGCGGACATGATGGAGGATGAATCTCCGGAGATGCCTCCACTTTTCGAGGACCTCCTTGAGATGGAGGCGGGCATTCATGAGGGAGAGGCGGCGCCAGCTCTGACCTCCTCGACATGGAGGATATGGATGATCACGGAGGCGACTCCACATTTCCTGTCCAGCAATCCAGACCGTCCAGCGCGTCTGACATTGCCTCCTGTGGACAGCAACATGCGAAGTGTGCAAATGGGCTGCGTCCAAACTGGGGATACCCTGGCCCGCAGCCCTGGATGCTGAAGGGGCAGAGAGGGACCTCTATGATGGTAAGAGGCTCCCACCGGCAAAACCACCGGCTAAACAACTTCTCCCGGCAGTACCAGCTTGCATGAAGGAGATGAGCCGTTACTGGTCTAGCCCTTTTAAGAGTAAACTGTCCACCAAGGGTTACTCTCAGCTGGAAATCCACGGGATGAAGGACCTGGGGCTGGCCGAACCCCCAGGGGTGGAGCCTTCAGTGGCTTACCATCTCCATCCGAACCGTCGCTCACTGTCGACATCCAGCAACATTTCTCTGCCTAACAAAATAGAGCGCGTCACTGCCTCCATTTTCCAGAGGATGTATAAATATGGGGCTCAGTCAGTATGCTCCCTGAATGCCACAACTCTGCTAGCTGCATATCAGGCTGAAATCTTGGAAGAGATGGGCAGCCAATTAGATGACGGGACACCTAACCCGGCCCTCTGGGGCGAGATTTGTGTGGTGAATGACCTCATTCTCACGCTCCTCGGGCGCAGTACAGGGCTGTGGCGAATTATGGGCCTAGCTGTTGCAGGTGAGAGGGCTCTGTGGCTGAACCTCTCAGGCCTGAGCGATACACAAAAGGCAGACATCATGGAAGGAGCTTAGGAATCAGCCCAAGGGCTGGTTTGGCCTGCATTGGAGAAGATGAAGGAAACCAGTACGCTCAGGAAGCAGGAAAGTGAAGCTTTTTGCCATTGCCTCCCTAGGAAGCAAGCTCCTCGTCCCTCACAGGCTCAGAAGACCAGCTTTGCAGCAGCGCTGCTGCAGAGAAACAAGGGGTTTCCAGACAGAGACAGGCAGCTGGGGAACAAACTTACCAGCGCCCTCGGTCAGCAAACAATAAGCCATGGGGTAAACACTCCTTTGCAGCTGTGGCGGGTAAAAACCGGCCCTCCCACCCTGGAGACAGGGAGAAAAAGAAGCCTTCCCAGCTTCCCTTTATCTCTCCATCCTCCCTGCAAGAGAGCAAGAATGGAGGAGCAGAGCCCAAGCTCTTGGTTCAGAGGCCGGGCAGTTTCCAGTTTCCCAGGGCTCCTCTCAGATTTTGTATCCCTCGTGTTCAAGAGGTGGAAGAGCAAGGGCAGCAGACTGCACAGTGTCACCAAGCACTTTCATTTCAAAAGAAATAAAGCTTTCAACCTCGCAGCCAGGCAAACAGCCAAGGCGAGAGAAAAACAAAAATAAACATGAATCATACCCCTTTAACGCCAGCAGAGGAGCTCACGCCCCTCTGGAGGCAGAACTCCCTCGAGTGACGTCACGAGAGGGAATTCCCTTGGGTCCCCTCTCTGGTCGTGCAGACTAGTGGCGCGCATGCGCAGTCCCTCCATGGATTCTGTCCACCGTTTCCCGGGGTTACAGACTGCAATTAAGCTATGAAACCACCCAGATTCAGCGGTGTGTTAGTTTCAATAGCCAGCGGGATGCTGCACAAGTCCTAGAGGGCGAAATAACATCCCTACTAAGCAAGCAAGCTATCAGAGCCGTTCGGACGGAGATGGGTCTCGGGTTTTACTCGATACTTCTTGATTCCAAAAAAGGGGAGCTCATCTCTCTGTCCTATTTTAAATCTCTGTGTGTTAAACAAACACCTACGGAAATACACATTCAGGATGTTGACACACAAAGTGCTCTGCCGCTCCATCCGTCCCGGGGATTGGTTTGTGACAATAGACCTGTCGGATGCGTATTTTCACATCGCCATTCATCCGACACACAGAAAGTTTCTAAGGTTTGCTTATCAGGGCAGAGCTTACGAATATCAAGTCATCCCTTTCGGGCTGTCGTTAGCACCGAGGGTTTTCAGCAAATGCGTGGAAGCTGCGCTGTCACCATTACGGAACAGCGGCATCAGAATATTTTCGTACATCGACGACTACCTGATATGCGCCCGGCCGATCAGGCAATCAAAAGATTCCACGAGGGTGATAAATCACCTCGTGGATCTTGGGTTCAATATAAACTGGGCAAAAAGCCGAGTAGAACCGTCACAATGTACAGAATATCTGGGTCTCAACCTGAATTCCCTCTCTTATCGTGTCACTCTCTCAGAAGGGAGATTGACGTCTCTCACACAGTGCCTTTCCCATTTTCAGCTGGGGAAAATTGTGGCGTTCAGACTCTGTCTCGTCTGCTCGGCATAATGGCCTCGATGATTTCAGTGGTACATTTGGGGCTTCTGATGATGAGAGATTTTCAACGCTGGGTAACGGCGTTAAGCCTGTGCTCCCGACGTCACCTCAGTCGCAGGGTGAGGATAACGCCGGCATGTATGGCTGCACTCCGGCAGTGGAGAAATACAGCGGCTCTTCTTGGCGGGCGTCCGCTCGGGGGTCATCCAGGGTCACCATGACAGCGGATCGTCCCTTACAGGTTGAGAGCAAACCTAATGGGCAGAACAGTGAATGGTGTATGGAGCCCGGAATTAATCCAGACTCACATAAACATTTTAGAGCTTTGGGCGGTGTTCCTTGCATTGAGGCATTTTCTGCCTCTTCTCCAAGGACAGCATGTGTTGATAAAAACAGACAATACCACTGTAGTGGCATACATCAACCGCCAGGGAGGCACACGCTCGCTTCAGTTGCACAAATTGGCTCGCGAGATAATCTTGTGGAGCAGCACCAGGCTCCTGTCTATCCGCGCGACACATGTGCCAGGCGTTTTGAACAGAGGGGCAGACCTTCTATCACGGGGGAACCCTCTATACGGGGAGTGGACTCTCCATTCACAAGTGGTGGAGCAGATCTGGCAAAGATACGGCCGGGCAGCCGTAGATCTCTTCGCCTCGCAAGAAAACGCTCAATGTCCACTGTACTTTTCCCTGTTGGACGTGAATGCTCCTCTGGGTTTGGACGCACTAGCCCACCCGTGGCCGAAAGTGCTACTGTATGCATTTCCTCCGCTCAGCCTGATTTCTCCCACCCTAGCCAGAGTGAGAGAACAGGGCCTCTCTCTAATTCTTGTGGCTCCCCACTGGCCGTCCAAGCATTGGGTGGCAGAAATAGTGTTACTTCTGAAAGGCGAACCATGGCCACTCCCCCTACGCAGGGATCTCCTTTCTCAAGCGAGGAGATCTATCACCCGCATCCAGACCGCATGGCACTATGGGCTTGGCCCGTGAGAGGTGGAACCTGAATGCAGTAGGTCTGCCGGAAAAGGTCATTGACACCATTCAGAGTGCAAGAGCCTCCTCTACCCGCACTCTTTACAGTGGTAAATGGCGGGTTTTTGAGGAATGGTGTAGTTTGAGGAACATTATTCCTTTTCAGTGTTCTGTCATTGACCTGCTGTGTTTTTTGCAGGATTTAATGGAAAAGGGGAAGGCTTTTTCAACCATAAAGGTTTACTTAGCAGCCATTTCCGCCTGTCATGTTGGGTTTGGCGATAAGCCTGCAGGTCAGCATCCTCTAGTTAGCCGTTTCATGAAAGGAGCTCGTCGGAAACTCCCAGTTTCCAGGCCCTTAGTTCCCTTATGGGATCTATCGGTTGTGTTGGAGGCCCTTTCTCAACATCCCTTTGAACCTATGGAGGCAGTAGGGATGAAGTGGGTCTCATTAAAGACTGCTTTACTCCTGGCTTTAACTACAGCAAAGCGTGTAAGTGATCTACAAGCTTTGTCTATTCGGCCCTCCTGCTTACAGTTTGCTCCTGGGCTCACTAAGGTCTGCTTGCGGCCTAATCCAGCTTTTGTACCAAAAGTAGTGGATGTGGCATATAAGTGCCCCACAGTGGAGTTGAGGGCATTTCACCCTCCGCCTTTCTCATCCGAGGAAGAGCAGAGGCTTAACACTCTGTGCCCAGTGCGTGCTCTGCATGTGTTTGTAGAAAGAACACAAACATTCAGAAAAAATGACCAACTTTTTGTGTCTTGGGCTACTCCCCACAAGGGTAAGCCACTGTCTCGTCAGAGGCTATCCCATTGGATTGTGGAAGCCATTTCCCTGGCCTATTGCTGTAAGGGTTTGCAGCCCCCTCAGGGCCTGAGAGCTCACTCCACTCGGAGCATGGCTACTTCATGGGCCCTATTCAGAGGAGTTTCGATACAGGAAATTTGTGATGCGGCAAGTTGGGCAACACCGCACACTTTTGTTAGATTTTACCGGCTGGATGTCTCAGGGCCTTCTGTGGCGCAGGCGGTGCTGGGGACGGCTGCATCAGAGTCAGGGTAAAAGTTGACGCTCTGGCTTCAGGATGCTCATGCAATCCGGGAGTTGGCTATATCTCCCATAGTGAAACACCGAACGAAGTTAGAAAAAGAATACGTTGGGTTACTTAACGTAATCCCCGGTTCTTTGATAACAGAGTGAGGTGTTTCACCTTCACATCCCTCCTTGCATAGACACGGTAAGAAACCTGTCTAGAATGATTTGGGGTGGGTGGGTCGACTGTGATGGGGTGAAGGGGCGGGCCCCGGGCGCAGTTCGACCTGTCTGTCACTGACAGACGTGATGTCATTGGAGCTTCCAGATTGGTCACGCCAAAGCGATTCCCATAGTGAAACACCTCACTCTGTTATCAAAGAACCGGGGATTACGTTAAGTAACCCAACGTTTTATTTTTAAATTACGCTCAATAACTAACTTGAAGCAGATTTCAAAAGTTAGATATTGTAACAGTGAGCCCTCTAGGTACACTATGAGCCTTTTCGTGTCACAGAGACATTGCTTCATATTATCTCTGAACCCCTTATTGAAGAATACACAATACTATTGGTATATTATTGATGTAGGCAAATAGTAGCTTCAGTTGTTTATCATTGGTATTGACAAATATATTACTTTCTACCCATATTTACAGCAGATATATCATCTTAACATCAACATTTGGTTTAGTTGTGTACTTGAACATGTGCATGTTAAATATTGTGTAGCACAAGCACTCACTGGCCACTTTATTGGGTACACCTTACTTGTTACCAGTTGAACACTCTTTACCTTCAGAGCTGCATTAATTCTCAGTGGCATAGATTCAACAATGTGCCAGAAACAGTCCTGAGATTTTGGTCCATATTGACATGATAGCGGCTAAGGCCTAACAACAGTGATAAAAACATTTTTCCCTCCAAAAAGACAAATACGAGGCTCTTCCCCATTTATCTGAAAGAAATTTTAACAAGTATGAAAATATCTTCAGGCACTTCTTTTAGGTAATAAAGTCAGATAATTATCCAAATAATTATCCAGATAATTAACTCAAACTCATCTTAATACTTGAAAACATGTCTCTTGACCATGTGTTAAGTATTAAGAAATATGCTCACAATTGGTACAAAATACATTCCGCTGCCACAGTCGCATTTATTTTATTTAATATGTGCCATTTTATCACACAGTAATTCACCAGTTCATTGTTTCAGTTGAACTTCAGGGATCTACAAAACAGTTAGCTTCAGGTGAAGACATTTTTGGTCTTTTCGAGGGATTTGGGCCTTTTTTTCCTCCTGTAATAGCTATTGACATGAACTTTTTTAGATTAATGCCATGTCTTGGAGAAGAACAACTTAAATGGAACCTTATTCTCAATTTTCTTTTAACCCACTCATCCTTCCATTGCACACGGCAGCAATTTAAAACCATCTGTATCACACATTTATACACAGAGAGTGCAGCAACATATTCTTCATAGACTATACAGATAAACTTGTGGCTTGCAACTGTGTTAGTTGGGTTATACTGCTGCTGAAAATGGAAAATATAACTGCTAATGTCTCTTTTTTAACATACATAGAGTATTTACTAATTCTCATTCAGTGAAGAATCAAGAAAGAAAGAAAATATCTGACAGTCCCCATTTAACACATTCACATGTAACACCAGTGTACCTATGTTAAGAATGGCTCACTCATGTTACGTGCTGGTAACTTTTGGTCTGTTCTCTGACTAAACCCACTGACGTTGAAATAACACTGACTTTTTTTAGACAGTCAGCCTACTTATACTTTGAGTCATACAATTTGAATGTCCTGCAGTGTTACTCTTGTACATGTCCACACTAGTTAGGATGTTTAAACTTGTTACATGTTACTGTTAAGAACTGAACTGAGCAGCCCTCAAATTACCCCTGAGCTTAACAAAAAAGTTCAAGTATACATGCTACAGCTTTAGAAACAAATGCAGACCTAATTGCACAGAGCTTGTTTCAAAAGGTGAAGTATGTGGAAATAATTAGAAAAAATGTTGTAAGCAACAGTAAGGGCGTTTAGATAATTTCTGTATGATGGTATGTATGAAGGAGATGTTTGTGTCATGGTAAACAAAGTTATTTACATTTTTCCTGGTTATTAAGGAGCAAAACAATGCCACATTCTCAACTCTTAAATCCCCTTACTTTCCCATTTTGAGGATCAATATGAACTTCAGCAAGTCTTCAAGACCATGTCTACATGCTGAACTGCATTGACTTACTGTCATGCTATTGGCTGACTTTTCTGATAAGCAAGTGAAATGTTATGAAGTAGCCTGAGAGTATTTACTGGAGGCTTTCAAATTGGCTTTTTGCAACAATAACAAAAAACATCCCAGTAAATTCCATCCAACATTGCTTACAAAACAGGCTGTTATGTCACTTGTTCCAAGTTACTGTTATGCTTGTCCAAACAAAATCTCACCTGTAGGCTAAAAAGGCATCTTCAGTTTGGCAATATTAAATATTTAAAAGGAGGATTAAACACTTGCAAGTGTTAGAAACTGAGCATCTCTCATATTACCCCAGAGCTTGACACAAAACTTCAAGTGCACATGCTATATTTTTAGTAATAAATGCAGACCTCCCTGCACAGAACTTTTTCAAATGGTGAATTATGTGGAAATAATTAGAAAAAAATGTTGTAAGCAACGGTAAGGGTATTTAGATCATTTCTGTATGAAGGTGTGAGATGGTTGTGTCATGGCAAACAAAGTTATTTACATTTTTCCAGGTTATTAAAGAGCAACAACAATGCCACATTCTAAACTCTTAAATCACCTTACTTTCCCATTTTGAGGTTCAATATGAACTTCAGCAAGTCTTCAGGACCATGTCTACATGCTGAACTGCATTGACTTACTGTCATGCTATTGGCTGACTTTTCTGATAAGCAAGTGAAATGTTATAAAGTAGCCTGAGAGTATTTACTGGAGGCTTTCAAAATTAGCTTTTTGCAACAATAACAAAAAACATCCCAGTAAATTCCATCCAACATTGCTTACAAAACAGGCTGTTATGTCACTTGTTCCAAGTTACTGTTATGCTTGTCCAAACAAAATCTCACCTGTAGGCTAAAAGGGCATCTTCAGTTTGGCAATATTTAATATTTAAAAGGAGGAACTGAGCAGCCCTCAAATTACCCCGGAGCTTGACACAAAACTTCAGGTTTACATGCTATATTTTTAGAAATAACTGGAGAACCAACTGCACAGAGCTTGTTTCAAGAAGTGAATTATGTGGAAATAATTAGAAAAAATGTTACAAGCAACAGTTAGGTCATTTCTGTATGAAGTACTGAGTTTCGTGTCATGGTAAAGTGATTTACATTTACAGCTCTTAAATCACGTTATTCTCCCATTTAGATACTCGATATGAACTTCAGCGAGTCTTTGAGACCATGTCTACATGCTGAAGTGCATTGGATTACTGTCATGCTAGTTGATGACTTTTCTAACAAGCAATTGAAGTGCTGTGTCTTGTAAAGTGGCCTGAGAGTACATAATGAAGTCTTTTAATTTGAGCTTTTTGCAAAAAAAATCCCAGTGAATTCTGTCCAACATTGCTTACAATTTAGGCTGTAAAGTTTCTTGTTACATATGCTGTAGTGTCTGTCAATACAAAATCTCACATGTAGGCTAAGGAAAGAATCTTCAAGTGAAAAGTAAATATTGAAAAGGTGGATCGAAGTTTGTTAGCAAGTGTTAGGAGGCCTTGAGCAGCCCTCATATTGCCCCTGAACTTGACACAACATACAAAAGTAAACACGCTGCATTAAAAAAAGACCTAATTGAACAGAACTGGCCTCAAACGATTAAACGTGTTGAAACTAAACTCAGGAAGGCTAATTAAAGAGCTGCTGCATAAAGGTTTGAGGGTTTGTGTCTTGTTAATGTCTATTTGCAGCTTTCCGGGTCATTGAAAGCAGACGAGGAAATACCAACACTGACAGATTGAAGCTTGTTGACAGTCACACAGTTGGAAGCAGCACCCTGCAGACTTAATGATATGATTTGAAATTAAATCCAGCACTGACTGCATGAACTTCAATTGCATATTTTTCTACCTTACCTTTCTGTTTGAGGACTGATCGGTCATTTTGAACGAAGTGTATGCACTGTTCAATATTTCCCCTCTGTATACAGTCAAATATGTCTCCACAGCTAACGGAGCACACAGGCATCGGATGCATTTTGACGGGCGCACAGAGGCGGAGGCGGCCGGCTGATGTTTCCTCGGACACGGACAGCAAACGGAAACAAATTCAGCTGCTTGGACGAAACGCTACAACATCATAAAGTAAGGTGAGACGGGAGATCATATTTCGCTGAAAAGTAACAGGGATCTTGCATTGTGCTAAACTGATTGAGGAAGATCACGCCCTGGACGTCTCATTGGCCGAGACGGGTCACGTTAGCTGTGACGTCAACGCGTCAACAAACAGAGATGGCGCGTGGTCCTTGTAAATAAGGTAATATACCGACTGTGCATTAACGTTGTGTGTGAATTGACGTGATTTGTTATTTTAGACTGACATTTTACCCCTGTCTTGTTCCTGGGAATGTTTCTTCGATTATTTAACTCATATTAGCCATTTGCTAAGACTGTCAACCGCAACATTTAGTAATTTTAAGTTAATAACGTCTGGTCCAGCACTTATGTGGGATATGGTTGTTTGCTAACGTTTAAAATCATTCTGTAACACGCAAGCAACACGAAAAACGAGGGGAAACAACGTGGCAACGCTGGTTTGTTCGCCTCCTATAATGTTTGTGACATTATCTTTAAACTAAGATAACTTGACTGTTTAGCTCGGGTTGAGGGTCTGGTGCGCGCGTGCGGTTAGCTTGCTACAATTGTTGACACCATAGTTGACACTAGTAAAAATGGACCCTTCTGTTTTAGCCAAGAGCCAACTTGAAATATTATGTTTAAGCTCCAGGCACATTGTAGCAAGGCTGTGGTGCAGTGTTGTAGCGTTAAGGTGAGAAATGGGGTTAAATTAGAGGTTTGAAGGCGACGCGAAAGTCGTTGATGTTGTGCTCTAGCGAGCGACCATGTTAACTGATGACTCTCAGCCGTCGGAAGACGTTAATGACAGCAAGAGGCATGCTGTGCTCGCATGCTCTGTTTTGTAAGATCAGGGGTAAAGGATACACATAATGGATTCAAATGAAAGTACAGTCATTTTTACAAAATGTTACTCAAGTAAAAAGAAAACAAAAACAAAATAGCTCCCAGCAACAACAGCTTCAGTGAATGTGAATATTAGTCACTTACCCTGCATCTTTGATATGAATCTTTAGACAAAAATAAGGGAATGCACGAAATTGGGTTTTTAACAGTATCAGTATTTCTAAACTCATCATTATCAATCTCAATATTTTGTGTCAAAATCACAAAGTTTCTTCTTCTCTGAAATTGCTATTTCTTCCATGATCAAACTATATTTGAGTTGGAAACAGATCTGTAGCAAGAAAAATACTTTATTCTTAACTAGCAAACCTCTGCCTAGGGAGATCACATATTGCCATTACATCTATAAGCAATAGTTTAATGACAAAGTTAGCATCATAATATGATTCATTGACCCTGGAAAGCCACACCTGGCACCTAGAATCATGTTGATATGCTTTATAAGTTTAACAGTTATTCACCACCAAAATCTAATCATTTTTAAGTTGATCCATTACCAACTTCTCCTGAAATTTTCATCAAAATCCATCCAGCAGTTTTGCATAATCTTGCTAACAACAAACAAAAACATAATCTCCTTGGCTGAGGTCATAAATGACATTTTGGATGTATAGAATCTGTAATTTTACGGTGATGAGACAACCAATTATAGTACTTTGTACATTTTGCTAATATATGAAAATGTCCATGCATGGCCAAATCAGTGGGTCAAAATATCTTTAAATATTTTCAGAATTTTTACATCTGCTAATAATTACAATCAGTCAGATAAATACCCCTTTAAAAAACAAATGCACCACCAAAGTTATATTTATCTTTTGTGGTTATCCTGACTTCTAATTAAGACAGAAGCACTCTGGTAAAATAAAGTCATAGGTTCAGCTAAAAATGAAAGTGGACTTCTTCTTTCACTGAGCCTGTTGTGGGGGAAAAAAAGGATATGCAACTATTTAACTGCCGTGTCTTATTAAGAACTCATTTCCCAGACTCAGTTTTCTTGAATATGCTATTTTTTTATTAGTATTTTATCAACCTTTTGAACAGACAAGAAAATTGTCACATCACAGCCTGCGACCCACATAGTCTGTTTTGCATTTTTGCAAAACTTAAATAAAAAGAAAAATATGTGACAAATTAAAAGTAATGATAAATAATAACTAAATTAACCTTAAACACAAGCATGTGCAGAAAAGATTAAAACAGAACATATACATTTATACAAATAAACTCACACACACTTATTTAACACATATATTTACATCTCTCCAAAGAATATTGAATTTTGTAAAATCTCAGTCAACCTGCACTATAATTCATTCAAGTTTCCATCATCAGTGTTATTGGTATCAATAAAACCTAATCAGTTCTCTTCTTTAATCCTACTGCCCAGGAGTGTAAAGCAGGAGTAGACAGAGCGCTCAAGTATTGTACTTGAGTAAAAGTAATGCTGCTACAGTTTTTTTTCAGGAACAATACAATTAACTTTCTGTAAATCTGCTCCAGCTAAAGTACAAGTACATTTTCTTAAATATGCCAAATTATTGGCTATTTGAAATACACTTGTCTGCATGATGTAAAAAGAACAACAGCTGGAGTGTAATGAGTAAACCAGTCATTGTTTCAGTATGCTAGTAAGTGCATCAACATTGAAATACATAGTAAAACAAAACAGAGAAGATCTTTGCTCCTATATGTAGGAAATCAGACACTGAAGACAATAGTAAAAAAATAAATTCTAGAAGTATGTGCACATAAAAGGCTTGTCAATTTCAGCAAATTGAGTAAATACAACAAGTTACTTTTCACCCCAGATATATTGTCAACATCGGTGATGTAAGGAAAGAAACCAGGACAATTTTAATGAAAATCTAAAACACTTAACATTTTTTTTTTATTTTTTTTTTTAAACAATATTTTTTCCAATAACTGAGGACTTTTTACACTTTACTGATAAAGTGTCTGACTGTTTTTTAAGAAAAGAAAATTAACATTCAGGTGTACAAATATTTGATTCAGAAACGTTCAGCCAGTGACAGCATTTTGTAATTTACCTCGTGATCACAAGATGGCAGCATCTAGCTAAAATTCAGTATTTCTAAACTCATCAATCTCAATATTTTGTGTCAAAATCACAAAGTTTCTTCTCTGAAATTGCTATTTCTTCCATGTCAAACTATATTTGAGTTGGAAACAGATCTGTAGCAAGAAAAATACTTTATTCTTAACTAGCAAACCTCTGCCTAGGGAGATCACATATTGCCATTACATCTATAAGCAATAGTTTAATGACAAAGTTAGCATCATAATATGATTCATTGACCCTGGAAAGCCACACCTGGCACCTAGAATCATGTTGATATGCTTTATAAGTTTAACAGTTATTCACCACCAAAATCTAATCATTTTTAAGTTGATCCATTACCAACTTCTCCTGAAATTTTCATCAAAATCCATCCAGCAGTTTTGCATAATCTTGCTAACAACAAACAAAAACATAATCTCCTTGGCTGAGGTAATAAATGACATTTTGGATGTATAGAATCTGTAATTTTACGGTGATGAGACAACCAATTATAGTACTTTGTACATTTTGCTAATATATGAAAATATCCATGCATGGCCAAATCAGTGGGTCAAAATATCTTTAAATATTTTCAGAATTTTTACATCTGCTAATAATTACAATCAGTCAGATAAATACCCCTTTAAAAAACAAATGCACCACCAAAGTTATTTTTATCTTTTGTGGTTATCCTGACTACAATTAAGACAGAAGCACTCTGGTAAAATGAAGTCATAGGTTCAGCTAAAAATGAAAGTGGACTTCTTCTTTCACTGAGCCTGTTGTGGGGGGAAAAAAGGATATGCAACTATTTAACTGCCGTGTCTTGTTATGAACTCATTTCCCAGACTCAGTTTTCTTGGATATGCTATTTTTTTATTAGTATTTTATCAACCTTTTGAACAGCCAAGAAAATTGTCACATCACAGCCTGCGACCCACATAGTCTGTTTTGCATTTTTGCAAAACTTAAATAAAAAGAAAAATATGTGACAAATTAAAAGTAATGATAAATAATAACTAAATTAACCTTAAACACAAGCATGTGCAGAAAAGATTAAAACAGAAAATATACATTTATACAAATAAACTCACACACACTTATTTAACACATATATTTACATCTCTCCAAAGAATATTGAATTTTGTAAAATCTCAGTCAACCTGCACTATAATTCATTCAAGTTTCCATCATCAGTGTTATTGGTATCAATAAAACCTTATCAGTTCTCTTCTTTAATCCTACTGCCCAGGAGTGTAAAGCAGGAGTAGACAGAGCGCTCAAGTATTGTACTTGAGTAAAAGTAATGCTGCTACAGTTTTTTTTCAGGAACAATACAATTAACTTTCTGTAAATCTGCTCCAGCTAAAGTACAAGTACATTTTCTTAAATATGCCAAATTATTGGCTATTTGAAATACACTTGTCTGTATGATGTAAAAAGAACAACAGCTGGAGTGTAATGAGTAAACCAGTCATTGTTTCAGTATGTCAGTAAGTGCATCAACATTGAAATAAATAGTAAAACCAAACAGAGAAGATCTTTGCTCCTATATGTAGGAAATCAGACACTGAAGACAATAGTAAAAAAATAAATTCTAGAAGTATGTGCACATAAAAGGCTTGTCAATTTCAGCAAATTGAGTAAATACAACTAGTTACTTTTCACCCCAGATATATTGTCAACATCGGTGATGTAAGGAAAGAAACCAGGACAATTTTAATGAAAATCTACAACACTTAACTTTTTTTTTGTATTATTTTTTTTTAAACAATATTTTTTCCAATAACTGAGGACTTTTTACACTTTACTGATAAAGTGTCTGACTGTTTTTTAAGAAAAGAAAATTAACATTCAGGTGTACAAATATTTGATTCAGAAACGTTCAGCCAGTGACAGCATTTTGTAATTTACCTCGTGATCACAAGATGGCAGCATCTAGCTAAAATTTAGTGACGCTGCTTTTTGTTTCCTTGTGTCAAAAACAAACACACAGATTCCCAATCTCAGTTAGTCACACTGAACACCGAACACACGTGCTCATTGAATTTGCATGCTTCAACAACATGTGTAAAACAGTCTGTTGGTTACAGTAACCAAAGGCTGACGTTTTAAAAGTTTGTCTAGTTCGTCTTACCTTTGAAACTCTGAAGTAGGAACGTTTTCTATTTTTGTCCCACATCATGCCATCTGTTTGACACTGTATCACCTGGTGGTCAAATGCCTCCATTTATCCACACAGACGTGTGATTACAAGCTGTGTTTGTGGTGGGACGAATCATGGGATCTTCCTGTCGCTGTGATTCTTATCATTTCAGACTTACATGACATGTCTATAAAAAGCAGAGGCACTCTTCTTCAAGCCGGTGTGGGAGGGCCCCATCAAACAGGCTAAACAAGAGCTTTTCACTTCTGCTTCTCTGAGGAAGTAGAGAGGCACATGACTCAAGCCAGCTGATGTGAGTCGCTCTGCTCGTTCAAAGTTCAGTCTACTCGGTGCAGATTAGTGAGAGGCGGGTGCCTGTGCACAAGGGTCTACTCTACTGTAGGCACTGGTCATGTCTTAACAGGCCTGCGCTCATCTTTCCAGCCTGACATGGGACAGACCACGCGCTCTGTTGGGATAAAACGGTACGGATGACAGCGTCCTCCTGGAGCCTGGAAACTCCCAGATGGCTCTAACACAAGGACAGGTAAGAACACAAAGACTCAGCTGTGCTTACATACTGAAGAGGATGAATTATTACAGTTCTCAGGATTATAAATGCTTTATCCTCTTGACATGTTTCAAGTGTAAGTCGCTTTAAACAAATATGAAGTATGTGTTGTGTTGACATGCAAAAACTTGGCGTTCTTTTGTGTTTTTTATCAGCTGTTGGTCTGTCACACACTCACTGCACACAGAACAGTCTCACATGAGAGAACTTCAAAGTATTATTGAATTTCTAAGGAATGTGAGATGGTTTCTGCTTTGCCCAACAGTATAAAGGATCCTATTGGTTTAGGTTTAGCAGGGAAGCAGCCTATCCCTGCTCATATCTTTGTATCTTTTATATGAATGGTGATACAAGATGCATGTATAATTTTTCATTTCTACTAATAAATCTTAAAATGTTGTCACAAAACCAGAATTATCAGCTTCAGAGTGATTCTAGTAAAAATTTGGGAAATGCACATTATAGGATTTTAACTGATATCTGATGTGCAGATACTTATTTTTTAATACTGTATTTTCTGCTTGTAGCATTTAAACAGGCATACACATACAAACAACCTCAGTGTAGAACAAAAGAAATAGAAATATTACCTCTCCCACCCTAAAAAAAAAACCCCAAAACAAGTGAAATAAAAGTATAAAGGTCATGAAACGGGACAGGGTCTTCTTTCCATTATTCTGTTTGCTTTTAAATATAATAGAATTGTACCATACTGTCTTCTCCCGCTTATCCGTGGTCAAGTCGAGTGGGCAGCTGCATAAGCAGGGAAACCCAGACCTCCCCCTCCCCGGCGTTCCTGGGCTAGCTGAGAGACATAGTCACTCCAGTGCCCGGAACACCTCACCAGGGAGGCGTCCAGGAGGCATCCTAAGCTACCTGAGCCACCTCATCTTGCTCCTCTCAATGCGGGGGAGCAGCAGCTCTACACCCTCCCAGATGACTGAACTTCTCACCCTAGCTGGAAGGGAGAGCCTGGACACCCTGCGAAGGAAACTCATTTCAGCTGCTTTTACTTGCAATCTTTTTTTTGGTCACGACCCACACCTTGGGACCCTATGTGAGGATAGTAAGGAAGATCGACTGGTACATCGAGAGCTTTACCTTCCGGCTCAGCTCTCAACAACAGATGGGTGTAGAGCCCGTATCACTTCCGACGCTGCATCGATCCGCCTGTCGATCTCCCGATCCATCCTTCTTTCACTCGTGAACAAGACCTCAAGGTACTTGAAGTCCTCCACTTGGGATAGAATCTTGTCACCAACCTGGAGAGGGCACTCCACCCTCCCAGACGAGGACCATGGACTTGGATTCGGAGGTGCCAATTCTCATCCCAGCTGCTTCAGACTTGGCTGCTAATCGATCCAGCGAGAGCTGCCGGTCATGGTCCAATGAAGCCAACAGGACCACATCATCTGCAAAAAGCATTAATTGAATTGTACTAACATAATACCATGGAGGTTAAAAGGGCAAATACTACCGGAACTTAATGTAAAGGAGAACTTTCAGTGTAGTCTAGAAAAGGTGTCCATGTCACAGGAAAGTCCCTGCTTCCTTTGCCCATCTGATATCTGAGCCTTTTTAAAGGCTAAAAGAAAAGCACCTTGAACCACTGTAGAAATGATGGGGATTTATTTGCCTTCCAGTTAAAAGGATCAGTCTGCGAGTATTCAGTTGTACATTTGTAAGCTTACAATTCGGGGTTTCTGTGCCGAAAATGGACATGTGGAAATACGCACAGATGTTTCTGAGCCCACTGTTGCGATGCAGATGTCTGTTCATCGACTGTACGCAGTCTCCATGTCATTAGCGTTGACCTGTTCTGTACACTGAAAGCTAATTTGTATTAGTGGCAGATAAGAAACAAGAAACACAACATGTCGTTCTCTTAAAATGATAATTTGTTTTTTTTTAATGTAGGCATTCAGTGATAATAAGATGAAGCATTGCGATACAATCATGCATCCTGCTTACATTTCACCTGATTAAAGGGATACACACCAGTCAGTCATAATATTATGAGCATTGACAGTTGAGTGGAATAACTCTGATTCTCTCTTCATCGTGTCACCTGTTACTGGGTAGAATATTTCAGGCAGCAGATGAACATTTTTTGATGTTAGTAGCAGGAAATAAAAGACAAACCTAAGGATTTGATCGAGATTGACAAGCACCTGGTTCTGGTGGTTTAACGATTAGCATCTCCAAAACTATAGCTCTTGTGAGGTGTTCCTGGTCTGAAGTGGTCCAAGGAAGACACAGTATCATCCACTTTGTTGTTGTCTTAGATAGATGAATAAAATGGTAATTCCTTATTTAGACCAAACATTTCAAATAGATCACCAGTGATCAATAACCTAACAGTAAATACACTGCTGCAGTGGTCCTTAGGCTATCATCACATCAACCGTTTTAATAAAGATGATGCTTTTACCCTTTACCTCACTCAGAAGTATTGCTCGGCCCTCATGAGTGTATGTGTCTGAACAAAAAGTACAGATGTAATGAGACTGTTATGAGGAAACAGCCCCAAAATAAACCCTGATCAAATATTAACACATCTTGTGGTTGTTTTAGAGAAGTGTTGACATTTCTTTCAAAAGAGTGTCTCCTTACTAAATTATTTTAGTACGACAGCTTAGGAAATCATGTTTCACAAGTTTATATTGTACATGGAAGTATAACATTGACAATTTGAGGCACGAGTCAGGGCCTCAAGTAGACCCCCTCCAATTCCCCTTAAAAATGTAAGATGTTTGTGAAGGGCCTTTTAATATAAGGCAACAACAGAAGTGTTGAGCTTGAAACCAGCAGACAACAGGAAAATGTATAAACTCAGTTTGCAAAAAACACATTTATTGAAGTGTTTCCCGAATCATTGATTTGAGATGGCGGCCAATCACCAACCACAGCACAACCTACCACCCCCTGAAAAGAAAGCCTGAAAGTGTATCTCGATGGGGATTGGTTGATTTGTTTGCACTTGTTTTGTTACAGGAGAATGGTGACATATTTTACACATTTTACTGTACACTTATGACAATTTAGACGTGCATTTCTTTTTTTCTATGACCAGACAGTGCAAAACAAAAATATGTATAATGTAGACAACACCACACACAAATTATCACATCCACAAAAAGAGCAACACAAAAGGGTATAACAAAATAATAGCAAATATACCAATAATAGTAATTTTAAGAAACAAATGAACAAAACACAGTCCCCCAACAAAAAATAACAGTAAAAAAGCTAAACAAAAATGTCCCCTAAACAGTAAGAATAATTACACATATTTACATATGCACCTACATTCACACACATATACAATAAAACATGTACAGACACACACACATATATGTATGTATGTATATATATATATATATATATATATATATATATATATATACATATATATGTATATATATATATATATATATATATATATATGTATGTATGTATATATATATATATATATATATATATATGTATGTATGTATGTATGTATGTATATATAAATATATATATATGTATATATATATACACACACACATGCACACAAACATACATACATACACATACAAAATGCTTACATAAATATGCATGTACTTTTAAACAAAAAATCATTAATAAAACAAGCATCATGAAACTATTTAAAGCATTTAGCAAAATCATAAATTAACTTCCAGCCCACCATATGGGTAACCAAAGAAATATATTTCTGTATTTTTTAATCATTTTAGTTTATATTTACTTTGTTTATATGTATAAAATTTTTTTTATCTGTACTATTTAACTGCTCATGGAATCCTAGTTTCCCCGAGGGACTTTTTTTCTGGGGGGATTTATAAAGTTCTGTCTAATCTAATCTCATCTAATCTAATTTATTCCACTGCCAGGGTAGTTTCCGTTGTCTGATTGTTCTGGCAGTTTACATCACCCAAAAGCATATATCACTGTACTCTCAGCCCACTCAGACTCACACTGGATTACAATTAGAAAACAAAGTAATAAGTTAAAAGTTAAAGAGTATGATAAAACTCATTTATGTATAAGGCAGCTTTCAAAATACTGTATGTATGCACCAAAACAGGACAGTAAAGTATAAGCACTTTATGACAGGCACTGCCTGGTAAGCACTTCAAATTCAGCCCTTCAGGGTGGGTTTCATCCAGCTCCTGCTGTTTTATCTCTGTCTAACTGTGACTGTTGTTGTACGTGGTTTTCAGGGGTGGACACTTACAAAGTAGATTTACTTTAGTGCTGTGCTTAAGTAAATTTTTTTCAGTATCTGTACTTTACTTTTTTAAAAACTTCTGACTTTTACTCCACAACACATGAAAGACAAATATTGTACTTTTCACTCCACTACATTTCTATGCAGGGTCTCGTTACTTTGGCTCTGAAGTCAAGGGATAAAACTTCTTTTTTTCTTCTAAAATTTGCTCTGTGTGTGGTTGTTCAAGTGGTGATGCTGTACTTGTACCTCGTGCATGCTCTACTCAGATCGGGCAGGTTAACGTTGAACTAGCGTTGCTCAGATAACAGTTCTTCTTGGCAGTAATGATTGAGACGACAGATAGAGGCGACAATTCCCCACCAGAGCACCGATGGCCATATCTGAAATCCGACTTTATCATGTTTCAACAGACATTTCTACAGGCTTTGAAGCAAAGTTTACAAGCTTTTTGGGTCAATGCGCTCAGTAGGTTGTTTCAGTCATTAGGTTCTATAAATTCATTGTGGCAGTAACAGTAATTCATTGGCAATCAAACAAAAATGCACTTTAATACTTAAGTATTTTAAAAACAGGTACTCCAGTACTTTCACTTACGTAAAAATTTGAACAACTTTAACTTGTATTGGAGTAGTATTTGACCAGGAGTATCTTACGAGTATTTAACTCAAGTAATGGAGTTGAGTACTTTGTCCACCACTAGTGCTATTATACTGTTTTTACATGTCTTTAACCTTTGTTTTTTGTTTGTGTTTGGACAACAAATGGAAGTTAGCCTTGTGCTTGATCAAGCATATTTATGTCAATCTTTGTATAAGCTCCCTCAACATAGATTCATTACTATGTACTGTCTATTGGGAATACACATTACAATAAATTAAACTAGGTCAACAATTTGACTGATTAAAGTCAAGTGGAAAATGTAAATATATGTTAAAATCTATTATTGTTTTGGACACCACAAGACAAAAGTGCATCTCAAATAGTGTGACAAAAAGATATTAAATAGAGGTGAAAGTTGAGTCATGGAATCTCAAAAGAAGCACGTTTTGCAAAATGAAATGTGAACACAGCCATGAAACAATTTCAGACCTTGAAGGTTTGACCTTTTAATAGTAATATGCTTCCACTGACATAAAATTGGTGATCAGTCACACCCTGTGTATCCCTGATGTGGTTAGATAACAGTAATTAGAACAAGTCTGCTCCTCTGTCCCTTGATTTTTGATAGTGTTTGTTTGCCCAGGGGCTTAAGGCAGTTAACCGGCGTGGGGAGACTTGTTCAGGATATTAGACAGCTCACAGAAGTGCAAATGTAGGACAGTCTGGATATCACATGAACTTTGGATGGTCCAGCAAAGATCAGCAATCTGAAGATCTCTCATTTCTGCCCCTTTTCCTCCCTATCCAGCCTCACACTGCGACAAAGGAGAGGATCAATAAGGAAACTGGGGAGCTGAGTGCTTCAGGAGAGTTATCAGTCTCGGTGGAATTGAAGGCGGACAAAGTGGAGGGCTCCTGCTGCAACCCTCAGCTCCCACAAGTGCTCAGGGAACAGCTGCAGGAGCTGGGGATCGACACCTGCTTGAGCCCAGACCGCAAAGTGGGCGATGTCCCCTCAGAGCAGAGAGAAGAGCATCTAATCAAAGTCCTCCCTCTTTACATACAGGTATGGCCCATGGTGGATAGACTGTCATTTGTTTGGAACATATATTTTCTATCCATTTTTATCATCAGCAACAATACCTTATGATTTTTTTTCTTTTTTTCCAGCTGTGTAATAACATTTTGTTCATTAAGCCAGCAGAAATATATTACAATATACATATACACAACATACATGGGCAAACAAGTGCATAAATGAGAGTTAATAAAGGTTAACAGAAAGTCAAAGTCATAAATAGTAGCAGTAATCATAAAGAAAAATAATTCTAATCCACACAAAGATATCACGTGTCCAAATACAGGGGAAAAGTCAATTTGCTGTCATTTCAAAGGAATGTTTGTTAGTGATGTGCAATATCACTGATTTCTTTTCTGATCCGATACCAACGAGGAGAACTCTTGTTGTTTGTATTATAACAGACATACGCTGCCTGACCCAAAAATAATTGCCACCTGGATTTAACTAAGCAAACATGTATGAGCTTTTTAACCCCAGCTGATGTAATGAGTAGCTTCTCATTTCTTAAACAACTATGTCAAAGACACATCCTGTGGTTGTGGAAAAGATGTTAGTATGTTTAAGAAGGGTCAAATAATTGCCATCAAGCAGAGAAAACATCTAAGGAGATTGGAGAAACTACTAAAATTGGGTTAAGAACTGTCCAACGCATTATTAAGAACTGGAAGGATAGTGGGGAACCATCTTCTACAAGGAAGAAATGTGGTTGAAAAAAAATCTTGAATGATCGTGATCAGCGCTCTCTTTAACTTTTGGCCAAATCTAATGAAAGAAAAACAACAGTAGAAGTCAGGGTTGTGTTTAATAGGGAAAGTAAGAGCATTTCCACACACACAATGTGAACGGAACTCAAGGGATTGGGACTGAACAGCTGTGTAGCCTTCAGAAAACCACTAATCAGTAAAGCTAACAGGAAAAAAAAGGCTTCAGTTTGCTAGGGAGCATAAAGATTGGACTATGGAGGACTGGTAGAAGGTCATGTGGCCTGATGAGTCCAGATTGACCCTGTTTCAGAGTGATGGGAGTATCAGGGTAAGAAGAGAGGCAGGTGAAGTGATGCACCCATCATGCCGAGTGCCTACTGTTCAAGCCTGTGGGGGCAGTGCTGTGATCTGGGACAAATCTGTGACATTGCAGAACAATGCCACAGCGAATGCATGCTGTTATCAAAGCTAAAGGCGATCCAATGAAATATAAGAGTTTGTGACCTTTTTTATGGTGGTGACTTTTTTTGTGGCCATGCAGTGCATATCACTTTCTCAAAATTCAGGGACAGTGCAACACATCACCAACAGCTCCTCATTTCCTCTATCTTTCATTCATCAACCATTTTCTCTATCTGTAGCTGTCTGCTCCCTCAGTGGAAAGGAGGCAGTGTTTTAAATTGTCACATTAGCTCATATATGTACTCTTACACACAATGTGAATATACATACCCATAAACTGATGCATCCCCATACATAACCTACATAAATATACATAAATACATTCATACACGTATACATCTACACCTACTCATATATAGGTAAATCCTACATGCACACATCGCCATTCAAATATATGCCATATCGCCATTTGTATATGAATGGCGATATGGCATATAGGATTTACTTATATATGAGTAGGTGTAGATGTATAAGTGTATGAATATATTTATGTATAACATTTGTATATTCTGGGTGTACTTAATGTAGGTTATGTATGGGGATGCATCAGTTTATGCGTATGTATATTCACATTGTGTGTAAGAGTACATATATGAGCTAATGTGACAATTTAAAACACTGCCTCCCTTCCGCTGAGGGGGCACCTTATTATTTGTTGATAATTGTTGATGAGTTCCAGCTTAGCCCGGTCACGTGTGTACTTACTTCTTTTTAAATGGCTTCTCACTGATCACTATGTACAGTCTGAGGAGGAGCGGTTACGCTCGAACCGTCACTGTTTGATAATTAATAAAAACTTCAAGGGAGCTACTTTTTGGTGTGTGGATCTCCAAAATATTGATAGGACAAAATATTGTCAACTCCTCTGGGATACTTGTATCAATACAGACTCTACAGAATTGATACAGCCTCAATGTTTTGAAATTTGTTGTCAATACACTTTGGGAAATAACAATATCACAGTTCAACTGCATGATGAAACTCATGTTCCAGATTTGAGGTTAGGTCTACCATCTTTTAGGACCTGAATTAAAGTTTCTTAAGTTGTCGATTCATTTCAAACGCATCCTTTTTCTTTTTCGTCTTCTAATAAAAAACAAAACTTGTCTAGAATAATGTTAAAAGTGTAGTTAGTGTTGACAATTTACGTGGATCGGGATATGTATCATATCGTGGGGTTGCTGGAAATCCCCAGCCCTACTTCGTCACATGCCACGTGGTTGCCGTTTATGGAGCTAAAAAAAGCTTCACACATGACTGCATTTGCTATTGTCAGGTGAGTGAGCACTGGGCAGCACTGCGAGTCTGTGACGATGAGGCGTATTTCACATGTGAGCATGACAGGCAGAAAGAAGAAGTAATTCATACAGTACCAGCTGGGAAGCATATAGACAAATTCATGCTTGTATTGTTGCTTTGCACTGAATTCCTGTTTGTGGTAAGCCACAAATTTACCACAGATTATTAAAATATTAATATTCTTTAATGAGAACCAGTTCCAGCACATAAATCTCTGGTTTTAAAGGGATTTATATTTCAGTGTCGGTCTGCACATCACTAATATTTGCAGGAAATCTGGCCTTGAGATGAGCTGTTACTTTTTCTTTTGTCGACATGATTTAAGGTGTAATTCAATCATAAAACTGAAATTTGAATTTAAGGCCAATCAAAAAACACTGTGATCTTCTGTGGTATTGTATTGTCCTTCATTTCCATGCTTTCCTTTTTGCTTCATGTCCTGTCTTTGTCTTTCCAACAATGATATCAAAAGCCTCCTGTTGTGAGGTGCATATGTGAGCAGGAATGCCACTGAGTTTCAGAGGCAGTCTGTTAGAAATGTTCTTGATATTTCTAGGAATAAGGACTTACCTAAAATACTTGAGCCACAGATCATATGAAAAAATGCTGTGAAAAGGTAAACTTGATGCCTCAGGGTGGTCTGGTTCCTCAAACTATCATCAACTGCTTGAATGAACTTGTAAAACAACTCAAGGCATCAGTCAGATGTTTGCCCCTCAGCTGATCATATCACTCTCCCCTCAGTGAATGTGCACTCTATGTGGTTTCCCATTAAATCTAAACAGTTTACTGAACTGTCACATGAAACACATATACCAGTCAGAGCCATAGCTTCAGGCCTCAATTTGATTAATTGGAGTTAGAGGAATTTCTTATTCTCCGCGCCTGAATTGTGTCACAGTTACTGCCCTACTTTTTCCCAGAATGCGCACAAATTCCATCACTGATCTGCATCCTTGTGCATGCAGTGCTATTGATCGGGCTTACAGCTGTAGACGCAATCACTCTGGTCTGTGTTGATCCCTGTATGTATGTGTGTGTGCATAAGCCTCATGGCTGGAGGTTTTACCAGAAAGTGGGGCCTCACTTAAGAGCAGCATACTCAGTGAAATAGGATATCCTCTTATGGACCTTAAATGAACATATACAGTTGAACACACTGGCGTTCATTATTTATAATGCAGATCATTAACAAGGGCAGCAGGGATCCCAAGAAGAGTATGCTTAAGTTTTTACTGCATCTTATTAAGAATCAAATGTGGTAGATCTGGATCAAGTTAATGATCACCATATGCCATTATCAGCTAATAATTCTAGATTCTAATTGTGATAATCTAAAGGATGAATGTTTCTCTATGAATTGAGTTTCAATAACTGTAGTTGAAGAAAAACTTGACAGCTGAACTTTCATATTATTTCTACACCACTTTAAAAATAATTTTAAAACATTTTTGGACCTTTTAAAACCCACCCAAAGAAAAATCAAGATAATTTTTTAATAACTTATTTTGACAGCAATTACAACAGAATATGATACTAATGGGTCCTCAAACTCCTCAAAATCACCCACACAGCATCCAAAATCATCCGTTTGCCCACACCAAATATCTCAGAACTCAACGACAGAGCAATAGCCCGGCTTGCCAAGTCAATAGTCTTGGACACTTGTCATCCTCTCCATCACTTCTTCCAGCTCCTTCCCTCTGGACGCAGGTACAGGACTCTTAAATACAGAAGGGCCCGTTTTAAGAGGAGTTTTGTTCCATCTGCTCTGGCTATACTGAACAATCTACCTCCTTGACTTAACCTACTTGCTAGACAATGTTAAGTGCTGTCTTGCCCTTTATGTGTACACTTTTTTTTTGTTGTGATTGTCCATTGTTCTGTTTGTGTTCTGTGTGATGGTGTGCTTTGGCAACATGATATGGAAGACTGTGGAAACTAATTTCCCTTTTTTTGGAACAATAAAGGTTCATCTATCTGTCTGTCTGTCTGTCTGTCTGTCTGTCTGTCTGTCTGTCTGTCTGTCTGTCTGTCTGTCTGTCTGTCTGTCTGTCTGTCTGTCTGTCTGTCTGTCTGTCTACCTTTATGAGGAACATGTAAGTTGCTGAAAAGTTGGAAAGTGTGAGCCTTATTGAAAGTAGTATATAGGGTACTAAGTATTTTGGAAAATTGTTTGTCCTTCCCATTTTGGTTACATTAGTGCAGTGGTTCCCAAACTGTGGTACTCGTACCTCCAGGGGTCACAAAGTGATGTAGGGGGTACGCGAATACCTGTCAGGTTTCAACCAGTTGTTTCATAGTTAAAGTTCAAACTGGCAAATGTTTGCATTGTGAGATTTGATAAAGGCCTGAAGTGTTTGCAAAGAGGCTGGAGGATGGATTGGTGAGGCATCTTGGAGAAGAAAATCTGTCCAGAATTATCTAAGATTCTTATAGTAACATGAGTTTAGTCAGTCTTCTCATTAAAGCTGTGATGAATTTGTACATAACAGTTTCAAGTTCATTAATATGTTTCAGAAATGTACATTTCTATTTTCAAAAAGTGAACTAGTGTTGCCCACTGAAATTGCTGGTAAATAAAACTATTTAGTGAGAAATAATGCACTTTATGAGATTTTATTTGTATGTTACAGTATGCATGTTAAATGTAGGAGGTGGGGCTGGCGGCAGGCACATTTCTCTTTCTAGCTGCTATAGGTGTGTGAGAATAGGGGGTAGGGCTGGGCAATTAATCTAAAAATAATCTAAATTGACATTCAGACCCTCTGATCGAAGTAATTTTAGTCATGACGGTTATGTTGTTATTATTTTGTTATTTTGATGATTTTCTCTGTGTAAGTCACATGACCGTGCCGCCTCTATACATTCTGAATTAATTTTCTCCAAGAAGGACGCGCTGCCAACATGGAAGAGACAAGGGCCAATCTATCGGGACCTAGTAGCCAAGAAAAATACTGTCTCCATTGTTCGGGCACATTTTGGATTCCGAGCAGATGACATCAAGCAAGAACAAGTTATGTGTAATTACTGCAGGAACACCATGTTGACATCATTATCACCACTAATTTGTTCCAGCATAGCATAAAATAATCGTTCATTAATCCTAATCGAGGAAAGAGCTTCAATTAATTGTGATATTGAGATTAGGTAATATCACCTGGCCCTAGTAAGGGGCATATGGCTGGAAGTCAAGTGTCTGAAGGGGTACAGGCTGTGAAAAGTTTGGGAACCACTACATTAGTGCATGTTTTTTGGATAAGGAGAACAGTATCCACATGTTTTTGAAGCATTGTATGCTGCCAAATAGGACTGAACAATTTTGGAGTATAAATTATACTGCAATTGTTTTTCCTTCTACGATGTTTATTTCAGTATTTGAAAGGCAACTTCTAGATAAATGATGTCTAAAAAGAAAGGGATAAAATCAGTTAAGTCTCTGTTCGTCATTGTCTCTTGTAGCATGGTGCTCAGTCTCACTGTTCACCAACTAATGGGGATGTCTGACAAAAATTAACTGTTTGTAGCAATTGCCGATTTTTACAGTCGGCTTTTATGGGATCAAAGTTAGATTACACTCCTAATTCACAGGGACTGAAGTGCTCCAAACAGGTGCAAAGACTTCATATTAGACCCATGGCTCCATTCCTGCATGGAATTGATCTATTTCTTTCTTCCTGATTTCATAACACATCTACAGGCTTGTTTCAAAAAGGCATAAAAGCCTCAATAAATGAAGAAAACGACAGTTACTTTAGTTTTAGTTTTTGTCCATGTGCACTTGTTTTTATTAGTTACTGTCTAGTTTTCATCAGGGGAAAAAGGCTGTTGAGGAAAGTTATGGCCAAAGTAATGAACTCCGTTAACACGGTTATCCAGCCACATATTTAAATGCCTGTCTGGTTTTGTCCTGGAGTTTCTGCAGACTTGAAGCTATTGTAGCTGTAGTTTGTTGCCTTTCAGTATCTCTGTATAATGTTTCTTTTCCTGTTGATCCCAGGTGTGTGAGGAGGGAGGCAGACTTGAAGGCTTGAACATAAAGGGGCTCGCTGGTCTCACTGCAGACACTGTGATCCAAAACATCCACAGCAGACTGACAGGAAGGCCTGCAGGTAAGGAGAACTCCTCACTTGTGCAGGTACAGTTTTCTTTTTTCAATCAGATGAAGAGACTGTAGTTCAGCTGTTTTCTGCATTCTTACTTCACTTGATTTCTTTTACAGTTTATTTTTGTTACTTTACTGTCATGCACTGTGGCACCCAGCAGTGGATTCAGATTATTTACAATAATGTGTTAAAACCTGAAATGCTATTTGTTAAGTTAATAAACAGTTTTAAGGATTATTTTAAATTCTTTTTTTGTTGTTTTGTCAGTTTTGTCTCTCTTTCCCCTTTCCATTTTCTCCTGGTTATGTAATTTTCTCTATAATGGAGGGAAATGCTTTTACAATAGAGAGAACCGGATATTTCTGCTTTTTTGTAAACTGTCCACAGAGACCACTGTTAAAAACATTGCTTTCATAATGCTTGTAGTACCTTTTTGTACCTTTTTACATTTTCACTTAACAAAGGAGGAAATTTTTTCAAACAGTTTGTCTATTTAGGTGCAAACATTTACATGTTTTTCAGGAACTTTTACAACGCACTAAATTTACACTTCCCTAAATAGACAAAGCAAATTAATACCTCTTTCAAAAACAGAAGTGAAACTTTTCTGAGAATGCTTATTCCCGCAGACACTTAAGATTTGCATGCTGCTGTCCATGTAAACTTTTCTATTCTTGACCAACATACAGAATTGATTTTTAAAGGTTACTGTGTGGGTAGATGGTGACGTGAAGCAACATCATTTAGGTGGACAGACTTACTGTCTTACCTCTTTTTTTGTCAGGACCTTTAGACTTCAGGTTATCATTCAGCACATGTGTTCTTTTCTTTGTTTGCAGAGGGAGCTCGGGGGGAGGTGGTGCAGTTCTTCCAGAAACACAACTCTCAGGAAACAAACGGTGAAGTGAAAGTCAGTCACGGATGGCTGTTGTTAAAATCTCTGCTGTTGCTGACGGCAGACAGCTCAGTAAGTAGATATAAACTTCGAAGGAAAGTTTTAAAAGTCAGTTTCTATAAGGTATTTGGTGCAACTTTGCAATTTGATTATTTCTATTATTCTTTGTAAATCATCTGTAAGTGCCACATAAGGTCTATGATGTATTTTTTAATCAAGAATTTAGTAAATAAAGATACAGATTCTCTTCAATCTCACTACAGTTGAACCAAAAGTAAAATCTCCTGTCAGAAGCTTTAAATTTGTGTATTTTCTAAATTTAACTACTGCTCTCAAACTAGAAGGAAAACGTGCTTCTGACTTCTAATAATCATTCATATCCCTTACTCTGAATTTTTTTACTAGAAGTTATAGAAACTCTTCTGGTACAAGAGCTCACAGTTCACAGCTGAAACATGTCCAGTGCAAGACATGACAAGCCACCAAATATAGAAATAATAATCAATAATCTTCTGATCGTGTAATTGGCTTCATACAGAGATGTCAGCATTAGTTCCAGTCTGTTTCTAAAGCACATTCAACATTTACACCCTGAGTGTTCATGTAAAGACTCCCCCTCAATCTACTCAATCTGAAAATGAAAATGTAGTTCACTATTTTAGCCGTTATTATTGAAATACAAGCTTTTGGAGCCTTTTTTCAATATGTGTATCGAGAGTAAAAATACTGAGCAATGTCTTGATCAAGCTTTATTGAAAAAAATCAGAGATTTTATTGTTTAGGCACTATATCTCAGCCCTGACTGTCAGGCACTGTTGTTCTTCTACAGTTCAGTTCTAAATGGGACCTTTATTCTGATGGTTATGACCCTCTAACACAGGAGTGGGGAACTCGCGGCCCAGGGGCCATATGTGGCCCTTCACGTCACTCAATGCGCCCCACCAGTCATTTGCCAAAAAAAAACCAAACAATGTGGAAATATGAAGAAACAAAACAACAGTTGCTGAACATAATTCATCATGAGTAACCAGTACTACGTACTGCATAAATTAGGATAGGTGATAAAATATTTTTACTAACCTTAAATTGCTGGTACGTGCTGTGTGTTTTTAGGATTAATTAAAGTTTTTACTTTGCTATGATTGTATCTCTAAAAATATTTTACGAGATATTAAAATATAATTTACAGTATTGGTAAAAAAAAAAAACACATTTGAAAACTATGGTAATGGTAATAATTTTGAGCTTTAAAAACGGGTAAGCATTAAAAAGAAGCTTAAATTAGTTTAATTTGAATATGCAAGCGTTGGTATAATCCTTTGTTAAGCTATTTTTTGTTTCGTTTTATATTTTTCTTATTGAGAGTGTCAACAATATGTAATAGTGCGGCCCTCGGCCACAGAAAAACAAAGGAATGTGGCCCTGTTGGCATTGATAGTTGCCCAACCCTGCTCTAACAGGTTAACAATCACTTCAGGGTTTCTCAAACATAGATGATACTTTCGTGAGCTATCAAAATATATTCACAGGCTCCCACGAGTATTTCCAATACTTTTCTGTTGGGACAAAAATCAGAGCATAAATAGTATATAGGCTATCCTAATTTCGTGCACGTGTATAACAAGAGTTATACCTTTCCCACGTAAATGCACTAGCTCTGTTGCAGTGATCCCATTATAAAAACTAAAGCTTCCTATTCTGCTGTTTAAACATTTTCCTCAGCTTTTTGTTGCTGGTTTAACTCTGCTCTTTAAGGTCCTGTGGTGACTCTTAAAGTCTATAGGATTTTTTCCATCTTTATTTATAGAGCATTTTAAATAATCAAGACAGTGTGACATAATACATGAGGTATATGAATATAAAATCAACATCAATAAAAACATCACATGTAAAAGTAAAAAAAATCTATTGGATCTTTGAATTTTTTCTTTTTAGAAATGCCTGTTGTAAGTCCACAGTGATGAAGTGTTCTTTTTTTCCTACAAAATCAAAAAATGCATCTGTAATTGCACTACTTGTGAATATTAACATGTTGCTCCTGTAAAAAGACGACTGCTCAGAAACTCCTTAAAAGTAGAGCTGAGAAATTAATCTAGCTTAATCTCAATTGAAATTACTGCCTCTCAAGAAGATGGAAACTGGATAATCGAGATTTAAAAATAACCACTAGACATGCTGCATGTACTTTGTCTTTTTTTCCATCTACCATCATTTGTATTTTCCCCACATATTTCAGTAGTTGCCTGTTTTTTAAAGTTCATATTGATGTGTGAAAAGTGTTCATTTGCATGTATTGTATGTCGAGCACGTTGTTAAATCAGTGAGTGTTTGTGTTTTGTAATCATGATCTCAATATCTATTAAAATGATTGTGATTATGACTTTTGTCCTACCTCAAAGTCTTCTTGGGGTACAAGCAAGAGATGAACATGAGGCATTATAACCTTGAACCCTGGACCACCCAAGAGCATCAACTAATCCTTGAGTAGGAGAAGATATTTTTGAACACTTTGCGGAAGCTCCTCAAAGGGCTGATGAATAATGCCTCTGGCCAAGTCATGGCCTGTCTGACGACATAATGAAAGATGGTTTTATAGGTCAAGCATTTTTTCCTAGAAAAGCATGTCTCATTTTCTTATCACTAATGTGTGATATCCAATCATCCACGACTCTGATCTTGTATTGATTTTCACCGCCTTGGACTTAATTCAGATAACCTTTAAGGTTGATTACAAACAGCATTAGAGCGTGTCAATTAGGTCACTACTGAGCTATGCACTTTAGTAGTTCAGTATGAGACCATACTCCTGTTTATTACCTATATTAAATGACAAAGAAACATTAATACAGTCATTAAGTGCTAATCATAGAGTACAATACCATAACAGTGCATTTGAATTTGATCGAGCTGTTAACTCCTGTCTACATTTTATTTCAGGAAATTTTGTCCTGCATAAACCCTGGACTCCCTGCTGCTTTGGTGAAATGTCTGTACCTGCTGGTGTGTCTTCCCACTGTGAAGGAGAGCCTGGCTGTGGAAGAGTCCTTCCAGGAGCCTCTCACTCAGGTAAAATACCCAAAGCTTTATGTACATGTCTTCAGAGCCACTGGTGTCAGATGAACAGTTCATGTGCTGATACTGATATGTAAAGATCACACCTTTTGTGATTATAAATGCCACTAAATATTCTCTGTGCTACAATTGGCCTGCTTCTCATACAGTCATAAAACAGGACAAATAAAAATGCTGGAACAAAGGATCCATGTACCTTCTTCAAATGCATATATTCAGAAAAAAAACTTATACAATACGTATATAAAACATGCAGAATTTGTTTGGGCAACAGTAAAACGACTCTAAAAACAGAAGTTTTGAGAGCTTCAAATGAAGTTGTGGTACTCAAAATAACATTTTTGATTCAAATGACTTCTCTTAGATGAATGCTGTTAGGAAATGGCACAAAATTACAATTATTTCACTCACAATCATTACACTGCAGCTTCTACTTTATGTTTTTCCATAATTTTGGTCGATTTCATTTTCCCAGTTATATTTGTTAAGTTAACAATGTAAAACAAGGTGCTATGGAACAAATGCACAATCATGCAGGCTGCCATGTTGAATGTTGGGGCTGTGACGCGTGTGCTAACATGTGCTTTCATTGGTCAGATGTGGACTTACTGGACAAAAAACTTGACCACTTTCCTAAACTAGAACAGCAATCAGAGAGCGCAGACTTCCGCCAGTGCCACAGTCCTCAGGAATATGGTGATTTTCACCATAAATATTAGTCCTACCTTTATTATATCTCAATATTTAAATTTCTTGACCATGAAAACATACAATTAGCAATTGGATTCATAATGATATCTATTTTAGTTAATTAGTTATTTATGGAAACCACATTTTTCATCATGGCGGTTTTACACTGTTTTGGATCACTCCCAAAATCGAATCATTTGTTCCTTGTCCCTATCCAGACATTGCGTGAAAATTTCATCGAAATCCCTCCCTAACTTTTTGAGTTATGTTGCTAACAGAGAAACAAGCAAACAGATGCAGGCAATAACATAACCTCCTTGGCGGAGGTAATAATCAAGCAGCAATTTCCCTTGGCAACTTTGCATTACTGGTGTGTTAGCTTATGTTGAAAGGATATATTACAGATTAGCACTAAATTTTTTAGTTGAGAATTTGTCATGTGAGAAGATCATGTCTGGAAGCAAAGGCCTTCAAGGAATATGCCACTTTCTTTTCATGTCTTGTCAACATTTCTTCTTTTTGTGTCTTGCCTCACTCCCGAGTCCTTGACAAGCAGATAGACACCATTCTTTCGACTGTGCATGCAGTAACAAGGAAGAGATGGACAGAGCTCCCGCACTGCTAATTAGCTTACCTCAAACACTCGGAGTTAATGGGTAGCATTAGCCTGCCTCTGCTTGTTGTGCTATTTTATATATTTTTAGACTAAGATTAGCACTTCATGTAATTTTCGAAAGAAATGCATACAAAACTAATGCTCATTGGCAAACCACGGACGTGTTAAGTAGGTCAACAAAACAAAACCTTTACTTACGAGAAGAAGAAGATTGGTACTAAGGATCATGGCAGACTTTATGAGAGAGGACAAGGATGATTATTCTGGAATGATGAAGATCCACAACATTACGTATTTTAAGCAGAATATACGGTGAGGAGCTATATGTTTTGGAAGCTGAGCATGCTGGAAGAGAAAATGAGGCAGTGAAGTTGTCAGTTTCGTATGTGTTTCTTTCAAAAATGAAATAAGGTACATATCGTACTCTAAAAATTGATAATGTAACAAAATGGTGAAAAAAAACAAGTCACAACAAGCACAGGACCGTTTAGAGTTGCTGAAGAGTTTATCTGGTGACTGTAGGCAGAGGTGGGCTAATGCTACCCATTGACTCCCAATGTAATTAGCAGTGGGCGAGTTCTGCCCATTTCTTCCTTGTTTCTCCACGCACAGTCAAAAGAATGGCGTCTATCTGTTTGTCTTGGACTCGGGAATGAGGCAAGACACAAAAAGAAAAAATAAAGACCTTGAAATATTGTTAAAAAAGCCTTCATTTTTCTAAAGTGCTGCCTAACACCTGCGCGTTCTGTCGATGTGAGCCTCAAACGTATCAACCATATGTGTTTGCGTTAATGTGAAATCTGCAGAAATTGATGATCACAACTTGAGTCCCAGTGTGTTGAAAATATTTGAGCATCCCTTGCTTGAATTTTTTTTAAATGGACTTTAGTCATCAATCGTCTCTCTTTTCCAGGTTCTCCTTCAGCTCTGCAGGCAGCCAGTAAACGTGGAGAGACTCGTGGAAACTCAGGAGCTGCAGTGTCTTATCATCGGCCTCACATCGCTGTGGGACCAGACAAGCGCGGGCTGGAGGCATCAGGCCTCTCGTGTCCTCAAGGCAGTGTCTTCAGTGGCAACAAACAACACTGTCCCGAGCTTATTAGGTGAGGCAACTCCAAACTAATTTGTGTTTTTACTGCTCTGCTTCCTTTATTAGTTTTAACTTGCTCTATTGCTTTGAAAGGAAAGCGTTTTTTCTATGCAGAAAGTGGATAATTTGATTTTAGCTGATATGTCCCTGGTGCAGACATATTTTTGTCCAAGTTATGATTTGATTATACAGAGACACATGATCACACATCCCTGCAGATATGTCTGCAAGTGTGTTTCACATGACGCCTCCATGGGCACTAAAAATGCCTGCAGATTTTATGGTACTTGAGATAACTTCAGTTTTATTTGGGGATTAAGAAATGATCTATTTTGTAGTTTTCTTTTTTGCTCACATGACTCTGCATACTTTAACGCAAATGTAGTGTTACATGGATAAACATCTGTGAAGAAAGGCTGCTATATATTCCAATTGAATAACTGTCTTAGAGGAGGTGTCTCCTTTTTGTGCTGAAACTTTTCTTGAATTAAAACCTTGCATTGAGTGAGTGGTGTGTTTTTGTCTTGACATTTTGATTAGCTGTGAACACTTAGAGTTTCACAGACAGATAACACTGTCGTCTGCTTTACAGGGAAAAACTGCATTCGTATCTGCATCCAGAACTTGTTACACATCAGTCCTGACGTCTCAGGTCCGCTGCTAGCCGAGGTAGCTGTTGCTGTGTTCAGCTTTGTGAGAGACACCTACCCCCTCAATCCAGCCCTCTTCATAGAGTTTGACTCAAATAACGGCTACAAAGCGCTTGATAACATCCTGAAAAGGTGAGATTAAAGGAAATGAAATGAAATGCACACTGTATTACATTCATACAACATCAATTAAAACCAAATCAGAAGGTGTATATGGACAGAATACCACTGGGTGGACGTCTGAATGCATGAAAATGATTAAATATCTTTCTTCAAAGGCAGGAAATACAGTAAAATGCCTTGGTGGTAGTATCTTCAGTTTTTAATTAGTTTAATTCATCTGTCTCTGATTGTTTTCTACTATAAGGTGTGAGAAAGGTGTTACTGTGGAGCAGTTCCAGTCTGTGGAGGAGCTGCTGGCGCTCATTGCTTCTTTCACCTTCTTTGGGAAAAGTGAGCTTCGAGTGGCTCTTTGTGTCACCAACCCTCAACCTCCAGGCTTCAAGTTTGACCCACCACTCACCAAAGGTAAACCAGAGCTTCCTGCAGATCCAGGAACTTTTAAAAGAATTTGTAAACACTGCAAAAGAGGTCAGTTTTCCACACTTTCATTTAGTACTGGTGCTCTGACAGCAAAACCCTCTGTGAAGGCATTTCTGACTTTGTTAGCTGAGTTATTATAGGTAAAGTAGACAAGTGCCCTGTCGTGCAGTATCAACAAATTATTTTTAACATTCCTGGATTTGCATCTGGTTTTGGATCAACACTAAGTTTTAGAAGAGTTAGGGAGGTTACTTGAGGAGCTGCAGTTCTGTGCAACTCTGCTTTGGCTTTGTTTGTTTTTTAACAGCAAAGCTTAAAAATAATATGATTTTTTTCTTATTTAATGCTTCTGAACAGTGCTAGATTTTCACGAACATGTTTTTTTTCTTTGAATATGGTTGTCAAAATATAAATGACTTTTTAGTTCATCTTTGCTGTCCTAAGATAGCAGTTACAAATCAGACAAACTTAGCTCTAATCTATCTCATGGCTCAACAAAGCACCCCTGTTTTGCACTTTGTCCCTTGCATAACCCACCCAAACCGCTCCACCCCCTTTTTCCTTATTTCCCACACTTCCCTGACTTGTAATTCCCCCACTGCTACCCCGCTGCAGCGCACAGCACCCCTCAGGTTAACAGGAAACTGAGGTGATTATGTCTGGGATGATGAAGTGGAGGCGTCCCGTCTAACTCTGTTAGGATGCCCCGCATCCATTCACCACTGGCCTGCAGCAACCCACCATCTATCATTGATGTGCACACACACCTTCATCCAACACTCATAAATAGAGTGTCTATAATAAACACACATAACAGCTTCAAAATGTTCACATATACACACACCCAGCACCCATCCATCACATCAAGGAGTAGATCTTCTCCAGCAGGGGCACAGGGGACTTTTTGTGCTGATCTTATTTGGTTTTCATGTGATTTAGACCAAGTGTGAAAATGAATCCTATTACTAACCAGGTATGTGTTTATTTACAACAAACACAAGTGCGTTTTGGCTCCAAAATCTAGGACCCTGTCTGAGTATTTTTGACAAAGAAGAGATTAAACTCTATCAAGGCAGATTATACCACCATATTATGGCCCTCGTGCATGTTATGTTGTTTGTTTTCAATCTGTCTATGTATGAATAACTCAATTGTCTCATGATATCCAATCTTTTTTCTGCATTTTGGATTGCTTATGTATTTGTTGTTCCTTTAACCTGACCTTACAAGAGCAAAATGAGACAAATTGTTCTTTAAATTGAAAACATCTTGAGGATAGATTAACCTTAAACTGATAATGTTTCCCAAGTCATAGTTGAGAAGATCATAAGCATTGCTGGGCAATATCAGTAGTTTCTTCTGGAAAGAAATTTAGGCCATCAGCAGGGTGCTGGTTTGGCGGAGTGGTCAACAACCAGGCACCCCATATATTTGCCCCTGCCGGTCCAGGTTTGAATCCCGCCAGTGACCAGTTTGCAGTGTCTTTCCCTATTCTCTCACCCCCTTTCACAAGCCTATCCACTGTCTCTCTCCTATCAAGAAAGGCACAAAATGCCCAAAAAATAGATTTAAAATAAAGAAAAAGAAATTTAGGCCATCAGTTTTTCCAAAACTCAAACTCATTAGGTTTTTAATTAGGCCCCACCAATGTGGAATTTCTGAGGCCGATGTTAATACCGGTATTTGCCAGAAAAAATTACCGATCCCCGATTAACCTTCAAATTAATTTGAAAAAAATATATACATATATAATGAATTTTTTCAAAAAATTGTTCCCAAAACACCACAACTGTGAATATATGAATTACAGGCAGAACATTTTACTGTTTTATGATACTTTGCCCCTAAGTATTTGTTTTGAGTTTTGCCCCTTACACTCCATTATCTATACACAGATGCAGTACAGAGCTCAGTGCTGCAACAACAACACGCACAGCCATCTTTTGCAATATCATCATTCTGCGCAGCTTAGATTTTATGAGAAATTAAGAGTATATCAGCGTTACATCGACAAAACTCCAGCCGATGTTGAATATTTTAAAAAGTCTTTCCACAGTTTTTAAGCATACATGCCAATGACTGAGGATACTTAGACCATCCACTGGCCTGGCTATAACAGCGACAGGAGGCATTTCCATACGATCATTTTACTGTTAATCTCTCCTGACTTCACACAGGGCGGCTTCATGTTCTTGCATTTGAGTTGTCTGTGATGACCTTTTTCCAAGCTTCTGCTGAGGATGAACCAGCTGCATGGGCTTAGCACTCAACAGGGCACAAAGGATGATGGAAGGCCACCAAATGAGCCTCCGGGCTTGTTGTGGATGAGGAGTAGGCCAGCTGCTTGAGATGCCAAAGATTCAATATACATTAGGAGAGATCTCCAACTTCTTTTAAATGAGAGTAAAAAAACAAAGAGGGAAAATGTAAGCTGTTCAAGTGTTATGGACAGCAAGACCTTCTTCAGGGTGGTCTGCAAACTTAAGAGGTAGGAGAGGAACGCAGAACAAAGCCAAGAGAGGCTCAGGAGAGAAAGTGGTGTTATATGCTGTGCAAAGAGTGTTGAAGATTCAGAGCTAGAATGTGGGAATGGTTGGCTGGTTATTGTTGCCTTTGTTTTTGTCATTTTGCCATCAGCTCTGACCAAAGACCAAAGTGTTTTCATGGAATTGCTTTGCCAGTCCACCTTTGTATTAAGTTGTGCTTCAGAGGTACTACCTCCAACACAGACTCGCTGATACGTGCATGGTTTTGTATCTTACAGAACTGATACAGCCCCAAATGCTCAGACAGTAGTTGTAAAATATACTTTTGGTTATATAACAAAAATTCAAAAGTGGAAGCAGATGCAGAACTACAACAACATTTCTTCTGAGATCTGTAAAGACCTGATACTTAAATACCTTGAGCTATAGGATCCTTTAAGCCTCATCCTTTTTGTTTCGTTTTTCCCACAAAGAACAAAAAAGTCTAAAATTCTGCAACATTCTGTAGTCAGTGTCTGCAGTCCATGTGTACTGTGACTCGTATGGTAAAATGACCTCTGTATGGAGAGTCCAAGATGTTGGTGACAGATCCTGATGATCATCTTCAGTTTTCAAACATGAAATCTTCCACAGATAATCTTTAAAGTTGCTTAGAGATGTTTACTTTTACTGAAGGATGAACTGATCAGATTTTAAAGGTACAAGGTTAAAGGTCTTTGAGCCTGAAGATAATCTCTTACTCAGACATAAGGTTTCTCAAATAGACTTTTGTGGTTCTTCTTACTTTGCAGCAAAGCCCAGTTTTGCTTAAGTATGAACTGATAAGATTTTGCAAGTTATAGGTCAAAGGATAGGTTGATTTGGCCTCCTGCTCCTGCTCAGCCTTTATCTTTTATCATCACGTCTCAATAAAGCCAAGGGATTTTCTTCAAACTTTACACAAGTTCAGTCTGACTCAGGCAGCACCTGGCGAGATATTTTAGGTCAATAGTTTGGGTTATTGGGCCTCATCTTCATCCCTTGCTTGTGATCATGATATCTCCACTAATTTAATTAATTTTATTTTACTTATTTTTTATGTTTTTCTTTTCATTTTTCCTTCATAAGGAAGTTGATATGGCTTAAAGATTCTGCATGTTTCAACCTACTTTTGCCATTTTTTACTTAAGTCTTTACGTTCTTATCTATTCTTCTTTTTATTTTTTATTTTTTTAATGTATTTTTTGGGCATCTTTGTGCCCTTTATTGATAGGAGAGAGACAGTGGATAGGCTTCTGAAAGGGGGGAGAAAGAGCAGGGGAAGACACCCCGCAAACTTGTCACAGGAGGGACCTGAACCTGGACCAGCAGAAGCATGTACATGGGGTGCTCGGTTGCCAACCACTACGCCAAACCAGCACCCCGTTCTTATCTATTCTAATGTCTTTTTTATATTACTTCTGCTATACTGTGTAGAAGAACAACTGAAACAACCATTTTTCCCCTCGGGGATTCATAAAGTATTTCTGATTCTGATTCCAGAACACTTTGGTGACACAAGAGGGATGAACATCTTAGATTTTGAGACTCAGAGATCGAGGTCTTTTGGCCTCATCATCTTCCCCTTAAGTCCACCCTGTCCTTACTTTTTGATCTGCCTTTGTACTTCAAAAGCCTGGAACTTTTTTACTTTGCCAGGCTGAAGTTTCAGATTTTTTTTTAAATGAACACAAACATTATTGATTTACTCGACATCTTCTTAACCTATCTTTTGATGTCTTTAAATGTTAATGTGTTGCCCTGCCTGAACTGAGACCTTTTCTTAAGATAAGTGTGAGGACACTTCTTAATTCCTCTCCTGCTCTTGCACTCTTTATCTTCAGGTTACACTGTGAAAAACCTTCAGGCCTTCCGCCTGCTGCAGGCCTCTTTGCTGCGCTGTGAGGAGCCCCTGCTGTGCTGCCAGCTTCTTCGAACAGTGCAGACAGTATGGGAGAGGGACCCTGCTAATTTCTTCCTCCTGGAGTGGACAGTCCAGATGATGGCACAGCTGGCTACCTGCGTGTGGCGTAAACCAGCACCTGTCAAAAAGCTTTTCTTCTCACTTTTGGAGATGGTACATATGGTTTTATTTACTGCCAAATTTGTATGCACACTTTTCTTTGATAAAATATGTCTGAGTGAACGATGGTTTTCCGGCAGGTGATATTTAAGTTGAACTACATCCCCCATGAGACCTTGCGGGCCTTGCTGATTGTGCTGAAGCAGAGCTGGTCTGGGGCTCTGGTTGGAGGTCTGTTGGAGATCGAGTTTGGAGTTGCAGCTCTCACAAGTTTTCATTGGTAAGCTGTTTATAACACTGAACTGTTCAGGGTAAGCCTGCTTAAATATTTGACCCAGATTTATCCGCCGATGCTCTTATGTTTTCCCGGTGAATCTGGACCTGACTGTAAATTGTTCCTGTTCTGTTTCTGTTTTTATTCGTTCCTTTTTCTGCTTTTCCACTGTCCTGGTCTCTCAAAATGAGCAAGGATAGGTCCTGAAAAATCTTTAAAAGGGAGACGTTTAAAGATATTTAGATGGTACGATCACACAGCTTGGGTTAAAGAGTAAAGATTAGGACCAAAACCCTCAAATTACCTGTTAATCCAGACAGGAGGTCAGACCTGATCAAGTCTTGTAACTTGATTCTCCTCATGAGTCAAAGAGGGACCCGTTGGTGAATGCTAAGCATATCGTGCTGATGCTGATGTCCTTGACACATCGATTAGTTTTGATTCCTGGCATCTGCCCTTTGATGCATGTCTTCCCCTCTCTCTCTGTTTCCCATAAGTAACTCAGAGTAAAGCTGAAGATTTTGAGTTTTATTCTGCGGGTTGAAAACAAAGCACTGGTTCGGAGCCTGCTGGTCCGTGCTTTGCTGTTCTAACAACATGGTACCCCAGCAGACTGCAAAGAGAACAGATTATGAGCCTTGAGTGTGAATGTGTGTTTTGGACGTAAAATGAATCAAACCATTCAGTCACTTCTCGTTCTCCTCTAAAGCACCACACACCTGTGTGCTTGTGTTTTATCTAGATGGCAGATTTCTTTGTTTGTTTGGTCTGAATTGTGGTCAGATTATTTAATCAATTTCCGTTATTTGTGCAGCTGAAAACACACAACACTGTATGAAATATGATGTACTGAGAAACTCTTTGCACCAGGTGTACAATTGGGCCTTTAAAAACACTAAGAAATCAAAGATTCCTGCTGAAAAATAACTCCTTTACTTCTTCCTCTTTTTCTAGGTGAGCTCAATCAATCAAGCAATCAGTCTTTATTTGTATTGTGCCATTACAGGAAGTGTTTTATCTGTCATGTTTTTAAAAGCAAACTCATGACCTTCCTCTTTAGTCTGGCTTTTACCAGAAACTAATCTAACCCATCTCTGTTTTTGTAATTCAGGTTTTATCTTATTCTATTTTTAACTTGATCTTTTCGTGGTTTATCCAGCTGTTTTAAGTTCTTCCTCAGTGTTTTATCCCCGTTTGCCATTAACTTTCTGTGTTTTTATTCTCATTACAGCACCCACTTATTATTTGCTTATTTTTCTACTTTAATGATGTTTTTAAAGTTACTCTTCAACCTAATCTATACATTTACATAGATGTATCCATTCAGGCTAAGGGACGAAGGGACTAAAATGTATGATAGTAACAAACCCATGAACTTCCAGATCATAAATCTGTCCTCATCAAAGTTTTCTCTGCTGAATGTAGGTTTATTTGAGGTTAGCTCCTTGAGATGCGGCCTCCTGTTTTTCAGGCTGTAATGAACTGAACTGAACTCTAATGTGATTTGTCTCTGTAGGTTGACGGTGCACAGTGGCATGATAGCTGAAGTGCTGACCGATCGGGGTCTGTTGGAGCTGCTGCTCGGGGAACTTCGAAGGAGAGCCAAAATCATCAGGAAGGCTGGAGGTGTCTCTTCCCCACAAATGAGTATGAATGAATACATTTGATTATCTTAGACTGTTATGTAAGGGTAGGATGGTCTATAAGAACAAGTAAAGAGGGATTTGATGACACCACAGCTAATCCATACAGCAACTTTTGGAATAACCAACACCACCGGCCAGTTTTACTTTTACTTTATGATATAGTTATTTCAGTTATACTGATGTAGATTTATAAAGTCATGCTTGTTGATTCATTTTTAATCTGCATCTAAAGTTTGTTTTCTGTCTTTAGACCCTCAGCGGTTACCTGCTGTGGAGGACACTGATAAACAGCTCACAGCCTGCATGCTTCAAGTTGTGTCAACGCTCACTTTGCGTTCCATCAAAAACACAGGTTTGTTCAGCTCTCGCTATCAGTCAAACAGTCAGTCTTTATTTGTGTAGTGCTGGTTCATAGCAGAGGTTATCTCAAGACACTAACAGGAAGAGCAAGTCTACACAGAGCGGTGAAACATTCAGAGTACAAAGACAACATTAATCCACCAGGTGTAAAACACTCAGCAACATTAGGCAAAGTATCAGTGGCAAGAGAATCTTCCTTTAAACAAAGCAAGGCTCATGTTGAACCAGGGCACCTGCATTTCCATAAGAAAATCTTAGTTATCCTTGATCAAGATTTTCAAATTTAAGATCATGTTACTTTCTGGGGTTGTTTCAACCTTGTAAGAGATCTTTCTTGTAGCCTTTAGTTAAGATATGTCTGATTACTTCATCATGATGACACATTTTAGTTAGCTTTACAGACTTCTTAAGATGTTAATCCTTCTGTCAATTCATGGCAATAAAGTGATGTGTTTGTGAAATCCAAATGAAGTTATTAGTGTACAAAATGTTGCTGTTGATTTACCAAGACTATAAAATGTTTGAATAAGTTTTGAGGTCATGACAGTCTCTGTGGACCTGCTGCCTGTAATGTCAGAATCAGAATCTCTCTATTGCTATCGTATCCAAACACAACTAAATCAGTCCAACAATCAGTCAGTGTGTTACCTTATAAATTAACTTAAAAACAACACACAACAGAATTAAAACACAGCAAAAAAAGATTGTAAATTATTGAAAAGACAAAAAAGCTGAGTGTTACGAAGTGCCATTGTGGCTTAAAACTTTTTTCAGAGGTTTAATTGTTTGAGTTTTCTGTTTGCTGGTCTGATGCTGGTTTTCAGAGTTAATGTCTTCTGAATAAACCTTACGTTGGGCTTGTTACTTAACTTATTTTGTCTTAGAGTGTTCCCACCCAAAAATCTGATTTACGCTGCAATAGTTCGATCAGTTGTGACATTGTACAATCAGGATCTTAAGATATTTAAAGTTGTAAAGTTCTTGCATTTAACTTCATATTTTTTATATTTACCCTGTTATTAAGCTTTCCACATGTTAATACTTTATGTCTGCATGTGTTTTCCAGTTTCAGTGCGAGATCTTGGTATGGTTCCTTACATAAAGATCTTCCTGGATGAGGATCAGTATCGGTTGCCTGCTTTGAGCATTTTGGAGCAGCTAGCTGAGATCAACCCTGAAGAGTTCATGAGCACAGCCATAGGAGCGCTCTGCTCATCCACGCAGCAGGAACTTGGGCTGAAGCGGGACCTTTTACAGGTATTTAAAATTTAAGTCTGCCTTTTACACCAAATCAAAGCGTATCATAATCCACTTAGAATACATAAACCGGTGAATTTATTTTCTAAGCATGCGAGACCCTGATTATATTACAGACAAATACAGATTGATTTGCTAAAACAGGTTTAGCTGTTAACTCTGGGACAATTCGATTAGGCCGGCAGCCTTGTGCTGTGGCACGCTGAAGATTACCGCCTCTATCAGATCAGTGAACGGGACAGAGATGTGATTAAGCCTAACTAAGTTACACACCCACTGTAGGTGTCCGTTTTTATAGATGGCGGTGAGACGGGCTCTTACTTGCAGTTGTTGTGTGTATTCAGTGTTTGAGTGTGCTGTGCTTGCTGCAGCTTGTGTGTGTGTTCTTTGTGCTTAACATGGTTAAAGCAGGTGGCAATCAGATTGGGTACGACCTGGGTTGGCAAGTGTTAAGAGCCATTGTGATTACTCCAGTTTCAGTTAATCAGATTTCACTCACACATTACCTACCTGATGGATTAGCTCTCTAAATTAAATAAAGCTAATGCGATTTTGTTCACCTCCAAAAACTAGTTACCAGAAATGATTTATGAGATATCTATATGTTTCATCTATTTTTCATGACATTGTTTTAATTGACTTCAGAGGTGCTTATAAGAGCTGAGGGGCAGATTCACAAAGACTGAGCTGATAGTAGCAGGGATGTGCACCTATCCACACAATGTAAAGGTCTGATTCACAAAAACTTTGACATAATAACCAGCTCGAGTTTTTCCGAGGATTTCCAGCTGCAGCGAGCTCCTTCATTTTTCTAGTTCTGTGTAGGGCCGGGTAATATGGACCAAAACTTCCATCCCTTTTACTTTAGCTTAATGGCAATTTTCACCTTATTGTTTAATTAATTAATTAATTTTTTATATATAGTTTATTGAATTTCAACAGAACAAAGTAAACATACAAACAAAATTATCAAATGATAATATGACTGCAAGACTGGATAAACCAAAAATTACAACACTTTGTGGCATACGTAAAGTAAGTGAATAAATAAACAAACAAGGACATTGTGCTTGTAAAGTAACTACACTTCAGGGTTACAAATGCTCTTTTGTTCATTACCCAAGATCCAAAAATGCTCCAGTTGCCCACTGTATTATTTGCATAGGTCCAAACTATAGTTAAGTCCCATTACCAAACTTGAGGTATTTATGGATGCGCAACGCTACGTCAGTGGGCGACGCGACTTTGGTAGCTGGGTCGCTTGCGGTGTGAACGCAGCAGACTTAAGCAGAGCATCTGCACAGCTCCTTCACTGCACTTTCTGTAAATATTGTTGTGTTGTGTTTCTGTGCTTTTTGTGCCTGCTGTTTATTTTGTATACTTTTGATACATATATAACCAAGTCAATTTTGCACGATTTTATGCTTATTTTTCTACTTTATTTTTTAAATTTTGCTGATTGTTTTGACACCAATTTACCAAGTCAGATTCCTTGTATGTGCAACTGTACTTGGCAATAAATACCAATTCTGATTCTGTTTAAATAACATCCGATTATGTATGAATTAGGGGTGCCAAATAATTTCACTGCTTTGGTATTTTCAGAGGGAAGAACCTTAAAATACCAGAGCAGCTCGTGATTGGATGATTGGTCTGCTCGTCACACTCTCCACAGACTTATTCATATCGAGTATGACGTAGCAGCTAGACCTTGTTGTTAGCTGTTAGCTCAAAGTACGATCAGTTCAATCCTGAAAGTATCGTCTTATCTTACATTAAATAATACCACCCTAACCCTAACCCTTGCCACTCTTGTATGACATGACTCACGCCAAAGGCAAAACCCACCAAGTTCTCCCTGTAAACTTCTGAGGAGGGCGTATTTCGTATCATAGGGTAACCATGGCTCCAGCTTGGCATTGTTTGTGTAGCATTTCCAAATCTCTCTCAGTTTCCCAGCAGTAATCCCCGGCTGGGAGAAGAGCAAAAATGTGATTTTCCGTAAGGAAACTTGAAGTTGAGTCCATTTCTTTTACACGCTGCTGTTGTTTTCAAACACGCTGTCACTTCCTGTTGTCGTCACATCTGCAGCTCCTGCCTCTCTTTTCTGATTGGGCTGTTAAAGTTGGAGAATTTTTATGCATTGGGCTTCTTGTGCTTGTGTTTTTGGGGGGTTGAAGAACAATCTTCTGATCTGCCGAGGTAATCTAATGATTTCAATGAATATACCTCAAGCAGTTCAGCAGTTTTTAAAGTGAGATAAAAAAAAAAGCCATTAATAAGATTAGTTAATTACAGATCATACCTAATTAATCTCTCGATTTTTTTAATCTCTTGACAGCACTAGTATAAATAGCCCTTGTGAGTCTGCAGGTGACCACACATTTCTGAGTCCTCTCTGTTTTTTTTCAGTCTGTGTTGAAGGTGCTGGAGAGCCCAAACAGCTGGGACGCCTTCAGGAGAGCAGGGGGCTTCACTGGACTCCTCACTCTGGTGATTGACATGGAGGGAGCTCTGTCTGACCCTCCTCAAGGAGAAGTGTGGAAGTCTCTGGGTCATCAGCCACTGGTAGACCTCCTCCTCCTCACCCTCCATATTCTGGCTTTAGCTGTTCACCTTCACACAGTCAACGCACACTATTTTGAGACTGATGGCTTTTATGAGAGGCTGGCAGAGGCTCTACTCCAGTTAGGCTGCTTCCAGACTGACAGTTCTGAGCGGGAAAAGTTTGAAGGAGAGGAGAAGACTTCAGAGGAAAACCAGCTACCTGTTAAGAGCTTCTATGAGTTTGTGGAGCTTGCGATGGCACCTGAAGCATCCACTGCTGCATCCACAGCTCCTAAGCCCAGTCTGCCTCTGACTCTTGGGACTTGTTTGAGACTGCTGTCATATCTGGACCAGTTTGCCACAGGGACCTACTATCCTAGGGAGTTATTCTTTGGAGTACAAACTGAAGATGAATATGATGGAGATAAGAACAGACAGAATGGACCAGTGGGGCATGAAGGCGTGTGTTTTGGGTCCTCTCCTGTCCAATTAGGTTCAAGCCCGAAGCCTTTTGAGGACATTCAAGGAAGATCATGGAACACAGCAACCAGTATTTCCTCAGTGTGCTCAGAGATGCAGTGCAGGTGAGTATGTTTAGATGTATGAAGATGGTGATTGGTTAATTCACTGATATATCTATTCATTCACAAATCGCTTTTGTGGTCTCATAAATATCATTCTGTATTTTTTGTCTTGCTTTAGGTTAGCCTGTGATCACACTATTCTCCATCCAGGAGCAGTCAGAATTATCATGACTCTGCTTCCATCAGTGTTTAGCCCTGAGGATCCACAGGTACCCCTGCAGACTGCATGTGTAACAGTTACTGCTAATAACTAACAGTTACATGAGTAATATACAGACATTTTACTTTTTTTGTCTTTCAAACTTCTCCAAGTGGGCTGCTTAGTCCTACAACCAGTTATCAAATAAAATATTTTACAGTAATTTCCAGGTTTTGAAGTTTGGGCAGAATATCAGTTCGGACAGTTAAAGGGATAAACATTTTATTTTGTTTTCGTGTCTTGCTAACTCCTGAGTTCACGACAAGCAGATAGACACCATTCTTTTGACTGTGTTTGCAACATCAAGGAAGAAATGGACACAGCTCACCCACCGCTAATTAGCTTTGTTTGGACACTGGGGGTCAATGGGTAGAGTTAGCCTGCCTCTGCCTACAGTCAACAGATAAACTCTTCAGCAGTTCTAAATGGTCCTGTGTGCTTGTTGTGACTCAGTTTTTTGTTGCGTAATGTTAGATTACCTATTTTTAGGCTAAGATTAGCACTTGATATAATTTTTGAAAGAAATAAAGGCAAAACTGAATTGCAGGGCGCATCCACAAACCACCACAAATGTGCTCGTAAGTAGATCAACAAACCAAAGCCTCTGTTTATGAGTAAAAGAAGATAATACAATACTAGAAGATAACTTAACGTAATGGAGTAAAAAAAACAGGCCACAACAGACACACAGGACTGTTTAGAGTTGCAGAGGAGTTTATCTAATGACTGAAGCCAGAGGCAGGCTAACGCTACCCACTGACTCTCAGTATTTGAGGTAAGCTAATTAGCAGTGGGCGAGCTCTGTCTGTTTCTTCCTTGCTATTGCATGCATAGTTTTGTATATGCACATATACTCCCTTTCTTGTACCCAGTTGCTCCATTCATAAAATGTATATTGGCTCTGTTTCATCCATATCAGTTTACCAGACATTTTGTCAGACATTTATTTCTACCTTTTTCCAGCTGTCCATGGACGTTCAGTTGTCTCTGGCACTCCACATTCAAGAAATGGTCAAATCTGAGCAGAACCGCCAGATAATGTGTGAGGGGGGCCTGGTGTCCACACTCCTAACTCACTGTCCGAGCATGTTACTCAACCCAAACCACCAGTTACACCTGCCTGTCACACGCGTCTTTGAGAAGCTCTCGTCCCAGGCCATCACACATTCAGACTTCAGGTGAGCCGCTTGTACAGTACAGTTTTATTACTGCTCCACCAGGTCCTGGTGGATACACTTTTTTTGTTTTACTGCTTACACCTCTGATATGATATAAAAAGTTAATGCCCAGTGCAACTGTCTGCCTTTCTGTCAAATGTGGTGTACTGTCAAACAGAGCTGTCATATTATATTCATATTATAAATATTAGTAATGCAAATAGTGTATATTACTTGGCCTTGATTGTATTTTTACTGTTATTTATTTATTTATTTATTTATTTATTTATTTCCTTTATACCAAAGTCAATTTATTATAAAGATTGCAACCTGCTTACTAAATCTTTCTGCTTAATTTTTTTATGCTCTTACCTATTTTAATGTCTTTGTTTGACATTCCTGCTGCTGTATTGTGTACAAGAGCAACTGGAACAACCTTATTTCCCCTTGGAGATGATTAAAGTACTTCTTTTTTCTGAAAACTGTATTCAGTTCCCAACATATATATATATGTATATATATATATATATATATATATAAATATAAATGATGCCCAAGTCTTACGGTATCTAATTTGAGAACCTTGTAGGCTGCATCTTAAGTTCCCCCTGTGCTGGCACAACGTCACTTCTCTCACCTATTGAATGAAAAAAGGAGACTGTGCATCTTTCCTTTTCACAAGTACCAGTCTTTGGGCCAAGAGAAACAAGAAAGAAACTGTATTTGTCTGATATGAAGTTATACCATGCTGGTTTGGGATATGCCAAATACAGCTGTTATTAGACAAGAGTTAATAATATTATTACAAAGCTTGTTAATAAAGTGTTTCAGACTCTGACTATAGACACAAGTGTCTCTTGTTGAATTTAAGAGAATAAAAAGCATTTCATCAGGAACTGATGGACTAGTTTCCATATTTTTTTCTAACTACTGTAGTATACTATATGTAATACTCTCATACGTGTCTGTTATTTTGGTTTCAACAGAAAGTTCCTGTGTCTGGGGAGCCCCCTCATGTGCTCAGCAGATAAATCGGTCACCCAAACGCAACAAGACAGTCAACCATCTGCCAACACCCCCGTCTCGAATGGTACAAACCTTTTTACTTTCATAACCAAATCTCTGTTGCTTTGTCCATCCCCACACCAGTTCTTAGCTGTTTCTGCCCCCCTGTATATTCAATATATTTCCAAACACCAGCATAACAATAACCTTTAATTTTGATTATGTTTGTTTAAACCAGGTAACAGTTCAGAGACAGATTCATCCTCTGCGTCTTCAGTAAAGACCCTGAAGCGAGGGTTCAGTTTGTTACAGTCTACATCACACAGTGAATCCACTGCCGTCCCAGCCCATCAGATCATCAGCCTGGTGTCAATGACAGCGCCACGAACCTTCAGACCTCACAGAGTCTCCTCTTCACCTGCGTTTGTAGAGTTTGACATGAGTGAGAGTGGATATGGGTAAGTCCTTATATCACTGCTTTTTAGTTGAATTGTGCAAATTGTTGCTTGTTGTTGCATTACAAGAAGGTAATAAAGGTAAAAGGTTGTATCTTTTTCTGTTTTACTTAAGAATGATCTTTAGCTGCGTTATCCTCTTGTTGAATCATGTTTCCCAAAGTTCTTTTTTAAATATTTTATTCCCCTGTTTAAACATGCTGCTATTTACTTCTTAGCACCCTTTGATTATTTGTTTATTTATTTATTTATTTATTCTCTTTGATGGTATTCTTAATCCTACACTTCAACCTTATCTCCAGTTTTTACTCATTTTAAACTTTCAAATGGTCTTTCCTCTGTGTTTCTGTTCTACTGGTGTATTTTATTTTTAATACATTTTGCTAATACTGTGTTTTGATTGCGGGGTTGGTGGGTTAGGGGGTTGGGCAGAGTGGGTTTGGGTCATACTTTTATCTTCTTTTTATGGATGTACAACTTTTTCACCTCCGATACAATAAAGATATTGCAGCCTTGAGTATTGGTTGGTACTGATATCGATCCAATATGATATCAGCAGGAATCATACATACTTTAATTACTTATTTTAAAGTATGGACTGTAGGAAAAGGCTTAAACAAGTGAGATTATTCAAACAGAGAACAGCAGTCAGCAATATTGGGTAAGAAAAAAACTAACCCATTTGTTATTAACCAATGGGTTAAATAAATTTTAACCTTAAACATAAGAATATAGTACAAATAAATAAAAAATAAATTAGAAGACCCTGAAAAGTAACCTCAATAAATCCAGTTTAAACAAAAACATATATTTTAAAATTGCACAACAACCACTGTGTTTAACTTCAACATAAGCATAAGCATATTTTACAACTAAATTGAATAAATAAAAAATAATTAGAATGGACTGCTTGTATCGGAGTGCTTATATCAGAGATTTTAGATGCAGGCCGATATAATCCGATATTTGTTTTTTTGCTGATATTGGACCGATATCAAGATCAGATCGGGACACGGTTACTTATTTTATCTGTCTGTTTGTAAAGTTCTTTTTGCTTCATTTTCTTGTATGAAAAGTGCTATATAAATAAAGGTAGGTGGATTGATTGATTGATTGATTGATTGGTAGGGACAAAACATTTTGTATACTGCCTACAAGACATTTGAACTGCTAGACTGTGTCATAAGTGCTTTTCAAAGACTAGGCATGTGCTATACAAGCCAGACAAGAATAAAAAGGCATTAACATTATAGTATAAACATGATTTTGTTCACTTATTCTTCGGCCTGTGTTTTTGCAGCTGCCTCTTCCTCCCATCTATTGCCACAGTGAAAGGAGTGACAGCAGATTCAATCTCAACTGGAGGAATTGGAGGAGGTAACTGATGAGCTTATAACTCTGAAATATATTTATGAAGCTGAATGAGATAAATAAGAATATCCTTCTCTTGTTTCAGACTGCCGAGGCTTCCCTCCCACCGCTGGTCTCTCCTTTTCCTGCTGGTTTCAGATCAACAGGTTTAGCTCAGCCTGCGACTCGCATCCGATCCGTCTGCTGTCTGTGGTTCGCCACATGTCCCGCACAGAGCAGCAGTACGTCTGTCTGTCCATCTCTTTCTCTGCATGCGATGGCTGTCTGGTTATTTCCACGGAGGAGGAAACATTTACATACCTCGGTAAGGGCTCTAAAATGTGATCAATATTTGCTCTTTCTGAACTTTACCCAACGTTTACTGACTGACAAGAAATCTTGGAGAATTTGTTCGGCTTTCTTTAAAGCTTTTGAAACTCTCAGTTGTTCCTTATCAGCTGTGCTTAAAGCAGGAAGGCTTAATAGTTACATAAAACAGACTGAATTTTTTTTTCCATGTTTGTCACTAAGATATGATGGAGCCGGAGCTTTGCACTCCCACATCTTTACCAACATGTTTGAGGTTTCGCTGCTCCAGCATGCTGATCCCAGGTCAGTGGCACCACCTGACTGTGGTTATGGCGAAGGAAGTGAAGAAGACCTGTTTGGCTTCAGCATACTTCAACGGCAAGGCAGTGGGAACAGGAAAGGTATGACAAAAGATAAAGATTGTATCGCCATGTGGAGAACAGGGTTTGAAACCAACACCTGCCAAGTGATAGGTGCAGTTACTTTTTCTGTTGGCTGAGAGGGTTATGCAGGTTAAGTGCATGTACCAAAACAGACATATCTAAACACTTACTGAGTAAAAATTGTTTTTTTTTAGCACTTCTTTGTTTTTTTGATCTGATAAAACAGTGTGATCTGGGAAACGACTTAGTTGACAGCACTGAAAAATGCATGAGAAACAAAAACACAGTTTATGATGGTGGAAAAAAAACGTGTCTGCATTGTCTTGGTTATTTTAACTTCATGTTTTTTATATTTTACCTGCAGCCTTTGCTGATGAGATAGAATATTTAAATTTGACTTAGGGCTGGGTAACACATCAAATAAATTGTTTTCTGATTCAAAAATTAAAATCAAATTTTTCCTTGACTTATTCCAACCGTTAATTGTTGCAATGTTTGCAAATATGAAAAATGATAATTTACAGATTTCATGATGGTAGACCCTGTAAGGTTTTCACAAACACATGTTTAGGCTTTTATTTGTTTTTAAATGAGATTAATTTCTGATCAGAGAGTTCTGTTTTAATATACAGTTAAAACATCACAGCTTTCAATGTTTATGTAGACAGGCCTGCAGAGGTTTGAACTACATGATCAACATTAACTAAAAAATAGTGGATTATTTGCTTTTGACCATCTATGATCAAGCACTTCTCTGGATATGTATCCTGTTGTTTAAATTTTCCTGAATTTGCCCAGGTGATCCACATGTACGAACTCAAACTGCTGCTCTTTGGGTTTTTTTTTACCCTACCTCTCCTTGGACTGAAACACTTCCTATTGTGAAGGCAAAGTGTAACAAGCAAGTCAGGGAATTTACTGCTTACGTTGCCTCAGTGTTGTCCGGGAAATTTCAAGTTAGCTTTTTGAGCAATCTCTTTAAAGGTGTAACACTCAGTTTTACATATTTATTTGCGGTGGTATTAAAATGTGCACAGTTAATTAGACAAATACAAATTCCTCTATGGGCAGAAAGAAAGTCTTTGAAAGTCACCCAATTTTTAACTGGATGGTGATGGACACATTAGAATATTTTGTTTTTTAGTTTTGTAAGACTAGATAAACATCAATGCAGGCTGTTATGTTTTAATCCAGGGACTTCCAGTGAACCTTTTGTAATACCCATTGACTTACTTTTAACTACACCAATTATTACACCTTAGAGAACAAAAAATATAAGATGCCCAGTCTCACTCTTTCTTAACTTGTACAATCTTCACATTGGCTTATTTTAACATAAAAATCTGCATTTATCACTTGTAATAGCAAGATTTAAGCTGCTGTTCTTTGTTATGCGCAGAGTATTTTCAGAACAAATGCTAAAATATAGGATCTTTTTTTTTTAGCAAAGGACAAGACAGACAGTGTTCTTATAGTTTGTCAGTATATTGTAAGTACTAAAATCTATGGTGAGAGTAGGGAGCCTTGAAAACATTTTTCTGCTGAAGAGGGGCCTGGCAGAAAAAGTTTAGAAACCACTGGCGCAGAAGATCTCAGAGGATTTGATTGCTGTTCATTTTTCTGTTTTTTAATTTGTATGTTTGTTATTATATCCTCCAATTTCTACCAGATGAGGTATATTCAGCCGTTTCCTGGTCAGTATGTCTCCATGGATCCCACAGCAGTGATCGACGTGTACGCGCTGATAGGAACTCCAGCTCTCTGGAAGGAGCATGCAGCTTTAGTGTGGAGAGTGGGCCCTTCTTTCCTCTTTGAAGAGGCTCTCAGCGCTGAGGCTGTGCGTGTCATGTACTCACAAGGCACCGCATACCTGGGAAACTTTCTGGGACTGCGCAATGGAGGTGAGTCACAGCCTGCTATGGATCAATTTCCTGGAAGTCATTTCTACATGCTTTGTGCGTCATGTATGATCCTGGAGTAAGGTGAAATTACCTGTAGACATTACAGTGAACTCTTATATACACAATAAAAAAACTTGTTTCTGTAACCAAAAATTATGACCTAATGCAGCACAGTAGTTTTAAAAGGGATGCTGTTCCAAGAAGTGGATGTTTGAACAGGATTACAGCAAGACTTCTCAAGCTTTGACCTACTTTATAGAGTTTTCTGGAAAGTATGGGAGCTTTGTGATTTAGACAGATTTGAACATGAACCTTGACAGCGCTGCAGACTGACACAAGCAATGTCCATTTGTCCATCTATTAATTTATCTACCTATTTGTCCTTTTATTCATCTGTCATCCTATTTGTGCTTTCATCCATTTATCTATTAATCCATATATCTCTCCATCCATCCAACCACCAGTATGTCTCTTTTGAAATGTTTGTTTTGTATACTTTCATCATCAAATACAATATAATGCAAATTTTTTTCATTTTCATCTTTTTTCTCTTCTAACAAGAGAACTGAGAACACAACATTCCTAAAACACAGAGACATGTATGTCTCTTCATCCATTAATCAATCCATATGTCCAGTCATCTATCCATCCGTCTACCAGTCCATCCAGACATCCATTCTTTATATACCCGTACACATTAATTCCACCATTCATCAGTCCATCAATTAATCCTTGCATCCAATAATTTACTATCCATCCATCCACCTTTCTTTCAGTACTTTCATCAGTACATGTCTGTTTATTTATCCATCAGTCCGTCCATCCATTTGTTTATTCATCCATTTATTTTTCCATTCATTATTCCATCCATCAGTCAGTCTGTTTGTCATCCATTTCCTCCATTCATTTGTCATCCACTCATCTGTCTGTCCTTCATTTCATTCATTCATCTTTTTATTTATCCATCAATCTATTTCTCAATCCGTCCATCAGTCTGTCCATTATACATCCATCAGTCCATCAGCTCATCCATCCATCTATCCCTCCGTCCAATGATCTATCAATTTTTCTATCTATCAGTCTTTTTGTTCATCAATTCTGTCACTGATCTACCAACCGTTTGTCCGTCCATGTACTGTATCCTTCAATCCAATCATACATCTGTCCATCCATTCCACGGTCCTTTTGTACACACATCCACCTGCCTGTCTGTCCATTTATCATTCATAAATTTTCTTTACATCCATCAGACCCAACATTCATTCATCCATCCATCTACAAATATTTCACTGCTTATCAGGCCTTTTGATGTGATGGTGACAGACTATGCAAGTTGAACAAAATGTCCTTCCCAAACACTTTTCATCCTGTTTTGTGAAGTGTTGATGACCAGATGCCTGCCTACTTCAAACAGCTTCTTTTTGATTCTGTGTAGCTGCAGTTTTTCTCTTTCCTTGGATTACCTGAGCTCTTTGGCCATCTCTCATTTCAGCTTGTTTGTGTTTTTATTCTTTTAGTCACCACCCAAAGCATGTGACTATCACTGAGGGTTGGAACATAGAGTGACTTGTAAATCAAAAGCTTTGCCTCTTGGAGCAGCTGCATTCTCACCACAGTGGTTTGGCACAACGCTCACAATATTCTGATGCGACACGAAACCAGCTGTCATTCTTATCGCCCTTTTTACCCTTATATGTGAACAATGTTTAATTTTAAAGTCATCCACATGCTAATTATGTTAGCCATCAACTGTCAGGAATGCAGTTAGTCGAGTCAGCCTTTTATGATTATTTTTTGTCATTTTTGTGTTCCCACCACATCACGCAGAAAATTGTGTTAACGTGGTGCTTACTGCATGCATTCACGATTTTCTCTGCAGAACATGTGTCGGGGGTTTGAACCTCATGAACTAAAGCAGTACAGCCATGAAACTGGATTCTTCAGATTCTTTGTCCTCAAGAGCTACATGAGAAGAAAACAGGGCATAGAAGTATGTCCTGGTTTCCTAATGTCACCTCTCTTTGTGTCCAGGTCATGATCCGGATGCTGAGGCCATCCCTCTCAGGCTGGTTCCTGAAGAGAGGATTTCATTCGGCATCAATCCAGGAATTTCTACGCTGACAACAGTGGCTCAGATCAGAGAAGATTACAATGAAGTGGACTGCCGACTCATTGCTAAAGAGGTAAGGTGAGTCCATGATAAACCAATGTGCTTATTTTTTTGATGGAGAAAAGTGACCTCTGTTTCTGATTACAGATGGGGATAACGTCTCGTGATCAATCCACACCTGTGTTCTTCACCCGAAACATCAGCCAGCATCTCAGTGGGACAGCTCGCACCATTGGAGCAGCCCTGGTTGGACATTTTGGTAAAAAAAAAGAAGAAAAAGGAAAAAGCTTATTTGCATTTGTCTTTGATTCTTGTTGGGACCCCATTATAAATGTTTATCTTCTCTTCAGGCGTGCGTACATTCACTCCCAGCAGTGCATCCAACGGTTTCCTGTATGCTGGAGGGCCTGCAGTGATTCTCAGCCTGGTTGCAATGGCGCCAAATGACAGTGCTCTCTATGCTGCTGTGAAAGTTCTTCTCTCTGTGCTGGAGACCAACTCTGCCATGCAGCAGGAAATTAATCGCATCAGCGGGTATAAGGTCTGTCCCTTTCAATCAGTTCAGCAGCTGAACATCAAGTCTTAACAAACTTTAAAACTGAGTATCTAATCATTGCCATCTATGATTGTGTGTGCAGGGTTTCCACAGCCTTTTAAAAAAGTCTTTTTAAATCTTAATTTACAATTTTGTTAAAGGGACTGTGAGGAGTTTCTAAGTAATTACAAAAAAGTCTCACTTTTAGATATATGCCTGATGGAAATACACACTTTAAGATGAGTTTTATAGCATCAAAATAGGTTATCTATAAATGCTATTCCTTAGCCTTCCGGTCGGGTCGGGCAGGACTGGACTGGCCTGGATACTCAACTTCGAGAACAAGACAATTAAAACTAGAGAAAATTTATATTATTCGGACACGTCTTAGAGCACCGGGCTGTAAGTAGCGATATATATAGCCGCCTACAAAACTACGATAATAAGTTTTCCAAAAATTGCTTGTTGTCACACATGAAAAACTACCGCTACGTAACTAGAAAGAGATACATTACCTCGTCGCTTTGCATCCTGTAAGTTGTTGAAAAAAGAAGTTGTAAAGCAATGTAGAGTTCTGAGGCGCTGGATTTATTAGCATCACAACAAACAAACGCTTTAGTTTGGGTCGCGTCTTTTGGTGCGTTCCAGTTGTAGTCAGAAGTAGGAATTTTGAGTTCCGAGTAGGAAACTGCAGCTGGAACGTCCCCTGAAGTCGGAATTTCCTACAGAGAACTCGGTGAAACCTCACCACCCCCGAGTTGACAATCGAAGATGAATGCCTCCAGTGTGAACAGTTATTTAGCTCCCGTGATACACCATTTATTTGCACTTCTGACTGGGGTGTGTCGCTCTAGATCAGCTGTATGCATAGTATTGTTAGACTTGTATTTACAAAAATGCTGCCATAGTGATAATCACATTCTTCATGTGATATTTGTGAACAACAACGCAAGGCGTGCTAACAATAGCTAACAATAGCCTGGTAGATCGACATGTGTTTTTCCGACTTCAACTGGAACACCGATAAGTCGGAGATGATGTCACTCCCATTTCCGAGGTTACTAGAACGCAGCACTACGACAGTCGCTGCGCGTGCTCATGGGTAGCAGAGTCTTTATTTCGCTGGTAATAGATTCTCCTCACAGTCCCTTTAAATCCTGAAACATTCCTTTTTTTAGTATTGAGAGGTTTTAAAGTTTTGATGTTGGTTTACTTGTGACTTAAAACTCAGCTGGTGTGTAACTGCTTACTAGGCTGTCAGCACATGAGATTCACAGGATTTAAATCATAGCATTTGACTGTTTAGTTACAAAATCTGGGACACCATAGTTTAGCTAATACTGGGGGGGGGCAGTGTGGCTGGAAGGATTGCAGACATGCTCTGACCATATGTAGAGGCTCTTGTCTCATCTGGGTGACTCAGGTTTGATTCCAACATGACTCCCATTTGCCTCATGTCTTCCCTTGCTCTCTACTACCCTCTCCAGGTCTTTGCACTGTCTTCCCACTATCAATAAAGACCAAAGAGTTTTTTTTATTTTAAGAAAAAAATCATGAAAGCTGCGAACCTCAGCATCTCCCTGCTCTTACATTGATAAAAACAAAGAACACGTGCAAGAACTTACTTTTATTCTTTGAGAACATAAAAAATAATACAATACAAAATACAAAGTATAAGTATGACTAAGAATATTTTACTTTGAAAATCTCATAGCTCAGCTGTGAATCTGAACTTGGTTTTTTGACTCTGAGGAAGCAGCTTAACTTTATCACCAGTAAAGCCAGTATGTCGTCACATTAACCAGATTTTGAAACTTCAGTAAGTTATTCTTCACATGTGAGCCAAAGAAGTCCTTGGTACTTCATAATGTGTAGCAGTGTTGAACACTGTTTTTACAGAAAGGGAGCTTTGAAGATGTCTCCTACCTCCTTGCTTTCAATGCCCTAACTTAGCCTGTAAAAATTATTTGGTACATTTATTTGCTCTCATTTGATTCCCAAATAAAAACTGAGAGGAATCCCTTTATATTGTCTGTGTGGTCTTGAAAAAATACTATTAAAAGCAAAATGATAAAACATGAGATATCTGTTCAAGCTTTGGGTAATTAAAGTGAAAGGATTTTTGTAAAAAGTGGGAACAGAAAAAAACAGAAATTCTTCAAAAATCTCCCGGATTCTGATTATTACCAGAGGCCTTCACATCGTTCTTGTGCCATGACCCGCATTCCAACATTGAAGTTTCAGTCAAACTCTTCTGGGAATACTTTGAGTTGTCTTGCTCACAGACAAACAAACAGACAAAAACGTAACCTCCTTGGTGGATGTAGAAACCGATTATGACGTGGACTTCAAACCACTCCAAAAGAATGACATACATGTGGCATAATTAGAATCAGTTCTGTGTTACAAATATCAGAAGATCACTGATGTTTTGCCAAAGTGTCACTATTTTTTCTTTGTTGTCTCTGAATAAATATCTTCATAATCGTAGATTTGACTTTAAAGTCATCACTCACCTTAAGTTTGCCCTCTTTCTAGCTGCTGGCCTTCCTGTTGAAGATGAAGAGCAGTCTGGTCAGCCACAGAACCTTCCAGCTGATTCTGTATCTGGCGAGTTCTGTTGAGTTGAGCTCTGGATTCGGATGTATGCAGAACACACCTGCTTTCCAGGCCTTGCTGTGTGACCTTGAGGTAAGCACCTAGGCTTAAAGGGATATGCTAACTTTTTTGTTTTTCTTGTTTTGCCTCACTTCCCTGTCCATGACAAGCAGATAGACACCGTTCTACCAAATATGCATGCAGTAACAAGTAAGAGATGAGCAATGCTTGCCCACCGCTAATTAGCTTAGGCTGCCTCTCCCTTCAGTTATCAGATAAACTATTCAGCAACTCTAAACGGTCCTGTCCGTCAACTCGTGTTTTTATAGCTTTATGTTACGTTACTATCATCATATTATCTACTTCCGCTTGTAAACAGCGGCTATGTTTTGTTGACCGTTTGTCCTCGAGAAGTGGCATTTGTAAACAAGTTGAGTCTTTTGAATGGGTCTATTGATTGAACAATGAGATTCAATATATAGTTGTGAGTGAGCTTTTAGTTTGCGAGCCATTATTAAATGCAAATTGTCTGCAGAAACGATTAACTCACTCACAGCTGCAAATTTGTTTTCATCGTTCACTTAATAGAGCTTTTCAAAAGACTCATCGTGAATGTAACAACGTAGCGAAAACCACCTGGACTGCTTGTTAGTAGGTCAACAAAACAAAACCTTCGTTTATGAGTAGAAAAAGATAAAACCATGTTAGCAGAACACTAGAGAAGCACTCGGAGAGCGCAGACCTCCGCCAGCAGCACAGTCCTCACCCATATTGTGATTTTAACCATAAATGTTATTCCTACCTTTATTTCATCTAGATATTTAGATTCCTTGACCATGAAAACATACCATTAGCAACTGGATTATAATTACTTCTATTTTAGTTCAGTAGTTATTCACGAAAATGGCATTTTTTGTCATGGCGGCCAGACGGTGATCCAGATCACTCTCAAAATCTAATCACTTGTTCCTTGTCCTAATTTGGACATTTCCTGAAAATTTCATCGAAATCCATTCATAACTTTTTGGGTTATGTTGCTAGCAGAGGAACAAACAAACAAACAACAAAACAAATAAACAGACGCCAGCAATGACATAACCTCCTTGCAGAGCTAATAATGTAACAGAACACAATAAAAAAGTCACAATAAGCACACAGGACCTGAAGAGTTGATAACTGTAGGCAGAGGCAGGCTAACATTACCCACTAACTCCCAGTATTTAAGCTAAGCTGACTAGCAGTGGGCGAACTCTGTCCATCTCTTTGTTGTTACTGCACGCATAGTCAAAAGAATGGTGTCTATCTGCTTGTTGTGGACTCAGGAGTGAGGCAAAATACAAAAACAAAAAATGTTGGCGTTCAAATCAGAACTTTTATATTTCCTCTCCACCTTGAACTGCATTTAAAGCTTGTATTTTTAACAACTCCTTCTCTATGTCATCACCAGGTGTGGAAGAAGACCTCAGATAATCTGGACATTGCAGTTCTCAATCACTTTTCTGAAATCCTGAAATCCTCAAGGTAACTTCCACGGTAGACTCCCTGTGACCACATCACACAGAAATGTTCTAGCTTTAATCGAATTTATTCTAAACTCGCGTGGATATAGCAACAAGTTACATAACTCAACAAAGAAGCTCCTGTTCAGGATTGACAGCAGAGTCTATCTGCCCTTCTGTGAACTCTACTGCAAACACTCATTAATGACAGGAGCATACACTACAGAAATGGCTCAAGGAATGTTACAAAGTAGAGTATTAGTACTACAAACTTGTGTTTTTCTGTCTTAGGAAATGTAAAGTGATTGATAAAATTGTTTGCGTTATGTTTTTGCAGTGACGGCCTGAATACAGACATCCTTCATAGTAATGATATCCTACTGAAGCTGCTGTTTAAGCTTTCTGATCCTGCTGTGACCGTCATGAGGGTTAAGACTATTTCAGGTGTCATCACAGCCCTACTGAAGGATCACTTCACTCCTCTTGATATAAGCAGGTACAGTTTTGACAGTTTCTCTGTGTCTGTTTTATGTTACATGCCTGATTGTGTTACTGTATCAGGACATCTGTCCAAGTCCCTGTTTCCTTCTCTCTTTTTGTCTTCTTTTACTCCATGTTATAAACAGATTTGAGGTGTGCCGTGTCACTTTGATATTGACAACATTTATTTTAACATTTTTTTAAAGCTTATTGACAAATGATTTAAAAAAAAACATCCTCCCTTCAACAACTTAAACTTATACAAAAGCCTCCAATAACATTCATCCCTTGTAGATCCCAACAGTCCTCTGACCTCCTCTGGTCTTCAAATTTTATTTTGGGCAAGACTTTAAATTCAAAATTGAGGTCTGGCCCTAAACTGTCAGATGTAATTTTGCACACTTGTGCCTAGTGTTGTGTTACTCCATCTTGGCTTGTCTCGGTCTTGGTCTCGACTCCCAAAAGTCTTGGTCTTTTCTTGGTCTCGGTGCATTATGGTCTCCGACCAGTCTTAGGGCGTTTTCACATTAGGTCCACTTGTTTCGAACCGTGCTGCTGCGCGGTTCGCCATGGGCTCGCCCCCCTCCCCCTTCCCACTGGCTTTCATTCACACTGGCAATATCGAACCATGCCCGGACCCACCTGTGTATTTACTTAGTTTGAAACAGCAGGGGGCGATATGCACGTAACTGGTTACCAAACCTGCTACAGAGGAGAATGAAGAAGAGACTACCATGGTAACCATTTCCTACACCAAACAACCAATGTTTACGTTTCGGTCTCTTCTACATTTTCCTTCAAATGTGTTTTTTTTATCGTGTTTGAGATGGCATCAGCGACCTTCTGGACCCTCGTAAATCATCGTAATCCTCAACCAGAATAAACAAATCGACAAACTGAGTAGGCAAAAGATTCAACCGCGGGATTAACAGGAAGTAATGCATCAAAAGTAGATCAGTTCGGACCACTTTGCTTCACACCAGTGAAACCGCACCAAATGTCGGGAGATGGAGCAGATCGAGACCACCCCTTCATGGAGGTCTCGGACCGGCTGATTTGGTGTGCACCAAAGTGCGGTGGTTGCATTCACATTGATACTAACGTACCAAACCCTGGGCCAAAACTTCTTTGGTGCATACTAAACGTGGTTGGTGTGAAAACGCCCTTAGTCTCGGATAGTGTGGTCTTGAGCACAACACTTCTTGTGCCATTTCTGTTCTGTGTTCATTTCAATGAATAGGTTTTGGTTTTAATATACATTCTTTATCTTTACAAGGTTTGGACTCTTCCTGGTCTACACACTTCCACCACTTGCTGACACAGATGAAGGCAAAAAGACTCCTGACTGTGACCTCTTGCATGATGAATCAGGTAAAAGTTTTAACATACTGGCTCATTTTTAAAGATTGCTCAAGGAAATTTCTGTTTGTGTTGATATGACAGTCCAAATCTGACAGTTTTGCCCTGTAAATGCACAAAGGAATTTTATTTTTCATTCTACTTCTTGGCCTCTGGACAGCGAACAACATTGCAAAGCATTGAGACAGGAAAAGCTGATTAAAACTCTTTTTTTAATTATTATTAACTAAGTGTAATGTGTAATGTTTACTTCCTCTTGTGTGTGTACACAAGAGGAAGCATGACTGTCAGAAGCAGATTTGCGTAAATAAGTTGTTTAATATTCCTGAGGTTGGCTAAGATAAGATGGCATGACAAGGTCCTTGGTTAGTTTTCCTCTTATAGTCAGTTCACAGTGGTCTGACATATTTGAGCCCACTTCACCCAGAGTTCAAAAACTATTTTTTTTTCTGTTGCCTCAAACAAAAAAAAATTTCATTTCAGTAACATAACTGTGTTTACAGTGTCTGTTAAATCATTCAGCGTGGGGTGCATAAGGTGGTAACCCGGTTTCAGTTTTGGCTTTTTAACAAGCACAAATCAAAATGCCTAACATGCCTAGTGTATCAGTGCATCTTACCAGAAAAATCTACATTTCCTTGAGACTGAGGACTTGCAATGATGTCAAAATCTGTGACCAAGTCTAGCTGCTGGCCGGCAAACAACAATGTCTAAATGTTATCATAACCAAAACCCAATGAGGAGACTCACATCCTTATTGTTGAGGGCTTTCTGCTTTACACTTACAAACCTTTGATCGATGTGCTGAACCAACGCTACCTTATTTCCATCCCGTATGAAGAATGCAGAAAAAGGGGATGCTCTAGGAACCGCACAGTGCCTGATCCACCCGGCCTGTTTGATAGCCTTATCTGGCCAATGTATCTACAACAGAAGAACCCAACACTCAGAATCATATTGATATTGTTATAATCCCCGCCAAGAGGTTTTGTTATTATGTTTTTGGCCCTTTATGCATATGTGTTTTTTTGTTTGTTAGCAAGATTACACAAAAATCTGCTGGATGGATTTTGCCAAAATTTTCAGGAGATGTTGGTAATGGCTGAACTATAACATTATTCGATTTTGGTGCTGATCCAGATAACCAGCATTAGTTTAAGATTGTTTTTTGCTTTTCAGCTGTCTAACTAATATTGATATCAACATGATTCTGAGTGCTAGGTGTGGGTTTCCATGGTCAATGAATCATATCATGATGTGATTTAACTATAAGAAAGTGATTGCTATGTATCATAGTTTTGAGTTGGGGCCATGACCAACATCTGAAAAATTCAGCAGAATCCACCCAGTAGTTTTTGTGTAATCTTGCCACCAAACAAACAAACTCACAGGGAGACACATAACCTCCTTGGTGGGAACAATAAAAGAACGGTCTTGTCCTTTTTTGTAGCTCAAAAAGAGGCATTAGTGTCAGTTTCAGTCTGTTTTATAACACCTCGCATCAGTTTTAATGTGTTAGATGAATCTTTAAATTAAAAATAAAATGTCATTTATCATAACTTCCTTTATCTGTGCTGCAGCTCAGAGCTCTGAACCAGCAAACCTCACCTGGACCCGTAACCAGATGTTACTTTCTCTTTGTGAAATCCTCGACTCAGACAGTCTAACTCAAGAGTGAGTAACATGTTTTACTACATCGTCAAACCAAAACTTACTCTTATTCTGGTTTCCACAGTATATAAAATCTCTTTTGAATTTCTGTTCTGTTTTCATTCCCCACTAGTCAAAAGACAGACTTATTTGATACTCTGGGCAGCGATTGGTTCTTGCTCTTCCTCCAGCCGCACCTTCACTCATCCACGTTGAAACTTGGCCTCGTCCTGCTCACACACTTCCTGTTTGGTCCCAGCCAGCAGAGCACCTTCAGGGACGGGATCCTTCCAGCGACGCTCATAGAGGGCATGGAGGAGCCCTCTGCTGTCATGGGTAAGAAAAGTTCATTGATTTCTCACATTGAAGCATTATTTTTATTTAGATATATTAAGTAGTGTCTTTACTTAACCAAGTTTTGTCTTTTGCTCTGCCACCAGACAACCTGCGAGCTCACTCCTGGTCTCACGAGTGCTCGAGCTCTTCGTGTCCCGGCTTCGATGTTCTTTTGGGCCTCCTGATCAAACTCTGTCACCTGCCTCAGGTTTATGAAGCTCTGGCTGCTCTGCTGCTGGAAAAGAAGTTATGCCACACTGCTGAGGAAAAGGTGAGCTGTATTTTATATTGTGAGTTGTCTTCTATGTCATTACAGTACAGTGATAGTAATAATGATGTTAATTTGATGCACAGGTGACTTTGGATGATGCTCTACAGTCTCTGATTGACAGTCAGGCAGAAATTCCGTCCCAGCAGCTCTGCGTTGAAGCCGCGATGATTCTGCTTGAACTGGTTAAAGTCATCATCATGCAGGTAGGAGCTTAGAAATCAAACATCCCTCCAGTTTTTCAACACAGCTCAGTCATGTATGATGTGTTTTTCTTTATGTTTTCACAGCCTGTCATTGCTACTAGTGACACTCAAGGCACTGATGCATTGTGGGAGTTGCGGCTTCCTGCAAGTGTGATGCAGTTCTTTTGTCTGCTCCACAACTGTTGGCCAAGAGACCCGCTGTGGACGTCACCAGAGTTCCTCCACACGCTCGCAGGAGTTGTTTATCCTGTTGATAGCTCAGAGGTTTGTGTGTTTTCCTCTCGTTTGTGATGTACATCTCCTTTTTGATCAGAATGATTCGATTTCAGACTTTTTTTTTTAAGGCTGAGGCTGGTCCTCAAGAAACAGCTGAAGTTGAGGACATTTTCAGGAGTCACCCAAACAGGAAGCCGGTGTGCGACTTCATCAGGATTCTGCTGATGGACAGTCTCCTCAACGTGTCTGTGAACAGCAGCTCACACCCTCTTGTTGTGCTGCTGGAGGTGAATATAAACACATACAAACAAGACATGTAGAGTAGGGTAGAGTAGATACATTATTATAAAACAGAGCCTTAGTAAAAAAAACTTAATGACTGTTCAGCTTTTTTAACAAAGTGCAAATGAAACAGGAATTCCTCTGAAATAGATCGAGGAAAACTTTTCGTCAAAGCACTTAGGAAAGGAAAGCTTCCGGGAATCTGAATTTCCTCACTTTAAGTAGGTAATGAAATAAAATTAAATGATACAATCTTGCAGTCAAGCATTTAACTGTAGCTTTGCAGCAAAATAACGAAACAGTGGGTATCAACCGATGTGGAAAGGTCCACTAAGTTTCTTTATATACAGACGACCTTATGTCATTTATATCTGACCTTAAAGTCTCAATTCCAAAGTGCATGGACAACATAACACAGCTTGGTGTGGCCTCCGGCTACAGAATTAATTCACTGACATGTACCCTCTCCTTTAAGTTATTGCATTCCGTACTTATGAACCTCACAAACCTTTTTTTCAGTGTACTAACCTCTGTAATATTTTTTAATTCTGAAATATTTTTTTACAGTTTAAATGTTTAACAAATCACTCATTTTGGACTTATATTTAAGTATGCTTTTTAAATGTGTTTTAACATAACTTTCATGGGAGAGAAAGACCTGTAAGATGATTTAAATGTCCTCTTATCAGTGTTCTGTGTTGTTTTTTACAGGCAGTTTACCTCATTTATAGTTGATCTGATTTGCTGTAAGTGAGAGAAAATGTCTCTCAATTATAGAAAAGTTTGATTTATTGGAAAAAGCAGTGACATTAAAAATCAACTTACACTCAGAAAAAAAGTATTTTTATGGTGCTGCTTCCCATTTCCTCACATATAAAGCAACAGTCACTATGTTATCAGTTAAACCAGCATAGACAATCACATATCAATGCTCATATAACATTATTATGTTGCTGACAAAGAATAATACCCAAATTAAGGCCCTGTGGTTTTCCTTATTTACTGCAAGACTCTCATCCCTCCAGAAGGTGCCACTCTTTACCCAGAAACTGCAAGGGGCAAATCCAAAACACAGTTTATGGTTTGAAACACCACTAGGTGGGGAAGGAGACCAAGAGGCCAGAGTTTAGCAGTGCACATAACAGTCTTGCGCCTCAGACTTTATGAAATGTGTTCACATCATTGTCATTAAAAATCAAACTAAGAAGCGTGTCATTGTGCTAAAGCTTGTTAAAATCCAATATTTAGTTCTAATCTGCTTTGTTTGACAGTTTTCTCCTGAAGGTGCATCACTTGGTCAGAGGCAAAGCTTCCAAACCGAACTGCTGGAGTTCATCATGGACACGCTCCTCATGCTCAGCAACAAGGAAGAAAACAGCACTCACTTCAGCTCACAAGGTTCAGCGACTGTGTCCTCTCTTCTCATAGCTCCAGATAGCGTCACCATTTATGATACACATGAAACAAATCAAAAATACCATGTTTTTTTTTTCTCTCAGACTGTAGGAATCAGGCTCCTGAAGAGCAGATGGGCATGTTGATGGAGAACGTGGTGCTCTTCAGTAAAACTGTGCTGCAGAAGCTTTACAGTGGAGCATGTGTGAGCTGTCCGGAGAGTTTGCTCAACTTCTTTGCTGATCAGATTGTGGTGGTAAGATGAACACACAGGGAAATTCTTGAATGCAAAAGCTAGGAAGTGTTTCTGTGAAGGTTAAACAACATGCAAACCTGTTAATCAAATCCAAAACACACATTAACTACCATTGGGGCTTGGGCTATATAAATCAGTGGGAGCTCTGGATCATGACAAAAGAGTTAAAATGCTCTGCTGTGTCCTCTCAGGCTCTGGAGAAAGGCCAAAGTCAGAAAGAGAAGACGGTGTCGGCCCTTTACTCGTGCACAGATAAAGTGCTGCTTCATTTCTTGTCTCAACCGCGACAATCCCACGAAGAAAAGGAAGTGATTGTCAGGACGCTGCAGACTGTTGTGGAACGCTGGGATGTTGTTATGGCAACCTACAACTCCAACGTGAACTTCATCATGTGCCTTCTTCGCTGTCTGTTACTGATCCGATCTGACAGGTAAAAGGAGAGACTCACAAAATTGTCTGCAGTTAAGTTTAAATAAAAAAATAAATACAAAATAACAGTAACACAAACATAATGAAAACAGAAATGAGGGAGAACAAAATCATGTTCCAAATGTGGTGTACATAAATTAAATATGGAGAGATTGTCGAGATCAAATATGAATGATCTTTATTAAAATCATGATGGGAAACAAACCAACCTAAGAAACAGACCATTTTGATTCCAAAATTAATCTAAATGCAAAACTTGTTAAACTAAAGAAATGTGTTGGAATTTTTGAAAGTTTGCTGGTAAAACATTTAGAGCACCTATTCAAAATCTATTATAAATATATTTTTTATTATCTGCTTTTAATATCACACTTTGATCACACTTCAAAAATATATATCTAAAGGGAAACCCATTAAAGATGAAAATACTATTGATACTTCTTTATACAAACTTCACATAATGAGTATCTCAAAATGTATCTTTGGTGTGTCTATGAAATTCATGCTTTAAATAAAAGCCTAATCACACACTTTTAACAAAGGTACTTTTTATATGTTCAGAAAAAAATTCTCATGCTGTAAATGTAGTTTGGTAGTTTCTGATTGATTTAATCAACGTCTTATTTTTTCTACTGCTTGCACATTCATTGTATGCTCAAAGTATGATTATAATATTTAGAAAATTATGCTCTGATTTTACTGTAGGTTCATTTGGATTAGTAGACTTGGAATGTGCCCAATGTACTTAACTTTTGTTGATGAAGATGGATAAATAAATAAGTTCATATTTTATTGTTCCTGAAGGAAATTTGGGTTTCAGCTGTGACTTCAGATCCTGTCTTTAATAAGAGAGGCTGCTGGCTCTCCCTTGCAAAGAAAACTGAGTCATATGTTGGATGCATATAATAAACTTCCCACTAAAGATAAACCGCTGTTCGAGAGCAAGAGGAGCAATAAAACCCGAAAAATTAGGTCACGCTCACAGAGAGCCGTTTGAGGCAGCTTGTATACACAAGCATCAGAACCAGACTTGTATCTAAATTTAAAATTAAATACATTATAAGTACATTTACTGCAGGAGTGGGAAACAAGAGTCCTGTGGGCGACATGCGGCCCTCCTCATTCAGTTCGGCCTGTGGGTCGATTTTAAAAAAGTCTAAAAATTGCACCCATTAAAAATAAAACAGAGAAATTTGGTCTGATTCACTTTAGCACCATGTACAGATGAAAAACACATTGCAGCAGGAAAAATGGTCGATTTTGTTCTTTACAAGTAATGAATAAATACGGGATCAATGATAGTTTCTGCAAATGTTTTTAATAAAGCATCATTAATGCATTTGGGAAGAATATAAGTCACATCAAACTTAAATAATTAGCACAGCTGATTTGGGGTGCTGGTTTGGCGTAGTGGTTAGCACCCCATGTACATGCTTCTGCCGGTCCAGGTTCGAATCCCGCCTGTGACCAGTTTGCAGAGTGTCTTCCCCTGCTCTCTCTCCCCCTTTCACAAGCCTATCCACTGTCTCTCTCCTATCAATAAAGGCACAAAAATGCCCAAAAAATACATTTAAAAAAAAAAAAAAAAAAAACAATACATCTGATTTGTCCAATGTAATTGTGATGTCCACATCAAATAAACAATAAATATTAATAATAATTACCCTCACTTGGACTCATTTAAAATTAAGGTTAAATAAATTAATTTTAAAAAGTATACACTAGTTGTTGTGCTGAAAAAAACAATAAATTTAGGTTTACAGAGAAATTGATCTTGAAAACATAAATTCTTATTTCAGGTATTTTTATAACATGATTCATATTGTTCTTTTTTTTTTTTATAATAGTTTGGCCCCCTGAAACTGTTAACAACATTAATGTGGCCCTTTGGGTAACCAAAGTTGTTCATTCCTGATTTTAGAACATTTTAAAAGAGAGTACACAAATATCAGCATATCAAAAGTATACATTCTTAAAATAGTCCCATCTAGTAGGTAATAGGACTCTAATTGTACCTAAAATTGAGCTTTGTTTTTCCACTGCAATATGATGGAAGCTTATTTATTCAAAATAGATGGTTTTAGGACACTGTGAACTCACTATCTTTTTATTAACCCTTTCATGTATGAATTATTAAACCAAAAAGGAATATTTTTTCAGTGTTTCTTTGTTATTTTTAAATAAGTTTCATCTGCCCACTTCACCGTGCATCAACAGTATAAACAGCAATTTTATGAAATTAAACAAAGATTCACAAACACATGCCTTTGATAGACATTTATTAAGCGTAAGTAAAGGAAAAAGAAAAATCTGAAGTAAATATATTATTGCTGTTTAATTAAACTATTCACTTGTGAATTTCACCAACATTTAAAAAAATGCCAAATTATGTGAAATATGAATACAGGAATAATATAGAATTTGTCCTTTGTTGGTTATTTTGGATTTATGATGCAATATCTCAATATGGTAAAAAGGGCAAAATCAATATTTTAATGAATCTTAACACAAGGCTTTGGAGTTCACAGCCTGGTAGTTGGACATAGTATTGCAACCTGAGAGTTTAAAATTTATTCCAAATATCTGTTTACTGTAGTTGACATCATGCATGAGAGGGTTAAACTAAGATCAAACATACTTTTTATTCTATTCTCATTTTTTTTTTCCACTGGGGTCTCATTGCATCATCTTTAAGATCTTAAACAATAGCTTTTCATACTTGAAAATAAATTTTTGGATATATTTACAGATGGAGAACCTTGTTAGTCCTTGAGGAAAAATTGTTTTGTAGCTTTTAGTAACATCCATGAAACATATAGAGGAGCTGTCAGTAGTCTGTGATTATAAGTCTGTTGTTTGTAAAGATAACACACTCAGAAGCAGTTAACAGTTTGATTGGTGCACGTTTTACAACCCACTGTTTCCCCTGTGTTATTTAACAAGACACAAGGCAAACCAAAGCTTTTCTATTGCATACTAACCAAAGGGTTGAAAGAAAACACCCACTGTAGCCACTGTACAAATGATAAGCTTTATTTGACTTTAAGTTAAAAAAAAAAAGGTTAAGTTTAGATCAGTGCCACAGACATTTTTGTGTTTGCAGTTCAGGTGGTGCACCAAGGATGGTGGTGTGAAAAGAGGGATTGTGGTTTACTTATAAATATGGTAAAATAGATCAAAAATATGCCCCAAATGACTTTAAAGAAGGACCTTTTGTGGTTATGTTGCTTAAATATTTTGAATTCCACATGATGATACCACACAAACATTAAAATGATGAATCTTTTGTTTTTCCGTCGATTCAAGCACTCATCAAAATACATTTTATTTTGCAATAATAAATTTACTGCATTTACAGAAGATAAAATGGGCTTGTTCAAGGCTCTATACTCATGAAATATTTAATTGTAATTTGCTGTTTCTCTTTGTAGTTACCCTGAAGGTTTTGGATGGGTGGTGCAAAAGGCCGACAAGAAAACTTATTCCAACCTGTTTGGTACCAAAACCAGACCTTCCTCACACCTCAGGAACGGGGCCGACCTTACCACAGGTATGAGCACAAGTATGAGAGGGTTTATTTACATTCATGACATTTTTGTAGTTTCTGAGTCCAGAGGAGAGGCTTAAACAAACGTGTCTCAGCTGACAGAGAGCTAGTGACCTTAGCGGAGACCTGCTGGTCAAAGATCATGACGGAGAGGCAGCACACGCTCGAGGAGACCTACAAGATCGAGATCTCAGCGAGCCACAGCGCGCAGACAGAACCTGTCAGCATGACAGACATCAGCCCGCTGTGGGAGGAGATGGCACACAAAGCTTGGTTACTGCACACAGGTGACCTCTCGCTCTAATAACATCCGTAGAAAGACAAGATGCTGGTCGTTTATCTAATGTTTGTGTGTCTTACAGAGTCTGAGAAAAAGAGGTTAGCCAGCGCTTCTCTGACCAAGTTTGATGTGATCGGTACGGCTGTTCGCTTCGCTTTTGGCAAACAGGACAAAGACTCCGTGACAGCAGAGGTAAATACAAAGGCCGGATAACTTTATTTAGGAAAAATCTGATCACAACGTTTGTCAGCAACTTCTGTTTGATAGAGAGAGAACAATAAAACAGAATAATGCTGTGTTGTTAACAAGAGGAGATAAAGTGACATGTTAGATGAGTATGAAAAATTCAAACTTTATATGACTCCAACATGCATAATCAGTCTGTCATCATACAAGCAGAGGTAAAAGAGCCCTAGGACTGTGTGTGTGTGTGAGTTTCTGCACAAAGCAGAGCATAAGCCATGGATGAGTTTAACTCTAGAGAATGCCAGGGTTAATGATTTCATAAAGTTAGACACAAATGCATACCTTTGACTTTCTGATAAACTCCATCAGCTTCATTCACTGATGTGTTTACCATGCAGAAGGTAAGACAACTCAAGTTTACACCGAAGTATATACATGTTTTGTTTTTTTTGTTTTTTTCAAATTACTTTATTGAACACTTACAGGATTAACAGACTGTACATTTTGCCATCTTTATGTGACACCATAGGTGAAGGAAGCAAACAAAAGATAGTAACAATGATAAAATAAAAGGTAATAGTGGAAACCTGCCATCCTTAGATCCAGTCAACATCATTTGTATCTCCCCTGTGATCATCATATACAATTATCTTTTGTCTTGACATTACCCACAAGAGAACGACTGCACTACACTAAACACAAACCATTAACAGTCGTATCTCCTGATGAACGTAAACAGAACATCAGTATGAAGCATATTATTAATGCAGATACTGCTTGACACCCCCATGCCTTGCTCCAAACAGCAATGGTAAGATCCCCGAAAATGTGTTTATCTCTGTGATGAAACATGAATTAAATGATGATTAAACATTTAAAGGTAGTTTAAACTTAATGAAGTAATACTACTTAATTGCCCTGGACAGATAACGACCTATTGATGGAAGTAAATAGAACATTATCATGTTGTGTTCAAATGTCACATTTAGAAAATTGAAATTCAGGTTTTGGCAAAAACTGTAATAAATATCCTTTTAAGTGGAGATAGCAGCTTTTTAGTTCATGTAAAACAAACAGATTCTGTTAAAAACTGTGTCTCATCAACAAATCATAAAATGCCTTGACGTTGTCATTCAAGAGTCGAATATTATTAAGAATATCAAAATAAAAAAAGCAGTAACAATCATCCAGTGTTTCTCTTTGCAGCCATTTCAGGTTCAGTGAAAGTCTTTACTCGTCTTTTCTTTCCAAGTAATATTATCTTAATGTGTCCAAAGGCACTGCTAGATGCTTATAACCAGGTAGCAAGGGCACTGTAAGGTATTTATTAGCGTATCCAATGAGGTGACACAGCATTGCATGATCAGATTTCAAAGATCTGCTTTGTGAAAAGTAGGTTTTCTGTTCATTTGCATGTGTGCATTTATTTCCCTATTTGGTAAAACAATATAACTTGATGTTACATTATTAAAGCACTCTGGCTTGTTATGGTTAAGAAAAATAATAATGCCTGTTTGACAAATTAACATTTTATCACATGGTTAAAAAAAACGTAATATGCCTTTCCCATTTGGATTGCTGTTTGTTCTGCACTGTAAAACAAAATAGTCATTTTTTTCCTCCTTTTTTAAAAGTGTCTGACTTGGATTTAAAAGTGTTTAAGAGCCCTGAATACAGTAATTTTAAGGAAATGTACGTTTGTTTGCAATGTAAGACAGCCAAACATAACCTGACACTCCAATTAGGGATTCAATAAATTCTATACAGACCAAATTTCACGTATTTATCTGCTGCAATCAGTTTGTTTTTATTTATCAGTGTCAGGTAGAGCAATTCTGTTACCTTTTTTTTGTAACATGTCGTACTAAAATTTTACCCTAGTGATAAAACTGAAAATAAAAAAAATAAACAACCATGAACAAACTCTATATCCGAATTTAACTACTGCCAATTAAAACAGACTACAGACCACAGGTGGCCCCTGGGCCGTAGCTTGGACACCACTGACATGTACCCCTGTCTTTAAGTTAATGCATTGCATTCTTACGACGCTCACAAACATTTGACCGTATATCTGTTGACCTCTTAAAGTTTTTTTTTATTCTGATATATTTTCTGTGTTTGGGGAGGGTAGAGCCTTTATCTAAACATATCTGTTAGGTGATTGGATGATCATTCCATCAGTCACATTCATTACAGGCCAATCAGATAATGTAGCAGGCGGGTATTCCTCCTACAGTGTAAAGTGTAAAACATAAGCCACTTTGTAAAAAAACCATTTGCCCATATATGGCAGAAGTGTTGCAAAAATATCTATTCTATCAAGAGATACTTTCAGTGTTGTTTGTTTTTCATTTAATAAAGAAATGTGGTCCACATCTGACAAAACTGCTGCTGAAACTGTTAGCATCTGTGCTTATAATGCTGCCATCCTGCTCTTGTTTCCACCTCTTCCTGCTCTGAAGGACTCAGTTAAGGCCGTGCTGCCGTGTGGAGGAAACACAAGCTCTGTAGATTGGAGCTCGACAAGATGAATCAGCATTATCACAGACAATGAATCAGGGAGATCCTGCTGCTATGCAAGGTTAAGATAACCATGATGATTTTTAGAACTTTGTTGTCTCATCATGAGCTCGATTCTGCTGATTCATTGTCTGTCATCAGGCTGTAATTGCTCACTTATTATTTCTTTATTGACACAAAGTTCCAGGTTGGAAGATTTGTTTCTGGACAATAACTGTAATAATCAGCATCATTTGAAGGGAAAGAGGCCATCGTGGGGATCAGTGTTAAGTTGTGCTGGAGATGAGAAGTGACTGGAAGCCTCTGATTGGCCCGTAGTAAATATGATGAACAGAACATTTGTTCATTCAGCTTCCAGTGTTTTTTAGAGGTTTTCCCATCCTAAACTTCACTTATGGAGTGACATATACTCCTATGATAATTGAAACAGTACATCTGGTGTGTCTGGTTAATCTTTCCATTACATGTTTGACAAGAAAAGCTTGTAGCGAGCGCGCACCTCCACCAGGCAGCTCAGTTCTGCAGTGGCTTTTTCACAAACCCTGTAAAAGATACAAATCTGGATCACCAGATCCAGACTCATGCCAGGATCCAGACCAAACTCAGCACATACATGGAGGTTGTTATCCTTTATGAACAGAACAAGTTTTGGGAATGCTGCGTAATATTTTGATTTTGAACATTTATCTTGAAGTTAGAGACATGGACCCCATGGTGTCCTGTGAAATTTGGAAGCAAAAGTGTTTGAAAAATGGCACAGATATATTTTTTGAAATTGTTAACTTTTTGGACTTTTTAATTTGGGGATTTTTTTTGCATCTGAACGCATGTCACCCCCAGAATTTATCATTTCTAAGTCGGGCCATTACCAACATCTCCTGAAAATGTCACTAAAATCGGTCAAGTAGTTTTTGGCTATCTTGCTAACAAACAAACAGACAAACATACGCCAGACGAAACAGAACCTCCTTGGTGGAAGTAAAAAGTATTAAAATGATAAAGTAAGACTTGGATTGTTTTAGAAGTGCTTCAGTTTGACCTTGAAAAGGGTTTACAAACTCTTCTGCTTGAAGTCCGTTGTGTCCTGATGTGAATTCAGGCTTGCAGGGTGAGCACCTTTCCCCAAATGTCCCCAGATCTGACACTCCTCCCAAAGTCACTGCTGTTTTGTGCTGTGGGCCGTCCAGCCCTGTGGGGGTGTTTGATTATTTCTTTAAATGGATTTGGATTATCACAGCTGATTGCCCCTGAGTGGGCATAGTAATTGATATCTGTTCGGCCTATCCATGGGAACACTCGCTGCAAACACACTGTTTGCTTCTGAAGGTTAAAGACGCGTTTATTGTTGTTTTTCCCCCTGAAACACGTGGCCCACATCATTAGTTCCCCCACAACGCTTAAGACGTCGAGCCATCTGGAGCAGGGAGCGGGGACATATTACTCAGGCACACAGGCATGAAATTACCGCGTCTGTGTGTCTGTCTCACCCCCACGAAACTGCGCGAGTGTGTGTTCTTGTTTGTGCGACCGAAATCAGGTTGGCAATTATAGTGGTAGCAATCTGATGAAAACATTATTCATTTGATGTTATTCTTTATCATATCAGTCTTTGACAGGCTATCAGAGAAGGTGATGAATTGTTTCTCCGTCTGAGAGGCAGAAGAGGAAGAGGGAGGGATGCTTCCCTTCTCCCTGCACTCGCTCCACAGACGCAGCGGCAAAAAGATGATATTCAATCAGTGGTGGTCAGCCGGTCCGCTCATTTCCCATTCATCCTCATGAAGAAACAAGTGACTCATTAATTAATTTCTGGATCATCAACTTATGACCTTTGCTTGAGCTTGTGGGGAGTCGCTCGTCGGTCACCGGATCCATCATAATGCATTCCCACATGGCCCCCAACTCTCAGATTTCTACTTCTATGAACAAAAATCAGAGTTTTAAAGCCGGCTGTAGGTAATGAATGAGACTACAGACACTGATAGGCAGACTGTGTCCTCTGTCAAGCTTCAGTGCAATCCTTCTAGAGATTTATTTCATCAGCGAATGCAGTTTCCATAATCATATCTGTGTCCTCATATTAGAAAGATAATTAACAGCACTAATGATCACGTTAAGTTCATTACACATTCACTGCCAGCCCAGAATGAAGTTGACATTATGTTGCCTTATCATCAAAGGTGGCGTATTGTTGGGAAGTCATTAAAATGGAAATGAGTGTGATGTTCTGATGTTAATTGCAGAGGGAAGAGATGAGTTATGTATTTAATGCAGCATTTAAAAAGCCAATGAGGTTCCTATCTGCTAAATAGGGTAATTAATGCTATATATTACTTATGTTTGTCCAAATGAAGGAATGAAATTAGGAGATGATGACGCTGACTTGCTGTTTATCTGTCACAACACGGCTCTAGTCGCAAACTTCATTATTACTCCCTTTTTTGTCTGTAATATTTCTATAATCTCCCCCTCAAATTGCTGCTTTATTTCCTTCCTCGGCACAACTTCTCATTTGGATAGGCAGCCAGTCATTTAGAGAAACAAATTTCCATTCTCCAGAGGGCTTGTCAAAGTTTGTCGTCAACTTTTCACGCACTGGGTTTATTCGGAAATTATGCTCTGCATCTCTTGTATTACAGAAGTACCGGTTTTATTATTGCACTTGAAATCAATTACGGCGTTCACGGGGTTACAGCACAAAACACAAAATTGGCTCGGTAAATAAGACTCCATGGTAAGAGTTACTGCATGTTCATTCAGTCAATTAAATGGCTTTCCTGGGTCAGCTGTGAAGATGGACACATGTTGTTTCACTAGTCTCTCAGCGAGCACTGCTGTGATGATGGGCTTAATGAAGCAGTTAACAGTCAGAATATGATCCCAGTGTGTCTGCTGAACACGGGCATCCTGCAGTGTCAACACGCCGCTGTTTTGGCTTTTTCCGTTTTTTCATTTCTTCTCATCTTTTTATCGCTTCACTCTCACACTCTTCCTCGCACACGCTCTCACCTTGCCCCCCTGACTGTGGCGTGGCTCAGTGATATTAATGTGTATGTTAATTAGATCACACCAACAAATGATTACATTTGCAGACAGGGTTATTGTGGGACTGTAGCCACTAGCTTATTTTGCCCAGTGAATGCAATTTACAACAGATGTAATTGTATGAATGCATTGTAACTGCATGAGGAAACAACAATACCATTATGAATCTGCAATCTTTGTGAATGTGTTGTGCTGTTTGTACCCGTGCGATATGAGTTTAAGCGAGATTGATTGTGCTTCTCGCTCTTTTCATTTGCATCCATCACTTTCTTTTCCAGGAGTTTTTGTCGTACATGGAGTCACATCGACAAAGAGGCCACAGCGTGTTCGAGACTATGAGGACAAACCACTTACAGGTGTGTGACAGAAATCTTACATCAAATATACTGAAGTTGATCTTGTTTTAAATGCACAGTATGTAAATAACACCACAATGAAATTGCGTATAACATTGGGATCAAGGGCAACAAAAGGTGCAGCTGATGGCAGAGAATAATCATAGTCCACACCTAGAATGCAACACAACAGAAACTAGAAAGCACTCGCAGGGCACAAACCAGAGTTTCATAATAAAATTATCATCATAAAATGATTCATTGACCCTGAAAATCCGCATCTAGCACTCAGAATCATGTTGATTTGATTATAAGTTAGACGGCTGTTGAACATTAGTTCTTGCAGCTGCATTCTTCATCGAACTGGCATGTCTGAAGAAAACAACAGTTTTCAAACTGTTCGGCTAGATGCTGCTATATAATTCAACATCATTCCTCTCTAGATTATATTCATCATAAATATTAATTTTGATATTAGGTTGATCTTTATCTATGGTCGTGTTGATTGTACATCCATAGTAACTATCCCCACAACCGTATCGACATGAGGTCCCTCTTGAAAAAGATATGCCACATCTCAAGGGGCTTAACTTTAATAGATATATTTTCAGGAATATGGCACTACAGAAAAAGATTGAGTCTCTTTGTCTCTGCCTGGATGGATACATCTCTGGATGTGTTTATCTAAACATATTTATTATATATGTTTGCATATATGCCTGAATTATCACTTTAGCATTAGAACTTTAATTCTGAATAAAACTTAAATCCCCTTTTAATAAGACTAAAATGACCATGTAAACACCAAATTCCGAATGAGAATGATAATTCAGAATAAAAATTACTTCAGAAGTAAGTGGCTAGTTTGGATGCCAGGATGCTGACGAGAACAGGATGGCTTATCTAAGCAACCATAGGACTCCACGCAAGCCCAAACAGTTTATTTAATTAGAGCCTTAGAAGATTTGGAAGTAATGGAAGTGTGGATGGACGAATGTATGAAAATGTGGACCTTTTTAACACTGTAGCGTCCAAATTGGACAGGGTTTCCCTGACAGGGGCGCTAAACTGGAATTTTTCTTCTGGTAAATGTAAATACGTCACTAGGTCACGTCTGCCCCTGTCTAATCACAACCATGCCCAACCGCCAGGCCTTGAATAAAGGTGAATAACATGTTCTCCATGTAAACCTTTATTTGGAATTATTATTTCGATGTAAACACGAAGGAAAAAACTTGAACTTTTTTTTTAATGTATTTTTTGGGCATTTTTGTGCCTTTATTGATAGGAGAGAGACAGTGGATAGGCTTGTGAAAGGGGTGAGAGAGTAGGGGAAGACACTCTGCAAACTGGTTAAAGGCAGGATTTGAACCTGGACCAGCAGAAGCAAGTACATGACACGTGAATGGTTGCTAACCACTCTGCCAAACCAGCACCCCAAATTCTTAATTCTGAATTAAAAAACATAATGTAACCGTGGCCAATTGTACCAATAAATGGCACTATACAAATCAAGATTGATTGACTGATTTCATTGAACACTGTGAGCTCTACGGTCATGCCTAACCACTGGATTCCACAGTGTGAGCTCATTAGTAAGAAGTTAAGGTCATGTGCCATGAATGGCACAGTTGCACAAGGCAAAATGTGACCATTAGTAAGAAATCATATTTAGTCATGGTCTCCATGACAAACATCTTTAATGTTATAAAGTTCAAGGGTTATTCTGGCTTGAACACAGCTGTAAATATTTAAAGTTGTCAAAGTATTTGGCTCATAAATAAATATAACCTGTTTTAAGCCATTTTTGCAAAGTAAATCGGAGAATTGCTGGTCAAAAATCTCATCTGTTGTACTTATTCATGCAAACATTAGATCTGTGAGTGTATTTATTTCTGTCTAATGTGTTTGTACTTCTGCCTGCCAGTTACAAGCCAGTGAGTGGGAGCGAGTGAGCTCTAAGTGGCTGCATGTGGAGTCCGAGCTGCTGAGAGAGAGAGCTATATTCGGCCCGGGCCCAGGGGTGCTGCTAAACCGAGATTGGGTTCAAGATGCGGCAGAGGGACCCAACAGGACCAGATTACGCATCCGCAGAAAAGCTCTGAGGCGATCAAAACGGGTAAAGCCCTGAAGTCTAGAGAAAGGGGTGTAAAATTAAAGGATCTTATGAGGTTTTCAACCTTTAACAGTAACATATATTGTTACAGGTGCTCGGATCGCTGTGCCTGAGTTTAAGGACTGGCATGTCTGAAGAAAACAAAACCATAACAGAGAGTGACACAGGTAAGAGGAGAGTATATAAAAAAGTCATTTCACCTGCTCCAATTGCAGTCAAAAAAGCAAATGACATAATGCTCATAAGCCGGACAAAACATAATTTTTAAGGCAGGAATTGAGATCTTCATGTTAATCAAACAAAAGAAAATCTCTGTTTGACAAAGGCTGCTCAGGTAAAGGAGGACTTTTAGTTGCTGTTTGTAAACAGACTTAAATCATTCCCTCCTTCCTCATAAAAATAAAATTGAAAGCAGTTGTGCATAAGCAAGCTAAGGGACTGGATGAGCAAAGAAGCAAATAAGTTCTTTTTGTAATTGTTTCACAGAGCTTTCTTTTTAAAACACATGAAAAAATATCCACACATTATGCAAACTAAACCTTTGAATCATGCTTCCATGGTAACAATACTCTATGCTGTATGAATTAGTGAAATCAATCCACCACAAGTAAAGGTTTCCTTGATTATATATTATTATTCTAGAAAAATAATAAACAGCCTCCAAACAGCTTTCTATTAATGGCTTGAGGACAGATTGTCATTATGAAATATTTAAGGATGGCCAATCAGATTTCAAGGGTCCACTACCACTGGAAGGGCCCCAGTGAAGCTGCTCATCTAAACTTTCAGACTCAAAACAAAAGCAAACTGCTCAAAGCTGATTGACTTAATTTGAGCTTGGAAGAGCATGAAGATTATAGTATAGTATATTATAGTAGTAGAGCATAATTTGTACATCAAACTATGAGACGAAGAAGAAAAAGAAGCAAATGAAGGCATTAATGCTCCTACATAGATGCTGTTGTTCATGTTTGTCGGGCAGGTACAAGCTTTCTGGCATGGGCTAATGTGTATGACATGTATATAAAGTCCAATTAGTCATTTTATTAATCAAATTCTTCATCGCACTCTCACTTTTTTGTGATTGGCAGTTTTTGTTTGAGCTGTAACTTTAAATTTGTCAACTATTAAAATCTAAAAAAGATTTTAATAGTCTACAAAATCTTTTTTAGAAAAGTAGCTTTATTAAAAACTACTTATTAGAAAAGTACTTTTAATGAAAAACTACTTTTCCTTTTGATTTTGATGCTGGTATCAGAAATTGCTCCGATACTGCTTAAAATGCTGGTATTGGTATCGGCGAGTACTGAAGTCCAGACACCATCTGATAGTACGTAATTTATTAAATTAATAATCTATTTACTGTTTAGCACTGTTAAACTCTGGTATAGTTCTTCTTCACTGCTCTTAAAACAGTAGCGCTGTGTGTCAGAGCTGGTTGACGTGAGGCTTGGAGCTAAGCTAACTGGCATGATCATGCTGCATCATTGCTGTATTTATTTATGTTTTATAAAGGGTTTAACCTGAGCCAGGCCTTACCACAGTGATAATCATATAACAGTCATGCAGACGTAGTATGATATATTTTTATAACATACTGGTATTGGATCAGTACTAGGTATCGGCTGATGCCCACAGCAACATGTATCGGTATCAAGAGGGAAAAAATGGTATTGAAACATCTCTAATTTTAATCGTATAATAACACGGTATCAAATAATTTCAGCTTTAAGAAAAATATGTCATCCTTTACTTCGTAACAGAGCCGAAGATCCTCTGTGAAGTTGGAGCAGAGGCTAAAGAGGATGATGAAGAAGCTGAAGGACAGGATTGTGACCGTCTGACCTTCTTCCCCGTTCTGAATGAGACTCCTGCTGCCACCGAAGGCCAGTCTGAATCCTCATCGCCTGAACCGTGCTCTCAAACCTCAGACTGCCCCGGGATACGCATCATCTTGCAGGAGCTGGGCCCCGGAGAGGAGGTACTGTAGCGCAGTAGGCCTTGTTGGTATGTTTCGGCTAAAAACAACATGCCCTAAACACCACACAACTCCTTCTCAGGCTGCTAATATTCACAATCATAATTATCTGATGTAGACTAAGGGATTCCAATAGCCCAGCGCTGCTATCAGAATTTCATCTTTCCTCATTAGTGTAATGTTTTAATGTCGAGGCACAGCTCAGCTCTTCTCATCCTTCCAGTGTGTTAGAAAGCAAGGCACATGTTGACAGGGACTCTCATCGCTCCGGCAACCAGCCGCGGCTTTTAATGTTTCTGACAGAAGTATTAATAAAAACAGTAGGAGGTGATGCAAGCTGTCTTACATCCGCTTAGTAAGTGTGTGATGTGTGCGAGCGCGTCCTGTTGACTTGCAGCGGTTCAGTGTGTGAGTCCTGCTGAGCTTCCTGTCAAATGAACACAGTCATTAGCTCTGAAAAATGCACACACACGCGGACTTGCACACACACAAAGGGAGACCCGCTCATAATTAGCTCGCCAGCGCCAATAGTGTGATTATGACAGTAATGTGTGTGGGGAGAAATCAATGGTCTGACATTAGGCTCTCAGTCAATAAAAGTCCTCCTTTTCTCTCCTTCTTCCCATCATCAGCTAAATCACCAACAGACTGATAACGCTTATCTGTCCAGAGCACAGTAAAAAGATAAGGAAACAAGTTTATTGTTATGTATTTAATCTTTGATAACAATAAATTTAACTCGTTTTTTTACGGTTATTGTTGGGAACAGTTTGTCTGATGCGAGTTCGTATTCCCCGATGGATGCTGCCATAAAATCTGACCATGATATAGCTCAATATAGGATTTCTGTGCAGTACAAGATTACTGCGACTCCTCTTTAACAGTCTCAGATGACAAGCGATATTATTCCTGAGACTTAGGGCGGCACAATAAATCGCAATTTTATAATCACTATATAAGCGTTCTCTGAACGAGGGCTGTCAACGTTACTGTATCAGTAGCAATGACACCAAAGTTGAAGTAAAACATTTAATAAAAAAATAATTAATCTCATGATAGTTTGTGATTTAGGCACACTTTAGTGAAGCTGCAGACGAAGAGAACTGCATACCCTTCACATCCTCCCTTCTTTTACAGTGATGGAAAAAAAGGAAACCACTGCTCTTTTCAGTGACTCATTTTACTTTGAAAAAATTCCCTGATCTGTCATTAAACCTCATAAATGAATCTACAAGGTGTGCTACAAAAGTGACGCAAGTATCAGGTATAGATGAAAGTGAAGGTATTAATACTCTTAAAGTATAGTAGATTTTTAACTCATAATTTTACAGCTAATAGGGCAGCACTGTGGTGCAGCAGGTAGTGCACGTGTCTAACAGCAAGAAGGTCCCCAGTCCGATCCCTGGGTCAACAGGGGCCTTCCCGTGTGAAGTTTGCGTGTTCTTCCCGTGCATGTGTGGGTTCTCTCCGGGCACTCCGGCTTCCTCCCACAGACCAAAAACATGCTCATTAGGTTAATTGGTGACTCTAAATTGCACTTAGGTATGAGTGTGAGCATGAATGGTTGTCTGTCTCTCTATGTGGCTCTGCAATTGACTGACGACCGGTTCAGGGTGTACCCTGCCTCTTGCCCAATCACAGCTGGGATAGGCTCCAGCCCCCTGTGACCCAAAAGGGATAAACAGTATAGGAAAAGGAATGGATCTATCCCTGTCTAAGACACAATCGTTTATGTTTCCCAGGTACAGGATTTTACTTTCTTTAGGTATCACATATCCCAAAATATTTCTAATCATGCTGTGCACATTTTGCCAGAATAGGTTAAGTTTATGACATTCCCAGAAGTTGTGTGCATGACGCACTTCCCTGACCTGTCGGTGCTTTTACAGTCATGCCTGCTTGGTGTAGATATGAGCAGAATATCCATCCATTTATCCATTATCTAAACTACTGCAAATGGGATACCTGCAAAATTCCTATATTTTGCATCTTGATCATATATCATATCAACATCACAATATTGAAGAGTTTGATTACACATCACACTTCCTTCTTTGAGTGTGCCGGCCTAAGAGAGATATGCATAGGTAGGCCTGTCACGATAATCAATAAATTGATTAACCAAACGATAAATAAAAACGTCCTTGGTAAGTTTGCGATAAACTGACACGTGCATGCGTGTTTGACTTCCTTCTCTATTTCTACCAAAGAGGCTGAATGAGAAGATGGCTCACTCTGTCCGTCTTTCTTAACACCGGGGTGCATCGGTTCTATAGCGGATTTAGTGGATTTATAGGGGAGTGAGCATTTGTTGCTCATGCGATCTTTGTGGGGGAGGCGGTGCCGCTCGTGCGTACACACACAGAGAGCTGAAGTGAGCGTCCTGAGGAGGAACGAGGAAACAAACACTAATATGAATGATGGCACGGAAGATACAGTTCTTAAGCCGGCTGCCACAGCCCCAGTGCGGGAATATTTTGTTTTTAAACGAAATGAACAAGGTGTGAGCCCATGAACACCGACGAGCCGATATGTCGTATTTGTTTGAAAGTGGTGGCGACGAAGAAGAAGAAGGGGAGGTGCAGCAGAGCCTCCGTCCTTGACAGTCAGCGCTTACTGAGGCATTTGGTCGGCAAAGTAAATATAAATAAAACAGAGTGAAATGATTTGCGCTCACAAAGAGTGTCGTTCACTACATTGCAAAAGAAATGCAACCTTTCAATATGGGTGAAAAGCCAGCAATGTTACACAAGTTTGACAGACAGTACGGATTGACTGGGAGATAGTACATGTCACAAACAATTCAGGAACTGTATAAACTACACTTTATTTTTTTTTATTGCTGTGTGTGTTTTAATTAGAGTTTTTTTTTCTTTACAGAGAAAGGTTCTTTTTGTTATTGTTTCTGATTAATATATTTTTTTTATTTACATGCAGTTTTTCCTAAAAGAGAGTCCATTTCATGATCATTGTTTTTTTTCTCTTTTTTTGTTTGTTAAATTTATTATATTGTTTAATTAATTTTATTTAAAAGATCTTGACCTTCCAATTCCAGTTAAATACTCTCTTGCTTTTGATATGGTGTACTCACTTTATTATGGAATATATTATAATTACATTAATGAAAAAATGATATATAATAATATATTATAATAATATATATATAATAATTATATATATATATATATATATATATATATATATATATATATATATATATATATATATATATATATATATATATATTATATTATATTATAATAATAAAATTTCCATTGCTACGCAGATGATATTCAATTATACATATCCACAAATTCCATCAACCCCCAGACCCACTCCACCCTCTCTGACTGCCTCTCCGACATAAACGCCTGGGTAGAAAAAAACTTCCTCAAACTCAACAGTTCCAAAACAGACATCCTCATCATAGGTCCACATTCCCTCACCTCCGCAGCCAAAGATTTCCACCTCACCTTCAACAGCACCACCCTATCACCCTCACCCTACTGCCATAACCTTGGAGTCATCTTGAACAGTTCCCTCAATTTCAACCAGCACATAAAATCAGTAACAAAAACAGCTTTCCACCACCTCAAAAATATCGCCCGCCTCCGCCCCTCTCTCCTTCCCTGCAGCTGAAACCCTTAACCACGCCTTCATCACCTCACGCATTGACTACTGCAATAGCATCCTTTACGGCTCACCATCCACCCTCCTCAACAAACTTCAGTACATCCAGAACTCCGCTGCCCGCCTCCTCACTCACACCCATTCCCGAGAGCACATCACCCCCGTCCTTCACAACCTGCACTGGCTCCCCATCCCATTCCGCATCACCTTCAAAATCCTTCTTCTTACGTACAAAGCCCTCCATAACCAGGCTCCCCCCTACCTCACTGACATGCTCCACCCCTACATCCCTCCACGTCCCCTCCGCTCCTCAGATTCTAACCTCCTCACCGTCCCTAGGACCAAGCACCGAACCTGGGGGGACAGAGCCTTTTCAGTTGCCGCCCCCTCTCTCTGGAACTCACTCCCACGACACATCCGTGACTCTGTTGACCTTACCACCTTCAAAACCAGTTAAAAAACACACCTCTTCCGCACTGCCTTCAACCCATAATCCTGTCTTGTCTTGTCCCTTGTTAATTGCACTAATGTTTTTACCTTGCACTGTCACCATTCTGCTTTTATCTGTTTTCTATTGTACACTTGTTTTTACCTGCACATTAACATTTCAATGTAAAGCGACTTTGAGTTTTGAAAAGCGCTCTATAAATAAAATTTATCATTATTATTATTAATATTGGCAATAATATCGTTTATCGTCAGTAATTTTTTGGACAATTATCATCCAGCAAAATTTGTTATCCTGACAGGCCTATGCATAGGTATGCGCCCTTACCTCACTTGTTTGGAGTGATGTACTTTTGTATTCCAATGTAAATCCTAATCACAATGTCATTTTTAGTACGGCTCAGCTCTGATCAAAGTGTGACTCTGTGTACATTCAGACCAGAGGTTCTGATCACTTAGCAGGTTTCCTATTGTGTGTGTGGCAGTGATTAATTCTCCTAATAATGACCAGGCATGGCCGCCTCCTCCTCCGCCAGGAGTGTGACTCCACGTCGAGGGGGCAGGGAGTTTGATTTGATTAGTATAAATTGTGAGGGGCCTCCGGGTTTGTTGGGACCCCATATGTTTTTTGGGTGCTGTGTCCCAGAGGGGGCTGCAGAAGGGCCAACACAGAGAGACAGCCAGGTGCACACACTGGCTGTGAAATGAAGGGAGACAATAGAATTAGCCGCACATTATCCCAACGCACTTAGCATTAGCTACGACCTGCGCTGAAAGCAGATCGTGGGTCCTCTTCAGCTCTGAATGAGACGTCGTAACGCAGCTGAAAAAGGTGGGCGGGGTCTTCTCCTCCCCATCAATCAGCTCTGATAATGAAGTGTTCAACTGTGTCTTTTTAATAATGATTAGAATATGTGATTAAAATGATCAATCAAGTAAAGCCTGAAGTGCCGGTGACGCTGCCATGTCATGTCCCAGGAGAGGAAAGTGCTGATGTGTGTGGAGACTCTCACATAGGCTGTAATGTATCTCCCTCTCTTTCTCTCTCTGTAGGTAAAAGCTAAGATGTGTGTAGTGATGGTGAGCGGTCTCAAAGTGACAGAGGGGGTGCTGATGTTCGGGAAGGAGAGCCTGCTGCTGTGTGAGGAGTTCACTCTCAGTCCTGCTGGAGACGTTTGTTGCAGAGAACACCATCCCAGCAGGTATGCAGAACATGCACCACAATGAGCATGTGCGAAGGTAGCAGACAGACACAATCTATGGTACAACAAGCAGAGAAGAAGTGAGCTTTATACAAGAATAAGTGATGATGCAGCTCTATGAGGACAGGCTCTGAAGTGGTATTTTTTGTAATTATCTTTATATTAAAGAAATATTGCACACAAAATATATGTATATACACACATTTTTCAATACTATTGAACATTTTAAAGCATCCATTTCTTTTTCTTTTCCTTTTTTTTGAACAAACGTACGAAAACTCAAAAACCATGGCAACTTACACAGTGTACAAACAGAATAGTGAAATGAGATTAAATTTAGTTGTACTTACTATATTCATTTTGTGTCAAGGAAACAAATTCAATCCATTTTGCCCAAGTTTGGTCAAACTTAACTTTTTGAATTCTCAGGCAATAAGTCAACTTTTCCATTTTGCTCTGCAGTGTTTAAAGGAATCCCAATACGTTATGTATTTGATAAGCAAATATCTTATTTAAGTCAAATGAAATTTCACATTTAGTCTATAGAGGATCAGATAAAGCTCTTTTCCTCTCCCCTGTGGAAACACTTGAATCTAAGGGAGTTGGGAGGCTACAGGATGCTTTGAAAATGAGCTCAGAGCTAATTGTTTGCCTAATGGATGTCTAATGGGAGAGGGGATTCAGGCCAGACTTTGAAAACAGTCATGGTGTCTGACTTTAACAAGCAGGAAACACACATGTTGGTGGAGACTGGAGAGCTATGACATAATCAACCCAAGGAAGTAAATATCCCAGTGTTCTCTTCAAGAGGCAGTATGCATTTCTCAAATGAATAATACATAATTAAATAAAATAGAATAAAAGTAGAGGACTGAATGTAATGAAAATACAAGACCCTACCCACCCTCGCTATCTACATACGCTTACAAGCAAACATATTTAGAAGAGATTTTCCCAGAAAACAGAATTCAAGGACTAAGTAAACTCTATTATCAAAAATGAGGAAACACAGGAGGTAAGACTAAAATAAAAATAAATCACGATAAGAAATGACATGAAAATACTATATAAGAAATATGCTAAAGTGGAGTAATGAAAAGAAAATCTATTAATAGAGAATACAATTCTGAAACAATAAGTTTGAAATTAATAAGATGACATAATAATAATAAATATAATCAGCTAAAAGCCAATTAAAAAAAGTAGATCATGAGTTTGCTTTTTAAAAATATGATAGCATCAGGACTTCTCCCCTCTTTACAGTGCTATAGTTGTTTCAAATGTCTCCTTACACTGTTTCATCTGCCATTTTAGCCCATTAACAGACCAGGGCAGAGCACAGAATGTAGCAGAGTCATTGACAACATGGTGCTGAGCAGCACTGAACTGACTAACTGCAACAGATAATGAGATTTTTTTTTTAACATTAGTCATCAAACTCTAACACATAAACCTGATTTAAGGAAATAAATGGGCACTTCAATTCACACCTCCATTTTCGTAGTATTGTCTTGATCTTATTTACTTGTTTGTGCCACTGCATTATTGTCTCAATAATTCATCTTTCACCCTCTCTGTCCATCTCTTTCTCCAGTGTGAGGGATTCTTATATTTCCAGCATGCTGAAAAAAGAGAAACCATCAGCCCGGTGCAGACAGTGGCCCTATGAGGACATCAAGGAGGCCCGGTTTATGCGATTTCTCCTGGAGGTTAGACATACAAATACCTCTTTAAGTGCCTTAGGCTGAAACATGTCTTCCACATGAACATGTAGCAGCCAAGAATTTAGTTGAATTAAAGGTGCAGTGTGTAGAAATTGGCATTTTAGCGACATCTAGTGTTCAGATTTTTGAATGAGCCAATCCGTTTCTAAAACATCACATCACGAAGCAAAAAGAGCTGGTGAAGACCAAAAAGGATCGTGAACCGGGCATCATTAACAACAGTTACGAGGTGAGGGTTTTTTCATTCATATTGTAACTATTATTTTTATAGATTACAGGTCAGTTAAGATTATAATAATAGGTTTTGTGAACTTTTGTAGACTTGTTTTAAAAATCACGTTTCGCTCTTTTTGTCTCCAAAACTCACCAGTAGACAACATGGCGGATCCTTATGTCAGCCCCTATAGAGGGAAGGCCCGCGGTACATAGATATATAAAACTTTTTCTAACTTAATACAAAGAAAACCAAAGTTTTATGGGCATGATTGTACACCTACATTGACGGACTTTACATACAAATAGAAACATTATATCCTATTTTCATCGTTCTGTTTGGAGAAATGCTGCCAACTTCTACACACTTCGCCGTTAAGTAACTTATTTTGTATTCAGATTTAAATCAAATATGTAATACAGTCTGCCTGCTCCAAAAGTTATCAATGTATATTTGTTTGTTTTTTGAGAATCAGTGATAGTTGTTCAGTTTTTCTAAGTGGGCTTGTATGAGGTTAATGTTCATTGTTAAGACATCAGCCAATGTAATTTTGATCAGCCCTGCTACTTGTAAGTAAGCCTATACATTTTACATACATACATTTTATTAAGAGCAAATAAAAATGGGGTTGTATTGGTTGTTCATTGCAGTGAACAAATCCCCAAAGCTTCACTTTCTGAAAGCAGCCCCCTTTGTTTTGGTTCTTCTTTACTCAAGACAGTGTGCCAAAGCTGTGCAAAACATATGGGTTAGCTTACAGAAGGTTAAAGGACTGGAAACATTCAGAACCGTGTATAACCAACCCATGACTGTTTTGCTTTTTCCTTATTTGGCCCTTTCTGCAGCAAAGCCTAAGCTCTGTATCAATTCTCTCCCCACTATGGCTGTGCCCTTTATTTCCATGTTAAATCTAACTTTAAAGTAACCTGATGAGTACAGATCTCATATCTACTGCACCAGTGATATCACTTAGTTTTCAGTTATTGAAACTTCTCTTTGTTACTATCAGGATAACGCCATTGAAGTCTTCATGAAAAATGGACACTCAGTCTTCCTGGCATTTGTGAACAGAGACCACGTCTCAGCTTATAAAAGGTATGGCATTAATATGACTTTAGTGTAAAGATCTCCTGCACATTTTTTCATCCTGATCTTCACCTTGATTCTTGTCCCTCCAGGTTTTGTATGGTGGTGCCGGCGTTAAAAGGCAGAGGGGTCGCCGAGGTCATTGCAAATGCCAGGTAAGAGGCATCTCATCAAATTCATTTGCAGAGCCTTGAGTGTAATTATCTTTGATTTTATTTAATCATAAAGGAAAAAATAGTACAACTGTTGTGTGAAATTAGATAAACACAGTGCTATACTGTACTAAGCGTTAACTTCTGCCCTAAAGCCACTTCAGACCAAAGACCACTGCTAATCTGGACTTGCTTGTTGAGCCAAAAGTGAATGAGTGAGTTAAATTTTTAGGCAACAAACATCAGTTCACTAGTTTCCGGTTTGTATTTGCTCTTTTAGCAGAATTTGTCAACAATTAGTCAATGTGCCTTGTGTTTTAAAGTTAACTTTAGACAACAAATCTTTGCTCTAAATTGGGTCTAACGATTGAGAACACCAGCAGCTCATTTTTATCTGACTGCCTTCTCGTCCACTTTTCTAATCCTCCACACATCTTGATTGACAGCAGCCACTGAGTTTGGCACCATGAGTCCTTTGTAACTCTTCTTCCTCTTGTTCTGATGCATGACACCATCACCTCTTCCTCCTTCTACTTCTCCTCCACCTCTTCCTCCTCTTCTCTCTGTCCTCGTCCTCTGCTCTTTACATCCCCTTAAGCATTCTGAACACAAGTCGCTCTGACGAACAAGGATTACGTCTTCCCTCAGCTTTAACTTCTCCTCTAACATCTGATCTCCTTCTCCGTTCATCAGAGGATTTCTTTTAGTGTTCACCCTGTTGAGGTTGTGCAACACTTTCACAAACTCTGGTGTCTGAGTGAAGAGGTTATCAAACAGCCCTAACTCCTGGAGCTTGTCTAATGCTGCCAGAGAGGGAGGCAGGCTGTCCAGCTGGTTCAACCCCAGATTTAGACTCTTCAGGTTTATGAGGGAGCCCAAAGAGGAGGGCAGACCTGCAGATGTCAGACAGTTGTTGGCGAGGTTGAGGTGCGTCAGTCCCACCAGGTCACCGATGGACTCTGGCACTGACTCCAGTTTGTTGCTGTGCAGGTCGAGCCGCCGGAGTGAAGAGAAGCTCCCGATGTTCTCTGGGAGTTTCTGTATCATGTTGCGACTGAGGTCCAACTCGTCCACGTTGGTCAGTTTGAAGAGACACTTTGGGAACGTGATTATTCCCATTTTGCTCAGGATGAGTCTGCGTCGGCCCTCTTGGGTAATCCGTATCGCCCTCTTGGCGATCTTTAGGGTCACCTTTGTCCCTTTGTGTGCCTTTCCTTTTGGCATGGCGCTGGAACACACACAAGCAAACATAAGACAAAGATCTTTTCTGTGATCAGTGTGACCTCCTTAAACTAAAATAACCAAAGAGTAAAGAGAGGCCAGTGACACATGAAGAAGGGAAAGTGAAGGTTAAAAGGGAAAAAACTCAAGTTGGCAACAAGAAGCAGCTAAAACACACGTTAGTTGTTTAAGCAGTCCAGTCTCTCCTACCTAAATAAATCTGTAGGGCTAATCAGTGCACGAGTTTTTGAGATGTGTTGTTATATTTTCAGATAAGATACAGAGTAAAAACATATTGTTTATATGGGTATAGTTAATGTTGGGTTTGATTACAAAATGAAAAAGGGAAGTGGATGCTAATGCTAGCTTAAAAGATTGTTAACAATGCAAACCACTGACAGTTGAAATGCATAGATTAGATTAGATAGAATTTATTCATCCATTGGGATGACTCCTTCAGGGGAATTAAGATTCAAGTAGCATTGAATATTAGTACACAACTAAACAAGAACACAGGATATCAAAATTATAAAAGGGAGAACAACTTGCATATGAAGATAATTAAATAGTTGAAATATTAATAATCTAAATAATAGTAAATCAATTAAATAAAAAAAACGTCCTGTCTTCCGGTTACTCCTCTTCCCCCTAGTAGGAGTTGTACAGCCTGATGGCCTAAATCTAGCTAGTCCAAATAAAATATTTTAATTGTATTTATTCTGTTTTAACACCAATAATCCATGAATGAGATTTCGTGTGGAAAAAATGTCAACAGATTGTTTGAGCACATATTTAAATAAAGATGGAGCAAACCAGAAATAGGGATAGCACAGCTTTTACTTATGTTTGGGGGTTTGTAAACACGCCATATTCTCATACTTTATATCACGATAGTTGAAAAAAGTATTTAGTTGACCTCTTGGTCTATTAGTTTTGTTGCCATGGTATCAAATAGGTTTTAGTGTCATTTGATTTTTCTTAGTCATATTCAAGCTTATAGGTTTGTTACTAAGAAAACATCTTTATTCAGAATCAGAGTTGGTATATAGAGTTGGTACTTGGTATATTGTTGCAGAAAAAGACAACAATCAACAAGAACTGTAGGCAATATTAGACATGTGGATATATAAAATAATATTTAAAAAGGCACAAAACACCAATGAAGAGGATGCATCAGAGGAGCCGTGATGATGTGCAGTGTTGATATAACAGTACAATGCAGCTAATCTTATAGATAGAATAATATAGTTAAGAGGCTATAAAAAGGAAGAGATCTTTGGCTGTAGTTTTGTACAAAGTAAGTTATAGGGAGCAAAGGAAAGAGCACTGTTTAAAAAGCACGGATACTTTGACACTTTGGCATCGAAACATCTTTAGTGCAGTCATACAATTAAGACAGCATAAAGGCGTCTACTGCAGTTAAATGACTTAATAACAAGGTATGTCCAAGCATTGGAGGACGTAAGGCTTTAAATCAATGTCCTCCTGATATTGAGATGATGTCAATAAATCAGTCAATCATTATTTTACTCTCCCACTGATATTCTGAAGTTTGAAATTCCTGCTTGTGTACAGCTCTATCACCGTGTGATAGTGTATAAATGTGTTGTGTGTATGTTCCTGTGTAAGTATGTGTGTGTAAGGTTGATGTGATTTATTCAAGGGTTTATGTACGGCCCCGGGGCAGGAGTGTAAGCACGCTCTCTGAGGTATCAGAGCTGGAGAGCCGTGTGTGTGTGTCTGTGCGAGTGCACGTGTGTGTCGCAGTGTTACGTGTGCTCGCCCAGTGTTGCCCATGGGTGTATTTAAGAGCTCGACTCTCTAATTAAGGCTAATGCAGGGGAACAATAGGAGAGAGGCGACACTGGGTAATACAGCAGAAACAAATGAGTGCTGAAGCTCCCTCACTGCTCAACTGATTGAGCTGTTTGCTTCTTTTCAGGCATGGACAGTGTGTGTGTGTGTGTGTGTGTGTGTGTGTGTGTGTGTGTTTGGTCGATGTGTGTGTGAGATAAGTGTATCGACAGACATGGATGTACTACAGAGTGTGTGCACAGAGTCAAATCAGGACTTTGATAAATGATAGTTTGGAGGTGTATGGTGTGTGATGAGGGCTTCGCTCTTCTCCCCTCCCTGTCTAAAGGAGAAAGGTGTGTGTGTGTGTGTGTGTTTGTTTGTGTCTGTGTTACACCCCAAGGCCCTCTCTCGCCTCATTCATCATCCTCAGGATGAGAGAGGTTATCCACCGGTGCTTGTTCCTATTATAACCTCCTATAGAAAACTATTGCATGAAATTATTGCCCGCAATTAGATAACACATCCCGGGCCAAATGCAATGATTGATTTAGTGTAGTTTTACAAAATAATTTGGTCAGGTGTTATTGGACAAGAGGAGGAGTTATTGGTGTTCGAAAGTGTCTGCACTTCAAGTTTCTTCTTCTTCTATGAAGAAGATCTATTTAATGAGCAACCTGAGAGGAAAATACAATCTTTAAATCTTTGTTAGGGTCTTTGGCACACATGAAGATCAAAGAAGGATTTAAAGTCAATATTTAGATGTTAAAAAACAAAAGTCCTTTACTTCTATTTTTAAAGCGAGAAGCTGTTAACATACATTGCTTAACACATTTATTAGAACAGTGTTTCTCAACCAGAGGTCTGTGGACATGATTTCAAGGGGTCCTAAAAGATAAAATATGCTTTAAAAATAGATTCTATGGCATTTCTAAAAATTGGATTATTTTACTCAAATGTGACTGAGACCTTTATCAACCTAAACTACAGATGGAAACAGGACTTTTTTCTTTCAATCACAGCTGGTGTCAGAAAAGTCAAAGCGCATTCTGGAAAAGTCTTTATGTAAGTTTCCAATGCAGAAATCCACTGTGTGGTAAAACAGGAGAATATGTTTTATTGAATCAGTGATTACACATGTGCAGAATAGAATAAGGAGATAAGAGGGGTGCTGTGTTAAAGCCTAAAGTTCCTCATGGGAGCTTTATATTACAGACTTACTGCTCTGACATAGGTAAGGTGACTGTTCTGCCCTGTCCTGACACTATTTAAAAATGTACAAGATAAGAATAGTTAAGAGATACGGGGTATCCCTTTTCCACATGGACAAAAACCAAGAGTCTCTCTCTGTCAGCTTTGAGTTACAGGCTCTCTGGTCTGACACAGGAAAGGTCAGAGTCTTGTTCTTTTGTTAAAAAAGCCTTTCAGAGATTGATCATGGGATATTTGGCATTGGTCATTGTCTTGTCTTGGAGCAGTGTCATTTCATCATTAGATTTTGTTATCCAATGTGTGAGTAATGCAAAGCTCCAGAAAGCAAAGTTTACTTGTTGAACTCACTGATAATAAGGTAACAAACTCAGGAAGCTAACTCATAGTCATAAGAGGTAAGTCAAATACAACACTATGATTTTTAGGATAGTTTCTGACATTTTAAGGGAATAATAAGGTTTTTTTGGGAATCCCAATGTTGACAGAAGACTAACATGTAAAAGTTATTTTTCACCCCTCTCCAAATAGTTCAGTACATGAATATTCATAAATGTATTAGCAGTAAACCACACTGTCAGCCAGCCAAATTGCTGTTTTGTCTTTACTTTTAGAATTTACTGCAAAGTGGAAAAAAAATATTAAAAGTGAAAATACAACTTAAAGAAATTTAAAAGATTTCAAGACCTAAATGCCGCCAATGTGACTGTCCTACAAGGGAAGTCAAGGGCTCCAATATATTCATGTTTTTTTTAAATTATTTTTTTTCTTTTTATTAAATAGTTAGAATGTCTAATATTGTCACATCAGCTTTATGCTTCCCTGGAAGACCTCCTAGTATTATCTAATTCTTTGTGAGAAGTGCTTAACAATGTGCATTGTTGTTTTCCTGCTGTGCCCTCCTCGGGGTCAGAGGTGGGCAATTATTAATCTAATTTTATCCTTAATTACAATTACCACCTTCCACTCTTATGAAAACTGAGTAAATCAAGGTTAAGAGATTACTGTGCCTCATGACAGGTTGAAATTTGTAATTTTTTTGGTCATTAGCATTATTTTGAGGTGTTGTGTTTCTATGTGTTGCCTGTTAAATGTGACAGTCACAAAAGCATAAACATTCAATGAAAGCATGTGATGTGTGTTCTTAAATCAGCAACTGCTTAATATCTATTTATCACAATTATTTGTTTTGCAATAGTTGCACAGCTCTACCTGGAGCTAGATTCCCACTTTTTTAACTGAGTTTACAGAAATGATTTGGGAAATGTACCTATACTATTGTGTGGAGGATTTTAAGCTCAAGACAGAGAATTATTTGTTAGTTTGACTAATACACTGTTTTATAATTTTAAATTATATTGGTCACAGGACAGCATGCTGTTGCTGTTAGGATTTTCATTTTCCTTCTAAAACAGAGACATTGGTCTGCTTCCATTTGGTGAATGGGTTTTATTAAATATTAACCAAGTTAGTACAAAATAAAAACACATTATCTGAAAAAAACAATATTTATATATTCAGATGTGCTGTTTTTTCATTTCCTGAAAATAGCAATATTGGAGATAGGAGGTTTGTGCCTGAAAGTGACAATGTAATATAGTTTTTTTCAATGTGTTATAAGTTAAAGAAATAAGTTGGCAGTGCTAGATTACCATTAGAGTGTTAAATTTCACTTTTTGTCTTTTAAACAGCATGCTGCTGCATTCCTGTAATTACTCACATGATGTTTTATTTTACTGATTCAACAAAGAAATGTAACTGAATCTCCAGCTTGCACTTTCTATAACTTCAAAACCTTTCCCTTTAAAAATAGTTTTGAACAGGCCTAATTTTTAACCCACATCACAGGAATCATTCATCTTCTGTAGCTGCTTTTGTGTGATTTTATTCAGACTCACATCAACATCTTAAATAAAAATGAAGAAACGTACCCACTCTATTTTCTGTCCTTTGTTTCCTGATGATCAAGCTCTGGTCTTCCTTATGGAAAACACCAACACCCTCAGTCAGCAGGTCAAAGCTCCACACCTGTGTATCAGGAAGCACTTAAAGCATTAATAAGGTGTGGATATCGAAGCAGGGCAGCAGAATGTAACACACCTGTACCTGCAGAATGTAACACACATGTAACTGCACTCAGAATGTCCAGGAAACCTCATAATCCCGTCAGACGAAGCTGACCGCTGAAGTGAGGAGAGAAGATCAGGAAAGCCATTTGTGTAGATCAGCATTTCCCCGTCTCTGCTACAACCAGGGAAAGTCAAGGTTCCTCTTTGTTTAACAGCGTTACCTAGCAACCGGGTGCTTGGCGCCAGAACTTTATTACCATGTTAGTGGCCACAGAGGGAGAGCAGCTTTTAGGAGCCGTTTAATGCTCCTCTAACCTAGATTAACAAAGTTTAGATGGAGAGAAAGACATGATTCAAGCACTTAGAGAATGCTTTGCTTTTCTTTCTTATTCCATACTGATACTTTATCCATTCAGACACAAACTGTGGCAGATAAAGGACGACTTTACAATGTTTGTCCGTGCTGCAGGGGTTAGAAGCTCACCTTGTAGGACCGTTTAAGCCTGACTTAATGACTAAACCAGCTGCTGTTAGAACTGAAGCAGGATCACTTTTCATGTTTGTTTTTTCTCAGCTGCTGCAGAATGACCAAGCAAGTGCTTCAGGTGGCCTGTTTGTTATAAGAAAGAGTATAAACTGCTTTCCATGGACTAATAACAAACATATACTGTGTTAGATGGATGGATGCATAGATGGATAGACTGATGGATGGATGGATGGATGGATGGATAGATAGATAGATAGATAGATAGATAGATAGATAGATAGATAGATAGATAGATAGATAGATAGATAGATAGATAGATAGATAGATAGATAGATAGAAAGATAGATAGATAGATAGATAGATAGATAGATAGATAGATAGACAGTCAGACTTTATTGATCCCAAGCTGGGAATTTGTGGTATTACAGCAGCTTTTGTCAGGAAAACAAAGACAGTTACAATGTACAAATGTAAAGTGCAGTTTTTACCATCCTCAGTGATCAGTCAGTTATTTTGCAGTTTGCTTGACTGGCTGAGCTGCCTCTTATTGTTTTCTGGTGGATGGAATCATAAATCATGGATCATAAACAAGGCTATATGCTGTCCTTCATTCATAAATCCATTTATTAAATTGATATCAGTTTCTGGTCTTGAAAATAAAACTAAACAGTAACTCATCAAATGATCTGAGCATGATTTAAATTAGAGCTTTCATTTGTGGACTGAAACATTAAGCAAGTGATTTATTTGGATTTTTTTATTTTTAGAACTGGACAGTCACATATTGAAGTTTAACGTCTCAAAAATGTAGGTTTATACAGCTTTGATTTTCATTATTCTATAGAGTGGTAAGCCAACATAGAAGTTAGCATTGTGCTAATATAGCATGGAAACAAAGCATTTACACTGATGTCTGTTTGAAAAAAACATGGGGGTTTATTTTGAGCCTCGAGTTTTGAGCATTTTGGTGCGCCCTGGATAAAGAACAGGTTTCAAAATGGGCTGTTTAAAGTTTGTCTGGTATTGACTGTTCTTCCTGTTTAGTATTATAGCTTTAAGTTTTATTCAGCTCTGGTGCTACACATACATAAATTGACTGAATTTCAGATTGGTTAACAAGGTAACTGCATAGGACTGGGAGATATGGGCCAAAAATAATCCCTGATTTTTTTCATAACACCTCATGTATGATCAAAATAAGCGACGCAAAATGACATGAAGATTTACCTTTATGTTATCAAAATATATTCCCAAGCAAACAGAATTTCCGTCTTAAAGTTAAAGTTTGTGTCATAAAATGCTGATAATGTAGTTCAAACTAGGCAGGTAGATCTCAATGAACACTGAAATCTGAGATATTTTCACAGTATATTAACAGAAACTCTCTGATCAGTATTTTATTTTCATTATAAAAAAACAAAAGTCTATAGAGTGTTTTTGCAAAAACATCTCACAATTGCGGTAAGGCAAAAAAAAAAAACTCAAGTTTTAGTTTTTAAATCCTCTTCCAAGGAAGTTGTGTTATTGCCAGCATCATTTAAAAAAAAAAAATTAACAGCATAACTCAAAAAGTTATGGACAAATTTAGATGAGATTTTGGGGAAATGTCCGGACTGGGACAAGGAACAAATCGTTAGATTTTGGGAGTGATCCGGATCAACGCCTGGATCCTGGAATATTTTAAGGATTCTTTAACATTGCGAGATAGGACCATTTTCGGCATTTGTGCATATTATTCCACCAAAAATAGTCAGGGCATTTGGGGAAAAAATACAGGACAAGTTTCCAACAAGATCTACAAGACATCAAATACTGATCTGGATCTTGGCAAAATTCTGGATTCTCTGATCCAGAACAAGAAAAACTTAGATATCCTCGAATTTTCGTCATAGCAATGAAACAAATAAAGGCATAGACTTGCAACAAATGCCAAAATACAGCCAAGATACTGACTGTGGAATCTGGAGTGTTCAATCGGATTTGTTTTATCTTCAAAAACTTTGGAGCTAGATCAGAAAAAAACCGCCATGACGAAAAATGCGATTTTCGTGAATAACTACTGAACTAGAATAGATATAATTATGAATCCAATTGCTGATGATATGTTTTCATGGTCAAGGAATTTAAATATTTAGTTGAAATAAAAGTAGGACTAATATTTATGGTAAAAATCACAATATGGGTGAGGACTGTGGTGCTGGCGGAGGTCTGCGCTCTCTGAGTGCTTTTCTAGTTTTTACTTGTTTTTCTGACACTAAACATGTACCCTCATCTGTCAGAAACCTAATTTCCAAACAGAAATGTACCTCTACTTCTCAGATTGTTCACATTGTTGATAAAGATTGGTCAGAACAGCTACAGTGGCACCTACAGTATGTTTTCTTCTCACCCTCAGACGGCCCTATATGCCACATCTCTGCTCATAATTCATGCGTCCTGCTGTTTCTCACCTCTGTCCCGTAACTGCTCCTACAGCTGTGTACACACAATCTCTGTTTCCCCTCACACACTCCTGCTTCAGCGCTCTGCTGTGTTTCATTCTAACAGCGGCTGCCAGGCAACAGAGCAGGCAAAATAACGGTGTTACCAGGCGCTGCTCGGAGATCAGCTGCTGATGTTAATTCAAGGTATTTGTTTTTGTGTGCTTCAGGAAGACGCCGGTGCTTGAAAAGACAGCGCTTGTTAAATGGCAGGTAATGTAATAAACATGTGCACCACACCCACCTCCTTTTTTCTGCTCAAAGATTTACCCCAAACACACAGGACATGAAATAAGACTTACAGTAAGTTCAGTAAAAGGGCAGAGACTCTCTTTGGTGAAAGTGTGAATATATATTTTCCTACTTTACTCTGCTGTCTCACAATGTAAACAATGTACAAGAAAAGTGTGTTTAACCACAAAATTTTGATCAAAAATTCCAAACAATGACCCAAATAATGACACAAAATTGTCAGCATAGCCCGTTATAGAGAGGAAAAATAATCACAAATAGACACACACATACATATGGGCACTTTCTCTGCCAGTCATAACAACATAATAACAACAAAAAATAGTTTATTAATTTCCCATTAATATTAATAAAAACAATTGAAACAGAGTTTAATGTTTGGTTTAAGTACTCACAATAATTGATACTTTTAATCAATGTAATAATTTACGTTTGAATCAAGAACTATGCCATAAAATAATTGATCAATACTAATTATTTCATGAAACTTTATGTCAGCTAAAGCAGGGGTCATCAACGACATACTTACATCTTTAGATATACTTCTCAGAAAAAGTCTGTAAATGTTTTTTTGGGTGATTATTTTTGGTTATCAATACCAACTGGTATTTTATTTTATATCTTTGGAAAGCCTGATCAGAAACCTTTACAACGAGGTACAAAAGTAAGGATTGTGAGCTTGTGAAATGAGTAACACAGCTAAATTTGTGGATAATGCCCCCTAAAAAGTGCCAAATCCCCCCTTCACCTGTAAGCTTATGGTGGTACCTCAGTGAAGCAAGCATGAAGAACCAGGTGTTTCCTTCCTGGGACGACAAATTCACAGTCTGTCTCTGACTTCACGTCTCACAGAACTTGGTCCTAAGTTTGGAGATTTTGCTCATTTTTGGGGGATCACCACTCACATATTTATCTTAATAATATAAAACACAATACCATTTGACATTAAAAATCGTCTGAAGCAACGTTTACAAACTTTCTTTTTTTTTGAGGAGTATACAGTATATTAAAACAATGTAAATGTTGGTGGGATTAGCATATAGTGCTTATGCTTATTTTATTTTAAACTACGTTCAGTCTTTGTCCTTTCCAGTAAATGTGAAAATAATTACCAAGCTCATGCTGCTGCCAGGTGGATCACCAGGACACAAGCTTCAGTTACAGAAGATTTAGGTTCATTACCCACAGGTTTATCCGTGTTGTTCTTTCCAGGAATGCGCGATCCTCATGAGTCTAACTTTGATGTCAAGGTGACAAATCAGAATTTTTAACAACAGAACATAGAATAACCATTCATATTATTAGAGAGGAAAAATAATTGCACAGAATGACATTTAAAAACTTTTTTGAGGGGAATAAATTTTAATTATGTAAATGTAATGCACATGCTTATCTTTCTTTATGAAAAATATTTTTTGCCATCAAACATGAGACTGATTCATATCACTCTTACTGCTGGCAACTAAAATATGTTGTCTACTTCTCTCAAGGGCTGTCAGATCATTTATCACCAGGTTTGATACATTAAACTTGTGTTCCTGGTAAAAAAAAAAAAAAGATTAATAATCATAGACGGATCTGGAAAATGGATCAGATCTGAAATCCTTCCTGATTAAACTGTCAATCTCAATAATTTTGTGATGACTCTGTTAGTTGTACAGATTTAAAAGATACCCTTAAACCACATCATTGTTCTCCTTACACTTACTAAATGTGATGCTATTCAGAAGTGAGAAGCTGTGACCACTGACTTAAAGCCATTGTATTTTAAATATTAGATTTATGGTAACTTGCCACGTCATTACCTCCACCAAGAAGGTTGTTTTTGTTTGTTAGCAAGATTACGCAAAAACTACTTTTTTTTTTTTTTTTTTTTTAAGTTTTTCTTTATTATTTTTTATAGAAGGAACATTTACAACATATAAAAAACATGACAAAGAGAGGAAAAAACAAATAAAAAGAAAAACGCAACATTTGGTCACCATAACATTCATCACATTCATTCAGATGTTACAGTGGTGGAACCACAAATACAATGATGGTTCATTGAGCATCTCTTGTTGACATGTACACAATCCATTTTTCCCAGTACTTCTGATATTCATCAGTCTGTAATCTTAATGAAAAAGTCTTTCTTTCCATCTTTTGGATATTGGTCACAATATCGATCCAATCCGACTCTGCTGGAGGTGCAGTCTGCAACCATCTTCGCGTTACAGCCTTCTTGCTGGCTGCTAATAATATTTTAAAAAGGTATTTGTCTTGCCCTGGAATATGGGGTACAATATTACCCAGGTAGATTGTAGAAAAAGAGCTATTAATTGCATTACCAAAAATGTTTTGCATGACACGTATAATCTTTTGCCAGTATGGCAATATGACTGGACAGCTCCAGAATATATGAAAATGGTCTACACCACAATTCCTCCAACACAGCCCACCGGTCCTGTCCCCTGTCAGCACACATTTTAACTTAGGAGTTATGAAGTATCTCACCAGGTTCCGCCAGCAAAAGTCTCTCCAGAGGCCAGAGTTAGTAGAAGTCGATTGCACAGAGCATATATTCAACCAATCCTCTTCTGTAATCACTGTTCCAGATTCTTTCTCCCACTTTAATCTAACCTTATCTGTTGAATGTTTCTTAATAGACTGGATACAGGAGTACAGTTTTGAAACAAGTTTCTTGTTTTCCTTATTTTTATACATGTCAATAAATATGTCAATCACAGTAGTCTCACTTCCTTCTAGTGGTTTTATCTGATCGTTAAAGTGTGACATAATTTGAAGATACCTAAAGAAATCATTTTATCCTTACGCAAAAACTACTTGACAAATTTTGCTTGAATTTTCAGGACATGTTGGTAATGGCCCAACTTAAAAATGATTTGATTTTAGTGGTAATCCAGATAATCACGACCAGCAAGCAATTGCTTTTTCTCAATAACTAATAATGAAATCAACATGATAACATGATTGTGAGTGCTAGGTGTGGAGTTTCAGGATCAATGAATCATATTTTGATGGTAACTTTATCATGGAACTATTGCTTATAGGTGTAACAGCAACATGTGAGCTACATTGGCAAAGGTTTGGAGTGATATCCTTACATGTCCACTTCTGTCATGCAGAGAGGAGAAATCAGTAACTTTGAGTACCTGATGCATCTGAACACGATGGCTGGGAGGACCTACAATGACCTGATGCAGTACCCAGTCTTCCCCTGGGTCCTGGCTGACTATCAGTCAGAGGTAACGTCACATTTTTGTCTGACATTTTCACATTTGAGGCGAACAGCTTGCTTGATAAATTAGTCAAACCTTTCTTTTTTCTCTTGTCCTGTAACAGACACTCGATCTGTCCAGCCCTGCAACTTTCCGTGACCTCTCCAAGCCGATGGGAGCTCAGACTGAGAAAAGAAAACAACTGTTCATCCAGAGATATGAAGAAGTGGACCCTGACTGTGAGGGTATGGATTCATCTGTCTGATGTTTGTATTTCCCAAAACTTCTTGGTCTTTTCATTAAAGCTTTGAATTTAAACTCTGTAGGAGATTTGTCAGCACGCTGTCACTACTGCACCCACTACTCCTCAGCCATCATCGTAGCCTCCTTTCTTGTTAGGATGGAGCCGTTTTCTCACACCTTCCAGACACTGCAGGTGAGTTTTTGACGTCAGATTCTTCAAATTAAAAATATGAAAGGCTGTAGTCCTCAGAGTTAGCGGCCTGTGTTTGAAATCCATCCAGTAGATTCTTTTTGCATGTCAACCCAAAGTCAATCTTTCTGCCAGACTCTATCCACCCTCAAGTTTCAGATCAAGACGGCAATGGAGGCAGATCAAACCTGAATGCAGCTGAAAGTCAATCTGAGATGTTTCTGTAGATAAAAACTCTCCTTCCTCTTTGTTATGTTGGTCGTACTATTTTTAAAGCAACAGAAACTTAGAAGCACATTATCATTATTTCTCCTGGGTGAAATAACTAAAAAAGCTATTTTACTGGATGTTCGCTTGAGAAAAGTATAGAAAAAATACTTGATAAGTAGTGACCTAGATAAGAAACGTCAACACCAAAATAAACATACATTTTAACTTTGCCAAAAAGATAACGGTTTTGTTGATGTTTGTTCGTCTGTCTGGGAGGAAGATAACTTGAAAAGCTCCTGATCAATTTTGATAAAAATTTGGGGAAATGTTGGTCATTGCACAAGAGAACATCTGTTAGGTATTTGGTTTGATCCATAAACAGTAGATTTTGTGCCTTTCAACATTTTCACTAATAACTCAAACATTTCTCAACAGATTTGGATGAACTTATCAGGGAATGTTGGTCACAGCACTAGGGTGAAATAATTTGGTTTTATGGTGGTTCTAGAATTTAGGAAGGATTTGTTTACATACCACAAAAGAACACTTTTCCACATTTTTGATAAAAGCTTTTCTAACAATTACAGAAATAACTGCAGAGGATTGTGCTCTCAGAACACTTCTAGTTTTTAATTTGTATTTTTTGTGGGATGCTTTCCCCAAGATTAACATGCATATCACTTTTTGATGTTCATTATAGAACTGTAGTTTAAGGGCTAAAAGATTTATCGTTTTCAGATTGAAATTGCAGTTTTAGACAACACAATCATGTTCGCAAAAGCTGCAGTTTTTGCAGCACTCCTGACTGACCCAGGATATGTTGTGTCAAATATTTTACAAATTTGCAGGCAATTTGCATTTACAGAAGTGCTGGTAACTAAGTCACCAACAAAAAGCCTCTGTTTAGGAGTTGAAGTTGGATTATCCCTTAAATAAAGAAAACAGATTATTTATCATCAATATCAGATGATGAATTATGTGTTATATGCTTTTGATCATTGATTTCCTTACTGTGTCTGTACTGTAAAATGGTAAATATATTGCTCTGAAGCCTGATTTAAAGAAAGTGGTGAATCAATTGAAATCACAATATCTACCTTAAAAATTTTGCTGTTGCAGCCCCAAAACTTTGGAACGGGCTGCCTCAAAATTTTAAACAGGCCTCGTCTCTGCCTGTTTTTAAATCCCTCCTTAAGACCCACCTTTTCTCCCTGGCTTTTGATGCACGGTAATTGGCGATTTTATTATTATTTTTGATATTTAATTTTATTTTATTGTATTTTGATTGCTTCGTCTGCGTTTATTATTCATTTTAATTGGTTTTATGTTTTTTAAATTGTTCCTTGTCTTTGAAAATTCATTTTACTTATGTTTTATGTCTACTCTTTTATCTTGTATTTTATTTATTATCCTGCACAGCACTTTGTTTCAACTATTGTTGTTTTTTAAAGTGCTTAACAAATAAAGTTGGATTGGATTGGATTGGATTTAGATAACATCTTTCCTGAAAATCACTCCGCCCTACTGTAGTTGACTGAAAGCTAATTTTCTCCTCCAGTATCGTGGCTGTTCAAAATTAAAATACTTGAGTGATTGCTTTTAAACAACTTTTTATTTTAAATCAGTTTTTTTGTATGGTTTGTTCAGGTTATAAAACAAAACCGCTGTTTCATGCTGTTTAAATGCAGCAAGAAAGCCATTAATGATGGCTTATAAAAGATGGAACCTGATTAATTTAATTTACCTATAAATGATGAAAAGAAATAATGAGACATTTTGAAAAAGAAAATATGAGCCTCTGCATTACATGATATTTAGAGCTATTGACAGTCCTTCTGATTTAAAAATAAACCCCCTTTTGAGCGCAGTTTTACAAATGAATATACACTTATAGAAATTAACTCATGCAGAATTATCAGAGTAAACAGAACCTGCCATTGTGGAGCCATGCACGGTGAAACAAGTTAAAGTGTTATACAGAGGTTTTTTTTTTTTAACATTTACAGTGAAACAGTAAATATGATCTAGTTAAGCAAAACAAGTGTCTTATGATAATAGTATTAGAAAATATAAACATGGAAAATAGAAGGGGCGAAATCTGTAATCACTGCTGATGACTGTAGATTTATTTTGAGCAAATAGAAGAAATGCAACAGCTTTAAAGTTCTAACTCAACATACCTTTCTGCAAACCAATAACTATTAAGAATCACAACTTTTATGTATTTCAAACTAAATATTTTGTAATAATATAAACTTAAAATGATCTATGTTCTCCCCTCCTGATACTTTTTAATGCTCATTTTGGTTTGAACACAGACTACAAGAAGATTTCAATATAAATGCAAATGATCACAGAAACCTTCTAAAAGAACCACATGCAAAAATCTACAATTGACCAAATTATAACACAGCGTCCAATTGATTATAATGAAAAGGCATGCATATTTGATAGTTGGAGTAAAGCAATAAAGATGTTAGTCTGGTGAATTACGGCCCCTTTTTCTATCTTTGATGCACATAACAGCCGTGTAGTAATATCCGTAACTGAATTTACATCTCTAACTGAGTTTACGGGTATATATGCTATTTTCATTCATTGAGGTAATTGTTTTACTCTAAATTACATTCTCTCTCATGAGGTTTCCATCATAGATTATGGAATTTTAAAGAAAGATGAAAAGCTTCCCTCAAATAGCAGCAGATATTTCCTGCTTACATAATACAATGAAGAATATAAAAGATGTTTCTGTGCACTGAATCAGGCAGACGACTTTATTAATCTGCCTGATGCAAAGTTTGTTTTCACACCTCGCCGAGCATCTGTTGTGTCTCCACACAGGGAGGGTTTGATATCCCGGAGCGGATGTTTTACAGCGTGAAGAAGGAGTGGGACTCAGCATCCAAAGACAACATGGGGGACGTCCGAGAGCTGATCCCAGAGTTCTTCTACCTGCCGGACTTCCTGCTCAACTCGAACCACATACAGCTCGGTCAGACACAGATCATGCTTTTTTATATCTGCGGAATTGGATTATATGAATTTCCTGTGAAAATGTTTACCAGGTTCTCGCACTACTGTGCAATCAATCAGTCTTTATTCAGACTCAAATCGGTCAATTTATAAAACTATTTCATTTAAACAGAAACAGCAAAAGGAGGACGGAAGAAAAAAACACATAAATGTCCTTATCTAAAAGACACACAAACACTAAAGTTTTCGAGCCATAATATTTTCATTTTTACAGTTCTTCAGCCGGGCCATAAAACTTTTCCTAAAATGTCTAAGAAGATGGAAACGCCACTGCTGTATGTACAAACAGCATGTTGACACTTTTTCACTTTGGGAGTTTCAACAATATTCAATGATAAGGTCACCAGTAAAGACTGATGGGACTTAATGGTTAAATAAAGGTAGAATAAATAAAGAGAAAATGGAATTTTAAGATATAAAATTCCATTCAAGTTACGGCAAAAACAGTACATTTGTGTAATATTTGTTGTTTTGTTGTTTATTGATTAAAAAACCATTAATCAATAAACCTGGTTGGTTTAATCAACAAGACACTGATCACTGAGGTACCAGCTTGTTTGACAATAGACCTTGTCCTGGATCAGCTGTCCCTGGTTTTAGCTGGTTCTGGTCTCACTGGTCAATGTCATAGTCCAGAATCTGAGTGAGGAGTAAACCTCGTCCTGCTCCTTGTAGATCTTTTCCACAGTGAAGTATGTGAGCCTGTCTCTGCATGGGACGGATGGTAAAGTGTGTTTAATCATATCTAGTACAACAGTGCTTGTACTCTTAATATATCCATGCCAAACTGTTTTAGTAGACAATAAAATCTTGAGTCCTGATTAAAGTTCAGGACGTTCTGTTCATTCTCAGATCTATTGAGGATTAAATTTTGCTGTTTTGTGCTTTTGATCTGTACAAAAGCTCAACAGTGTATCTTAAACACCTGTCGTGTCTGTCCAACAGTTGTCTTGCATAAATAAACATGCTGTATGTTATCCGTTTGTATTTCTCTACAGGCTTTATGGAGGACGGCACAGCTCTGGGTGACGTGGAGCTTCCTCTGTGGGCTAAAGGTGACCCCCAGGAGTTCATTAGAGTCCATCGAGAGGTCAGTGACACCAGCCCGACCACATCAGCCTCGTGTGTACGGTCTTTTCCCTGAAGACCTAATAATGCTTATCAATACTGTTGTTATAGTTACACAGAAGATGCTCTGTTTTAATTCACTAAAGAAGAATCCACTGTAAGAGTCTCGCTGTAATGGTGTTGATCGCAGTCAGCCTGTTTGTTTCTGCTCTTTCTGTCTCAGAATGAGAGACAGATCGAGTTCGTGAGAGCTGTGGTCTGATTTTACATGTTCTCTAAAGGCCGTCTTGTTCCACTGAATTTGGATCTTTCTTTGAGTTTTCCATAACAGTCGTCAGTTTCTTTTCTTATCAAAGATGAGCATAGAAAGGCATTTATATGAAGTTTGGATGAAAGACACTGAAGGACAACAAGCCCATTTAACACCATTCAGAGCGGGCACAAGACCCCTCTCATTCTGTCTTTATATCGGGCTGGACTTTTGCTATCAGTACTCTCTGTCTGTCTGCCCTCAGTGCTTTCTTTCTTTCTTTTTGTCTTTTTGTGTATTTTTGTTTTCTGTCTGTCTAGGGCTGGGAAAAATGGATTAAATTGATTGTTTTTTTTCTAGATTTAAGACTTGAAAATAAAGATTTTTTTTCTTGACTTACTCAAATTGTAAGTTGTTGCAATATTTGAAAATATAAATACCTAAAAATTATAATTTTTCAGGGGTGCTGGTTTGGCGGAGTGTTTAGCAACCAGGTACATCCCATGCACTGGGTTCGAGTCCAGCCTGTGGCCAGTTTGCAGAGTGTCTTCCCCTACTCTCATCCCTTTCACGAGCCTATCCACTGTCATTCTCTCCTATCAATAAAGTCACAAAATGCCCAAAAAATACATTAAAAAAAATATATATATGTATTTATATATAGTTTTCAATATATATATAGTATAGGGTAGACTTGTCAGGTTAACCCAAGAACTTGTAAAGGCTTTTAGTACTTTTTAAAATGAGATTAAGTTTTGTTTTATGTTAATATTCTGTGAAAATATGTCAGCTTTCAGTGTTTATGTAGACAAACCTGCCTACTTTTTAACTTCATAATCAACATTTTATGACTTTTAAGAGGGAAATTCTGTTTACTTTGGGAATTTGTTTGACAACATAAAAGGAAAAACTTAATTCATATTTAATTTGTTCGCTGCGTCCATCTCTTCCCGGGGGGACCCAAGGTCTTCCCAGGGCCAACATCCCTCCAGCATGTCCTGGGTCTTCCCTGAGGTCTCCTAATGGTGGGACGTGCCCCGAACGCCCCACCAGGGAGGCATCTTTATTAGATGCCTGAGACACCTCATCTGGCTTGTTTGTTTTTCTTTTAACAGTATTTATTGTTGTTTTTTATGTCTTTAAAGGCCCAGTGGGATGGGCTTTGCAAATTAGCCCAGGCTGTAAATGCTGTAGTGTGTGGCAACATTCCCTTGCTTCATACTATCCCAACACAAGTAAAAATTAAATAAAATCAATAAATAAAGGTGACTAAACAGGCTTCCTAACAATAAAATAAAATAAAATACCGATTTGTGTTTTTAAAGGGGATAAATAATCAACCAAAATAACATTTCCAAACTTTTTTTGAAGAGTATTTAAAAATAAAACTTGCCAACAAAGTAACAACAGGAGGAAAAGGTGTTAGGAAAGATGGTAAAAGACTTAAAAAAAATAAAAACCAGTGCAATGGTCACAAGTAGGAAGAAGATGAAACACAAATCTGTAAAAGCAGAACATGCTAGAGCCAGGGTCAACCTTGTTTTCAGCACTTGCTTATGAATGAAATATTACAAGAGTTCTGTTCTTGAATTTTCTCAGTACATTTCAAAGGTCAAAAGCCTCATTTTTATCCCCTCATTGAACAGTTTTTTTCAATCATTTCTTTCCAAAAAACAAACTCTCCCTCCCTCTTGACCTACAATGAAACTTCACTGATGTCCGTTGTATTGTTGAGACATTTAGGTATCAGCTTCTATCCTTGTTTTTCCTTTTTCTATGTTTTTGTCTGGTTATATCTTTTTGTTTATGTCTTCCTTCCTGTTTAGTTTTGACAGATTTTTCTGTCCTTTGTTTTCTGATTGTTTGTTATTCTATCAGTCTGACTCTGCATTCTTTTGGTCTCTTGTATTTCTGCCCATGTATTGTTTTTATTTCTTTTTGTTTTGTTCCGTTTGTTTTTCTTTCCTTCCTTTTTTTTTATTTCTATCCTCCTACTTTATGTGTAAAGTTATTGTTTACTGTGCTGCTTGTTTCTCCGGTCTGACCCTCCCTTTTTCCATTCCTGGGGCACTTAAGAGGGTTATCACTCTGTAATCTACTGAACTACTCATATGGCCCACCATTCTCATAAAATTAGCGACTTTAGAGGATTGTTTTTTCTACTATAGACAAATTAACTCAGGAGAATATATCCTTGTTATGATGTTTTTCTGTGTGTTTGAGGTTTTCTGATATTCCAGCGCTGGTTCATTATCACCGAATGCAGGAATACGTGTTGGTCATAATGCCCACTTTTCCTTATTAACTCCTCAAAACCAATCTTCTGCTAATTCTACCCAAATTATTCTTTAATCCAAGCATAGATATGTGCTCATAACCGGCTGTTCAGACTTCTAAATTGACTTTTAGAAGAAATCACGCTCCACCTGAATAATTTGATTGGTTGTGCATCCTGTAGAAGTTTCTTCTGTTTCTAAACTCTGATATTAACAGTTTGACGGATGGTTTTGCTCTCACTGTAATAACAATGCTCACTGCTGCGTTTTAAGACTGCACAGTGCTGGTATAGTAGTTTTGTAATATTGACTCCGTGGTTCTAGTTTGTGTGACAATTTTCTCCACTGTTTCCCCAAGGCCCTGGAGAGTGACTATGTGAGCGCCCACCTCCACCTGTGGATTGACCTGATTTTCGGGTACAAGCAGCAAGGCCCCGCTGCTGTGGAGAGCGTAAACACATATCATCCTTACTTCTACGCTCAGAGCGGCAGACAGGACGTTAAAGACCCCGTGATCAAGAACACAATCTTTGGATATGTCAGCAACTTTGGACAGGTTCCTAAACAGGTAAAAATAAACCATGTGGAAGACGTTTACTTGCTGCTTCCATGTTGTTTTGAGCATTTTTTGAAAGAATTATTTGTTTTTCACAAAGCTGTTCACTAAGCCACACCCAGCTCGCAGTGGCTCTAAGAGAGATGGCTTATCACCACAACATCCAACTCCATTTTTCTACAAGCTGGATAAAATGAGGACCACAGCGCAGCCATTCAGAGGTAAAGCAACATCCAACAGCAATGAAACTGAAGAAACCCCGGAGAACAAAGAGTCAAACAGGCTGAGCTCTAGCCTGTTATTTGTCTGACACACAGTTTTTTTCTTCATCATCTTTTTATTAGCATTGTTACAGCATCCATTTCCCCTCTTTTTTTATTTTAAAAACAAATGAAGCAAGGCTTACATGATAATCGAACAGAAAGATGAAGTGGGTTTATATTCAGATACAGTTAATAAATTCTGTTTGTGTCAGGGTAATATATTCAATCTATTCTGTACAAATTTGGTCCACTTTAACTTTTTGAACTCTCAGGCAGTAGGTTAATTCTTCCTTATTATAAATCTCAAGAATATTCCAAACCTCCTTCAATGTAGGAGATGATGGATTCAACCACGTGTGACTTTTTACTAGCTGCTACAAGTGGCTGTAAGATTCATTAGTTGAATTTGACCAAAATACAGAGTCTCAAAGTTCATAGATTGATGGGTTTTAAACAGTTTTCAAAGTTTGATGCATTTCCCTCCAGTATGATGTCAGTTTGGGAAATCCCCAAAATACTTGGTCCAAACTCTAACCCTGGGGCAAGCTGTGGCTCTTGGTCCACTTCCAGCTGGCAAAGAAATTCTGCCCATGCTAGAAAGTAAAGCTTGTGCTTGTATGATGAATAAATAAAACAACTACATCATTTTAAAGGAGCAAGAATTGCCACCATCTTCCCCATCTCAATGTCTAGTCTGAAAAGGGCAGTGTGCAGTCATTTTCAAGTACCAGTAGTTCTGTGAAGTTTATCAGCTTTATGCTGTTTGCTATTGTTTTGAGTCTAAAAGTTGAGATGAACCATCAGCATCTCCTCACTGCTGCTCAGAGTCTGATCTTGTCAGCCGCTGCCGACCGTGAGATCTGATTGGGCACCGCGAAACCATCAGTGGAAGTAGGGCTGAACAATTAATTGCAAATTAGATTAAATCGCAATATGGCTTGTCGCAATTTTCAAATCGCAGAAGGTTCAATATTTTTAGCCCAAAATGTGTTGAACATTTTGGCATCGTGATGTACTTTTTTGCAATGTCACGCCTATTTTTTACCTCTATTCATGCACTTTTTTCCCACTTTTGGACCATTTTTACCTTTTTTTAACCCCGTTTTACAACTTTATGCCTATTTTGCCCCCATTCATCTTTTTTTGGCCACTGTCAGAACCATTTTTGGAATTTTTACATGGTTTTTGAAATTTAATTTCAAATTTAATTCCCAATTTTGCTGCCAATATCAATTTTCCTAAGCCACATTTGGATTTTTTTGCCAATTTTTCCCAATTTTTTTTTGCAATTTCATACCTATTTTGCACCTATTTATTAACCTTTTTCCACTTTCATACCATTTTTACCCAGTTTTTTCAATTTCATTTTCATTTTGCTTCTGTTCTCCACCTTTTCTCAAATCTTTTATCCTTAGATTTATTTCATGTCATATTGGTTGTACTATAAAAAGACCTACTGCTTATGTTTGTTTAAGAATACATAAGATGAGGAACATTAAAACAACTGCAGAGTAAATTGCAATTTTGGGGGAAAAAAATCGCAATTAGATTATTTTCTCAAATCGTTCAGCCCTAGTGGGAAGCTGTGATGCAGGCTGCTTTTGCTTTCAGCATTTTAAATTTCTAACCTTATCTCACTGGCAATGGATCACTTTACTCACTCTATTACATTAAAGGAGGCATTAAAAATGCTCCAATGTAAAAACCAGAACAGGTGTTTTTCTTCTTTCATTTGGATGAATGTTTTTACACTTTTACTCTCCTGCTACTCTCTGTTGTCATGTTATGCAGTCAAGAGGAAACAAGCTTTCCATTTCACAGTTTGCTCTGGATTATCTGCGTTCAGCGCATAGCCTGAAGTAGGGATGGGAATTGATAAGATTTTATCGATACCAATGCCGTTAACGATCCTGCTGATTGATCCAATTCTTTAACGATTCCCTTATCGATTCCTGCAGATTTTGCGTGTGGGCAAATGTTGGCCTGTAGATGTTCAGTGTCAACAATGTCAAACACACGTCGCAGCATAGATAACTGCATCTGCAAGTTACTGGTCTTTCTATTCACTTAAGGTTGTGCAGTAGGTGCCTTTTGTAAAAAAAAAATAACCCCCAATTCTGACGCTTCTAAACCCTGTCGATTGAAGGAATTGAAAAGGGAATTGATAAGCAAAAATAATAATGATATCGATTCTTTGATGGGGCCGTTAACGATTCTCAACTGGAATTGGTTTTTGATTCCCATCCCTAGCCTCAAGTGTTCAAAAGGAAATTATATTTTTTTAATGAACTAATAGGTGTGTAAATATTCCTCTTTTATGGTTATTGAAAGATTTGGATGGGTCCAAGGAGACTTGTAATGTTTAAATTAAGCTGTGGCATATTTAATTTGCAGGAAGGCTTTTATTCATTGCATTTTTTATTTTTATTTTTTTGTTTTTTTTTAGAGTTAAAAATACTTCTTTAACTACTGAGAAAGCTTAAGCAGATTTCTGTTAAAATACTGTTAAGGGGGGGTGCTGGTTTGGCGGAGTGGTTAGCAACCAGGCACCCCATGTATTTACTTCTGCCGGTCCAGGTTCGAATCCAGCCTGTGACCAGTTTGCAGAGTGTCTTCCCCTACTCTCTCACCCCCTTTCACAAGCCTATCCACTGTCTCTCTCCTATCAATAAAGGCACAAAATGCCCAAAAAATACATTAAAAAAATAAATAAATAAATAAAAATACTGTTAAGGATAAATATATATATGAAAGAAATAGATATAAAGTAAGACTTTTAAATAGGAGCTTTAAACAGAAGTGCTTGTAATAGTATACTTGTAAATGTCTTGTTTGTTTTATTCTATGCTAAGGAAATCTTCTGCTGGTTAGCATCATCATATTTATTAAAATGATAATAATAATACTAATAGTGACTTTATTTGTATAGCACTTTAAAAAAATCACAGGTTTGCAAAGTGCTTTGACAAACAGGCAGGCACATACAGACAGCAAAACACAAGAGCTTAAGCACATAAGGAAATAATAAACCAAAAAATTAATTTTAAATCAAAGCATCCGTACAGACAAACAGAATGGCGTAGTCTTCAAAATGTTGGTACAATTAAAGCTCAATATTAAACCCATGTTAATATCTTTGTATCCAAACAACTTAATCAGTGTTTCTTTTTGCTTTTTTTCAATTTGAACCAATTATTGTTGTTTGCATTTGACTCTCTTTTGCATCATTGTTCCTCCTTTAATGTATTTCACAATCATTGATGTCAATTATTATATATACAATGTTTCTGGGTCCAAAGGGAATCGTTGAGACGGAGCGAGTGTGTCCATAGATTAATATACACTATGGAAGGTGGAAGGCGCTATCCGTTAGAGCTACAATATGGAGATGACTCTTCCACTGAGCCCTACTTAATAATCTGAATATCCCTACAGGCCCACTGAGGGAGAGGAGATGAATCTGCGAATGCTCAGGGAGAGATTCCTGCAAATTACATTTCATATTAAATCTTAGAGTGTCTGATCTGATCAATAAGCAGATAGAGATGAATAGGAGGGAGGAAGCGACGGCCATGCAGACGCTACTTCTTCCAGGGGATTTTCGAAGCAGAGCCGACTATAGGATGTAATGATTTCTGCCTGTTCCTGCATGAATAGGTCAATTACAGGCACAATTACAGCCCCTCTCACTCCTCACACACACACACACACACACACATACATGACTCCTGTTGTCCAGGATGCAGGTTCCCTCCTTGGACGAGGCCTCGTTTCTGTGCCGTGGGATTAGCTGTTTTAATTGCCCATTTTTCTAGGGTCAGTGTAATGAAATTCTTCTCTTGTTTACTGAGACACGATTCTCTGATGTCACATTTTTGAGCAGCTATTACCGTAATGTGACTGTAAGTTTGTTCAGGTACACATGAGACAGAATGAGGCCACACTTCTCTTTCCTTTCCTCCAAACGTGGGAGCACACACGGTTAAACAAACATACAAAACTCTTCTCTTTTCTTTTAAATCCTTGTTTTGCTGAAGCCCTGCTCTCAGTTAGGCTGTAAATGTCTCCGCAGAGCTGCAGAGGGGCCCCGTGGGTCAGATTGTGTGTCTGGAAAAGGAGGTTGTGGTGCTGGAGAAGAACCGCCTCCTCCTGTCGCCTCAGTCGGGCTGCTTCTTCAGCTGGGGCTTCCCTGACAACAGCTGTGCCTTTGGACACTACGCCTCAGAAAAGGTGAGAATTTACACCTGGAAATAGGGCTTGGTATCGATTCAGATTTTCTGGATCGATTCATTTCAATATTATCAGGTCTCAAATCGATTTGATTCATGATACTATAAGATATTTACGCAGTCTGGGATATCTCAGTAGAAATAATACTGTAAACTTAAAAAGTGACTTTTGACCTGGTGCATTATTAAAATTGTTTTTACATTAAGAAATGAACCCAAAGCAGTTACATTAATCTGCTATTAATTATTTACATTAATGCGTATTCTGCATATTACTTGTTTTCTGTCCAACTCCTCTTTTCCTTTGTGCTTGTAAAATCCAAAATACGTCCATACGTCAGCCTTTAAACTCGCCGGTGGGGCCCATATAGTGCTATTTGCTTCTGCCGTGTTTGTTTGATTACTTACAGCAGTGGTTCCCAAACTGGGGTACGTGTACCCCCAGGGGTACGCGAAGTGATGTAGGGGGTACGTGAAAAACTGTCAGGTCTAAACAGTTGTTTCAGTAGTTCAAGTTCAAACTGATAAATGTTTGTATTGTGAGCTTTGATAAAGGCCTGAAGAGTTGGCAGAGAGGCTGAGGCATCTTGGAGAGGGAAATCTGTCCTAAATTATCTAAGATTCTTAAAATAACATACAGTAAGTTCAGTCAGACAGCCTTTTAATTAAAGCTTCAAGTTCATTAATGAAAATGCTTCAGAAATGTACATTTCTTTTTCAAAAGTGGACTGGTGTTGCCCACTGACATTGCTGGTAAATCAATCTATTTAGTCAGAAATAATTCATTTTAATAGGTTTTATTTGTATGTTATACATGTAAAATGTGGGAGGTCAGAGTGCAGCAGGCTTAAACATTGATTTTCCTCGGTGTTATAAGTGCATGAGAGTTGGGGGTACATGGCTGGAGGTCAAGTGTCGGAAGGGGTACAGGCTGTGAAAAGTTTGGAAACCACTGACTTACAGTAACATCTCACAAGATTTTGTTCAGTGGAAAACAGCGCTAAACGCATATCACGCAATACTAGCTGGGTTGATACCACAGGCTGCTTCTCTGCACGTCCAATGAAGAAAAAACTACCCAAGTAAAAAAATCGATCTTTGGATTTAATGGATTGATTATGAACCAGTTAAGAAATAGATCAAAATTGATTAAATGGATTTTTTAAACCCAGCCCTACCTGGAAATGTCTCGTTTTGTCTTTCATTTCCAATATTAAGTCAAAATAAAATCACTGCCAAAGACAGAAGACAAAAACAAAACAAGATTATAAAAATTAAAAGAAACAACACATTAATTCCCCTCTTTTTGAAACTGTTATTTACAAACCACTGCAGATGTTCTACACATACTGTTTATGCACATACTCATAAGTTACTGTGTCCATGCACACCCATTTCTTCTATTTCCATCTACAAGTGACAAAAGTAAATGATCGCATGCAAGAGTGCAATGTTAACTTAGAATTGTTTACCTGATTAAACTTGTATACTCTCACTGGTATTAGGTAGAGCTTTCCCTTTGCTCTCAGCTATTCTCATTCTTCCTGGCATTCATTCAACCATCATTCATACAATTCATACTTTTGGACTAGTTAAACACAATTTAATGGCTGTTCAGCTAGATGCTTCTTTAGGAATTAACAACGTTCCTCTCCAGATTATATTTATTATAGGCATTAATTTCAATATTAGATTGATCTCTTCATCCATGGTTGTATTGCTTATACATCCATAGTGACTATCTTTAGAACCAATGAGGCTTGTTTACAGGCACGAAAACAGACAATAAATACAAGACTGAAGTTACTTGTTTGTAAAAATGCCAATAAAAGTATTGGTGTAAAAAACTACCTTTACAACCCTATAGACATGAGGACACTCTTGAAAATGAGATGCCAGATCTTAATGGCTTACCTTTAATACATTTATATTTAACAAAGATTGATTGAGTCTTTTCAGCAGAGACAAATGTGATTTTAGTCCCTTTGTCTCTGTCTGGATGGATACATCTCTGGATGTGTATATACAAATATTTGTATTAAATGAACTTGTGTATGTGTATCTATAAAATGAAGAGTTTGTCTTCAGCCTGCTCTGTTGTAAAGTGTCTTGATTAACACTTGTTATGAACTGGTGTTATACAGGTACAGATTGATTGATTACAGATCGCTTTTTATTTAAAAATCCCAGTATATGGCACAAGGAAGAGCTAAGTACTTTGATTTTAGGGCTGATTAGAATTTGGATCCAGATTCAGGATGTTTTTTAGGTATTTGTTATCCCTCAGCAATAAGACACTTTTCCACATTTTTGATAATACTTGGATAAAATACCTCAGTGGAGGTTTGAGCTTTTTGAGCAATTATAGTTTCAAAAGTCGATACAGTCTTTCCATCACAACATTTTCTTGGGAGGCCTTTTTTGTGCCTTTAATGACAGTAGAGAGAACAGTGGATAGGCTTGTGAAGCGGAGGGGGAGTCGGGATGATACTCTGCTAATTGGACACAGACTGGATTTGGCAGAAGCATGTATATGGGTTGCCGGTCCTGGTTGCGTCCCACTCTGCCAAGCCAACATACATGTACATTTTTAAATAATGTTCACTCTCCCTTGCTGTTCTTCTGTCCCTAGACTTTTGCTGTATGTGAGGACCTGTGCGACTGGGGCGAGACGTTATGTGCCGCCTGTCCCAACCCGACGACCATCATCACTGCAGGAAACACCGGTGTGGTGTGTGTGTGGGATGTATCCGTCAACAAGGACAAACCCACCCACATGAAACTCAGACAGGTTTGTTTATCTGCACATGTGTTCACAACAGAGCGGACAAAGTGACATTTCAGTGTTTCTGCACACACACATATACGTTAAGATGAATCCTGTTTGTCTCCGCAGCCGTTATACGGTCACACAGACTCAGTGACGTGCCTGGCTGTGTCAGACATCCACAGTTTGATCGTCAGCGGCTCACAGGACCTCACCTGTATCCTGTGGGACCTGGAGGAGCTAAGCTACGTCACCCAGCTAACAGGGCACACAAGCAGCATCTCTGCACTGGATATCAATGAGCTCACTGTAAGAACTCCTTCTCTCTAGATTCACCTTCACACATTTTTTTCATGTTTTGCCACGCTTCCGAGTCCATGACAAGCAGGTAGACGCCATTCTTTAGACTGTGTGTCTGTAGCGTGAACCACTGTTTACGAGTAAAGAAATGATAGTTGAAGATAACGTAGCGTGGTGTAAAAAATGAGCCACAACAAGCACATGGAGTTGCTGAAGAGTTGATCTGATGGCTTAGGCAGAGGTAGGCTAACGTTACCTATTGATTTCCAGTGTTTGAGCTAAGCTAAATAGCAGTGGTTGAGCTCAGCCTGTGTCTATCTTGTTACTGGACACACAGTCAAAAGAATGGTGTCAATGTGCTTGCCATGGACTCAGGAGTGAGGCAAGACATGAAAAAAAAAAGATGGCGTATCCCTTTAAATCAGGGTTGTCCAAACTGCATAAAGAGGAATACATGAATGACTTAGCCACTTGTTGCTCCTCCCTTCTGGAATATTTAAGTTAAAGTTTTAGGGTTTAGGGATGGGTTATCACCTTTCAAAGGGTACTTGTAACCCCGGGCTATCACTGGTTTCACATCTAATTTGGGTTAGAATGACCCAAGCAGAGACAGGAGACACTGCTGGCACACAAAACAAGAGTAAACTGCAAAAATATTGGTGCTTGAAGATGAATATACTGATATATAATTTGTAAATGAGACCTTGTGACGAAGTAAACACGGCAAAAAATGTGCATGATTGGTTTTATTTTCTGCTGTAATCAACTGTCTATATGCATTTAACTGTTTAGGGGCCAATTCAAAATGGGTAGCGGGCCAAAGTTTGGACACCCCTGCTTTAAATCATTTTTGGCCTGTGCTGTTTTGTAGTTTTTCAGTCATCCAGCTCTTAGCATGAGGATGGGAGGGACCTGACTATGAACAGCTTGAATGTCCTCTTTGTGTTTGTTATGTATCTGCACATCTTGGCAGCAACACGGATTTTCTCTGTCCAGGGTGAGATTGCGTCATGTGCAGGTCCTGTGCTCTACCTGTGGACCATGAAGGGTCAGCTGTTGACCTGCACTGACACTTCCTGCGGGCCTCGGCCAGACATCCTCTGCGTCAGCTTCACACAGCGGCACGAGTGGGATGCCAGAAACGTCATCGTCACTGGCTGTGCAGACGGCGTCATACGAGTACGTTTTTATGTGTTCATTAATTATCAAGTGTCAGATGTCCTTATTTAGTGTTGGTCAGTCATCAGTCGATACTCAGTGAAGATATTACATGGGAATTTGGAGTTAGCTTTTAGTAGACTACCAGAACCAACCACTTGGGGGTAATATCTTAGTCTCTGCTGCTATGTGAGCAAGATAAAGTTTCAGCCAGTAAGTATAATCACATCAGAGCTGTGGATTATATTTAACCAAAGTAATATTTCTGTTTAAAAAGAGGCATCGAGAAACTATTTTCCAAAGGAGCACTGATGAATCAGAAATCAGAAATACTTTATTGTTGCAGTTGCTTTTATACACAACATAGCAGTGGGAATTATAAAACAAAGACGCTAAAATAGATATAAATACCACAAAGTCTTTGCTGATTATCCGGAGGAGAATTATGCAGGGTATGGTAAACACATAGGTATAGATGTGATTGTGTTTTTTTGGTAACCTTCTGACCGTGTAATGATTTTAGTTTGGAAGTTTAGTGAAATTTAAGGGGAAAGAATTTGACAAATGTACCTATATATATCTCTTCATACTTCTTTTTTGTCATGTAAGCTGAGAGTCTTAAAAAATAATTTCAGATTCAGCTACTTTCTTATTTTATTTTAATTATTTTCTTCTGAAATCAAAATACAACTTTTTGCAGGACGCTTCCTTCATCCAAAGCAGCTTTGGATAAAACTCCCATACTCTTTTCCACTTGTATTCAAAAATTTTAAACAAAGAGAAGAAATAGTTATCTTGGATTTGGAGTAAATTATGGAGTAAATGTCTCTGTGTATTTTAATTTAATTTATTTTATCATCATACACTTTTATATTTTGATGATATGGAGTTTTAAGTCTGGAATAAAGCATCTATCTATCATACATAATCTTTAAGTAAGTAAAAGCAGGTTGTTGTCTAAATTACGATGACTCTGGTGGTCCAAAAAGCAGCTTTGGGCACCTCCTCTTTTTTTAAGTCTAACATCTCTGTGAGTCTCATATGGTCCAGAGAAGTATCTTTGTTTTCATGCACTGTATTCAGCTGCAGCAGTCATTACTTTGCCATTAGCCTCGCAGGTAGCAGGTTGGATGTCCATGGCAGTATTAATAACAGCATATGGACGTTTGTGTGTGCGCAGTGTTTGAATTTGTACAAGCATATGCTGCTCCTCTGCAATCAGAGCTGCAAACTCTAAATTAGGCTTCACTTGGAAGTGGGTGTCCACGCCACACGCACACAAAAACGCTCTTATTACTTTATTATTAGCTTGAGTTATGGGCCGCGCGTGTGCGTGCTGATGTGAGTGTGTTTGTTATTATGTTGAATTATGTCTGATTTTGCTACTCGTTATGTGTCTCTCACACAGATATGGAAGACGGAGTACACAAGAACACAATTACCTGGCCCTCCAGAAGCACCTGTGTCCCCAGGGCAGGAGCGAGCAGAGAGAGGCGGTAATGTTACAGGCAGAGGGGCGCCATATGCATAAAGCTGCTGTTTTTTAAAGAATCTGATAAAGAATCGGAGTGTGTGACAGCAGCAGAACAGTGCAAGTAACTCTGCTGCAGCGGCATAAAAAGAAATGATCGTGGTGTTTGGTTTCAAATAGAGGCCCTCGCTATCTAATTAGATAAATCCTTAAGTGTGAGATGATTATTTTTAACCGCTCATCTCCGAGCTAGACAGCGTGGTTTCCAGATGAGAGCTTGTAGTGCTTACCCCATCCCTCACTAGCATTAGGGCTAGCAGGAATTATGCTGTTATAAAGTTATTAAACATAGAGGCAGTAAACACTGATGAGTAATTCTGCTGACGTGTGTGTGCTTGTATAATTTAGAAAGCAATAATACCCAGATCCAATTTGGCATACGTTGGTTACAGCCTCGCGTCACCTCATAGGAGTATTATGCTTGGGAAATTACATTGAGACGGGTCTTTACGTAACAGCGAGGCGTTTATATTCCAGGGATTTTTCTCCCCTTTAACAGCCTGCTGACCAGAGATAAACACACAGTTAATGCACTTTTTTCTGATTTGGTGGGGTTACAGAGAGAGCGGACACCTGCCCTGCAACTCAGGCGTGAACGAGGGTTGATTTTCTTCTCATGATGTGTCCGCAGTGAGCAGCTCAGGCTGGGAGAGACACCTGGTGTCGTGTCAAGAGCTGAACAGAAGTCAGGCCGTGGCACGACGCTTCAAGAATAATCCGGCCATCACAGCTGTGGCCATGTCCAGGTAAAGCACAGCAAGTGTCTAAATCAGAGACAGAGCGTTTGCCTAAAACATCCTTTAGTTTAGTCATGATTTAGCTCATGAAATTTCACATTTTATTGGAAAAAATTGACTGTAAATTTAGTAAAATATAAAGTGTAAAGGGTAAGGCATTTCTGTAGTCGTGTTTTAAACTTGAATAAAATGAAACATCTAATATCCCTTTATTGAATGCTGATAAAGTTTGAATGTATTAATTAACAGAAACAAATGTTCCTTTTGTGTGAAATGCAGTCACCTTTATTTAGGCTACCTGGCAGAACATCTCAGTTACAATACCAGAATTGACAACAAACAGTGAACCTGCTCTACATGAATATATCAATTCATAAAGAGAGCAGCTCTGATTGGATCGCTCCACAACTTCTCCCACCACCACCAAGCTAAGGCAGCTGTGATTGGATGTTGCTCTAAACTCATCCATCTTATCTTGTCTCTACTTTCTACATGACCAAATTAGGTCTAATTGGATTAAGTCTCTGTCAAACACTTTAGTTTAGTTTTTATTTGTTGACGAAAATGTCAGTTAAATTAGTTTTTGTCCATGTTCACTTGTTTTTATTACTCACTGTCTAGTTTTCGTCAGCGGAAAAAAGGTTGTCGACAAAAACAATGACGAAAATAATTAGTCAACATAATTAACAGAACAGATTAAGAGCTGGTTTTATTGCCAAGTGTGTTTTATACATGTAAGAAATTTGACTTTGCTGAAAAACTGTTTTCACTAAAAAAGGTTAAAGTTGTAGGAGACAAAGAACAACACTTTCTAAGAACAAATATTTGCACTGGTGTAACATTTTGTTTATGTACATGCCCCCTATCCTTTTCTTAAAATACTCATTGTTGCTATGTTAAGACCTATTTTTCATGTATCTGCTTATTTAATTTTATGATGTGATTCTGTTTGTTTAAAAAGTCAATAAAACCAGTATTAATATATGTAATAATAGGCTATTATATCAGCAATGCCTCTGCTGACTGATTTCTTTTGACAGAGTAAGATTGGAAAATATAAAAGCATTAGATTGACACTTAACTCCAGACTAAAAGTTCCATATTATCAGAATATAAAAGTATTAATATTGATTATAAGAATGCAAAGAGACATTTACTCTAATGTTTCCATCAACAAGAGCAATATTCAGTACCTCTTGAAGATGGTTGAGACAGTAACATCTAAACTTCGTTTCCTGAAGCTGTTAATCAGCACATAAATTTGTACATTACATTTTTAAGCACAGCGTGAAAAAGTGGTGACATGAAAAGTGACAAACACTCACCCGCACTTGACCATCCTGGTACTTTGAGAAATATACTGAGAGCATCATTGTATGCGATATTGAAGTAGAAATGAAAAATAATGAGGAATAAAAGTTTGCAATATGTGCACAAAAGATTAAATATTGTGTAGATTTTGTTTGCTATCATTCATCTTAATAGCCTGAAAAAGATGAGTGATTAGAAAATAAGCTCATTGGGGTTGTCATGATGTAAGCAGAGTCTAAAATTAACACCTTCCAAGCACCAAATGTTCGTAAACTTAGGGTTGTACACCAAATGGTAGATAAATATTTCTACATAAACTGTCAAATATAAATAAAAATGATGCTTTATTGTAAAAATGTTTGATAAAACAGTTAAGTTGATACTGATGATTACATTTCTGATTATTTCTTTTGGCCATGCCATCATTTTCTCTCATGTTTGGTCTTCAAGCAGATCAGAGTTTTTCCAACAGAATTTTTCTACCAGTTAATTAAAAAAGTCTTCCCTGAATCAGCAGTTAAATATTCCAGATGTCAGCATAAAGTTGACACAACAAACAAACATCTGTACCTGATTTCTGCTCATTCATCCCACATCCGTGCCAACAGTCTATGTTTGAAACGGGTATCAGCTGGTACCCATGTCAAACCAGTGCTGGTATGCATCCCTAATAAACACAGACGTAGAAAATCCTTTTTGGAGGACATCATACTGAATTAACTCAAATTCACTTAAACATAAGCATGTGACACAAAAGCACTTCACTATTTTGGCTGGTGAGATAAATCCTCGCCCATGTATTTTTAAATTTACCCCCTCCTTGGTTGGTCAGAAGGTAAATTTCTGACCTCAGATATAATGTAAAACTCTTATATCTGATATATTATAAGAATCTTAAGTAGAAGGATCAAGTGTTCCCCAGAATCATTTTAACAGGTCCAGAGGGATCAAACTGGTACGTTTTGTTCTTACACATTAGGAGCAAGATCGCTGTAGAGTGTGGGATCCTCTTTTTTAAGACTGTGATTGTTCTCGACTGCTGGAAGTGAGAACTCTTCTTTTGAAACTGATCAAAGTTGGAAGTCCTTTGCACCCAATATTCGTTTGTTACTTGTCCCAGTTCTAAAGAATTGCAAGCAAGCTTCCACAAAATATATCCACACAAAAATGCATCTATTGTTTTCACTATTTGTGCAAATCAGACCATATTGAGGAGCATGCTTGATTTATATGCTTGTAGAATTTGTGTAATCTCATTTTTTAATATTTTTGTTTGATATTTCCATGTACTGTACAACAACAAAACATTACAAAGGTGATTGTGCACTATGTCAACCCCAATTCTCCTAAATCCCACCTTAATAAATAAAACTTTTTTTAAAAGCAGAAAGTTGTGATCAAACATGTATTTTGGGATTTCCCCATCGTACAATGTCTTCGGATTGACGTAGAAGGCAGACTTAAAAATCTACTTCAAGTTAGCGTCTCTCTTGACTCTTGATGTTCTTACTGGATGTACTTCCTGATGGCCTGTCCCACAATCAGAACTTTTACTAAATCTCCTTCTAATGACTGCAAGAAAAATGTGAACAATTTGCTGGTGGAAAACAAAACAAGCCACAGCTGCACAATGGATACAAAAAAATCAGACAAGTGTGGATCAGTTACAACTACTGCTGAAACTTTTATCTTTGAAGGAAGATGGTGTCTTTGGCCATGGTGTATAGGATACTTTTACCCTTTTTGTGTATGTATATTTTCATAATTAGGATGTTTTTTTATTCTCTTGGTGATTTATGAAGAATGGGGTTGCTATTACCCATGAATGTAAATTGTTTCCATGAATAAGGACAGCTGGTATTAAGTTATAATTCAGTATTGATCTGATTTGTAATGAAGAGGCAGGGTTAGACAAGCTCTTTGCTGCGCTCTGTTCCTTCTCAAACTGGTTGTGATGACATACGAGTGTATGTTCTCACATGTTTACAGTTGTTTGATGGACATGTACAGTTGCTCGGTGTGCATACAGTGTTATATTGCATTGACTTGTTTGTTTTAAGTTTGAGATAAATAAATAAAGATTGTTCAAGAAATAGCAAAATTGTGATTAAAAAAGAAATAAAGATGTGAAGCAACTCAAATAAGTAGTCACCAAAAATATATGATAAAATCCTGCATACACTCTAGTTTAATGAAAAACAGAACAACCAACATTAAAAAGCAACACAAAAGTTGAAATAATTATCATTAAAGGTAATATTTCCTGAATTTTATTCTCCTAACAGTTTCTCGTGTCTGCTATCAGACAACTTTTGAGCTGTCTAAAGTAACAAAATAATGGAAACCAAAGCTCAACAACAATGTGGACATGTTGTTTTTTTAAGTCCTTCTCTGTGAAGGAGAAACATGAAAGTTGGCAGAACACATTTTCCAATCATCTATAATAATTAAAGATATTAAATTTAATGTTAGATGTGTCTTTATTCATGGTTGAATTGATTATACCTCCACGATAAATACCTTCACAACCATGTAGACAAGAGGACATTTAATGAGTTTATATTGAGCAGAGACAAATGTGATGAGAACTGATTTGTGAGTTTGGCATACACAAGTTTGTCCTGATCGTAAAATCTTATTCTCAGTCCTTTGTCTCTATTGTGAGGAGTCTTAAGATAACATTTTTTATGATTTGGCGAACAAATACAAGATTGATTGATCGATTAATTGAAAATAGTTTTTCAGCCAAGTATGTTGTTTTATTTTTTGATGGCCCTTCCTCTCCCAAGCACCATCAATCATCATTTATTAACCCTCAAAGCTTTTAAACAGTTCAGTATGGACCGTTGATAAATGTATTTTTGTATCAATTTTTAACTTGACTTGTTTTTTTATGTATTGTTTTCAAACTAAATCGATCTTCAAGTGTTTTTTTCTGCTCTCTGAATCACATTTTATTCATAGTGCTTTTTGTGCTCTTATAATATGTCTGATATAATGTTTTCTATTTGACTAAATCCTACTCTCTTCTGTGTAGGAGCCATGCCACTCTGCTCGTGGGCGATGCCTGGGGCCGAGTTTTCACCTGGACCTGTGAGTGAGGGCCGCAGACATCGAGCTCCATTGTGACTCCGATCACCGTCTCCTCACACTTTACCCTCCAGGAGAGACTCAAACAGAAAATCCCTCCACATGTCAGGAGCAGCTAAAGCACTGAGATCTGCTGTGAGTCGTCTCAGGTCTGTGTGTTCAATCAGAGAACAATGTTACAGCACTCCGGTGCGGTCTGACAGTAGAGAATATTTTACCTCCTTCGTGAGTATTTAATGTATTTTTCTTTGTAAATATTGAACAAATTCAGGAAAACTGGAATAAAACTACTGACAGCTTTTTTTCCTAAACACTTTGTTGTGTGTTTTTGTCATTACTAAGGTCCCGGGAACCCCCGAATTTTTTAATTATATTTTAATATTACAATAAGTTAGAGGAGCACAGATGGCCCAGAGCACGGAGCATGAGCTTTCATTTTCTAGAAGACTCTGCTGGGGACCTTATTTCAAAATAATTTAAATAACATGATTATATTTATCTTTTTTTACCTGGATTGGCAGAAGCAAGTACATGGGGTGCTAACCACTCCGCCAAACCAGCACCCCATTATATTTATCTTTTAAATATATAATTATCATTTAATACTGTGATTTTTTTTCTCCAAAATGCATTAATTCTAAAAATCTTAAAGTGAGATCAGACCCTACTACCCATATCCAGGTATGAAAATCCCTCACCTTTGGGTGGTATTTGACATTTTGAAATCAAATTGGGTGACCTATGTGAATCATGTAAATCCAATGACTGAATTTTTGTTTGGGGGGGAGGGAATGGATGGGATAGGAGGTATGCCAGAGATTAGTGAAAGTCGAACATGTGCGCATGTCTGAAGGAAGCCTTTAATCCCACTCTACAGTACAAGCCAAGAGCATGGAAATATGAGCGTGAAGAGCTCCTCTGTGTGCCAATGAGTGTAAAGACACACAGCGCACGGGACAGGATCCTGAATCACTTCTGTGTTTTATCATATAAACAGTACCTCATTGGCCCCATTTACATTGGTCAAAAATCTTACTTACAATCAGATTGAAAGGTCAATCTGATTAGAAATGTCTCATGTAAACACCTTAGCCAATCGGATTCACCCGGATCTGATAGTATTTCGAATCGGATTGTAAGAGGTAGTCTACGCCGATTGATAATCCGCTCGGTCTGTTCGGATTGTTCGGTCTGCACAGGCGCTCCGTAGTACGTAAGAGGCACGTAGTGACACACGCAGAGTGTGCCCAAACAAACATGGCGAACAAACAGAAGAACTGGACGGTGGAGGAAACAAACTTTCTTATAGAGCCTCAAATAAATGTGACCATAAGACAATAAACGTCCCCAACAAAACAACGTGGATCCATCTTTCTAGAGGTAAAAAGGAAGCAGGAAGTGCACCTCTTCTTCTCTTACACATTTGCAGGTAGTGGCAGAGTGACCTTCTGGGCATGTCAAAAAAACAAAACAATCGGATTCAGCTGGGGCCATGCAAACGCAGATTGAACGTGGATCTCTTTAGCCAAAGTTCATGTATACAGATTGAATCAGATTCACTTAAGCCGATGGATTTCGTTCAGATTGAGGAAAACTACCCATGTAAACGGGGCCATTGGCTCTCGTGCACGGTTTAAGTGAACACATTGATTTAAAAAAGGCGAGTTGGTCTTTTGGTAAATTAAAGCTCATCTTTCCTGAGCAGTCCAGCTCTTGTTTTCACCTTTTCTAAATGATAAAATCACCCTGAGGTCTCCTGCATCACTTATTCTCCTTGATGTAAGAGCAATCTGTAAAGGATCAATGCAGTCTGTTAGTGCAGTGGTTCTCAACCTGTGGGTCGAGGCCCTAAAGTGGGTTTCAGAGCTGTGTTCAGTGGACATTGTATAAGTCAAGTAAAAATGTGGCAAACATGTCGTCAGAGTTCAGAGGCCCTGAGCAGACAAACTTCCATTCAACCTAAATATAAATGTTATGATCTCACAGGGCTCTTATTATTATTATTTAATGTTCAAAACATTTTTTTCTCTAGTCTCTTTGCATAAAAATGTTTTTTTTTTCAATCTTGTGTCCAAACTGCAATGTTTTTCACTGAACAAATCAAAGTTGTTGATCATTTTGAGAACTGGGCCATGTGACTGTTGGGATGGTGATTGGTTCTAAGGATAGAGCAGTAAGAGCCGTCCCATCAGTGTATGTAAATATCAATGTTTCCTTCCAATTCCCACATTAAGTTACGATAAAAGCTTAGATTAATGCTTTATATATATATATGTCTGTCCATCCATCTGGCCATCTTTCCATCAATCTATCAATCTATCTATCAATCAATCTATCTATCTATCTATCTATCTATCTATCTATCTATCTATCTATCTATCTATCTATCTATCTATCTATCTATCTATCTATCTGTCTATCTGTCTATCTGTCTATCTATTTATCTATCTATAAGTTTACATACATACATACATACATACAGACAGACATACAGACATACATACATACATACATAATTGCATGAAATTACACACATACATACATACATACATACATAATTACATTAAATTACATACATACATACATACATACATACATACATACATACATACCTACCTACCTACAGGGGTGGTTTTGCAGTTTTTAAGCAGCTTTAGGGTCAGCGTTGGAGCAAAGGTTTGATTGATGATCTATTGCCTGCTTTCTCAGTAAACATTCCCACGTCTTCTTGACAGTTCTGTTGAGCTGCAGCGGTCTAATTCTCACACACTGCCCATGAAACATCCCGTTTAAAATCATCAGTATGCAGGAGTCAGTATTTTTCTTCTCTGAGCGTTTCAGTGTGTTTGTTTCTGGTAAATGTTTGTGGTCTGAGCAGCTTAGGATGTTTAGTTAATTGTGATTTGCTTACAGAGCTTTGTTGTTTTTCACAATGTGTTCTCAATCTGCTTCATAATGAGACATTTATGAGGATGTAGGCAGTTTGAACTTTGTTGATTTGTGGCAGCTTTATCCTCCTCCAGTTTATTGGGATCAAAAGTAGTTTGTGTGATGTGCATGATGAGGCTGTTCTGTGTGTGACAGTGTTTTGGATGTGTGTTTGTGTAAAGACTGGTATGTTGGTCGTGACAGCCACATCCGACCATTGAATTTGTAAGCATTTCAGGGCAGGGGTGGTCAGCTGACAACCTAGGGCAACATGTGATCCTCCTCACTTAAAGGGATACGCCTTTTTTTTGTTTTGTTTTGTTTTCATGTCTTGCCTCACTCCCAATTCCATGACAAGCAGGTATGCACCATTCTTTAGACTAAGCAACCAGTAACAAGGAAGAGACGTACAGAGCTCACCCATGCTAATTAGCTTAGCTCAATCAAACAAACAGAGTGGAGGGATATTGTTAGCCTGCCTCTGCCTACAGTCATCAGACAAACTCTTCGGCAACTCTAAACCATCTTGTGTGCTTGTTGTGGCTTGTTCTTTTTTACTGTGTTATGTTATCGATTATTAGTCTAAGATTAGCATTTTATGAATTTTCAAAAAAAATTAAATATAAAACTGAACTGCAAGGTGCATGCACAATCCACTGTGGATGCTCTTTGTTTTGTTGACCTACTTACAAGAGCCACAACAAGCACACAGGACTGTTTAGAGTTAGGCAGAGACAGGCTAACTCTACCCACTGACTCCAAGTGTATAAGCTAAGCTAATAAACAGTGAGCAAGCTCTGTCCATCTCTTCCTAGTTACTACACACAAAGTCAAAAGAATGGAGTCAATCTGCTTGTCATGGACTCAAGAGTAAGACAAGACATGAAAACAGAAAATATTGATGTAGCCCTTCACCGAAGCTTCAGAGTCAATTTCAAAAATAAGAAAATCATTAACGTGACAAAAACATGCCAAGTCTGCCTTAAAGAAATTCAAACAGTGTTACTAATGCAGACACTTTTATTACCGTGATTTTGTTACTTGTGATTGCTTGGTCCGCTGATGGAAAACAAAGTAAAACTGGAGGCAAATATGAAGCTCTGCCACAGGCTGTCAGGCAGAACAGGACTCTAAAATGATGTTTTGTTGTATTGTTGGGTTCCAGAGTAAAGAAGTTACCATGATGACTCAAAGCTTAAATGTAGCCAGTCAGATCATGTTTGTCATTAACACCGCCAAGAGGTTATGCTATTTTTGCCATTTATCTGTCTTTTTGTTTGTTTGTTAGCAAAATTGCACAAAATATCTGGACAGATTTTGACGTTGGTAAAGGCCCAACTTAAAAATGATTAGATTTTGGTGATAATTCAGATAACCACCATTAGTGAACAATTGTTTTTGCTCAATAACTGTCTAACTAATGATGATATCAATATGATCTTGAGTGCTAGCTGTGGGTTTTCAGGGTCAAGGAGTCATAATATGATGGTAACTTTATCATGGAACTATTTCTTATAGATGTAACAGAAATATGTGAGCTCCCTTGGTGGAGGTTTATGCTCTCTGAGTGTTTTCTAGTTGTTGCTGTTTTTAAGTAAATCTCACGTGACTCATATAGTCAGAGATCTGTGTTTTATTTCCAAGTAGTGTGCCGTGTACCGAAGTAGAAACGCAGTTGTAGGGGTGTGTGATATGATGATATTAAATCATTAAGGATTATAACGTGGGGATGATCTCATAAAGCAGAAAGATCGTCAGATTGTCTTTGTGGGCGCAGAAACGTTGATGCGCACCCGACTAGCCAATAGTAGCACATTACGTGCAGTGCATGGTGGGATCTCCTGTTTGATTATTTAACATGAAGCCATGGTGGAAAGAGAAAAGGAGATAAAAGCTTGAAGATGTCTGAACAAAAATCTGTTCTAAAGCAGCTGTATTATTCACTCAGGTTATAGACATTGCAATTCGATACTATTTGTTTTAAATTGTTGGACTTTAAGAGATAATGTTGATATTGTTGTTCATTACCTTTTATGTTTATATTCATTGCACATTTTTATAAAAACTGCGTTATTTAGATTAAAACCTGTTCAGAAAGTTTCTTTGGCTTTAATTTCCTTTATTTTTCCTTTTAGGGTTTTACGTGTTTTATATGTTAAACATAGGGAAAAAATGGTCAAACATGCAAATAAGTCTAGAAAAATCAACGTCGTGATAAAATCATAATAGTGATTTTATTTTTAAAAAATCATGATATGATATTTTTGCCATATCGCCCACCCCTACACAGTTGTAAATGTTCTGTGAATGTTTACCATAAGTCAGTGGCAGCACCTTGAGTAATGTATAGCCCTAGCTTCTGTGCTGAGTGTTTCTGTACAGATGCAGAGCTGATTTGTCGCTGTGGTGTATGTTCAGGCTCATTTCATGTAATGCATGTGGCTGATGCAGAGGCTTAGTCAAATGAACGTGTCCCTCTCTGTAAGAAAAGTAACCTTACAGAGCAGGACAACAGACTTTTAGGTGTGTCAGACTGATTTCTGAGAGATGATGGATTAAATTGTAAACTTTCATTACATTTATCTTTATATTTAAGTTTAAAAGGATATTTATTTCACTCTAAAATCACTAACTGAGGATTTTAGACAAAGCTTTTCTGTTGAGATTTCACTCCTCTTGTGTCTGCATGCCTCGCCTTTTTGCTCATGCACACGCTCCACTCCTCTCTGTCATAAAGAAAGGGGTCTCTCTCTTTAACCTTTGTGTGTGTGGCTAATTGTGCTAAGTGGAGTGGCTTAATAGAGTGGAAAATAGTCCTCATAATTTTCCCAGAGAGCGAGCAATGACCTTCTCTAAAGACAACGGCCATCTCCATTCTCTCTACGCCGCTGGTTTTATGATATGAAATGTCAAACCATTGGGTTCCTCAGAATAATTAAATCAAATAAATTATTGCACCTAGGCAGAACCATCTTGTAGCCTAACCCAATTATAATGCACTGTAAAGCTAATTATTAACCATGATTACAATTAGTCTAATTTAAATAAATGTAGTCATTAGCGGGTTCATCCAAGTCAGTGAGTCTGAACTGTGGGGGATGATCGTCGCTCTCTCTCTGCGTCGCTCCCACTCACAGACAGAGGGATGGGTGGATGTGCATCATTCTCCTGCTCCATGCATCTCCATCTTCATCACATATTTCACACACTGACCTTCACAAAATGGCCTACACCCCTCACCTTTGCTGGGTGCTTGAGTATAATGGCTGCTGCTGTTTATGCCGGCGCCGTGTTGACCAGACTTCATAAGCAGAACGAAACACCATCAGTGCCATTTTAAGCCCTTTTCTTGTTTGCCATGGAATTAAGACGGAAACCAGGAGTTCACAAACTCTCCTGTTTGTTTACTAAACTTTTGAAAAACTTACTTTCATGCTTAGATGTCATGGACCGACCAAAACGTGTGTCTACATATAAACTATAGAGACAAGACTGAACACTACAGCCAACATGTGGGTTGAAGTAAATGATCTCATATCCTGCAAAATCAATTGTTGTTGTTTTTTATGTTGTTAGAAGAGGGAAAAGGAAATGACGTCTTATCCAGGTTATCTGCATTCCAGAAAAAATACTTGCCAATCTACCAGGCTATTGTTAGCCATTGTTAGCATGCCCTACACTGTACTTCGCACATACCACATGAAGAATGTCAATAACACTGCAGCGGTATTTCTATGTATAAACATCAAACAATACTATGTATACGGCTGATTTAGTGCGACAAACAGTGGTCAGACGTGCTAATAAATGGAATATTAAAAGAGCTTAGTAACTGTTGACACCTGGGGCAGCCATCTTCGATTGTCAACTCGACTTCCCAGTAGAACATTTCGACCTCAGGGGGCGTTCCAGGTGAAATTTCCCACTCAGAACTCTGATATCCCGACTTATCGATACAACTGGAATGCAGCATATGCTCAGTAGCCTGTAGCCCATCCTCCCCCCTCCCATTAGACATCAGCAGCCAATCAGTGCAAACCTCGTTATCACAGCCTCCTGTAGCCTCCCTGTCCCTCGACCAGAGTGTTTCCAAAGGGGAGGGGAAAAGAGCTGCATCTGACCTTCTACAGAGACAAAAATGTTCATTTTGTATTCAACATAAATCAAGTCCTTGTTAATGTTCACCCATGAAGTGATGAAAGTGGTTCAACACCCCAGGACATGCAACTTTTCTTTGAAATTTTAAATGTCATGACATTTATTTAAAGCCTGAGAAAAAGACTAACAATTCTGATTAAATCAAAACTTCTGTACAGATGTGCAACAGCTCATATTCTGCCTTTTGGAGTTTGTATGCTCTTAAGTGTGGTTAACAAGTCTTCTCTGTGGGATAGAGCACTTCTATGAACAAAACAATATTGCTGCAGCATCACATCTTCTCCCTCTCTTCCTGTTTACAGCGACTTGGAGCGTTTTGTTTCCTTTGGACCTTAGTATAGACTTACCTCTGTGATGTCCTACCATTGTTTAGTCATCAGATTAATCCCAGTGTCTCACAGTAGAAAGCCCAGAGCAGAGAGACTGCAGAATAATAATAATAATAGTGAAACATTTTATTTGTATTGCACTTAACAAATTTCTAATCTCAAAGTGCCACAGGGTAAAATAAAAATAGATGCAATTAAAAACAATTTAAAAGAGACAGGACAAATAGATTCCTAAAAAGGAGAAGCTATACAAAAATGAATGCAGAGTTGTTGACAACATGGCGCCAAGCAATACTGAAATGACCAATTACCACAGAGCTGATTGTTCAATTCATCAGAGCTGCCTTAAAGGGGCAGGAATCCTTCAAAGCGTCTCAGACAGAAAGAGAATCCACCTGGATTAGGCTGTATTAAGACTGTCACAATATTAGAATTATAAACTTTGATACTAAACTACTTAAGAAATTCAATGTTCAATTCCTGTTTTGATCCCAATGCAAATAAATAAAACACTTCGAGAATAAACTCTCCTTTGAAAACCTGCAGTGCAAAAATGCATGTCCAGTAAAAGTAACTGAACACATGAGAACACTTTTGCAGTTAATTCTGTCTTTGTTTTGTAAACTGTTACCTTTTTTTCAGTATCGTAGTCACCTTATGGGATGGTAGGGACAATGGTGAGACTGAAGGTGAGTCAAGGTCATGGTCTTACACATACACATAACACAAACTCCCCTCCAGCTCAATGCCTTCTTGGCCCTTGCGTTGGTCTCCAAGTTCTGTTGTAACATGTTGCTTATTTGCTGAGGTGTTTTTCCAGTCCCACACTGTGCTCCCCTGACAGGTGCCTAGTTTGGAATTGTTTTTTTCCCTCTTCCTTTCTTTTTGTTTCTCCTTTTCTGCAACCCCCCTGGTGAATGGACGCTAGCAACAGGTTGCCGCTGCTCTCCAGTATTTTTGTTGTCCTAAACTTGTACAGCGTCCTTGGGTGTCATGAAAGGTGCTTTAAATATGAAATGTATTATTATTATGATTAATTCCTGACTATTTTCTTCTCTAAATGTTACAAAAATAAACTGTTTCAGGCAGAGGGAGATATCCTGATGCTGTAGCTTTTTGTCTTGTGAGCAGAAGTGTTCTGTCGTGTGGAGGAGACTTGTTAAACCACAATAGGGTGTAAGAAACTGAAAAGAATATGGGCTCTTTAAACGGACTGTGAGGAGTTTCTAAATAATTACAAAAAAGCCTCACTTTTAGATATATGCCTGATCGAAATACACACTTTAAGATGAGCTTTATAGCGTCAAAATAGGTTATCAATAAATGCTATTCCTTAGCTTCGCGTTCGGGTCGGACAGGGCCGGACTGGACTGGCCCTGATAATAAACTTCGGTAAAAAGACAAAACTAGAGCAAATTTGTATTATTCGAACACATCTTAGAGCACCGGGCTGTAAGTAGCGATATATAGCCGGCTACAAAACTACAAAACTAAGTTTTCCAAACATTGCTTGTTGTCACAAATCAAAAACTACCGCTATGTACCTTGGGTCACGTCTTGTGGTGCGTTCCAGTTGGAGTCAAAAGTAGGAATTTCTGAGTTCCAAGTAGGAAACTGCAACTGAAACGTCCCCTGAAGTCGGAATTTCCTACTGGGAACTCGGTGAAACCTCGCCACCCCCGAGTTGACAATCGAAGATGGATGCCCCCAGTGTGAACAGCTATTTAGCTCCTGTAATAATCCATTTATTTGCACTTCTGACTGGGGTGTGTCTCTCTAGATCAGCTGTATACATAGTATTGTTAGACTTAAATTTACAAAAATGCTGCCATAGTGATAATCACATTCCTCATACAACAATGCAGGGCGTGCTAACAACAGCTAACAATAGCCTGGTAGATCGGCATGTTTTTTTCCGACTTCAACTGGAACGCCGATAAGTCGGAGATGATGTCACTCCCAGTTCCGAGGTTACTGGAACGCAGCATTACGACAGTCGCCGAGCGTGCTCATGGGTAGCAGAGTCTTAATGTCGCCGGTAGTAGATTCTCCTCATAGCACCTTTAAGCTGTCCTGAGATGAAATGTTGAATATTTTCATCATGTGCTCTTCAGGTAGCACATGTAGCTCACATATTGCTGTTACATCTATAAACAATAGTTTTTCATGATAAAGTTACCATCATAATATGATTCCTTGACCCTGAAAGCAAACTCCTAGCACTCAGAATCATGTTTAAATCATTATTAGTTTGACAGTCATAAAGCAAAAATGATCATTTGCTAATGGTGGTTATCTGGAACACCACTAAAATCTAATCATTAGGCCTGTACCAACATCTCCTGAAAATGTCAAAATCTGTCCTGTAGTTTTCTTGTTATCTTGCTAAAAAACAAACAGACCAAAGCATAACCTCCTTGGCAGACGTAATAAAACAGTATTTGGATTCAAAGACTTGAGCATCAGGTCCAGGCATATGTTTATTAATTTCTTGTATTAGTACTGTAAATATAAATGCAGTAGAAAACTGTAACAATGTCGTTTGACACTGCAGTAAGAGAGCCTGGTACGCCCGTTTCCTTCCACACAGTCTCCTGAGTTTATACAGAATAGTTAACATTAAGAGCTTTTTATAAACATCTGGCTCACAGGCCAGCAATGCCAACAAACAAACAACAGAATTAGAAGACCTGAAAACTGCTGCGCTGGGACGGAGCCACGCCGAGGAAACACAAAACCTTCATTCACCAGCAGCTGTTTTATACTGACAGCCAAGAAACAAATGCTAAATACCATACTGATAGTTCATAAATATACTCTTCTGAATGTCACCAAGTTCAGTTTGCTCTGGGGAGCTGAATCTGTGTCTGACGAGATGCTGACATGTGTCAGCTGCTGTGTCTACAGCTGTTTCTCCTGGAAGAGGATCTGAGCGTACACAGTGTCCGGGCTGGAGGGTGCGGGGTCAGGGGTGGAGGAGGCCGGGGGCTGTGGCCGCGCTCTGACCAGCTCCAGCTCTGCGTACGTCAGGCTGTCATCCTGAACGATGCGAGGCTGGAGGAGGGAGGGAGAGATTGGGAGAAAATTAGAAGAATGTGTCCGACAGATAAGGCAGCAGTGCAAATACAAGAGCTTTTTTATTTTTTTTATATTTCAACTTTATTTAACTAGACAGGTCCTTTAAAACACTGTGAGTGATAAAAATGAAGACTTGTGAATTTGGTGATGTTAAGATGGTTGGCAGAGGACTTAAACCCACTTAAATCCAGAGGAGGAACTGGATGAGACGTGTGGCTGTGTTGCGTTAGTTTAACAAACCAAAGAACAACAAAACTTAACCAACCTTAGAGTTTTTCTATGCAGTCAGAAGATTTACAGGCAGTCAAAAAAAGCTGAATTTCAGCATTAGTTTGAACAAAAAAGACTTTTAAAATACATGAGACACGTTAGTCGAACTGAAATCAGCCCAAACTGTGTTTCTTGAAGGCAAACTGAGATATCAAAAATAAGATGGTTGAGGATCAGCATTCTTTCATTCCTCCGTAAGTCAAGACCAAACTGTGTGTACTGCACTTCCTCCAGCAGTTTTCAAGATTTTTTGCCCAAAGCGCAACAAGGATAAGGCCAAATCTTAAGGCATAACATAAACAAGGTATGGCCATAAATAATGAAAGTGCACTTATGAGGATTCAACTCAGCCACACTGAGTGTTAAATAATAATAATAATACATTTTATTTTAGGGTGCCTTTCAAAAGTACAAATAAAAAAAGTGCATTAAAAAAGGTATAAAAACAAGCTATACAATATAACAGACAATGCAAGAGATCAGCAGGAGTAGGAGAGCTTGAACAGATAAGTTTTGAGTCTTGTTTTAAACAGGGATAAGGACTCAGTGTTGCGGAGGTCGGGGGGAGAGAGTTCCATAACTGGGTAGCTGCTCCCCCTTGTTGACAAGGTGAGTTATATATGAAAGGCTGGATTTTCACATACAACTGCTGTAGGTGGGGTGCACACATAAAGATTATTGGGCTTTTTTGTCCCGACTTTTCCCCTTCCCAACCAAACGCCATATTATCTTTTGTTTTGTAAGGTTATCCTGTAAGATTATCCTGTGGTCTATGGTGTGCTAAGATTGAATTGGACCCAATGATCAGCTCAGAAACGAGTTGGGGTCGACAATTGTAAATATTAAACTTGTTCAATACTCTCATTCACAAGGGCGACTGGCCAAGACATCCGCAGCACAACAGTGTTCATTTTATTGATTAATTATTTTTGTCTTGGTTTCATCAACAACCCTGATGAAAACTAGACAGTAACTAAAAAGTGCACATGGAGAAAAACTTAACTAACAAACATTTTCATCAACAAATAAAAGCTAGACTAAAATGTTTGACAGACTTAATCCAATCAGACCTAATTTGGTCATGTAGAAAGTAAAGACAAGTTAGGAATATATCCAATCACAGGTGGTGGGATAAGTTGGGGGAGTGATCCAATCAGAGCTGCTCTGTTTATGAATTAATATATTCATGTAGAGCAGGTTCACTGTTTGTTGTCAGTTCTGGTATTGTAACGGAGATGCTCTGCCAGGTAGCCTAAATAAAGGTGACTGCATTTCACACAAAGTTAAATTTGTTTCTGTTCATTTATACATTCAAACCTTACTAGCAGTCAATAAAGGGTTATTAGATGTTTCATTTTATGCAAGAGTAAAGCATGACAGGAATTTAAGGAAACATGAAAAAAATCGACTTAACAGCAGGTTTTATCGACTAAAATTTGAAGTTACATCAACTAAAACTAGACTTAAAACAATTTAGATGACTTTTATGACAAAAACTAAAGGATAATTTGGGCAAAATAGTAAAACTAAATTAAAAAGAGCTGTTAAAATAAACATGTCATCATAAGAACAAGTCAAGAAAAGGTTAAGCTAAAAATTACAAACAGTATATATGGAAAAAAATCAACAATTTGACAGTGAAGGTGCGACAGTTTTGAGGACTGGATCCTTGGAGCATGGGTGCTCCTCGATTTCTGGGCTTGACGATGTGGACCCAAAACCAAATCTTTTAATTTTTCTAAGACAAATGGCAGTACACCCACCACACACGTGTATCCTTCTTTTATACTATTTTAATTCTTTCTGGGTCACGGGGCTGGAGCCTCTCCTGGCTGACACTGAGGGAGAGGCAGGGTACGTCCTGAGCTGGTTTCCAGGGTGTACCCCGCAAACACAGACACAAACAAACATTTCTAAAGGCAGTCACACCTGCAGAAAGTTTGAGTCACAGTTTAATGTAATAAGCATGTTTTAGTCAGCTGTAGGAAACTGGAGAACCAAAAGAAGACTCGAGCAGATATGGGGAGAACTCCACACTGTGCAGGCTAATAGACAGGTATCTCTCTATATATTATATTACCAAAAGGATTCACGCTTTCATCCCAATCATAAACTCAGGTGTTCCGGTCACTTCCATGGCCACAGGTGTAGAAAACCATCACTACTTCTACAAACATTGTGAAAGAATGGGAGCTCCGTGAAGTCCAGCGTAGTACTGCGATGGATATGGGCACCTGAGCAATACGTTTCCTCACTATTAAATATCCCACAGTCCACTGTTAGTTAGGGACGAGAATTGATAAGATTTTATGCTGTTAACAATCCTGCTAATTGATCCAATTCTTTAACGATTCCCTTATTGATTCCTGCAGATTTTCTATTTGGTCAAATGTTGGCCTGTAGATTTCAGTGTCAACAACGTCAAACACGTCACAGCATAGATAACTGCTTCTGAAAGTTGCTGGTGTTTCCACTCACTTAAAGATGCTATGAGGAGTTTCTAAGTAGATTACAAAAAGTCTCACTTTTAGATATATGCCTGATGGAAATACACACTTTAAGATGAGTTTTATAGCATCAAAATAGGTTATCTATAAATGCTATTCCTTAGCTTCGCGGTCGGGTTGGACAGAGCTGGACTGGCCTGGATACTCAACTTCGGGAACAAGACAATTAAAACTAGAGCAAATTTATATTATTCAGACACGTGTTAGAGCACCGGGCTGTAAGTAGCGATCTATAGCCGGCTACAAAACTACGATACTAAGTTTTCTAAAGATTGCTTGTTGTCACACATCAAAAACTACCGCTACGTAACTAGAAAGAGATACATTACCTTGTCGCTTTGCATCCTGTAAGTTGTTGAAAAAAGTAAAGCAATGCAGAGTTCTGAGGAAGGTCCGAGCTGCATTCATTAGCATCACGACAAACGCACGCTTTGGCTTGGGTCACGTCTTTACGACAGTCGCCACACTTGCTCATGGGTAGCAGAGTCTTAATGCCGCCGGAAATAGATTCTCCTCATAGCACCTTTAAGGTTGTGCAGTATGCAGTCAGTAGTTTTGTGAAAAATTAAGGCACAGTCGCTGCCAAGGCCAATCTGCACATCACATACACATGTTACCATTTTCGATGCATACTCTAAAATGTTTAGAGACTTTTCTCCTAATACTTCATGTGCTTGAGTTGGTTATAGCTTTGAGATCTCTTTAGTTAGCATAGCATTCACCTCTCTATTAGCAAGACATCTTATCCTTCTCTCATGGAAAGCACAAACACCCCCTTGTTTCACCAGATGGATCAGGGACATCATGTTTTTCTTAAAACTTGAAAAAATTAAATATAAACCCAAAGGCTGATCGCAGTACTTTATGAATACTTGGACTCCATTTTTAGAGCTCTGTGATAGCTTCATAATACCACTAAATGAAGATGAATGATAGTGATAGTGGTTCAGCAGAAGCATCCCCCCCCCCCTTTTTTTATTGTTCTTATTATTATTTTATTACATTTAATCTTATTATTATTTATTTATACTTGTATTATATATAGTTTATCCCTAACATTTCTTTTACCCTTAGTAACTCATGTAGTAATTTAGAAATAATCTGTTTTCATTTATAAAGTCTTGACCTCAGGGGACAGCAGGGTGGGAAAGATAGGTGGGGTTGAGGGAGGGTGGGTTGTTGAGAGGAACTGTAAGGTTGTTACTATCTTACAATAGCAGCTGTCCTACCTGTATATTTCATTATACTTTTGATTGTTTTGTTTGCTGCAATAAAAATGTATGATAATGTGATCTATTCAAAACTCAATAAAAATGATTAAAGATAAAAAGTAAGGCACAATTCTGACGCTTATGAACCCTGTCAGAGGAAGGAATTGATAAGGGAATTGATCAGTAAAAAAGACTCATGATATTGATTATTTTAACCTACTTTAAGTGGTGGTAAGTGGTTTTTAGTGTTTTTTTTTACTTCCTCTCAGATGCTATGAAGGTTGTCAGTTTGAGCGTGAGATATCTTGTCTTTTTTTGTGTATTCTCTTGAATACAGGTTGAAAAGGATGAACAAATCACTGTATCCTGCTTGTATTTATGTTTTACATAATGAGTTGTACAAACATGTTGGTAGTGTATGGAAAAATAAAAGGAAATATGACTGGGGTTAATATAGAATAGAATAGAATAGAATAGCCTTTATTGTCATTACTGTAATGTAATTTGTTTGAGCAGGGCGACCATGAGTTCGGAATAAAATGAAACAAACAAAAGATACATTAGAAACACAGTCAACAAACTATGAACAAATATTAATATAAGTATACTAGGGCTGTCACTTAAGTGCATTAATTAGATTAATTAATTACACCGCGAATTAATGCATTAAAAAAATTAATCGCAAGATTAATCATAGCACATTTTAATATTGGCCAGCTGGAGGACCCGTACATGGCAGTGGCACGCCACTTCACACATGCGTCTCTAGTCAAACCAAACAAAGCCCAGGTGACAACATTTATCTATATTTCATTACATTACATTACATTTCTGTACCTGCCCGTACCCTTCGTTCCTCTTCTTCTATCCACCTCTCTGTCCCTTCTGCACGCCTCAGCACCATGGGGGGCCGAGCATTCAGCCGCTCGGCTCCCCAGTTATGGAACTCACTTCCCCCTGACCTCCGCAACACTGACTCCTTACTTTAAACCAGACTTAAAACTCATCTGTTCAGACTTTCATACGCCCTCTGATCATTTGTGTTGTCTTTGTATTGTATGTTTCTTTTTATACCTGCTTTTATGCCTGCTTTTAATGTGTTTTTTATTTATACTTGATGTGCTCTTTGTTTGTGACTTGTGTAAGGTGACCTTGAGTGTTTTGAAAGGCGCCCTGAAATAAAATGTATTATTATTATTATTATTATTATATTCGTACTACATTCTTTAATAATGCATCAGGCCTAATTGTTTTGCTGGATGTCCTCGACCTTTTTCTTATTTTGAATTTGATTTATGAAACACACTTAAAGTGTAATTTGAGTTGCCTGATTGAGCTTAGAATTTTCTGGACAAGTTGCCCTGACTTTGGTTTTATTCTGTCACCAATAAAAACGTGGATTTACAAATCTTCACTTCTTAGTGTATTCATTTGATTAGTCATGCACTACAATTTTATAATATACTAGAATTCAAATTCTTTATTTGGGTACTTTAAGCAGATATGAGATTAAAATGCGATTAATTAGATTAATTAATTATAAATCTGGTAATTAATTAGAATAATTTTTTAAATCATCTAACAGCACTAAAATATACAAGAAAAAATTTACCAGCAGGTGCAGATAGAGTAACCTGGATGTATTGCACTATTCACTAATTGAACAGATTATTTTAAAACATGATATTTAAGAGTGCGGAAAATTCTGACAACCTCAATAAACAGAAATGTTACAAATGTTTTTGTTTTAGCAGCAATTAAAGCAAATAAAACGATACAGGTGCATAATGTTAGTAATGCAGTATTTGCATTTGACAGATAATTGCTTCAAATGTCTGCAGATATTAACAGTTCTCCACATATTTATATCAGTTTATGGTATTTTATACTAATGTTAAATGTTTGAACTGTTTTGCTTTTTGCCAAGTAAGAATAACTTAAATTAGGAAATGTACTCTCTATTAAAATAAGGCTAATATACTTGTTACTGTGCTTTATGCAGCCTATAAAAGGTCCAAATGAAGTTTAGTTTGTACTCTAACTACACTGTTAAGATCACATTTTGCATCTAATGGAGGTTTTATCCAGAATATTCCTCCAGTTTTGTCCATAAATATATGTTGCACGCAGTAATTTACAACAGAAACAGAGAAAAAGTCATGAGGAGGGAGTGTAAACATCTGTATTTAAACTTGTTCTTAACACATTAGTACTCTTCCACTCTCCGTGGTAAACATCCTCTTTCAGCCTCTGAAAGTATGTGTTTACAGGGTCTGTTGGACCTCTTGGAACATTTCGTTTACTCCCAAAACATTTCGCACAATAGCCGTCCTATCCAGCATCCTCTGATCCTCCTGCTCTCACTAATCCAATCAGCATGTTTGTGCAAATAAAAAAAAATCTGGCTCACATCTCCGGAGCTGCAGTGGCTTAAATCACACAAAGTGCACTGGTAGAAACCCTGATGATTTTTAGTTTGAGTAGTTTTCTCCTGTACATACTTGTTTGACATTTTTATTGTAGGTATAAAACCAATGGAGCACTCTAAATAAATAATTGTGTTTGAGAAGCAATAAAGCTAAATAGAATTATCAAGCTCATAACTGAATGAAGAGACGGCAATAAACTCCTGTAGACAATCATGCAGTCGTGAGGCAAATTCCCTCTTGTATGAATCTCAATAAGAACTCTGAAGCAGGAAAAACACTCTTTCCTTTAATAATACATTTTTACACATCTAATCAGTGGAAATGTTTAATCTATGACTTTATGTAACCATCGGCTCTACACTGTGTTTTTGGATGAGTGAGACGGAGAGGACTTACTGTGGCAGAGCTTTTCTTTGACCTTCTGGGCTTCTGAGGTCTCTTTGCAGGAATAGGAACTAAAAACAGAAAAAAGGGATGAAAAAATGATTCACAGGAGGAATAAACTCACAGGTATTACCGATTTAATGGACACAAAACTGCTCTTAGTCCCAATTTTTGGGCTATGGAGGCTCTGTTTGTGATGGAAATCGAATCTTCTGTTTTCTTACCTGCTGGATACCTTCATTTTTCCTTTAGATTATTTCTTTCTTGGAGCTTGAACTTGTGACTTGGTTTCTTTATATGTGTTTCTAATTTAAGAAAAAAGCTCACATTCCACCTTTAAAATGAACTTTAAACTCAAATTACTTTTTAATATTTCAATTTTAATTCTGAAAAATCAGTGACACCTTTCACCTTAAGAAAGACAAAATCTAAATATTTTAACTTTCTTCATATCAGTTTTATCATAATCATGACATTTTTTTAAACCAAAAAATAATTTTGTCAATGAAATGCTGATCAAGGTTGACTCTAAATAAAAAAAAAAGAAAGAATTAAGTAATTAGCCAGCATTTCCCCCATTTTTGGCCACATTGTTACATATTTTCATCCATTATCTGTATTGTATATTTCTTTTGAGGTTCCAGCTGACATTGGGTAAAAGGCGGGATGCATCTTGAACCAGTAGCAATCACAGGACCACATAAAGAGACAGACAACCATTTACGCTCACACTCATATCTTTGGAGTTTGGAGTCACCAATCAACCTAACAAGCATGTTTTTTGGTCTGTGGAAGGAAGTTGGAGTTCCTGGATTGAACCCACTCATTCACTGCAAGCAAACACCACTCAGAAAGACCCAAACACAGGAGTCGAACCAGCAACCTTCTTGCCGTGAGACTGGACTCACCTGCTGGGCCACAATGCTACACGTAATTTCAGATACTCATAAATTGAAAGAGCATAATAACTAAATAAAAAACAAATACATCACTTTTAGTTTAATAAATTAAACTATGATTCACATGTTTCTACTTACCAGCAAATAAAGGCTTCATTTAATAAACTTGAAACTGAATTAAACCTTTTAAACACTGTTTTTCAATCTATGAAACAAGTTCTATTTCTTGACTAACAAATGCATTTACTAATGCTTCAAAACATTTACTCGTTTCATCGAAAAGGTTTAATGTTACATTAAATTGATAACAGTAAATTTTTTGCAAAGCCAAAACACAACAAATGTAATCTCAAGACACCTGACAATAGAGCAGACTGAAGCCATACTCGTTATTTTATAAATATACATACATGGATATATAAAGAAGTTGAATATTTGGCATATTTTGATGCATTTTCTTACTTTTATTTAATTTTTTAGACTTGAAATAGATTGGCAAAAGGAGGCATCACTAGCCTACATAATTGGCCTATTTTTTGTTTGAAGCACTTTTGTGAGTATTTGTCCTATAAGGAGGACAACATTAATAAATATATAAGGCCAAAATATGATATAAACAGGACTGATAAAGTGACGTGGGGAATTTGGGGGAAGGATAATAGAAATTATGAAATAAATGCTCATTATGCATAATGTAAACAGTGGATCCATAGCCGGCATTTAACCCATACGATTTATTTACGTGATGACGTATGACTGACGCAGGAGGAGGACGTTGGCGTATTAACCGTTGACCGGTAGATGTGCCACCTGAGTGGTGCTCTCAGAACAGGTGTGGCCACATAAACAAAGCTCTCCGAGTAAGTTTAAATTCAGGTTTTTACTTATATAAATGTGTTAAAGTGTTTTAACTTGAATTTAGCCGGGTATGAACCGTTCTCCTCGTCGAGGAAATTTCCAAAAGAAACGGCCTCACGGGATGCTACTAGCTAACTGTTTCCTGACTGCTAAAGAGGTTCTTCCTCTAAAGACCTGTGCAGTGCTCCAAGGCAGCGACCTCAGCTGAAGGTAAGCAAATTATTTTTTATAGTCAGTGTTTCCAGTGTGTTTTGGTTTACCTGGTGACCATTATATCTGGTGACTGGCAGGAACGTGTCTGACGTTGCCATAGATACAGCCGCTGTCGTAAAGTGTGGGCTGTTTTTAAATATGACACATCCCGCTGGGCCCGCTTATTATAAGCGACTTTGAGCTTCCTTTTTAAAGTTGCCTGTAAATATTGGTAGTTGCAGGTTGCCTATTATTGTAGGTTTGTGCTTACTTGGACTTAAACCCAGGACGGACCTGCTGCACACTCTACTTCTACTACCAATATGAACTCAATCCAGGTTACACAAACTATTGTCCCGCACTTCAAACAATAGATTAAATTTTACTGTTAAAAGAGGGGCAAAAATTATGTTTTCACCAAAAAGAAATCTTTATAGAGAATTTAATTCATTTTTAATGTAGCTGTTACTGTTTTAACCATAATAAATGTGTAGCGGATCAACATAAAACTTACATAAAGCCCGACTTTGTCTATCTGGTTACAAAAGGGTTAGACAGAATATGTAGTGATACCAGAGCTATAAATAACAGTAGCCCTCCACTTCACTTCTGTATGAAGAGAAGGATGTTGAAAAAGTGCATTGAGAGCCAAAGAAGAAAAATGTCACTAAAAATCGAAATGTAATGCAGATTAAAATCATAACACTCTTTATGTAGATTTATCTTTCTTTAAAAAGTAGCATATTGCATTAGGAAAAAATAACTGGAGATCACTTGTTTTGGGCTTTTTACTGACCCGGTTGTTTATTTTTGTAGAAAAATCTGTCAACACTGAATCCAGTGTGGCTGAAGTCAAGTTTAAGTGTGCCGTGTGATTTGTTAAACCATAACTCACTCCTGAAGAACTCTAATTTGGTGCATTAATGTTTGTTTACAGCTGCACGTTCTGCAACTTTTAGCTTTCTTAAAATCTTTAATGGAGCACTTACTGCCTTATTTGGCTAACAAATCAAGAGGATGCTGTACATTATTCTCCAATAAATATTATCTCCTTAATTTATAAACTGTAGCCTACCAATTTTAAATGTATATTCCTAAATTTTAGCAATTTTACAGAGTTTCATATTAATTTTCGCACATTTATGGTATATATAATTCAAAAGTAATGCAGTTGTTTCTGATTTTATTTGGTTTTAGGTTTGAACAAAGCTGAAAAAAAAAACAATAATAATCTGCTACCCATGTTTAATTGGGGTATTTTAAGTCATAATGAGCATGGTGTACCTTGAGATTTAAGGCTGATTTTAGGCTGATATACATGACGAAGTGCAGTGCAAACTAAATACAGAGGGATTTTATTAACGTCAAAATTGACAGAGTAGCTTGTAATACACCAAGCTAAGGGTTGCTTCAGCCGCTGTAGATTGAGTTGTTTCTTTTTTTTTTTTTTTTAATTTTTTCACTTATGAATCCACTCCAGGATATTATAAAACCAAAAAAAAAACAAAAAAAAAAAACAAGAGAAAACCCACATTAAACCAAGGGAAGGGGTTTGAGTTAATAGAAATTAGACGGGGGTAAGTTACATCAGGCATGAAGTTTTGTTTTGCTGTTTTCATATTAATGTAAAGGTAGCAAGTCTTCATGATCTTGTGTTTGACTGTTTTGAAGTATTTGCTCTCGCACAGCAGATGGATGAAATACTGTTGTTTGGTGTGATTTTGATTGTTGCTGTGCTCATTTTGTGTATCTATTATCCATCAAAAAAGAAACTCCAAGGACAGTTTGCCTACTTGAATTGTGCCGTTCTCCTATTTAAGTTTATTTCATTTCCAGACCGAGGATTATTAAGTCTCATCAGTGGTAATGGTTGTGAATGTGATGTTAATAACCCTCAGACCATCAGCCCCTCAGTACTTGTCATTAACCTGTGTTGAGGAGTCTGCAAGTTTATTAGAGTTCAAACTTATTATAAAAACAAACTTTGAGCCTTTGGTAGAGTTTGCAGAGGCTTCCTCCTGCCTTACCTTTGGCTGGTATGTGTGGTGGTGGCTCCTCTGGTAGTTTAGGTGGGATTACTGTAATTCCTCGGTCAGGTTTCTGTCTTGGATCCTTTCTTTGGGCTTTCGGGGACGAGCTGGAGGAGCTGCTGGAGCTGGTTACTGTCTCTCCTGAGCTGCATGAATGAAAATAATATATGTATTATCAGAATATTGTTTTTTCTAAGTGGTTCTGTACTTTCGGGCATAAAAAAGTTTTAAGCAGTGCCAAAATACAACCAAGAAAACCAAAGTTATGCCTGAAATTAGATGAAAAAGTGTCTGCAAATATAAAAATGACTTCTAATATCCATGGCTAATATAGTGTACATATGACTTTTTAATGCACTCATTGGTTGCACAGTCAATCAAATGTGTGTTTGGACCATCATCAGGGGTCATATGAGCAAAACAATAAGATTCCTACTTTGATGCCTAAACAGGGGTAAAGTTGCTGATTGTTTTTCTCTGTCCACTAACTGCAAAATTTGACTGTAGTTTTTTCAGCTTTAGGTTAATGACACAATCATACCTGCTTTCTGGACACTTGACCAGCAGATAACTAGCTGTGGAGAAAAAAATAAGAAAAAAATACATGTCAGATTGATAGCAATGTCTGAAATAGGGATGAAGATAATGGATTTTTACCAATATCTGATATGCCTATGTTTAAAAAGTTATGTCGGCCAATACTGATGCTGATGCTGACATATAGAAATGACTGAAAGTAGTTCTTTATAGATTACACCTATGTCATATATACAGTGTAATATTGGCAGTTGTGGTAAATTAAGCTTCTTCTGCCCTTTGAAAAGCTAAATCACTGCTTTACCTACCTGTTGACTGAAAACTGACCCTATTCTGGGGGCTTATACTCTCAATTTAAGATTAATATGCAAAAAACATGCACAATTTTCTGCTGGAAGTATCATCAGAAATTTTCTTGATATTGTGCTCTACTCTTGAACAGAGGTGGACAGTAACAAAGTGGATTTCCTCAAGTACTGTACTTAAGTACATTTTTTGAGTATCTATGCTCTACTTAAGTATCTTTTTTTTTTTGGGAAACTTATGACTTTTACTCCACAACATTTCCATGAAGGGTATTGTTACATTTAAGTATAGCTATGAAGGCAAGAGAAGAAATTTAATTTCTCTTTTAAAATGCAATCTACCTGTTAATTGGTCAAGATGCTGCACCTATACCTAGCGCATGCGCTACTCAGATTGAGCAGGTAATCCTTGGTTGTTAAATAAAAAAACAACCATGTTTGAATAATCATTTCTATAGGCTTGGTACCAAATTTATAAGATCTTTATTCTACCACTTCTATAAAAGGTCGGTGCATTGATTCAGATGGTTGTTTCAGTCTTTAGTTCTGTAAATTCATTGTGGCAACAATACAATAACTTGTTGACATTAAAACGAAAATGTACTTTAGAACTACTTTTCAAAAGCAGGTGCTCCGGTGCTTTAAGTAGAAACATTGACTGAAGAACTTTAACTTGTATTGGAGTAATATTTGACCCGGAGTATCTGTACTTTGACTGTAGTTATGGAGTTGAGTACTTTGTCCACCACTGCTCTGAAATAGTTATTTATGATGCGAAAGCTAAACAAGAAATCATTAGTTATGCATTTGAATGCTTCCTGCAGGACAGTCATCTCTTAGAAAAACTGTTATGCTTTTTTCATTTGCTCTCAGGTATGATCAAGATATCTCCTCTTGATGGAGTACTTCTATACACAAGTCAAAAATCGGTGGCATCTGGACTTCTGCCTCTCCGACAGTTTACAGTGCCAGTAGCTGCTTGAAACGGCTCAGTTGTTATGTGCTGCCATTGCTACATCACCAGTTTCAGGCCCTTATGTTTTTGCCTGCATTTTTTTTTTTTTACAAGATTACACAAAAACTACTGGATGGATTTTGTGGACATTTTCAGGAGAGTAGACGTTGTAGTAATTAAAATTGAGTAACTTTTGGGGGTGATCCAGATAACCACCTTTAGTCATCAATCATTTTTTTCAGTAACTGTCTACATAATAATGATATCAACATGATCCTGAGCTATCCTGGAGGAGGTTTGTGCTATCTGAGTGCTTTTTAGTTTTGTTTTTGTTTTTGTTTTTGCTGTAGCTGCATTTAGTATGAGGCCCTGCAGGGAAACTCTGTGTTTGGGAAACAGAGGCTGTGTTTTACCTTTCAGTCTGTGCCGTCGATAAAAGTATTGGCATGTAAGAACCAGGGTGAACAGGAAGATGGAGAGGAGGCCCAGTGAGCAAATCAGGACAGCACACAAGTAAACATCTGCAAAATAGCGACAAAGGTGGTCAGAATGTGGACGCACATATTAAACAGATGTTAATTTATGGAATAAAAATCCTATCTTTATTTGAGAGCATGCTCTAATGTTTGAGGGCAAAGTTTCAAGTTTTGAGAGTGAAGCGTTTTTGCTTCGAGACCTTTTTATATCTTTGAGAGCAGGTCTGCAAGTTTTGAAAGCAAAACTTTGTCATTTTGTGCTCAGATTTTTCTTTTAATACCTTGTTTGTGCGCTCAAATCTCATTTCTCCTCCCGAATTTTTCTGCTCACACTTGAAACTAAACTGCTCCCAGCCAGTATGTCTCTCCCATGACCATTCTGCTCTTCAGGACAACTCATTGGCAAAATGGACGGAGACTAAAGTCAAAGACATGAAGTTAATGAGAGAGCGCTAATAATGGCATCAACTTTCAGTAGCCTCACCTCTGTATATATTAAACTGCCAGCTGGGTAAGCTATCAGCTTAAACCCCTTTCCCCTGGCTGCAAAAGTATTCTTATTTTGGCACAGATTTTTTTCTTTAATTTGTTAGAAATCAAATTTAAGACTGAAAAAAATTAATACAAATTTTAGCATGTTAAAAGGTAGAAAATAAGAGGCATGAGCTTTTTTTGTCCGTATACTAGACCAGGCCTGACATTTCTGCTTTAATAAACTGTCCAGATGTTAGAGAACTGGACTAGCTGTCAAATTACAATAAGGGCATATTCTTTACCATGGCATTTGAAATGTAGTATTTATTATTCTGTGTGCTGCTTACCTCTTGGTCTTGCAAAAGAGATCTGAAGTTTTCTTTAAGTTTTTTTTTGGTAAATTAAGGTTAAATAAGATTTTTTTTTTTAAGAAAAGTCCTGGGAGTCCTTCTCGTATTAACCGAAAACAAACAAAATTTGGACTCATGCAGCTTGCAGTTTTACAAATAAAGAGGCAGGGCTGGGCAGTATTACCTAATCTCAATATCACGATTAACTAAAGCTCTTATCTTGATTACTATTAATGAACAATGATTTTATGCTATGCTGGGACAAATTAGTGGTGATAGCGACGGTCGTCAACACGGTCTTCCTGCAGAATTATACTTCTTTCTTCTCGATGTCCTCTGCACAGAATCCAAAATGGGCCCAAACAACGGAGACAGTATTGTTCTTGGCTACTAGGTTACATAGATATCTCCTCCATGTTGGTGGCGCATCCTTCGCTCTTGGCTAAAGTGAAACTGTATGGAGGGGGCGTGGGCATGTGACTTACACAAAGAAAATAAACAAAATAATCGACATGGGTAAAATTACTTCTATTAGAGGGTCTAATTGTCATCCAGTTTGCCAATGAGTTGTCCTGAAGAGCGGGATGGTCATGCTCTCAAACATTTGAGCATGCTCTTGAACAAAGATAGGATTTTTATTCCATATTAATTTGAAGTAGGTACCTGCAAATAAACGCCAGAGTCCCTCACTTGTTGGATCCTCAAGACTTAGATGCACTGGAGAAGAAATAGTTTTGAGAAAGTCAGCATAAAGAGCACATGTCGTGTTGAAATCTGTACCCAGACTTAGTATCTTTGTAAATAGCTGTTGTCTGAGGCCAGTGACCCAACACAGCCAGGAGCCTCAGTGGTTTCCCGAAATATCAAAAGTGCTGTCGTGAAGGGAGTTACTTCTGCAGCATCAGCCCATCGCACACACACGCACACACCATGCCGGGCTGTGCTGCTGCTCTTGGACAGTGTTTGGGGCTTCCCCATTACTTCCTCCAGTCGGCTGCTTCACTATTGTCCATCGGTGCGATTTCCTTTGTGGGCTTCTTAGCATGAAAAGACGGCGAATAAGGAAGTTGTTGTCAGTGAGAGGGGATGAATGATGGGTTGTGTCGAGGTCAGGGGTATTTAACTAGAGGTTGAGGAGAGTGAACAGAGGCTATGCACATAAATTACTCAGCCTCTGCTCCACATAATGAGTTTTTAATATGTCTTTTAAACACAGGTTGATAAACATATTAATAAGAAATGATAAGATGCTGGCTCTAATTGACTCCTAGCCCGTTTCCAGACCACTGAACTGCCTACAAAAGAGTTGAACGCGTTCTTAGACGTTTAGTCAGAATAACATGATAATTAATGTCAGGGACGAACAATGAGTTGTGACCAAACATGAAAAAAACAGCACCACAAAGTGTGTCGGATAAATCAGTCAGTAAAACAGAAAAGACACGTTATATAAGACGACACAAATCACATGTTTTAAGAGACACTGCTGCCTGTTTCCAATTAGATGTTTTTGTCGAAAGCATCAGAACAACAAGACTTGAAGGCAGTTTGACTTGGAGAATAGGGAAATGCAGAAATGGAGCTTTGAATTGTTCAGTATTTTTTATAAATCTGGAATGTAATGTAATGTAATGCTAATTCAGTGCTACACAAATTTAAACCTGGACTGCATTAATTTTTGTTGACATTAGCTCTGTATCATATCATTAATACACTGTCTACCTCTGAATTTGATGTTTGTAACAGCAGCAAAAAAAATCTTTCCTGTTTTACTTTTTACATTTATTTGTATTATTTTTTATTTTGATAATGATAATTATGCTACTTGAATCTTAATTTCCCTGAAGGAGTCTTTCCAAGGGGTTAATAAAGTTCTGTCTAATCTAATCCAAACAATTAGCAATTATCTTATCTGAAGTCCTAAATAGGAACAGGACCAAATATTGACATCCTGATAGATCAACGCTTCTGCATCTGCAATACAGTTATTGATACACTGACCCGTTATAGATATGGATCTTTAACCCAGATATGGATCTTTAACTAAAAGAAAGTATAAGTGTTTTCCTCTCTTGTCTGAAAGCACAGAGATATTTGATGTAAAATTGAGCCCTCCTGCCTGCCATGATCAGATCTTTACCTTATTTATTGTAGTTTCTGCTGACTGCCTCTCCTGAGAGCATGGTGTCCTTGATTTTTCAAAGAGAGCAAAGTGGAAGAAGCTGATAAAGGATTTGTTAAGCATCAATTCTTTGAGCTGTTATTCATGAATCTCAACTGGAATCGGTTTTCAATTCACATCCCTACTGCTGAGATTACAGGTCTACATATAAGGCTCTATAATTCCGATCAAATACTTTAGTATTTATTTCATGTCTTAATTGTAAGAAGTGTGTTTAACCCTAATTTGCTCTTACTGATGTAAAGTTTTATCAGTTTAATTTTAAAAATGAAATGTGTTGCATCTCAGTCCACATATTTCTTTCAGTTGATGTTATAATTAAAGTCATTTAATATTCCAGAGTTTTTTAGATATCATGGTATGTTGTTGTACAACCTTCCTGCAATATTTTTTGCTCTCACAGTTATCAATATAGTCGGCCATGTATTTATTATTGAATTTTAAGTTTATAATTATCAGAACTTGCAGGCAAACTCATGCACACTGTATTTTATGAAAATATTTGCAAAATTGTACTCTTAACATCATATTTTAAAATGTTGAAAATTCCTTTTTTTTTTGAATGACCAGTGGTCCACGAATTACATTTACTTTATCACCTTTAGTCACATTTTCCGACCAAGAGAGAGAGAGCATTTACTTAACTCCACAAATAACTTTCAGTGATTGGAAAAGTGGGTAGGACTTTGCTTTGGTCTTTGCCTGTAATTTTTGATCACCTCATACCAGGTTAGCAGGACTTTTATTTTTGTTGTCGAGATCTCAAACATAGCTTTATTTTTTTCATAATTGTATAAATCCTCTGTAATAAGGTACATTTTGTCAAATGATGATTCTATAGAAATATATTGTCTTGTAGTCAGTAAGCATATAGTCAGTGGTTCTTCAATCAGGCTGTTTTTAATAAGGCCTGTTGTTGTTTTTAATTAACTTAATTTGAAAAGAAACTGGTATACTTTAGAGACCACACATACACAGTATGTATTGCCCAGCCCTCGTCTCACTCTGATGAGGTGTGAGGCTACATGAAACAGGCGACTCTCGACATTGTGAGCAGTTAACATTTACGTCCACCACATATCTGACGTTTACTCTGTGGTTAACCACACGCCAAACCTCCTGTCTGATCAGTGCACGCTGGCCCACGGTGAGAGGCTTGGCCGTGTTAGCTTTACTTGAGGTTTTATATTTCAATGAAGCCTAAAAAATGTAGCACAGATTTTCCTGGAAGCAGGAAAGCATCAGGTAAAGATTCAGACTCATATGCTGCCCAGCTGTGGGGACAGGACACAGAGAGGTTAACCCTCTGCAGAGAGGTGTCTGATAAACCAACAGAAGTGTCCATCTGCAGATGGTGGGCACATGGGGTCAGTCCAAAACAGGAGGGAAGAACAAGTTTGTGTTTCTGCTTATCCAATATGCAGATATGCAAATATTTCTTAACTTTTTTTAGCTATTGTACCTGAACAAAATGATTTAAAACACCAAGTCCCTTTTTTTCAAGACTAAGTTTAAACAAGAAAAACATTGTAACCCCTTTTAATTAAAAAAAAACAACGTATATTTTCCAGTAAAGACATGCAGTTGAACCTGAAAGCTGACCTAAAGATGAGAAGTATTATTGCTTGACATAATGTTCTAAAGTATTGAAATGTATAAATGTTAATGCTTAATAGGAAATATAATGCATTTGACAGGCTACATGTGACACTGCATGTTTACGTATTTACTTTTACTTACAGTCATGTTTACCGCAGATTATTACATTATATGAGAATAATATGCTTACATGTATCATAAAGTATTTATCTATGTCAGCATGTCAGTGTAAATTCAGGAAAATTAGGTGGTTTTAGAGTCTAATGCACATGTTACATTTGCTGTTTTTTGTTTAAGTTTATAAGCAAAACATACAATTAAAATTAAAAAATTGTGTATTTATTTCAGGTTTTGTGATGGTAGCTTGGGCTGTCTTTTAAACCCTGGATACTCCTGCAGTGCACAACAGCATGGAGTCATTTGTTATTATGTATTCGTCAGTGGTTTCCAAAGATGCGCTCATGGTCCTTAGAGGGGGGACAGTAATGTCAGCAGGGTGTGGCACAGCCAAATTAACACCAATCAACGCCTTTATCGTTTTAGCCAGGCTTTAGTGAGTGTTTTGTTTTAACTGTTTTGAACTAATATTTGGTTTTCAAGTGTTTTTTTTACATCAATTGTGTATTTTGATGTTGCTTTGGAAAAGGGGAGGGCATGTTGTAGAATGATTTAGTTTTTGAATGTATTAGTTTTACTATTTTTTTTATAGTTCGTGAATTGTTATGGACTAGAGGTGTCCCAATTTAACTTTTTCACCTCCGGTACGATACCAATATTGCAGCCTTGAGTATTGGCCGACACCGATATCGATCTGATATAATAGCAGCAGGAATCATACATGCTTGTATTATAACTTATTTTGTAGTATGGACAGTAAGAAAAGGCTTGATCAAGTGAGATTACTCAAACAGAGATCAGTAGTCAGCAATGCTAGGTAAGAAAAGAACTAACCCTTTTGTTTTTAACCAATGGGTTACATAAATTTTAACCTTAAACATAAGAATATAGTACAATTAAATGAAATAAATAAAAGATAAATTAGAAGACCCTGAAAAGTAACCTTAAGAAATCCAATAAAAACAAAAACATACATTTTTAAATTGTAAAATAACCACTGTGTTAAGTTTAAACATAAGCATATTCTAAAACTGAAGTAAGTAAATAAAAAATAAATTAGAATGGACTGCTTGTATCGGAGTTATTTTATATTAGAGATTTTAGATGCTATAATCTGATAGTTTTTTTTGCTGATATCAGACTGATATCTGATATCAATATCGGATCGGGACATCCTTATTATGGACCCCAGGAAGAGTAGATGTGGTCAAGTGCTAAAGCTAATGGGGATCCTTATGAACAACAAACAGTGAACATTAGCATAGCATAGAAAACTTGATAAGAAAACCTCTTAGTTAAGCAAAGTCTCACATGTAGCATTTAGACAAAAAAGAGCCACATCCCATCAGAGTACGAAAGTATTGCAGTCAGGTTGTAATACAATTATTCTGATTACTTTAGTACGAGTAAATGAAGTTCTCTATAAATCAACGCAAGTTATAATAAAAAATAATTTAAAATGTACTTAGTATTGTGAGTACTTTTTTGTGACGTGCAGACAAAGACAACAGCAGGAGAGGGACGAGTGCAAAAGTTTTTTGTTTTTCTATAATGTAGGGTAACATTTGAGCCAGCTGGTTCAATAAAACCAGAACTTTCCTTCACATACATGGAGTAATATACAGTATTGCCCAGTTACAATTCTGCATGAGCACACTGTATTGTAAATCTGGTTCTACTTACAAGTCCACAAACTTCATGTGGAACGTCCTGAAACTATTTGCTTGAAATATTCAGATCTGTCAGTACAGCTAATTAAAAAATGATGTTAAGAGTGCCGATTTAAGCCCAAGATCTTCTGTCTGTGCAAAATCTTTTCAACAAAAGCAGCACGATTATCTCAACGGGGTGTATCCTCTGCTCTTAGATCTGCTACAACCGACTCCGCAGACTGAAGAGTTCCCTGGATTACTGTTACAGCCGCGCTTTCCCTCTTTGTTTACCATCATAATGTCAGTTTCTGGTACTGTGGTCAATGCATGTCGGAGATGCCTGAGGTTGTGTGGCTTCCGAAGCGGGACATTGCCCTGAATATAGGTCAGGGCGTAGTCTGATGGCTCTGTGTGACTCAAAACAGTCTGCTTTTCGAAAATAAAAAAGGGCAAACTGTGCATTTGTATCAGGTGCCACCACCTAAAGCACCATAAAAAGCCCTTCATCCATAAACCTCACTGTGACAGATGACGGCCTGTCCATTAGTTTCAGATAAAGAAATGATAACGTAATTACATATTTATTAAGACCTGATTAAAATGAGTTTAAAACCACGAATGTTCTGATTGTGTACTGCAGGGCATTAGGCATGTCCCTGCTGCATCTGAGGTGCTGTAAATTTTCTCCTGAGGTTTGCATAAAAGCAAACCCAGAGTGCAGACGTCATGTGTTTGAGAGTTTTTGAACCCAGCCAGCTCAGCAACACTCTACCTTTTTACTCCTCGCACACAGGCTGATATTGTTGAGTGTGGTTTGGCTGTGTGAGCTCATTGTTTTGAGATGGAAATGCCAGAGGATTGGGGTCAGACTCAAACATATATAGGCACGACTTGTAGCGAAAAAGTGCTGTCAGAGTCAGAAAACACACACAACATGTTTTTAATGTGCCCTTTGTCCTTTAGTAATGACTGCTGCAGATCCTTCATTTTACAATTTCCACAGACAGATAACACGGACAGCTCGTCTCACTGAATGTGTGTGGCTGGAAGGGAATTCCTCTGAATATTCCATGGAAAATATTCAGAGTGAAAACAGCAGAAGTCCCCTCTGCGATTCATTCTCTCCTGTCAGTGACCAGAGTTAAGCCGTAGTGTTTGTAGAAGAAAAAGAAAAAAATTTTTTTTTTTCTTTTCCACAAGATGTGTTTGCTCATAAGCAGCCACACTGTTATGGTTGTTAGGGGGATCCCAAACTTTTTTTCTCTTCTACTCCCTAAAAAAGTTCGTGCCAAGAACCCACACTGTTCCTAGAGGTGATTAAAACATCATATAAAGTTACATTTTAATTTATATTTAGTGCATTAATAACATGTCTCATGTCAGTATAGTGGTGTGTGATATGACGATATTAGATCATGACTCACAAGAATTAAGATTGTATGATTATCCATGGGGTTTATTCTATCTGCTATAGTTCTATGCATCTCATCTTTTCTCATGGCAGGATCGGAGTCAACTTTCAAATATTCTTATACCGATAGATGCATAAATTAAGTTTCTTCTCTTATACAAAGTTACATGTGTAAATTCAGTCAGGCTGAATTAGTGTAGAAACAGCAGATATTTCAAGTCTGCATGCTTCAACTAAATGTATTTGTCATTGAATTTAAAATATGTTTAATAATCACTTAAATACAAAAACACAAAAGAGGACAAGCAACTTCATCTTATTGTCGTAAATTGTGCCAAAATGCCCAAATATGTTCAATAACACTGTTAAAAAAGCAAGGAGAAGTACTTTTGTGGCTTTTTATATTGACCTCCATACCCTGTAGTCTCAGTAGTAAAATGGGAAATAATTAAACACTTAATTCAATAACTAACACATTGCTAAAGCTAACTAAAAAATTTCAATTAATTGAGAATTTTTGCATTTGTAGTATTTATTGCTGCAAGCTTGGTTCTGATAGGTGATTAGAGTGTTAATTTTAGTACAAGAAGAATCTTAATAAAGAGATCTTGATACTGAAGTTAAGACATTGTGATAAATTTTCCTTACCATATCATCCACCCCCATAAGAATATAGATCTCATATATAGATTTCACAAACACTGGTAAAGCAGGCTATATGAACGTATTAATAATTCTGTTGTGACGCCCTCACAATCCCTTGGGTAGCGCTCATGTATTTATCATTTATACGCAACCAACTGTCATTTGTTTTTGCCAAAAAAAAAACAGTGAGGACCAAAATTAATGAATTTTCTTGATTAGATTATTTTTTCCAGAATTGTAAGAAGATTGGCTGATCTGACTTCCATTTAGCTGATATTCTTTTAGGGTCTTTGTCTGGTCATCTTTAGTTAGATACAAATGCTGAGGGGCTCAAACATTTTCCTCAGGGTCATGATGGAGACACCATGGACAAGGGTCCAAACCAGTGGACCATAACTGGTCAGTCCATTGAATCCACCACTGTGGCCTTGATGAGAAATCAAGACGCAGACCTTTTGACCACCCAAACCCTGGAGGAAAGACTGGACACCAACAACATGCATGAACTATGAAGGACGTCCTGTGATCAAACGTTGGTTGTTTTTAAGAGATCATGAGAAATTAACCTATGACTGTAGAAAAACAGACGTATCCATGTGACACAGAAAGGGGGCTCATGAACATACTTTTAATGCCCTCTCAACCGAACTGTGTGTCAATGGAGTCACAGAAGGAGAAGCCAAGTTTCGAGGGATTGCAGGCTGTCCAACCAATAGTGACAAATTCCCTAGTTGTAAAAAAGTTGGAATGCTCAACAGAATTCTTCACTTCTGTGGCATCGGTGATGCAGTCTGATTCTGCAGTAATCGAGAGGCTGCAGGTTCGAGCACTGCTCTGTCACATGACAAGACACTTTTACCCCATGTTGCTCCCACTGCTGCGTCGGTAAATGAGTATAAAAAGGCCTGAATTAGGCCTGTGCTCAAAATATCAATATGGCAAAATGTTGTCATGCACTCCCTGGGGATACGTGTATTGATAAATATTTTAAAGAATCAATATGGCCTTCAAGTTTTAACAGTTGTTGTCAGTACACTTTAAATGATGTTAACAATGCACAGTTCAAAGTAGAAGCCAAGCTACATGATGAAACGTATGTCTCAAATTTAAATTCAGGTCTACCATCATTGAGGACCTGAATTTAATCTTCTTAAGTTGCAGAATCATTAAAAAATCATGCTTGTTCTTTTTCTTCTTGCAATGAAGTTTAGTTAAAACATAGTCAATGTTCACAATTTACGTGTATCGAGATACGTATCGTATCGTGGCCTCAGCATTGGGATCGTATTGTATCTTGAGGTTCCTTGAAATACCCAGCGCTGGCGTGAATGGGTTTGCTGATGCTGGTAGACAACTGACAGAGAAGCTCCAACCATCAGTGAGTGAATGACCTACAGTTTAAAGCAGCTGTGAGTGGTGAAAAATTAGAATGTAAATATATAAAAGCTCAAGTTCTTCAAGTCCATTTATTTCTGAAAGAATGAGATGAGGTGCAGTGACTAAATACTAAATAGTATCTGTGTTAACTGATTTGTTAATGTTGAAGCCTTGCTGTGTGTGCAGCAACTTTTCCCTCCTGAAACCAAAATAAAATCAGTGAATTGTTAACATCTTTATTAGTACAAAAACCTGATTGTTCCTGTTAGCTCAAAAAAAAAAAAATCTTCCTTTCTTTGGAATGATGTGAAAGCATCTCACTTTTACTCAGATCTCAGTCTCACAGATAATGTAAGCTCACTGAGTATTCCTGCTGTTTTTCCGCAGTAACTGTGGTACATTTACAGATATTTTTTTTTGCAGTAGCAGTGACATATCTCGATTGCTTACTTAAGAGAACCCTAAAGCTAGAGAAAGTCAGCCGCTCAGATGGGAGGGCTTCAGCCTTAAGTCTCTGAACTATCTCTGAACTCCAGACTCAGAAGGACGTCAGTGCCAGACTCTGAACCAGACGCAAAAAGGTTAAACACATTACTTTAGTATCAGCCTCTTTACTTTGGCTTCTGCTATGTTTTGGAATAGATTATGAGATTTTGCTGTTTAATTTTAAGGCCCTGGCCTTTCTTTCTTCTGCAGTTTAAATGTCTTTGTACTTTTACGTTTGAACGGGAAAAAAAACATTTTGTCTATTCATGATGTCCTAGTGAATAAAAAAAAGTAAGTTTGTTTTAGAAAACTTTTCTTTTCCAAATTAACTTCTCAAAATTGTGCATTTTATTTAATTCACTCTGTGAAGTTGCCCTCCTCTTTTTTGGGGCAGGGTCCAATAAAAGAGGAATCTCAAATTATTGTCAAATAAAAAATGTATGCAGCAAAGTCTAGGCTACAAGAGTGCTATACTAGAATAATCTTTATGTTCAAAGTTAGGATTTTCATAAACAGATTAAATCACAAAACCCTGATATGATCACAAGCATATTAATATCCTTAACAAAGTCCATGTCAGATGTGGAGAAGGCAATTGGAGCTGAAGAAACATGCTGTTTTCCCACAAAACATGTGTAAAGGCCTCTGAATTGAGACCTGCTTTTAATTGAGAAAATATGCTGCAGCACCAGGCAGGTGGAGGTGTGGGTGACCAGCTGTGGATAAGTTCACACCAAACCTAGTTTGAGTGGTAGTTATTACTTAAGTCAGAGTCTACACTACACTAACATTTAAATTGTTGTAACACCTGAAATAATTTCAGTCATAACTTAAATTTTACACCTACCACCTAGTTTGTTTAAAGTTCCCCACAAATATGTTTGCTGTGGTGTGTCTTTTATAAATGTGTAATAACTCGGAGGAGGATCAGAGGAATTGTGTGATGAGTTCCTTGCTCACACTTTTGTTTTCTATCAGTGGAGATAATCGCAGCCCTTAAGCAAAAAAGCACCAATAAATATCTCAGTTATTAGTGATGTCCCTGCACTTTGTTACTGTTTTTATACTACTCCCTCTTTGGATTAAGGCTTAAAGCTTCAGGCAACTCTGTAACATGGTATTTTGGTAAATGTACATGTACGGCAGCTACCCAGAGTAATTTCCAGCTCTTAGTCTGTACTGAGAAACTAAGGGCTGCGTTTGCCTCAGAAAGTACTGCATTACAAAAATAAGCTTTTTCTTATTTGACATATGAAGTTAAAAAGTCATATATTGGACTGGGGCTGAACAATTCGCGATTTCAGACGATGTGATCATGTGATCGTCAAAGCTGCATTTTTTGCAACTATTGTGTTATTTTACTTAATCACAACTAAGGATTATTTGCTTTTTGTTTTTTTTTATAAGTTAAGACGGTATAATATAGCTCTTTTAGTTCTTCAGTTGTAATAACTGATGGTGGACAAGGACTTTTAAGAGTGTACATGCAAGTTTCTTGTTAATAAATACATCTGGAAGCAAGTCTTACCTTCAGTTTTTATCCTTGCCTTGGAGTATTAGCTTTTACTGTTTGATGGTATGATGTAATTTTATGCAGTTTTTACCTCCGCCAAGGAGGTTATGTTTTCGGGAGAGTTTGTTTGTCTGTCCGTCCGTCCGTCTGTCTGTTAACAAAATAACTCAAAAAGTAATGGATGGATTTTGATGAAATTTTCAGTAAAAGGGAAAAGGAAGAACTGATTCAATTTTGATGTTGATCCGGATCAGCGTCTGGCCGCCATGACGAAAAATGGGATTTTAGTGAATAACTACTGAACTAAAATAGATATCATTATGAATCCAGTTGCTAATGGTATGTTTTCATAGTCAAGGAATCTAAATATTTAGATGACATAAAGGTAAGACTAATATTTGTGGTGAAAATCACAATATGGGTGAGGACTGTGGTGCTGGCGGAGGTCTGCGCTCTCTGAGTGCTTTTCTAGTTGTACATGTTACTGTACACATTGTGAACATTGCACTGAATTTGATGTTTCCCTAAAACCGTTCAGCCCTATATTGGATATTATTGTACGTAGTTAACTTTGTACGTCTTGGTGAAACAACCAAATACAGATACAACTAAAGTTATATTATATTTAAGTTATATCTAGCTTTAAGTTCAACAAAGTGTTTGGTGTGGACTTTACACCAGGACTTGAGATAAAACTAGTGCATAGCTGATGCAACAGGCTACAAGTTACAGCTTAAGTTAAGACCAGCTATGTCAAAATCATGATCCTGTTAAGTTTTGACTGATATTGAGGTCTCGATCATAAAACAGCATGTGCAGTCTTTAAATGTTAAAATTTTGACACTGGCATTCTTAACACTGAAAGAACAAAACGTGATTGAGAATGTTTGATAAATACAAATGTACAACAAAAAATAAAAACATAAAAGATAGTTTGTAATCAGAATTTAAATGTGATTAACAGGACAGCTGTAGTTTTTCTTTGTTTTGATGAACTTGCAAGGAGCGTTGTGACGTGAATTAAAAGTGTTTTTAAAAACCACCTGATTGTCGTAAAGCCATCCCTTCACCAGCTGGTGGGCTTCGGGCTTTTCCAAAGACAAATGACTGAGTTTGTATCTCCTCTTAGTTACCTGTCAGCTGTGTGGTGCTGGTGCCATTGGACGATGCTCTCCACGTGGTTTTGTGTTTGTGGATCTCCTGAACTCTACAGGTGTAGAAACCCTGGTCCAGCCCGGTCAGGTTCAGGATCCTCAGCTGGTACACTTCGCCCTCCACTTCCTCGTACAGACGGAACTTTGGCTGACTAAAACGTCGGGTGTAGTTGCCGTACAGCTTCATTTTCCTCAGGCCCAGCTTCACTATCAGGACCTGAGATGGCCCCGGCGAAGGAGGAGTGGGGGGCAGAGATGGAGGAGGAGGAGGAGGCGCAAGAGTGGGAGCAGCAAGAGGAGAGAAGAACCAGCGGAGGATGAGGACACCGCTGCTCCTCTTCTTCTGTGATACCAGGCAGGAGAGCGTCACGTTGTTTTTCTCTGTTCCCATGACAACAGGCCCAGGGGTCACAGTCACATTCAGGGCGTAACATACCTCTGTTAACAAAAAACAGAAACACTTAACTTCTCCTGCGTACAGATCATGATCCACTCTAAAAAAACGCATTTGCCCTCTTGTGCTGACTACATAACTCTATCAACCTCCCAGCAGCCATTTCCCTCTGATGTAATGCTCAGGACTGAAAATTTAAATTCTCATTGAAACTCCTTCTTATTTAATTACATGTTTTATAGCCATACTTGCTCCCATTATACGGTTAAGAAATCATGAAAAATATTGCAAAGATTTATAAAAATGTACGTTTTTTGTAATATTTTAGACAAAGGTTGCAGTGAGCTAGCATTTCAGAAGAAGATGAAAATAATGCAAGTAAAATGTAAATTCTTTGTAAAATGTGAATGTAAATAAATAAATAAATGATATGCTACTTGCATAAAAAGGCTAAACTTGACTTGAATTGTGTTAAACTTATTCGATTAAGTATTGCCAGGTGCATCAAGATTTCTGTAAATATAAATGCTGGTAAAGTGACAGCTGTGTATCGATCGATTCATGGTTACTTGTATAGTGCCCGTTTCATAACAAGTATTATCTCAAGCCACTTTGAAATAGAGCAGGCTAAAGCCAAACGCTTCATATTGTAGGTACACATATGTGCATATAGGCACATATGTATGATATACAGATATATATATATACATCCAAACCAAACATGAATCCACCATGAGCATGGCACTGGGCCAACCTACAGTGCAGTGCATCCATAGGAGTCTAAAAGTATATTCATTCCCTCTTGGTAACCCCAGTTATCCATCAGTGGTCCAAATCAGTTCTCAAACTTTCTTTGCTCAAGACACACTGAAGATCATGCCCAAATCTCAAGGCACACCGTGTTCATGGCCTTAAAAATAACCTTTTAACGTTTTATTGTGCCTTTCCAGTCTGTATGTGATATTTTCTATTTAGTAATTCCTACTAAAATCAGGCTGTCTACTGTTTAACAAGGAATTTGTTAGAAGTTTCATCAGTTTCATCATTTTAGTTGTGCACAGTTTTACCTGATAGGTCATGAATTTATTTAATGAATAGGATAACAAATGATAGCAATGCCCCTTGCAGTATTTCTATAAACAGCAGAACACTTAATGTGTTAGACATAAAGTGCTGCTTTAATGAAGTCAATGATGAGGACAGAACATAAGTCGAAGTATACATTACAGTTTTTACACACGCACGTATTTACTGAATTTTGTTCACAGTGGTTTTGATTGAGTTTCTGTGTGAGTGAATCTCTTTAGATTTTGCATGCAGACACCCTTTAAGTCTTGCTCGAAAAGAGTTGCAGCCTTTTAACTAAATACACAGTTAACTGATGGAGTAAAGATAGTCGCAGGTTATGATTTTACAGATTTCCACGACACACTTAGGCTAGCCTCATGGCACAACAGTGTGCTCCGCTGCACCATTTCAGAAGCACTAGCCTCAGTTATGTGTAAATATTTCTATTGCATATCCCGTTTTCAGCATGTGTTGCAATGATACCTCAGGTTGAAACACATTCAGTGGATTCTGATATGCTTTCTTCAGGTTTACCTTTTGGGAAAAACTACTGGGCTACTATTATACCCCTTTCAAACTGGCCAAAAAACAGTTCAAACCCGGTAACAATTGGCTTCTGCCAGTAGTTTGAAAAGGTATAAGCGACATTTTGACCCAGGTCAACTGACCCTATAGGTGGAACAGGTTTTTATTAGGTCGCTTCCAATGGGCTTCAGTGGGATCATCACACCTGGGTCAACCTGCTCATTCACGGATTATGTCGGTGTAACGTGCCTACGGCATAACGTGGTGGCCGTCCCCTCTGTCTGTAACTTACGTGACTCTTTGCCGTCTCAGCAACAAACTCCGTCCGCCTTTGTATCATCAGCTCCGAGTTTGTTCATTTTTCAGGAGGGACAAAAGTACAAAGTACAGAAAACCGTGTCCACGACCTCCATGCTCTTTTCTATTGTTTGCGTGGTCGTGTTTCGTTGCACTGATGATGTCATGAACATGACGACATCAGCTTGACAAACCACAGGAAAAAAAACAGCCATGTGGCTCGTATTGTGCTGATTAGACCCAGGTCTTCTGGCGGTGGGAAAGGAGTCACTTGCCGATTGTTTGCGGGTTAACCCTCAGTAAAAAAAACACGTTGACCCGCTACCGGTCCGACCGGTAGGCGGCCACGGGGAAGACCCAGGACACGCTGGGAAGACTATGTCTCTCAGCTGGCCTGGGAATGCCTCGGGATCCCCCGGGAAGAGCTGGAGGAGGTGGCCGGGGAGAGGGAAGTCTGGGCTTCCCTGCTTAGTCTGCTGCCCCCGCGACCCGACCACGGATAACCAGGAGAAGACGACGACGTTGACCCGCTAATTTTAGTGCGAAGTGGTAATAGTGAGGTGAGGGGCCACATTTGGCCCCCAGGCTTTCAGTTGGCAAACCCTGGTCTAGAAGCTGGAAAAGCAGTGCACCATTTCTCTGTGGTTTAAATGTCAGCTTGTGTGCTTAGTGATAGTAATTTTATAGTTATAATGCATAACAAGCACATTATAACAATGTTTGTTAGCTATGGTAAAGCTCCTTTGAGACTTTATAATCTTTGAAATAATCATATTTACTTCGGAATGCTTTATAATGTTATTGTGTGTAATTGCTTATTGATAGTTATGCATTTTAAACAAGTAAATAACCATCCAGTACCTGAAGCAGTAGGGCTGAATCCTCTGATCCTGCAGCAGGGCCCACCAACAGCATTTCAAATCCCCTCTGAGCATGATGTCAGAGGAAAAAAGCTGCTTTACAGATATGATGAATTATGTATGGTAATGTTACTTGAAAGTGTTGTACATGTTCTCCTCTATGGTTGATTTAAATCAAACATAACCACAAAGTTAGTCAGTTCCAGACGCAGGGACACTCACATAACACCAAGGGTCTTGCCCACGGCCTGTGTGACCCCTCCCCACTTTGTAAATTAGTAATTGAGCAGCGTTGGTAATGTGCCTCACTTGGAAAAAGTCTGAGTTCACTTTCTCAAGATGCTTGATTTCCTGCCAATGAAACATAATTGCAGCATTTAGACAAAGTAAGTTTATATGCACACCCACAGTGGCTGCTTGGATTTATAGAGCTGGTGATCACACTATCACTGTTTCTGCTTAGACATGTCATTCCATCACTGCACGAGAATTCAGCCTGTTCGAGCAGACAGTGTGCGAGGACAAGGAATGAGAAAACACGCTTTCTTTGCTGTTTTTTTTAATCCCTAGTCTGTGTTTGATTGTGCTGCCAGCTGGGTCAGCTCTGTCCAGAAGAGACATAAAGTCTGGACGCAATATGTTCGATCAGAGAGACAAAGAGAATCTACAGGTGGAAAACATTCATCCTCAGTGCGGTGTGACCCAGTACAGGCAGGCAGGGAGAAACACGACAAGATAACAGGGACCATCTGGGCTGCTTTTTTTTCCTTTTGTTGTTATGTTTGTTGGGGAATCTCCCTCAGGGTCTGTCTTACACAATTTAGTGTGACAACAAAAGCACTAACAGACTGAAACCAAACAGAAACCTTCACATGGCCATAAGATTACAGGGGAGGAAACTTAACTTTATAGAAGTTTGTAGAATACAAATTAGAGTGAGGTTTTCTTTAGTGATTGAGAACAAACTTTGAATACAGAACTGGTTTATTTTAAACACTTTGTCAGTATCACCAAATGAAAAGCAGACTGATGCACTTGCAACTCAAATCGTTTGGCGTTATTTTCATGCAAAAGTTACGTTAAAACTCAGATTTTACTCATGAAAAGTTTTGTTTGCAAGCATGAAACTACTTTAGATGCCGCCTCTTTTTGTCTTGATCTCCTGTTTTCTTGATATTTTTGTAAACAAAGGGAACTTACCTGTGAGCAGAGCCTTAGTCAGGACAAGGACCACTATAGAGATGTACATTTTCCACAGTCAGCGAATCCATAAACCCAGACAACTGCACCACACTCACACAAGCAGCTACATTGAAAACAACGCCTGACTCCCAAAGCCTGCACAGCCCTTGCCCACCATTAGCTCCTCTCCTCTTTCTCCTCTTTTCTGTGTAATATGAAACAGTAAATGCTCTGTTCCCACTTAGAAACTCCCACTCACTCTCCCAGCACTCTCCCTCTCTCTCCCATTCTCTCTCTCCTGCTCTGTGTGTCCTGCAAAACGTAGGAAATGTCATTTCCTGTGTTCCTGTGAGGAGTCTTGGATTTGGGCCCAAAACCCCAGAACTCTAGAGCGATGGACAAGTCTTGTGGTATCGTGTGTGTCATTTTCAGGATCATATATGCTGAGTATGCATTTTCATCAACATAATTGATCTGAAAATGAAGTTGTAATCCCTCTCCTACAGCTCCAGCTTCATCTTAGAAAGGGTAAATGTTGATGTTTACACATGTAAGCTCTGTGTTCTTGCCTCTGCATGTCTGTGTCTGTGCATTATGGGTGTATGTATGTGTGTTAGCAGGGCTGTCTCCCTGTCTGGCTGCTGGACAGAGTGGCATGGGCCGTCTCTGGCTGTGGTTGTCAGACTGTCCCAGTGGTATGAAGCCTGCTGCTTTATTGGGCAGGCTAAACTGCTGAGGCAGGGCTTCTGCTGGCGCTCCGAGCTCTGCCAAAGCCAAATGGAATCACACAACAGGTTTAACCCTTGAGGTCGTATGTACTTGAAAAGAAAAGAGAGAAGTGTGAGTGAGTTGATGGGCAGGGGTTCCTACCATGACAATATGTTATGTTTTGCAAGGGAGGGGATTGTTTTATAGCTGTTGTGATGTACTAAAAAGTCTGATCTTTAGTACTCATGTGTAAAGTGCTTCATTCTTCAGACTTTGATGAGAAAGTATCAATCCTCTTCCCTCCATATCTTCCTAAGTTTGTCCCTCAGGTTTCTTTTACACAAGTCTTCGGGTTATGTCACTGTTTGAGCAGAGCACTCACTCTCCTCTGCCCCTCAGTGGACAAAGCTGGTTACTGCTTCTCAAGGGATCAACAATACTTAATGAATGCTTCAAAATTCATTAAACTGGAGTGTATATGCAGGCATCCTCAACCCAGCCATGCACATTTAAATTGAGTAGGTGAATGTAGGAAAATTGGAGAAAAGATCAATTTGACACTGTATTTTTACTGCCTTCAGATCCCTCAGGAACAGTAAGAAAATATGTAACTGTTCAGATTGACTCATACAGAAATAAAATGAAACATAAACACAGGTTTCATAAGAAAACGTTAATTTCTTAATATTGTGTTTATGAACTCACTAAGGCAATGATCATTTTGCTCTCACAGTTACACTTTATAACTGTCTCATGCGCACGTTAAAAGACTTCATTTATCGCCAGTCAGGCCCAGAGTGCATCTCAGGAGTCAGAACAGGATGTCTGTGACAGCGTGTCGTTATATTGCAGTCATTTAAGAACTGAAATGAAATTAACTCAAAGCAGCACTCTTTCACATTTCCTTTTTATTTATAATTTTTACAAGGTGATTTTGAAAGACTTTCATTATGCCAAGATATTATTAGGTTTAATGAAGTGTGATTTTACTGCCTGAGAAAGTCGATGTCACACTAATTTGCTTCACAGCAACACAGAACAAAAAAACTTTCTTCAAAATGGACTACTGTTTAAAATTAACCCATAAAAACAGCAATAATCTTATCACTATGTTTTCATCTTTACACAGTAGTTGAATGCACAGACTAGTTTCTACCATCTGACGACCACTGATTGGCACTGTGAGTTTAAAAGTTTGGTAACACTTCCTCTGAGGCCTCTCTTCATAATGCATAATAAACTGTTAACGTGTTTTAATATACTATAATTCTCTGATAAAGCTTTATGATCTTAGTTATAACAATGTTTAATTTGGAATGCTTTATAACAGTCATCATAAGTCATTAAATGTTAATGAGTATGATAAGTAATTAACATACATATGGTGAGTTGGATCGCCTTTATAGCTGTAAGAAATTATAAACATCCATAATGATATGTTATAACAAATAAGACACATGGTTAGACATTTTTAATGCCTTCCATGTGCCTTGCTTACTGTTGGACAAAGATAAAGCCAAATTTTGACCAGTAACTGACTGAGACTTTATGTTGCTCATATCTTGCTTTACTAACAGTGATAGTTTTACCTTTGGAATTTTGGAGATTAAGTTTGCAGAGGTAAACTTCACCAACTTTAAACGTGTTTGGAAGGAAGGCTTGAAAAAAATCAAGCAACACTTGTAGTTCTAGAAACTGGTCTAACAAAGCTGTTTCCTAAACTACAAGTGTTGCTGGAGCCTGTGTGATTTCTCTAAGTATTTAATGTTAATAGTAAAGAAGGTGCCTTGAATTTTGACCCCTTGAAATTAATGAGATGCTTGCATTAAAGCTAAAAAAACAAAGTTTACAGCATTTTTCCCTGTTTTTCTTGCATTCTTTAAGGCTTAGTTTTAACTTTATTTAGAACATCTGATGGTCTTTTTTTTTAATTTAAACCTTATCTGCAATGTGTTACTAATTAAAAAAAAATCTCCATACAATTTAAATACAGTTAATTACTGCATATATGTTGAACCAACACCTAACTTTATTTATCTTAATTGAATGATTTAGTATTTCAGATTGTTAAGAGGTATTGTGAATTGTTATAATTTCTTACCACTATAAGCACAGTTGAACACACAAAATGTAAACTGTAACTCATCACAACTGCTGTTACAGTGACTTATAAAGCATCATAAATTATCACTAATAACTGAATATACTAATATACTGTACCAAGTACAGTAAAACACATATCATATGTTTCCATGCATTATAAAGAGGGACTTCATAGAAAGTGTTACCAGTAAATTTTCTGAAACAGGACTTAAGCTGACCTGTCAAATTTCATAGACAAGGTTTTTTTTCAAACTGCACAAAAATACAGTTTCTGGTGTGTTTATGATAATATAAGTCCAGGTTTGGTAGGCAGTGAGAGGCTTATCAGATTGTTTCCACATCAGAAAAGAAGCGTAGCACATTCAAAAGTCAAATGGAATGGTGACTTCTCTGAAACACAATAAATAGCTACACAATCAACCCCACAAACAGCAGCAGCAATTTAACAGCAGGGATTTTAACACACGGAACACCAAAAACATCCTGACACTATTTCCACTTAAAAGGTCATTTACAAACACTTTTTATAATGATCCATTCAAACTGTGCTTTTTGTATTTTCATCATCATCATCTCTACATCAACCTTTTTTATATTCCAGTCTTAGTTTCACCAGTCAGACACCTCCATAAAGTCCTCCAGTTCACTTATGGTGATTATTTCTCTGGGCTGATACCCTGAGTGGGCTGAGTTATCATTTTCACACACTGGGCTTCCTGCAAGCTGGCTGTTTGTGTCGCACTCTGGGAACGACTCGTATGGGCCGTGTGTGTTGTAAACCCTGTTATATGTTCTGCCCGAATCATTAACCGTGTCCATGTACGGAGTCTTCTCAGGGCTGTAGCGAGGCCCCTCAGAGTTCTGTCTATTTTCAGGGGCGGGATATCCGTAGACGCGGCCCTCCCTCACGGGCTGCTGCTCCTGATGGGAGGTCACAGGAGCGGATGACCTGTGGTGGAGAGCGGATTTGTTAGCAGCAGGTTGGTAGCCTTGGGGATAGCCATGGTAGCCTTCATAAAGCACAGCAGGCTTGCCAGCTGGAGGGGCCTGAGTGTTGGGTTGTTGCGGCTTGACCTGCGTTTGGGGCTGAAGCTGAGGCTGGTGGTATGCTGGCTGGGGCTGGGGCTTTGACTGGGATCGGGGGGCACTCTGAGCAGACTCTCGCACATTCAGCTGAACATATTTTCCCGTCTCTGGGTCAATGAAAGTCTTTGTTTTCACTTGAACGGGCACGTCCACAACAAAGTACTGACCAGAGCCGAGGTCTTGCAGCACCCTACGCTGGGTCAGTGGATAGGACGGGGGATAGCCTGACTCTACATGATACTGTGTCACTGGAGCGGGGGGATTAGCACGACGGGAAGTGGGAGAAGAGGGAGTACGAGCGGCTGTCTTTGGAGCAGCACTGTTGGGAGCGGGGCCAGTAGCATGAGTGGAGACAACAGGAAGGGAAACAGGGGCGGTAGCATGAGGTGTGGCAACAGGGAGGGAGATGGGAGCAGTGGCATGAGGGGTAGCATGAGAAGATTGGTGCTCAGTGCGGGAAGAAGGCAAGCTTGACTCCACTGTTGGAGCATGAGCGATGGAGACAGGTGGGGCAAAATGAGGGGAAGCCACAACATGGCGGTTTGTGGAGCGTACCTCGGTAGAGGAGGACAAGGATGGGACACTGGAGACATCTTGAGGAGGTTTCTCAACGTCAGCAGAGCTGTCTGCCCCAGCTTTGGACAGCTCCTTGTTGATTCTACGGGACGTCAACCTTTTCGCCCTGCGCATGGCTTTTTCGCTCTTGGGGGGAACAGCTGGAGGCCTCCCCATAGAGCGAGACACGTCACTGCTGAAGCTGCAGGCCGACTCGGGCCTCTCGTCGTAGTAGAACCCTCGTAGCTCTGAAAGATCTGCAACACTGGTGGCAAAACTCTCCACACCTTCTGACATGTTGCTGATGACCGAGCGAGAGTCGTCTTCATCCAGGGCAAAGCTCCTCCTGGAGAAAGGCCTGTGTGGAAGAGCTGCTGAGAAGTCCTGTGATGAGGAAGATGGTTGATGAGCCGATGATTGTCTGTCAGGGTGGACAGGAGTCCCAGCGCTGCGTCTCACTGTCTCTTGCTCCTCCTCCACTCTCTCTGGCCCCCGTTCCATGGGTGAGCCCACCCGGAATTCTTCTCCAAAGTTTTTATGGAAGCGTGGTTTGACTGACTTGGTGAAGGAGGAGCTCCTGAAGGTGTTGTCCTTGACCCTGAACATGGAGGGCTTGATTCCCAGAGCAGGAGAGGAGGTGTTTGAGCGGGGCAGAGATGGAGCAGGGGAGGCAGCTGCATGTGGCCTGTAAGACCTAGAATGGGATCCTGAGTCTTCAGATGGCGGAGAGGGTGAAAACACTTGTGTCTCTCTTGGTTTGCTCTCTGAGTCTGTGGAGGTAATGGCATAGTACTGCAGAGCCTCACTTCTCTCCGATGTTTTGTCCCTCTCTCCATCCTCTTGTTGAACTAGTATTTCTGCTTGTGCCATCCTCTTGTCCTCCTCTCTGAGCGCTGCTTGGTTCTTCTCAAAGGCTTTGGACCTCCCTCTCTGTCTTCCATCTCTCTCGTCAGTGTGATGCTCAGGCCTCTTCACCTCCTGACTCTGTCCCATCCTTTCCTGATCTGAAATTTGTGCAGCTCTGTCCTTCTCTCTCTGTTTTTGTTTCTTCCTCTCCTCAATATCACCGAGTATCTTCTCCTCGATTCGTTTAGCCTGCCTTTGCTCCTCGATCAGAGCAGCTCTCCACTGCTGCTCCTCCTCATCAGATCTTCTCTGTTGCTCTTCCATAGTTGCTCTCCTCTCTTGTTCCTCCTCTGCAGCTCTCCTCTGTCGCTCCTCCTGAACAGCTCTGGCCTGCTGCTCCTTGAGAGCAGCTCTTCTTTGCTTTTCTTCCAGAGAATCTCTCCTCTCCTGTTCTTTTTGCAGAGCTCTGCGATGCTGCTCCTCCTGTGCTGTTCTCCTCTCCTGCTCCTCCTGTGCTTTCCTCTGCTGTTCCTCAGCAGCTCTTCTCCTTTGGTGCTCCTCCTGTGCCTCCTTTCTTTTCTTCTCCTCAAGAACAGCTCTCATTTGCTTCTCTTTTGCAGCTCTTCTTTGCTGCTCCTCATGAGCTGATCTTCTTTCTTGCTCTATTTCGGCAGGCTTCCTTCTTTGCTCCTCAAGGGCATTTCTCCTCTGCTGCTCCTCTTCAGCTGCTCTCCTCCTTTCCTGCTCCTCTTGTGCAGCTCTCCTTCTCTGTTCCTCTGTAGCAGCTCTCCTCTGCTGCTCTTCTTCAGCAGCTCTTCTCTTGTCTTTCTGCTCTTGTACAGCCCTTCTTCTCTGTTCCTCCAGAGCAGCTTTCCTCTGCTCTTCTTGTTCTTGTCTTCTCTGCTGCTCCTCTTCAGCAGCTCTCCGTTTTTCCTGTTCCTCTTGAGCAGCCTTTCTTCTCTGCATCTCTTGTAGAGCTCTCCTTTGCTGTTCCTCTTCAGCGGCTTTTCTCGTTTGCAACTCCTCTTCAGCAGCTTGTCTCCTCTGCTGTTCCTCCTCTGCTGCTTTTCTTCTCAGCTCCTCTTGTGCAGCTTTTCTCCTCAGCTGCTCCTCTTCAGCAGCTCTTCTCTGCTGTTCATCTTGTGCAGCTTTTCTTCTCTGCTGTTCCTCTTCAGCAGCTCTCCTCTGCCTCTCCTCCTCAGCAGCTCTCCGTCTTTGTTGTTGCTCTTCAGCAGCTTTTCTCCTCTGCTGTTCATCTTGTGCAGCTTTTCTTCTCTGTTCCTCTTCAGCAGCTCTCCTTTGCTGTTCCTCTTGTACAGCTCTCTCCTGCTGTTCCTCTTCAGCAGCCTTTCTTCTCTGCTCCTCTTCAGCAGCTTTTCTCCTCTGCTGTTCCTCTTCAGCAGCCTTTCTTCTCTGCTCCTCTTCAGCAGCTTTTCTCCTCTGCTCCTCTTCAGCAGCTTCTCTTCTCTGCTGTTCCTCTTCAGCAGCTTTTCTCCTCTGCTGTTCCTCCTCAGCAGCCTTTCTTCTCTGCTCCTCTTGAACGGCTCTCCTCTGCCTCTCCTCTTTTGCTGCTCTCCTCAGCTGATCCTCCTCAGAGGCTCTCCTTTGCTGCTCCTCCTGAACAGCCTTTCTCCTCTGTTCCTCCAGAGCAGCCCTCCTCAGCTCCTCCTGGGCTGTCCTCCTCGTCTGCTCCTCTTCAGCAGCCCTTCTCTGCTGTTCTTCTCGAGCTGCTCTTCTCTCCTCAGCTTCTAGCTGTCTCCTCTTTTCCTCCTCGTCCTTCATCAGCCACTTCTCCCTGATTTCTTTCACTCGTTTTTCTTCTATTTGCCGTTGCTTCGCTCTTATTCTCTCCTCTTTTTTAGCAACTCTCTCTTTTTCAGCCTCCTCTCGCTTTCTTTCCTCCTCTTCTTTTTTATCTAATTCTTTGTGTTTCTCCCGCCTCTCTTTTATTTGATTAGCGATGGCCTCCCGCTCCTTTGCTCTCCTTTCCTCTTCTCTATGAGCAGCTTTCCTCTGCTCCTCAGCCAAAGAAGCTCTACTCCCCGAAACGATGTGTTTCATCTTCTTGTCTTCTGTACTGTTGTGTTCTTCCTCCAGCTGTTGTGTCTTGGTGTTTTCATGCTGAGTTGCATTTCTTTCTTGTTGCACTTTTCCAGAGACATCTTTCTCAAGCATCTCTTGAACATTACCAATCTCTTGAAGTTTTTGTGAAGCTCTAATGCTCTCTTCAGCGTCGTGGCCTTGTGAATGAGAGTTTTTATCCAAATATGGCACTCTATCAGCTGCTGAGGAAAATTCTCCTGGTTTTTCATTTGGGTTGATGCTTGTATTTGGTTTTACTTGCTGATAGATAGATATTGGCCAATTGGATGCGGATGCTGAGTTTGTTGTTTTCAAGGGAGGATTGCTTGAATGGTGAACACCGTCTTGTACCTCATAAGGCCTTTTAACATCTACTGGTGGCACTTCTATTCCCTTTTTCTGGGTGGGAATTGTTGGTGACTTGATTCTTTCCTGAATATCTTGTGCTTGTTTTACCCGAGTTTCTTCTTTAGCTTTGGCATTTAAGTGCAGTTTGTCTTGCTTCTCCTTCTCTCCCAGTTTGAACATGCCAGTTCTTAGATGTTCCTTGTCTGTAATGGGGAACACCAAGGGTTTTGGCTCTTTGTTCACTTTGGAGCTGACCTCTGTTTTATTTGGCACAGCCTTCTCTTTCACAGTGGAGTCCTGTGGGTCGACATTGAACACAGGGCGTCTGCTGTGACGACTTTGAATAAGTGGAAAGAACCCTTCTTTTTTATTGGGCGGGAATTCCTGGATTGGATTCTCTCGGTCTTCTGAAACAATCACTTTTAACCTGGCATAGTCTGCCAGTGCTGATATCTCGGGTATTGTGGATGCCCTTGGTTTAGGTGTTGGTTTTGCTTCAGGTTTTTCTGCTGCTGCATTTTCCTTTGCTGGGTTAGAATTTCTTTGTCTTTCCCTCCTGTTCTCTGTGTGATGTTTTCTCATAAGGGCAGCCTGACTCGCTTCTGATTTCTCATTTGTTGTACTTTGTCTCTCTGTGGGGCTGTTATTATGTTTTGAAGCCAGGTTTTCTTCTGTTTCTTTGTTGTTCCTTTTCACCTCCTCTTCTTGGAAACTGGCAGAGTTCATTTCAGCAATCATTCTGAGACTTTGATCTAAAACAAAGGCTTCCTTTCCCACTTCAATATTAGATTTTTGGCCTGAAGCTGCCTTATTTGACTGTAATCCTGGAGGTTCCCTTCTCTCTGAAGTGGCCTCTCTTGCATTTCTGTCCACTTTAGGATCTGTTGAGGCTATCCCTTGCACTTGAAAGTAGTCTTCTTCTGTCTGTGGTACTTTAGGTATATTCACAGCATTGCTGCGTGTAATTTCACCACCAGCTTGTCCATTCTCTGCTTTGGTATTCTGAGGTGCTGCATGGATGTTCTCCTTTTGACTGTTGTTTTTCAGTGAATCGGACAGCTTTTTCACACTGGACAACACGTTTTGTACTGATAAATTGTCTTCCAAACTGCTCTGACCACTTACTGGAACAAGGTCTTTTGCTATGTTGTCATTCATCAGTTGTCCTTCATCCTTAGATGATAGGTCTTGTTTTTGGTCAGTAGCTGCAATCACAGCAGAAGGGGCAGATTTGGCGTGATATGTTTCTGCTTTTCCTGTATAGTCCTCTGTTACTGCTGGCACAACTCTGATAGCAATGCTGTCGATATGAATATCACCACCCACTTGGACATTTTCTTCCAGCGGGACCCTCTTGTCAGTTGAGTTTTTGGATGGGCCGATTTTGTTGACTGGTGTTGAGTGATGTTTCTCTTTCTCCAGTAGGGGTGCACTCTTGCTGTCTACATAACTGCCACTGGTGTGATTGATGTTGGTTTTCATATCATCTTTCACTGAAGGTTGGATGTTTGGTTTTTTCAACGCTTCAATGTCAGCTTCGTGAAAAACATTGTTCACCAAATTGGATGGGAAATTTTCATTTGTGTGTTCTGTTGGCCTCATTTGTGTGATATTCTCTCTAGTATTAGTCTGAACTTCATCTGTTTTTATGCCCTTCATCTGTGTTTCATTTGTGAGGTCTTTAGTTTCTCTTGGTATTATGTCTTGGTTGTAGGGGAGGGTTTGGGTTTCAGCCAGTGCTTTATTTTTAGCGGGTACAGTAACAGTGGAAGGTGAACCTTTCTCAGCCAGGGGTTCATGGAGTTGAGTTTCTCTTAGGGGTTTGGCATCTCCTGCTTGGATCTCCTGCTTGACATCAAGACTTTTTTCAGTGACATTATTGAACAAATTGTTCTGGCTTGTCTGAAGCACTGGAGCTCTTTGAACATTTTCATTTTCAGGATGAATTGTCTGCCAAACTTTAGCCATTGTAGGATTAGTGACTTGAACATCTTTCTCTGTAGTCTTTACTTTAGTGAATTCTTCTGAAAGTTTATCTCCCTTGGTTTCCTCTAGAACAGAGCTTTTTGGACCTTCCATTAGATCTAGATCTGAATTGCTGCTCTCTTTCACCGTCACATGAGTTTGGTCTGGTGTGATGTAACTTATCTCATCACTGCTCAAAGATGGCTTCCTCTCTCGTACAGTTACCATTATCCCTCTGATTTGCAAGCTGTCATCAACTGCTGATGTGTGATTCCCACCAAGGACGAGACTAAGCGTTGGTACTGAATTCTCAAGATCTGCTTCATTTTTGCTTTCAGACTTTTCATTTGCTGAAGGTTGGGGCTCTTTGACCTCAGCCACAGGCCTTGGTTTGTTCTCCTTGAAGAGAGTGACAGAGTCCGATGCTTGTTTATCTTTAAGTTCATTTGCCTTGTTTCCAGAGTTTTCTCCATGAATAGATTCCTGTTTTATTTGCTGGATTTTGATTGACTGCTCTTTACTTTGTGTTGGAGGCTGAGTCTCTTTATTTTTAGAATCCACCGAGTTATTTTCTGTTTTTAAGGGCTGAATTCCTGACAGTCTGTCTTCCTTGATTAGCTTTGTCACAGTTTCATGAATTGGTTCTTTGGGAACGTTCTGTGTCTGGTCCACTGACTGATTACTTGTTGCCCCAGACTTTACTGGCATTGCGGCAGAGCTGGACGATGAAACAGGCTTGAACGGTGCCATCTGTATTCCTTGGGGCTCTGTTTGATGCTTCGGGGTTGTATTACTTGGCGTTGTGCTGTCATACTTCTTCGGAGCTTCCTGAGATGGCGGTTTCTGTCGAGCATTTATAATCTGGATGCCTCCCAGTTGCTTGGTTGATGCTTTGGATGAAAGTCCATCTCGTTTGGCAAACCCTTTTTCTTTGATGGCGGAAATCTCCTTTTCAGCGTGAGCTTTTATTTTTGACGTCAGGATCTCCTGCTTTGTTTGAGCTCTCTCTTTATGGGACAGTGCTTTGGGAGGGTTTAAATGTGGGTCTTTACTTGGACCAACACTATGCTCAGTGGACTTTGATTTTCTCTCAACAGGAGGTTGAATAACCAAGTTTGTGTCTCTCCGTTTTAAGACATCAGGTTGTAATGGTTGGTCATGTTTTTCTAACTTTTCAGCTTTGTCTTCCTTTACTTTCTCAGTCACAGGGTCTGCTATAGCACCTGCACTGGTGAAAATATTACCACCGCTGGATAATTTGAACTCTTTGGATGACTCACTGTAAATATACTGACTCTCTGTCCCCTCATGAGATTCAAAACTGGTCACGTCATCTTTGTTTTCTGTGTGAGATGTTTTAAATTCACTTGGAGGACTAATCTTGCCTTCAGAATTCTCTAGATCTGTCTCAAATTTATCAAGAGGTAAAACTGAAGTTTCATTAGCACCTTGTGAAGAGACTGCAGCTGTGATTGTGGTTGTAGCTATAGGTGTATCAATAAAACCGTACTTCTCTCTAAGACGTTTATACTCATCAAGTCCTTGAATTGAATTTACGTCCAAGTCTTTGCTCTGTTGATGATCTGGTTTTGTTGCCTGGTCTTCATGTTTCTTGTCCTCATTTTTATCTTTACAAACAGTAACACTAATGTCTTTCTTTACTTCATCATCTTTGGTGGAAGCTGTGTTTTTGACCTTCATCTTTTCCTTGATTTTAGCCAGTTCTGCTTTAGCTTTAGCCAGCTCTGTTTTAGCTTGCTCAACTTTATCTGGCTCACTTTTGACAGGTTGGGGAGAAGTTAGTTTTGGTGCTAATTCAGCCAACCTGTCCCGAATCTCCTCTGTATTGGTTAGCTCTGGTTTTATTGTGTTAACTTCATTTTCTTTGGATTTAACCAGCTCTGTCTGTTTTTCTTGAAGTTTTCCCCCTTTGGCATCTCTTATTTGTGACCTTGGATTTGTATCTTCTTCATAAGTGGCTTGAATCAAATCCATATCTTTTGCTCTTTCCTCTGCTTTAGCTTGCTCGTTTATTAGCTGCTGTTTTTCTTTCTCTTCTTTTTGTCTCTGTTCTTCAGCTCGTTCTGTTTTTGCCTTTTCTATCCTTATTCTTTCTGCCTCAATGCGTTCTCTTTTAACTTGTTCAGCTCTCAACTTTTCCTCTTCAAGTTGCTCTGCTTCACTTTCAGCTCTTCTGCTCTGCTGTACTCCGGTCTGCCCCGTCTCTGCCAGTTCAGTTTTTATGGGTTCTTCTTTTAACGTCTGGGCTTCAGTTTGTTCCACTTTGACCTGCTCATCCTGCTCCTCTTTCATGTGCTCTGCTCCTGCTTCCTCTGTGATATAACTTGGCTGTGTTACCTTCTGCATTAATGTTTGCTCCTCTTTTGTCTCTGCCTCTCTTTTCTTTTCTGGTTGGTTTTCTGTTAATTTCTCTATTATTTCATCTTTTCTCTTATCCTCAACTGCTCTGGCCTGGTTTACTGCCTCTTTCTCCTCTTCTTTGACTTTCTCTGGACCCGTCTGCCCTGCTAAATTTAACTCCGCCGACTCCACTTTGGGCTGCTGCTCTTTAGCCCAGTGCTGAGCCAATGCCAGCTCTGCTTGGGCGTGTTGTGCTTTCACATGCAATGCCATGGCCTGCTCAGCCTTGACCTCGTCAAACTTTCTATCTTTTGCTTTGTTATCCTGTGTGAGGTCAGACAAATTGTCGGGGTATGCTTTGTTCTGCAAATTATGTTGAAATTGTGGTTTGAATTCCATTTGTTGAGTATTTTGCATTTCATACCCATTTAGAATTGGTTGGCTTTTCTGTCCTGGTTCTTGAGTGAGGGTTAAGAAGTCTTTATTTGGATGATGGCTGTGTTCTTCTTCAGTAAGCCTGTTAATCATCTTTGGTATGTTTTCATCTTTTATGTTACTGTCATTGATGTGTCCGCACTCCTTTTGCAGTCCATAATTTCCCCCAACAGTCCCAGGTTGTTGATATCCATAGTACGCTTGGTTTTCCTCTGTGCTGTTACTTAATCCACCATACTGAGTATGCTGGTTTGAATCATAAGCGGGGGCAAAGCCATCGAAAGCGTGAGAAGCTCCGAAACCCTCGCCCAATCTGTTTTTCTCCTGTTCATTCTGAAAAACTTGTGGATTTATATGACCATGTTTGTCTCTTGGCAAATGCGCCTCCTTGTTTGTCATAGCTACACTTTGATAAGCCTGTCCATATCCCGTTGATGCCATCTTTTCTTGTACCCAAGGTGGGATTGCTGCATTCATATCATGGCTGTTGGTCTGTCTCCATACATCCTGCAAGGGGACATTACCGTAACCATAATTGTGGTCATTGAGCTGCTGGTATCCATCAACTCTTCCCATTGTTTCATTCAAATGTTGCACAGTATTTGCGTTATTGATTAAATAGTCTCTGATTTGATGGTTGTCTGCATTTACTCTTGGTGGTTCTGCAGCAGTATAAGAGAGGTTATGACTATATCCATCTCCTCCCTGTGTTACTACATTATCCATCATGCCTTGCTTATAGGGAGTAAACGACGATAAGTCCTCATAGAGATTCTGCCCATTAGCCAGCTGATTGCTGGTGTAATTTTCCGGTATAAATCCAGTGAACCCAGAGTGATGAACCATCTCACCTTGCATCTGAGCTGTCTGGTAATTACTTGAAGTGTATTCTGAGTATGGGCCTGCATGTGCTGTTGCAGGCTCATAATTTGTTGATCCTAAGCTCTGGTATTGGTTTACATAATGGTGAGAGGCAGCATTCATCCAGTTGGGTCCCTCTACTTGGGAATACTGAGCGTCTGCATCTGTGAAATCAGGCATATCTATCACAGTGTCTCTTGGCTCCTGGATTAAAGGCTGTTTGTTTTTCTCTTGTGTCTCCAAGCCTTTGAATTTGGTGGGACTGTAGGTGCTTTTTACTCTTTTTCTGTTGTCTTTTAGATTAAACAGAAGGCTTGTGGCTCTGGATTTGTAGCTGGACATCCTGACATCGGGGGTAGCTCCCCTGCTTTCAGCTCGCACAGGGGCATGTTCCACAAGCTGAGGGGACACAGCGTGTTGTCGGATGCCCAATGTGTCAGTCTCTTGGTTGATGTGGACAGCAGGTGTGAGCAGCTGGCTGATGTTAAATGGAGTTGTGCTTGTGTTACTGCTGACAACATTTGGCGTAGCTGTTTGTGCATAGTTTCCATAGGAATTAGGATTATCATTGTTATAAGATACTCCTTGGTGAGTTGTTGGCATTGCTGTGATGATATTTTGCTCTGTCATCATTTTGATTTTTTGCTGGAGAGCTCTGACAGAGCTAATGGTGTCCTGGACACGCCGGGACATCTCCACGGTTGGCGATGCAGTCGATGGCCGTTGAGCTGGGAGCCTGTTTGCTCCCAGACTCTGTGCTCGTTTCCTGTAGGGGTAATGACCAGTCAGCTCCGAATCACACCTTTTCTCCACAGCTGGAGCTCTCTGGAGCATTGTGGATGTTGAGATGGCGCGTGGTGGGGCAGGTGGAACAACAGGTGCCAAATTATTCCTCATATATCTCATTTCCCTCTCCTCAAATCTATAAGGGATCTGTGATTGGGCCTCCAGTGAAAGCTCCCTGTACATCGGTGTTTCATACCATTTAGGGAAGTCTGGATAGTGCATAAACCCTGAGACTTCACCTTGTTGGAAGGGGAACCTGTTATGATCCCTCCAAACTTTGAATGGACTAAACTCACTGTGAATAAAGAAGTTGGAGTTGCAGTTGACCTGTGCAGACATGCTGTGTTTACTGTGAGAAGATCTCATAAAAGAGGATCCGGGGTTCACTTGAGTCATTGCTGCTACTTCAGAGGAGTAGAAGTCAGTGTTTGGGGCTGAGTACTGACCAGCTGAGGGGTAATGACCACTGTTGAAGTTTTCCTGATATGATGTAGAGAATTCAGAAAGTTCCCTCTGTATGCTCATCAGAGCAGATTTGTCCCAGCTTGTTTCATCGTTCCAGTCTCTTTGTTTTCCATCCGTCACTGCTCCATCCCTCTGTCCGTCAGAGTTAAAGGCTCTGATGAGGGATGAGACTCTGGAGCGACTTCTACGTTGCTGCGAGCTCACCTCTGTGGCTCCGTTGCTGAGCAGAGACAGCTGTTCTCCTGTCAGAGATTCCTCCTGTTGAGCGGTTTCCACAAAGGAGTGCTGGAATGTGGCAGAAACTCTCCCCTGGGTCCTTTCTTCATAACCCTCCCACTGTGGATCTCTTTGAATCTCAGCCCCATACAATCCTCTGTGAATCCACTCCTGTCCGTACTGCTGCATCCTGATGCTGAAGCTCTCATGTGCAGCTCTCTTAAGCTCCTCCCTCTCTCTTTCCTGAGCACTCTGACCGAAGGCCAGCTGTCTGTCTCTCTGGGTGCAGGGTGAAGACGCACCCAGGTCTGAGTCATTATAGACAGCTTCATCTCCGATGCACAGACTTCTGAAAGCTCGATCCGTCAGATTGCTGACCTCACGGTCCGTCTCATCCAGGAAGGAGCCTGCGCTGGAGGTGTCGCTGAAGCCTCCATCACTGTGCTTTCGATGCCCACCGCTCCTACGCCCGGAGCGGCGTTTCTCAACTGAGGCCATGATGCCCGCTTTTTAACCAAAGACTCTGTCCTTTGCTGTGCAGTCATTCATGCAAACACAGACTTCAAAGTTAGACGAGGATATTGGGGCCCACTGGATTTTGTAAACCCAGTAGCTCCTAACGCATGCTGTCTTTTAGTTGGCCTCCATCCAATAAAATCCTGGAATTTCTTGTTATTCTGCAAGAGAAAAGAAAAGAGTGAGCTGGAACCAGAGTGTGCATTCATACAGTCATGTATCTCAAGATAGATTTTTATTTTTGTGCAGGATGCATGTTAAATATTTGAACTGGAGCTAAAAATAAACACATGGTTTTCTTTCATATGAGATTTGTAAGTCACAAACTAAGCACCACTTGTGTCCTTGATAGGGAGCCTTTTTTCTTTTGCATTAAGCTGCGATGTTCTGTATGTCGCTCTGAAAACAGCTCTGTTAATCCTTCTGCTCAATCACTGTGACCTTCACAAACATGTTGTGAATAAAACCACACAGTTGCTAGGCACAGCAACGACAGGCTCACGTGAAGTATTTTAGGAGAGCAGGGCCCTATTTTGATGACCACACAGAGACTCGCATGAACACGTGAGGGGGTTTTGTATATCTTCAGACTGAATGCCAAAAATACACAGTATTATTAATAATGAGAGTGAGAACCAACAAATTATGGTTATCATCAAGGCATAAGAAAGTTTTGGACAGAAATGTTGAGCTCCATAAATTTGCTTGACATTTATAGCCTGATTAGGACCAGTCATCTGTGACTCTGAAGTGTAAACTAATCCTGTAGTAGAGCATCTTTGGTTTTACTACTGTTGAGAAGTGACTGATGGAGGCACATCTAAAATATCGTCATGTAGATGAGGTTCTAAATTAAGACTTTAGAAGCTAAATTAGAAAAAAGCTTTTCTTGCAAAGTACACGAACTGAAGTTTTAATTCTATTTTGTTATTGGTGTAATTTGAAAAACATCATCATGAAACAACTTTATAATTTTTAAAGATTTGTACAGTTTACAAATCTTTAAAGTAAATACATCTGAAAAGCTTTTTCAAAACAGGATTTGTTTTGCTCAATGTAGTGCCCCATACCCTTGTTTAAGAGTCACCTGATACATTTATCTGAAACAGCCAATGCCAGGCTTTGGTATCTTTTTGTTGACATGTTGGCTCTTCATGGCTTAACGGGCCAGCTGTCTGCAGAGCAGAGCTTGTGGATGGCCTTTATAACCAGACTCTTACGCAGAAGGGAGTATATGATACTGCATAATGCCAAACATGCCTAAATTAACTTAATAGCTAAAAATAATAATCGTCATCTCAGTAACAAATAACCGACTTGTCCAGACTGTATCTTTATCCTGGAGCTTTCATAATGTCCTTTAGTTCAGTGCATTTAAAACAAAAATGGTCAGAGGAGAAGTGGTAACGTCATGGGTACATTCTGGTTACATTTACTGCAGCAGCAGCCAGGCAGCCGTCACCTTGCTCAGAATAACTAGGAGTTCATTAATATCTTCTGACCAGGAGACCATCCATCTTACACACATGTATGCACCACAGTGCCACAGCCAGCTGTGTCTCTTGAAGCTTTGCAGAGCTACAGCGGGTTTAACCAACATGCAGGAGAGTTCTCCTCTGATAGAAAACATTATTTAACATAATCTTCTCTCGTCTAAGCAATCTCTTGAAGTTATGAAAAGACTGACAAAATTCAGTTCTGAATGTAATTGTGTAAAAGTGCAAGAACAAAAAAAAAAAAACTATTTAGAAAAGCATTTGAAAAACATGCAAAAGTCTTGTAACTGTCTTTTTCAGCAAAGATAATCTGTCAAACTGTCAGGTTAATTTCTATTGATTCTTGCATGTGACAGGTTTATTTTTGTCCAGAGACAGGCCTCCAGCTCTAAAACCTGACACCAGAGAGGCCTCATTTTCAGAGGCACTGTGGACCAAACACAGGCTGAACGGCAACAAATCTGTCACCTCTGAGAGCTGAAAGGGTGCAGCTCAAAGTTCAGAAATGTCACGAAATGTCAGGGAAAAAATATAAATCTTTTTATTTAAATCCATGAATAATTTGGTTTATGTCTGCTTAAAAAAAATAAAGGTAGGGGTCACAAAATTCTTCCTGCTTTTTCTATTTACTTGTGTGTATAGATTAGATTCAAACAATGATGCCTTTTGGAGAGCCAGTCATTTTACTGTATGTGTATCTGCTTTATGTTAAACAGAATCAACACAGAGCATTTGTCTTACCTTATGGTTTTATAATCCATATTTAGGCCTTATAGTAACTTCCCAAAAGGCTCTGTCTTCTTAAAAGGCCTCACAGATCTGATCCTGTTGTCTTTCACAATCCCTCTTCAGCCATTCTGCCTCTGTTATAGCCAGAAATCCACTGAAACCCCCCTATATTGTCCACATTGGAGTCTTTGAGCATCTGACCAGAGGCAGGCAGCAGGACTCCGGTCAGACAGAAATAGAGGAGTTGTCCCACAAAGAGTGTCCACCATGGGGGACAGAGTGAGGGCTCGAGCTAGCATGCGGCTCTGTGAGATCCTTCGGTGTCGAGTGTCAGATGGATGAAACAAACAGCCTCTCAACTATTTATAAATCTGGATTGCTAACTGTCAGCCATTAGCAGCTAGAGCGTGCCGTCATAAACGATGAAAGTGCTGCATCTGGCTGAGAGCTTATGGGGTCTAAACCTTGTGGAAATCTTTGCTTTCTTCAGGTATTTTCTTGAGGTGTTGCTGTCTATCTTCCAGCAGAGGGACCATTGCCAGGGGCTCCTTTGGGAGACATAAATAACTACATTGCCTCACACTTGAGTGCCACCCACTTCACCGAACAAAACTGACAAGCACTATATGGAGTGTCAACAAGTGGCTGCTGGTCACCTCCCATCTGCTATCAGTCCCACGGACCTGAATGAGCGTTTCTCTTAGGAGCTTAAGAATATTTCTGCTGGGTTTCTCCTCCTCCTCCCCCTATCACAGATGTTTCCATTTAGTGCATGTTTAAAATATTCGTTTTAAGAATTTTACATCCAAGCACTCAGAGTATGAAAGTCTAATCTCCCCAGCTACAGCCTCACTCACCCCCCTGTAGGAAGAGCTGTGAGGGGGAGGAAGGGGAGGACCCGTACCTCCCTCTTTTGCTCCCCTCCTACAGCCCACTGCTATAATAGGAGATGGCTGCAGCAGATAGTTTCCTGGGATTCTTGGCGGGTGCAGGGCCGGCCTGGTGTGATGATGGACACACACACATGGGCCTTAATGGAGACACACTCCTCCACATATGCTCTCGTGAACACACAGGAAAGGCTTAGGCAGTCCTGTTTTTACGCTTATCTCCCTCCTGCCCTGTTAACCTGGCCTTGGCCTTCAGCAGAGAGCAAGGCCATTTATCAAGATTTGAAGATGAATTGTTATGTTTTAGATAAGATACAGAGTAAGAAAATATCCTTCATAACAGTGGAATGAATGAATGAATGAATGCTTTCTACAGAAAATGCAAAAACAAACATGGGTAGTCAATCAAGCCAAACTGCTGATGACATCCTGCATGTGCAGCAAGTTCACATGCTCCAAAAGGAGTAGGAAAAAGTCTAAATGTATTTAATCCAACCCCTTTTATTACCACATCCTAAGTGATGTTTTTAATTTCTTCGTACTTATAATATTTACAAGATTCAACCACATATGTAGGAGTAAATTTTCCTTATAATTTATTCACTATAAAATGTTACAAGCTACCTACACAAAAACAAAAAAATTTCACCTCTATACTTAATTTCTATACATATAATACACTCCAGCTCAACACAGAAAAAGACATTACATATCAAGACAATATATCTATATTGTCTTAGACTCGTGCTAGGGGTGGGCGATATGGCAAAAATATCATATCACGATTTTTTCAAAATAAAATCACGGTCACGATTTTATCACAATTCTTTTTTACCTTGATTTTTCTAGACTAATTTGCATGTTTGACCATTATTCCCCTATGTTTAACATATAAACATGTAAAACCCTAAAAGAAAAAAACAGGACAATTAAAGCCAAAGAAACTTTCTGAACAGGTTTTAATCTAAATAGTGCAGTTTTTATAAAAATGTGCAATAAATGTAAACATAAAACGTAAAGAACAACAATATCAACATTATCTCTTAAAGTGCAACAATTCAAAACAAATGTTATCTAACTGCAATGTCTATAATCTGAGTGAATAATACAGCTGCTTTAGAACAGATTTTTGTTCAGACATCTTCAAGCTTTTATCTCCTTTTTTCTTTCCGCCATGGCTTCACGCTACATAACCAAACAGGAGATACTACCATGCACTGCGCTTAATGTGCTATGATTGGCTAGTCGGGTGCGCGTCAAAGTCTTTGCGCCCACACAGACGATCTGACGATCTTTCTGCTTTATGACGATATTAAATCGTTATAATCCTTAATGTTATTGCCGTGTTAAGATGAGTGATGTAAAGGATATCGCCCTTGTGCTGCATGAAGGATGAGCAGTTATTGTTTTCAAAGGGTCCATGTAATGAGCAGAGTGTGACATCAGTGACAGGATCCATTATAGTCATGAGGATAAGAGACAATAAAAACAGGGTTTAATCACTGCTGTCGTAGCATTTACACATTTATCAGGGGCTGATCCTCTCCTGTATTAGCTGAGTTGGAGCTTAATTGTGTGCACGCTACTGAAAATGCAGACTTTTCTAATTGTGTTGCATTGACTTTGTCAGTGCATTTACTGTATTAAATTTGGAAAATCTTGCAATATTGAAAAAAGCTTGGAAGATTGTTAGACCACAATATTATATAAAATAGTTTGTTACACCTCAAATCAACTCTTTACAAAGGGAGGGGTTTGTGGTAGTGATTAGTGGACCTGCACCATTGACAAATGGACTGACTGATAGATAGGCAACCACAAAGCATAATGCTTTATGATGCTACATGATAAAATTAAAAACAGCAAGCTGTACTGAAAAGATAAAAAAGTTTGAACAATAAAAATCTAAAATTGTGACAAATGATAAATCATTCATTTTAAAGTTAAAAATAAAAACAAAAACCCACAAAATTATTTCAAACCATAAAATACATCCATTGTTAATGCTTGAAAAATACTCATTTTTAATGTTTCAAATTAGTTTTAAATCAAGCAAGTGAAACTTACCTCAGACCAGAGGTAAACAATATGTAAGTTTATAAATTAAATTTTCCTTAGACAGTTTTAAAAGCTGACAATATATTTCAAATTTTCATGTTTTTTTCTGAGATGAGTCTCAGGACCTTGGTTCCTTTGTCTTGGCTCGTGCTCGTGCTGTCCTGGGTTAAGCTGATGCTCTTTGTCCTTGTATTTTATCTATTTAAAGTTCAGTTTATCTTGGATTTAAATTGCATAAAAACCTGTGTTTTTTAAGTACTTACTTAAATAAAATAGAAAGTCTAAAAAAAAACATATTCAAGACTTAATGTTCTGTAAAAAGATTGTTTACAGTGAGAACCAAAGAGAAATGCTTATTGACCAGAAGACAGTCTATTTTAGATTTTAAGTCCTAATGGAATTTCATTTAGGAAACTTTATTATCATTATTAGTAAAAAATCTAAAGTTATTATGATATGTTTTGATACCTCAGCAACAAACTTATTTGCCAACAGCTCCACCTATTTTTCAGAATGTATATGATTTAAGCCTCTCTCTCTCTCTCTCTCTCTCTCTCTCTCTATTTTATCCATCCATCGTTCACTTATACCTCTAATCCGTTTCGGGGTTGTTGGGGACTGGCGCCCAATTCATTCTGCCGTTTCGAGTCATAATATTTACCCCTCTCCTCCACTGTTAAAATCGTAGAGACCGAATGGAGATAGCGAGTTGACCCCCTCTTTGTCTTTTCTCCAGAGGTTGAAGAGGGAGGAACGCAGACTTGGCGGGAGACAGGAGCGCTGCAAGTGAACGTCTCGGAGCGTAGCTCGTCCAAGCCATGTTGCAGCATGAATTTATACAGACATCACGGCCTCACAGAATGCATGTATGTCTCACCTGATGTAAATATAGCACCACTACAAATTATACTATTGGGAGAGGCAGGCTCACTCTGAACGGATAGTCAGTCAACCACAGGGCCACATAGAGAGACAGACAACCATTCACACACTCACCAACACAAAAGCAAGATTTAGAGTCTTCAGTTAACCTTTCAAGCCTGTTTTAGGTTTGTGGGATGAAACCAGGGCGTCAGGAGAGAACTCGTGCAGACATGAGTATACACAGGGAGTTGAACCAGAAATCTGTTTGCTGTGAGGCACTGCCTGCTGCACCACTGTGCCGCCCTCTAGGGATGGGAATCGAAAACCAATTCCAGTTGAGAATCGTTAACAGCTCCATCAAAGAATTGATATAATTAGTTTTTTTGCTAATCAATTCCCTTATCAATTCCGTCCACTGGCAGGGTTCAGAAGCGTCAGAATTGTGACTTGATTTTAATTGCACCTACTACACAACCTTATGTGAGTGGGCACACCAGCAACTTGCAGAAGCAGTTATCTGTGCTGTGACGTGTGTTTGGCATTGTTGACACTGAAAATCAGACCAACATTTGCCCACATGGAAAATCTCCAGGAATCAATCCGGGAATCGTTAAAGAATTGGATCAATTAGCAGGATCGTTACCAGCATTGGTATTGATAAAATCTTATCAATTCCCATCCCTACCGCCCTCACTCAGTTTAAGACTTTTTTAGACTTTTTGATACAACATTCATTTAAAGAATCCATCCATCCAGCATCTAGAGCCTCTCGCAGCTGCTTGGTTGCCAGTCAATCACAAACCTGAAGTGTAGACAGACAGCAGTTCTCACAAACACGCTTGAAGGCAGTTTAGAGTTTTAAAATCAACTCAACAACCATGTTTTTAACCAGAGTACCTGGAAAAATCCATGCATGTGAGAGGAGAACATGCAAATTTAACACAGAGACCCCGTCAAACCAGGGAGTTGAGCAGCCTTTTGTGGCACCATCAGCTGCATGACAACTTAGCCTCATCAAAACATCTGAGATTTTACTTTTTAAATGCATGATACTTATGGGTGTGGTTATTTTTTACAGTTTGACATGGGGTGTTGGTGGCTTAGTCTGCAGGTTGAGGGTTTGAGCCCAGCTCTGTCCGTCACATGTTGTTGTGTCTTTGGGCAAGACACTTCACCCAAGCTGCTCCCACTGCTGTGTCAGTGGCTGCACATGGGTTATGAAAGGGTGTGAATGTGTGAGTTCATACTGATGGACAGCTGAGTAGATGTTACCTGTGGTGTAAAAGGGCTTTGAGCGTCAGGAAGATTAGAAAAGTGCTTTATTTGAGCTTTGAGATTTATCATATATATATGAATATATATTTGAAATGGGTCAGTATGCATTAATGAACATTTACATATAAATACATGGGATTATGTCCAAGTGGCTAATTTCCATTACCAGTCCCTAAGGCAGATTGGTGTGCCGTATAAAACAAAAATAAGCTAAATTCCCTTTACCATTTGCCAGTGTTACCAACAATCTTTTACAATAAGGCTATGTGCAAGAATTTAACTACTTAATCAAAGTCAGAAAATGATCCGGTGTTGGGTGTCAAGAACGTGTACTAATAATATATATATATATATATATATATATATCTATATATATCTATATATATATATCTATCTATCTATCTATATATATATATATATATATATATATATATGTATATATATATATATATATATACATATATATACACACACATATATACACATTTTTTTTTTTTGGTATTTAACAGCTGCCATGTTCACAACTTTTTGCTAATATTATACCAGAGTTTGTAATTCTGGTACTGAGAAATCATGTTATTTCCTCACAGTACAGAAAAGATCTTGTGTACCATAATTGCATTGATAAATATCAGAATTTAAATTTGCTCTGAATGCAGAAATCTGCCCTTACACCAGCCTTTCCTCTAATGCAGCACTTTCACTCGTCTTCGTCTGCTACAGTTATAAATATAACCTCATCCAGAATCTGCACCAAGCAGCTCCATCATCCTGTTTTGCTGCTTTCTTCAGGGCCCTCAAAGCTCAGCACTTGTTAAAAAATTGGCTTGATTAATAAAATTTAATTTACAAAAACTTCCCCTAGCAAGAATTACTCAGCGTGTGCTCGATTTCCCTGCTGAAGTTTAAGATGCAGCCTGCTGTGAGGAGGATAAACAGGTTTCTTTCTCACTAGCTCCCTCTAGTGGACGGATTCAGAGCATGTTTTCTGTGCTCTCAGGCCTGATCATAAACTCTGACACTTTGTTACACAGATGTTGAGTTTTTGCACTTTGCACTAACACATCTGTAATATGGAGCTGTTCTGACTGTAGGCATTGATCGTGAAGGCTGAGGCTCTCTGCTGTGCTGAGTAAGGAGAGCCGAGCTGTGGTTATGTGGCAGACAGCAGACAGGCACATTACTCGCTGCATTAAGATATGCTTTGTTTGTATTATCTCCTTTCAGAGATTAGTGTAATTGATTCTAATTGATTGGGTTATTGATCAGCCGTGTTGCCGGGATGATTCGGTGCTTCTCTTTTTTCTTTCTCTGTTTTGGCCCCTCAGCAGGACCAGCCTTGAATACACTCGGTGTCTGACTTTGGGTTTTTGAATAGTAAAAAATTTTAGGTGTTGCACCCAGTGTCAAGCAAAAGAATACTATGTATATGCCAGTCTCTGCTGGGCATACTGTCTCTTTCTGTGTGCATTATATTGTCTGTGGATGGGTGCATGTGCACACGACTCCCTGTTTCAGGACATATTCCCCCACATCCCTGCAAAATATTTCATTACTGCAACAAAAGAAGCCCATTAACTGCACTGTAAGAACAGAGTTCAACTGCTGTCCCCCACATTCACCATGTTTGTCTGCTTTTCTGGCCGCTCTCCAGCTAATTTGATATAACAATGCTCCACAAAACCGCCTCAGGACTTTTTTTAGGTGACAGAAAATTATCAATGATGCCACATGCACAGCTGAATGTCAACATCAACTTGACTTGTTTATCAAATATTAAAGCAGCGAATTATGGAGCGGCGCGCAGAACTTAATGATGATCGGAGTCATTATAACTTCAGCATCCTTTGTTTTGGATAATGATTAAATTCCACAACTACTGTATTCAATTTTGGAGGGATTGAATGTGTTTTTCACGTCTTTTGTGCGAGTTGGCTGGATTCCGTCGCCCATATTGGTACATTTTGGGGAAAAGGAGCTGATTTAGTGGGAGGATATTGTGTTATCATTAGCTGCCATGTCAGGGGGGCTTAGCATCTTTGCTCGGGGAGCTCTCATGCACTTAAAGCAAAATCAGTATATTGAGAATGTGTTTTCAACAGCATTCTGCTCATGAATAGACACAGCACCTGCTCTAAAACAGGCCTACAATATTATGACACAAACATAAAAATGGGACACAGAAGGTTCTGATTTTATAACTTTATTTTGACTGCACTTTTCTGTCTCAAAAGTGACATTTTCAGTGTTTGGTGTTTATTTTGAAGGGCAATATGGAGGTCCAGATGCAACAAAAGAACATTAAATCTTAAAATGTCACAAGAGGTCGACTCGTAGACATTGAAAGTGTTATTTTATTGTTATATTTTCAGGGTATTTACAACATGCAAACATAATGATGTAAAAAAAAGAGGATGTAAGTGCTCTGTGTACAACCTGGCACGACTTCTGACATTATCTCCCTCCTCTGTGTCACCGGGGTGTCGCCTCATCAATTATTGAACCAGTACTTCATGGTAATACATAATTTGTTATCAATTATTCATGATAATGTGTGTGTAGTTTACTTAATTGTGTTATTGACTATCAAAAGTAATTTCCTGAAAATCCTCAAGGACGCAAATTGAATCAGGCGAACTACCGGGCCGTGTGCTCGGCTGTTAAGTATTCTCGATCTGATCAGCTGATCCCTCATTTAAGAGTGGATGGACTGAGGAGAGGAGGACTCTGCCTCAGGCGGTGACAAATCATTTTTAAATGTGTAAAGTCCACATTGACAAAAAGCAAATTTCAGGTTTAATTTGGTTTATTAAAGAGGGTTAAAGAGAGGAAGAGGATGAGCCGTCCTAAAAGTAAATAAATAATAAGAGTCATGATTGCTCTCCTCTGCCGGCTTTAAGGGGAACTGATAAATAATGTATCAGAACAGATGGCTGGAGCGAGAGGCAACAGGAGAGGAACATGAGCGACTACATCTTTAATTGTTTTAAAGAACATGTCACAACAGGAGCGGTGTGTTGGCTGTCTGCTGATGCCACAGACGTGCTAACAGAGAGGACAACACAAACCAGCGCTCCCTCCCTGTCGCTGACACACACTGTACTCCGGTACATGTACACACTCACATAAATAAAAGGCTGATTAATATTAAAGTGCACTTTCACTTTAAAAATCAACAGAATGAGGGATTGTTTTAGCCAACCTGATGGCAGCAACATTATATTGCCAAAATCCTTAAAGTACCTCCATTGGTTTTACATTTAGAGTTTACATGCATTAACATTCACAATGTAAGCATCTGAATGAGTTAAATTCACATTATCAAATATGTCTCTGCTGCACACGTGAGTCTATATCAGTCCTTTAAATAGAGTCCAAGAGTGCATGAAGACAGATAGAGATCCACATCAAACTTGTGCTTTTATGTGGGAAACATTCCCAAAGTATTCAGCATTTCTCAAAAACAATAATTTACAATCAAATAAATATTTTAATGTCTGCATCCACACATAAGTCCTCTCCAGGATGGGTCTGCAGTCAGTCTGTAGTTGTGCTTAGATTCTGGAAGTTGAGAAGTGACGACAGGCACGATCACACAGATTTTAGAGCATCGGAACGTCCGTGTTTACGTCCATCTCACTTTTTCTCCAGCTGTTCCTTGGAGCAGTGAGGGTGTTTGTCAGGACTACCGCCCAGCACTGGCACCTTGTTGGCCAGACCAGGACTGGAGTTCTCCCCGCCTCTCCCCACAGAACCGGGAACTTCAAGAGCAGGACCCACAGACGGTCTCGCCACCCCGGCCGAGCTCATGCCGACTCCAGACAGGACTCCCACGCCGGCACCCGGCCCACCCGTTGCAGCACCAAGAAGGTTTGCAGACTGGAGCACAGCCTCCGAATGCTCACGGGCCTTCATACGCAGGGCAGCCACGCTGGCGGTGCGGTTGCCCTGGCAACCGTATGGCGGCAGGAAGGACAGGCCCATGGGGTCTGAGACGCAGCAGGAGCACAAACCATTACCTGAAATGACAGAAAAGTGGATTCCAGTGAGAGAGATAAACTCCAGACTTACATCTTCACATCAGCGGTTCTCGAGTGGCCTAGCTTGAGGACCCATCACCGCTTCATTAACGAGAAATGAGGACAGGAATTTGGAGAAATTTCCGCTGCTTATTCTTTAACTAAAAGTGTTGCAGTTTAGACCTTTAAGAAGGCGGAGCATATGACTGAAAAGATGAGACAAAACCACATGCTACAGCCCATCAGGGAGGGCATGCATGTGCTTTATTTTACTCCATTTATAATAATAACATACAAACTTCAGTTGTCTACTATCTTTAATTTCTAAAGAAATTAGAACAGTTTTGATGAAAACAGATTTTTAATCCAATAAAAGAAGGCAATTCAGGTAATATCACTAATAAACAGCAGAGCCAAACTCCCCTCTAACCCCTCTAAAACTGAAAAAACAGGGTACATTCAAATTAATGAATGTATGACAGTTTGGGTCTGCATAAAAAGCTTCTGCCACACATTTTAAAAACAGTGATGACCCACTGACAACATCTCTGTGACCGTATTTGGGGTCCTGACCCACTTTTTGAGAACAACTGCTATGGTTTGGTCTAAGTGACATGCTACAGAAAAGTTTCAGGAGCAGAACAACAACGCAAACACCCTCTGACGGTCCCATGAATTCCGACACGATCATCTTCTTCTTTTTATTCTGAAATTCTGCAGCCCTCCCTCCAAAATGTCCCTTAATATATTTCTCCACTAATCCACGCTGTAGGGCCCCAAGAGGGTTGGTAAATGTTTTCCTAAATCAATGTAATCAAAACACAAAATATTGCCGAATCAGAAATACTTTGAGGAATTTGGTTGTTACAGTTACTTCTATACAGAGTTAAGCAGTACACCAGAAAAATTAACAAGAATAAATAAAAGAACAAGTGATTATTAAGAACGCAAGGACCTATAAAATACTCAAGTACTTAACAAAAAGCTATTTACATTCACATGAAGCAGAATATACTAATGAACAGTGTGAACATGAATGTACAGTGTTGCAAAGAAAAGTTTATAACCCAGTATTATAGTCCAATAGCATTAAAAAATAGTTGTTGATTAAATTCTGTGTGATTTATGTAATTGAAATCATCTCAAAGGTTGCTAATATGACAAAGAGAAAGAAAACACATTTATCCCTTCTATGAATGGGCAGGTAGGAAAAAGGTGCCTCCATGTAAAACAGTAAAAACATATAAAACTACATCCAAAAACTGAATTAAGACAAAAACAAATGTACAACAGTTGTCATCAGCAGGAGAGAAAAATTGTCTTTTCACGGCAGATACATGGAGCAGAATGAGAGCTATTGATGGACAGTTATCTGCCAGAATGAGGAAGCCGAATAAATAAGACCAAAAAACAATTAGATTAAAAACAAGGAGGGCAACAATGTGATGCAAGTATTGACAAGAAAACAAAAATAATGGACGTGGTGTTTGAGCATCTGGGTACAATTGTGCCAACCATTTGAGCATCTTTCTTTCTTGTTGCTCCTGCACATTTTCTTTTAATCATTATTTAGCTGCCCTGTCTTTCAATTTAGTTTACATTTCCTTGCAGCCTCTTTTTTTCCCGTGCTTTGTACACAGCCTATTTCTAATACACTCTGCACTTAATCCACGACTTTTTGTCTTTTAATACTCTGCACTTTTGGACTTCCTGCGTTTCTTTTTTTAATAACACATTTATGTTTTCCGTATACATACTTCCAACAGCTATAGTGGGCTAGAGTGACTATAATGTCCACATTTCCCTCCAGAGATTAATAAAATATGTCTGATTCTTATTAAATCTTGCTTACCTTTCAGTGTTGCGACCTGTGAGAGGGCCTGGGCGTACGTGGCAGAGTTGAGGAGCGTTCCTGGGATGCAGGATGGAAAAAAAGGACCACTTGGACCTACAGTCCTGTTGATGCTGGAGAAAACAGACAAACTGTGTTTAATTATCCCGCAGGTAGACTGAAAACTTTCTGTTCACTTGCTTTTTTAACATAATTCCATCTCTACTCTGCACTGTGACAATAACAATTATTCCTTTATTTTTGTAGAACCTTTAAAACATAGGTTTACAAACTGATTTGATAAGCAGGCTGTGATATAACTGAGGAGCTAACCAACAACAAAAAGCACACTAATAAACATAAAACAGCTTAATAAAACGTTTGCTCTACGTGTGCAGCCTGTTTGAGTCAACCGGATAAAAAGTAAGATAGTACACTTTGTGATAGTAGTCGCAGTAGTTCATTTCAAACGTTTAAGAAATAAATATTAAATATTAAATACATGTATACAAATGTTGCAAATAACACAAAAGCAAGCAAACAAAGATTACCTTAAAAGAAAACAACAACAATTTATTTCATTTACATGCTTGAAAAGGAGTGGGAAGAAGTACAAACGTATTAAATCCCACCTCTTCTCCATTAGGTATGAAAGTCAATTATTCTGTTTCCTGATAGAAATAACGTGTCTAGATTTAAAACTTTAAATTCCAACAATTCTTATAATTCCCCTAAACCATGGAGTGTGTGTAGAAGATAGCATTAATGGAAGATTGTTGTTTTTAAACTTTTAAGTTTGCATAAATGGAGCTTTAGTTTTGCTGTGAATAAGGGAACATTTTTTATTTCTGCATATGACAAGGACAGATGTAAAAAATGCTGTATAATAAAAGATAAAACAACTGACTTTTAATAGATATAACTGCAAGAAAGCAGAGGTTAACAGATCAGACAGAGGTCCCATATTTCTCCGTCCTCGAATATTTCACCACAGCTAAGCTTCAGCTTCAGCACTCCTCCACCTGCCCTCCCTCACCTCTGCTGCATCTCCAGCGGTTCTTTCTGCTTCCTGCTGTGGTCCACCGGAGACTGAGAGTTGATGCTGCGAGACGGAGGAGTGCCCTCGCTCATCTGCTCTTTGCCTCCTTCGGCGTCTGAGCTTCCTCGCTCTGTTTTCCTCCACTTTGCTCTGCGGTTCTGAAACCAAACCTGAATTTAAAAAGCACAAAAGACGAAGGAAAGGTAAGACGAAACACTTAAAGACTTAATTAATTTTTCTGATTAAAAGTGGAATACTGCCACATTTACTGCTGCATTTGTTACATTCATTGAATCTGGTTAATGAATGTCTTTTTTATTGTGATACCTAGAATATTCTTTAATTTCAAAGCAGAGAGATTTGATATTATTATTATTATTTCCAGTCTTCTGAGAGGAAAGTTTGAACACTTCTGGTCAAAAGGATCAGCGCTTAAACGTCCCACAGAATCTCCAAAACTTCACCCACACAGCTGAGAACGTAAAGCCAAGTTGTGGTGTCTTAATCGAATGAAGGTCACTGCCTATAACAACATTTAATTGAGCAATTTTTCATTATCATATTTTAATGACTTCCCAGTGACAGTTGCGTAGCCTGAGAGAGGGGGCAGCTATGATGAAGTCGTTTATTTCCCTATTTAGTGATTGTTTGACAACATCAGATTCGATTAGGACTCGGTTCTAGCAGGCATTAATCATGATGTGTGAATGGAGGTTAGAGCCGGTGTGTGTGTGTGTGTGAGAGAGTGAATTCTCCATCCCTTGCTATTGTGCTGGAGGTATAAATGAAGTCAACAGCCAAACAAAACACGTGCATTCATTGGGCATAAAGAAAAGACAACATTTTGGTGGCAGGACAACAATACAACCGATGGACTTATCTCACCCCTGCACCTTCCAGCTAGAAGTCAGGCCCCCCCTTATGCACACCCCCCTCTCTGAATGGGCTATAATTGCTCCATTAATCTCAATTTGCCGCGTGCTCTTAATGCGGGGGAGGCCCATTGACACTTTACAAAAAAAAAAAAAGAGGGGGCAACAACACTACAAGAGAAAGGGAAATTTATTTTCTAATAATAATGTAAGTTTAATATCCCCTGCATACTGCGCTGGATTCATGTTCAGATTTAATAATAGGAATGTGGTAATCGGATTAGGAGGGGAATAATTTGTTTACAATCCCTAATTTACAGCGCTGGATTCCATTATCAACCCCGCCATTGGGTTTAAGCGATAGTAAGATGACCCAGGGGAACAAAAGGCAAACTATTATATTTCCCACAATTAGATCTGCGCGCACAACAAAACCCAAAAGCAAATCTGGAATGCAGGAAATTACATACAGGACACATAACTTAATTACATCTGGCCAAGTTTATAAGGGAGCATATGTGCAGGGCAAGAGCGGAATATAAATTGGCAAATTTAAGGTGTGTTTTTTTGTGTGTGTTGGTAGAGAAAAGGAGAGTTTGCTGCAGGCTTTGCCCCTTTTTTAAAGCATATTTCTGCGTCTGAATGGATGATGTATTCCTACCTTTGAGACGCGGACAAATTAGCGAGGAACATTATCGCTGCTTAATTATGAATGACCGATTAATCAAGCTAATCTAATATTCACCATTATGTTGATGTTATTAAAGTGCATCGCCGGGATGACAGAGTGGCTTCATTTAGCCCTTCTCCAGTGGTCAAACGTGGCCGTGGATGGTGTAGCAGCAGCATGGGCACTACCTGCACCCTTCAACCCTCACTCACCTGCACCCTGGCCTCTGTGAGGTTGATCTTCATGGCCAGCTCCTCGCGAGTGAACACGTCCGGGTAGTGCGTCTGCGCAAACACGGCCTCCAAAGCCTCCAGCTGCGGGGACACGACAGGAGGATAAGACATGATGAACATGAAGTAAGAGTGTTGCACCAATGTTTCTCTTATGTTTGTTAACCTCTTCTGTATAAGTGCTTCTCTTTTAGATTCGCCCTCAATAAAGTTTGAATTTAACTCAATCTATATGACGTCACGTGATAGTGAACATGAAGAAGCTCCTCTCAATAACCCTTTAAGTCGTAAAGTGCGCCATTTTAAGCATCTACTTTTACTTTAAAAAATAGGCAATGGTGGATTAAAAGAGCCCAAATGAAACAAATATAAAGAGAACCTGTTTAAAGGGCACATACTTTCCCAATAAACATTTAAATTAGTCGAGTATGCAGATATTTTTGGTTTAAAAAGGCTGCTTCATAAAAATAAACAATGTTTTGAAGTTGAATTGCCCTTTACCTTATTTTTTTTCCTTCACGTCCTTTCCTATTGTCCTTAAGGTTTGCCTAAATTCACAAGAAAGTTTGAATTGAGCTAAATCTGAATGAATCATGTAATTATCGTCATACCTGCCAGGTGAAGCCTTTTTAAAGTGTGACGTTCATGACATAAAGGCGCCATTTTAAGTTTAACTTTTGCATAAATATGCAACATTGGATAAAACAAGTCAGAATGAAACAAAATAGTGATTATTATTTTAGGTAAAGTCATATTTCCTCAATTTACGTGTAAAAGTAAAATTTCCAGATATCTTTCAGATAGACTATTGTGTAAGACAAACTATTATTGTGCTTCTAAGTATTTGTGTGAATTGCCTTTGGATTTGGGGTTTTCCCAAGTGTTGATCAAATGTACTGAATTTCAATTTCACACAAAATATCGAGGCTTTCAAAGGAGCTTTGTGAAATTAAACTAGTTTATTAAATAAATTAGGGGGTAATGCCCCTTTCTAAGAGGCAAATAATTTAAAATGTATGATTTTACTCCAAGGCCTGTGCAGGCTACTTATAATTATGAAATATAATAAGCAAATTTGAAACTTAAAACCAGGCTCTTAAGTGTTTATAGGATATAGGCTCTATAGAGTCTATACTCGAGTTTTGTTGTTATTTGGTCTGTTACTAAAGCTTTAATTTGAACATAAGTGCTATAACTACTTTAAATCATCTGTTTAAATAGTTTCAGTTTACCTTTTCAATTCCTTGTAACTGATGTATTTTCCTTATTGCCCTGTCTTGATATTTTGTTCTTGCCCCCTTTCTGACTCTTTTAGTAATTTGTCTGTCTGACCTGATTGTTTATGCTAATTTTATTTTTCCTGAAGTTTAAGTCTTTGTTTACTTTGTTAAGCAGTTTTTAAACTTCTGTTTTAAAAGGTGCTACATAAATTAGTATAAGTCCAGATCATTTGATTCTATTGTATCTGATGCATGATAATCAGACGTGTAAATATCTTTATAAGTGCCCCAATATTTGATTTTCTTTTTTTCAAACATTACTCTATCATCTTTGTTTTCTTTTTTTATGTATTATATCAATATTCACAGAAAACCTGAAGTTCTTGTTTATTTTTTAAGTGTTGTTTATTTATGTTTAAGTATTTTTTTCTTGCCTTGCCTTTCCCCCTCTTACAGCCAAGTAAACATCGAGGCCTCTCCCCGCCTCACTTTGAATAAAGCCAGATACACATATATATATATATATATATATTTTTTTATCCCTTTTCATGTTTGTTTTTACCTGTTGCAGGGTGAATGTCGTCCTGTTCCTGCGCTGTTTTCTTCGTAGAAATCCATCATCAAAATCAGTCGGAGCGTGGTTGCCAAATCCGGTTGAATTCACTGGGAGAAAAAAAAAAGTTGAACAAAACAGTTCAGTGACAGCGTCAATTTATTTCTCACTTCAATTTTGAGATGATTTAGCAAATCTGTCCAAGCGACAGAACATGTAAACAAAAAGGCAGTTAATGGACAGAAATAAATAAATAAATAAAGCTGCAAATGTTGGCCGGAGCAGATAAACCAGGGAACTGACTCTCTGGCACATTTTCGTGTTTCCATTAGTTGCATGAAACATTGATGTGAGCAGTCTGAGGGGAACCATGACGGACTAAGAGCCATGACACCCAACATCTGTGCCCGGGACAAAACACCCCCTCTGCCCCGGGGCCAGAGCACCAGCAGCTCCTCTCCAGAACAGAGCAGGCTGACACAACCGAGGGGATGTTGGACTTCACCCTTTATATCCTCAAACCGCGGTATGGTAAGACGAAAAAGCTTTTTAATAAAACTAAAACAAGAGATGATGGGTTAAGTTTGATTTTTACAGACCGACAATAACTGTTACATTTTATTTTGATGCGATCTTCTGATTTATTATGACTTCGAAATAAGGTTGTTTTCTGAGGCATTTCTCATAACTTTTCATGGAGAGATGTTCATGTAAAATGTTTTAAACAAAAAGAAAATTCCCCGCAGGCCTCGGACAAAACACGCTCCTGCGCGCAATTACGCACGGCCATGTCCAAACTTTTACAACCGAAATACAACTCCCCGCCGAAATAAATGAACAAACGGAAGGAAAAAGATGGAGAAATTAAAACTTACAAGTGTTGGATCGGCAGCACTCTCCGTCCAGCTGAGGCGGACAGTGAAAGTAGAACATCCTGACGCTTCTCCGAGCGGCCAAACTGAATCTGGAACAGAGACAAAAAGTTTGAAACCGCAGCTTCAGCCCCGCTACAGCTGCAGCGGAGAACACAGACCCACGACTGCGGATAAAACACGAGGTTCAAGAGAAGACTAAAGAGTGTGAAAGTTACTGTGAGAGAGGATGCTGGTACCTGCAGAGAGGATGCTGAGGAGAGAGAGAGACTTGTGCTCAGAGGAAGAGGAGGAGGAGGAGGTGACTGCTGCACTTCCTCTGACTCTCTGTCTGGGAGTGTCCACATCTCTCTCTCTCTATCTCACCCTCTCTCTCTCCTCCACACACACAAACACACACTAACATGTCTGTGTGTGTCTCTCTGGGAGTGTCCAGATGTCTCTATAACTGTATAACTGTCTGCAGAGTGTTCAGGCTTTCAGCTAGTGTCGCAGAATCTCACGCCTAATTGGTCCTAATCGGATTATCACGGCTTTGTCTCTCTCACCCCCAACCCCTGGTGCTACTGTGTGAGTGTGTGTGTCAGAGAGAGAAAGACAGAGAGAAAGAAAAAGAGTGAGGGAGAGGAGATATACCCAGGGTGGCAAACGGCAGCTCTGCTCTGGTGCCAAAAAATTCATCACAAGTGATTGTTATTCCAGAGTCAGGCATATTCCCTAACCATAAACATGCACACATACCCGCTGCACTTTTTATTTGGTTCTTTCATATATTAAAAAAAGGAGGATGACTGCTTTTGGGTTTTAGATTGACTGTCGGCTGGGTTAATTGCTCGTCAGGGTGCGTTAGCGGGTCCACTTTACAAGGGGTTGCGCATGTAGAACACTCACAAGGCCAAATTTTTGATTTTGTTCACAGCAAGGGGTCCTGCGATTTATTTCGCTTCCTCAGATAAATGATGTGCTGCGGGACCCTTTCAATTAGTTTTAAAGCGCATCTGGGACGGCAGAGCGCAGACGCCATGCGTCTCTGAGGTGGAGGCAAAATGAGGCTTCGAGAAGCAGCTGAAATTTAGAAGAGGAGTGCGGGATTGGACTAAACCACATAAAGTGCAGAAAATCCCTTCTAATGGCGCGTAATTGGTTCTGTAATATCATTACAGGCGGATAATGGCCAGTTACAGGGCCCCGCGCTATTAAGGGTTTCCCTGGCGTGCAGCGTTTATGTTATTAAAGGGGGAATATAATGATATTTTAGTTATTAAATGCGCGTAATTAATTTATGCACCACTGAAAATAAAGTTGTTATTATGACCTCGGCGAGGTGCGTGGAGAAAATTGAAATCAAATAACGGTTGATAACTTTATCCCAATATTTGGTCTAGACAACTCTGACAAGAGAGCAGGCCTGGTGTGTGTGTATGTGTGTTTATGTGCGTGCGTGTGCGCGCGCACATGCCTCCTGTCAGCGCCTTTCCCCTCCATCCTCAGATGATTGCTTAAATAACTCACCAAGTGAAATTACTCTCTCATCTGTGTTGGTTAGAAACAGCCAAACAAGAAACTTTAACTATTTTTCCTCAGATTGATCCCATGGTCACAATAAAACTGAAGTTATTTACATTTCAGGACTTTGGTCAGCACCACGACGACACTTCAAACTGTCTGTTTCTATCAGGGATCTCCTGCTCCACAACTTTTTAATATGTGTAACATTTATTTAATTAGAAAAAAGCAAGGTATTGAAGCTGCACCTTTAGCTGATCACTTCAAGAGTTTTTCATTATGTGTTATAGTATTTACATTTTTTCTCTGAGGGCGGCTTTGTGTAGTTTATGTACAATGTGATGGCCAGAGTGGCTGTCATTTGTTTATTGTGTTTTTGATCAAATATGTGGAACTATATATGCATATATACTATAGATCTGTAACCGATATGAAAAGCCGCTCTGGTTCGAACATTTACTGTTTTTTATTATTAACATATTTTTAATAATGATGGGAATTCCAGCTCTTCTTAAAGGTCCTTCTCTCAGCTAAATTCAGCTAATTGAGCATTTTTTCCACATATTTTTGTTTTATACTTGTATTCTACTCATATTATATTCTGACATGTAACCTAACTGTATACTTACCAAAAAAATGCAATTTACAATAGCTTAAGTACTTCACTCATGTTACGTTGGGCCATATCTTTCAAATTAGACCCCTGGGTTAGAGGACTTTGCTGACATATGTCTCAATATATGAATGGATAGGCTGTTAAATATGTTTACTTCTTTAGAACTTATCATGAAACTCTTTGTCATGATAAAAATAAACACCGGTTGTAAAATTGTCATGACACCTTTTGAAGGAAATGTGGAGAAAGTTTACATTATGACAAATAGAGTGCGAGAGCAGCTTTGAGCCAAAGAAGGTTGTCATGTAGAAAAAGAGCTGACTTTTTTAGCCAGCATGTTCTCAATAATACATTAATACACACTGTTCCTGGGTGATTACAAAATTACAGTATAAAATTACAATGTTCGTTAGCCTTAAACTGCTAAATTAGGCCCACAGTTGTGATGTTTTGTTCATGCATGCAGTTGAATTATATATATTTTTTCAATATTATTTTACAGATTTCCATTAATTTTATACACCCTCCATTTTAGTGCCATCTATACGACAAATGATAAAACACAAACAATCTTCCCCACAGAATTTATTGCATACTGGATATGCAGTACGGCATTAGAAAGTTAAACATTATAAATTGTGTGAACTCATCTTTAGTCCATTTAACAATGAATAACTGGAGGTAGGTCATTTCAATGCCGTTGACAACCCCAAAGCACCAGAATGATGTATGTACAACTCAAAATATGTCAGTCATTCAAAAGATCCACCACAACCTGTGGTGATATATATTTACAGAATGATAATAACCCTCATTATATTTTATAAAAGTGTTTGTACAGAGTTTATTAGCAATGAAGATTTTAACGTTCACATTTTTGTATTCAACAATATATAACGGAGTGAATCCTTCTCAGAACATTTTAACTGTCAGCAAAATAGAAAACAGGAGAATTCAAGTGTAACAGGATGTAAATATAACAAACAAAAAATGCATAAGCAAATACAAAATTAAACCTAAGTAGCAGAGAAAAACAAAATATATTGCAACAGACTTCATATGATAACGAAAAAAATAACTGGCAGTGAAGTGCAATGGACAAGCATATAGGTTGGACCAGATTTAAGTCCAAGATGTGGCTCCTTTCTCACGCTATTCCCCTCCCCCTCCCTACTTTTCTACTCTATACACTGTCCTGTCTAAAGTATAGTCTAGCCAACAATTCAGTATTGATAACATTAATGGCAATAATCTGACAACTATTTTACTTTGCATGGCACTCAAACACGGCTTTCCTTTTCTATTATCTGGCACATTAAAGCTCCACAGAGGATTTTTTGTTTTATGCTGATGTTGGCGCCCCTTGTGGACAAAACAGAGCCTTTTATTTCCTTGCTGATTTCTTCTCTGCATTTCTCAGATGTAGTTTAGAATGGAAAACAGCCCTCTGCCTATTAAAACAGTCAGATGTATCATTGGGAAGCGTTACTTTTAAGGTAGTAAAGTATGTATTTGTGCTGCACGGTCATCTCGTCATATGAACCTACCCCCCTGATGGAAGTTCATCAAATTAAAAATTACCTCTGGAAAAATGTAAATCTTCTTCCTGATGGGCTGGTTTGCTTTTGTAGCTTATATAAAGGCATCAGAATTCACATCTAACGAGTTCAGAAGAGGTAAAAAGTCTCTGCAGGAGCTTTAAGTGGTGTATGTATCTATCATTATCTACTGATGTTGCGTTATTTGTTTTAACGGCAAGTGCAGGTTTTATTTTTGTTTGCATTTTAAAAAGATAACACAAAGGCGTATGATTATACACATACACCACTGTTGAGTTTCAGCATTACAGTGTGGGAATAGTGAGACTAGTCATGGTCTGTTTGCATCTATAAGTTGTAGAAGGGCATCAGTTTTCTCACCAGTTTGTTTTAAATCAGACTTCAGAGTCGTCACAGGAGCTTTAATCTGTCCATGAGCCTCTCTTTAACCACTGAGGCCAACTTTTCATGTTGAGGGTTTTTGTATTTCTGTCAAACATGAATAACAAAAAGGGTAAGATGTTGTAGCCTTTATGTCTAAAGACTAACCACACATGAGTACAGAACTCTTCTCTTTCTTACCAGCAGTGCAGGAACAGTAAGACTTGCTAGTTACAGCCTTGTTTGCAAAGACTCGTCTGTTGTAATTTCAACATGCCAAGATTCCTCATAGGAGCTTTAAAAGATCTCGATCAATAACAGTAATAGAAGCAACATTCTGAGGAACAGTGGATGATATATTTTAGGCTAACATAAAGTGACTAAAGAAAACAGAAAGTAAGCAGTGAGATATTGTAGCTTCAGAAGAGTTCAGCTTTTCCTTCTCTGTCCTTCTAGCGGTAGTCCTGCTTCAGCCTCCACATGCCCTCTTGACCCGCAGCCCTGTGAAAGTCACAAATGCTCCTGAGCAGCTCTCTGAACACAGGCGCCTGCTTCTTCGTCAGCCTCGGTTTGAAATAATCCAGCACTTCCTGTGTGGAGGCCTGTCCGTCCACACTCGCCTGGAAGGCCACGAAGTTACGCAGATCCACCAGCAGCTCGTCGTGCTCGGTGGGTGGAGCCGGGGAGCTCCGGCCCGCAGCTCCAGAGCTGTTCTCCTCCTCCTCCTCTTCTTCTGCTTCGTTCCTGTGGCCCGAGGGCAGGCTGATGTGGTTACGGACCCTCATCTTGGCCAGCAGGGAGGAGGAGGAGAGCGGGGCGGAGTTTGTGTCGCCGTCTGCTGCCTCCCCGCTGAAAAGAGCAGCTGATCCGGGCTTCTTGGGAGCAGACTTCTTTATAAAAGCAGCATCCTTGACAGGGAAAAATATGAGATGATACACTTTGTTACCGAAGCTTAAAACAGCTGAATGAGTTTTCACATTAACTCTGAAGTTACCTTGCATTTGGTCGAGGTAGGTGCTGATTTAACAGAATTATCAACCAGGAGAGAATTCTTCTTTTGTCCGAACCGTTTCCTGAAACAGAAAAACAGAATTATGTGAACAAATAAGCATAGAAACTTTTTTCAAAATAAATCAAGTTGATATTTCCTTCATGTTTTAAAGTTCTTGCTTTTTTAAAAAAAGTGAATTTCAACAGAACAAAGTAAACACACAAACAAATAATCAGATAATAGTTTGGCTACAAGGCTGGATAAGCCACAACCTATAACATTTTGTGACACGGATAAAAAAATAAAATAAAAAAGGCACTGCTTGTAAAGTGACCAAACTTCTTCAGGGCTTCAGACCCTCTTATGTTCATTAATCAAGATCCAAAAATTCTCCAACTGTCCACTATATTATGTATAAAAGTCCAAATTATATACAAGTCAAAAACATTTCTGTAGAAACATTTTAAATCAGTGGATCTTTGAACCATCTACCAGCCCTCAGATAAAACTGCCACAAAAACTTCCTTACAGTTTCAGCAACCCAAATTTAATCAGTGAAAAATGTTTGAAGCTTACATCGAACAAACGGTTTGAACAAAGAATCTGGACAAAACAAACATGTTTGAAAAGTGCATCATTAAAGAAGCCCAGGAACAATAAGCATGTGTTTTTGTTATTTTAAACATTGTCTTGGAAAAAGAAACTTTTTCATCCAAAGATAAGAAAAATAAGTCAACATTGGAGAAAACAATAAAAACATCATTATTACCACAACCAAACTAACAAATGGCCTTATTGGGATATTAGGGCTTCCATACATTATTGATCCTGGTAAAATGTCCCTCCCCCCAAGACCACATCTGTGCCCCACTCCAGGATCCCAATCCACTGTTAAATCCCACCACCATAAACATCCCCATTATGAGTGTTTACCTTGCAGGTGCAGGAGGGGGTCTGTTGAACGGCAGTCTGCACTGCTGTCGAGAAACCTTCAGAGCTTTCATGGCGTCTTTTGCCACCCTGATTGCTTCAGCCTCCACCAGAACATAGTCGGGGTTTGAAGACTCCATGATGGTGTCATGCTGCATCACACTGTGGATACCTGAAGAAAACAAAACAACAGGAGCGTTGATACGAGACACTTGGTAGTATTGAAGCTTAGGTCGTGTAGAAGCACCTGAAAGTGCTGCGAGTTTGTCATTTTGATCCCTTTAAAAACAGGGAAGATTCACTATCCCTGGTTACAAACGGTGTTATTTCCAAGACTCACTTCAGCAAATTTTTGGAAAATGAAGCACAAACATTTTTAGATGAAATTCACGCTTTATGGTAACATGGCAACAGAATTTTCTAAATCTTTGTGGATCAGGGGATGAGGTTTCCATACACCTACAACCAACTCTCCATCCAGAGTTCATCATTGTACTGAATGTTTTGCTGATGCTTTTCAGTATTTAACATATAGAAAAACAAGGAGCCAAATAAAGCTAAATTGTCTTTAAAGATGGTACTCAGCTACTTTTCTTAAAATCTCATCATGGTCCAGATGATGGTTAGCAAAGTAACAGACTTAGAAACTTTGGACGTTCAGTCAACCAGACAATTTTGAACCATTATTAGACCAAATAATTTAAACTGGACTATGCACTTATTTCAAAATTGTCTGTATATGTATTTATCTACAGGAACAGCCGTGCAGTGCACTGTGACAGACAAAACACTAAGCTGCAACCTCTGAAAATGGAAGAATCCAATGCAGAGGGGAAATACTACACGTTTAAAGCTTTGATCATAATAATTGAGGCCTTTATGGTCACATTTTTTAATAACACTGCCGTTTTGGTTAAAGAAAGGATACCAGCTGTTTATAGTTAGATGCATGGCTGATGTTACTGCAAGCCTGTGAGTTTGTATGGAAGTGAAAGACTTCTCTTATAGGTAAGATAAGTTGAACATAAGTTAGTTTTGACGGCATTTTAAAATGGCGACCCCTGAAAATTGGCATTCAGAAGGCATAATTAGAAAGTAAATGACTGACATCACTTAAAGTGTGCCCAGTACTTTGTACACCAGTGGCATGCCAAATTAATGCTAAAACAAAGGTTAAAATTGTTTTCAGTGTTGCAGAAATTTACCTTGACATTGTTTTTTGTTAGTGCAAGTTCTTCTGTAGGTCCCTCCTTATAGGGGCCAAACTGCCTAGTGTCCTTTCTGGCTAATTAACTTCTAAATGTTGTCAAGACTCTTGTACAAACCTACTTTAAAACTACCAAACTCACATTTACAGCTACACAATGTCTGATGGGTTTTGGCATCCAGGACGTACCAGATTTCTTGAAGAGCTTTGACAAAACATAATCATCCGCCTTCTTCTGGTTTTCATCCTCGTTCTCTTCACTCTCCTCTTTCTTGAAAGTCTTCTGCTTCACCAAATGAGAGATGCGTTGTCCTTCAAACCGAGCCCCCTTCGAGTGTTTCCTCTTCTTGTGTTTGTGTTTGTCAGAGCTGGAGGAGTCGCAGTGCTTCCTCTTCTCTCGGTGTTTCTGTGGGCTGGTGACAGCAGAGTCTTTGTCTCTGTTTTTGGCTGCGTCACTGAGATTCTGCCCGGTTTGTTGTGTGTTTGCTGAGATACTTGGTTTTACATCCACTCTGTTTTGGTCTGTTTGTTGGCTGTCATTTGGTTTGAGCTCAGAGCTTTTACTGCATGGAGAACTGCTGCCATCTTTCACTTCAGGGACGTTAGATGAGGAGTGTCTTCTGTCTGAACCAGCTGCATTCTGGTCTGAGGACTGTTTCTGTGTGTGGCTGCCATGTTTTGGAGTGTGTGATGGTCTTGGTCTGTCAGGTTTCCTGGGTGCTTTGACATCAGACCCTGTACCTGTTGAAAGAAAAATACAAAACACAAACTAACTTTAAACTCATTTGGCTATAACATATTTCTCCAGTATAAACTAGAAAAGCACTTGAAGAGTGCAGACCCCCGCCAGCGCCACAGTCCTAACCATATTGTGATTTTCACCATAAATATTAAAATGACATTGTCATGTTGGTTTTCTTTTTGGAGATACAACAAATCCATTTGAACTCTCCAGATTCCAAAGTATCTTGGCTGTATTTTGGCTTTTGTTGCAAGTCTATGCCTTTATTTGTTTCCTTGCTATGACGAAAATTCCAAGGATATCTAAATTTTTCTTGTTCTGGATCAGAGGATCCAGAATTTAGCCGGGATCCAGATCAGTCTTTGATATCTTGTAGAACCTGTTTGAAACTTTGAAACTTGTCTTGTTTTTTTTTTTAATGTCCTGACTGTTTTTGGTGAAGTTATATGCACAAATGCAGAAAATGGTCCTGTCTCACAATGTTAAAGAATTCTTTAAGAAATTCCAGGATCCAGACGGTGATCCGGATCACTCCCAAAATCTAATCATTTGTTCCTTGTCCCAATTCGGACATTTCCCTGAACATTTAATTGAAACCTGTCCATAACTTTTTGAGTTATGTTGACAAAAGAGAAACAAACAAAAAAACAGACGCTGGCAATAACATAACCTCCTTGGCGGAGGTAATAATAAAGGGTAACTAAAGAAACATCTGCATACTGGGGCTGGGTAAAATGTATTAAGAGGTCCTTTACTCTGAAAATGACACATTTTAATGTTTTTATACAGCAATATGTGTCCATGGCACTTTGGAAAATCCTCTTTCCCATGTTGCTTCTGTCAGCTTTTAAAAAATGGTGGTGTTATTGGGGAATATGTTACTTCAACTGGACACTACCTTATCAAGGTGTTTGTTCAGCTCACAGCCTGCTCCAGTGAAAGAAACACGTCTATTGTCTTGTGAGTTCGCCACAGTAAACTTTAGAGAACAGAACTAAGGAATTTATAAATTTACACAAAACAGCCTGAGACAGAGAGTTTCATAGAGAGGCCAAAGTCCAACATCTGAGAGGAACTGTTAGCAAGAAATGTCTTAACAAATTCTGGGAACATCAGGGATCAGGGTAAACTTGTCTAAAAGGAGTAAAATATAGGACCCTAAAATTTGTCTTTGTTTTGAAACAAGATAAGCAAGATGATATCTGCTCTATCAATACCGTTTATTCTGATTTAAAAAACAGAAAACAGCCTCGACTAACGCTTGGTCGATGTATGATTATAGTAAGAGCCACTCAACAGGAACATACCACCACAAGTGCTGAGGTCAAATGGGGGATGATTATTAATGGAATATTTAGTAATCAAAAATTAAAATATCTATTGGAGGTCTTTATTTACCTCCACCAGGAAGTTATGTTATTGCCAGCGTCTGTTTGTTTTTATGCTAGTTTGTTGTTTTATTTTGTTAGATTGTATGTTTGTATATTTGTTTCTCTGTTAGCAACATAACTCAAAAAGTTATAGACAGATTTTGATGAAATTTTCAGGAAATGCCCAAACTTGGACAAGGAAAAAATGATTAGATTTTGGGACTGATCCGCATCACCGTCTGGATCAGCCATGACAAAAAATGTGATTTTTCGTAAATAACTACGTAACTAAAATAGATAAAATTTTGAATCCAATTGCTAATGATATGTTTTCATGGTCGAAGAATCTAAATATTTAGATGAAATAAAGGTAGGAGTAATATTTATAGTGAAAATCACAACATGGGTGAGGACTGTGGCGCTGGCGGAGGTCTGCGCTCTCCGAGTGCTTTTCTGATTTTATTTGTTGTTTTATTCGGTGACTACCAGGAATCAATACTGTTTTACTAAAATTATCACAATATTAATCATTCTGAAATAGTGACAACCAGCATTTAAATAATCTTGAACCATATTTTGTGTTTACAATTTGGATGGATTTTGTCTATGTCACCCGTCTTCATACCTGCAAATATGGCGCTCGTCTCCGTTCCCTGGGCTCCGTCAGGGTCAGACAGCGTGAAGAGATCATAGATGTCGTTAGACTTGAAAAACCGTCTTTGTTTGGGGTCCTTCAGCACGCGATTGGTCAGAAACTGTTTGAAAATTTGCCTGTATTAAAAAACGACAGAGTGCAGAATTAGATACTTGAGCATAATTTGTTATTTCACCTCAGCTGGCAGCAGCGATCCTCTGTCACCGCAGAGTAGTTTGTCTGATGGATGAGAAAATTAGTCAACCATATTTCTGTAGGCATCAAAATAGAATCCCTGCAGTTTTTTTTAAACTTGCTGTTTGGAAGCACATCATAGACCCAAGCCAACCAGAGCAACAGTTTAGAAGTCCTAGATTGGCCATTTAATAAAGCTGGAAAGCTTTTCAATTACTGTGAACAGGGATAGTGCACGTAGTAATTCAGCAGTGATGTGAGCAATTAGTCATGTTATTACCAATATTCATGAACACGTGAGGCTGATGGAGAGACAACAGAAAGAAGGGTGAGAGAAAAACAAAGACAGTGCAGGATGATTTAAAGCTCTTTTTAATTGAGCTGTGTTTTCCTCATCATCATAAAAAGTAAAGAATTAAAACTGACCTGTGATAGATTTTCTCTTCAATGGTCCCTGCAGTCAGAAGCCTGTAAATCGTCACCTGCTGCTTTTGACCGATCCTCCATGCACGCTCACGTGCCTACAGACAAAACAACACAAAACATGTTAATCTTAAATTTATTAAGAAGAACATACAAACAGGAAAAGATGGTTTCTAACGGTGGACAATAAATGAAAAGCAGGAAATGCCCTGTTTAATCAGAGGAATGATTCATCGTGTAAATGTTTTCTCTTAATAATAAGCTTCATTTCTCTCACCTGTGTGTCGGTGCTGGGGTTCCAGTCTGGGTCGTAGATGACGACTCTGTTAGCTCCCGTCAGATTGACTCCCAGACCTCCGACTTTAGTCGTCAACAAGAAAATAAATATGGATTTGTCCTACAAGAAATGCAAAGGAAAACATCTTTTTCAACATTTTTATTCTCTGTCTGTTCGTCATACTAATGTTTTGATTGCAGGACATGTTAAACTTGTTCTTATTTAATTTAATGGAATATTTATCAACAGTCTCTTGAAATACTACTTTAAGAGAGATAGGCTGCTTAAAAGGAACTAAAACATAAATTAATAGTTAACTATTTTGTCTCCCCAAAACAAGAACAGTTTCTCAAATTTCAGGGGCCTCCTGTTATTTCATTGATAAAAGAGGAATTACCAAACTTTGCCATGCCAAGAACCCCAAATAAAATACATTAATGCCACCCATCTTAAAAAATGCCACAAATTCTTGTGCAATATGATAGAAAATATGTCAAAGTTAAGTACACATAAAACGTATTATTTCCTTAAAAAATAAGTGATGTTGGTTCATTCAAGTGCTCAATCAGTTTTTTTAGTTCTCTTGAAAATTTTCTCGACCATAATCCAGAGAAACATGACATAGATATATTTAAGTTTCAGATTATTTATTTTTTGCTATTCAATCACAAATTACACTTCGTAAGAGAAGTTTTATTTATTTATTTTTTTACCTCCGTCCAGGAGAAAATGTTTCTGCCAGTTTGTCAGTCTGACAGCAAATTAAGTCAAAAAGTTCTTCATGGATTCTGATGGAATTTTCAAGGAGACATAATTACAATTGTGTGGTGATCCCAATCCAACGATATTTTAAAGGAACTGTTCACACCACGAGAGCAGTATTGCTCATTTTTGATAAAAGCTCGGCTAACTAGAAGCACTCCCAGAGCTCAAACGTCCGCCAAGGAATTTCTGGCATTGTTGGCCAAGTTATTATCAGAAATGTGGAAAACTGCCATACTGCGCATTGATAACAAATCCTAAAAAATAATTCCTGGAGCCACTTCTAGGTTTGGATCACAACCAAAACCTGATCAGTTCTTCCTTGTGCCCTGATCAATATTCCCTGAAAACTCAATCAAAATCTGTTGAGAACTTTTTGAGTTATCCTGCTCACAGAGAGACAGTGTGAGGCAAACAAACGGATTTGTCAGCAAAAACGTAAAAGTAACCACCTCAGACATGTCTCAGTGAGACAGTTTTCTTAAAGTTCTGCAACAGTCTCAAGTACCCCTCAGCAAACCTATAGGACCCCCACTCTGACAAACAATAAGATGAAATCAGTGCAGTAATAGTCACATAAACCACATCCTTTTGTTTCCCCTATACACACAGCTCATGAACTCTCAGAATGAGGGTGAAGGGCAGCCAACTGTGGACCTTAGAACTGATTATGCCCCAATAGATATCACTTTAAATGTTTAAACATGCCATTATTTTGTAGTGATTCTTTAGTAATAATTTAAACCATTACCCTAGCAAATAGTGATGGGAATTGATAAGATTTTATCAATATCAATGCTGTTAACAATCCTGCTAATCGATCCAATTCTTTAACGATTCCCTTATCAATTCCTGCAGATTTTGTGAGTGTGCAAGTGTTGGACTGATTTTCAGTGGCCACAATGTCAAACACATCACAGCATAGATATCTGCTTCTGCAAGTTGCTGGTGTTTCCACTCACTTAAGGTTGTGCAGTAGGTGCAATGAAAATTAAGCTACAATTCTGATGCTTCTGAACCCTGTCAGTGGAAGGAATTGATAAGCAAAAAGATTAATGATATCGATTCTTTGATGGAGCTGTTAACGATTCTCAACTGGAATTGGTTTTCGATTCCCATCCCTACTAGCAAACCATTATTAAATCTAGACAGTGTTTTATTTGAATTGCATTATTTTTAGGGCTGGGTTTAAAAAATAAATGTAATCGATTTTAATCGATTTCCCTTTAAATGGTTCATAATCGATCCATAAAATCCAAAGATCGATCTTTTAACTTGGGTAATTTTTTCTTCATTGGACGTGCAGAGAAGCAGCCTGTGGTATCAACCCAGCTAGTATTGCATGATCTGCGTTTAGCGCTGCTTTCCACTGAACAAAATCTCGTGAGATGTTACTGCAAGTAATCAAACAAACACAGCAGAAGCAAAAAGCACTATATGGGCCCCACCGGCGAGTTTAAAGGCTGACGTATGGGCATATTTTGGATTTTACAAGCACGGAGGAAAAGAGGAGTTGGACAGAAAACAAGTAATATGCAGAATACACATTGATGTATATAATTAATATAAGATTAATGTAACTGCTTTGGGTTAATTTCTTTATGTAAAAACAATTTTAATAATGCACCAGGTCAAAAGTCACTTATTAAGTTTACAGTATTATTTTACCTGAGATATCCCAGACTGAATAAATATCTTATTGTATTGTGAATTGAATCAATTTGAGACCTGGTAATATGGAATTGAATCGATGAATCGATACCCAGACCTAATTATATTATTTGACAGAGCATGACTTTTTAATACTTTAATTGTAAAGTATATTTTTTACATGCAAAACATTGAGCCTCCTCTTAAAATAAGTTTAATAGTCCATAAAACTATTTCCACGTTTCCGACATGTAAATAGTGTAACTACAAAAGGAGGTGTAAGACTTGAGTTATTGCTGCTCTCTCTCCTGAATTATTTTCCACACATTGTATTTCAATAAAGAAACACTTAGGTTCAATTGAGTTTGAACAACAGATTGTCGTCACTTAGCGTTTCCGCCTCGGGGTGTGCAGGTTCCTCTGAGGCCGCTTGTCCCTCAGGACGGGATTTTTCCAGGGAAACACTCAGAGCCATTAGGGAGACATAATCCTCACCTCATTGTAGCGAGCAATGAGCGGCTGTCGAGATCCGATGGTGGTGGTGCCGTCCATCTTCAGGTACGAGTAGTTGTTCTCCCTCGTGAAAACCTCCAGGATGTCCAACATCTGGAGAAAAGGATGACGATAAAGACAGAGGAAGATGAGGAGGGAAACAGGATCAGAGGGGAGACAGGCTGAGGTTTGGATTATCTCTAAAAGGATTAGAGCAGATTAATATTACATGGACAGAGATACCGACAGGAGGGGTCTCAGGTTCCCTCTGAGGTTTAATCTCATTGGCATTGACTACAACAGCTGGGGCCTCCCTCACAAAAACACACAAACACGCTCACTTTGTTGCTCCCACACAAACCGCGCAGGCTGAGGATTCAGGACCACAGACCCAGACTTGATCATTTGATGGTGGTGATTGATTCAGTTCTGTTCCTCACCTGTCTGGACTGAGTGAAGAGCAGCACTCGGTGACCTTGTTTGAACCACAGACGGAGCAGCGACTCCACCACCATCAGCTTCCCCGAGCGTTTCCAGAAGCCGAAGTGTTCCTCCTCTGTGAGCTGGTCCTCCGGGATCCCCCTCAACAGCCGGGGTCCTCCGGTGAAAAGGTCCGGGTGGTTACAGATTTTACGTAGCGCTATCAAGCCCGAGAAAACCTAAAGAAAATAGGGATAAAAATGAATTAAAAAAAGAAAGTGCAGATTTTTTGTTATTCATAATAAAACATGGTTAAGAAGCCCTTAATAATTGCAAGCACAGACTGGGAGGGATTCCCAGATGATGAAAACTGGTCTTAATTTATTCCATCCTTACAAGCTAAAGGTATTCCTCCTCCCCCGCTGACAGCTCAAACTATACTACAAACTATACTTGTATCCTCAAGTTATACAATTACAGCATTTTCAATATTAAGGTCCTGCTATTTTAAAGGTAAATCTTTGACATTTTTGTTACTCCCTGTTCATTGTTTTTTTTTTTAATCTATCAGACTTAGCTCACATGGCATCTTTAAACAAGACATCTTAACAAGTACTTTATATTAACAAAAACAAAAAATTATAAAGTGTAAACAATTACCCTAACCCCCCGTTGTTAGAGAATGATGCAACTAGTGATGCACAGACTGTGAAAATCAAGTCAATGCTGATATTTACAATTTTTTTTTTTCCAGTGTCAATGTTTTTCTTTTTCCCTCTTTTGGTGTAATTCCTCCAAAATGCTGATTTCACCCATTTGATCGTAAAAACAGATCAAACTTTGTTGAACAAGTCATTTTCACTATCGCACTGAAAAGCTTCACTAAAGGCCTTTGCACACCAAACGATTTTTCACACTAATAATTGCACAGAATTATTTCTCTTCTAATCCATAGCCAGTCAATGTAAGCTTACACATAATTTCACCAAGTAAATCAGTGGCTTATGTAGTTATTAGTTATGTAGTTGCACAGTAGCCCATTTTATTTCTAATAAAAGTATCCAAAATGACAAGAATAATGAATATAAAGCTAACGTATGTATGAGGGTAGTGCTGCAGTATGACAACAGTGTGTATATTCAAGCTTTCAAGGTGGTAAACAGTTGGTTCTGAAGCTGCTGTGGTTCAGTTTCAGCTTCTGAATCAAAAGATGAAACTTATTTATTATTTAGTTATTTAGTTATTCTCTCTTCTACAGCATCTTATAGATCCACTTAGCTCCTGCTCTTGATGTACATATAGATTTTCAGTGCTATAATTTGTTTTAGAATATACACAGTATTAATTTAAATATATATAGCTTTTAATGGGAATGAAAAGGCACATCAAAAGTCAGCTCCAAAATATTCACTGATTTGTGCTGTTTATTGACATCACCTTTGGTGTGTCAAATGTCAGCATTAAATTGGGATGATAAAACAATAAACATCTGAAACTAACATCAGTTCATCCCATAAATTTGCCAGTGGCTGATTGTGAAAGGGCTGATGTTGGCAGATGCTGATTTTGAACATTCCCAGTTGAAACAAAACTGAATAAACAACTGGAAATACTGAAAATACCATTAAGATCTGTAAAAAGGAAATTACGTGGGTATAAATAAACGCTAAAAAACATTAATACATCAGAACAGGTCCTTTTTTGTGTTGAATAGCCTCAATGTGTGTATCAAAAATACGGCTTTGTTACCTTGCTGTAAACACTGGCATACATCACTACTTACAACTTTTCTTGTCTTGCATGTTCAATGTTTTTACAGAAGGAAATCTACCTTTAACATGCCACTTACATTACAAGGATGTTTTAAAATATTCAGTCCTTATCTGAATACACAGGCGGGGCAGAGATGAGCGTTAAAATAACTTAAGAAGTTGTCAATCTTCAGCTAACAGTGTAGTTTCTGTAGCACACACAGATATATCTACATCATTAGTTTGCTTCAAAACCAACAAAAAGTCTCAATACTACATTTAAACTAGCTCACAGTTAATTCATGAACACAAGCTGTTTACACGTCACAAACTTAGAATGAGGTTGGCATACTTTGCTGCATCATTTTCCAGCATTTAAACAAATAAACAGGTTTACTTTAGTCTACAGGAATGAGTTACATAATTTATTTACGGACAATAAAGGCAGTGTTTCTTGATGAAGGCCCAACGGTCACTGCATTAGTAATGGTGGTTAATGGACTGAGAGTGACCACTGAATATGTCCAGAAGTGTGCGAGTGTGTGTGTGTGCAATCTGCAGTGGTCATCCCTAGCTCTCCTACCACGTCCATTTGGTCAGTGGTGATAAATGGTCGAGTGTCTCTCTCTGGGGTCTGGCTAATGTGAGAAGAACAACAGCACAGTATCTTTAAGGACAGCATCTTAAAGAAAACCACCTCCTCTGTCTCAGATAAAACTAAAGTCCAGTCATAAAGAGAAATTAGATCAAGAACTATTTTAATTCCACTGATGCTGCTTTAAGGCGTTGTGAGCTTGAAACACTTAAAATACACAACTACACATGAATGTTTGTGAGTGAAGAAGTGAATTGCTATTCATCAGCAGGGGGGTTAAATAATAAATAAGCAAAGTCTTGTTCCTGGAAGTCTTCACCTTGACGGACTGTTGGTCCTCCATGTCTTTGTAACACTGTGTGTTAAAGGACTTTCGTGCAGTGGAAAGCACTGAAGTGATTGTTTGGCAATCTAAACGTTTCTTAGTTGGGCCGTTACCGACATCTCCTGAAAATTTCAGTGAAATCTGTCCAGTAGTTTTGTGTAATCTTGCAAAAAAACAAAAACAAAAAACAAAACTAACATACCCCGGCAAAAACATAACCTCCTTGGCAGAGGTGAATATAGATGATCAATAAGTGCAGCCAATATAAACACAAAAATCGTCATACCCACAGATACCAGTAATTAACTTTTTAGGCATTTATCTGGTGATGCCGATACTGTTGCGATAATATCCTACTAAGCACCAAGTATGCGCTTAGCCAAAAAAAAGTTCAACCTCAGTGTTACTTTTTCCCTGAACAATCAAATTCAAGAGATGTTTGCTTTGTTTACAACAATGGCAGATGACTAATTGATGTGTCTTGTAATCACAAGAGAACAAAGTTCTTGGTCTTCAGTTGCCTGGACATGGTTCTTGACATTCTTTCCGTGGTTTAAGGTGATATTTTATTGGCTCAAGGAAAATATTAGATATTACACAGCCATATGGAAAACACAGAAGTGAGCAGAAGACAAAGCACTGTCACTGAAAGCACTACCAGCCCAGAAAACAGCAGCTGTGGACAAAAGCTTGTACCAAACCAATCTGTACTGAGTAGGGCTGTGACGTTGTACTCAGTGTTTGAATATCTGTTTGAGCATGGGAGGTAAAAAGCAGCTTAACATCACACTCAAGAGCCTTGAGCACCGAACCACTTGATCCAGCAGAGAGCATTCCCACTGCAGTCCCATCAGCCAATGCTCTCTTGACCTCCACAACAACTGCATCTTTTCTGCCAGAGACCAGCAAAGCTATTTAGAGCAGGTAGTAACAACACTGAAACATTAGAGGAACGCCATGTGGAAGCACTTTGGGCTCCTCTGTGTGACAATTATGTGCAAAGCAACCGGCCCACCAAGACAACACTGCAGTGCAGCATTGGCTGTCAAGTGCTAGCCTACTGCCTTCGAGTCCTCCGCAGCAGGCCTCCTTCATGTCCCTTCAAGTCCTCCTCAGCAGGAGTTAGATTTTTCAGAAAAGTGACACCCTTAGCTCTGAGACAAACCAGACCTTTGGCGAAAATTCACCAATCCCAGGCAACAATGCCGCAGCAAATACAGCGTGTGCCTGGGATTTGGACTGCAGATCTTAATTGACCAAATAAGATGATCAGTTTAACCATTCTGCTGCTGCATGTTGTGCACTTATCACTTACACCTTGCAATAAACAAACAAACAAACAAACAAAAACAAATAAAGCATAATGAAATGACATAATAAAAGTGTAACTTACCATCATGTCCCCGTTCAGGATCTGGTAGACCTCTTTAGAGTCCAAAAAACCCTGATAAACCTGACGCTGCTCGTCTGTTAGCTTGCAAAACAGCACCTAAACACAACACAGACACAGACACACACACACAGAGTAAGAGTGTGTAATGAGTGGTGAACGTCCACTTTAAAGCCCTTTGATGAAGTGCAGACTGTGCGCAGAGAAATTAGAGGGAAAGCAGCGCGTTTTTTGGAGCCACTGCTGTCCTCTGGGATTAACTTAATGAGCTGAAGTGGACTGAGGAGTCAACCAGCGTCAGCCACGAGGACAGACCAGGGACCGGCCACCTTAATGAATACCTGCTCCTTTTACTTTACCAGGACTTTATTAGCTGGCTTCACCTGACACGGCCGCGCACATTCATCAAATACTCCTTAGACGTGGCACATGCAGTCACATCCAATCAGATAAACACCTCCCCGGTTAAGAGATCAGGCCGTGAGAGGCTGATCGATACTCGGACACAACAGGGTCAAAGTGTCAGAGAGTGATGAATACCTGTTCGTTTTTGTCAGGCAGGGAGAGGTTAGCCTTGACGTCTGCTTTCATTCTTCTGAGCAGGTAAGGATTTATGGTGTCCCTCAGCACGGTCGCACACTTAAAGGCTGTCTGAACCTAAAAGGGAAAAGAAGAAACAAAAACAATGAATTCAGTAAGTCCAAAAGCTGTCAGTGTAGACAAAAGTACAACATGGAAGCTCCTCATTATTTCAACCCAAAGCTTTGGAGCTGCCCCTAATGAATATTTTAGTTTTCCACGATTTTAGATGTTTGATTTTAACTGATAATATACTAGCAAGATTTTAATGGACTTAATATAAAGCTTAATTAGTAGCTCCAATAACGTGGCTTTAGCACCACCTCCTTACACCAGCATAGAGATACACAATATTGGATTTCTGCTGATATCCCTATGTTTCCAAACACATTATTACCAATACTAATATTTTTTTGTCAAGAGCACAAAGGCCTGCCTTACTGGAACTGACTGTTTGCTTTCTATGTCAAAGCCTTTTTGTGTAGGGAACAAAAGTAAAGAAAAAGAAAAAAAAATCACTCCTGATAAATGTAAATATTGCCTTACTTTTGCATTTATCTGTTTAAAGCTGATATCGTACCAATAATACTGCTCATCCCTTTACCAGACTGTATACTGAATCCATGTTTCTTGTAGTGGCATTAGTGGGGAGTGAGGGCTTTCTTGGCCCTGCAGCTATTTGGTTTAAAGCTGTGTGTCTTATTTTGTACATTGTTAATTCATGTCGAGTAAAAAAGGGTGAGATTATAGAAGATTAGTCTTCTTTCTGCTCCTTTTCATTTATTACCTCTGCCAAAGAGGATACAGTATATTTTGCTGATATATGTATGTTATATTTTAAGCAAGATCATGCAAACAACTACAGGACAGATTTGCTGAAGTTTTAAGGAGATGTTGATAATGGCCCAATTAAGATTTTTTTTATTTATGTTGTAATCCAGATAACCACCACTCATAAATGATTTTTTTGCTCAACAACTGTCTAACTTATCATGATATCAACATAATTCTGAGAGCTAGGTGTGGGTTTTCAGGGTCATGAATCACATTATGATGGTAACTTCGTCATGGAACTATTACTTAATAAATGTAACAGCAATGTGTGAGCTACCTTGGTGGAGTTTTGTTCTCTGAGTGCTTTCTACTTATTCAGCAGTACTGTTTGTTTTTTTTTAATCAGCCTGGCTTCCTGTAGCTGTAGTCAGGGCTTGACGCTTAGCATTTTCCCAAGTAGCATGGGTGCTACCAAGTTGAAAAATCTAGTAGCACACAAATATTTTTAGTAGCACGATGAAAAGTTACCAAGTAGTGTGTTTTTCTTTAATACAAAGATATGCGGTCAACTTGTACCTATTATGACTGGGAACGGCAGCAGCGTCATTAACTGTCTCTCCGGCGTCTTGAGACACAGCGTCTGAAGCTAACACTAACTCTTCCTCGCTGTCAATTTCGCCTCCTTGCTCCATTTCATCCTCTTGCCTCAATTCAGAGTCCACATGTTCTGGTTTTGCTGGTCTGTTGAAATAATAGCTGTGAGGCTTCATAGTTATTTGGTTATTGCTCGTTTGGTCTTTCTTCTAAAATAGTTAAAAATGTCGCTTGCTGTTCTTTCAGTGTATGTTGCCCCGCAACCAGTCCCACTGATGCACTGTGATTGGTCAAGATGAGGCTTTGGGAGCGCCTGCTTATGTCCGTCTGTGGGACATGTCGGGTGTACCGAAGCCTAGCGGCGCAGTTAGGTCAATAAAACAAACGTTTCAAAGCTGAACATGTTTCCAGCTGAGGCTGCGTTCAGGAATACCACCGGCCACAACTTCCAATGTATTCAACACAAGATAAAACATGTTTTGAACGGTCATTTTTCGTAGTCGCACGGGTTCACAACTTGCACTGTAATATTTTTAGTAGCAAATGCGAGTACCTCCTCGCACTGTCGAGCCCTGGCTGTAGTGTCATAATTATCATTACTACTGCTGCAGCTTATACTACCACAGCAGTGACCAGTTAACTTGTCATCCTGTTTGTGTCTGTTTGTCAAATTTGTCCTCACTACAAAAAAACTGCAGGCAAACAGAAGTGAGCCTCAAACACCTCTTTAAGGGGAGCTCAACATGGCTGTGTGTACCATAACAGGGGACAGACTCCTGTGTTTATATACATTTTTACATACATGCCAAACAGGGAACACTCACTTTTATCAGAACAATTCTCCAAATGATGTAGGTGTGAATACTACCTTAAACCTACAGGTATCATTTAAGACCTAAAACATTTCTTTAGCAGTTAGCAGAAGGAAGATTATTTTTCCTGCCATGTAGCCGACTCCAGAAACATGGAGAAGCGGGAGTCCATGCTGATCTGAAAATTATTTTGGCTTTGTTTTGGTACAGCTGGAGGAGGTGGAGATTCTTCTTCTGAGGTTTTACGCCATCAATGACTCCCACCTGTCAGCGTGGATGTTTCCTGATGTATGATTGTCCTGAAGGCCCTCTTCATCCTCTCCCTTCACCACCCTCTTGCTGCTGTCCCTCAGTAGTACAAGCCATTAAACATTGATCAGAGTGCTGCTGTTCTCGAGGGACAAAGCCTTCCTCTTTCATCAGTTCAAGCCGACCATTGGAAACAGAGAAGAAGACAGAGAAACACCCACTCCCATCCTGCTACAGCTCATGACTCAATGCTAAAGGCCGGTTAGCCTTTTAAACATTAACTCACTGGGGGTCCTCGGAGGGATCAAAGACACTCTGCAGTGCTGGAGGGGGCAATAACGTGTTGGGATTAGGGCTAAAAGGAGGTCAGACTGGAGAAGAAGAAGAAGAAGACGAGGGCAGCAGATGATCTGGTGATCTCTGCACAAGCTGCTGAGTGGGTTCTGATGGGGGTCAGTAATGGATCCCACAGCAAAGAGCCGACCCAACCCCATTTAACCTGCAGGCATTTGTGTGAAATCTGGTCCCACGCACATGAATATCAGCCAAGGATCTGCTCTACTGCTCTGACAAATTTGAGAGGAGGATAAGGCAGCAGAGCTTAGCCCTCTCTGACCATTTAATAACATTAATAATTAGTAAAGGTTTTTATTATCGACAGCGGAAGAAGCATCAATAGCCGGCTTAAATAATTAAATCCATACAGTCAGTGGATTATTAACGACTGAACACTAATGACAAAGGGCTACAATTTAGCTCACTGGCTCTCTCCACTTTAGCCTCTCTCTCTCGCTCACTCTCCCTCTTACACTCACACGGGGGATAGAGTGAAGTTCCTTTGCATGGTCTTACATTATCCTGCTCTCCACTTAATGGCTCTGTTGCTCCACTCACTCTCCTTTCATGTAGTTCAGCCAAATTGTGCGAACACGCCAATGTAAGATTTTTAATCTTGACCTTCATTGCTATGGCTCTAAGATTTCTCATAGGATTGCTGGCAAAAAGGGCTAATATTCGCTGAATTTCACTCCCACCCAGTCATTTCAGTTAACCTTTACTGTGTGAGGATGTAAAAATGGCTTATATTCACTGGAAAGGGTCTTTGTCTTGCTATGTTTTAACCATGGAATAACTTCAACATGTGAGGAGCTTTTATCTCCTGTCAACAGTAAGGATTCATACAACCTCACATTAAATCCTTGGTTCCCAACTTTAGGTCTGGGACCCTCTAAAGGAGGTTTCAGAGATCTTATGGTGCGTTTCATTTACCTTGAAGCTTAGATGCTGGAACTGGAAATTATGCCACACTCCAGCTTCCAGTTGGAGGCTGAAAAAGTCGAGGTACCGTTGATCATCCAACCTCCCAAGAGGAAATTCTGACCTTACAGCATACTTCCATGGACTTAGCGTATTACCTCTGCAGAGGAGGTTATGTTTTTACCCATGTATATATGTTTGTTTGTTTGTTAGCAAGGTTAAAGGCTACTGGGTGGAGTTTGCTAAAATTTTCAGGAGATATTGGTAATAGCCCTAGGGGAGTCACGATACAACATTTTCACCTCCAATACGATACCGATATTGCAGCCTTGAGTACTGGCCGATACTGATATCTATCTGATATGATATCAGCAGGAATCATACATATTTTTATAACTTATTTTTGCAGTATGGAATGGAAGAAAAGGCTTGATCAAGTGAGATTACTCAAACAGAGAACAGTAGTCAGCAATAATACGTAAGAAAAAAACTACCCCATTTGTTTTTAACCAATGGGTTCAATAAGTTTACACCTTAAACATAAGAATATACTGCAGTTAAATATAATAAATAAAGATAAATTAGAAGACCCTGAAAAGTAACCTCAATAAATTCAATAAAAACAAAAAATATGTTTTTAAATTGTAAAATAACAACTGTGTTTAACTTAAGCATATTCTATTACTGAAATACATTAAAAAATAAATTAGAATGGACTGCTTGTGTAGGAGTTTTTATATCAGAGCATTTAGATGCAGGCTGATATAATACGATATTTGTTTGGGACACCCCTAAATGGCCCAACTGAGAAATGATTCGATTTTGATGGGGATCCAGACAACAAACATTAGTGAACAATCATTTAGCGATAGCAATAACTCTCTAATTGATAAAATTATCAACATGATTCTGAGTGCCAGGTGTGGGTTTTCAGGTTCAAGGAATCATATTATAATGGTTACTTAATCATAGAACTTTCGTTTATAGATGTAACAGCAATATGTGGAGGTTTGAACTCAACCTACAGCAAAGGTCAGCTTCAAGGTTGACCTTTGCTGTAGTTATGACAAGGTTGTCATAATTAGACTGAAATTTAGGTATTAACTTTATTAAAAGTTGAACAATTATGCATACTTTCCTCAAAGTTCCTCTTATAAGATTACGTGTGTTGGCCTCTTTTAATTTTATACCTGAAACTAAAACTGCGTTAAATTTTGGACAGCGCTATAATCAGTTTTTTTGTGGAGGCCCTGGTGGGGTTGACAGCTCACTTACAGGTTCTCATGGCTGACATGCAAATTGATTCAGGCTTGCAACACGTCAGCTTTCAGACCAGGTGTGTAAGTGTGTATGTGTCTGCGATTATTGTGGCTTTTTGCCCCTACTACCACAGCCTTGTCTCTCTCCATAGATTTCCTCCTCAATAAAGAGTTCAGTTGAAAGTTTAGGAAGAGCCACAATACATCTTCCTTAACGTGGCCTGATTTATTAAATAACTGCCACAGAAATACTTCAAAATAAAAGTATTCTTTATATACAAGGGAAGTTTTCCTTAAAAAATAAGGCAAACTAAGTTTGTACTCTTCAAGGGGCAAATGGGAAACTGTAATATAATAGTTTAAATTTGTCTGACAAAGGTAGATGTGGCTGCCTATTTGACATTTTCCTGTTTATTTTGGCACAAACACGAACATGGCCTGCTTTTAAAATAGGCAGGCAAACTATTTTTAAGATTTTCAGCACTAATGTACATGATATGAGCAGCTTGCACCAGCTGTAAAAAGCATTGACTAGATCATACACTTTCCAAAATGAAAGATGCAAGCTCCTTCCTATCCTTTACGCTGCTGTAAAAAAAAAAACAGCCCACAGGCAATCTAAAGGTGGCTTAAGAAAAATAAAAAGGGGACTATAGCTTCAGGGAAAACTTTCTATACAGTGATTCTGATCCTTGAAGTGACATGTTTATTCAGTCATGTTTGTTTTGTTCTGCTGTTTCAATCCATTCACAAATCGAATATAATATTTGTTTCATATACGCTTCAATTCAATGTCAAAGCCGTACGTTTTTTTCAGTGACTGTGTGTGTCTGTTCTAGTACCTGTACAGGTGAGGCATTGCTGTATCCTCCCATTGTGATGGGCACAGAGAACTGCTCCATGAAGACGGGCAGAGTCCCCAGTTTACCGGGGAAGACGAAGTCGAAGAGAGACCACAGCTCCTTCAAGTTGTTCTGCATGGGAGAGCCTGACAGGATGAACCTGTGTGGGGTCCGAAACTAGAAAAAGGAGAAAAAACGTTGTCTGTAATCTTCAGATTTTTCCACCCAAAATCAATGAAGGTAAATAGCCTCTTCCTCTTTTCAAATAGAAGCTTTAGTGTTGCCGAAATAAGGAGAGAACAATTACAGGCATGAATCAGATTTAAAATACAGAAAGATTAAATGGAGATGTGAGACAGTTCTCATCAAAATATTATTATTATGCAATTCCTTTAGTGGTAAATATAATAATGTGTGTGTTCATGACTGCGTCCTTACCTGTTTGCAGGCCGTGGTGACTCCAGCATTTGGATTCCTGATCTTGTGCCCCTCATCCAGAATGATGTAGTGCCAGTCGTAGCGCTGTAAACTGTCCTGCATATTTCTCACAGCTGAATACGACGTTATCAGAATACCATGACATGCCGCTATTTCTGATATGAGGCTCTCCTGCAGCAGAGACAACAACACACCCAAACAGGTTATCATCAGAGCATTTTCTAACCGAGCCGGAGAGTGGAAGTAGGGCATCAACTTTAATGTGGTTTGAGAGAGCAGACTGGGAGGATAATGCTGCATAAACAGACCTATACTGCCCCCTAGAGGACAAAAGGGCCCTGTAGAAAACTTTCTAACTGAATTATGAATTTGAAAATTGAACACACAACAAGAAATAATTACCTTGTTGCTGGTGAAAGAGCCGGTTTCATGCAGAACGGCGACCCTGAAAGGAGGCCACCACGTGTGGAACTCTTTGACCCACTGGTGCATGACTGTAGCAGGGCACACGATGACCGTCGGGCCCAGGCCAACGTACCTTAAACGAAACACACCGTATAGAATATTTAATCTCTGCACAGCCATTAGGAAGGCCAACAAGGGAGCAAAGATTCATTAAACTTAAGACAAACTCAGCAAATTTCATAAGCAAATTACAGTCATCATTTCAGTGAAAAGTTAAAGGAATTAATTTCCAGCAAAACGTGGAAATGTTTTTAGCCTGCATGCAGAATTTTTGATGCATTCAGGCGTTAGGGAAACATAATAAGTAGAAGGTTCAGGTACATTAATGCAGCAGAATGATCTGTAAACTAATACAGAGCATTTTCTTCCCAGGGCTGAGAAATAAACTGAATATATAAGTGGCATCATATGAGATATTGGGTGAAACAATATGGTTTGTATCAATATAGTTTGTATTAAATAATGTTGAATAATTATTCTGGACTTTATCTGGCAATTGGTGATTGCAAAATGAAATAAACAGGCCAGACTTCAAACATAGTGAAGACCTTTCAGCAGTAAAAATAAATGAAAGTAAAATGGTTACTTATCACAAGATAATGTATTCAAATTGCCTAGTCTGCTTTGGTAATGATTACTTCATCATTTGATTTATTTTTTTACATTTAGAAGTATTTATTTAATTAAATAAATTTAATGCCGAAGTAACAACAACAAAATCACCTGATGTGGGTATAGTTATTGTTTTTTATAAACAAAAACTTCTAGTAGATTTTGTCCAAATTGCAAAGTTCTCTGATAACATTTATATTAGTGGATTGAACTGTCAAAAATGTGTTTTCTTAATGTTGAATTATTAATTAATTGAGCATTTATATAATCAGTCAAAATCTCGTGTTACTAATGCCTGTTTGATACCACTGCAACAAAACAGAAATCCTAAGTGCCCAATATCAGCATTTTTTTTGTTTTAATTTACAGAAGTTGCAGGCAAACTCCTGCACACTGAGTTAAATTAAAGAAAATATTGGCAGGATTTGGAAAACTATGGATTTAGTGAGATTAGGGAGCTTTCTCCTTTTCTAGTTCAAACCACTTTCCCAAATATTCCCATTGTTTTTGTGCCATTAAGACTGTGCTCTCTCTCTCTCTTTGGTTACAACAGCCCCTCCCTAGTAAGTCAGGGTGTGGCTTAGGAATTAAAACGTCAGTATCTTACTGTTAGAACTACACACTAACTGATTCATGAGTTTTGGTTTACTCAGTTATTTCATTAGGGATCATTGACTTTAAGAAATGTAGACATTTTTTAACTTTAAAAAGAAATCCCTATGATACCATCAAGTAAACGCTGTGTTTGGAATTTATAGAATTACACTAACAGGAGCAGAAAATAGAAGATTTTCCTCATTCCTCTTTTCTAAAAGTAGAAACTTGTTTGTTGAAAAGTGGTCTGCCAGGTGTACATGTGTGCTACCAAGTTATTATCTAAGTTTCAGATGAATTCTTCTGTTATTTTGTTTATATCTCAGTAGTAGAACGGTTTGTGTGAGGGCCGATTTTGCCTCTTAAACTTGTGCTATATAAATGTTGTGTGTCTTGAGTTTTGGCTTGATTTTAGGTAAATAATTGAGAACCACTGTTTGATAAAATAAAGGCAGACCATGGAGGGTTTTTTAAGGTTAAATTTGGGGGCTTTTTGTTTAGTTTGATAGTTAAGAGTCTGAGATAAAATTGGAGAGGGGCATGGGGGGACTTGGATATCAGCGCCTTCATTAAGTTTCTGTTCTTTTAGACACCAGCAATCATTAAAATGCTGAAAATTTCATCCTTTTGAACATTTGAACAGAACAGAAAAGTCTTACATCTTCGAAAGTAGACATTTTGCTAGTTTTTGTACTTTATAGACAGTTTTTTTTATAAGTTTTGATTAGCAGCTGGCAGATGCATGTGTCCAGAACTTCATTTACAGATGCAGAAAAAATACATTTACCTGAGAGAGCAGCATATGTGAATGCAGCAGTTTCTCACCCAAACTTAAACTAAAACTTGACCGTGCTGGCCCCCATGCTTTTTTTCTTCCTTCAACCTTTTATCAACTAACAAACAAACTCCACAGAAACTTTTTTTGCAGTGAATTCAACTTTGTGAGAACGGCAGTTTTCCACATTTTGGCCAATAACTCCATACACCCTCGACTGATTTTCACAACTTTTTCAGAGAATGTTGGTCATGACACAATAAAGAAATGATGTGAATTTAGTGGTTATGCAAACCCAGATACAGATAAAGCATTTTTTGAAGTATTTCTTTACACTGTGAGGTAGAGCAGTTTTATAAATTTTTGATAATTCACTCAACAGTTTTGAATGCTTCTCGTCTTCATTTGGATTTTCATTTATCACCATTCAGCTTCACTGTTTTCAGATGTGATTTTTGGTCCATATCACCCAGCCCTATCTCTACCTCTTACAAAAGTAACAAACAAGGTGTAGCAACACTTTCCGAGCTCCTCTGTGAAGATTTACAAGAGCTGTATCAAACACACACACAGACACACTAAGAAACACTAATGGGCCAGTATGAACCTCTGCCCAGTGGAAGCTATTGATACTCGGCCATAATTGAGTTTAAAAGCAATCAATTTGTGGGCGTCTATAGCAGACAGAGTATTGACCAGCAGGGAAGCTCCGCCTCCTCCGTGGACGAGTGTTCTTGAGCAGTAAAACCAGATTATCACCACCGCTGTGGCATGTTTTCTATAGCTGATTTGTTGTCCTGCACCTGCTGCACACCTTCTTCATGAGCCTAAGACTCACTATAAGTGTTCATGAAGACACTCGGCTCTAACAGACACACACACACGCCGCACCACACAAACAGAGTGTCAGTGTTTTCTCTGATGTCTGCAGTAAGAAAGTGAAGAGTCGGATAATTGAAACATGTTTAATAATTCAGACTAGCACTCTCAAGCAGAAATCCCCCTGATCAAATATTCATACCATACAGACACACAGTCTCTGGCCACAGTTTGTTTGGGAGTGTGTGTGTGTGTGTGTACCTGTAGTTGGATCCTCTGGTCCTCAGCTTGCTGTAGCTCAGTCCGGCCAAAAAGCTGATGACCTGGATGGTTTTACCCAAACCCATCTCATCTCCCAGGATGCCTCCTGCCTGCTGACAATGAAGCTCCCACATCCACCGCACACCTGTCTGCTGGTACCTGCACAGGTGACAGACAGACAGACAGACAGACAGACGTTAGACAAACACCTGTGCATGTCCACAGCTATAGACATCACTGACATGAGAGGCTTTTCTGTTTCTAAAACATCTATTTGGATTGAATCTACTTCAGCAACAGTTGCCACTTAGTTTAAGACTAAATGAGAAAATTCTTACTGGCTTGAAAAATTATACTTAGAAGCCAAAAGTGCATTTTCAAGAAGACAATGGGTTTGTAATTATTAAAAACGATGCAAAAAGCTAATAGTTTGCTGCTAATTAGAAAAACATGGTCTTCAAGACAAACAATGCCAGCCAAATGGCATAATAGAAGTTCTAATCACACAACTGTGATTAGATGTTAAGTACGCAAACTTTAATTTATCAACCGAGCTTCATTAAATCGAATTTAATGCCAAACTTTTTTTCTGGGTTGTGTTAGAATAAGAAGCTGTTGAAATGACCTATAGAGCTTGTTACATAATCATGTAGACTTATCTTTGCTCTATCATTTCAGCTGTAAGTCGAAGGTCAGTAAGGACGGGAGTGTCATATAAAGAGATACCGGAGAAAGCACTGCATAAACAGATTTTTAACTTCTACTAAAGCTGGGAACACAGTACACAAGTTCTCCAGTTATTACAGATTTTAAAAGGATGAAGAGTTCACACTAACAAACTGGTTCTGCAGATTTTTCTACGACGACTGAAACACTTGAGATCACACACTTCACAACTGCCTCCTATGATGGATCACAAACTGCAGACAGCTAAATGCATCAAACTCTCACGAGGGAGACAGTTTTGTTTCAATATTCCTGCTACTTCTCCTCCTCTTCTGACTATTTCCTGTGTCTCACCCTCTCTTTTCATTGGCTGTTGGCGTCACATGTTTGCAGTTGGGTTAATCATCTGGTCACATCCCCTGATCGCGTCCAGACCAAGCTAAAAAAATCCTGTTTGACTGTGACTTGTGCCGACTAGCCGACTGTCCCCAACCAGTGCAGACTGGTGCAGATTTTGCCCAATCATGAATCATGAGTAAAATCTGGCAAAACAATATTGTAGTGTGTCCTCAGCTGCTGTGCTGTTAAATCCTGAATGTGCAGTTGACCTTTATTAACTTTCTTGATTCATCCCCTGCCCCTTGCTCTTGCCAACTGTTGCTGGTCTGCTTTTGGTTAAGCAGGGCACACGCAGCACGACAACCGTCCCAGTCCCCTCAGACAATTTGGGGCAAACTAGCAAAGGCTGGATTGTGTTGATTCTGATTAATGACTATCTAGTTATCCTAAGTTGTGAGGTGTGTTAAGAGTGATTTCCCCTCCCTGATCTTTCCCTAACCCCAACTTGAAATCATAACTTTGTGCATGTTCAATTTTCAAGACTAGAAATCCTTTTGTGTGTGGAGACCAAAGAGAGCAGCCAAGGATGTCCTAAGAACAGAACAATATCAAATAAGGAAGCAAAGCTGCACAATAAGGGAGTACAGCAAACCTAGCCATGGCAACAGTAGTCAACGTGAAGCATGAAGTTAGACGGACAACAGAAAAGAAGCTGCGACTTGATCCATGACAAAAGCTTTGATATCTTTTGGACTTTACTCTCACTATTCAACCCTCCTTCACATCATCAATTGATGCTTCATTGGTGAATTATTCTCAGAGTGCGCTCTACCATCAATCAGGAGGTTGTAGGTTTCAGCCCAGCTCAGGCTGTCACATGAAGATGTGTCCTTGGGCAAGACTTAACCCTGAGTTGCTCCCACTGCTGCGTCAGTGGCGTGAAAATGGGTATGAAATGGGGAGGATGTGTTTGCTGATACTGATGGACAACTTACTAAGGCCATGTTCGTATGGAGACACTCCAACCTGAAACTTTGAGGTTTTTCCTTTGCATATTTAAAGTCGATCCACGTTCAGACTGAGGCGCTGGAAATGAATTAAACCGCTGTAGTGTTTATGCCAGTCCAGTAGATGGCAATGTAGGTTTGCAGAGAGACAGCACTGCTACAACACACGTACGAAGGAAAAAAAACTTTTCACAAACAACAACTGGACTCATAAAGACGCAGGAGTTTCTTGTCTGGACAACAAATCTGTCTGGATATTTTTGTCTGGACAACAAACCGAGCACAGTACCAGCACACGGTACTTGGTTACTTGGTTACATGTTACTGTTGTTGTTTCTTCCTAGTATGCGTGCGCAGCCTTCATGTGAAAGAGTACTGCGCAGGTGGTGATGTCAGCGTTTCACCCAAAAGTTTGCGGATTCAAGCGCTCCGTATACCGCTCCCATGTAAACAGGAGGTCAAAACACAATGAAAACGTATCACTTTTGACCGTATTAGGCCTCGTGTAAACAGGCCCTTAGATACTTGCAATCATTAGTGAGAAATCAAGAGTGAGGGTGTGACTGAAAACAACTGTAAAAGCTCAAGTCCACTTTACTGTTTATCAGACTTACTTGAAAAGTTTCTTCCAGAGGAAACCCGGTACTTTGTAGCCTTCATCAAATTCTTCATCACTGTCATCTGAGACATCCTCGCCTCTTTCTCTCCTCGTCTCTCTTTCTCTAAGACGTTGTCGCTTCCACTTCCTAAACAGAGAAAAAGACATTAATGAAGTGCTGACATATTTGGGGAGAGGGCTGGGCAATTTATCAAGTCCTGAGAATAGATGTGTTATGTTGTTTGACATCTCAAGTTTGAATTGATCCCATTTATTCTGATTCTCTTTATGTTGTTGGTTAATGTGGAGGACCATCAGCAGTTAGATGCTTACTGACCAAAACACGTTTGAACTGAATGGCAGCGGATCCTTTTTTAAGTCAAATGAAACTGAAGCCTGTTTTACACACTAGCCTCACATATAAAAGCTCGAGACGATCAATAGCTGGCAAACTCATGTAAACTTTTAAACCATACAAGGCTCAGGGCTATTTTCAACTTCCAATTACTTTTCCAGAGCTGCCAACAACTTTGTGAAACTTTGTCTTCTGGTTGGAAATATGAATTAAGATCCTCAACTTTCTATCATTTTTGATGCCACCAATATTAGCGCTAAAGTTTCATTGAGAGCACAAATCTCCAACACGGCATTTCTGACATTTCTTTTTAGCTGATTATTGCCAAAAATTAGGAAAACTGTCTGATTCAGACCACCAATCAATCACCTCTCCCTTTTGCCATGACCAAAATTCCCTGAAAACTTGTTGAAAATCTTTTGAGATCTATTTCTGTTCTTGGATCTGCACGTGTATTCAGAGCTGCACTGCAATTTTATCACTTCTTCCTTGTGCCATGACTAACCTTCCCTAAAAATCACAGATCATCATTAAAATCTGTTGAGAACCTTTTGAGGCCTTGCTGATATAGTTAAGAAGAATTTATTTTCAGAAAGGAAAAAAATATTGGAAATTTCAATCCAAGAAAATGCTGCAAAATATCTTTTACAGAAAATTTGACAGTCTACATGTGGCATTGTCTTCAATTTCTGACAAGCATAAAACTGCCCCATATCAGTCTTTAATCCTGCTGTATCGAACATTTTTAAGTTTCAAATTTATGTTTATAATCATAGTATTTTGACAAGTATTTGTTATTTCTTGACTGCAAAATCTTGAGATAATTATCAAGAATGATCAGTCATTTAACATTTTTTGAGATATGATTTTTGTATGATCCAGCCCTTACTTGGTTCTTTAATTTTACTCCAGATCTTGGTCTCATTGCTCAAAGATAGATGTAGCAAAGCAACACTGACACGTGATAGCCTGTGAACTTGTGACCTCATCAGGATGCCCCTGTCCTGCATTTTGGATCAAGTTAAGCTAAATTTATAAGTTGGTTTAATTTTGCTTTAGCTTATTTTCTTAGAGACTTTCTGTGAGACTCGCCTACACAGGTGCATGAGAGCAAATGTTTGGAGTTGTGGGTATTTCCCCTGAGCGGTGCAAACATCTCTAGCAAAAAGGGAAATGTAAAGAGAAGAGTTTTAATGGTGCAGGAGAGAGGGCAGTTAGAGGCACAGTCGTCGCCCAGCAAATGAAGATTGATACAGACAATTAGTAGTGCGAGTTCCCCAGAAAGGTGTGAGGTGGAGGGGATAAGAATCCATCTTCATTTGGGCCTGGTCCTGTCACCCTGCCACGAAACTGGTCCTTTAGCTGGGCCTGGGAGACCACACTCTCTAATTAAGTCAAGACTAAGCATTGGTTCAGTTAATTACACTTTCCTGCCCCGGCCCCACCCCCTCCAACCTAACTACAAATACGGCCTGCTCTAATAATATCATTCCTCACATAAGCTAGCCTCACCAGCCATGCCGTGTCTCTGCTGTTGAATTGACATTCAATCACTGCAGTGGAGAAAAAGGACACATGCCAACACAATTTATTTGGCAGCTATAAATATGAAATCTCATTAGGGCTGCTCTTCCATTAATTTGAGCATTAGAGTGAGTGAGTGTATAAAACCATGTGCAGGAGGATAATTAGGCCAGTGTGAGAGCAGAGAGACAGAAGAAGAGCAGGGAGTGAATTTGCTTAGTCAAGAAACAGCTGCCAATCTCATCTGGGATTAACTCTCCTTCTGCACTACGGAGCCAGCAGAAACAAACTGCTTTCCTCTTTAACTAAAGGGAATAACAATGGCACATTTGCACCGCTGTCACTGCAAATGTGATGCAAAGTTAAAGACTCAGTGTGGTGTTTGCTCAGATTGTTATTTACAGGCCTGGATGTATACATTCCCGTCAGAAGACTCGCAGAAAACTTTTAACTCCTTTACATTCAGGAGTCAAAATTCAAAATACAGAGACACTTTTTGCTTCTATATGTTACTTCACAATATGATCTGTGGTCATTTGTATCAACAAAGTATTTAAAAATACAAAAACTTTAGGAAAACTAAAGATTCCGTCAAAATTTCATCTAAAAACATCTGCAAGCAATAAAGAGAATTATCTGAATTGCAAGAACTGTTGCCATATTTAGGCCAGTGATTCAGTACTCAGGGGTTGGCCAGCAAGTTTCTGGATGAAAAAATAAATTACCGGGGCACGGATGGTTTAGCGGTTAAGGTCATGCCCCATGAGATTAGCCCAGGTTAACATCCCGCATGCGACCTTTTTCCTGCATGTCAATCCCCAATCTCACCCCATTTCCTGCTCTATCCACTGTACTCTCTCCTATTTGATTAAAGGTATAAAAGCCCCCCAAAAATAAAAAAAAAATGTGTACAAGTGACTACATCCTGTGCTTCTAATTATTCCTGAAAAAGCAAATTTCACTCTCAAAAAGTGAAAAAGCTGTAAAGACTTTATTTACAGAGCATCTTTCTCCTTTAACTTAAGGGAATAAAAACGGCACATTTACTTCACTGCCACTGCAAATGTGATGCAAAGTTAAAGAATCAACGGGATATCTGAGGGTTTCTTTTTGATCAACTCTCTCTAAGTATGTATATATTTCTATAAGAGGCCTTCCTCCTAAAAAGTAGGATTAACAACATTTGTAATACTTGTCACACCGTTTTAGTGCCATGTATCAAGATAAACTACAATATATTATTACTAAAAGCCTCTGAAAATCAAGCACTGGTTTGTCATTAATTCTTGGTGATTAAAAAGACATTAACAAACACATGTGCCTATCAACTCTTGGCCATGTGGACAAAAACCTTTCTTCCATATCTGTTTTTATGCAATAACAATAGACAATATTTATATTAATATTTGTTTTAAGTGGTTACCACATTATCAGAGTCCTAACCTTTGTTGTGACTCCAGAAACAACAAATTATTTTGATTCCTATTTTTGCTGTCATGGCACCTCAATGAGGATTATTTTAATTCAATATTAGGCCATTTTTCATCATAAAATGACCAAAAATTGCCAACGATTTTGTTCTAACTGTCTAAATTGTACAAAGCATTTGCTAATTTCTATTAACTGGGGCTTTCAAAGTGATAAAACCTCCAATACATCAAAAAACCCAAAACTGTAAAGATCAATGATTGTCAGTGTCATTTTTAAGCAAACTGTTAAATTGCAAAGAGTTGGATTTATCTGAGATAATAGGTGGGAATGAAAAGTCTCCCTGTTCTCCAGTTTTACATTTTTTTTGTAACTTCAAACCTGGGAAGTAATTTCAGAAAGTGTACAGCAGTACCATCAGTTTGAATATCAATGATACACTTCCCCTTGTTGCTGTGATTTAACATCAATCAATATCATGTCATGTTTACACATAATAAAAGTGCCCCATAAATAAAATATAACATTTTTAAATGTTGATGCACCAATGAGATAAGATATTTCAAATAAATTATTGCACCGTTATGGTAAAAAAGTACTTAACTGTTGACAGACATTTGTATAAACAATGTTTTAATAAGGCTTTATGCATTTATTTGTGTTTTTTAGTACACATCAACATTGAGTATGTCAGTATAGAAAATGAAATCATCCTAGCATATTGACATTCAGTATCTTTAAGAGCATACTGGCAAGTAGGGGTGTGAATTTGCAAGATTCTGGTGGTACGGTTCAAGACAATATGTCATGTATGTCATGATACTTTAGACTGTGCAATATAGCAAATCATTGTCACTAAAAGTCTTTTTGAAATAGCATCAAGATATATGATAATATTAACAAAAAAATCCAGTTTCCAATCAGACTAGTGTATGTAAATAATATTCTTGTGACATTTATGGACTTAATTACCCATCACAGTGATAGAAATAATTACAGTAGATGCTACAGAGAGATGATCTCTGTAGAAATGATCAAACAATATAATATTACAATACTGCTCTTAGTATAGAAATGAAAATCTTTTTGTATATTGGTGTTTTGATATTTACTTACACCCCTACTGCCAAGCATGAATCCTTGATACTGAAGATTACCAAAGATTTTGAAAAAGGGACATTTTATCATATTTTCAACTTTGAATATCTTAAAGAGTGAGAAAGAGCAACTAATGCACAAATAAGTTGGCATATTTGAGACAGGGTGTAGAGATTTGCCTTTAATTTCTGGTGAATGAAACTGAGATATAATCGTGTGCTAAAATCGGAAATTAGAGATAACTTGTATTTCTGTAGCTGTGGTAATAAAATAGCCACCACTACTTTTGAAATGTCACTTTATGTAAATTAAATTCATAAACGACGAGGTCACTACCTCTATAAAACCAATCTCAACTTGAATAATCAACTAAAGCTGACAAACAGAAAAACTGTTGTGAAGTGAATCCGTGTAGTCGTACCTTATTCTCTGCCTGTAGTATTCCACGTCTCCATCATCTTTGCATCTTTTGTGTTTGCCCTTTCCGCCCTCGTCGTCCTCCGAGCTCTCAGGGGAGTAATCGTCCTCGCTCTCTTCTTTTTTCGCCACTTTCTTCTTCCACTTCTTCTCTGTTTTTCTCTGGTATGGTTTCAGCTCGTACTCTTCATCGTCGTCCTCCCCAAAGCCCTCCTCCATGGCCGCTCTGTCCTCTTTGTAGATCTATGGCTCACTGCTAGCACGACCGACCGCCACTCTGACCACTGTCCGCCTCCCTCCTCCGCCCAAAAAGTGTGTTTCAACTTGGGTTTTGGGAGCTGAGGCTCTGCCCAGGTCAGCTTAAAGTAAAAACAACTTCATGCACAAATAGTTGGCATGTTGAGACAGGAGTGTGAAGATTGCCTTTAATTTCCTGGTGAATGAAACTGAGATATAATGCGTGTGCAAATCGGAAATTAGAGAATGAGCCTTCAGAGCTGTTATCTGGAGCTTTCTCATTTTCTTGCTCATCTTTTTATCCTTGGGAGTTAAGACAGTTTTCTTGGTTTTACTTGGTTGTCCCTCATCAGGGCTGAGGCCTGAGCTCCTTCTCTTCTTTTTCAGAGGAGAAACTTTCTTTCTCTCCGTGGCCAGCTTGGCCTGGTCCATCAAGTACTGGTCAAAGGCAGAGTTCTCAGCGAGCATCACTTTTCGAGGCTCCTTCTTTTCTTCCTTCTGTTTTCTCTGGTATGGTTTCAGCTCGTACTCTTCATCGGGCCGGGCTCCCTCCCAAAGCCCTCCTCCAGGGGTCATGTGTCCTTTTCTGATGAGTTCCTCCCATTCGGTCTCCTGAGCGGGCATGAGCATGCTGCCCAGTGTGGACGGCCCGGCTTCTGATGAGAAATAACATGACACATCAGACAGAGTCAAAAAAAAAAAGAACTAGAAAGCACCCAGAGAGTGCAAATCTCCACTAGGGTAGTTTGCATACTGCTGTTACATCTATAAGCAATAGTTCCATGATAAAGTTACCATCATAATATGATTCCTCAACCCTGAAAAAAGCACTCAGAATCATTTTGATATCATTATTAGTTTGACAGTTATTGAGCAACAATGATCGTTCATTCCAAAATCTAATCATCTTTAAGTTGGGCCATTCCCAACATCTAAAAATTTCAGCAAAATCTGTCCAGTAGTTTTGCGTAATCTTGCTAACAAACAGAAAGATAAACAAACTAATATATGCCTGCTAAACCATAACCTCCTCCACTAAACACACAGTCACACTTATAACAAGTCCCTCTTTATTTGGGAACCTATGTCAACATTTTCTGCAACAAGTACAAAATAAGCTCTTCTGCATTTAACTTAAATACCTATAAAAAATTCCTCATGTCGCAGCAGTCGTGCAAAACAGTGGACATGTTTTCTTTTGCCTTTAAACACCCCACTATAGGAATCATGAGCTCAGACCAAAATCATGCAGCACAGTTTCAAATACTACAACTAATTATGTAAGAATAAACTAAACAAATACATCTACTTTAAAACCACAAATACATAGTAGAGTTGCTTATAAATATAAGCTGTCATATAAACTGTAGAGAATAAAAAGATCTGAACATCAATAGAGCAAAGCTGTCACAAGAACAATATTGGGGAGAGGTCAATCTTGAAATGTGACGTTTCTCCCACTGTATCATTCTTCTCATTACATAATCATCCTTCAGTGACCTTTGAGCTTAGTTTAAGTAGGAGTGTCACTCTTTAATGAAATACACAAATCAAACCTTGATAAGTCGGGACAAACTGCAGCACAGAGGCGTGATTGCTGCATTTTGGGTGCCTAATATCACCTGATTAATCCTCAGCTTTGAGCTGACTGTTAATTCAGGGAGTAAAGCCACAGATTAGCCTCCTTGGTGACCATGAGTGTAGAGGGGTGTTTGAACTTTTCATTGTTTGTGGTTCTGCTTTGTTTGAAAGTTCTTGTGATGGAGCTGAGCAAACTCAAAAGAAAGCTTCAGAGCAAGATTTTACTTTTTGTTTTTGTCTTACCTGACTCTGTGCAGGCTGCACATTTTGAAGTGGTCAGAGATTTTAGTTGTGATGATAAAAACCTATCAAATGTATAAAATAAAGAGAGCTCACCTTCTTCTTCATAATCATCAGCCAAGAGCTCAGCTTCCACTCTCTGGGTGTCTTCTCCCCCCAAGACCGCCTGAAGTCTCTTCTGTTTGGCTCTGACTTTCTTCAGCTGCTTCTCCTGATGTTTTCATTTTCATAACAGCATGAAAAAATCTTATGTTATTGGAAAGTTATGTTAGTAACTCATCCTATCAGTGTGTCATGTTTCAGACTTGCCTTGTTTTCTTTCTGCCGTTTGACAGATTCAATCTTCCGGCTGATGTCTTTGCTGGAGGCGGCATAGGGAGACAGCTGCTCGATGATCTTGTTGATCTGCTTCAGAGCCATAGTGACGGACCTGATGGACATAAATAAAGTCAGTAAGATTAATCAAAAACAACATTTCTATGACCAAGTTTAACAACTGACTTAAAGTGTTGTATCATTTTAATGTAACGTTTCTCTTATTTATTTAAACTGAAGACGTAATTCGTTATAACTGAGAAAAGAGTAAATTGTGATTTTTAATTTTGGTTGGAGTTCAGATTTAAGATGAAAAAGTGACTGATCATTAAAGAGTTTCCTTCAGTTAAAGGGAAAAAGATGCAGCTGTAACTTTTAAGAGTCACATCAGAAAATAACATTTTGACATTCCTCACATCAGCCAAACTGACACAGACTCACTGGACCAAAACACAAGGGTCCAGTTAAAGTCTGTACATGAAGTTTATAGTTTACCTGACATCATCCAGCACAGAATGGTATTCCTTCTCAGCCTCGGCTTTGGCAGCGGCCTGGTTGGCCTCGTGGATCGCCTCGTCCACCTGCTGCATGACACCTTGCTCCAGGACATCCTGGTCATACACGGCCACTCCAAGACCCTGCAGTTCATCGGCTCCAGAACTGGCCGATGCTGCTTGGATTCGCTGACGGTTGATCTGCAGCAAGGCTCCAGACTTCTTACCTTAAATCACAAAACACAACAGCATAAAGATGAGAAGAAGGCTTCATTTCATATCACAGTAATCTACAATGTTCATATTTAATAAGGCTGGGGAATCCAGTAATCTCATGATTCATATCCAGATTCTAAGGCCACGATATAATAAGCACCGCCATACGCATAAACGGTGGACACTGACTCAGCCTTCACACAGAATTCTTGACAACTTTGTCTTTTTTTTGTACAAACAAAATAAAAATAAGGTTTAAAAAAAGCTTTGAAGGATCCTTTAACTCAGGACAGTTAAATTTCAAGCCTTCAGAGATTGTTGGAGTTGTGTCTTTCCTGCTGTTTCTTTGTTAGTTTGATGTTAACTGGGTAACTCCAAGACTTATGAACTAAATAAAAAGACGTTGTCAGGATAGGTCAGACATGGGCCAAGGTGTGATTGATTAAACTGAGCTACTAACTACAAATGTTAATCTATCTACCCGATAAATGGCTATTCATTGTACATATCATTTGCCCATGTACATGCACCTGTGCACCTTGTTTCTTGTTTTTTTTAACCTTGTACATATAACCCATTGTAAATTGTACATTTTCTATTTTTATTTCTATTCTTATCCTAACTTAACTTTCATTTAAATTGTTAATTCCTGCCTTGGGATTTCTGCTTTTTGTCTTGTTTCTAATATAAGATAAACACTGTGTGTATATACTCGGTACTTGGAGGGAGAAGTGAACTAGTACCAAATTACATGTATATCTAACATACCTACCTGGCCAATCGGATGTGGAACCAGGAATTTTCAGGTATTTGTTAACGGTGTGAGAAAGGGCACTTTCCCACATATTTGAAAATAACTCGCTCAACAGTGTTGAAAAAGGCTTCGGCAGAGGTCTGTGCTCTTGCAGCACTTCTAGTTTAAAGTTGGAAGTGCAATATTATCCAAGGTGTATTTTACATCTGCTTTTACTGCATCTGGGACCAAATCAGAACACATCATTGTACTCAGCATGACCGAGCTTAGTGGCCCTCTTTGACCATCTGTAGATTGAATTGTGGCACATCCTGTTTTATAAGGCTGTAATTAGCCTGCTGCCCTCATACCTGATCAACTGTATTCAAGTGAAAAGTTCTGGAAGCTTCCGTCTTTGCTCTGTGAATCACAAAACTTACCCTACCTATCTGCCCCCAAAGTTCATCTTAAATGATGAAAAGAAGCTTCAGAAAAGCTGCTCCTGCAGACTGGAATCTGCTACAGCTAAGGATGGCCTCAATCTCTTTTAAAGCATATTAAAGGCGTTGAACTAAGATGAAGCAGGAGAAGCTTTGACTAAAGATTTCCTGCTCTGATTGGCTAATGTGAGTTTCTGTGTCTGTAACTCTGTAAATGCGCTGCTGCCTTCTTGGCCAGGACGCTCCTGTGAATGTGAATTTAATCTCAATCTACTGGTAAATTAAAGTCTAAATAAAACATAAAGATCAGTTTTGTAAATCCAGCATTGATACACAAATCTGCAGGGAGTATTTGACTGTATGCTGCAGTACTGTTTTCAGCACAGGTCTAATATCTCATCTTTGATTTAGGACAAAGCTCACCGCTGCCCCCCTCATCAGGTCCAGTGTTGGCAGGATATGCTGCAGCAGCTTCGGCCCCCTGGTTGTTTTGTGGGAAAGAGCAAAGCGCTGAGCCCCCCGTAGCCCCATCGTCTTCGGTCCCTCCGGGGGTGAGGGCAGCACTGGCAGGGCTGGAAAGAGAGGAGGGCACCTGGTCCTCTGAACCCTCTACTGGCATGGTGATGCTGCAGCAGAACAGACGAGAAGTCAATCAGGGAGCTCATGAACATGTAAATATCCAGATTTAGATTGTTAACCAGAGGAAAGTCGGACTAACTTCACCATCAAAGTCTCTGAAAATCCCTCCACTGGCTTCATGTTTATTTTAGAATTGGTTTAAATAGTTTTAAAGCTTTACATCCCCTCGCTCTTGCACACATTTCGGACCTTTTTTCATTTTATGTTCCACCTAGATCACAGACGTCCTGGAATAATTCCCTTTTAACAATTCCTCATGTTTCCCATAAAAGCATCACAGAGAGAGCTTTCTGTTTTTATGTCCCGTAACTTTGAAACTCATTACCCCTGGATATTAAAATCAACCTCTCTGAGTGTTTTTAGATGCAAACGTAAGACCCACCTTTTTAATCTGACTTTTCATTTGTATTTGTTTCATTCATGATGTGTCTTTTGTTGTGCTTTGTCATAACTTTTCTGATTTAAAGGAAAATTCCTTGAAAGTTTTATTGTACTTTTAATCATTATTTTTAGGGATGCTCAAAACTGAATTTTTGCTGGTATCTCATATGCTCATATTTCCAAATTCTTTATTGCCAATACCAATATATTTTGTTGAGGGCCCAAAGTCCCCACTTAACTGGTATTGTCTTTTCTCTCCCACAGTTTTTTTCAGCAAGAATCTTTTTTGCTTCTAATGATGGGAGTGAGACAGAGTGGAAAGGCTTGTGAAGGGGGTGAACGAGAGCGTAGGGGAGGACGCTGAAGCACCCCTGTCTCTTCTATAGTTAACTGTCCATTTGGATTGGAAAAAGAGATGAAGTAAGTAAATCAACACTTTAGTCTTTAAGAAATGATACTTTTAATTTGTAATCCGGGACATTTATAGATGATAAAAATAAATTATTATGATACATTTGTACATTTGGCCATTATCACTGCCAAACTATGAGGTATTTATCAACTTCAACTTAATTATTTTCACATGGAAGGCATTATGGAAATCAGGAAAAATTGACATTTTGTATGGATAAAATATTGACTGTAAATATCAGACATATTTCTCATATGTGTGCTTGGTTAATATCGTGCATCCCTCGTATTGACCATGATTTTTACCATGAAGAAGTAACAAGTCCTGAAACTCTGATCTGTGAACCACCCCAGATATTTCTTTTGTTACTTTAATTTTTATTGAAGTTTTCTGTGGTATCATAATGAGAAAAGTTTACATTTCAGTTGTGTGTTTTCCACAATAGCAGCTGTGTTAAACCAAAGACAAAACACACAACAAAAAGCAAAACAAAGCAGTCACGGTTACCAACATCCTTAGTCAAAACGATTTACACATCAGTGATTCCTTAGATATCTTTTATGGTGTCATAAATTGTCAATTTTTCCCAATCTTTTTAAGAAAACATCCTCCTTCAGCCTAAACTGATAGGTCATTTTTTCCATAATATAAATCTCTCTAATGATTTCAAGTTTCACTGGTTTACAGTAGGGGGATCAATCTTGGGATCAATCTTGCACCAATTTTGTGTTATTTCCTTCTTACATGTGGCCAATAGAATTTTGGTTAAGTATCTATCTCTGTCTAAGACACAATGGTTTATGTTTCCCAGGTACATGACTTTACATTTTTCTGGGTATCAAATATCCCAAAATAGTTTTAATCATTCTATGTACATTCTCCCAGAATCTGTTAAGTTTATTACAACCTCAGATATTTTAAACTGTAGAAAAGGTCACCTGTGTGTTTATTTTCCTTCCTCCTCTATCTACACATCCCTTGGTCACTTCCTTAGTTTCCCTTCCTCCTCGACTCTTTGATTAGTAGTTGTTTCCACCTGGGCTCTCGTTAGTTTGATGCTTTTCACCTGCTCACCAGTTATTTACAGCCTGCACTCCCTCTCCCTCAGTTTTTTGGTGCTCACATAGGGCAGCAGGGTAAGATGGTTTTAGCTTCTCCTTTAGTCATTTTTAATTTATCCAACATACATATATCTTTGATGTTTTTTACAAGCTAATATTCCTTTTTTCTGTTTTTATAGATTACCCAGTGTGTTTATAACTTTTGTTATCCCACTCTGTGACCCATTTAATCCTAATTTACCTGTGTAAATACATCTTTATTACACGATATTAAAGTGCACTGGCTGGGCAGTCCAGCTGTACGTATCCATGACAATAATCACAACTGAACTAACTATGTCAATAACCCGTCACCATTTTAATCACCCACTATTTCAAAATGCATCCTTCATCAACACTAACTCTGTACTGTGATTCTGAAGACTGAAATATTCAATCAAGCCACTCAAACACTCTGATATAAGCCAAAATGCATGAACAAACTTATACCGTTTGAAAAATGCTCTAAAGTAGCCTTTTATGGATAAATAATTTAAGTGTTTATGTATTTTTTTAAGTTTAGCAGCTCCTTCTGCATTGAATACTCTCCAGACTGAACATTATTAATTTCTCTTGTATCTTTCATGACTGACAGACTTGATAAGACCATTAAAAAGTGCCTGTATTTTTTTAAATAGTTGTATTAACTCCTGCACTTTAAATGCCAAAGTAATTTGGGCATCGTCATGTTGAATTTAGTGTTTGTAATCTGGAGTATTTATGCTCACCTCTTGGCCAGGTCACTCTTGTGAATGAGATTTTAATTTCAACAGTTATCTGCTAAACCATTTTTTTAAGCTTAGCAATTCAAATAATATCTTAATACAACAAACCTTTTAAGGAGTGCTTCAAGATGCGCGATATTGAGTAACATCCAACATGCTTTTATTTTCACAGTTGACTGCCCATATACCAAATTATAAGACTTAAAAATTGGCAAAGTGTTAAATTAAGTGGTATGATGTGTCCCTACTTATTTCCTTTCTGCCTGGTTTAATCAATGCAGTTTCTTTCTGTTCTTGTTTTCTGACTGTCATTACTCAGTAAATCACCTTGTGCTGCCTTTTATGTAAAATAATATATGGATAAATATGAGTTTATGTATCTAAACATTCTCAAGACAAATTCAGATCGATCCAAATCAGCGACTAAAGTTCAGAGAGCCAGAAGGCAATGGCTTGATATCTTCAGAGAAAAGGTCATGGTGCAGTGAGATGCAAAAATAAAAACAGGAAACATATGAAAAGACAGCTGTGTATAAAAGTAAACTAATAATAAACCGGCTTAGTGATGATGGTTCAGTGATTACAGCTGACAATATGACAACATGAACACATGCAGAGACTTGGTTAATCACGTATACATGTGTTGTTGTATCAAACAGCACGAATAACAGTTTTCTGGTCTAACATTAATATAAAGTCTTCACAACCACCTATTGTTTACGTGTCTGGGCTAGCTGCTATGCTAACCGTTAGCTAAACATCAGCTGTTCGGGTCCTAGCATCATTCAGATTTTCATCAAAATACTAAATAAATCAGAGATAAGTCAGGGTTATTGATACAATAATTGAACAAACCTGAAATGGTTAAACGAATAACCGGTGCCAGAGTGAGGGTATCTGCTAATACTCACAAGGCGTGAGGTTACACAACATCACCAGCAGCAGCAGCCTTCTGTCATTTGTTACCAAACTTCCTGGTTTCCGGTGGAGCAGCGGCGGTGTTGCCAGATCTTGAACAATAAACAAGCAAATATTTTTGTTCGAATAATGGTACTAATGAAATTGATAACGCTAGTCACGGTACATAAGAGGATACAGTATGTATGCATTAAATATGTATACACAAGGGTTCGACTAAAATTAGAAAAAATAAGCTTTAAAAGGGTATCATTGATGTTGGAGTTGTGTAGTCATTTTAAGTTGCCATTTCCGGATGTCATTTAGTGGAATTACAGGTGTACCCCCACTATCACTCTTTTCTTAATTTACAGAATAACCTCTGTAATTAAACTTACACCACTCATGAAAAATGGTTAAAAAAGAAGTGACAGAACATATATTTTTTTAATTTTGGGTGCAGTTCTGGCAGGAACTACCAATGAAAGTTGCCAGGTAATGCAGTCGCTCTCAAAACTGTCGAACAATAAAATTATTTTCTAAACACTGGCGGAAAATGAAAGTTCATTTTAATTAGATAGCTAGATAGACATGTCGGTAATTGGCCAGTATGCTTAATAAACAAACTCCGACCGTAACGTTTTTTAATTTCTCAAAATATTACGTTGACCGACGTGACGCTGACTCTTGACCTTTTCCCTCAGGTGAATCTGTCGTAGTGCAACTGCTTGTGGGGCGGAACGTTCCCATGTGCGTTTCTGTAAAAAAATGTAAGCAAAAAGACCCTTAATGACCTATTATATCGATTGAAAAATGAGGTTCGTGCCAAGTATTTAATCAAGGACGGTAGTGTTGTTTTTTTGTAGGAGCAGCTCGTGCTCAGGCTAACAAATAGCAACAAGATGCTAACGCGGTGGAGACAATCTGTTATCAGTGGGACAGGCTGTGATTAGGAGGTTCACGCCGACAAAAAAAGTCTACAGACAGAGCTCCAGTGATGCTGTAAGTATGACTAAAAACCTGAGGCGGTTTGTCTTTGAGCTGTGTGCCTCCTGGATCATGTTTAGCTTTAACCAGTAGCAGGGTTAGCATGTAGCCGCTAGCTTGAACCATAGAGAGAGAGAGAGAGAGGGGGAAGTTGGCCTATAGTTCACTTAGTACTAAAGTCGGTTTTGCTCACTGTTACATGTCAAAATCTATAAAAGTATATTGTGGTAGAAATGATCTGTGTTATTGCTGATCAAAATTGTTGTTCATACATTTCAGCCCAATACATTTTTATCAGATCTATTAGCAAAGTCAAAGTCGGTCAAACAATTTAAGTGTTTCTGCAGGTTAAACTTGAGGCCAACTATGTTTACAGAAATGAATACAAACTTTACCAAGTACAAAGTGGAAGGATTTCACAAACAGTCATTCAGTAAAAACTAACAATAAAACCTACATAAATCTACTTCCTACGGGATATGAAGAACACATATTTTTTGTTTTGTAACTTATTTTTCTAAACACAGCCTCTAATAACCCTCACCCTTTTCTCCAACGCTACTAACTAGATGTAGAGACTTTAAAACAACAGTGTCCAAAGTATGGAGCCTGTTTTTCCTCCATTTTTTTTTAATGATAGATGACACAGAAATTGATATGGATGCATGATACCATTGGTGTGACATTAACATTGGCCTAAAGTTAAACATCATCATCTGCTGGTATTTACAGCAGATGATATATATAATCCCCACACTGGAAGTTAAATCATTAAAATACACAAATGTATCATAATGCTTCACCTCATCATCTCTGCATGGGTACATTTATATAATCAAGTTTGTTTTTCAAGAGTCGCATGCTTTTCCTGATTTATATCCGTTCTTCAGAGATGGCACATTGAAAGCAATCAGTCAATTTTCAAGTAGTGAAGGCTTAACATTGTTCTCAAAAATGAGTACAGAAATATTGGTATAACCCCAAATAATGCATCCCTATGAAATTATGCTCGTTGTACTTTATTTAGATATTATATTGAAGTGTGCACATATGTTATTTGGACATACAGATATATTATTACAGTGTAAAGGAATGCTGCAATTTTTTCACTAAAAATTTACATAAAGCCTTTTTATCTTATAAAAAAAACATGTAGAAGTCAAGAGATGTGCCTGTGCGAATAATGCAAGGACCTACTGTTGTGAAAGCAGTGAATATTTTTAGTATTTTTATCTTTACACAGTTCTAGGACTTATAAGTTTCAATGTTTCTGTTAGAGGAAAAGTTGAAGGATTTTAACCCCAGGAGTCCTGAGGTACTGAAATGAGAAACAAAGCATTTGATGGAATTAGTTTTTTTTTTTTTAAATATTTTGAATACAAAAAAATGGAACAAATCTGTCTCTCTCTGTGTAAATATATAAGCTCAGTGAAACAAGAATAAAATTCTAATCAAGAAGTATTTTAACAGAGCAGTAAGATGAGCTAATTTGCTCTGCTCTTTCTGTCTGAAGGTCTGATTTACAAAGTATGATGCTCTTGATCTTTCAGCATTGACTTTTGGATATAATTTGTTATCTGCATAGTTTGCTCTTGTTTTATGTCTGAAAGTAAATATGAGTTGACAGCATCTACTCCTTTGCTGCATGGAGCATGTCACTCACTCCCTCTTAGGCAGATCCATCATTAGCCCGACAGTAACAGACTGAAAGTTCACTGGCAACTTCATCTTTTGTGATTTTACACTGAAAAGCTCCAATGTTGCTTTTTAAATTAAGATGAAATACACTAACTTTTATTTGCCAAAGCTTGGTTGAATTTTCTGTAGGTGGGCAATCGTGAACAGAATTTGGACATTAGACTATCATAATTTACTTTCAAGTTTTTAACTATGTTTTGATTGTATAAAGGAGGCATAGGTTTGTGCGTCAGCACAGTTCTATTGTCGCATCATAAAATCATATTGTCTGAATTGTTTGGTGCAGCATGAAGCAGTGAGAAGGAAACATTTGCTTATAATTAGCTGATCTGGCAACCACAGAGAGAACGTAATGTGGCCCTCTGCCATTCTATGGTTCAGTGCCGTCGGCAGCGCCCTCTGCTGGATGATTGCAGCGCAGCCTGTTTGCCACTAGATGGCGCCACGATTTCAGACATTGGTGACAGAAAATGACCTCAGAGGAACTCTGTGCACTTTCCCACTGTAATGAAGAGGTGCTGGACCACATTTTGACAGGTCAGCCACTGTTTTTTTTTTTTTTTTTTTTTTTACATTTTAAGCCTTAATTGATGGGAGAGAGAGGCAGTGGATAGGCTTGTGAATGGGGTAAGGGAGAGAGAGTAGGGGAAAACACTCTTGCAAACTGGCCAAATGATGGATTTGACCCAAGGCTGGCAGAGATACCAGCACTCCTCCCACTTTTTTTTTTTTTTTTTCTGATCAACGCAATCATCATGAGAACCACTTAGACGTTTGAGCCAAAGAGGATTAAAAAGTTTTGTCTGTCAGTCGTGGTTCGTCTGGCTAGACTTTGCATCCTGTCACTTTCAGTTAAGCACATCAGATGTTAAAACCACTGTAGAAAAATCTTATTATTCAGGGTTGTGAAAAACTTCTGCTTTGTCACAAACAACCAAAAACATGACTCCCAGAGGAAGTTTGTTTCAGTAAAGTTAAACTAATAAATAGAGGGCTTAATTAAAATATCCTCTCTACCAGAGCAAAGGCCATCAGACTTTCCAAACAATCATATTTGTGTAAACAGATATTTTCTACTTGAGGATGGATGTTGCTGTCACCCTTGACTCAGAGTGTGAGGGGATGGAGACAGCGCTCTGTTTTATTTGCTTAACAGATAAATTTGGGTCACCTTCAGTGGAACCTCCCCAGAGACGGCAGAGGAGGGAGTTCATCAGAAAAAAGAGTGTCAGTGTTGGAAGAAGACATTTTCTTGAAAGATCATCAATGTGCAGAACTCTGGAGTGGCCAAATCACACAAGGCTGTCTGTGTTGGTTTGAATCCAGAAGAGTTTAAATAAAGATCCGCAGATGGGAGACTGAATAAGTCAAATAAACAACGAAGCTGCTGAAAAATGGGCTGTATTGAGTTTTTGAGATATATATCAGGTTTTGAAATAAAAAAAAACATTTTGCTTTGGAAACTAGGATATGATCATCTTTTATTGATCCTTTGAGGGAAAATTTGGGTTTTGCAGCAGTACAGGGAAGTGTTAATTTTGTTGAGTTATCATTTTGGTCATAGTTTTCATCAGCATCCTTATTATGACTGTAATTAATAAAAACAAGTGCATGTGGACAAAACCTAAAACTACATTGACATTTTATTAAATTAATAAAAACTAGACTAAAATGTCTGACAGAAAATTAATCCAATCAGACCTCATTTCATCATGTAGAAAGTAGAGACAAGTTAGGAATATATCCAATCACAGCTGCTTTAGCTTCATGGTTGTGGGATAAATTGTGGAGCGATCCAATCAGAGCTGCTCTCTTTATGAATTGATATGTTCATGTAGAGCAGGTTCAGTTTGTTGTCAGGTCTGGTATTGTAACAGAGATGCTCTACCAGGTAGCCTAAATAAAGGTGGATGCATTTCACACAGAAGTTTAATTTGTTTCTGTTAAATTACCAGCATTCATTAAAGGGTTATTAGACGTCTCATTTTATTCAGGTTTAAATCATGACTTCAGAAATTCAAGGACATATAAAAATGCGTTACATTTTACACTTCATACTTTAGTTGGCTAAATTTAGAGTAGATTTCAGCGACTAAAACTAGACCAAAATTAAAATGAGATGACTTAATTATGAATAAAGTTCAAATATCTTGTAGGCAAAAGACTATAACTAAAACAAAATTAAAATATGCAGTCAAAATTAACACTGTAATGCACAAAAAAACCCTTTTTGGAATCAAGACCTTCACTGTTTATTTTCTTTATTAATCTCAAACCTAAAAATGACAAAACAAAACAATCAACTATTAGTCAAGTCAACAATAAACATGTACACAGGGCATCTGTGTATGTCCAACAATGAAACTTATACATGTGAAAGCATACACTTAAATGTCACACAATGCTCTGTTTGAGAAGGGACAAAATGAAGCTAATAGCTTATATAGTCCTGCTTCATCCTTACAAATCAGATCCATTACAGATATTTATATACACCATATATACACACCAGATATTATGTCTATCTATTCATAGTTCTATGTTTCATTTAATGTCTGTATATAAACTATTAAAGATTCATTAAGTATTCTATGATTTACACTCTCTTTAGATTATATTGGGTACTTCACATCTTACAGATTTTTATTCAAACTCTCCAGTTCGATGTTTTTGATCCATTGCCCCTTGGCATTTTCTGGAGCACCCTCGGGTTCGACACATACCTTACAATTAGCAGTCCAAGTGGACTGGATCTTACCCTGTCTCCTCATTTGTCTTGTGTTTTTAGTTATCCTGATGAAGCAGCCAACACACACAGTTTTCTTTGTTGTTTTTTCATGTAGGGGAGCTGTAATAAAGAGCAGCAGATAGAAGGATGTATGAGCCACATAAACGATGGAGCTGCTGATGAATCACCTACGATGGGAAACGGGCTGATATGCCCTCTCTGTGTTGTGACTGTGAGGTTGAGCTGCACAGAGGAATGTAAACCTCTCCTCCATCTCCACTCTTCATCTTTGGTTCATTTAAGCACAATTTAACAACTTTTATCACAGAAGCGGGAGGTAAGGCATACATAAATGGCCGTGTTTTTGCACGTCATAATTTTAAACTGAGCAGATAAACCCCATGATGCTCAGAAGATTTAGGAGGTGGCGGAGCTCTCCATCTTTGCTCGATGTGTGTGTGCATTCATGAGTGTGTGTGATGATAAATCTGCTTCTCTGTGTGTGAGGGGTCAAAGATTTATGGGGTGTAGGAGGGTAGAGTGCAAATCCCAGAGGGTGCAGTGGTGCGATGTTAACACGGCTGCTCGGTGCTGCTTTGCATCCTGACGATCACTTTAAATAAATGAGAATCATGGTGTGTGTGGTAGGGCTGAAAGATTTAATCACAATTTTTGACAACGCATTCATGTGATCGCCAAAGCTGCAATTTGTTCAGCGCTCCTGACTGACCCAGGATCTAATGTGTCAACTTTTTCACACATACTATTTTACAAATTTACAGGCAGTTGCATTTTAGAATGGCTCTCAAATGAACAGCTCACTCACAATTGCAAATTAGTTCACTTAAAGGAGCCGATCAAAGGAGTTGACTCGTTCATGAACTGCACATCTCCAACACAGAAGTGCTGTGGTGTCAAAAAGATCATAGAAGAAAATGTAACACAACAAGATACAAAGACAAGCCACTACAAGCACACTGAACTGTTGAGAGTTGTTAAAAAGTTTATCTGATGATTGTAGACAGAGGCAGGCTAACACTACCCATTGACTCCCAGTGGTGGGCAAACTCTGCCAGTCTTTTTCTTCTTACTGAATGGTGTCTATCTGCTTGCCGTGGACACAGGAGTGAGGCAAGACATGGAAAAAAGATGGATTAATCTTTAATAATGATAACCAATTATCAGTAATAGATGATAAATAATGTGTTATGTACTTTTGAACATTGATTCCTTGCTGTTGTCTTGTGAACATTGCACTGAAGCTTGATTTGAGGAAAATAGTGAATCAAATTGAAATCAAAATGCAGTATCTGTCAGAAAAATCACAATTAGATCTTTACCTAAAACTGTTCTGACCTGATGTGTTGTATCTGTTAAAGCCGAGCACGCCTTTACTGTGTGGAAGAAGGTCAAGGCTGATATAGACAGACTTTAATGATCGCAATCTGGGAAATTGTGATCTTACAGGAAAGGAAGTAAATAGCATGTACACACTATAAAGAGACTAATGATCTGAACAAAATACAATATACAATATATGAAATAAAAAAGGCAACAGGATCCACTATAGACGGAAACAAAAACAACAAACACTTGGAATAAACAAAATATGGATATATTGTAACATATTATGAAAATATCGATCAAAATGTTTTCATTTTCTTTATTTGAATGGAGGTATTCCATATGTCTTTATTTTTTTTTCTTGGTAAATAATATTAAAACACATATTTATAAAGTAGGAAGCAAGAGGTTTGGGGCTCAGCTCACAAATTTACATATTCAACATATTGCACTCAGTGGTTTTTATGTGAAGTATGTAAAATGTACCGCTTCACCTGTTTTGACATTCTTAGCATTAGCAAAAGAATCTCCTGAAAAAAGCTTGGAAATGTTACTTTGGCCGATTAGTTCTCCCCTTTAATAACACCAGATGGTATATTTTATATCACTGGAAAGCCTAATTAGTCACCTTTTGCAAAATTAAATTATACCTGAAATACAAAACCTGATATATCTCCCAGCCCTGGTTAGTCCACTCAAGCTTTTAACATGGATAAGTGGGTACGGCTGGTGATGTGGACCAAAAACCACATCTCTGCGTATTTTGTTCCTGAATGGCGTCACACATCAGTGTTTTTGTCTGTTAATAAGTAAGAAATAGCTCTTAACACTGACATGATTCTCAACACTATCTAAATTGTGTTTTGGCAGCATTTCTGCATATTTTAAACTTGTCACTATTTTCTATGTTCCCATTAATACTGTGACATTGTAATGATTTGTGGTACCTTGTGGTTCAGTTAAATATCAATGAACATTTTTATTATGGAGATGTTATTGGATTTTTGCCCATATTTGCAGATGTAAACATACTCTTTTTAGGAACTTGATACAAACTCTTAAAAGCAGTACAGCATTATGCACAGATTATAAAATAGACATATTTCTGTATAATTTTGAATCACTCAGATTTGACCCTTTTTTTTTTTTGCTTTTAATTCATTTCACTTTGCGACTGTTTCTTTAACACTTTATTCGTGTAAACTTTGAAGCATTGGTAAATATATTTTGGGAAAAAAGATGTGATTCCAGTTGATTGTTTTTCATGGCGTTAAAAAGACACGAGTCAGCTTTGATTATGTTTCAAGTGTATGACACTATATGATATAACTATCTGTCAAAACACTCAGATTGATAGAATGAATTGATTAAATTAGTAGTATCCAACACTTTGAGGAAAAAAGGTGGCCCTCAGGAAGTGAACAAAAGGATGTTCCGTATGCCTGTCTATGACTAAGGGAAGCATTTGGCCATTTTATTGACTTTTTTGATGTTAAAAACATAGCTGAGATGCAAAATATTGGATTTTTTTGACAATACTGGGTGTATCTATTTATCCAAATTCATTATCGCAGATACCGCTTTTGATATTCAAATATGCCCTTTTATAGAAGACCACAGAGTCCTTCTTTTCTACAATTTACTGTCTTCATGTTTGAAACTCTGTGTAAAACAGATGGGAATCAAGAAATGAACAGCATTGTTGTTTTTATTTTAGATATTCAGTGATTATCGGGTGGAGCATAGGGCATATAGACTGTATATGTGTGTGTATGTTTTTGTACAACTGATATATTTGCTGTAAATTCAGATGGAAGCTTTTTAATGCAAATACAGAGCAGATAAAATTTCGTATCTCCAAATTGACTTGTAAATCTGATGGCACCTATTAACCTATCCAGCTTTTAACAATCAGCTAGCTAACCCTTAAACATCCCCATTTTAAATACAAAACAAACTCTTCTGATGTAATTTGTTGTTTTCCTACATTTAAAAATGTGTAATAAATAAGAATATGTTAATGTACTTGTAAGAATGTATGTTTTGTCCAGCCTGAGAGCTTAGTGAGGTAAAAGTCTTTTGCCCCCCACAGGTGATCCTTGTTTTATTTTCTACTTTGTGTAGTGTTGTAAGTATGAAGACATTTTTCAGCCGTTATCCTCTCCACCCTTTGATAAGAGGTGTTTTAGTCTGCGTGGCCTTCATCTGCTGCCCAGAGTCTGACAAATAGTCTCAGAGTGAAATCATTTACAAAGAATTTAGTGGGAAAAGTGTTTAATTCTTTTCAGCCATAACATCACAGGGTTTTTTATTTTTACCTCAGATGAACCAGTTACTCAGCAGGTCAAGGATCTGAGTCCAGAATACTCACTCACATCTGAGTCTTTGGTTATGATCAGCTGTTTCCTTTGTGTCGTCTCTGATTTCAGAGAGTTTCCTTTCTCTGACAATTTAATGCCCTCTCTTTATTTTATTTTTTGTTTTTCAGTACCCTCTGCTATCTCCAAAATAAGACCCGGTGTTTTAATTGTGAGAAGTAGGGAGATGCATTCCAAGGAAAATTACTAATTAAAGTCATTTACAATTATTCAGATAAAATCTAAATTTTACAGCTGGACTGGAAACTGCTATTTTGGCTATTGTATCAAGCAAAGAGACTTTTTTTTTAATGCAGAGTTTATTCTTGGCAAAGGTGATCAGTAAACTTAACTGCACTGTGCATAACATCTCAAGTTATGTAAAGCCACATTGTACAGAATTTTTTTTTAAGAGGATGTATCTTGTAACGCCTGTAGGCCTTTAAAGAGCTATACACCTAGACAAGATTCGTTTGACTGTGCATGCAGTAATAAGGAAAATACATGGAGAGCTTCAACCACTAATTAGCTTAGCTCAAACACTGAGAATCAATGGGTAGTGTTAGCCTGCCTCTGCCTACAGTCATCAGATTAATGCTTTAGCAACTCTAAACAGTCCTGTATGCTTGTTGTGATTCGTTTATTACCACGTCATTTTACATTATCATTTATCATTGTTTGTTCCTCTACTTATGATGAGGAGTAACAGGAAGACAGAGGACCTGAAGGAGCAGTAGCCATGTATTATGTTTTTTCATTATTTGCATAGATTTATTTATATTTTTGTGTTGTGTCTATCTTTTTATATATCTTTTTATCTGTAATGACTAACTGCTTCTAAATCTCAATTTCCCTGAGGGAGTTTTTCCCAGGGGGATTAATAAAGTACGATCTGATCTAATCTAAACAGAGACTTTGTTTTGTTGACATACTTCTAGGGTGGTTTGGGCTAGAGATGTGACATTCAGAATTGAGTTGAGTCTTGAACAGATATTTTAAGTGAAATGATGAAAACCGATTCACAGTTTTGAGTGAGCAGTTAATTTATGAGCCATTCTCAAATTTGTGGGAAATTTGCATTTAAGGATGGAGCAACTGAGTCGGTTCTTATCTACATTTTCATCTACTGCAGACTCACTTCTAATGGCCCTTTTCCACTAGCACGCCTTGGCCCTACTCTACTCGGCCCTACTCGATTTGCAGCATGTTTCGGCTCGCCTGGTACCTCTTAAAACAAGCTAGTTTTAGTACCTACTCCGCTCTGGTTCTAAGCGAGCTGAGTCGATACTAAAAGATGACATCACCGACTGCCGGCTACTGATTGGTCAGACAATGTCGACATCGATGAGTCGTGAGCGTGACGACCTAGCATGCTAGCGGTAGCTACCATTAGCTTCCCCTCATACGTCTTTTCTTTGCAGCTCGATTGCTCTCGTCCTCAGCTTCATTCTGTTGTACAGCTTCCAAAACTCTCCTGTGCTTCTCAAGGAGTATTTCTTCTTGCCACCTGCAGCCTTCTTCTGCTTTCCTTTTTTACTCAGTTTGTGACAAAAAGCCACAGATTGTTGTGTCACGCTCAAAATGACTTCACCGCAGAGCCGCTCTGTGTTTACAGCGACACTGCACCCCGTTGGGCAGGCGACTGGGGCCAATGGAAAAGCAGCACAAGGCGAGCAGAGTAGAGCTGGGTAGAGTAGAGTAGGGCTAATGGAAAAGGGCATTAAGAGTTGAAAGAATGATGTCTGACAAATGACAAAAAGAAACAAAAAGTCGCCATATCACTATGAAGCAGAAATGTGCTGTATATAATCCACCATATGTCAACAAATACAATGCATCTGAGTGTAAACCTGCAGGTAAAGTAACCACACTGCAGAGTAAAGCATAGCACTTTTGTTTTATATTTTTTTGACAGACCACTTCAGTCCTCACAGTGACAGGAGCAGAATCATGTTTTTTCAATCACCGACTGCTTAAATCAACATGAGAGAAGCATCATGTTTTCAACATTAATAAATCCTCAAACCAAACTGTAATTGAAGTGTGTGTGGCCGTAATGTCAGTATTAATGTCTCCCACCTGTTCTTCTGACCCACTTGTGTCTGACAGTAATTTAATGTGCAGGATGCTTTTCTGTGCGAGTGTCCGATCTCTGCCGTGCCACCGTAGATCCTGATTAATCTGCGAGTTGTTTCATCAACAGCAGGTGAGTGTTTATGTGCTCACGGGCACAAAACCACACAGCAGCTGTACTAATCTTGAGAATAAGTTTCAGAGGTGGGCCGTCCAGGGTGTTGAGCTCAAAGTGATTGGTTTAATCATTATCACCTCCATAATGTGTTTCCCAGAGTGTGTGAATTCATCTGCATGAAAATTACCTGCTGACCAGGGTTAACTTGGTTGACTATTTTCATCAACAACCTTTTTTCCCCTGATGAAAACTTGACAGTTACTAATTAAAACAAGTGGAGAAAGTAGGGACGAGTTAGGAATATATCCAACCACAGCTACTTTGGTTGTGTGGAAAGGTTGGATGAGTTCAGAGGGACATCCAATCACAGCTGCCTTAGCTTGTGGTGGTGGTGGAATAAGTTGTAAAGCGATCCAATCAGAGCTGATCTCTTTATGAATTGATATACCGTAAAATACCAAATAAGGGCAGAGTTCCAATCAATCACCTGGTCCCAAATAAACGCTGGGACCAGTACATTTTGACAAATAGACGCCTGTTTCGAATAAACGTCGGGTGTAATTTATTCGGCGCAGCTTACGAGCTTCGGTCAAAGTTTACAGAACACATATGCGAACGCTGAGCTAACAGCTGACAGTTCACTCTTGAAAAGAAACGTGATCAGACTGTACCTTAACAGTCCACATGGTTTATTTGTCTCTCTGGACGGTCTGTTGGCTTCTCCTCCTTCTGTATGTCAACAAATGCAGGTTGGTCTGAGGCGCTCTGTTTCACGACAGTGAAGTTACGCTCAACATCCACAGATACCACTAAAGCGCAGAAAGCTGGAATCTTACAGACTAGGCTTTACGAATTCAAAGAAGAAGACGTTGCCACTGCCGCTTCATGTTTTTTGCCTTTAGCTAATGTCAAGAAGCCAGTCGCGTCAGTTAGTGGTACACTGCTGCTTATCTCCATGATCTTAACTTGACTACCAGTTGTTCCTTACCAGTTTTATTCATTATCGTTGATACAGATACCGATATTTCTGGTCAGGAGCACAAGCTCTGTGCTTACTGAATTCTGTTTCTTTCAGTGTTGGAGTATATTTTTGGGAGGCGCAGAAGTTAAACAAGAAAAACAGCATTTAACTTCAAAAATGAAACCATTGATTTTCAGGTGTACCCAGGCAGTAATGAGAAGGTGCGTTAGTTTTTTGCATCTGTGTAGTTTGCTGATGTACTGAATTTAGCTGATATGTGTGGCCGATATATTGGCTGTACATATCTGTAAAAAATTTAGATTGACCAATACCAATACTTAGCTTTTTAGGCTGATTTCGGCAAATATCTGCATCCCTACTAAATTTTGACTTGAACTAAAAGATATTTCAGGTGAAATACTAAAACTTAATTACCAAACTTAATTGTTCGTATTGGGACAAGGAACAAATGATTAGATTTTGGGAGTGATCCGGATCACTGCCTGGATCTACAATGATGAAAAATGTGATTTACGCGAATAACTACTGATCCTTATGAATCCAATTGCTGATGGTATGTTTTCATGGTCAAGGAATCTAAATATTTAGATGAAATAAAGGGAGGACTAATATTTATGGTGAAAACATACACATCTGAACACATCTTCTCAGCCGACCTCTTCAGTCAGGATTGTAAGCCTGGAGTTCAAACAGAAAAGTGAATTTAGCCGACCTCAAACACAGCTGGAACAAACCACAGCAGAGAGATTCAGGATGAGGCCTGTGTGTCACTGTGACACGTCACCAGCAACCACCACGACCACAGTGTGGATGCAGTTCTGTCTGTGTGTATGTGTATGTGCGTTTGAGACAGGTCTTGTGTTGAGTTTGAGCCTGGGCATTCACAGCTTTAGTGGTATAAATATAGCCCTGGCTTGAATGTGGCTTGTGGAGGACTCAGTCAGTGATAGCTGTGGACCACAACAGTGGGATCAGGACTGTTCTGGTGATACACAGTGGCAGCAGTGCCCTGACATGGAGCAGGGTCTGAAACACAAGCTGACATAAGCAGAGACGGCAAAGTGAAACAGATGTAGAGATGGCTGTAGATCAGCGGCTTTACATCCTAAACTGGAGCCTTAAATCACCCTGTGGCCACTCTCATGATGGATGTGCTGGTTATGCTTCATGTAGGAAAAAACAAAGGTTCATATTCGAAGTCCAGGAACTCAGGAATAGTTTTGTTGTTTCCATGGTGGAAGAGATGGAAGGATTTGTAGTTAGATGCATCCATCCATCCATTTGTTATCTATACTGCTTATCCCTTTCAGGGCCTGGAGCCTGTCCTAGCTGACATTTCATGAAAAGCAGCTACACTTCTCTGTCATCAACTCTTTATGATTCTTTTAAATTTTCTCACTATCATTAGCTGTTTTTGGAGGTTGTTTATGCCCAAGGTGTATGCGGAGCTCCCACTGTGCCTTGCTCTTTGTAGCCTTTTCACAACACTGCATTGCACTTTGAATTCAGTCATGAGACCAGTGTGGCATTGAACACTAGGGGGCGATACAGGACCCCTTTGTGGTTTTCCATCTTGTCAAAGCTACTGGAGGACATTTGTGAGTCATAGAATAAATTAGAAATCAATTTTAACTGCAAGTTTAAGGCATTTTAGACTAGGGAACCACATCTGTTTGGTTCAACATTGTTATCGGCCGATATCAACCATTTTTACAGACATTCATCCGCAAATTAAAGCCTGATATCAGTTTGTCGATATTTGTTGTCATGCCATTTTAAAGCTGACGTGGCTTCTGTCTATTGATTTTGTTAGTGTTTCTTATTCAGGGCAGTGCTATGGAGTAGTGAGAGTGCCAAATTATAAAAAGAAATCTATAAAAGAATAAATAAATGAATAATATAAGAATCCATAAAAGAAAAGGCTAATAAAAGTAGAAATATAAAGACAAATAAAAAAAAATAAGTAGAAAAGTGCTTAATAAATAAATAAGTAAATAAATAAATAAATAAAGTAGCTATATAAAGTGATATTAATCAAAAAATAAACCCTTAAAAGAAAAGGCTAATAAAAGTATAAATATAAAGACAAAAGTATTTAAATCACATTATAATGTCACTTTAGAAGCAAAGGAAATATGCACAGTAGGAATGTGGTTGTGTCACAAGCACAGGAGGAATCCCAATCGAGAAGAAACATGGCGGCGGAAAACTTGACAGAAGAACTCGTCAAATTAGAGAACAACATAATTATGACGGAGAATATGTTTTGGGGACGGTAGAGGATGTAATGGAAAGTGCTGGTACTATGTGTGCTTAGACCCACACAGACATCGATGAGCTCGTGTGGCGAAATCTTGAGAATGTAAACAAAGCATAACCCGACATATTTGTCCTTCTTCCTTGATTGGGTTCCTTCTGCACCTGCTTATTTCCTTCAAAATATGCGCAGTAGGAATGTCGTCGTGAGCAGGCGCAGAAGGACCCAATCGAGGAAGGACAAATATGTCGGGTTATGCTTTGTTTACATTCAAGATTTTGCCACACGAGCTCATCGATGTCTGTGTGGGTCAAAGCACACATAGTACCAGCACTTTCCATTACGTCCTCTACCGTCCCCAAAACATATTCTCCATCATAATTATGTTGTTCTCTAACTTTGACGAGTTCTTCTGTCAAGTTTTCCGCCGCCATGTTTCTTCTCGATTGGGATTCCTCCTGTGCTTGTGACGCAACCACATTCCTACTGCGCATATTTTTCTGTGCATATTTCCTTTGCTTTTAAAGTGACATTATAATGTGATTTAAATACTTTTATTTATTTGTCTTTATATTTATACTTTTATTAGCCTTTTCTTTTAAGGGTTTATTTTTTGATTAATATCACTTCATACAGCTACTTTGTTAAGCACTTTTCTACTTATTTTTTTCAATTTGCCTTTATATTTCTACTTTTATTAGCATTTTCTTTTATGGATTCTTATATAATTTATTTATTAATTTATTAATTTATTCTTTTATAGATTTATTTTTGTAATTTGGCACTCTCACTACTCCATACAGTGCAAATGATCAGTTAAAAAAGCTGATTTTATTACATCAGACATGCTTGAAATATTGGCGTTGTGGGAGAATTACGTCAAAAAAGTAACTAGGAAAACAGTAGCAGCATTGTTGTCTGCTACAACGATGATACCACATAAGTATCAGCATCGGTCCTGGTTTTAACAATCTGTACATCACTACTTTGGACTAGTATAATGCCATAGATTGATATTTTGGTTTTTAAAAAGGCAGTTTTTTTTATCAGGACGTCTCTTAAAGGATAAGTTTGGTTTCTACAGCTTTCACATTGTTTATAGAATGAAGTAGATCAATATACTCACCCAGAAGGCTTTCCTGATCCAAACAGTGCTTCAGGAGATATTTAGATCCAAAATCGAGTGGCGGACATCCGTATAATGGTAGCACACAGGGCATGTATAGCGCCGCTCCTAAAACTGCATTAATCGTCCAAAAACTCATTAGTTTCACCAATATTTCATCATGGTCCGCTCGGGCTACTCCTCCATTACAGTCTGTGTCACTCCAGACATGTCTTTGTAACTGTACTGACCTCTGAACTGAAGAAGAAGAATGTTTGCCTCCACATGCGCAGTACTCTCTGGAGAGCTGTTCTTCTCTTTGCCTCCGTGTCCTCCTTTCGATGAGCTCCTCACCTGTAAACTCTGGCTCGAAACTGTAAGGACATCCATCATATTCAAAGTTCTCCTCCACAACATCTTCATCCGATAGATATTCATCCATTTTGCACAAAAGTGGAAGAAGAAAGTTGTTGTGTAGCCGACGGTCTTCCCCTGAATCAATGAGCGCATGTGTTCTTCTTCAGTTCAGAGGTCAGCACAGTCACAAAGACATGTCTGGAGCGACACAGACTGTCGTGGAGGAGTAGCGTGAGCGGACCATGATGAAATATTGGTGAAACTAATGAGCTTTTGGACGATTAATGCAGTTTTAGGAGCGGCGCTATTCATGCCCCGTGTGCTACCATTATACGGATGTCCGCCACTCGGTTTTGGATCTAAATATCTCCTGAAGCACTGTTTGGATCAGGAAAGCCTTCTGGGTGAGTATATTGTCCTACTTCATTCTATAAACAATGTGAAAGTGATACAGAAATCTGAAACCAACCCAATTAGATTTGAATCTGAAAATATTAATCATCCAACTGAAGAAAATGACCCATCACATGTTAAAATGTATTTTAGAATAAAAACTGGATATAAAATATTTTATGAAAAATAAAAGCAAAAGTGTATTTAAAGAGACTGTGAGGAGTTTTTGAGTAATTACAAAAAAGTCTCACTTTTAGACGTATGCCTGATCGAAATACCCACTTTAAGATGAGTTTTATAGCATCTGAATAGGTTATCTATAAATGCTATTCTTTAGCCTTCCGTTCGGGTCGGACAGGGCTGGACTGGCCTGGATACTCAACTTTGGGGAACCAGACAATTAAAATTAGAGCAAATTTATATTATTTTATTATTTATATTACACGTCTGAGAGCGCCGGGCTGTAAGTAGCGATTTTTAGCCGTCTACAACTACGATAATAACTTTTCCCCGCATTGCTTGTCGTCACACATCAAAAACTACCGCTACGTAACTAGAAAGAGATACATTACCTCGTGGCTTTGCATCCTGTAAGTTGTTGAAAAAGAACTTGTATAGCAGTGCAGAGTTCCGACAAAGATCCATGCAGCATTTACCACAACAAACAAACACACTTTGGTTTCACGTCTCCGGTGCGTTCAAGTTGTAGTCAGAAGTAGGAATTTTGAGCTCCGAGTAGGAAACTAAAACTGGAACGTCCCCAGAGGTCTGAATTTCCTACTGGGAACTCGGTGAAACCTCGCCACCCCGAGGTGTCAGTCAAAGATGGATGCCCCCAGTGTGAACAGTTATTTAGCTCCTGTAATAATCAGTTTATTTGCACTTCTGACTGGGGTGTGTCGCTCTAGATCAGCTGTATACATAGTATTGTTAGATTTATATTTACAAAAATGCTGCCATAGTGATAATCACATTCTTCATACAACAACGCAGGGCGTGCTAACAACAGCTAACAATAGCCTGGTAGATCGGCATGTTTTTTTCTGACTTTAACTGGAACGCCGATAAGTCGGAGATGATGTCACTCCCATTTCCGAGGTTACTGGAACGCAGCATTACGCCGGCGATAAATTCTCCTCATAGCACCTTTAAATGGGAAAAATGCCCCTTGTATGTTTTTTAATTAATGCAGTTTTTTTTAAAATTGGAGAACAAAATTAAATTTCCGTTTCATGGTTAATTTTTCAGTCTTTTTTTTTTTCCAGGTTCCAACACTTTTGGCCTGGATTCAGCTCCTTACTGTCAGATTATATTTTTTAGAGATCATCAGGGCTCATAAGTGTTAAGTCCACATTGATCACCGATCCTCAGGAGCTCAGTGTCACACCTTTGCTCAGCTCCTCTAACGGTTTGGTCCGTTCGCTGACATAAAGATGTTACCATCATCAGCCTTCGTCACCATCCCTCTTCCCTCGAGCACCTCTCTGTCGTTACGCTGCCTCATATCTTTATTCTCATAACAAACAGCAGTAGTGTGTACATCGATCCTTCTCAAACCGCACAAGAACCGAGCCTCAAGGTAAATTAGTGCTGACAAAATCCATCACTCCACTTTGGACCTCTAACACTCACTTATTCTTTCTCACAACTTAAATGTTTCCAAATGTCAGATGCAATAGCGCTCGGATTCTGACTTGTTTGGCTGTGAGCGGTGATTTTCCATGCCTTTCAACGCGAGCAGTCAGAGTCAGATTCTTCACATTTCTCTGCGCCGCTACCCTGTGGTGTTCGATAGGTTTGATGCTGTTCAGCCCACATGGGACACATCTATAGAGAGCACTTGAACGGCTCTATTGTTTGTTGTGCGTTTGTTCTCTCTGCTTAATGAAGACCATGTGTGGCATCATCACAAATTTGTGCTGCTGAAAACACACAACTTTTACTGGGGGACCTCTGCACTCCAGGGACCCGCCCACTGGGCAATTAGCTTCATGGGCATTAAAACGGATTAGCTGTGGAGGCGAGTGATGGAGCGCAGAGCAACAGGAAGGGAAGGTGATGAAGTGCTGAACCAAGATGCAGAGGATTCGTGGTGAAGAGGGAAGAGTGTTGCAGGGACAAATTTACTTTTTTTTTAAGGCCACCCATTTTTGTCTGGCTTTTACCTGATGTTTGTTTTATTCTCTTAGGCCTGGACCACACAAATACTAGGGCTGAGATGGTACGCTTTTAGATTTTTTGCAATTTTTTAGGTGCTGATTCAATTTAAATTGCGATATTACCAATGTTTGCAATCTTTAGTTAGCTTTTTTTAACACCAGCGAAAAAGATGAACAATGATGATGCCTACATACTATCTCAGGAAAAATACACATCACATGTGAGTTTGTTTTAGGATTTATTCAGCAATACATTTTGAAGCATTTAAATTTGGGAAAAAAAAACGATTTTTGAACAAAAAAAATCAATTTAAAAATCATCAAACAAAAAATCCAGATACTTGTGTGAATTGATTTTTTTCTCCCACCCCTAACAAATAAAATATATTCCTAAACGCACATAAACAAATATTTTAAAGCGAATAAAAAAAAGTGGAGAAACAAAAAAATATCTGGTTGAATGGATCCATGTAAGGATGTTCAACAGAGCTGGTGTTGACGCGGTGACTTCAAGTGCCTAGCAACAAGCTACTGTAGCAACGGTTGTAAACAACATCAACAATGGCAGACATGTACCACGCTGTCTCTGTGCTTTGCATTGTTTGTCCTCATTAAAGCTCTACAAATGACAAAAGACTGTTTTATTTGCTTTTTTTGCCATCTTCTTCCAGTAACTTCCGCTGATTTGGTTAGACAGTTAGTCTGCTTCTTCCTGTTTTTGACTGCGCTTGCTCATGTTCTTCTTGTGTGGTTTTCACATTTTGCTAACCTGCCACCTATCAGCCAGACATGGCATTGCAGGCTTCAGAGGCGATCGTTTTCAGTTAGGACAGAGATATTTCAGTGGTGTGTGGACAGTTTTTTTTGTTTTTTTTAAACGAGGATGGAGATATCCTGTTAAAAAATATCCATATACGTGAAATCCAGGCCTTAATCTCCAGTTTTTTTTGTTTTTTTTTATCATATTTTAGTGTCTGTTACTATTTTGTGTTTTCTTTCTTCTTTTAGTTTGTTGTCTTTATTGATTGTTTTAAGACTTTTTTTTTTATTTTAATCAACTTTAAGTGCTGTATTACAGTGGCCCAGCAGGTAGTGCACATGCTTCACAGTAAGAGGGTCATTGGTTTGATTCCCAGGCTTGGCGGGGCCTTTTTGTGTGAAGTTTGCATGTTTCGTCGCATGGAGGATGTTTTCTTTCAAAATTTGGACCCCTTAGTACCATTCAACATCTGCCAAAATCAACCTGCGTATTGTTGCTGGCCATGTCCATACCTATATGACCACAGTGAACCATCTTATAATAACTTTATTTATTCATATCGCACTTTTTAAAACAGAAGTTTACAAAGTGTTTTGACATACTGTCAGGAACAACAAGCTATAAAAGCACAAAAACTATAGTACAAGGGAAGCAACTGGTTCTTCAGGCGTCAGGTGACGCTCAAAGGCCTTTTTCATATGTCATAAGAATTAGGATTGTCCTGATACAACTTTTTCACCTCCGATACGATGCCAGTTTATTGCAGCCTTGAGTATTGGCCAATACCAATATCGATCCGATATCAGCAGGAATCATACAGACTTTTATTACTGATTTTGTAGTATTTACTGTAAGAAAAGGCTTGATCAGGTGAGATTAAACTCAAACAGAGAACAGTAGTCAGCAGTAGTAAGTATGGGAAAAACTGACCCATTTTTTTAACCAATGAATTAAATAAATTTAACCTTAAACATAAGAATATACCACAATAAAATAAAATAAGTGAAAAATAAATTAGAAGACCCTGAAAAGTGAACTCAAGAAATCCAGTAAAAACAAAAAAAAAAACTTAGTTTAAATTGCAATATAAGCACTGTGTTTAACTTAAACTTAAGCGTATTCTACAACTAAATTAAATAAATAAATAATTAGAATGGACTACTTGTATCACAGTGCTTGTATCGGATATTTTAGATGCAGGCCGATATAATCCGGTCTTTGTTTTTTTACTGATATCGGACCAATTGCAATATCGGATCAGGATATCCCTTATATGAAACTAGACAATACAAGAACCATGCAACATAAAATGAGACCATGAAGACTAAAATAAAAGCTAGAAACATGAACTCAGTAAGAAAAGTAAAGAAAAGACAATAAAAGATGACTGAAAGCAAAAAAAAAAAACAGGACAGCTAATGTAAAAATATAAAATTATAATGATATTTAAATTATAAGAATAATAAAATAATGATGAGCAAGAGATGAAACAATTAAAAAGGCTAAAAAGCCATCTATAAAAAGATTAAAGATGTAGAAAAGGTGAATCAGAGTTTAAATGAAGTAAATGCATTAATATATTAACATAACATAGAAGATGAAAATAAAAAAAGATGGACTTAAAGTAGTGGGAGGTACAAAGATAAGAGCAATACTGACACAAAAGGCTAAAAGACGGTGAAGCCGAAATAAGATAGAGATGAAATCTATGACTGTCTGACTAGTGCACCGTGAACCAAACTCAAATTTCCTCCTTAAATGTGACGAGTCAACTACTCCAGGAGCCTCGACAGTCAACAGACAGTACTGTTGTAAACCTGACAAATCTGTAGAAACTGCTTAATGCCATCGTGTCAATATGGACCAAAATCTCTGAAGCATGTCTCCAGCATCTTGGTGAATCTCTGCTATGAAGGAGTAAGGAAGCTCTGAAGGCAAAAGGGAGGCTAACTTTATATAAGCCAGTCTACTGTACCTGATAAAGTGGCCAGGGGATGTGTATCATCTGGTATGGCTAATTGTATTTCCCAAAAACTGTGCTCAAAAGACTGTAAACATTTTTTAATACACTAAATCTAAAATTTTGGGCTAGAAGGTTGACCTGAAGGCATCACTGAGAAAGACTTTTTCATATTTGATAAAGCTTAAGTTGACCTTAAAGGTTTAAATTGTCTTTTCCGGTCAGAGTGTTGAGACACACTCTGGATCTTCTGGGAACAGGATGCAGCTCAACTCTTCCTGCCAACTCCACACTTAAACTGTGTACAGCAGACCAAATCCCTCGAGTGTTTTGACAGAGTGTCAAGGAAAATGAGGAAAAAAGAGAGGGATGAATTACAGCAACAGCAAATATTTTGGCTAGTTCACACTAACTTTCTATTCTACAGTTGATAATTTGAAGAAACCCTCTGTAAAAGATCTTGTCTGGATTTGGGACCTGCAAAATTGCAAGAAGTCAAATTGAGAGTTTACCATCAGTTTTTTACAGGCAAGAAAATTGTGATGTTTGAGATGATAAATGTTGAACTTCAACACATTTTATCCCTTTTCAACACGTTTACACAGGTCCCAGATGTTGCTAAAACATGTTATTTGCCCCAAAACCCCCTCATTTATTTGATTTTTGCATGCCTGTTTGCATATAAAAATCATAATAGTCCTTTGCAGAAAAAATATTATAACCTTAATTACCTCCAAAAAATATATAAGGCCCAATTGAGAACAAAAAATTACAAAATTCAGAGTGTGGTATGTTTTGATGCATAATTTGAATTTCACGGGTGCCACATTGAAATTTAAACTCTGTTTCAGTCCTCCTTAGAACAGTCTGTTTTAATATGTATTGTAAAAATATAGATATCTCGCAGTGAAATATTGATACAGTATCACTGGTAAAAACATTGAAATGCAAAGCGGGATATTTCTTCTGATTACACTGCAGATATAATTTGTGAAATGAGTAAAGATAGAATATGCTAAGACACTCAACCTCATGCCTGAACTTATGATGTTAATGTTTTCTTCAACACTTGTGATTGCAACATATTTCTGCATAATCAAACAGAAGTTCAATAAACTGGACAGGATCAGGAGGTGTGAAAGCAGGGCACTACACCTCCAGGAACATTTCATAACCACATCAAAAGTTTATTTCATGCTGTTAATTGTTGAGGCTCATATTGTGATAGTGATTAATCTGTGATTACTTGCTGTTTTCTGCAATTAATATTTCATGATAACCATAATAAACATTGTGGAAACCTGTCCTGGTAGCCAAAACCAAAATTGGAAGTTCAAGGCTCCCACCATTGTGAATATTTTGTGTTTAATAAACAGAAATTTAAAACAAGCCTTTCCACATCCACACTGTCTTAACTGCACGGATACATCGCCAGCATTTTCTGTCCCTTTTATTTTCTTCACCTTAAAATTTAGCTTTATTGTTGCCCTTTCTCAGGCTTTTGTAAGATAGATTGGACCATGGAAAAAAACAGAAGTTGATGGGCATAAAAAAATGACCAAAAAATACCAAGTGCATTTGTAGCTGACAGAGAAATGTCAAAAAATAAATAAATAGCAAGAAAAGAATATGAATATGAAACAAGCAATCCAACAACAATTAGGAGCACAGATATAAACCAAAACCAAATCTTTTGTTAAATCAGGCCCAATAAGAACTTGTATAATAGGCCATGAAAACCAGCTGATCAAAAAACAAACAAACACAGAATTGATATATTCATGTAGAGCAGGTTCACTGTTTGTTGTCAGTTCTGGTATTGTAACTGAGATGCTCTGCCAGGTAGCCTAAATAAAGGTGACTGCATTTCACACAAAAGTTTAATTTGTTTCTGTTAGTATATGCATTCAAACTTAACTAACATTCAGTAAAGGGTTATTAGATGTTTCATTTTATCCAAGTGTAAAACATGACCTCAGAGACTGACTTGACTTGCATTTCATATTAGTCGACTTAAATGACAGTAGATTTCGTTGACTAAAATATTGTGAAAAAACTAGAAAAAAATTAAAACAATTTAGATGGCTAAATTATGACTAAAACCAAAAGACATTTTAGGCAACAGACTTAAACTAAAGTGCTGTCAAAATTAACTGTTACAGAAGTGAGATAAACAGACAGTGTGCTGAATAAAATGACACACTGACCTGCTGTGTAAGATGAAAAAATGTCTGATTCTGCATAACTGAGACTTTCTGACCATCTCTTTGTAAAATGGTTTGCTGTGATGTTGTCTGTCTACCAAAGCTGGACTAAAACCGCTCATTGATAATAGGCAGAGGGGTTTTTGTCTCATGACCTTGACCTCAAGAGGACTCTTTGTCCATCCCCCTGTTTCGTCTGCCCCCCTCTCTGTCTGATGCCCTGATGATTTACACCAGACCTGCGGTGTGTAGACCATGGCCGTCGGGCAGCTCCCAGCTTCATCAGGCCTTTGAGCTTTTGATTTATTCCAGGGTAAAATCACAGGGTGTTGAGCCCGGGCCGGGCGCCCCTCATGGCCGAGGAGCTGCTCTGGGAGTCATAAATTAACCCGCAGCTTTGTTCGCCACTCAGGCCTCTGCTCCAGCCTTCTGCCACACTTACCCTCTTTGTCCCCATCGACTTGGCCCCTGTCCTCACTCAGCATGATTACACGCCACGCAGAAAACAGGACAGCGGGGCATGTGGCAGTCACTGCAGCTATGACGAAAACTGGAAGGACTAACGAGCCTCCTGACTTTCCCCAGAGACTTTAAAGCAGAGAAACCCCATCAGGCTTCACACTTTCAGCTTGTGTTTGTTGTGATTTTTTAAGATGTATTGACATGTTTTTGAATGATAAGTAAAAAAAAAAATAGATGGTTGACAATTGAACCCACTCACAGTAATAATAAATGTAATAATAAACTTTATTTATATAGCACTTTTTGAAACAGGGTTACAAAGTACTTTACAGACCAAAAAAATCTTTTTAAATATTAATAATAAAAAATAATTCTAATAATAAAATGATAATAAATTATTTATAAATAGTAAAATTGATAAATAATAGTTAAAAATAATAATAAATACTACTAATAAAAAATAAGTCAGTGTTTTCAGTGTTTAAGTGTTTTTTATGTAAGTTTTGTTTGTTGTTGAAGCCTTGTCAAAAGAGAATATCTGTCACTGTTGGAGACGGGCACAAAAGTAGTGCTGTCAGACGATTAAAAAAATTAATCTAATTAATTACCAGATTTAGAATTAATTAGTCTAATTAATCGCATTTGATCTCATATCTGGTTAAAGTACCCAAATAAAAAATTTGAATTCTAGGATATTATAAAATTGTAGTGCATGACTAATCAAATGAATACATTAAGAAGTGAAGATTTGTAAATCCACATTTTTATTGGTGACTAAATAAAACCAAAGTCAGGGCAACTTGTCCAGAAAATTCTAAGCTCAATCAGGCAACTCAAATTACACTTTAAGTGTGTTTCATAAATCAAATTCAAAATAAGAAAAAGGTCGAGGACATCCAGCAAAACAATTAGGCCTGATGCATTATTAAAGAATGTAGTACAAATACAGATAAATAAATTCAAAAATAAAATAAGACTAAGTCTTAAATATGCCATTCCTGTTGTCACCTGGGCTTTGTTTGGTTTGACTAGAGACGCATGTGTGAAGTGACGTGCCACTGCCATGTACGGGTCCTCCAGCTGGACAATATCAAAATGTTTGTGTGCGATTATTAATCTTGCGATAGATTTTTATAACACATGAATTTGCGGTGTAATTAATTAATCTAAATAATGTTCTAAAGTGACAGCCCTACACAAAAGTTCATCAATCATCCATCTGGCCATGGAATATTTATTTGCACATATTTAAAAGAAAGTCAAAGCTTAAAAAGTGAGTAAGTTCAAATCACGTGTTCATGTGAGGTAAAGAGCTAATGCCCATTCAGCAATCCATTCACCCATCCACTGTTGAATTAGTTTATCCATGCATGTGTCATTGATCCGTCCGTCTGTTCATTCATCCTTTCATTTGCCTGTCTGTTTATCCATCCCTCTGCCAGTACATCCATCTATTTATCCATCTATTAATCCATTTATCCATTTATTAGAACACTCATGTAGTCATCCACTCATCTGTCTGTCTGGTCATACATCTTCCTGTCTGTCAGTTCATCCATCCGTCCATTTGTTCATCTGTTTATCCATCAATTAATCCTTGTTTAGTTTCTGCTGATGTGGTGAATCAGGTGTTACTTTTTTGTCCTGACAGATAGTTAGATCAAAGTTCATAGATGTAACACAGTACAGAAAAAAATGAGATCTACACAATATATCAGAAATCTGCTAGATAATACTGGGATATATTTTTGTTTCATATTCCTCTGCCCCAGCAGTCTCTGGATTCAAGGCAATTACAGGCAGAAATAACCGCTTTTCCACACAGTGGCCTTCGATCAAAGAAACTTCATCAGTCTCCACACTCGCAGCATGCAGCCTGGAGTTGTGGTCATGTAACGCGGTTGAAGACATGCCAATTCATCTGGAGTTTTTAATTCATTCCAGAAACTTTCAATTAAATCCTTGACACACACATAATTATAACTAACCCAGTATTCATCATCGTAGGACGATCTGATTGGAAAAATATGACAAGGGAAACAAAGTACATGGTGACGATTATCTCATATTTTTAGTGGACCAAATCAGACGTGCTGACATTTGCTTTGACCCGGCCCTAATTGTGTATCAGAAGTATTTCCAGCTGCATGAAGATATCGAGTGTGGGAGGCAGTGAGTGACCTTGTAAAAGTAGCATGAGTATTAGAAGAATACATGAGGTGCTGCCTGAAATCCTTTTACAGGGAGTTAAATCCCAGTTCAGTGGAGAGTTACAGGCACTGATGATGGGTGTTATTCGTCACACCTGCTTCATGTTGGCCTTCAGACTTATAAAGACTGGGTGAATCTTCTAAGCACAAGGTTCTGATTATAAATGGCTTGTTTCCAGTTAATTAAGATTGAAACATTAGGATGAGCACAAAGTCCATTGTGTCATGATTGTCATTATCACCACATAGGCATGAGGTCCCTCTGAAAATGGGATGTCACATCTCAAGAGGCCTTTAACACACTCATACTTAATGGAGACAAATATGGTTGGGATGCACTTGTGGTCTGGGCATCCATGAGTTCGTCACTACCATAAATTCTTATTTTCAGTAAGAATATCTTTGGTTATACTACTAAAAAATGATCACCACAACCATTCAGACATGAGGACCCTCCTGAAAACGAGATGTAGCATCTCAAGAGGCTAACCTCTAATAAATCAGACGACAGGTCAGTGGTTCATGGACCCGTCCCTAACTTTAGTTCTTACTTTAGTCCACTTGTCTCCTCTTACCTCCCTTCCTTTGCCCACACACCCAACACAGCATCGTGTGGATTTGCTGTTCATCATGAGACTGGGATCCACATTCAAGATTTCCTGCTGCTTAACAGAAGGTTTTTTCTTGACACCATGATGGAGGGATTCATGATTGGCTATATGGATTCATGTTGGGTGTTGGATGTATATATGTGTATATATATATGTATATGTGTATCTTTATATGTATATATGTATCTATGCATATATGTGTATCCACAAAATGAAGAGCGTTATGCTCTATTGTAAAGTGTCTTGAGATAACACTTGTTATGAATTGGCTCTATACAAATAAAGATTGATTGATTGATTGAGAGGAACTGAGGCTATGACCAACATGCGACCCTTTGGCGAAGCATTTGAGGTATCTGTAGACCTCTTTTCCAGGAGTGCAGAGGACTCTTTCTCAGCAGATTTATGTTTATACACCGAAGACAAATCCAGATAAATGGGGAGTATTTCTGGGAAAGTGAAAGGCCAACTCTGGGATAGATAAAGTGCCATGTCTTGGAGCCAAGAGTCTATTAGTCGCTGTGCAGCCCAATCTGATATCAGCTCTGGGCCGATGTATCAGCAGAGGAGTCGTGTCAGAGTGGGGAAAATAAATGCTCTGTGTGTATTACAGGTCAGCGGGGAGCGTTCAGACTTTGGAGAGAGAAAGGGAATGAGCAAATATAGAAACCATAAAGTGCCATATATTGTTTCTGTTTGCGTACGCTTTCTTTCACCACATCCTCAGTACTGTAGGTCCACACTTTATTACAAAGAGAAGATCCAACAGCGGAAAGTACTGCTCCCTGCAGCTGCCAGCCGTGTCCCCTTCCTCAAATTACCCACAATTGTCCTTCCTTCCTTTTTGACTCTCCTCATTCAGCTGTGCTGGCTTCCTGTATCAGGTACTGTTAATCAGACGAGCCACACAGCATCCTAACAGCAGGCAAAGTGTCGGATGGAGCTTCATGTTGTGCAGCATATGATGCTCTCTGCCTACACTGCATCTATTCAATCTTTATTCCCTGCACTGTGGAACAATGTTGATTTTGACAGCACTTTTGAATTTAGTTTTAGTTGTAGTCTTTTACCTAAAGCAGTGGTGTCAAACTGATCTAGTAAAAAGCCGCTGTGGCTGCAGGTTTTTCATTCCAACCAAGCAAGAACACCTGACACAAATTATTCAATCAACTGGATCGTCCTTACACGGTTGATTTGTTGGATCACGTATGTTTAGAACTAAACTGAAGGAGCGCTGCGTTACTGTGAGGGGAATCAGTTTATGGAATAATCTGAACAAAGAAAGTAAAAAAGCCAAATCAAATTTTGTCTTTAAAAAAAGCATTAAAGCCAGTATGTTGCATGAATACAGGGAAACGTGTTTATAAATGTTTTGCTATATTTGCTTTGTGGCAAAACATGAATGAATATGTGATCTTTTTGCTTGTTTGTTTGTTTTGTTGGTTGTTTTTGAAAATAAGAAAAGTGAATTTAAAAAGGCATGTTGGCCTGCAGCTCTTGTTCATTTGTATTGTTTAGTTTGATAAAGTTGTTGTTGAATCACTGGCAAGACCTGAAAAACATATTAAGAATTTTTTTCAAAAACCTCGAGCTGTTAATTGCATTCAAAGTGTTGGATTAAAAGAACTTGAATATTTCATTGCCTTCCTGAATTTCTCTTGATCAAGGAAGAGATGGGCAGAACTGGCAAGAAATATACAGCATATGAAAACCTATGAAGCCACAGTAGCCTTTTAATGCGCGAACCACTGTGATCCTACAGTGTATCTGTTTAGCTTTGACCTTCTTACAAATCCTTCTGCGGTGGTTTAAGCATACACCCTGCAGTTAATGTTTAGCACATATTCATTTTTTGATTGGGAAAATTAAAATCTATGAAAGTGCTCGAGAATAACTTAGTCTAAAGTTTAAAGAGCTTTTTATGTTTTTCTTGAATTCGTAAAATAACCCAGTAAATGAAACAAATTTCTCTGAGTTTTTTCTTCAATAAGCAAACTCACATGGACCATAGCTTTTAAAAGGTTGCTGTTTAAGAGCTTATCTGATAATGACTGGCATGAACCAAAGACCTGAAAAACATATTAAAGGAACACTACACCCAAACAACGATTGTCTCCTCAGTGTTTCTAGCTAAGCTCACATACTTTTGAGCATTAACACTGTGGCTGCCTTGTTGGAACATACTAGGATACGCCCGGAAAATGGATGTCGCTATCCTACTTGATATCATGGCTTAGGGGAATGAGCCAAACAAAAACATGTTGGTGTATCCTTTTAAAAGTCTTTTATCAAAAGTCCGGCAAGCTTATTTCCTCCAATACTTTCAAATCGTTTGTAATCCAGTGTCCTGAAGCGGAATGCGTCCAGTTACTTTCGAAAGCGACATCATTTAGCACATGATTTATAGGCTAAACCAGTACTACTTGGCATTTCTATGATACAGACTTCACGGGTGCCTTCAGTCTAAGACTTAGAAACCAAGGTGTAATCTGAGGTCACAGCTTTTTTATGCAGGAAGCGTAGAACAGAAATCCTGCATCTTCTGCATTGTGGCCAGCGAACCGTGAACGAACACAAGAGGGGTCCAGCAGAATTTGTCTCCTGAGGAATACCCTTGTTCTCGCTCCTAGATTAATTGCAGAGTCCTGCGTTCATAGGTTTGGTCAGCACTGTTTTTGGTGCACTAAAGCATGTGATTAAAGAACTTGAGAGGTATTTGGGGTCACTTACACTCTGGAGTCCCTAAGGGGAAGTCCACGACTGATGTCAGAACACGAAATGGTGTCAGGAAAACAGGAAAAATTGTACCAAGGAATAATGAAATTTCTAAGCAGAGATTTTGGTCCACTTTGATGTGAAAAAATCAGACAGTTACTGCAGATGAGAGACTTCATGGTGTTTAAGCAATGCTGGAGTGATACTGAGGCTTAAAAATTACAAAAGAAAATATCCATCACACCTTTACCCCACAGCACCAGCCTGCAGATCACTGCTACAAGGCAGGGTGGATGCATTTTCCATGATGACCAGGGTGTATCTGTTTCATCTTTTATCATTAGGAGATTCTCTGACCTGCTTTTGTCGTTTTTTTCAGTTGTTCTGTCTCCATAGTGATTTTATGAGCACCAGATTCTTTCATGACAGACTTCATGACCTTCAGTCTAAGCTTAGAAACAGGTGTAAGAGGTCACAGCTTTTTATTGTCATCGTCCTGCATCTTTCATTGTCTAGAGCGGGTTTGTCTCCTCGGTTATATCCTGACTGGAGCTCAGATCCTGGTTCATGGAGGTCAGACTGTTGCACTGCATGTTTGTGATGACCTGGGGTCTCTCCACAGTGGACCTAAAGGGGAAATCCCGACTGATGTCGGGGATGGTGTCAGGAAAAACAGGAAAATTGTACCAAAGGAATAATGGGAAATTTCTAAACGCAGAGATTTTGGTCCACTTTTGATGTGAAAGAATCAGACAGTTACTGCAGATGAGAGACTTCATGGTGTTTAAGCAATGCTGGAGTGATACTGAGGGGCTTAAAGAGTACAAAGAAAATATCCATCACACCTTTACCCCACCAGCACCAGCCTGAACTGCTGCTACAAGGCAGGGTGGATGCATGTTTCCATGATATTGATAATTCTGACCCATCTGAATGTGGCAGCAGAAGTTGGGACTCATCAGGGAAGGCAACATTTTTAATAAGCTTTTGTCCAGTTTAGTTGAGCCTGTGTAAATTGTTTTAACAAACATCACATAGATGCTTTAGTTTGCTGCTGCACATCTATAAGGTGCTCTATTGGACTGAGATGTGGTGACTGTGGAGGCCACTGGAGTACACTGTCATGTTAAAGGAACAAGTTGGAGATGACCCCGGATGGTTCTTATGCTGTAACCATAATCAATCAGCTTTAAGATTCAATGTGACGTGCACTCAGAATTAGTCTCCTGCATACCTTGGTTATAACAAGAGGTTTTTACTGTTGCCTTTCTGTTTTCTCAAATCACCTTGGCCACTCTCCACTGACTTCTGGCATCAAAAAGGGATTTTTGCCCACAGAAGAGCAGCTCACTGGGTATTTTTCCTTTTTTTCTCTGTAAATCTTACACTGTTTTTCCGCTAAAATTAGTGGGTCAATGTGGGTTTTTTCAACGTGGGTTAACCTGGTAACAATCAGCAAGTGACTTTGGTCTAATCTGCAGTAAACAAGCTGCATGGCTGTTTTTTTTCCTCTGGTGCGTCAAGCTGATTTCATCATGTTGATGACATCATCAGGGCACTGAAACACAACAATGTAAAGAATGTAAAGGAGCATGGAGGCCGTGGATACGTTGGTCAGCAGTTTTCTGTACTTTGTACCGACTTGGCCCCTGCTGAACAACTTTGGAGAGCTGATGATACAAAGGCGGAGGCAATTTGTTGCTGAGACAGCAAAGAGTCCCTTAAGTTACAGACGGTGGGGATGTTATGCCATCAGCACGCTACTCAGACACCATAATGTAAATTAGCAGGTTGACCCTGGTGTGATGTTCCCACTGAGGCCGATTGAAGGCAAGCCGACAAAAACCCATGTTGCTTGCAGGGTCAGTCGACCTGGGTCAAAATGCCAATTAGACCCTTTCAAACTGCAGACTGGAGCTGATTATTTCTGGGTTTGAACAGGCTTTTTTGGCCAGTCGGAAAGGAGTTCAAGAGATGGTCTCAGCGGATCAGCAGTGTCCGATATAGACTAGCCAGTGTGACACCAACAACATTGCCACGTTCAATGTTGTGCATAAATGCACTAAGTTGCTGCCATGATTGTCTGATTAGCTATTTTCATTATTGAGAGGCTGAACAGTTGTATTTCATTAATGTCATTCATTGGATTTTGAGGCTGTGCTAGCTCGATGCTAAACGATAACAGTTACTCACCAAGGTGCTGGATTTCCTCTCCAGCACTCTTTTATTCAGTCTGCCATTGTTGTTAGAGATTTCAAACTTTTATCTGGGTCATAGTTTCAAGACAAAAACTTTGGTTTGTTTACATCTGATTGCTCTTAATGCAGTGCTCTGTACTCCCATTGAACAAAGCCTCTGATGTGACTGTTCATATTGTTGGAGTTGGGACAAAAATCAAACATGTCGGCCTTTTTGTTGTGCAGCTGTGAGGCGTCTTATTCAGTTCTTTTGTTATGATGGCTGATGAGGGAAAATGGCTTCCTGAAACACTTTGGTTGGGGGCTATAAAACATCATCTGACCTCAGCGCTACACCAGCCCGCATTAGTGTTTGACAGTAGTGTGAGTAGATAAGTGTGACCTGTGGTGTGAAAACACTTTACATACTTGGACAGTTTAAAGCACAACACAAGTGCATTACTCCATTTATCATTCTGTGAAGGGTAATTTAATCTCTACAGTACTTCAGATCATGTTTTTTGTCATATTTCTGCATGGGTGGTCTGTATGATGACTTGTTCCTGGACATGAACAGTAAACTGCAGCTGTGGTGGTTAACGTGATAATGTGAACAGGAAAATCTTACAGAAGGGCGACACTGAGTAGAGGAAATGTTCTTGGCATTTTCATTTAGCACAATCAGCGTGTTTCATTACAGATCAATGGTCTGCCATCATCTAAATGTTTCCTTGGCACTGCTGTCAGGTGGTTGAAAATGAGAGAAAGGAAACACAGGATCAACTCCATCATGCTAAAAGGGAGTTAGGAGCCAAAGACCTGATTCCTGGCACTGGCGGTAACCTTAAGTCAATCATCTGAGCTGATTTTTTTGGTCTGAAACATTCAGAGAAACTACAGAGCTGTTTAAAAGAGGCTGTTGGAAGAATTTATGCAACCAACTTAGCTCTAGCCTGAGGTGAACCATCACTATTTGTTGACTGGGGTCAGTGCTATTTTTTTTTTTTTTTAACATCTATTTTTGTCATTGTTTTCATAAACAACCTTTTTTCCCTGACGAAAACTAGACAGTAAGTAATAAAAACAAGTGCACATTAGGCCTGTGCTCAAAATATCGATACGGCAAAATATCGTATCGCACTCCTTTGGGATACGTGTATCGATACGGATTCTACAGAATCGATACGGCCTAAATATTTTGACAGCTGTTGTAAATACACTTTGGGTAATGTTAACAGTGGCACAGTTCAAGGTAGAAGACGAGCTACATAATGAAGCATATGTTCTAAATTCTAACTTAGGTCTACCATCTTTGAGGATCTGAATTTATGTCTCTCAAGTTGTAGAACCACTTAAAACTCATCCTTGTTCTTTTTCTTCTTATGAGAAAAAACTAAACTTGTCAAGAATTTTGCTTAAAGCATAGTCAAAGTTTACAATTTACGTGTATCGGGATACGTATCGTATCGTGAAGATGCTGGAAATACCCAGCCCTAGTGCACATGGACAAGAACAAAAACGAAAATAGATATAGTTCTCTTTCTTTTATCTCAGACATGTAGATTTTTCATGTACCTTGACATGTTTCAGTACGTGAAAAATCTACATGTTTGAGATAAATGAAAGAGAACTATATCTATGTAATTTAAAGACATAAACACCATTTAACTAAAATAACTGACATTTTCATCAACAGATAAAAACTAGACTAAAATGTCTGACAGAGACTTAGTCCAATCAGACCTGATTTGGTCATGTAGAAAGTAGAGACAATTTAGGTATATCCAATCACAGCTGCCTTCGCTTGGTGGTGGTGGGATAAGTTGTGGAGCGATCCAATCAGAGCTGCTCTCTTTATGAATTGATATGTTCATGTAGAGCAGGTTCACTGTTTGTTGTCAGTTCTGGTATTGTAACTGAGATGATCTGCCAGGTAGCCTAAATAAAGGTGACTGCATTTCACACAGAAGTTCAACTTGTTTCTGTTCATTTAGACATTCAGACTTTACCAACATTCAGTAAAGGGTTATTAGATGTTTCATTTCATCCAAGTGTAAAACATGACTTCAGAAACTGACTTGACTTACACTTCATATATTAGTCGACTAAATATGAAGTAGATTTCATTGACTAAAACGTACTGAAATTCCCCCCAGCACCTGCTCTGTATTATTTTAGAGCATTAGGACTGATCACGCTCAGTTCAGGCACACAGCCACACAGTTTTTAGACAGCTGCATAGCACTGTTTTGTGGCTTACCTGCTTAGAAAAAACAACCATGTGCACTCCACTCTGGTAAAAATTTATTGAAGTTGAACACTGGAAATAAATCATAGAAGTAAATCATGATGTTGTCGACCTGGATTTAAGCGAATAATGCCGGAGTGTGTCAGACAAAGATGTAAACTAGAATAAGAGTCATGACAGCAAACTTAAAGAAAAGTTTTTAAACGTTCTGTTCTTACACTGTTTGGCACTATTTTACAACGCAGCAAATGGCTATGTGTTGATTCCACCTGCGCAATCTTGTTCTGAAGAATTTCTTCATCTGTATACAACAATTCATGATGGCAGCACCAACCACCGTAAAAGGAACCCCACTGAGCTAAAATCACTCATATTTGGCTGATTATTAGTTTACTCTGCTGTTTTTGTGTCTGAAGTCCATACAGTGATTCAGCAGATCAGCAGAATTAATGCACAAAGGCAGAAGAACACAGCCATTTGCTGCTTTAAAAAATTGTGCTAAAGAAATACTGAAATCGTTTACTGAGTTGTATGATTGACCCTACATAGTTTTGTGGCTCATTTTTATGTAAAACTCGCAATAATTGATGAAATAGTTGTTCCAATAGCAGTCTGAGCTCGTTCTCATTAAAGGTGAAGTGCTGCTGGGAGACTTTTAGCCATTATACTTACTATTGTTAAGTACCTCATACAACCCAACATAAGAAAATGTAGAAATATCCTTTTAATTTTTCTGAAGCTTTGTTTTATTTTTTTCGAAATCAGAATATTATTGGGGTGCTGGTTTGGTGGAGTGGGTAGCAGCAACCATACATGTAGCATTTACATTTTAAATTTCTCTTTGTGCATTTATAATTTGGAGAGCCTCCCATGGACTGCTGTTGAAAATTAGCACTGTGCTATCAACACTTACATCAGTGCATTTAGGACCTGTGTATATTTAAATATCACAGCATCAGTGTTACTGTGTGTCCATGTCAAATAAACAAATACATAAATATTGGCTAAGCGAGGTTTAATTCCTGCCGAGGTGCACTTACAGTATGTCTCCCCCTTCTTTCCCTTTATAAGTTTATCTTGTATCACTCCTCAATTAATAAAGGCCAAAATACCCTCAAATTTATTTAACATGCAGAATAACACTGTATGAAACACAATGTTTCTCATGGTCTGTTTCATTGTATGTATTTGGGATGTGCTGATGTATAATTAAATATATGTATTGGCCCTCTCTTACAAACTCATCAGCAAGTGTGAGACACGCAGGTGTCAAAAACTAAAACTAAAACTTCCTCTCTGAATCAGTGTTTTGCTGGATTTAATACCAACATGTAGTTGATGTGACAGATAAACACATAAAAAGTGACAAGAAGTAAAATTCTTTGAACCGTGTAATTTTATGATCCAACATGAAAAAAATGTTTCTATGGGTGGGAACAGGCTACATTGTTATTTCAGATTGCATTAGGTAGATTACATTTAGATACATTGGTAACTGATTTTCACAATCAATGCATCACTATTATTTACAGTTCATTTGTAAGTTTCTCCAGTGATTAATTCCAGGTTATTTGTGAAATGTTCAACAGTTAACCCAAAAGCTGAACCCTGTTGACTGCATTTTTTATTTAAATTAACTTAAAAATGTTCCCCGCAGAATCAGAAGTCTTGCCAACATAAATGAAGCATAATAGTTAAAACGGTTTTGCAGTGCGGACAATCTAAGTTTTATCTACTTGTCTCTCATCCTGTAGTCTTACTTCTAAAGCTAACAAAACAAGCAATCAGAGAATTTGGATTGTTCTACAGAAATTCAATATAGATGGAAAATGCAAAAGAAGTTTGTTTGTATTTGTTGTAGGATTTTATGTCATGCTGTGTAGATGTAACAGATGTGTGATCTTTCTTTTACTGATGAAACAGGCAATAACTTTCAGTTTTGGCGCTGGAACATCATTTGTTCTGTAAACAACAGAAACACATTGGGTCTCTTACAGCAACTCTTGAAGCAATAAACTCTAAAGGCTTAGTATTCACTCACTGGTCATTTAATTAGTTACACCTATTCAACTGCTTATCAGCCAATCGCTTGACAACAACTCAGATTATTTAGTCATGTGGACATAGTCAATTCAACCTGCTGAAAGTCAAACAGAGCATCAAAACGAGGCAGAAAGGCAATTTAAGTGACTCTGAATGTCACAAGGTCGTTTGTGTCGGATGAGCTTCTCTGAATGTTTCAAGGTTTACAGAGAATGGTCTGGAAAAGAATTTTAAAGAGATGCACCAACATTCTTTGTTTTCGGGTCTTGCCTCTCTCCTGAGAAAAAATGTTCAGATACCATTTCTCTCTCTCGATACCAAAACTTGTGCTGTGAGTACTACACCAGCATAACTGTGCTATGATTACCTCCGCCAAGGAGGTTATGTTTTCGGGAGAGTTTGTTTGTCTATCCGTCTGTCTGTGCACAAAATAACTCAAAAAGTTATGGATGGATTTTGATGAAATTTTCAAGAAATGTTCAGCATGGGAAAAGGAAGAACTGATTTGATTTTGGTGTTGATCCTGATTGGCGTCTGGCCGCCATGGCGAAAAATGTGATTTTTGTGAATAACTACTGAACTAAAATAGATATCATTATGAATCCAATTTCTAATGGTATGTTTTCATGGTCAAGGAATCTAAATATTTAGATGAAATAAAGGTAGGACTAATATTTATGGTGAAAATCACAATATGGGTAAGGACCGTGGCGTTGGCGGAGGTCTGCGCTCTCCGAGTGCTTTCTAGTTGTTATTGTGGTAAGGTCTGGCTCAGGTTAAGCCCTTTGTAAAATATAAATAAATACAGCGATGATGCCGCATGATTGTGCTAGTTAGCTTAGCTTCAAGCCTCGCATCAGCCGGCTTTGACCATAGCTGTCAAGTCTCCCATTTTGGCCGGGACACTGCTGTATTTTATCCCTCTTTCCCGCCATCTTCCCGTATTAGTATTTTCCCGTAAATTTCCCGTATTATAAAAAACAAACAAAAAAAACATTCCTCCGTGTCCCCAAACTGAACTCTGTCACTAGCCTCGTCGCAACTGCCGTGTAACTGAAGAAGAAGCCTCGCGAGAACTGCCACCTACAGTAGCCTGAGTGGCAGCTGTCGCAAGATTAGAGCCAACAGCGGAACAAACCAAGAAAAACAAGTGTTTATTTTAGATTTCTTGTACAACAGTCTTAAAATGTGAGGGATACTGAAGCTAGGTTGGGATGGTGGGGCTGCTCGCCGGAAAATGTCCCTTTATTTTCAAATCCAAAACTTGACAGCTATGGCTCTGACACTCGTGTGTCTGTTGTTTCCGTGTCACATGATCAGTTCCTCCAGGCAAAGAAGAACTGTGCCAGAGTTTAACGGTGCTAAACAGTAAATAGATTACTAATTTAATAAATTACATGGTGTTGGATGGTGCCTGGGCTCCAGTACTCGCGATGCCAGCCTTTTCTGCAGTATTGGAGCAATATCGGATACTGGTATCGGTATCGAAACAGCTCTACTCCTGAGTCCACGACAAGCAGACACCATTCTTTTGACTGTGCATGAGCTCGCCCATCGCTAATTAGCTTAGCTCAACACCGGGAGTCAATGGGTTAGCCATGTGATAGAACGAGAGATTTGCATCATAGATGTGCAGCCAGCAAATCTGCAGTAACTCAGTGATACCATCACGTCAACATGGACCAAAATCTCTGAGTGATATCTCCAGTGCCCTGTTGAATCTATGCCACATGGAATTAAATCAGTTCTGAGAGCAAAAGGGGTCCAACCTAGGGCTAGAGAGATGTACCTATTAAAGTGGCCTATGAGTGAAAAGTGCATCTATTCCAGTGTGTGTAATTGCTTTAAAACAAACTTATAAAAAATGATTATGCACATTTTATGGCTAAAATTCCATGAGCAACCACACTAGAGTTATAAAATCAAGGCCAAACGTTCTTCAGTCTTTGCTTTCACAGCTCACTTAAAGTAAATTATCAGTTCTATTTGTTTTCTTTTTCCTTGCATCAACAACACTGTGTGAGGTCTCACCTGCTGGAGCTCTAGTTGTACATAGAAATGTGTTAAAGTGAATAAAAGCAGCTGATTTAACATTTCCAACATCTGTTACCATGAAAACATTTGTAGTTAAGCTGACTACTTGGCTTCATCAGAAACTAAACACAGATGTTTCATCTACACGTAGTCTGTCCAGTGTGATCTAATACATTCTTCTTTCATATTAGAGTGTCAGAGTAATGAAGTGCTGAAATGGATTTCTATTATTGTTGGCGTAGTTGGGCTACTGGCACTGTGTGTTGATAATGTTGTCCAAGGCGCTGACCATTTCTCTGTCAGTGCACTTGCTTTACTGTGGGAGTCATTCGGCTGCTTTATACTCAAAAACTGAGGTAAAACATCAGAGCTCTCTGTGACCAAAGGAGCTGGAAATGAGCCATTTTGGAGGATCTGCTGGATAGTTAGCCAGAGCGAATACAAATGACTTCTTTTCATAGAAGGGACTTCTTAGGGGAAAAAGTTTGAATGTATTGATTTGTTGTGAGTTGCTCTGACTCACATTGTGGCTGGTCATTTTGGCAACTTTAAGAGCATTTGAGGTAATCTTAGGTCATAGTGGTTGGCACTGTTTTCTTAGTGAAAGAAAACCTTAGATCTGAGTCCAAGCCTGGGCCTCCGTGTGGAGCTGCGTGTTCTTCTGTGATGGGTTGAAGCCCCTAAATCCCCCGTCTAAAGCATGCAAGCCAAGGGCCTCAAAGCAATTACTTTGACTGGAGAGGGTCCTAAAGTTTCCGTATGCTAAGGGTGGCTTAAAAGCGGAGAAAGAACGTCCTTACTTCAGTCAGCTTTGAAATAAGATAGTTTACTAAACCATCAGGAGCACGACAGCTCCAAACTTAACATGTTTAGCACCAAAACATTGCAATCTGACACGTTTTAACTGTCTGTGTCTGTTTTTTTGCTCAAACTTAATGGCCATGCCTCATCTGCTGTTTTTTTTTTTTGTGTAAGTCCATGTTCTCTGACTCCCTCTGGGAGGGTTGGAGGTCAGTGGTTTGTTTTTGGGATCCTGCAGTGGCAAAGCTCCCTGAAGGCTTTTTGTTGAGTTTAATTTTACAAACTAGAAACAGGAAGGAAACAACATGTCTGGCATTCATCTGTTATCTGCTCGACGGTGTCTCTTAAGCCACAAAATTTGACAAAGTAGAAACAATGTGCTGTGATTTTTACTCAGATGCTGCTTTTCGACTATTTCTCAGGTTGTTGAACATGCTGCATTATTTCCTCAGCTGCAGTTGATGAAAGCTGAATGTAGGTAAATTTCATGATAACACATTTCTTGGACAACGCTGACGTAAGCCGGGCATCCATCTGTGCGACGGATGTCGCTAACACCAGGTCATGAGCGCTGATTTATCGATGATGTTAGCGGTGACCCCACATGCTAACCCTTCACCCATCTCACATCTCGGTTTTGCTTTTAGCTGAGACCTTATCATTGAAATGATGTAGCTCTGTCCTGGGAAATATCTGGGTATTTCTTATTACATACTGACAGAGAAAAATTGAAAAAGGAAAATATAATACTGATAACCTTATGATGTTTTAAACAAACAGATGCCAGCGTCTTGATTCATTCATATGTGGTTTTTGATTTTAATGGAAAAGCCTTCTGGGTGAGTATATTGTTGTTCTTTATTCTATAAACAATGTAAAAGCTGCAGGAACCGAACTTTTCCTTTAACTTAGCTGATTGGTTCTTGCCATAATATTAATTCTAACAGTTATCTAATAGGGCTGTCGGCTGTGCATCAGCCTGACTTCTGAACAACACAAATGATGGTCCCAACCCCATTAAAAAGACACGAAACTCCATAAATTAACCCTGAAGGCACACCTGAGAGGTGAAAAACAATTTCAGGTGACTACCTCTTGAAACTCATAAAGAGAATGCCAAAGTGTACCAAGCAGTAATCAGAGCAAAGGAATTGGATACTTTGAAGAAAGTAGGGAATATAATGGCCCTTTTCCACTATGCGCCTGAGCCCTACTCTACTCAGCCCTGCTTCGGGTTTAGGAGCGTGTAAATCACACGTAGCCACTAGCCCATGATACAATATCGATTCTTTGGACAACGATATATTTGCTGATATCACAAAATCTGAACGATTTGATTTTGATTCGATTCAGGGGCCTTCGATCGATTTAAGATGATGTTATGTCCTCATTGAACACAATCAGCTACATTTCACCTAAAGTAAGTAAAACACAAGGCAGTTTGTTTTGACAATTTTATTACTGAAATGTGAAGCGATGTACCTTTAGGTATGATAGTTTATAGAAGATTATAACTATTTTATGATGTTACCGTATTTTGAAATTAAAATTGGGTTAATTAGTAGTCAGGTGCTTTTTGCCCCCACAGTTACCTTATGAGTCTTATTTTTACATTATGATGTTTGTATATGATATCAAGTAATGATGCAAAACAGTCATGCAAATTATTGAATTATTATTTATTTTTATTATTATTGACCTCCAACATGGGGCCATGCTCTATCAAACTAAAAATGTGATATTTTGATTTTAATTAAATGAAAACATTTCTCATTTTCTAAGTAGAACTATTGACTGACTCAACAATGATGATTTTGTTTCACTGTGATGTCTGGTAACTACAGTTGTATGTCAGTTTGATTAGACTTTGCTTCACTGTTTTAATGTTGGTGTGGAGGAAGAATAAGAATAAGCTCTCACTGTTTTTCTTTCCTACTATAAGTAATTTCATTAATTAAATGATGAGATAACTTGCTGTACTTGTGTGATTAGGCTCTTCCGTCTTGTGTGTGAACGAGGCACAATTGGGTGGAAACTGAAACGGATATCCAGTTGGAATTTCGAAATAAAGGCATATATTGAAGATAACGGTGTTGATCAATGTTTAGAGTTTCCATCGATTTGATTGGATCACTGCTTAACTAATCGCAAACTGCAGTGTTAACGCTTTAAGAATGTGCACAACATACAGTACAGGCCAAAAGTTTGACACACCTCATTCAATGTGATTTCTTTATTTTCATCACTCATTACATTGTAGATTCTCACTGCAGTAATGATGGCTACTTGTTTCTCTTAACTTAGCTGATTGGTTCTTGCCATAATATTAATTCTAACAGTTGTCTAATAGGGCTGTCGGCTGTGCATCAGCCTGACTTCTGAACAACACAAATGATGGTCCCAACCCCATTAAAAAGACACGAAACTCCATAAATTAACCCTGGAAAGGCTCACCTGAGAGGTGAAAACAATTTCAGGTGACTACCTCTTGAAGCTCATAAAGAGAATGCCAAGAGTGTGCAAAGCAGTAATCAGAGCAAAGGGTGGATACTTTGAAGAAAGTAGAATATAATGGCCCTTTTCCACTAGCACGCTAGGCCCTACTCTACTCAGCCCTACTGGGTTTGCAGCGTGTTTCCACTAGCCCAGTACATCCTAAAACAAGCTAGTTTTGGTACCTATTCTGCTCTGGTTCCAAGCGAGCTGAGTCGATACTGAAAGATGAGGTCACTGACTGCCGGCTGATCGTTGGTCAGGCAATGTCGTCATCAATGAGTCATGAGCGCGACGATCTAGCATGCTAGCGGTAGCTCCCATTAGCTTACCCTCATACGTCTTTTCTTTGCAGCTCGATTGCTCTTGTCCTCGGCTTAATTCTGTTGTGTATCTTCCAAAACTCTCCTGTGCTTCTCAAGGGGTATTTCTTCTTACATACTGACAGAGAAAAGTGAATATGGAAAATATAATAAATTTCAGGGTTTTTAAAACATTCAGATGTGGTCTTGGATTCATTCATATGTGGTTTTTGGATGAATGGCTTTCAGAATCAGTTTGTGGAGCAGGTTTGTTTATCCTGTCAAACTGAAAATAAGACTGAGAGCATTGTTGAGCGATGCTTCACTGTGACCCTGAGCTGGCTGCTCGAGGTGATGCATTTAAAATAAACACTGAACCTCGAGGCTGATGCAAGCGGTTCATATTAGAGAGGATGTTTAGATGTTTAGTCTCAGGACCCCCCAAACCCTGCAGGCAGAAATGCCAATGCAGGATCCTGAAAACCCCACATGATCCCTGACCTCTCACAGGGGCTCTGAAAACATGGAGGAAGTTTGAGGGGAGTGTCGATGTCCTGAAAGGAGACGAGGAGGACAGGAAGGCTGAGTGTGGTCTTCAGGAGGTGTTAAGGATAACAGAGAGGGTCTTAAGAGGCTTTAAAAGCTGTTGGAGGATAACAGCAGGACAAGTGAGACGGTCTCCAACAGCAGCAGCACTCGACTGACAGCAGCTGAGTCAACAACGTCTCTGCGGGAAATCAGACTACCTGGACAGAGAGAGGAGTGAGAGCAGGATCATCCTCCTCATTAGGGAGATAAAGTTTATCATCAAGCTGTTTAATGTCCTATTAAAAATGACTAATGGGGAAAAGAAGACAAATGCTGTTATGGAGAACATATTCATTCATTATTTTTATCTTTATTCAGTTCAGATAAATGTGCTGTGATTTGTCAGTGATGCTGCTTTTCGACTATTTTCTCAGGTTGTTGAACATGCCTCATTATTTCACTCAGCTGCAGTTGATGAATCACAACATTGTAATTCAGTTGCCCCCCTCTATAGGGATCTTTCACATTTTACCTTAAGCCGGGCATCCACTGTGCGATTTTTGGCCCTGTTTCACACGATTTTTCCCCCATGCGACTATTTTGGGGATCGGGCCGAGTTTTGGCTCAATCGTGCATCTCACATCGTGTAGTATTGTTATCAGATGTTCTAAGGAAAAAGGATACGCTACAAGACTGGAGGTTTATCTGGTTGTTTATTCGGCCGGTTCAGAGATAGTCTGACAAAGAGCAATAGGTAACCACGGCTTATATACATGTCACATATATGGTAACAAAACATGTAGACAACAACGTCATGTCCATTCCATAGTTGGTCAGCTGTGAGACTTCTCAAGTTCAGGCTTTCTATTTCTGGCGAGGTTCCAGACTTACAGTTGCCTTGCTTACATAGTTGCAGACATAGAGAACTTCATGTATGGACAAAATCATCCTAGATGTTCCATGAATTGGTCCATGACTAAATTGATTGATACAAGAGTTAAATGATACATGAATAGAAATGATACATGACTTAAAATTCATGCTATCAAGTATACACGAGGTAACGAGAAGCGATTAACACCTCACGACCACCTCCCGATCGATCGGATGAAAATCAAACCTGTTTGAAATCCTGGTCGCCCCTCCTGAGGCTATGTCACACTACACATGCGCAAACGTAGATACAGAAGAGAAAACAAATGCACAAGACGAAGCAGCATGGCATCACAGCGGACCTGGACCCAAGCAATGGAGGGTCGACTTGTTGAGCTGTGGTAGGCACAGCGGAGCCTATTCAGGCAATGTGTTTTTGTTTGTTATTCATTCACATCTGTGAACATCCGACCACTTTCCACTTCTTCTACTACTACTTTTAATGTTGCATTTGCGGATACAAGAGTCCAACGTGTCGTCATGTATTATAAGACTTTATTGTATTATAAGTTCTTATAATACATCCATGCATGTTGTACATGGACGAACACTATGAGCAGTCGTGAGCTGTGAACTATTAACCCCTGCGATTCACTCGTACAGTATGAGCAGCAGCTGAACGCCGCGATCCAAAAAGTCGTACAGTGGATGCCTGGCTTAATGGGAACAAAGCTCAATCCTTTTAAACACAGCTTCGTCTTGGCTTGTGACCCCACAGTGATTGCCTCTTATCACCTCACCTGGTTGTTTGCTTGGTTTTCTTTTTGTTATCAGTGCTCATATTAAGTAGCAAAATTTGTCAGGGCAACATCTGCCAGATGTGTTTGATTGGATTATGATGAATGACCAGAGGCTGCCGGTGAGTCCCTCAGACTTTGGAGTTTAGTGACTGATAACAGCTTCTGTCAGTGAGAAAGACAAATAAACTTCCCCAGCAGCCGCCCTGTGGTTTTATCTGAAAACAGATCCCCTCTCCCTCCTGGAGCTAAAATAACAAGCTGCAGTTCTGTTTTAACAGACACCAGCCTCCCCAGAGACTGAGACCTGTTCCTGTGTTCTCCACAGTCAGTGCACATATCACAGGCTGCACCAAGAGTTAACACAATACAGCACATATGGACATGTGGCTTTGTTACGTGGAGACAGCATGTTACACTTTGAAGCTTCAGGTCATTTCCAGAGCAGGAGTGAGGATGTTTCAGAGTGAATTTTACACCTGATTCTGATTTGGTTGCGTCTCTCTGTGGGTTAGGTTTGAGACTAATTCACTGTAGTGATAATACACTCGATCAGCTGAAGTGCTCAAGGTCACTCAGATCAGATGAGTTTGGTTCAGTTTTTATAAATCTCTGTTTAAAAATGTGTTTGATTTGAGAAAATTTCAAATCTCAAACAAATCCTTTTTCACTCAAAAACAAGGGTCCAAATTCACATTCAAGAAGGGCTGGTTGGGGGGGTGCTGGTTTGGCGTAGTGGTTAGCACCCCATGTATTTGCTTCTGCCGGTCCAGGTTCGAATCCCACCTGTGACCAGTTTACAGAGTATCTTCCCCTGCTCTCTCTCCCCCTTTCACAAGCCTATCCACTGTGTCTCTCCTATCAATAAAGGCACAAAATGCCCAAAAATATACATTAAAAAAAAAAAAAAAAAAAAAAGAAGGGCTGGTTGGTATGCCCTAAAATTAAAATCCCTCATTTTTTTTCCAAAACAGTTGATTTACAATTTTAATTGATTATCTTTCCTCTCCAAAAAAAAAAAAAACTTGAAGTGACACAGAAATGATATGAATAAATTTTTGCCTTTATGTTGTCATATTATAAACAGACTTTCCTCCCTCAGGTTAAAATGTGTGTCATATACGACCAAATTTATTGATTGATTGATTTTAAACAGGGAACAGCACATATAAATGAAGATTTTTACAAATGTAAATATGCCAGATTATAGCCTTGGGCTAATTTCCATCTGCAGACCCCCCTGGCAGGTTGATGGTAACATATACATACAAGACACTATGCAGACTATATACAGTAGGACAAACCCAAGGACAGTAGATAAGTAAAAATATAATAACATATTGGTTATGTAGTTTGTCTATGCTGAAACTTGAGCTATATTCACAGCATTTTAAAGGGACTGCGAGGAGTTTCTAAGTAGTTGCAAAAAAGTCTCACTTTTAGATATATGCCTGATCGATATATATCTGACTTATCGATGAGTTTTATAGCATCAAAATAGGTTATCTATAAATGCTATTCCTTAGCTTTTTGGTCGGGTCGGACAGGGCTGGACTGGCCTGGATACTCAACTTCAGGAACAAGACAATTAAAACTAGAGCAAATTTATATTATTCGGACACGTCTTAGAGCACCGGGTTGTAAGTAGCGATATATAGCTGGCTACAAAAGTACGATACTAAGTTTTTCAAAACTTGCTTATTGTCACACATCAAAAACTACCGCTACGTAACTAGAAAGAGATACATTACCTTGTCGCTTTGCATCCTGTAAGTTGTTGAAAAAAGAAGCTGTAAAGCAATGCAAAGTTCTGAGGAAGGTCCGGGCTACAACACAACAAACACACGCTTTGGCTTTGTCATGTCTTTTGCTGCATTCAAGTTGTAGTCAGAAGTAGGAATTTCCAAGTTCCGAGTAGGAAACTGCAGCTGGAATGTCCCCAAAGTCGGAATTTCCTACTGGGAACTCAGTGAAACCTCACCACCCCCGAGTTGACAGTCGAAGATGGATGCCCCCAGTGTGAACAGTTATTTAGCTCCTGTAATAATCAATTTATTTGCACTTCTGACTGGGGTGTGTCGCTCTAGATCAGCTGTATACATAGTATTGTTAGACTTATATTTACAAAAATGCTGCCATAGTGATAATCACATTGTTCATGTGATATTTGTGAACAACAACACAGGGCGTGCTAACAACAGCTAACAATAGCCTGGTAGATCGACATGTTTTTTCCGACTTCAACTGGAACGCCGATAAGTTGAAGATGATGTCACTCCCAGTTCTGAGGTTACTGGAACGCAGCATTACGACAGTTGCCGCGCGTGCTCATGGGTAGCAGAGTCTTATTGTCGCCGGTAATAGATTCTCCTCATAGTCCCTTTAACATGGAACTCTCTGATCAATATTTAATCTCATTAGCAATAAAATAGCTCAAACATGTGCTTGTTCAAACCCTGTCAGGGCCTTCCATCATCAAAACTGAAAAATTTCAGTATTTATATTGTCAGATACTGTAAAAACTTACAACTGGAGTAAGAAAAATATCATGATTTTAATTTTCAATATTCTGTAGGTAACTGTAGGTATGAAGACAGTTGGGCCTAAACAGGGGTTAAATAACTGGAGACTGTGTCATGGGTTGAATTTTGGCAGAGTATCCACAAAATGAGCAGCAGAAAGCAGGCTAGGTTCATGTTTATGAACCATATCAAACAGAGCAGCAGAGTAATGACATTTTTTCTTTTAGCCAGTTTATTTCTGCAAGTCATTACTAAATGTGGTCACACACTGATCCAATCAATATGCCAGTTTCTTCAGTCTATACAACTTTATATTTGTTTTATAGATCAAAACACAAACTGTTTGGCATCACTGAACTTTTTTGTATGTCCAGGTCAACAATAGACCAGACGGCAGGAGCAACGTGTGGCAGATACAGTCTCAACAGTCTGTTATCTGTTGAATTTTTATCCTAATCTGTTAAAAGAATTAAGTAGTCTTGCACACAGACGGATAAACACAAAAAACCCCATCATGGCGGAGGTAATTATGTGTGTGCCAGCCTCAAGTCTGGCCCTTACTTAATTTTTATCAGCGGTTTTGGCAAATGTGACATTTACATGCCAACAATGTTCCGAAATCTGAATCTGAGTGCAACAAAAAAACTGATGCTAGGGCCAAGTTTTGATCTCAATGTGCCATGTATTGGATAAGAGTTTAACTACATCATATTTGTTCTGAAAATAGACATTTCTAATGAAAAATGTCAAGTTACTGCCTGGGGATGGGGATCATTTTATTTTTCTATTGACCCTGATACCCATAATGAACCCAGTACCACTCTCAATTCTTCTCTATTGTGGAGATGACAGTGGACTTCAGGAGACAGCCCTCATCACTGCCCCCCCTCACCATCAGCAACAGCCCTGTTTCAACTGTCGAGTCCTTCAAGTTCCTGGGAACCACCATCTCGCAGGACCTGAGGTGGGAGACGAACATCCACTGCATCCTGAAAAAGGCCCAGCAGCGGATATTCTTCCTTCGTCAGCTGAGGAGACACGGTCTGCCACAGGAGCTACTCATCCAGTTCTACACCGCTGTCATCGAGTCGGTCCTGTGCACCTCCATCACCGTGTGGTTTGGAGCAGCCACACAGCAGGACAGACAAGAGACTGCAGTGCACAGTTAGGACTGTGGAGAGAATCACCGGAGCCCTCCTGCCCTCCATACAGGAACTGTACTCCTCCAGAACCAACAAGAGGGCAGGGAACATCATCAGAGACCCCACTCACCCTGGACATAACCTGTTCTCCCTCCTCCCCTCTGGCAGGCACTACAGAGCCCTGCGCACAAAAACCTCTAGACTCAAAAACAGCTTCTTCCCCACTGCCATATCTTTGTTAAACAACTGACCTGTTTGCACTGACTTGCACTGCTGACCAATGCACAATTGTATAGGAAACTTTTGGTTTATCCTTTAATGTTCATACTTGCACATATTCTTCTTTTTCTCCACTATTTAAGTATACAGAGTTTGATTATTTTTTGATATTTTTTATTGTTATTTTTTTTATTACATAATGCCACTCTGCTGCTGCCTTTACTTTCTTTCCTGTGAAGCGATACCACCTGCCGGAATGAAAATTCCTTGTATGTCTTGAACGTACTTGGCGAATAAAAGACGATTCTGATTCTGATTCTGATGGAAAGACGAGAAAAAACAGGAGAAGAAAACTGAAGGGACAGGCTATACAATGAATTAAGCATGTGTTAATAACTTTAAAACCTTTTATTCTGATCTGTGTTTCATTGTTTAAATTTCTCATTTGATTTATAGCATATTCCTGATAAAGGTCCACTTCCAAACAATTGTTTTTAATGAAGTTACTGGTTGAAAGCTTCAATTTCTTTTTTTAGATGCAACATTTAAAGACATGATTGTTCAACTTAAAGTAATTTTTCCCCAGCAGAACTCGAACGCATCATAACCTAACTATGGTTGTTTATCAAGTTAGTTTATTTATTGATATTTTGACAGTTGTCATATGGATTTCAACATTTCAATGTCAGTCCTGCTGCAGAAACAGTGAGGAGTTATTGATGGAGTTTGTTTGTTGGTCTGACAATTCAGAGGTGGATTGGGGCCTTAATTTTATATTGTGATGCACAATGCTGATGCATGCCAGGTTTATTTTCTGCCTATGTTGAGAAAAATTAAACTAACATAGATGTGTGACTATTTTTGGTACTGTATGTCATAGACTTGAGACTTGATAGCAGCAGCAAAAGGCCAAACTTTTTTTAGAAACAGAATCTCTTTCTTATCAATGCATATAAAAACAAAAAAATGTGGAACAGGTAGTGTGTTTCCTTTTTTTAGGTTTTTGAAAATGCATTTTTACACATTTTTAAGATTTATCCTACAATTTGATATACTTTCTGGTTGTCTTGTCTGAATTTATATGTAGTTTTTGTTGGACTATGACATAAAACAGAACAAAGTTCTCTTGTTTCCTTTGACTTTTTTAGTCAATGTGAATGGCAGGCCCACTAATGTAAACATCCTTTGTTTATCCTTTTTTCAATAACTAAATATATGCTATAAAACAGTAAGACCAACAAAGATGAAATTGTAAAACTAACACTGTATACATCTGTTTTAAGGTTTATGGTATTTCCCGCTGATCACTTTTGACAGAAAGAAAAATAACCTTCTCTAAAGAGGTTTAAACATTTCTTATTTTCCACGAATAAAAAAACAAAATGGGAGGTCGATCTCTGCGGTGCAATCTTAGACTGGCACCCCCTGCCAAGTTAGACCACCACTTCATTTTTTAATGTCGACTACAAGTTACTACTTTTCATAAAATCAAACACTTTCCGCTTCTCTGGTGTGGCATAACCCTCTGTTTTTGCGGTGTCATGTTTAAGTAGTGGCTGGTGTACCATCGTTAAGTGTCAGTGTGAGACTAACCAGCTAAATGTTTCCATTTCTCAGGGTCTGTGGGCGTCTGTGAAGCTCCTAGCCCCCGGCTGAATTTCCACTGAAATACAGAACAAGGGTAAGTTTGAAAAGTTGGGAAAAAAGTATCACAAAACACTGTTTTCAATCCGCCCTCAGCATCTAATTTTCTGTTCACTATCTCCGGTTCTAAACATTGTTTGTTGTGATGGCTCTGAATAGATCTCTCTCATATTATAGAACTACATAATTGATTTGTAAAATAAAGGTCTGACTTTAAATGGTTTTGCTCACGTGCACTACGAAGCCGCTGCAGACCAATCCAGACGGCTTACGAGTGCAGGAGCGAGACGCACTGCGGAAGTACGATATAGCACTGTTTAGGCTCGAAAAATGTACTAAATGACCTTGTTTCGAATTAATTATGGACGTTACCCGCTCAGGACACTTGGGTTACAGCGGACAAGCAGTATGAAGGAAAATAAGCATGTTTTTGTGGACTTTTATGGACCTTTTTCTTCGGGCTCCGTCGTCCCCTGTTAGATGGACGTTTGTTGACAGCGAAAATCCCCCCCGACCTCCAGCTGCATTTGAGACATCAAAAAAGTGCTCCAGAGTGTTGCTCAGCATGAGGGTGAGTAGAAAATTAAGGCATATCATTCTTTGGGTGTAATATTCCTTTAAGAGAGTCCCTGTAAATTAGGGCTGGGTATTTCCAGCAACCCCACGATTCGATACGTATCCCGATACTGAGGCCACGATACGATACGTATCCCGACACACATAAATTGTGAACTTTGACTGCGCTTTTAACAGAATTCCCAGCAACTTTTGTTTTTATTACAAGAAGAAAAAGAACAAGCATGAGTTTTAAATACTTATTTAACTCAAAAACTTTAATTCAGGTCCCCAAAGATAGTAGACTTAAGTTTAAATTTTGAACAAGTGTTTTGTCATGTAGTTTGGCTTGTACTTTGAAGTGTGCCTTTTTTAACCTTACCCAAAGTTTATGTACAACAACTGTCCAAACATTGAGGCGGTATCGATTCTGTAGAATCCATAAAGATACACTTATCCCCAAGAAGTGCATGGCGACATTTTGCCGTATCAATATTTTGAGCACAGGCCTACTGTAAATATTTAATTAAACTGGGCAGTTGTGTCATGTGAGTTTGGTATCTGAAATAACATTCAAAACAAATTCAATTAACTTGTCTAATAACTTTTTTTTATCATGACACTGTTGAAATGGAAGTGTTGACCATGTTGATATCAAATAACATTGCTATTTTGAGCCTTGCTGACTTCAGGGTCAGTGAAGGTGGTCAGTTTATCAATTCTTAAAAATTTGTCAACTGAGTTCATTCAAGGGTGGCACAGTGGCGCAGCAGGTTGTGCAAGTGCCTCACAGCACAGATTGGTTTGATCCCCGGGTCAATCAGGACTTTTCTGTTTGAATTTTACATTTTCTCCACGTGCACACGTGAGTTCTCTTCAGGCACCCAGACTTCCTCCCACAGACCAAAAACATGATAATAAAAGGATGGATGGATGGGTAGTTGATCTGAAATCAAACGATCAAGTTGGATACTTATTATTATGCATATTTGAATGAGCTCATGGCTCTCATTTGGTGTGGCAGGGCACATGGTACCACTATTATCACTGATATATAATGACCAGTTAAATAAGCTTTTAGTTTACTCCAGTTCTTAATTTAAAAATCTCTAAAACCTCCAATGAGACACACTGTACAGTTGACAGAATAAACTGATTATGCCACTTTTCTCTTTCTGGTCTTTCTCTAAGACTTTCTTAATTTTCAAAGTTTTGACCTTCTTTGCTGGATTTATGAAAGAGTCAGATAAATTGTGAATAAAACTGTCATAGTGATACAGCTGTTTGACAAATTTTATTTGGCATTAGTGGATGAAAATCATTTACAGACTGATAAGTTAGTGTAACAAATGTTTCAGGGCTGTTCTATCATGGATATGAATGTGGTGTGCCTCAAAGTTTGGCCTGATTTAAGAAAAAATAAAATCACTGTAATAAGCTTTCCAGGATGTGAGGAAGTGGAGCTCTGTCTCTGTCACAGTCTGTCCACTGGGAGCCAGCTTTTTTTTTGACGACCCGTCTCTAAAGCCAGTCTTTGTGGTGTTTACACGACAACTTATTTGGCAAGAACAAGGAGTTTTCATTGCATTTCATTGCCTGTTTACACGAGACCAGTGCCCGAATGTCTGAATCCACACACTTTGGAAACCAAGGTCCAGAGTGGACTGTTTTGAAAACGTATCAGTGTTTGGCTTCATGTAGATGGGATTCACTATTTCAGGATGAAATGGTGATGTCACCGCATGCACAGTACTCTTTCACATGAAGGCTGCGGGCACATACCAGAAACAGCTTCAACAGCTTCGGTCGTCTACCGAATACCATGTGCTGCTTACCGTGCTCAGTTTGTTATCCAGACAGATTTGTTGCCCAGACAAGAAACTCTTGTGCCTTTGTATGTCCACTCGTGTTGTTTGTGAAGTTTGTCTTCACCGGAAAGCATACGCGTGTTTTAACACCGCTGTTTCTCTGCAAACCTACATCACCATCTACTGGACTGGTATGCACACTACAGTGTTTTCGGCTATCCCCACGTCTTCGTGTGGATGTGGATCGATTTGGAAACGCAAAGGAAAAAACCTTTATGTTTCTGGTGAAAACGTGGCCTGATTCTGGACTGCATCAGGACTTTTTAGTGAAGAATATTTAACAGTTTGCCAACTTGAATTCTATGTTTAGGGCCAAATTGCATGTTAATTTGCATCATTACCTTCACCAAGAAGGTTAGGTTGATGTTTTTTTTTCTCTTTTTCTGGTCTGTTACTCATACCCCTTTTCCACCAAGCTGGTTCCAGGGCTGGTGCTAGTGCTGGTGCTAGAGCCGGTTCACAATTGGTTCAAGTGCAAACCGGTTAAGAACCGTTTGCTTTTCCACAAACGGGTGGGCCAGAGAGCTACGTCAGCACGTCAATGTATACGTCTGTATACGTCACGCCAGTTTCCCATAACAACTAGCGAACAACAATAAACAAAACAATAAACTTACCAGGCTCTGTGGAGGTTTGCTCCCGTGTTGTGTCCTCCTGCAAAGACTCCAGCATGGCTGTGGCCGAATTCAATGCCCCGATAGCGCTGCACGCCGGTCGGTCCCCGAGAACAGGGGAGAACACAGGGGAGATATGATTGGATTTGGTGATGATACGAACCTGGATGTAGATCTGGACATTTTCCAAGGATCTGTTAACAGTGCGTGATCAATTTTTCACAATTTTGACAACAAAGTCCCCTGACAATGTAGAAAATACCTCACAGAGGTTTGTACACAGAGTAATTCTTTTTTTTTTTACATTGTTTCACTCCAATATTTCAATCAATTTTCTTTTTGTTGGTTAATACTTTGTTTTTGTCTAATTGGGTGAATGTTTAAGCAGATCTTGAGCCTGATGTGGTATTTTTTGGGGGGGGGTTCCTGTGGTTCTGTTGCCAGGTCATGAGTTTTGAATGTAGCCCCTAGACCAGCAGGTTAAGAAGACTTTTCTCTGGCATCAGCTCTCGTCAGCTCAAAGGGATGTGATTATAGGACTGTGGTTGCTTATTTTGAAATGTAGTGAAAATAAAAGTAACCCTTTAATGCCTGAAAACACAAATTATAGCCAGAAAATTATATCTTTAGGTGCCGAAATGTTTATTTCACTTTCTACTAAAATCCTAAAAAGACAAAATGTCCATAGAATTTAATATATTTTGTTTCTCATTTGATAAATTAGGTGTTTTGGAAACTGATAATCCACTTGAGGACATTTTTAACATTATTTGACTTTATTCAGAGTTTCTTTTTTTAATTTGTTTATCATATTTGTAAGATAGAGGTATCATAAAAGTATGTATTAAATATGATACAAAAGGCATTTAAGGGATAAATCTTTTTCAAATTTTGAATGTAAGGGGCAAACCAACCAGCAACCAGCCTGGATATTTTTCATGCAAAATTGATAACTCTGAGGGGTCTCTTTGATCATGTATGACTTTTGCCAGCTGCTAACTTTGGACAGTAAAACACTGAGTAGCTCATTGTGACCAGCCGATTTTTTCTTATGTTTCAAAATTAGAAATCCTCAGTATTTACTGATTTGAGGCAAACTGCACTACACTGATTATCAAATAGTCCTTTTTTGTTAATGCAGATCCAGAGAGAGGTTTCTAAATATAGGATCAGCAATGTTCAGGGTCATTAAAAACTCTTATCTGTGGGTACTTGTCAAGACTCCAAGCTCCAATACCTTGCATGCATTTTTAACTTAAGTCAGGTATGTATGACTAGGTTCTAGTTTGTTGTATCCCCAACTTTCCTTGTCTTGTGCCACCACATCATTAATTCATGGAAATGTTAATTGTTATGGTTTTAATCATTGGATCAGTATTTGGAAATTGCACCAGCCTGAGAACCCTGATGAAGTCTCAGTAATGTGGGAAATGACATGCTTTACTGGACACAAAGTGCTGGGAAAAAAAGTCTGACCATGACTTGTGCTGGTGGTTGCAGGAGAAATATTTTTGTAGGACCATACGAGTTTATGAGAAAAAAAGCATCCAAAGAAATCAATCTTCTGATGAAATAATTCCCATGTGCAGTATCAAAGCTTACGGATAACCTGTCCTGGATTTCCTCAGTATACTGTTTCTACTGTTTATGCAACAACACTTGGATGTGGTTCACATTTATGAGCACACTGAGAGCAGGAGTAATAAGTCTGTAAGAAGAAGCAGGGAGAGCAGTTTTCAAGTGGATCCCAGGAGAAGATCAGGATGCAGGGTAACATGGACGTAACTTTAAACATTTATCTGGAGCACAGTGTAATTACTGAATGAGACTGCAATAACTGCCCCTGCTCTCTCGAGCCATATTAACGGGCCTCAGAAGGTGTGAGGCGCTCGTTCATCTTCAGGATATTGCACACAGTACAGTGCATCATCTCTCTAACACACATACACATTTGGTCACTGCTCAAAGTAAAAAAGGTGTCACAGAATGAATCAGATTTCCCCTCTTTCCACACCAATCTATCAAATATAAGTGCAGTAGTAATATATGATACATTGGCCATCATTTGACCAAAACTAAATTCTTGCCCCCGACTAAATACAAACTTCCCAAACTGTTGACAGCTCTAACGATTATCTTCCAAGACTTTGTGAAGCATGAGTGTCAAGTGTTTTAATAAGAAAAAAAACAATTTGACCACACAAATTTGAATCATGAGAACTCCATCCATCCATCTGTTATCTATTCAGAGTCCCGGGGGACTGGAGCCTATTCCAGCTGTCAGGGTAGAAGGCCAGATACTGGACTGGCCAGCAACCACATCCTAACATTTAGGACTACCAGATAATCGGGCTTTGGCTGACTTCGGTCAGAAGCAGGGATCCAAGCAGCAACTCAGGCCAATTATCTTGCAGAGTGTACTCCGCCTAAACAAAGCCACTTGGTAGTACAGTCGGGAACCGTTAATATAAGGTTTTAATGATTACAGTTCTGGTTCTACTTGATGGTTCTTTTTTTAACCATTACATATTCAGATTCCACATTTTTTGAAGAATAAAATAAGATCATAGTGGTGCAGCAGGTAAAGCACGTGCGCTAGCAAGTACAAAAGAATTGTCCCAGGATTGAAAAGTTGGCATTCTTTTTCTGTGTCTGATGGGGAAAGTGTGCTGAAATAACAAAATTTCAGTCTTGTCATCCCTCGAGTAGATGCCAACCTTTTACTCTCGAAATTCCTCAGAGTTGGTGACGCTATCTGCTACAATATATAGCTTGTGGCAACCCTATTCAGTTAGCAGCCCGAGGGCCACATGCGGCCCCAAAGCAACCCTTGAGTGGCCCGAAATCAAGTTGATTGGGACTTAGGTCCATCGAGAAAAACTGGAAAAACTTTTACTAACACTGTCAAGGTCTTACAAAAATTCCAACATTATTACATATATTAAATACAACTCGTTCTGAAAGGTTTCTGTTCATCAACTTAGTTTTAATGCACTGTCAAATGTGACCAAAAGATGGTGTTTTTAATCTGCACTTTTTTATGTTCTTGCGCACCACAATATTTGCTTGTATTGACCTGTCAAAACGTGTTGAATTTATCTGTTTGAAGTGTTACATTAAAAGAATTCAGCAGAAGTTTAGTTTAAGTAATAAGCAGTAAACATTCAGTGTGTTTGTTATCTATTTGTGTTTCTTTTACGTGGTTAAATGTTCGGCCCAGCTCATGTCCTAAGTCTGAAAATTTGGCCCGACTGAATTTCTAATTGAATATCCCTGGCTTATGGCTTCTGTGCTGATCTCTATCTCCTTGGCTTCTGCTCAGACTGATGCCATGTACCTCACACTACCCCACTTTAAGAAACAGAAATATCTTTTGAATTAGTTCGACCACACATTTTTCCAGAGCAATGTCATTTTAGCTAACAGCACTGAAATGTTCTTTAATTCAGTTTTCTATTACATCCATGTTCTCTCTGTATAAAGAACAAATTGTGGTTCATGTGAAAAAATCTGTCTTGCTAAAAATGTGGGCAAACTTGTCCTGCTTTCTGCCCTTCAACATCACACAATGTATGAAGTCTAAAATATGCAATAAGATCCTTCAGTTTGTCTTTTTTTTAATCACATGAGACGACTTTTGGACAGTTTTGTTTTATGATTCTCATCTTATTTTGACAAATAATAACCACTGCTTTCACTTTTGTGTCAGATCTTTATTGTGTTTGAAATTTCGTTCACAATATGTTGACAGCAGTGATTTTCTTATTAACTCTTGATGGTTGAATGCTTGTAATAAATCCTCTGCATGGGGCTGGTCGCTCAAGTCAGCGATTGTGTACAGAGCTAACCATCAAAGGAGAATAAAGAAACAAATGTCACAGCTTATCCAATCACAGGGCCTGACAGAGAGGCTTTTTAAGGAGTTGCGAGGGATTATTTGACAACTGAGAAAATTACAGACCCTCTGAAGGTGAAAAAGAGCCCTGTTAGCATGAATGTTTGTGCTTGTGTAACTGTCAGAAGAGAGAGCTGTTTGCATTGACATAATTGTTTCTGTAAGTGGCCTTGAAGAGCTGGCAGAGATGGTAAAAGACAGGCACTTAAACACTTAATGCTTACCATACACCAGTAGACTTTACTAACACTTTAATAGGACTTTCAAGACTGCAGTTTCACACACTCTCACATCTTGGGCCCCGTTTACAGGACAACGAAACAGAGAGTTTTCGTTGCATGTGTTCCTTCTGTTTACACAAGAACGGTGCCCGGAGTGCCTGAGTCCCCAAACTTTTGAACCAGGATCCAGAATGAAAAGTTTTGAAAATGTTTTGGTATCTGTCTCCCTGTGAACAGGAATCAGTGTTCTCAGCACCAAGGAACAACAACAACAGCTTCGGCTTTTAACCGAACAACATGTGTGTTCGGTTTGTAGTCCACACAAAAATATCCAGATAGCTTCATTGTCCGGACAAGAAACTCCTGCATCTTTGTGCATCCATTTGACATTGTTGTTTGCGATAAGTTTGTCTTCACCTGTAAGCGTACAGGTGTTGTAAACACCCCCGTTTCACTACAAACCTACATCGCCATCTACTGGCCTGGCATACATGCTGCAGTGTTGTCAGTTGCAGATATGTGTGAACGTGGCCTTAAACTGGAAATTGTAGGGTTGCCAGTTACAAGACAACAGCTGATATCTTTTTGTCCCTGATTGCAAAGCCCCTGTATTTTATCATTGATGATTATTATTAGCGTAACTCAAACTGCAGTTATTGTTATCAACACTTATTTGTTTTGTCACAAAGTTCATATTATGTTGGTGTTTTATGATTACAGAAAGAGAGAACTAAAAGACCTCATACTTTTGCCTAAATTAAGGCTCATATATTCAATTTTAATCAATCCTAGAATATAATCACAATCACTGTTTTTAAAAAAAGATCTACCTGTATTCTTAGTCTGTCTGAGGCACTCTGTCCGATCTTCTGCCCCTTTAAACAGATGTTCACATATCCTTGTATAGTAGCTAGGGGTTAGCTAAAATCCCAGATATAAGCACTCCTATACAAGTAGGCCATTCTAACTTATTTTTTATTTATTTAATTTAGTTAAAGAATATGCTTTAGTTAAACACAGTGGTTATTTTGCAATTTAAAATACACTGTATTTGTTTTGGTTTTTACTGGATTCCTTGAGGTTACTTTTCAGGCTCATGTATTTTTCATTTAATTGTATTATATTCTTATGTTTATGGTTAAAATTTATTGAACCCATTGATTAATAACAAGTGGGTCAGTTTTTCGCATACCTACTATTGCTGACTCCTGTTCTTTGTTTGAGTAACCTCACTTGATCAAGCCCTTTCTTACAGTCCGTGCTACAAAATAAGTAATAAAAATATGCATGAGTCCTGCTGATATCGGATCATATTGATATCTGTATTGGCCAATACTCGAGACTGCATATGGGTATTGTATCGAAGGTGAAAAAGTTGTATCGGGACACCCTAATAGGAGCTGAAATTAACCAACTTTGAGACAGCATCAGCGTTTTGTTGAAAGTTCAATTCCAGGGGTGATTTTGCTGTGTTCAATGCATCTAAAGCAGAGAGAAACGTGCTGGTGGAGTTAGACGTTTGTAAGCATAAAAGGGCTAAAATGGCTTCTTTAAACTTTTATATATTGAATGTGGGTCACTGTACCTTGAATGTTGTAATTCAAACCCTCAAAAACAGATGTTTTGTTTCAGTGAGCGGTTTACCAGTTTATCTGAAAAATTTGTTTTGACGTCCCCTGATCTGAGCCTGTTGGAACCTTCCAAAATCCCTTTTGAGGATGCTACAGTCTGCTGGCCAAAATGCTAACCACTGTCCTTAATGAGGTTGTGGTCATTGTTTATCCTACAAACAAACAGTGTATCTCGGCTAAAGACCGCTGTTAAACAATTCTGTGCAAGGAAAACCCAAATCTAAACACACATACAAGTGTACGAGGGGGAAGGACTCAGAGAAAGCACAGCTTTGTGATTTATATGAATGAAAATGGCAATCTAAAGATGCGTTCACACCAATCGCAACATGGTTACTTAGATCACCTACCCAAGTCCCGTCGTCCGTCCATAAGTAGCTCATTTTGTCAGCGCCAGTAATGTCTCGCCCGCTCAAGCTTTAACACTATCATATCTCATAATAGGATGTATTAGACGACACTATTCCAACTGTATTGTTTTCACTCACCTACAAACCGTAAAACACCTCAGATAATGCAGATGAGGTAGGACAGGACCTCAGAGAATAATTTCTTCTGTTAAATAAGGTGAAACTAAATCACTAATGTTCCCACATGGGCATGGATTGTCACCATGAACTAGAATAAAAACGGCCTGTCATGGGCCTTATCACACAACCACACAACGCTGATTTGCTGTCGCGGCTCAGCCACACGCTACATCGGCTGAAAAGTTCCAATTTTTCAACTTTGGTGACAGAGCGACACAACCTGGTAGAACAACCAAGTCAACTAGACAGTGTCCGTCGCTTCGCGGGAGTGTTGGCCCCACCCCATCACGGCTGTACATTGACTTTACATGGAGTAACCCAAGTTGCATTTACAATCAGACCTGTCCTGTGATGGTTAGTTCTTTATAAACACCAAGGTGTTAAAAGCTAACCATGATATGTTTTAAGATTATTTTTTGGACATTGTCAGGCCTTTGTTGACAGGAGAGAGAGACAGTGGATGGGCTTCTTAAAGGGGGTGAGCACAACCAGCGCCCAAACTGTAAGGTTTTTCAAATTCCTATGTGTCCCTCAGGCTACGTTCACACTGCAGTCAAAAGTGACCTGAATCCGATTTTTTGGCTCCAATGTGACCTGTATCTGATTTGTTTGCGACGTGTGAACAGCGCAAGTCGCATTGAATCTGACATTTTCGAATCAGATTCAGGCCACTTTCAAATCTGTGCTACTAAATCGAATACATATCCGATTTTCTTGAATGTGACGGCGGTCTGAACAGTCAGGTCACATTTAATGCGACTTTGATGACACACTAGAGCAGCAGTTTACCTCGGGACAAATGTTTTCAAAGTCACTTTATGGACAGAGCATTATCTGAGATTAATATATAGACATCATTATCAAAGTGTATGCATTCTTTTCCTAAAATTTCCATCTACAAGCTTGATTAAACAATGCATATGCAAGTGCAAGTGCAAGTGAGAGCGCTGGGGCGACCGGCTAGTGTCTATTACACGCACAATAAATGATAAAGGTGAATTATTATAAATTTTTATTATGATATCTGATAACCTTAGTTTATTAACGCTACACTGACTTTCATATGGAGTTATCAGGCTGAAATAACAGACGCTGATGATTCACTGCTGTCCATCTCATCCGTGTGCATGCGCGCTCCTGTATGTTTATACAAATGTCAGTGAACAGTCTGCTCCTGTCTGATCTGCTCTCAGACAAACTAACAAACATCAGAACAGATGACAAAACTAAGATTTTGCCTCTTTGTTCACCTGTTCAGTGCTATGGCTCTGAGATGTTTGGGTCTCCAGCAGCGATCTGTCATCGGTAGTGGTCGGCGGGAAAGAGCGTCTGCCTTTAGGCTCATAAGAAATAAGAAATAGCCATAATTACTTTAATAAGAGCTCACTCAAGGTGAGCTGCTGTAACAGCAGGTTTTGGGTTATGGGAACAAACTTCTCCAGCATTGTGAAGCACAGTTTTGGTCTGTGTTTGTTGCCCCTCATCACTCCGTGCTGTGCCTGAAGTCGTTAGCCGTTAGTCGAAGCGTGAGCTGTTCACATCACAGTCTGCAGTCAGGCCACATTTAAAGGTGTAATCTGAACAGCCTGACAAAAAAATCGGATTTGAGCAATAAATCAGAATTGAGCATTAAGGGCTGCTGTGTGAACGTAGCCTTCGTCTTTTAGATACCTTGTTGTGGCTCTTCTCCCTCTTTATAACACCAGTAAAACAGTTTGTTCCCCTGGCCTTCCCGGATAGACCGTACTATGCAAAGTTGTGCTGAACTGACCAATTTCCACAATTTGTCTTTTTCATCACTACTGTTGCTTGGACATTTGAAAGAGGTAAACTTCTTTAAAACTGTATAAATCTTGTCATAAGACAACTTTTCAGTTGACGAGTTTGATCATCCAGGAATGATTTCACTGTCTACAACTTAAGAATCTGATTTAGCTCATGCAATGTTATCATCAAAACAGTTTTCCATAACATCCCGAAATGAAATATACCTCTGTATGCTGTAATAATAGGTCCACATTTTAAGACTTGGTGATATAGGTGATCCCTCATGGAAACCAAAACAACCAGTATATAATTTTCTGCATTTTCTCTCTAGAGACTGATGCTCTTCTTTATCTTTACTGTCCTATTCTTGGTACCCTTGTCCCATCAATAAGGACAGTACTGCGGGCTCACCTAACAGGAAAATCTCTATACTGTGGCATCTCTCACTGGTTTGTGAGGAAGGGTGAACCGAAGAAAAGAAACTGCATCTCAGTTGAATCCCTGTAACAGTTTGAGGAGAAACAGCACGACAGCCTAACCTCACAATTTAGGTGGAAAGACGTCTTTAATTTCACTCTGAGCAGGACTTTACAAGTTTCCTGATTTTCCAGCTTTGCTCAAATTTCCAGTTTTGGAAAGAGACGGATCAGTGTGTGGGTGTTCAAGGAAGTCATCAGGGATAATAAATAGCCAAAATCTCCCAATATTATTTGATCTCAGTGCTTTTATGTCTCTTAGCTGTCAGACTGTGTTGAAGCAAAGATGTACTCTGTTCCTAAAATGTGATTTATTACCAACAATCCAAGTTTTCACCATCAGGACAAAATTGTTCCACAAAGAAATCCTGTTGAACTTTATGGACTATTCAAAGTAACTATTACAAATGGACTTAAATCCAAATTAAATTTTATTTTCTTTCCTATCAACAAAGAGAGTATTCACAAGTAAAGCCCCAAATTTTCATAGTCCAGCAATTTTGTATTGGTTTTTAATTATGACTTTACTGATAGAAACTGTAAATGATGTAATTTGAACTGTATAAAGTTCCTATATTGTCTAAAAAAAAAAAAAAGCTGCAGCTGGTCAGTGTCATCTTTCTGCTCGTATGACTTTTGAGACGTATTTCATCTTTATTGTTTTAAATGAGTGCATTTTTTTACTTTTGGTTTCTGTGCCAATATACACAGCATTTAGTCATGGAAATATTTCTGCTAATATTTATTTTTGAGGAGGCAGAGATCCATTATACACTTTAAGTATTTCCAGAGTGACAGAAAAAGCTGCGTCCTGATTTGTGAGCTCCTATAAAGAGGCCAAAGGAAGAAAAACAGACAAGATTCATGTCAGATCTGTTTCTGTTCTGTTTAGCTTCTTTAATGTTGGCTCCCGCTGCAGTGTTGTAACACTTAAGTTCATCCCTCAGACTCTAAACTCAACTTGGACCGGATTTTAGGATTTGTGCAAACTGAACTGTCCCGAAGATTCTTTACTGCTCTTATGCCACTGTGGTTGACAGATAGGGCTAGAGGAGTTGATGATTTCAAGTTGTCTCGAAAACACGATGCATACAGCTGCTTTTATAAAGTCAGTGCATCTGATCGTTTGCCCAGAAGGTTTTTGAAAATGCTGTAACTCTTGAACAATTGGAGGAATTTTCTTCAAACTTTACACAAATGTTCCCAGTGTTAATTCTGTTGAATAAATATTTTCTTCATAGTTTTTGTTAGCAATTTAAAACAAGACTAAACTGTTTTACGCAGACTTAACCCAATCAGACCTAATTTAATCATGTAGAAAGTAAGGGAAAGTTTGGAATATATCCAAACACAGCTACTTTGGTTGTGTGGAAAGGTTGGATGAGTTCAGAGGGACTTCCAGTCACAGCTGCCTTAGCTTGGTGAGGCAGGATGGATTGTGGAGTGATCCAGTCAGAACTGCTGTCTTTATGAATTGATAAATTCACTGTTTGTTGTCAGTTCTGGTATTGTAACTGAGATGCTCTGCCAGGAAGCTTAAATAAAGGTGACTGCATTTCACACAAATGAACCTTTTTTATCTGCTAGCAATAAATGGTAGATCCATTTTGTTTCAGTAGTAAAGCCTAATTGCGCACACGTTGACTAAACTGGAGTACATAAACTCTAAATTTTAGTCCTGGTAGAACTGAACTACTGTTGATATCACCAATATCAATTTTTTTCCCACACAAATGTCTACAGTCTTTAAACTTTGCACTAAACTCTACTTTGCCACGAGGATATCTTATAGATTTTTGCCATCTTAAAACATTTTTTTTTCCTTTGGGCTCCATGTTTACCTCTTGCTTGTGAACACAATTTCACAAATACACTTAGTCATTTTCTTCAAAGACACACTAATATTTGTTTTGATTTAAAGATGAACAGATTTTTTGAGAGTTTCAGTATGTTGGCCTCATGTTTATCTCTTGCTTACAAGCTTCTACAAATGACACCATAAAAAAAAACATCCTTCATTTTGTCTTTTTGTCGTACATTTACCACTCAACTCCCATTCTTTGTGGAGGCATTGAACTGCCAGGCAAAAGTTGTTATTCTTTGTGACAGGATGAAGATCAATTTGTGAAGTTATTGAAAGAAACTATATTACACGGTTAGATTAGATCTTCCTTAAACCAGGTATAAGCTGTACCTCGTTCCTCTGCACAGCTTTAAACAGCCCGCTCACAGGATCTCCTTTATGTATCGCACAATTCAGACCAGATTGATGGCGAATTCCTCTCAGTCTGGGTATTAGAGAGCCTTTGTTCTGGCTTCTTTGATGTGTTTTTATATAAACTGCAGCAGACAACTGGTTTGTCTGTACGGGTTACACTCCACTAAAACAATAGATGTGATTCCAGGAAGGATTTATTAGCCAGATGGACGGGAACCAGTGCACCAGGCAAACTGCAAGGTGGATAGTTTTCTGTATTCTTCAGTGTAAATGACTAAGGCAGTGCAGCTTCAGTTTGTTTTGAATTTAGACAGCTTCTCTGGGAGTGTAAAGAACTTAAGCTCAGGGATGGAAACCCCAGAGAGAGTTAGGGGCTATGTGATTTAAGATCATGCTTAGTTTGGGGGCTGGTTAATGCCACAGCATAAGTATACAAAGACTTGCTCATGGGGAGAAGAGGGGGGAGAGAAAACTCTGGAATTTGAAATTGAAATCTAATTGAATTTCAAAGGAAACTGGCCAGAACAAACACCTCATGAAACACCTGCCAAATATACTGTTCCTTTGCATTCAAGATCATGTGGTTGCTCCACTGTTTTGCCTTGTTTCTCCTTTTTCTTTACAGTACTGCCCTTATTTCTCTTTTTTTGTTTGTTTGCTTTCCATCCTCTTTCTTTACCTCCTGTCTTCTTTTTGTCAATTTGTCTCTTTTTCATATTTATATGAATAGATAACTTTGTATGCACTTATTGGTGAGAATGAAAAAAATAGTAGTTTAAGGGCTGGTCCTGTTGTCTGAGCAAGCAATGAGTTCTTTGCAGAAATTAATAATAAGATTGAAAGATTATATTTTGATTGATGAAACCAGGAAGTAGATTTGTAGATTGTAGATTTGTTTATTTTTAGGAATGGGACAGTACATGTTAATGAACATATAAACGTAAACATGCGAGATTATAGCTGTGTGGCTAAGTGCCATACTTCTAAATATGTTTTTAATGATAGTGTTTGTAGAATCTTTCAAAAATTGATTCCTACATTTGACTTGTTTGATGTGAATGGGAAGAACTTGTTCCGACACGTGTTCTGGGTAACAATAATCCCCATAGTCCATAAGGTGTCTTTGAGTATGTTGACCCATTTATGCCATCCAAGATCGTCACCCAGGCGTTTTCTTAAAACATCCATTTAACATCTTCACCAAACACAGAGAAAAGTTGTCACGCAGACCGTGGTCAAAAACTGTGTGCGATCCCCTTCACACCCCAGCTCATTACCTGGAGCTTACCTAAATTACTTTTTTCCAGTGTCAAACACAAAACGGCATGAACACGGGTATAATCAACAATCTCTGAAAGAAGCACAAAAAAAATTGAAATAAAAATGAAACGAACAACACAACGAACGAAAACTATATTATGGCTCCAACAATGTTAATTTCCAAATCAGTCTGCAGCCTCAGGTGTTGAGAAATAAAAGCCCTACAGTCTGTTGATTAATCACAAAAAACATCTGTTCCCATGTCACTGCATTTAAAATGAAAATACATACTTTGCCATATTCAGATGATCTGTGAATTTAGAGTGATTTGTTTACATGAAGTGCTGCATGTCCTCTATCGTTGCTCTTTGTTTACACTCCCGCTCCACTTCATACTGCTTCACTGTGTAGCACTGCTGTGGTGTAGCAGGTGTGACTCTCTTCCTGGCTTGCAACTCCACCCTTAAAGCTGGTGTCTACGATTTGAAACCGCAGCCTGCCCCTCCTTCCCTCACCCCTCTCCTCCGTGTTCCAAGATCCCGCCCCCAGCTCGTGACGCCTCATATAGCCCCCTCGGACTGAGCTACGAGCGACTAGCATAATATATCAGCAGCAAACTCAATCAAAACAGCTCAGCTCAACTGAAAGTATCAAACACGACAGACATCTCCCTTATAACACACAGCAGTAGCCATTTCAACTGGACCGGCGGCAATGCGGGTTTGGCGCCGCCAGAGCAGAGCCGAGTGTGGGGGAGGATTTATCTTTCTCAGCCTGTCCTCCCCAGCTCAGCTTACAGTGCTAACGATTAGCGGCTAACAGGCTAACCCGCTCCCCTACAAGTTATTAGCCCGTGCAGGCACAAACTAACCAGAGTTATTCAGCAGACATCTCCCACTGTAGTAAACAAGGCCATTACCTGATCAACCAGGGGCGAAACGGCCGATGCTGAAGGTCTGACGGCCGGCTGAGGCTATTCGTTAGCCGTTAGCCCGCTAACAGGCCTCGACCCGCGGGCAGAGCTCCGTTGGGCCCGCGGGAGAGGGAGGCGGATTCCCGGGTTCGGCGCTAGGCTTTCCCGGCTCCATGATAGTTCAGTAGCTAACGCTGCTAGCTGCTCACCGGAGGTAGAGGGGAGGAGGCGGCACCATGGGCAAGATGCTGCGTACTGCGTAGTGAGGGAGACGAGGGAGAGGGGAGAGGAGAAGGGTGGTCTGCAGCCAGACTGTCTTGGGAGAGGGAGGCAGATTCCCGGGTTCGGCGCTAGGCTTTTCGGCTCCATGATAGTTCAGTAGCTAACGCTGCTAGCTGCTCACCGGAGGTAGAGGGGAGGAGGCGGGACCATGGGCAAGATGCTGCGTACTGCGTAGTGAGGGAGACGAGGATTGGATGGACTCATGGACTAACTCACGGACCAATTAATAGTCGCAGGTTCTTAGGCTTGATTGGTCAGCTAGTATGCAGCTTTTCAGCAGATATACTGAATGGATTTTTTTCATTCTTTTTTGTCTTTATACTGTGTAGATAGGACCATAGGACCATAACAGCCTTATAAACGGTGTTATTAATATGTACAAAGCTTCCAAATCGTAGACCATAGCTTTAAGTTACAGCTTGTGTTGGAAATGCAAACAAGATCAAAGATCAGAGTTACTGCTACAAATGGTACCAAACTGTACTGTACTAAACTACACCACTCTATAAAGTGAGGCTTAAATGTCGGCCCTGTGATGCCTGGTGACCAGTCTCTACCTGTGTACTCTGCCTGTTGCCCAAAATCTGCTGGAATAGGCTGCAGCTAAGCTTGCGCAGCAGCTGGATCAGCCTGATTGAATGTCTGTAATTGGTCAAATCCATATTGCCAATCTCCAATTTATGATTGTGCTCAGCCCAAAGCACGACGATCCAATCAGAGTTCTTTAGAGTGGGGAGGTGGGAGATATGAGCAAGGCAACAGCAGGAAGTGGCTGCTCGTACAGAGTTTAGCATAGATGCTAACAGCTTCAATGGCAGTTTTATAAGTCTTTGACCTCATTTCTTTAGCGAAAACAAGTATCAACACTACAAAGGTCTCTGTAGTAAGGATATTTTCGCTTTATTTCTAACATGTTTTGACCCAAGTTTGTTTCCCAAAGTGGCCATAGTTCTGTAACGCAGTAGATACCGCCTACAACATTATCTGATTGGCCCGTTTTAGTTGTTGGTTGACGGAGCAATCGTCCAATCACCTCCTGGATATGCTTCTGAAAGATTCTGTGCTCCCCAAACACTTTCTATGTGCTCTTTCCCAGAGGGATTAGTGAAATATTTTTAACAGTCCATTTTGGTGTCAGTGTAGGCTCCAGCCCCGGGACCCCAAAAGGGACAAGTATTAAAATCAATGTATGGACGAATCCGTTGCGAAACTAGCTAATGTAATAAGGAACCAAAGGTATTCTGAGACTATCAGTTTCATCTAAATCTTTGTCAGATGTTCTGCGGGGTTATTGTTTGCTTTGTCTCCTGAAAATTAAAATAGTTTGTGGATGAACAATGTTGGTGGATGTCATCTGACTTCAGACCTCCATGTTTGTCTCATCTGGCCAGCGTGCTCGGGCTCTGAGTCAGCCTGCAGCCCAACAGAAGGCCCTCTATAGTGATCATATTATGGTTTAGAAACAATCTGTGGTATGGAGATGAGGCCAGTACAGTGCATCAGTTTGATCTTCAGATAATGGTGTAATTGTTTTTCTTCTCACGTCTTTAACGGCCCGTCTCTTTGGGTGTCACATGGTGCTCAGAGCTCCAAATGGGAAGACATTAAATACGTCATTCATGGTGGCTTCATGGATACATCAAGCAATTAGGATGTGGGTGATAATCCCGAAAGGAATGGAGATAAAGGAGAAGCTCTGTGTGGGGTATAAAGTGTTTGAGCGTCTCTGGGGCCCCTCAGTGTCCCCTGATGTGTGACTCCTTTGTGCCTCATACTCTCGAGGCCACCACTGTGTTTCTGTTGCTGTTACTTTTGGCAGCCATTTTAGATTTTGTCGAAGTCTTTGAATGAGCAAGTGAATTATTTTAACTCTTAAGGTTTTATCAAGCTTTAGGAGGCGTAAAAACATGTTAGTCAAGTTCAAGTCAACAAACATGTCCTTACAATCATTTAACATTTTTTTGGTCAAAGTATTTTCTCTCTTAAACTTGCTTTATTAGCCACAATATATCATGAAAGTAATTATTTTCCCCATGTACCATCTATATTTGTGTTTCTTCAAAAATTAATAACTAAAATACTCAAATACCCAAAAGTATTTTCTCATTAGTTTGGGCTAAAGTCAATACCATGATTTAATTTATGGTACTTTGCCTGCTTAATTCATCTCCATAGTACAGAGCACCAATCATAGCCCTGCTTTTTTGTGTGAAACAGTCCAAAGGAAATGTGCAAATTTGAAACTTTTATTTTAAAACAAATCTGAATAAAGCCAAGCTGTTTGTGTGAAAATCACTACAACTGCCTCACACCACAGAGGTGGATGCCAGCAGGATCTGAAGGAGGGCTCTGTCTGAATCGTCTTTGTATTACAATAAAAAATGAAGTTGCTAAGGGGAAGCCCAGTACAGAAACAGGGATCTGCTAGTCTTTGTCACAAATCCCTCTGTTGTGCTGCTGTTATTTACCCACTCTTCACTGTGGCTGGGTGGTCAAGCTTTCCCTATATTATAAAATGATTGATTTCACAGTATGATTACATGCCTACATTTTGCTGAATTTGATTTTTTAACTAGAAAAGCACTCAGAGAGCGCAGACCTCCAGCAGCTCAGTTTTGGCAGTGGCTTTTTCAAAACCTCTGTAAAAGATACAAATCTTGATTCAGCACATACATGGATTTTCTAGTCCTGTATGAATGTGACAAGTTTTGGGAACATCACTTAATGTGTTGATTTTATAGAATTGTTATTGTTGTCAATGGGATTTCACATTATAAAGTTCTATGTTTTTTTGTAACCTCAATCTGGATCAAATCAAGATGAAATTTACCTTGATGACAGAGACATGGACCCCATTTTATCTTGAAAAGCTGGAAGCAAATCTGCTAAAAAAAAAAAAAAAAAAGAGGCAGCCATGTGATTTTCAAAAAAAATCCGCCTGATGTTAATTTATGGATTTTTTAAAATTTGGAATTTTACCACCAAAATCTAATCATTTTTAAGTCGGGTCATTACCAACATCTCCTGAAAATTTCTGCAAAATCTACTGTGTAGTTTTTGCAAGGGCTGTCACTTTTGTGCATTAACTAGATTAATTAATTACACCGCAAATTAATGCGTTAAAAAAATTAATTGCAAGATTAATCATAGCACACAAACATTTTGATATTGTCCAGCTGGAGGACCCGTACATGGCAGTGGCACGTCACTTCACACATGCGTCTCTAGTCAAACCAAACAAAGCCCAGGTGACAACAGGAATGGCATATTTAAGACTTAGTCTTATTTTATTTTTGAATTTATTTATCTATATTTGTACTACATTCTTTAATAATGCATCAGGCCTAATTGTTTTGCTGGATGTCCTCGACCTTTTTCTTATTTTGAATTTGATTTATGAAACACACTTAAAGTGTAATTTGAGTTGCCTGATTGAGCTTAGAATTTTCTGGACAAGTTGTCCTGACTTTGGTTTTATTTAGTCACCAATAAAAATGTGGATTTACAAATTTTCACTTCTTAGTGTATTCATTTGATTAGTCATGCACTACAATTTTATAATATACTAGAATTCAAATTCTTTATTTGGGTACTTTAAGCAGATATGAGATTAAAATGCGATTAATTAGATTAATTAATTATAAATCCGATAATTAATTAGATTAATTTTTTAATCGTCTGACAGCACTAGTTTTTGCATAATCTAAAAAACTGACAAACAAATTCAGACCAGCAAAAACCTAACCTCCTTGGTGGAGGTAATTAAAAATACAGCTAATATCTGTATGTCTACTTAGCTGGAGTTTGAATATCTATTTTGCAGTCGGGTTAGTCTGAAGCAGACTTTACCCTTTTATCATCACTGCCCTCAGATTTAAAAACAGAATCTCACTAAAGGAGTGAGCACCGAGGCCTCTCATCCAAACATCTGTGTGAAGATAGATGGTGTTGGGACTCATAACCGCGGACATATTAGCACATGAAAAGCAGAAAAGCTGCAGGAGGGCTATTTTAACTGCTCATACTGGCCCCTCTATTAGCCTCCCATTCATCTCAAACAGACACACACACACACACACATGCCGCTGTTATTACACACTGCAGTGTTGGTCACTCTCAGCGTCTGACGCAGCCCTTCGGAGACATGCAGCTGAGTAATTTTGTCATAATTATGATTAATGTTCTGGTGGGTCATTGGCAGTGTTAAAGCAATTAACAACACAAGTCCTCCCCCTTTACACAATCAACAAGTCGTTTACAAATCATTACATGAGGGTTTTTTTAAGAGTCACAGTGTGCTGATGTGGAAATATGCCACAGGTCATCAGATACCAGAGCAGCTATGACTCTGCTAATGTTTCCCATGGGGGAGCGAGATTCTGAAGCTTGATGCCCTGAAGGTAGAAGCCTGGTCGGAGACAAGGGGGGTAATGACAACAGGTGGGGTTAGCAAGAGAGGAGCTGTGGTTAAACACTCTGTGGTCTGGTCTGGTTCAACACAGTTCAGTGTGGTTGGGGGGGGGAGTCCTGATCTCACATGTGTTTTCACTGTTTTCTGCACCTTCAACTGGAGGCAGAGGTTCTCCTCTTCAACAATTAAAGATCAACTAAATTAACTATACGTAAGATCCTGCAAACAGCACACATATATTAGTACAGTGGTTCCCAAGCTTTTCACAGCCTGTACCTCTTCAGACAATTGACCTCCTGCCATATACCCCCTACTCTCACACACTTATGGCAGCTAGAAAAGAAATTTCTGTACGGCTGCCACTAACAAAACCTCTCACATTTAACATGCATAACATACAATAAAATCTCTTAGGCTACGTTTACACGGACACTGTCTGACTTAAAATGCAAAGATTTTTTCCTTTGTGTGTTCAGAGTCGATCTGCGTTCAGACGGAGACGCTGGAGACGAATGAATCTGCTGTAGCGTCCATGCCAGTTCAGTAGATGGCGATGTAGGTTTGCAGAGAGGCAGCGCTGCTACAACACAAGTACGACGAAGAAAAGCTTTTCACAAACAACAATGGTGAGTGGATGCACAAAGACGCAGGAGTTTCTTTTCTTGACAACATCTCAATTCGGACAACAAACCTGTCTGGATAGTTTTGTCTGGATAACAAACGGAGGGCAGTAAGCGGCACATACCTTACTCGGAAGATGGCCAAAACTGTTGTTGTTCCTGGTATGCTCGCAGCCTTCATGTGAAAGAGTACTGCGCATGTGATGATGTCAGCATTTCACCCTAAAACGCTCTGATCTGGGTTTACACGGCACTGCATGGAGAGTGAATTGAAAACTCTCCACTCTGAAGCCTGGTTTCAAAAGTTTGCGGAATAAAGCACTCAAGGTACGGTTTCCATGTAAACGAGAGTCCGAAACCCAATGAAAACTTGTCGGATTTTGACCATTTAGGCCTGTGTAAACTGATTTGCCAGCACTTTCAGTTTGCATCACCAGTTCACTTTTGAAAAAGAAATTCGCATTTCTGGAACATATTCATTAATGAACTTGAAACTTCTAAGTACAAACTCACTGCAGCTCTAATGAGAAGGCCGTCTGACTGAATTTATGTTACTATAAGAATCTTAGATTATTCAGGACAGATTTCCTTCTCCTAGATGCCCCACAAATCCAGCCTCCAGCCTCTCTGCCAACACTTCAGGCCTTTATCAAATCTAACAATAGAAACATTTGCCAGTCTTAAGTTGAACTACAGAAACAACTGTTTGAAACCTGACAGGTTTTGGGTATCACTGTATTAGTATGACCCTGACAGTCATGGATGACCTGCTGCTGTGGAGTCCACCCTGCATCAACTATCAACAGAAATGACATTGTCTAACTTAAATTCATACTTTTATACCAGTTAAACCCATTTAATGGCAGTTTACACATTAATCAGCATCATTCCTCTCCAGACTGTATTCATTCTAAACATTAATGTAAATAATAAGCTGATCTCTCTGTCCGTGGTTGTATTGATTATTCATCCATAGTTACTATCTTTACAACCACATATACATGAGGGCCCCCTTCAAATAAGATGCAACATCTCAAGGATAAACTTTAAATACCAAGAGAACCACATAAAAAATTTCGGTACCTGAGGGCCGTTCTGCTACATTTTGTCAGGCACTCTCAATGGGGAAAAATATATATATAAAAAAACAAAAAATAGCCAATATAACAAAACAGGATTATACCAACATTGGTATATTATATGTATATGTATAGACAGACAACCATTCACGCTCACACTCATGCCCAAAGGTAATTTAGAGTCACCATCAACCTAATGAGCTTTTTTAAGTCTTTAGGTAAGTAGGAGGAAGCTGGAACGAGCCCATGTAAACATCTAAACACCACACAGAAAGGCCTTGAATTAATCAGGGATCAAACCAGCAACCCTCTAGCTGTGAGCAGTGAGCACTACCTGCTTCACCAGCATGCTGCTCACAAAGTATTGCCTTATTTAGCATGTCATTTCTTTTATTAAGTGTCTTATTTTTGTTTCGTGTTCAGTGATCTTACAGTGTTTTTTGTTACATAGCACAGGGTTCACTCTCTTTTTCTAGTTTGTGTTGAAACTCATAACTCTTGTTTTTTTTGGCTGCACTCAGAAATTCACAGTTGAGTTGGTTGCTGTCTGCTTTCACGAGGACAGCAAACATCTGGTTTACTCTGATGAGAAAAGAATCCTTTCTAATAGAGGAAAACATTACTGACAGCTGTGTATTTGAGATGTATCGAGATGTAATTATGCGTCAGTTATTACACCAGGTATGCAAATTAGCTTAACTGAGAGCATATCTAAAAACATGTCCGAGTATTTAGGGAAAATGTTTGACCTCTTTAAAAATTGGGGATTTTTTTGACAGTTTTGCAACAATATCCAACCATTTAAAATACACATTCCTGTAAATTTACTTTCAACACAAAGTGCACTGTCAAAAAGATATTTATTTTGAATATTTTTTTTAATTTTATAAGGCTGTTGGAAGCATAACGTCATGGATCAAATATTGGTTGAAGCAGATAATGGCTTAAAAGTTGTCAGCAGATGTGAGAATATGTCTTACTCTGTGTAACAGCTTTATGACTGCATGTCTCAGCAGAATGTTTTTGTAACCTGATGCATCATTTAAAGTTTAAAGTTTGCAAAGTTTCGGTCAACCGACCTCAGATTATTATTTTTTTTGTTTCTTGTTAACTTACATCGTGGGGACCAGTCTTGTGCATCCTGAATTTTAAAGTTGCTTATCATTTATCTGGAATAGTGCAGTTCAGATTTTCCTCTTCATATCTGCTCTTTGTGTTGATTAGAAACAAAGTCTGGGTGCAAAGGAATTTAAACTTTAAATTTTCATCCGGAAGAACCAATGATCAATCCCACATGACAGCCGAGTGTCTGACCTGCAGGAAATAACCCTTTGCCCTGGATAATTGTTTCATGGGGGAGGAACAGAAAATGTTTGGGGACTTTTTAAGGGAGGTCAAAAACGTGAGCACAAACCTGGACGTCTTTGTGGGTGAAAAAATAAGCGTCAAAAATTGTGGAGCTATCTAAAATTCAACAGACTGGTTCTCTTTAAATGTGTTTTTCTTTTAAGTTATCACTCTGAACACCTGAACTATAATAGCGAAACAAACTTTTTCACTCAGTGCCACAAACACAAAATGTAAGGATGACTTCGACATACTGATGTTCCCTTAAGCGAATTAAAGTTCTTTACAGAAAGAAAAGCTTAGTTTTTTAATGGTCTTAAAGAGAAATTAGTTAAAATCACATCTTTTTGGAAAATGTCTTAATAAGGCAGTCAGTTATTGTAAGGGGTTTTGGGTCAGCCAATCAGTTTTCAGGAAAATTAGGCTGTTTGTGCTACTTTTAAATGTAATAATTCATTATCTTGCCAAGGAGGGTATGATTTTTTATTTAATTTTGACTGAATTATTTGTTAATGTTGATCATGGCACAAGGAAGAAGTTATGTCACTTTGGCAGTGGTCTGGACCTGGAATTTTTTTTTGAGGATTCATTATTCCAAGATAGGGCAGTTTTCAAAATTTTTGCTTGTAACTCGGCTAATATCAGACAGTTACATAGCCTGTTTGTGCTTACTGAGCCAGAAGACACATAAAGTAAGGATCATTCTAAAGGGCTCCTAAAAACATTATCAGTATTTTTACACATCAATTAATAAACTTTTTATCATGGTTCTTTCAAGATCTCTTATCTCTTTACATACAAAAATGCCTTGTTTTTTATTGCAAAAAAGTAACATGATGGGTTAACTTCCATAACATAAATGAAATTTATAAAGAAGAGACCATTTTGAAAAGTCACTGAAGGACAATGGAGTCAATTTCTGTTGTTTTACCAAACTGCATTTACAAGTATTTGGGTTTTTAGAAAAACAGGTTATAGAACAAGACAAATGTATATTCTGCACAGGTTTTGGATTTATTCCAGGGTAATAAGTACCAATTATAGGATAAATGCATAGATGATCAATGCTTAAAGGATAACTTCGGTATTTTTCAACCTGGGTCCTATTGCCCCAAGTGTATGTGTGTATACGATTGACGGGTACAACTCGTTTTAAAATTGGCTCAGTATCAAGGGAGCGGATGCAGCCGGCAGCCGCGAAGCTTGATAGGGGGGCAACTGCATCCCGTATAAGTTTGAGCATTAAAAGTGTTTATTTCGCCACAGACCGGTTGCGATCGCCGGTGCTAGCTCTCTAATTAGCATTGTAAGCGTTCCGTTTTCCTTCACGTCCTCTGACGTGCCGGACGAGAGGAAAAAGTGAAGGGGATTTAGGGCAACAGTAAATGTGTGTGTCGGAGACAAATCTAGATATAAGTATTGTATGCATAAAGACATATTAGTTATACTTACTTTATGGATAGTTGACCATTTGGTCCCTGTGGTTTTGGTTGCCTCCTCCAATTTATTTTGGGTACATGAAAAAAGGTATCCAGCACTGCCTTGTTGATCAGAGGGGGGAAATCCTCTAATGTAGTTACACAGCGTCAGGTACTTTCTGTATCATCCCACGACACATCGAGACCACGAATATTGGGCAACAGGTCCCACTCGTTGCAACACAGACATTCTTCCTCTGTGGGCATAGAGTCACAGCACCCACAGGAGCACCACCAGTCCTCAGAAATTCGCGTTCGTGCCGCCGCTGCTTCACCCTCGTCTGCTCGTTGGCCCTCCCTTGCTATCCTCGTTTGCTCTTGAGTTTGTAGCAGCTCCTCGTCCGTATACTCTGGCTCAAATAAATACGGGTGGCCGTCGTAATGAAGAGGCTCGTCTTCACTCTCGAAATCTGGTAAATATTCAGCCATGATACCGATGCAGTAAAACTTTCAACTGTCCGCTGGGATAAGCAGCTCGGCGCACTGCATGGCTCCTCTGTTTCCGGCAGCAAGCTCACAGGAGATGACGTCACACAGGTCAGAGGACGTGAAGGAAAACGGAACGCTTACAATGCTAAAAAATAAATACCGAAGTTATCCTTTAAGATGGTCCAAATTCAAGAAAGTTCTATAAAGTACAAAGTTTGATTCACAGTTTTTTTCAATAATTTATTAAGAACAAAGTGTTTATCCCACTTAATTTCACTACTTTATGTTATAAAACAGAAAAACTAGGCTTACATTAGTAGACAAAGTCCATTTAAAAGTGTATATAATCAAATTTATTTACTAATTTGCTTAACAGGTTTGGTTTGAGATAATGAAGAGCTTGTTAGGTGTAGGGTCCGTTCTGATATCTTTACGTGTGGTTGATAATGTCTTGCCACACCTCTGCTCAGAGAATTTGTCTTTTTTATCAGTCAAGCACAAACTTCAAGTTATGATGTTGGACAAACTTCATTTTCTTTTTCAGTTTTGCTGTGGGCCAATTAAAAATGGACCACCATAGTTTAGAAACACTTGGTCTGTGAGCTCTCTTTCTTCGTGCTTTTTAATCATTGCTTTCTTTCTTCTTTTAGCATCATACCCCTGTCAACTCCTTTTTATGGATGAATAATGTTCATTCACCTTACCCTCACATGTGTCATAGGCGCAGCTACGAGGAGTCATTAAGCCCCGTGGTGAGTCAAATCTGTTTGAAGCTCAGTTTTTCTTCTTCTGTGAAATGTCAGTATTTGGCACCAGTTGTTTGGTAATCAGTGTTAATTTTGACTACACTTTTTGATTTAGTTTTATTAAAGCCTTTGCCTAAAATATATTTAGTTTTAGTCATGATTTAGTCATCTGGATTGTTTAATTTTTGCCTCGTTTTACTTGATGAAATTTCACAACATTTAGGTCGATGAAATCTACTGTGCATTATAGTCGACTAAAATATGAAGTTTAAAGTGTAAGGCATTTTTTATGTTTCCTTGAATTCCTTAAGTCAAGTTTTACACTTGGATAAAGTTAAATATTTAATTATCCTTTACTGAATGCTAGTAAAGTTTGGATTTATAACTTGAAAGAAACAAATTGAACTTGAGTGTGAAATGCAGTCACCTTCATTTAGGCTACCTGGCAGAGCAGAGCATCTGAGTTACAATACCAAAAAAAAACTATGAGGAAAATATTTAGTGAACAAAATTAACACTGGTGAACATTTGTGTAAAGTTTGAAGAAAATTCATCAATTGTTCGTGAGTTACAGCATTTTCAAAAGCTTTCTGGGCAAACGATCAGATGCACTGACTTCATAAAGTCTCTGTCAAAGATTTTAGTTTAGTTTTTATCTGTTGACAAAAATGTAGGATAATTTAGTTTAAGTTTTGTTCATGTGCACTTGTTTTATTAGCTACTGTCTGGTTTTCGGCAGGGGGAAAAGGTTGTTGATGAAAACTATGACAAAAATAATTAGCCAACAAAATTTTCACTGCTGGTGATAGAATTACTCAAGTCAAAGGAAAACTAAACCACTGTACTGATACTTTGACCTAAATCTTCTATTGCCTCTGCCAAGAAGGTTATGCTTTGCCAGTTTATCTTTGTTTGTTTGTTTGTTTGTTAGCGAGACTACATAAAAACTGCTGAAATTTCAGGAGATGTTAATAATGGCTCAACTTGAAAATGATTCGATTTTGGTGGTGATCCAGATAACCGCCTTTAGTAAATGATTGTTTTTGCTCAATAACTGTCTAATAATTATATCAACATGATTCTGAGTGCTAAGTGTGGGTTTTCAGGGTGACAGAATCATATTATGATGGTAACTTTATCATGGAAGTATTGCTTACAGATGGCTTACCTTGGTGGAGGTTTGTGCTCTCTGAGTGCTTCTAGTCTCCCAGGATATGATCACTTTCTTTCCTCTCATGTTATGTTTTCGGGAGAGTTTGTTTGTCTGTCTGTCCGTCTGTGAACAAAATAACTCAAAAGTGATGGACGGGTTTTGATGAAATTTTCAGGAAATGTTCAGCATGGGAAAAGGAAGAACTGATTCGATTTTGGTGTTGATCCGGATCAGTGTCTGGCCGCCATGGTGAAAATGTGATTTCTGTGAATAACTACTGAACTAAAATAGATATCATTATGAATCCAGTTGCTAATGGTATGTTTTCATGGTCAGGAAATCTAAGTATTTCAATGAAATAAAGGTAGGACTAATATTTATGGTCAAAATCACAATATGGCTGAGGACTGTGGCGCTGGTGGAGGTCTGCGCTCTTTGAGTGCTTTTCTAGTATTGAAAAAGCAACAATATAAAAATGCAAATTTCTCCCACACTTGCCCTGCATGTACAGCTCTGGAAGTCACAACAAATTTGATTTTTACGATTGCCCTTGAATGCACCGCTTGGTTTTCACCAAACCCGTAGTCATATCGTATCGTATCGATATCAGGATGAATATTGAGATATGAAATTTTGTCCATATCGTTCAGCCCTACTCAGCTGATGACAAAACTCTGGAGAAAATCAGATTTTAGTGCAGCCAAATCTTCATATCTTCACCCAGTGAAACCATTCCCATTTTAAAAACCACAGCTGATAAGTATCTGATAGTTTTCATTTCTGCCTCAGAGGTTATTATTTTGTCCTTGCACTTCACTCATCCACGGCTGAACCACAATGAAAAAAGAGTGTCTACTTTTTGACCACCTAATACGCTCCGCAGGGTGATTTTACTGATCCCCGACACTTCATTGTCAAACTCGAGGAGCCTTTGGAGTGCTGTGTTCAGCTGGCAGCATCGCTGGAGGTAATGAACTACAGTGAAGTTAATGGTCTTTGAGTTAAATCAAGAAGTGAAATCACACATGGGTTTATGCATTGACTTAAAATACACACATTTATGTTCACAGTAACAACAAAAGTGACCCCAGGTTAACTTTACCAGCTTGTATTTTTTTATTAGAACTGGTTTGAACAGAACAATGTTCATGAGATTTTCTTGAAGTGGCTTTCTGTGACCCCTGTTACTCTATCACACACTAAAATGTTATATTTCAGCTTTTCATGATGAATAACCACTAAGTGGAGTTTCATCGGCCGCACATCTGGTAGCCCTTATAGCTGAAGATGGAGGGAACATGTCCTGTAGCTTAAATGATCACACAAAGTCCTCGCGTCCCAAATTTCTGTCATTTTTGCTTCTCACGTGACAGATCCTCACTCAAATGTCAAGGTGGCGGTTTGTTTCTGACATTGTGGTTGAACTCAAATTCTGGATATGAGTCTCATGTGTCGTCTCCTGTCTTGTACATTCCTTCGTCTTTGTGTAAATCAGTGAAGTGCTGACTGGACCGCTCATACTATGGTGCTGAGTCACTTTCTTGTCCTTTAGTTCTCAGGAATATTTCACAATTTACTGTGTTTACGGGAAACCATGTCATCGATATCTATTGTCTTACCTCTGCGGTCACAGTTTGAAGTGTTTAAAGCATATGGTTGCGAAAAATAGCTTCAACTTTTGCAACTGATTAAAAAAAGGAAAGAGGAAAATCTGGTAGGCATGTAGCAAAAATTCAGTCATTGGTTCAACTTTAAGCAAGTAAATGGTTTGTAGTTTGTGTAAAGATAGCAACTTTCACAGAAAGTTACAAAGTGTTTTACAAACATTAGAATAAAAATGTTAAAAAAGACAACTAACAACATATTTACAAAAACATGAAGAGTTATTACTGGGCGGCATGTTGGAGCAACAGGTGCCTCTTAGCGAGAAAGTTGTCGGCTTGATCCCCGGGTCGGGCAGGGCCTGTCTCTGTGGAGTTTGTATGTTCTTTCCGTACATGCATGGGTTCTCTCCAGGCACTCTGACTTCCTCCCACAGACCAAAAAACATGCTCATTAGGTTGCTTGGTGACTAAAGGTGCGTTCACACCGGACGCTACTTGTACTACCTCGGCAATCACTCTCCATTCAAAGTCGATGTGCAGCCGTGATGGAGCAGGGCTAATCCTCCTGCGATGCGACAGCCGCGTACAAGACGATCTCTTCACTAGTCGCGCGATGTCAAAGTTAAAAAAAGTTGATCTATTCAGGTGATGTCGTGTGTGGCTGTGCAGCATCAGCCAATCAGCGGTGTGTGTACGTGTGACGGTACCCAGACAGACAGTTATTCATGCGGACTACAGGGCGGATGAGTTCCGTCTAGGCGGAACCAATGTCAGTGAGGACATTAGTTCCGCCTAGACAGACCGCGGTAAACTCACAGATAATGCTGCTGCAGGGCATCAGCTGCAGTGTTTTGTGGTTGATAAGTGAATGAAAAGGATACAGCTGGAAAAATGTCCGCTTATACATCCTATTATATGATATATGATATGATCGCGGTGAAACTCGAGCGGACGTGACGTCACCGAGAAGGAAACTCCCCGCCCTCTTGGTAAGATTCATGACCAACGAGATAAAATCATTTGATTTGCACGTGTCATTTGTTTACAACTTTGGACCACTAAAGACTTTAGCTGTGGACACAAACAAACCAAGTGACACCTGAAACAATTGTATCGATTTTACCCCTGAATCAGAACAAAGCAAACGAGACATAGGTGTGAATACACCCAACGAGTTTGGGATTTACCACACCTCTCGCCTAATGTAAGCTGGTTTAGGCTCCAGCCCCCCTCATGACCCCTAAAAGGTTAAGTGGTGTAGATAATTTAACTGATTAATTATGTACACATTAAATCAAATGCTCAAAGGGTTAGGGTTAGGGTTAGAGTGCAGTTTCAGTCATAGTCATAATAAAGGATGGGGTAACTACAGTCAGTCTCTATAGAAAGGTCTCGCCCCTGTGTATATAACTGAGCTTTAACTGTTTGGGAGCCTGGTAGAGCTCTGAGGTCGTCTAACCAACTATTCCTGGAAGTGCCCCGGTCGAAATACAGACACCGAGGTGACCAAGCCTTTTCCATCGCTGCTCTCAGGCTCTGGAATAAGCTCCCCACTAAAATGTGTTTCATTTCTGACCTGGACCTTTTCAAATCTACTGAAAACATATTTATTTATCATGGCTTTTAATACCCAATAGTGTGGTGACGCTTTCACTTTATTTTGTGTTATTTTGTTGTATTTTTTCTCTGTCTTTTCTATTTTATTGCATATTTATTGCTTTTTACTTATGACCTATTGTGAAGCACTTTGGTTACTGAAAAGGTTTTTGTAAAGGGCTGTATAAATAAAGAACCATTACATTTACATAGAAAAATAAATATTGAAGCACAACCCCATTCTTTATGTAAAGCTCCAAGAGAACAAACAAAACTCACTTATAAAAAGTAAACACTTACAAAAATATAAATGTATTTATCATCTGTGCAGTTTATCCATAAAAATAGTTATTTAAAAGCACACCTCTGTATTCATAAACATCATTCTCACAACTAAGTATTCCCATAAAATAACTTTCTCTGCAGTATGTCTGTTCTAAACGACATGCTATATTACCTAATATAATTATTTGCATTTGTTGATAATAACCAGTGTTATAAAACACAGAATTTGTGGTATTTTTATGCAATTAAATCTTTTAGTACTTGACTTTATTGTAATTAAAAGATTTTTATGTTACTGACCCTTTTCTATAGTCTTTTTTTGGGCATTTTTGTGACTGTTATTGACACGATAGAGAGAGAGACAGTAGATGGGCTTTTGAAGGGGGGCGAGAGAGAGAGTAGGGGAGGACACTCTGCAAACTGGAGCATTTATGTGGGACATGCTAATGTTGCTTTCAACTCCACCAAACAAGCACCTCCTGTTATTGCATTTTTTTTTTATTAAACTCTGCTTTATTTGGAATTTTCATTTACAAAAAATGTACAATTTAGAGTGCATAAAATGTAAAAGTAAAGAAGTTATTTGCACATTAGTTCATCCACCCCCCTCCCACAAGAACCAGTTCAGGTCAGAACCAGATAGGGGTGTATTTACACATTGTTGTTGCAATATTATATTTATTATAAAACTCAGAAACATATTTGACACCACAAACAGAGATGCACAAACTTTTTAGAGCTGTGTGGACGCTGTGACTTGAAGAATGCAGCACTGGATTTGCTTAATGCCACTTTGTTTTTGTGTTTTGACGTCATCACAGCACCACACTATGTTTCAAGCTAAACAACTCTTTGAGAATTGAAGGCTTGGTCACAACAACTATCTGGAGCAGTCAAAAATCTCAACACAACTACCAATGCTGTGGTTAGGACGGAGATCTTTGTCTCTCAGGACATCCCCCAGTTTCTTCCCCTCCTAAGTAGCCGTGAGTCGTAGCTGATTACATCTGCGTGTTTGTCCGTCCGTCAGCTTTGGTGATTAATACATGTATCACGTCATGGCGAGCGGCATGAGCTGTATGTTTAGGCGAGGTGCCCAGCTCGCCTCTAATACCAACACCAGATCAGCCGTCTGAATCTGCCAATAAATCATTTAATCATGTTGTTTTGTTCCACGTCAGTGAACTTGATGTGTAGATGCTTTAATATGGCTCATTAACTCTTTATGGCCTCTTGTTTAACAGAGACTTCACTTGATATCTTCTTTATTTGTTTGTATTAGTTTGTTTGTTTGTCCAGTGCAGCAGGTTTTATAAGTATGGCCAAGTTTTATAAGCAGTGAATGATGTTTTCAGACATTTTTGCACATTTTATTCAGCTCTTTTCATTTGTAGGTAACTAATGTGCACATAAAACATTCAGTTAAACATTTACATCCTCTTTACATCACCGCATCTCAGTCCTCATGGCACCAGTTACACCACCTGCAACGCTTAACTGCTGGTCGTTGGCAGAGATCCCAGGAAAACAATGAATTAAAGGCTGTTAGAAACAACTGTTTTCTATTAAATTACATTTAGGGGGTTCATATGAGATCCTCACAGATACATAGCCATGTCGGAAAGTGTATGGTAACCTGACCCGAGCTCATATGAACAAGAGGAACATTTTGATGTTCGCTCAGCAATATGTGATTAGGGATAATATTGTTAATAACTGCATTAACAGAATGACATTCAATATATTTACTTTTAAATGGTAAGAAGCAGGACTGAACGATTTCAGGAAAAGATGTAATTGCAATTTTTTTGGTAAATACTGCAATTTACATTTTATTCATTTACAGTACAGACAACAGTCAGGAAATCAGTGATCCACAGCGCACAACACATTATTCATCATCATCTAATATTAATGATTAATAATCTGTTTTCATTGTTTAAAGGATCCTCCAATTTCTGCTCCTAAACAGAGACTTTGTAATGTTGGCCTGCTTACCAGCACTTCAGTAAATTCAAATTGCCTGCAAATCTGTAAAACATTTGACACAACAGATCCTGAGTCAGTCAGGAGCTTTGCAAAAAAACTGCAGATTTGACGATCACATGATTGTGTTGACTAAAATTGCCATATTGATCAAAGCACAATAAATCTTTCCGCTCCAGTTAGAAGTACATATAATAGAGATTTAACTCTATTTCTTTCAGCCTGTTTCCATGAGATGTTCTCATTAATGAGAACTAATCCTAACTGGTTGATTTCATTAATGATTTATGATTGTAGTTTGGAATAATGCTCATCGTCACCAATCCCATTACCTAAAAAGAGAGTTATGTATGCACCTTAGTGTAAATAAACAAGTTAAGTAAATTGCCAACCTCTGGATTTCGAGCGGGCTAGCATTAAAGACCACACAATACAGAAACACAGCACTTTCAGCTTGAGAAAATACTCCGTCTGCAGATGTTTCTGTTGCGGGTCATGTATTTACCTCCACCCACATAAGCCCTGGTGCGACCCTCCAGCAGTGATAAGTTGGCCCTGGCGTTTTGTTGAAGTCCTGTTAATTTAATAAAATAATATTGCATTGATTTTTGTTTTTAAACTGTCAAGACAAAAGCCAGTTGACATGTTGATTCATTTCTTTGACTCTGTAAGGTTGATAAAACGTCATCATGTGTTCCAATATATATGTATAAAAAAAATTAAGAAATTAGATTTTGGCTGCATTTGCTCACTACACATGGACACCAGTCTGAGTTTTACTCCAGCTTCAATAAAACTGAGGTGATGTGATAAAAAGACTTTGATATGTTTCTTTAAAACTTTTATAGAATTCTTTCTTATTCTTGAATGTGAATGTAAATGTAGACAATGAAAAGTTAAGTATCACATTATCAAGTACCAGAATACTTAGCATATTGTGAAATATGAAGTATCTAAGTAGTATCGAATGAAGAGTCAAATATCGTGATATCATGGGGCTCATGGTGATTCTGACCTGTAGTTGCTGGTGTCGTCCTTGTTCAAAATCACTGAACAACAGACATGTGCTGTCATCACGGCATCCTTTTATGAAAAATTGAGTTGCACTATAAACCGCAGTTCTCTAGAGTCACTAAAGAATTTATATGATGACTGTAGGCAGAAGCAGGCTAACGCTACGTATTGACTCCCAGTGTTTGAGCTAAGCTAATAGAGAAGTTCCGAAGCATTTTTTCCCTCTCGAAACCAATACCAATACTTGTGCTGTGGGTACCGGCCTGTAATGTAAAATATCTCATACTACGCCTGCATGTGCTGTCATTATCACAGCATCATTTTGTGTAAAATTAAGTTGCATTTTAAACCGCAGCTCTCTCTTGTCCAGTATGATGCACTCTCAATGAATTTGTTGTTGTTCTTGTTGACTGACTGCCCACCATAATGTGTGATGTGCTTGTTTTGTAAGGCATGTGGCACCAAGTGGAAGACATTGATAAGAAACTCTATAGATGCCCAAACCACTGTGAATGTGCTCGTAAGCAGGTTTGTGCATGCACCCTGCGGTTTAGTTTTGTGGGGTTTTCTGTCAAAAGTTATGTAAAGTGCTTAGACTATAAATAGATAATGTAACATAGTGCAGCAATAAAAAGAGTCACAACAAGCACATAGGACTGTTAAGAGTTGCTAAAGAATTTATGCAATGACTGTAGGCAGAGGCAGGCTAACTCTGCATACAGACTCCCAGTGTTTGAACTAAGCTAAAAGAGATGTTCCAATATCATTTTCCCTCTTAAAACCGATAATTGTGCTGTGGGTATTGGCCTGTTATAAAAAAAATATAATACCCCTGCATGACTGTGATGTGATTATCATCGTGGTAAAGCGTGGCTCAGATTATAACTCTTAGTAAAACACGAATAAATACAGCAATGATGCAGCATGATCACGCTAATTAGCTTAGCTCCAAGCCTCGTGTCAGCTGGCACTGACGTGGTATTGGTTGGTGCCTGGACTTCAGTACTTGCTGATACCCATGCCAGCATTTTTGGTGGTATCAGAGCAATTTCAGATACTGGTTTCAGAATCCTAACAACTCTATAAGCAAATCAGCAGTGGGCGAGCTTTGGCTGTGTCCTCCTTGTCATTGCACACACAGTTAAAAGAATGATGTCTGCTTGTCGTGGATCAGGAGTGAGGCAAAACAAAAAAAATGTCGGCGTGAAAGGCAAATGATACTAAAGTCTTGGAGTTGGTCCCCATCCCTACTGAATGTTAGCTGAACTTTATCTGCTTGCGTCAGTATAATGTGAAAGCATCACCATAAAATTCAGACCTCGGTCGAAATTAAAGCTCTCACTGCTTGTGAGAATGTCATATATGCTTATAAACTTTGATTAATCCAGACTTAAAGGAATATTACACCCAAAGAATGATATGCCTTCATTTTCTACTCACTCTCATGCTGAGCAACACTCTGGAGCACTTTTTTGATGTCTCAAATGCAGCTGGAGGTCCGGGGTGATTTTCGCTGTCAACAAAAGTCCATGTAACAGGGGACGACGGAGCCCGAAGAAAAAGGTCCATAAAAGTCCACAAAAACGTGCCTATTTTCCTTCATACTGCTCGTCCGCTGTAATCCAAGTGTCCTGAGCGGGTAACGTCCATAATTAATTTGAAACGAGGTCATTTAGTACATTTTTCAAGCCTAAACAGTGCTATATCGTACTTCCGCAGTGCTGCGTCTCTGGCGCTCCTGCACTCGTAAGCCGTCTGGATTGGTCTGCGCGGCTTCGTAGTGCTGGGCGTTACCGCTCAGGACACTTGGATTACAGCGGACGAGCCATTATAATACTGTGACTGATTGTCTTACTCTGAGTAAAACCAACACTTAAAAAAAAAAACTGAGTGATAATCATCATCAGGAGATAAGCTTCCTCCGTTGCTACCGCCGTTTCTTTATCATCTTAAGACAATCAGTGTTTGATTAGATCCCAGTCATTACTAAAACTTTAAATGACTAAATCAGTACCATAATCCCCCTCCAGGTTGCTTCTGACTCCACTTTTATTCCACTTAAATACATCCTCAAAGTAAAAAAGCAAACGAAGCACAATAGACCTTTTGTCTCCCTGATGTTTCAGCAAACTCCTCATCGCATGCTCTACTGTGCTCCGCCTCACTTAATGCCCTTAAAGGGAAGTTGAAAGTTCATCCCTTTTAGCCCTAATCTCCTCCTAATGGTGGCTTGTTGAGTTAATAGTTAAATAACAGGCAGGATCGTTGTTGGGTAAAGCCAAACACATGTTCTCACATCAAAGTCTGAGACGAGATTTACCCTCTGACATTTTACAGTCAGATCGCAGCAGCTGTGTGGTGGTGGGGTAAAGCTTTTGTTACACTGAGGCCCCATCCACAGGAAGCCAAACCGAGGTCTAAACGCATACATTTTTTGCTGAATCTGCGTATCATCCATACGAAGACGGCGTTTTGGGAGTCTGTAAACGATCATTTTTGAAACCAGGTTCCAGAGTGGAAAGATTTTGAAATGCTGTATACACAGCTCCATGATTACTGGCTCTCCGCAAGTTTTCAGATACGCTTACGTCATAGTCTTGTATCTTCATTGACACGCATGCGCCACACGCGGCAACAACAACAACAATGGCGGCGTACTGTGTAGCATATTTGCTAATGAAGCTTGTGACCCTACTATCCCTGTTGCAGCAAAATCTCCTTCTTCTCAATCACCACTGAGTTGAACAAACAATTATCGAGGACACATTATGGTGGTCTCTGTTTACAACTTTTGCCGCAAGTGCGCTTGCCCACTGTTTTTTCATCTGTTTCAGCTTGTTTCCGTCAAATCGTTACAGCGGCCCTAGAGGTCTGGCATGTGTTTTATAGCTTTTTAATGCGTATCGGATGCATTCATGTAGACGCACACATTTTCTGAGGCACCTTCGTCTTTATGACGATCGTTTTGGAAACTGTGAAGCGTTTTGTCTTCGTGTGAATGGGGCCTGAATATACAGAAATGCGAGCCCTTCATCTGAACTCTACGTACGACCAGGGAGTGTGTGCATGTGCAGAAGACTTTTAATGCTTATAAGTTACGTATAATTCTTAATAAGTAAGTGTCAGTTTTGAATTGTCGCTCTGGTTATGCTCTTTTTTATTTGTTTGCCATTTTAAAACAGTTTTAAATTCCACATTCACAGTGTGACGCAATTCCCATCAATTAGTGCAAAGTAATTAACGTTATGATCATGATATTTGATTTTAGTTTAAAAAAAAAAAATCAAGCCTAAAATAGATGAAAATACTTTCTGATGGCTGTAAAGTGCATTTTTGAGCTTAGCAATACGAGTGTTTTGCACAGCAAGTAATAATGCATGAAATCAGTGTTTCTGCTGATCACTGACATATCCCAGGATATATTATCTTTAATTAAAAAGAAGTACTTTCCTTGTAGTATACAAATAATAATCATAATTATAGTCAAATTTTTTTTCATCTAAAGCATGAAAGCATCATGACAAAACACGGGCATTTTGAGGGTTAAGTTATAAATATTTGTTTATTATTTGGATTGATGCTGGTTTAAAATTCAAGCCTTAAAGAGGTAGAAATAATCAAATGTGTATTTTTTGTAGCTACCTTATGAAAAAGGCCTTTTTGTGCTTAATGGTAGTGTGAATGTGAGTGTTTGCGAATGCACAGAACATAATGTTGCATAAAAATATCTACTTTTGCATCTACCTTGCCTTTAGCATACAAAAAAAAAAAATCTAAAAAGTATGATTGCATCTTGACAAAAACCTGGCATTAAAGGGTCAAAATCATTAATCTACACAACATTTTTTTTTCTTTTTTTGTTGTTCTATTGTTTGAAATATGATGGCATCATGACAAAAACCTGGCATTCAAAGGGTTGAAAATATTAAGAATTAATTAATATTTAACATTAATCATTAGGTTAGATGTAGGTGAAAAATAGCTCAATGAAAGCAGAATATAATATTATTTTTAATATTTATAGCTTGCTCACTGAAAGCACATTTTCTTTGAGTGTCACTAGAACGAAAACATACCCTGAGGGTTAGGGATGAAGGTTTGTTTCTATTTCACAGGAGTCGTTACAGTGAGCTGCTGTCCTTATTTGACGCCTTAACTCTGGTGCACCTGTGATATAAAATCAGCTTACTATCACTGAGAATAAACACTTAGAACAATATCAGGGTTCCCACGGATCCTTGAAAAGTCTTAAAAGGCATTGAATTCATAATTCTAAAAATAAGGCCTTAATTGGCATTAAAATGTCTTAAATCCAAATTTTAAAAGTCTTAAAAATTTGAACACATTAGTACGATTTATGTTAGTTTGAAGTAAAAAAAAAATTTTAGTAACATTTATCTATTTTTCAAAAATAATTCCCTGATTTACTCTCGTGGCAACATTGTGTAATCACACTAGCGTTACTAACAAAACGGTGATGTGGTTGCACCCGGAACGTTTAGAGCAGACGCATGTCTTGGTTCTGCCTCGAGTTCCTGGAGAGAGAAAAAAAATGGGGAAAAATTGGCCAAAAAATCCAAAAGTGGGGGTGCTGGTTTGGCGGAGTGGTTAGCACCCCATGTACTTGCTTCCGTCTGTGACCAGTTTGCAGAGTGTCTTCCCCTACTCTCTTACCCCCTTTCACAAGCCTATCCACTGTCTCTCTCCTATCAATAAAGGCACAAAAATGCCCAAAAATACATTAAAAAAAAAAAAAAAAAAAATCCAAAAGTGGCTTAGGAAAATTGATTATGGCAGCAAAACTGGGAATTAAATTTGATATTGAATTCAAAAACCATGTCAAAATTCCAAAAATGGTTCTGACAGTGGCCAAAAAAGATGAATGGGGGAAAAATAGGCATAAAGTTATAGAAATGAGGTTAAAAAAGGTGAAACAGTGGTGTTTTATGTAAAATAAACATTAGGTTAAAATTGCCTCCAACCCAGGTAATTCATGTGGTGTTTTTGTTTGTTTGTTTTGTTTGTTTCAACTGTGGTTCGTTGTCAACTTGTTTTTAAATTTGATTTCAAAAGTCATTAAAAAAGTCTTGAATTTAACTTGCCTTGAGCTGTAGGAACCCTGAATATCTACAAGATTAATAAAATTCTGTTCTTTTACTGACAAACTGTTTACAAGCTTGACAATAAAACGCTGGAGCAGAACTCAAATTTGTGAGTACAGTTCCTTCATTTTAATGTTTAGATTTAATATATAAATGCATATAAGAGTACAAAAATAAAACATTTGTATATTAACTTTACATATGACAGGGAGGTTAAATGAATAGATGTCTTCTTGACTGTAACAGTTAAATGCAGCTACACAATCATAATGAAGAGTGAAAACAGCATGGTTAACTTTCAAAATGAAGACAAAAGACAGAACTGAATGATCAGACTTAATGAGTTTGGGTTAATTTAGTTGTTAAAACATGAATACATCTGTTATAAAGTGCATTGCTATCTGCATTACAGTTGAAGGTAGGTGTACATATATTCACTGACAGTACAGGCACTACGACATCGTCCATCACTGTACTTTTAAAATCGATTTAACTACTGATGGGATCACTGTTTAAACATCCGCTAAGAACATAATTTTAACAGAGCGTATCATTAGTTTCATAATAATAACAGTCTTTTTTTTAACATTTTTGAACCCAGATGTTCACATTTTCCCATCATGAAAAAAAGCAGACATTTCGAGTAACAGAATCGAATAATCAAAACCACAAAACAGCTCAGGAAATACTCCAGCTCTGTTGGCATGCAAACTTCCATCACAAAAACATAGTAATTGGCAATTTTACAGGGATCTTTTATACATATGATTATTCAGTCTGATGGTTTCTGGCGCTTAGTGAAATTCCACGCTGCCAATTAACATGAGATGTGGAAAACAACTTGGCAAACCATAGCGATCGCTCAGTTTTAAAGGGGAACCTTTACATTGTGTGAGTCATTCTGTACAATTAAAATCAGAGACAGTGAGGATAAGCAGATGCCGTGTTTAGGATTAGTTACATAAAAGTCTCCTGGCTCAGTGGTCCGCAGGAATCTGTAACATTTGACTAATTTGTTGTGGAGGAAAAAAAAACCTTCCTCGATGACGTATCTTCTGTAGGATCCATCCGTATTGTTCTTAAATGATAGAGAAGCAGAAAATCTCCAAAATAGCTCTTTACCGTTGAAGTCCATTAACACAAAAAGTATATACACATGATTATAAAACATACACTCACAGATTTACTGTCAGTATCTGTGGCCTTTATAAGTGATGGGGAGGGTGATGGGGGAGACGCAGACAGAGGGGGTGGGATTGTGTTGCTGATGAAGAATCGTTGGTTCATTCCAAGCAAAGGGCTGAGATAAGTGCTGTCCAATAAACCAGATGATCTCATATTACATGTTTATATATGTATGTTGTGGCTCAGGAGGGGCGCTGTGGGGGCCTTCACTTGGTCACTTTGGATTTCTTCATCCTGGGAGAGAAAAATAAGAATTTTATAGAAAATATTTGACTGTGATGACAGACATGGCTCCTGATTTTCCAAAAAGTCAGTACGATGTGCAAGTTTGAATAAAATAATGTCACAATCCCTGAATTTTGAACTTAAATATGGCACTAGAAAGCACCCTGAGAATGCAAACCTCCACCAAGGTAGCTGACGAGTTGCTGTTACATGTATAAGCAATAGTTCCGTGATAAAGTTACCGTCATAACATGATTCCTTAACCTTGAAAACCCAGACCCATTACCAGCAATTCCTGAAAGTTTCAGCAAAATTCGTCCACTGGGTTTTGCATGATCTTGCTAATAAACAAAAAAACAAACATACAGTGGCAAAAACAGAACCTCCCTGGTGGAGGTAGCTAGTTTAATCAGTGATATCAATCGTGATTTTTTCCAACACACACACTCAAAACTTGCCACTAAACTAGGAAGCTAGTTTGGTGATCTAAACTTTAGACTTTATGTTGAAAATTACCCAAGGCTCCTGATTCTCCTAAAAATCCTGAAATTTCCCTTTGCCTTCCTCGACTTATGTACCCTCGAAAAAACTGTAGAAGTTTTTTAGAAGTTTGTTACCTATGTGAAGAGGGTTTAAGACCATGTTTGAACAAAAGTCCAGAAATACTTTTTCCTTAAAAATCTCGCCCTTTACACTTAGGATAGTACAGGACAAAGGGCTAAAGATGGTGTTTTACACTCAGACAAATCTGCTGATAATTCCTAAATAATCTCAAAACTTTCCTTTGTTTCAAAAACTCCTCCTTAGACTTTTGGGAATTTGTTTAAGCTTCTTTGAATTACCCTGTAATTGGGGCTCAAGATATTTTTTGATGCTCAAAAATCCTGAAAATTCCCAAAATGGTTTCAAAAACTCACCCTTGAACATTTGTGATTTTTTTGCAGTTGGTGCCGATATGGATAGATAATGTCTTGACTGACACAAAACTCCTTAAAATTCTGAGAAACCCTAAAAATTGCCTTTGCCTTTCAAAACTCAACTTTCAAATTTGAAGAAGTTTCTCAAGTCTGATGCATAAGTGAATAGGGTTTAACTAAGTATTTGAAATTTACACAACATTCCCCAAATCCTGAATAATCCTGGAATTTCTCTTTGCTTTCTTAACTCCCCCTTAAAACTTTTAGAAGTTTCTAAAAGTTTGGCGCAGCTGTGAGAAGGGTTTAAGTTGTTGTGATTTGACACTTGTTGTAAAAAAAAACTGCTAAAAATTCCTGAAAAATCCTTGAATTACATTTTCTTTCAGTAACTTTCCCTGTTTAAGGCCACACTTCGACTTGACTAGACTTTTAAACTGTGGCCTTGGGAGGATGAGGTGTCCTGGATTTTAGGAGTACATGTGTGTAAACAGCTGAAGGAAGCATAAACTTTACAGATCATGTTCTCCTGGGTAAAACATTTAGCTGTGAAAATATCTCAAAAACACAATTGAGGAAGTAATGATAATTTGTTTGATTCCATGATACACTCCCAGGAATATAAATATTGGTGCCAGTATTTGGATTTTATTGAGCTCTTGGACTGCTACACCAAAACAGCTGCTCCATGAGCTAAAAGTTTGTTGACCTTTTATCAAGCTGTGAACATTTTAGCCCACTGAAGTTCAACTTCTCCTGCTTTCAAGTTTTTCTCACTAAATGGTCAAATGCAGGCTGATGGCGAGTTGGCTTCCTCCAACTGTATTTCACAAAGGGAGCATGTTTTAAAAACTCCTGAAGAAAAGCAATTCTCAAGGAAATTTTAGATCAAACAATGAAATTTAGAAAATTATATCTGGAGCGGTCACAGAAGTTCCCACATGTTCTTCTGCACAGACTGTCCATAAACTCTTGACTGTGGCTGAATTATTGAGCCAAACTGAATTGGGAAAGGCCAGATGAAGTTTTGGGTAACACTTTACTTGAAGGTCTAGTTTATAATGCATTAGCAGCACATGCATAAGGCGTTATAATGCATGTGTAATGCTTCATAAGTGTCATTATAATGGTGTATAACCATGTATAAGAACTTGTACCAAGGTTTATAAAGTATTACAAGTGTGGACATAATGTATTATAATTATAATGTTTTATACCTGTATACTCAAGTGACAAGTGTTTTGAATGAAGAATCTGAAGTCCTGGGTCACATTATAACCATCCTTTCTCTAGCCAGTAGTAAAGAAAGGTTTAATGCCTTATGAAGATGACTTTAAGAGCTTTTAGTAAAGTGACAACACTGTATAAAGTTGTTAGCATTTGCATGAAACAATAACACAATTAGAATAACTTGGGAGCCGTATTTTTCTGGCTGGAAGTAAAATGTAAGTTAAAAATTAAATACCATAATGATCTTTAAAACAACCTTATATTGCATAAACAAAATATAAAGGATGTTGCAGATTATTCTCTACATATCAATACAATTGAAATCTGTAAAAAAAAAAAAAAAAACCTGCATAGCTCACAAATTAAAATTCTAGCATCTGAGAGAACTGAAGAATGCAATTTATAACAACATAACATATTATTGATATTTATAAGGAATTGCGCCCTTTCTGTAACCGAGAATTTAGTGTCTGTTCTATGTTGAGCAGTTCTATGTGTGTCTTTGCTACTGGCTAGAGTAAAGATGGTTATAATGTGATCCAGGACTTCAGATTCTTCATTCAAAACTCTTGTCACTTGAGTATGCAGGTATAAAACATTATAAAGGCTTGATTATAATACATTATGTCCACACTTGTAATACTTTATAAACCTTGGTACAAGTTCTTATACATGGTTATACACCATTATAATGACACTTCTGAAGCATTATACATGCATTGTAACGCCTTATGCATGTGCTGCTAATGCATTATAAACTAGATCTTCAAGTAAAGTGTTACCAAGTTTTGTTTATTAGACTTTAAGTGGTGTAATACAGGACTTCAAACTGAGTCTCTTTGATCACATCTGAAAAGTCTTTGTCTCCACTTTCACTGCAAACACATTCAGTCTGATCTACACCAAATGACTGCACGTACCCTGTAAGTGAGCTGTTTTGTGATGCAGAAGAACGTGACACCTCGACGTGTCAGGAGCTCTCAGTCATGCCTAAGACAGACTGACTGCAGGACAGCGGGGGGGGTCTGTCAGAGGGGCTCGAGTTTGTGTATCAGGAGAAAAGAGATGTCAACGTCCTCAGGAAGCCACTCTCTGCATCTCTAAAGTCTTCATCTGTCTGCACCACAGAGCACAGTTTGTTTCAGCCCACTGCCACAGGGCGCTCCATCCTTTTGAAATATTATCTGCTCAGCGTTCAGGACGGCAACTCGATCGCTTCTATAAACTTTATGGAGACGCTTTTTTCAGAGAAGTGTCTTCAGGGCAGGAAGGAGACAGTTGATACTGGCAGGGAGTTTCAGCAAGTACAGTTTGCCCCTGTTGGAATTTCAACTCTTGACCTCACTATCTCCAGATATATGGATTTATTATACATGCATTTTACCTGCTGAGACCGACTAGACCTTTTCACCAACATATAAAATCTGTTGTACTGCTGAGTTGTCCTTTGAGATAAATGAAGCTGTTTGGATCTTGAATCTTGAATTTCCATAAGCCTCATAACTGAGCGATCAAGTGTCTTCAGTACATAAAAGAAAAATTTTGAGAATTAGGAACACTTTCTGTGAAGCCGTCCATTACAAACATGTTTGTAATACATCATAATTTGCTTATAGTGCCGTGTCATTTTAATCAAGTTTTCATAATGCCTGCAGTTATAAAGAGTAAGAGACACTTACAGTACATAGCATTGTGCATATAGCTAACAGAAATAAATAGTATTTATAATGCTTCATAGCTGACAAATCGTAAAGAATTGTACATTAAGTGTTAATGCGACATATTTTCTATTCACTGGCATAGATCTGATTATAATCCAGTCTTTTGTTCTTTTTTAATTTCTTAAAACATGCAATGGCCACTTATTATATTTATAACCTGCTTTTTTAAGAACAACATCTGCTCATTACTTAGCTTCTAATGACCACTATCAGTGACTTATAACCACTTCACAATGTATTGTAATAGTGTTAAAATGTTCTTCATTAAACTATGGTCTTGTCTATAAATATGTTGTATTAGCACCTTGCTCATGTAATATTTTAAAATCATTCACTGTGCATTTATTATTGTCTTAAGGATATGAATATTTGTTAATTCTTATAGCTGTATTAACAGTGTAATGCACTCAAAATGCTTATAACTCATTATCATGATTTATGATTACTGTTATAAAGCACTATAACAGTCATACTTTGTAATACTGATGCATTAAAAACATGCATATAAGATGTTTATAATGCATTCTAAAAAGAAAAGGTGTTAATGAAATTAGTTTGAAATAGTTTTAATTAAGAAATATTGGAATTTTATAAAAGTATTATGGTGTATTTTAACCATATCTGGATCCAATGAAGGTGTTGATACTAATGCCTTCATTGATTCTGCTTATCAATCCATTATTGATCCAGCTCTTTTTCCAAGTATCATTGTGGAAAAAAAGGTGCTCACGAAGGATATCGGTGGCAACAATTTCAAATATGTAGCATTCCTTATAGCCAGTGCAGTGCTGCATAAAGTTTCTGCTGTTTTTAATCACTGAAAGTTGAGCAGTAAGCATTTTTTGTCCAAAAAAAAGAAAAAACTCCACTTCTTTTGCCCCGTCTGCCTTGTTTTTTTGACTTCTTTGTTGTTGTTTCTGTCTCATATCAGAATGTAGCATACAACAAAGTGGGAGAAATTGTTAAGCAAAAGACAAATTATATGGGTTTGTTGAGGGAGTTATTTTCAACAGAAATTGGTTTTCCATTCCCATCCTTTGTTGCAACCTTTTATCCCCTCACATTTGCTGATTATGATAACATTTCAGGGTTGGATGTTAATAATCAAATGTTTTTTTTAGTTTAAATCTAAGGGATGAAGTTATTCTTATCAAGTGCTGCAGATTTCTGATATTTGTCCAGGTGTGGTTTAGGTGTTGCAATTAGAGTGATGACATGTCATGAACTTGTAGCCACACTCAGGAATGAGCAGATAAGACCTGGTATTAAGATTTTGTTGTGTCGCACATAAACCTCACAGTTTGTGGGTGAAGCAGGAATCAGTCTGTCCTCCCACTCGGTCGTGTCCCTGCTTGTCTCACACGTCTGTAGTTTATGATCCATCACAAAAGACCACTGACAGATGTCATAATGCTCATTTGTTTTGTTTTGCATTCTTTCCTCTCCATGACTTAAGGAAGTGTTTAACAATCCTCTCAGCCAGTCGTCTGTGTCGGGAGCTGATAATGACGAACAAACAGAAGTTTTAACCCACTTGTTGAGGGCGTTCTTCAGATACTGCTGCAGCCACCGGATCTCAGGGTTCACGCACACCTCTTTGTTTGTCTTCAGCTTAGCACTGTAAGAAAAAATAGATTGATTATCATTTACTGATTAAAACAATTAGAAAAAATGGAATATAAACCTTTTATACAGACATGATTGAGCACAGATGACAGTAAAGCAGATACAGAACATCAGTAGAAAAGTAAAACAAAATATGGACACATTACTAAAACAGTACATTTTTTTTGTTCAGGGTGCAAATATGATAAAATATGTGTGATCATTTTTTCTTCTATGCCTCTCTTTTTTACTTTTTCTGCACCCAAGTTCTTTATGCCTGTATGTCAGTTGGGGACTCGTTTTAAAGAGCCCAGAAATCAGGTTCATATATTCATTTTTAACGACTGCAATCTTCAGGGAAGCCTCTTGATTTCATACACAAAGTACCCAAATGGATCTGTTTCAGTCTGAGATGCTGCCCCTTGAAAACTCTCTTCTCCACATTGGCCAAGTCCACCCTGATTGCTTCACAATCGATCTATTCTGTTATAATTGGTCATTTCAGCACTGCTCTGTGCCATGTTGTCAACAACTCTACATTCATTATAATGTGGGTTTAAACTAATTTTAAACCCAACCTGAAAGAGTTTTTAAAGAGGGCTTAGACTTGTAATCAATAATGATCAAGCAGCTCCTGTTTCTCCTGGGTTTTTTGGACATATTTGTGTTGAGTTTGTTAGTTTTTTGTTTGACTGTTCGTTTAAACAGCATTTATTGTTGTTTTTATGTCTTTAAAGGCCCAACGAGGGATTGGCATAGAAAATTAGCTCAGGCTATAATGCTGTAGTGTGCAGCGACATTCTCTTGCTCCATACTGTCCCTATGTAAATAAACATTAAATGAATAAACTGATGATGAAACAATGGTAGGACATCACAGTGGTAGGTCTGTGGGTTTGATTTGGACAAACTGTGCCATGTTCAAGGTACCATCCTTTTGGAAAACCACAATGACAGTAGAAAATGCACACAATGGCAGAGCACCGTGTGCTGCAAAGCTAATTAAGCTTTGGGAACACTGACTGACAGTAAATAACAACATAGCACTTTATGGAGCACTTTGAGCAGGACCTCTACGCTATGACAAGCTTGTATGCTCTTAATTAACCATTTTTAAACTCCTTTTAAATATTTTCGGTGAATGTATGTTTACTTATTGTGTGTGAGAGAAGCTGAGCATCAGTGTTAAATTTCCTTTGGGATCAATAAAGTTGAATTTAAATCTAAAGTGTCTTGAAATAATGTCACGAATAGGCAGATTAGAGACTGGTGGATCAGGAACTAATCATGCCTTTAATTATCCTGTTGACTTAAATGCACATGGTCCAGTTGACCCCTAATCAGTCTGTTGTATTTTGTAGTCTGTGGGTCAGTCCAAACGATATACTGATCAATGGATTGTGTTGACTTGGAGTTTATAATAATGCTTCTCTACAATGTTGTCTCATGGACATTTAATGTCTGCTACGCTGTAGAAGTTAAACTGATATTCTTCTTTTGCAGTCTCATTTTTAGGCTGTTAATAGTTATGATAGTCATGATGATTATGATTGGCCACAGGTGTGGTCGGCACTTCCTATTAAGACGTCCTGCCCTCTTTAACAAACTGCCTGATGAAGGTCTGAGACCTTGGAACGTTGCAAAGACATAAATTATTTGCGAGTTAGACAAGTGTGCAGGAGTCTATCTTCACATTTAAATTAACTGTTTTTCTCCTGCACACCTGTCTCTTGAATTTGAAGTACTTTCATACTTATAAGATAAAACTGGGCCAGCTCCCTTTTTTTAAACTGTCTTGAAATAATGTCATGTATGGGCAGTGTGTCAAATACTGATCGATCACAGATCATGGTTTTGATTAGGGGTCAACTGGGCCCAGTGTGAGTGCGCCTGAGACTGTGTACTCGCTATTTGCTGCAGTTTTACTTTTGCTACACACATATACGTTTGTATTTTTGTTAGTATCATAACAAAGCTTAAATCCTGGTATCATGACACCTCCGATTTCCCCAGTGAATATGGACTTTCTTACACATAAAGCCGGGGTTGAATCCTTAAATCAATGAACATGTGGTCACAGGTTTTTCTCTACATGCAGACAACCCTGTGGGTATTTTCAGAGCAGGTCATTGTGGATCAAATGTCTCTATGAATCCTTGTTTAGCCTGTGCCACCTTGAATTACTCTATTTTTCTCATCACTGAGTCTGTGTGTTTTCCAAACCTGCCAGTTCCTCCTGTTCACTGAACCTCACATTGTTTCTGGACCCTCTCCATCCACTAAACTATGACATGCATTCAAGGTGTTTCAACAGAAGACTTTGGCATTAGGATGAAATGCCCATTAAAGCATTTGACAAAACTGCTTCTCATTTCCTCTTTACATTCAGTTACACTCAGAGCTCTTCCTGTAGGGTCGGGTAGTCGACATGTCGGTGTGTCTGTGGTCTGCACGTCTCTTTTACAAGCTCCATGTCTGAGTAAGATGAGTGACGGAGGGGCGTGTGCATGCTCGGCTCTTTTCTCTGACCTGTCCGCTCTCTGAGATTGATGGTGAGAAATGTCCACGGAGAGTGAAGCCTCCCTGAGTTAATAAGAGCCGAGAGGAGGACGTGCAGGTCTGCGAGTCTGTGTGGGCCTGAAGCATTCATGAAAATACTCACACGACTTGGAAGGGGCAGTTTGGTGTGTGGATGAAGCGCAGCTCTCTGATGTAGGATCGTGGGAGGCTGTTGACCGTGGAGCGACAGTAACATCTCTCCACCAGACTGATGGGCTTGGCTGAAAGAGAGAAAGAAAAGTTTTGATATGAACACATGCAAAAGTAAACCATCTTTTGACCGTGATATCAAGGTGTTTCAGAAAACAAAAAAGACTGTGTTAGTTTTACTATAATCTCTTTTTTTAGGGATTTAACTAGCCTTTTTATAGCCTTTGAATTGAGAGTGGATCATGGCAGAGAGAAGGCAAAGGCCTGATTGAACCTGGTCCTTCTGCTTTCAGGGCCACAGCCTCAGTACATCAGGTACATTATTTTGGCCTCTAGTGTCTGATGTTTTCCAAAAGCCCAGATTTACTGGGATTATAGTCACAAATTAACTTTTTACCTCCACAAAAGAGCTTGATTTTGCTTGCATTTGTCTGTTTTTAATCAAAAGATAACTCAAAGTTACAGATTTAACAGTAAAAAGCTGTTTCAGAACAAGATTTTTGAATGTTTAAAATGTATTTTCTTTCATTTTTTTAAAGGAGCCTTAATAACACATTGAATTTTGATAGTCTATTAAAATTCTAAAAAATGTAAGCTTTGTTCCCAGAGGCTTAACATTTTTATTCGCCGTTAAGATTTTTCATTAACAGTCTAAAATCACGAAGTCTTTTGATTTCTTTTATTTTTTGTCATTTCGGCTCTTGTGCATTCACCACTGGCTACTTCCTCCTCTTGTAAAAAATACTCCAAAGTTTGGTCATGGCACAAGCAAGAACTGATTTGATTTTAGTGGGGCTCCCAATCCAAATGCAGATCTAGGAGTTTTTGAAAAGAGTTGTTAAAACTAGGAGAGAGGGCAGTTTTTCACAATATGACCAATGACTCAGTAGGTTCCCAACGGACATCAGTGGTGTTTTAAGGGAATGTTGGTTGTGGCATTAAAGAGAAGTCATTATATTTTGGTGGTGATCCCAATCTGGATGCGGATCCAGGATTTTTTTTAAGGATTTGTTTCCACATTTTTGGTCTTGAGTGAGGTTTGTGCTCTTGGAGCAATTCTACTTTGACATGATGTTAAAATAGTGAGCATCAGTTTTACCCTCTACAGTTAAACAAGTTTAGGAGGGAGCAATCAAGACTCAAGATTAACTTAACTGTCCCACAAAGCTCTTCATCCACACTGCAGCATCAGTCAACATTGTTCATTGACTCAGAGAGAGAGAATGGCTTCATGTTTGAACTGAAATAGTGCTTTTGTTATATCTTAATGTAGATATTTGAATGAATATAAATTAATCTTAGGTTTGATTAAATGGACAAAACGTGTATATCCTTTTTTAATCCGTATTTGGATTTATAAAATCTTGTTTATTTGATTATCTGTATCTGTTTCATTGAACAAAAGAATAGACGGTGTGCATGAATTGGCCTGTAATTGTGGCAATTGACGTGGAATTAAATGAGTTTTTGGCCCTTATCTGCCAGCTCTTTCATAGAGTGGCTTTTTTTTGTCTTACTCTTCTTTCAGTATCTCTGTTTTTTGCCATGTATGCCCGAAAACTTTAAAGTTATTTAAATCATAAAACTGCCAAGTATTTTGTTCTAAGTAACAATATATTTGCTTGTACTGCATACACATGGGTATTAATGTTTGAACTGATTTTCATTATTAATTCAACTATTACAATTGTGGAACAGTGACAAACTTTTCAGCTTTTACAAAAGAATAGAAGCAGAAAAGGGGGAGAATTAAAGGAATTGGGCCAATATTGGGCAGTTACTTTCATTATATTGCTGTAATAATATTACTTCCATGAGTAACCAATAGTTTAAGGGGATTCGGTCTAAACTCAGATAATGTTTTGTTTAAACTAAATTACTTTTTCCCTCAGTGGGCTGTTGTCATATAATCTGTCTATGATGTGATAAGAAAAACAAACAGCAGCACAGCGGACAAGAGGGAAATCCTTAAACTGTATTTAAACAACTCAAGTGTCTTTATCTGGGGTCTGTGTTCATTCTGGATACAAGGAACATTATTATCTGTTAGAAACACATTTAGGTGGAAAAAGCAATCAGAAGCTTTAAAGTGAAATAGGTAACATTTGATAAGTAAAGAAAATCTGTACTTTTAACAGAGAAAGTTTGAGGAATTAACTTAGAAAATAAAACCAAGAAACCAAGCATGTAATTTTAACAAAACAACAGAAATGATTCCTACACAGGTAGATGCCCGGTGCACATCACTGTCAGTTTGTTTTGTTTTTTTTTTTACCCAAAGTTCTCCAAAGATCAAGCCAAACCTTAAGGCTCACCAGATCCATGTCCATGAGAGTGTCTTCTCTGACACAGTACTTAAATAATTCTCTTGATTATCTTTATTGATTACTTTGTCTTTAAAATTGAGGAAAAAATGCTGCAATACTTACAAAAATATCTGAGACTTTATTTGTACTTTTATTGAGTCGGAAACAAACACTTAATCTTGACAAGTCAAAAAAATCCAGAATTCCCTCAACGATGAAATGTGTTAACAATATATTTAAGATATTTTTTAAGCTTTTTGATGATGGTTCAAGCAACACTAGCTGCTGGGTCCCCAATTCCTTCTTCAATTTTCATTTGTATTGTCAAAGAAATGTGTTTTCTCGTCTCCTTTTGATAATAAAGACTAAACGAAATAAATGTTCAGCCTTCTTGAGCATAGTGAATCCTCTCATTTCTGTTATAAATCAGATCTATGAGCATATACTCAAACTTTTAACAGGGTAAAATTGAGTTTCTTTACATTTGCATGATGTGATTTAAGTGAAAAAACGAGTTAACAGTTTAACAATTCAGGAGTCTTGTGCAACAATTTTGAGGACTTGACACTGCAAAGATGCTCACTTAAGTTTGTCTATTTCCCCTACAAATATGTCTCATTAAACTTTTCCTATCCACTTTAATGTTCCAATAAATACTTCTTAGGTTTAATAAGTTAAAGGAAATTAGGCCTGAATAGCTTGTGATTGGACAATAACTGCAAATTCTGTAATCATTTTCTTTATTGAATTAACTTAATGATTTAGAAAGTGCATCTAAATGTGGAATATTACTTTCTTTAATTGTTATTTTTCTACTTTTTGCAAGTAATTCATGCACTTTATTTTCCCTTCTTTCCAGGATTATTTCGGGGAAGTTTTGTTGTGTCATAAAAAGGGAAAGGAAGCTCCTACACATTTCCACAACTGTAATAATCTGTTAGCATGTTTCAGTTCCCTTGATAATGTCGATGCATTTTTACAATTAAGACACTTCCCTTCTCTTGTTAACAGATTGTCGCCCTTTTTACACATTTGAATTATTAAATAGATTTACTCTTTTGTAATTCTAATGAACATTAAAATAATAAGAATCTTTGTAATAAGATATTTGAAAATATATTTAAAAATATGCATGAAAAGAGAAATGCGGCCACCTTCATCCTTACTTATATCTATTATATTCTTAGTCTGAATGACTGATGTTACCTTTTCTAAATAAAAACTCTAGTATGTCCCATTTGTGGTGGGAGACATTTATTTCAGACAAACACATCTCTCAGCCTCACAGCTCTGGACTGTGTGGTCCTCAAAGTTTCTGGATGGATGTGAAATTCTTTCCACTGCAGCCTCAGCTTTCAGGTTCCCATCTCACTGATTTTAAGGTTGATTATTTTGGCAAAATAAACAGACTGTGTTTTCTTATTTGCTTCAATCCTGTGAGACAAAACTCTGGGTTTACAGCGCTGGTTTATTTGAACAGTTTTCACGTGAACGCACGAGTTTCAGATAAGGTAAACTGAATCAAAATGTGACAAAACAGTTAGATTGTATTTCCCTTGACAGCATCTTTTCCTCAGAGGGTCTTATTGTCAGAAAGATGAAGACACAGATGGTGAGAAGTACCGCGATAGATTAAACTCTATGCTAATGATTTTAACACATGGCATTAACATGAGAAAAGGAGCAGCACCTTCACGTTGGCAGCCTGGTGTCTCCGTGAGGACTTTAGCGGAGCTTTTTGTCTCTAAGCTCCATGTGAGAATAATTAAATAAAAACAAAGAGCAGAGCAAATACACACGATGATCCGGGAGAGAGGGAGACGTCTTATCGCGCTGAGCCACATGTGCGTCCCGATGGCGCTTTACGCACGGAGGAAAATGCTTTTCCACGCTCATCATGCAACTCATACATAAAAATAAACCAGCATTTGTTTGACACTAAATGAATCATGCATGTAAGTTAACGGTTTTCCTTTTTCAGGGACGTTTGTTGTTTATTTGAAGGTTAATTGACAGGAAACTGAGATTTGTACTAAGTTGCATTTTTTGTGTTTTTTCCCCTTTACTAGAGTTAAAATTAGACCCATAAATCACGAAAATTTGGGCTAACATTTGCATTGTCTGATTCTCCTCTGAACTATAATATTAAAGTTTCATTTTAGACTAAATAAATAAAAATGTCTTCACAAAAACTCGACGGCGTCACCATTTTACGCATATGAAAAAATAGTTTTCGAACGCAATGCTCATTCTTTTCTCCCCAAACCTTAAAGTTATCCTTTAAAACCCCCTATATTTTATTCTCTTCTAACCGTTTTTAACTTATCCAAAGCTTGTTTTGTGCAGAAAAAAATATTTTTGCAAACACATAATGTGGCAGAATCCGTACCTTGTGATGGATGCGCGTAAAAGAGCACCATGAGCGCAGCCACGGCCGTCAGCAGCTTCACATCCATCCTGAGGTTCGCCTGTCTGAGGTTTGAAGCTGCTCTCAGTAAAGTCCAGAGGAGATGTGACAGACAGCGCGGAGCTCAAGTGTTAAGTTGCGCACTGACGTAAAGCCAGCAGGAGAAACAAACGCACTTCCTTTGATGGATGCCAAAATAAAACCATCTGAAGGTGATTGATTTTAATCAAGCCTCTCCTACAATACTGTCTTTTATTTAAGATAGAATTAGGACATGTACCGAGAGGTTTATATTAATATATGTTGAATATGTTTTTGCTGGTGTTCTTCTCCATTAACGTGATACAGTTTCATCATTTTTTTCCCTCTTTTATTCTGTAAGTAACTTCCTGTGATCTCAGGAGACTTGACTTGGCACAAATAAGACGCACACACCACTGAAAAAGCTTCATCTCACTGACCACAGAGCCTTCACTTCACACATTCCTTTAATGTAGTGGTTCTCAACTGGTGGGCCGAGGCCCTAAAATGGGCTGTGAAGGTGCTTTCAGTGGGTCGGATGTGTGCCTGTGAAAGAAGTTTTCAAGTGTGTGATGCACAGAGGCCCCAAGTGAACATGCTTTAATCTTGAAGATTCAGAATCAAGGCAACTGGACTGTGTTAAATTTTTGGGAAGATGTTTTACTTCTCATCCAAAAGCTTCGTCAGTTCCAGTTCAGCTGCTTGGAGGAGAATTGAAACACAGTCCAGTTGCCTCGATTTTGAATAATAATAATAATAATTTTATTTATATAGCACTTTTAAAAACATAGTTTACAAAGTGCTTTGACAAGCGTTCAGCACAAAATAATAAAACACAAACAAACAATGAGCACAATGAAGTAAAAACAAAAAGCACAGCTTAAATCAAGACTAACAGAAAGACACAAAGGTAAAAAGACACAAGGTGTATAAGACAGAGGGGCGACGGTTGACACTGTGTTAATACTCCAGATTTCTTACTGAAGGCCCTTTTCATACTTTATAGAAACCCAGACAATACAAGAACCATGCAGCATAAAAAGAGACCATGAGGACCGAACATAAAAACATAAAATCAGCAAGAATAGGAAACGCAATAAAAAGGGGATGAAAGCAGAAATCAGGTCAGAAAATATAAAAAGATGAAATGAACAATGATGATAAAATTACAAAATAATAAAAATAAGTGGCAAATCTTCAAGATAACCATGACCTGGATGAATGAGAGTCAACACAGAAACAGGCTTTGATGTGCATGCTTTTCTGTTTGGAGGAGTGTTGGGTCGCCTGACATAAACAGCCCGATATGAAATTAAATTAAATGAAAAATACTTTACTTATCCCAAAGGGAAATTCAGGATTGTAGTAGTTCAGATTGTGTTCAATAATAATAATAATAACGATAATAACAATAATAATAACAATAATTAATTCTGGACTTTGTTCATGAGGCTGATGGCTGCTGGCAGGAATGATCTTCTGTACCTCTCAGTCTTACATCGGACCTGAAGAAGCCTCTCACTGAACACACTCTTCTGTCTCATCACCGTGTTGTGGAGAGGGTGTGAAGAATCCTCCATTATCTTCATCAGCTTGTGCACTATTCTTTTTTGGACGATCCGCTCCAGCGGCTCCAGAGTTACTCCAAGCACAGAAGCAGCTTTCTTGATCAGTTTGTTGATTCTCTTCAAGTCTCTGGTTCTGATGCTGCTGCCCCAGCAGATCGCTGCGCAGCTGATTGCACTTTCAACAACAGACTTATAGAAGATGTGCAACATTTTGGTACAGACGTTGAAAGATCTCAGCTTCCTTAAGAAGTAGAGTCTGCTCAGACCTTTCTTGTACTCAGAGTTGCATTTCCACTGATACACCCAATAACAGCGGAGTCATCAGAGTATTTCTGCAGATGACATGACTCAGAGTTGTACTGGAAGTCTGAGGTGTACAACTTGAAGAGGAATGGTGAAAGTACAGTTCCTTGTGGTGTTCCAGTGCTTCTGACCAGCTTCTCAGACACAAAACTATTCAGTCTCACAAACTGTGGTCTGTTTGTGAGGTAGTCATAAATCCAGGTGGTTATGGAGGTATCCACCTGGAATCCATGGAGCTTCTCACAAAGCAGAGCTGGCTGAATCGTATTAAAGGCTGATATATATCTCCCTTGCAAATGAGACGCAAGTCTCAAGAGACTAACCTGTATAAATAAAGGATAAATAAAAATAAAATAAATAAATATGATATCAGCAATATGAACAGTAAAGGAGATGATTCATCTGTCCTGATCTGCCTGATTACAGACATAGCCCAATTTCAAACTCATTTTACTAGCAGCACTTACTGATTTTGCCAAAATGTTGCATGCCCAAAATACCCAGATGTCATAAAGTTTGAGAAAAATTAGCAGTACAGTATGCACCGGACCAGCCTGCCTTGGGCATTTTTTACCCACAGTGTAAAGCATTGGCTTAGATTCTGCTACATTTATAAAACAGTAGGGATGGGAATTGATAAGATTTTATCGCTACCTTCCAACAGTCCTGCTAATTAGTCCAATTCTTGAACAATCCCCTTATTGATTCTTGCCAATTTTCCATGTGGGCAAATGTTGGCCTGTAGATTTGCAGTGGCAACAATGTCAAACACACGTCACAGCATAGATAACTGCTTCTGAAAGTAACTAGTGTTTCCACTCACTTAAGGTTGTGCAGTAGGCACCTTTAAAAAAAAAAAAAAAAATTAAGCCACAATTCTGACACTTCTGAACCCTGTCAGTGGAAGGAATTGATAAGAGAATTGATTAGCTTAGAGACTCATGATATCGATTCTTTTATGGAGCTGTTAACGATTCTCAATTGGAATTGGTTTTTGATTCCCATCCCTATGTAACAGTAAAGCCAATCAAACTTGGTACATGAAACATTTTTGTGGGACAACAGACATTGCTTGTGTGTTTAGTTGTGAAAGTCATTTATCCATCATCTGTACTGCTTGTCTGAATTTAGGGTCACGACACAGAGAAGCAGACAACCATTCACCCTCACACTCATGTCCAAGGGCAATTTGGAGCCACAAGTCAACCTGATGAGCGTGTTTTTGGTCTGTGGGAGGAAGCCGGAGTGCGCAGAGAGAACCCACACAGGCATGGGGAGAATATACGAACTCCACACAGACAGGCCTTGACTGAGACAGGTATCAAATCAGCAACTTTCTTGAGGAGCCACTTTGCCACCCTGTTGCAAATCATGGAAAACCAAATAAATCACTTGTTAGACTTCTTTTTGGCCGTTGAGTCACATCTGGCTAAGCGACCGTACGTGATTATTTTTATGTCCAGAAACAGAATTTAGCTTGAATGTAGTTTTGATATTATAGAAGCAGTCGCTCTGATCCAAACTTTAGCACAGCAGGTGGCAGTAATGAGATTTGTATGATATTTGCCACCTGCTGGGTCAAAAAAAGAAGAACCAGTGGGGTCTCTCAAATGAGAAACCACATGATTTTCATGTATAACTACTGAACTAAAATAGATATCGTAATGAATCCATTGCTAATGATATGTTTTCATGGTCAAGGAATCTAAATATTTCGATTAAATAAAGGTAGGACTAATATTTATGGTCAAAATCCCAATATGGGTAACGACTGTGCTGCTAGCAGAGGTCTGCGCTCTCCGAGTGCTTTTCTAGTTGACATTGTTCTCGGCATTGTACTTTAAATTTTGGACTATTTTGAAAGACGGAAAGTCTTGAAAACATTCTTTCGCTCATATTTTCCTCCTGACACTCTTCAGGACTACACCTGTTTATGTGGTTGTGGTTAATTTGTTTTATTGTTTGCTGAGTTCTTGTTTCCTCGTAGACAAGAGATAATAAGACTGTTTTTTTCAAGCCTGTGCTTGACAGTGTATGGTCATGCAGAGCACATCTGTGCCGCAGCTTGAAAGCCCCGCCCCTTTGGTCGCTCGCATCACCTCCCTCTTCCTGTTGTGTGTTTTCAACTGCCGGGTAGTGCGATGGGAGCGCCAAGAGCATCAACAAGTGATTTTGTCGCTTCTAGTGTGAATGCAGGGTTAGACTTGCTTAAAGGATAAGTTCGGTTTCTACAGCTTTCACATTGTTTATAGAATGAAGTAGAACAACATACTCACCCAGAAGGCTTTCCTGATCCAAACAGTACTTCAGGAGATATTTAGATCCAAAATCGAGCGGCGGACATCCGTATAATGGTAGCACATAGGGCATGTATAGCGCCGCTCCTAAAACTGCATTAATCGTCCAAAAACTCATTCGTTTCACCAATATTTCATCATGGTCCGCTCACGCTACTCCTCCATTACAGTCTGTGTCGCCCCAGACATGTTTTTGTGACTGTGCTGACCTCTGAACTGAAGAAGAAGAATGTTGGCCTCCGCGCATGCGCAGTACGGCTCATTGTTTCAGGGGAAGACATCCGGCTACACAACAACTTTCTTCTTCCAGTTTTGTGCAAAATAGACAAATATCTATTGGATGAAGATGTTGTGGACGAGAACTTTGAATATGATGGGTGTCCTTACAGTTTCGAGCCAGAGTATACAGATGAGGAGCTCATCGAAAGGAGGACGCTGAGGCAGCTCTCTAGAGAGTACTACAACATGTCTGGGGCGACACAGACTGTCTTGGAGGAGTAGCGTGAGCGGACCATGATGAAATATTGGTGAAACTAATGAGTTTTTGGACGATTAATGCAGTTTTAGGAGCTGCACTGTATGCCCTACGTGCTACCATTATACGGATGTCCGCCGCTCGATTTTGGATCTAAATATCTCCCGAAGCACTGTTTGGATCAGGAAAGCCTTCTGGGTGAGTATATTGTTCTACTTCATTCTATAAACAATGTGAAAGCTGTAGAAACCGAACTTATCCTTTAAAGGCACTCCAGTGTTCCCCTGTCTCGCCATGCTATTTGAGAACTGCTGGTAAATACAGCAAAACCAAATCTTTGACACAAAAGTCACCTCCATGTCCCCGAAACTCGACTTTGTTCATCAGCAGTAAAGCAGTAGATCTCAGGCCTCAGGCTCTCTGCTGCTCCTCGCTCACTCAACGATAAAGCTGCCTGTCAGCAGGTGGTTTTCTTTCCCACAGCTCTGTGATGAGGGGACAAGACTGGGACTGAAAAAAACATGTTCGACCGCTAATGCTCATTATTCATGTTGTCCTGTCACCGACAAGGAAACAGAAAACACATCCTGAGTCTGTTAACACAGGCTTTTGTTTTCTGCTGCGTAAATGACGGCAGAATTTATTTATTCTGTGAGACTCTATTTAGTTCATCTGCTTGTTTGGCTTAAACAATTCTGAAAAAGTATCTGAGGTATGAGAACATCGTGGTGACAAACAGTGTGAGCAGTGAAGAAACGTCATATTTATTCGTACAATCAACACGCACATAAACACTGTGTGGTGTTTACCTTGGAGGGAGATGAAGGAAGAACCGACTCCACATCTGCATCCTGTAAAATATGTTGATAATAATTATTTCCACAAATCTCGATAGTGAGCGTCTGTCATGTTCTCTGACATTCAGCAGCTTCAGCAGGCGGCGTAAAGATAACTGTTTAGAGATTATTAAACTGAGAAGAGTTCGCTCCAAACACTGTGGTAGGTGTGTATTTTCTGTCTTCATCCCTCGTGTCTATTTATTGAACCATAACAGAACTTTTTGCTCGACCCTCTCGTGTTACACCTTTAATTAATTTGGGCCAATGAAGCCCCGAAGAGACAAACCATGACTAAAAACAAACACGTGCACACAAATGTCTCCTGTTTCTTATTTTAGCCTCCGCAGCAGAAACAAAACCCGAGACAGGGAGGAAATTTATCCCCACAGGGCAACTCTGAGTTTCTTAATAGGTTCAAATAAATGTTTTTCAAAATAAATAAAAAGGAAATTAGCCTCTTGTGAAAATTTCTCACTGTGCCAAAGTGCCCTACAAAACCTATTACTGCATTAAAACAGCACATTATGAGCTGTATGTTAAGAGGCGTGAGTTATTGGACAGTGTAGTAAAATATTTTTTATCAATAAACCTCTGGAAGATAGTTTCTTTATGCCTTTTAAATACAATTATGCTCAAATTTTGTATTCTTTTACTTATACCAAATCTTAAAGAATCAAGTAAATAAACAGGAATACAAGTTAGTCAAAAATCGAATTATTTTAAACTGTTGTGGGTTTGAAATCGTTCCCTATCACAGATATATTGCACTATATAGTGTGTTCGGCATTTCGTAGAGTTATAATTCTCAGGGGTTAATTTTATTCATGCTATAGTGCACTATATAATCACATTCTTCATGTGATATTTGTGAACAACAACGCAGGGCGTGCTAACAACAGCTAACAATAGCCTGGTGGATCGTCATGTTTTTTTCCGACTTCAACTGGAACGCCGATAAGTCGGAGATGATGTCACTCCCAGTTTTGAGGTTACTGGAACGAAGCATTACGACAGTCGCCATGCGTGCTCATGGGTAGCAGAGTCTTAATGTCGCCGGAAAGAGAGTCTCCTCATAGCGCCTTTAAAGAGGGAAATTCTGTTTGGTTCTGGACTATTTTTTTAACATAAAGGCAAACCCTCACAAATTACATTTTTGTGTCACTTGGAGGGCTTTGTTTATTTATATTTTTTTTGAGAGGGACAAAATCAGATCAAATCGTAAATCAAGTTTTGTAGAAAATAGCCAGTGCTTTCATTTATTTTGGCCTAACCGCCCAGCCCTAACTCTGATAGCGTTAATTTGTCGACATAAATTTAGCTGTGTACCAGTCGCTTTAACAGCACTAAAACTTAAAGAGGTTTTAAGGAGCTGTCACATCAAACCCCATGAAAAACACTACAATACTTTATTTTTAAGAGGAAGCACTTAGGATGGAGCTAATTGAAAACATTCCTAAGAAAAAGGAGGAGTTTTTTATTGTTGTTGTTGGAGATCACCAAACAAAGACACAATAAAACAATTGAGCAAGAAGATAATGTGCCAGATCTGATTATGTAAGCTCACAGTGCTGCAGTCTGGTAATCTCTGCAGAAGAAAATACATCTGTATACGGTGACAGAAATGTTAAAACACTTGTCTGTTCTTCAGTCTGTGAACATCTGAGGTCTGTAACGGTCATGTATGTATCTGAGGAGGACCTTAAAGTCTTTTTGCTGGAGCCCTCGGTGTGTTTGTTGATTGTGCAGACTCACGCCGGTCTGGGAGGAGATAAAGCGTTAAGTGTGAATGTGTGTGAGCAGGATGGTGAGCTGTTGTTATCAGAGCTCTTTGAAGTAAGACCCTCTGAAGTCACAATTCAGACCACTCCGAGAGGAACCTACTCAAATACTGCAGCTTCCGCTCTGTGATCTCCACTCGCTGCTTGTTCTGCCTTTTTCTGTCTGTGGTTTCACACACACAGAAACACTCAGGACATAGGCTTTTGTAGCCTGTGAGAGAAGTCAATATGTGTCCTCTCAGCTGTCAGCATATCCTGCACTCAGTGTCCTCTTCTGCTGTCTGGTCTCCAGGGAACCATCTGAGGCTCTTAACACACATGCACTCCTGATTTTTACTAATGTAGGACAGGCTGCTTCTCAGATCTTACTGGGTTTCTAGATATGCTGTTATACATTCAACCAAAATGAGGACAAATACATGGAATCAGTCAGAAAAGCAAGAACGACATCAGTGGAAGCAGCTGTGCCATCCTCGGACAAAAACACAATGAATCATTTTCATGACGTGGTCGGAGAATAAAGTGGTAACGTGCTGTAGAGTCAATGATCTCACGCTGTTTTCAGGGTAAAAACATCATCGCCCCGTCCTGAACACTTGATGTGATCAATATGTCATGTGAATATCTGGGTTTAAGTTGTGGCTCAAATTTATCTGTTTGCATTTATGTGTGAAAACTTGCTTAAAAAAGTTTAATTTTTGTTTAAAGGGACTGTGAGGAGAATCTGTTTCCGTCGACATTAAGACTCTGCTACCCATGAGCATACGCGGCGGCTGTCGTAATGCAGCGTTCCATTAACCTCGGAACTGGGAGTGACATCATCCCAGACTTATCGGAGTTCCAGTTGACCAAACTGGCCGATCTACCAGGCTATTGTTAGCTGTTGTTAGCACGCCCTGTGTTATTGTATGAAGAATGTGATTATCACTATGGCAGCATTTTTTTAAATATAAGTCTAACAATACTATGTATACAGCTGATCTAGAGCGAGACACCCCAGTCAGAAGTGCAAATAAATTGATTATTACAGGAGCTAAATAACTGTTCACACTGGGGGCATCCATCTTTCATTGTTAGCTCGGGGGTGGCGAGGTTTCACCGAGTTCCCAGTAGGAAATTCCGACTTCGTGGGGCATTCCAGTTGCAGTTTCCTACTCAGAACTTGGAAATTCCTACTTCTGACTACAACTGGAACGCACCAAAAGATGTGACCCAAGCCAAAGCGTGTGTTTGTTGTGATGCTAATGAATGCAGCTCGGACCTTCCTCAGAACTCTGCATTGCTTTACAACTTTTTTTTTCAACTACTTACAGGATGCAAAGCGACGAGGTAATGTATCTCTGTCTAGTTACGTAGCGGTAGTTTTTGATGTGTGACAACAAGCAATTTTTGGAAAACTTAGTATCGTAGTTTTGTAGCCGGCTATATATCACTACTTATAGCCCGGTGCTCTAAGACGTGTCCGAATAATATGAATTTTTTGGACCAGACTATGAACTGGTGCTGGGCTTTTTTGGGACCCCACAATATGATTTGTAAAACAATACAGAGGCCAATATGTAGTGCAATAGGTGAAAATTACATCCGCTTTTTATAGAAGTCTTGTCAACTTTTGTTCTTTGTCAAAACAAGAACAAAAGTCCCATTTAAAAAGATTTTAAAAGGCTCCTACAACTCAAATGATTTAGATATCAGGTTGTTTTAAACAATATTTTATTAAGTTGTTACATTTAAGAAAAGCATACAAAGAAACAATGACCACAGCAGTAGCAGTAATGTATAAATGTACTATACAACAAGAAAAAAGTAGAGGAAAATAAATGAAAATAGAAATTAATAGTGAAAAATGACAATGCAAATTAAACATTAGCAACAGAAGTAAATCAAAACAAATAACTGAGAAAGCAGCAGCAGTGGTAACTCGACCTAAAGTTAAAACAACATTATCATCCTTCAAAAATTCCAATAAAGATTTCAATCTTGAACAATATATGTTCTTCTCCCTCTTACAACAGACGTCAGGTTGTTTGCAAGGAATGCTGTATGTGAAGGTATATTGCCGTATCAATTTGTTAGCAGTCCTTTGCAGGTATGTTGTTCTGCTGTAATGGTTTGTTTTATTTTATACAGATGGGGCTGCCTGGACATTTGGATTTGTTACCATGTGGACAATCAATGACCTGACGTATTATTATTATTATTATTTTCTTTTTTGTTTTAACCTTTTACACATCCATATTTGCTTCTTTTCATTTTTACTTTTTACTTCTCCAAAGCTGCACACTGTAAATTCACAGCCTGGAACAGAAAGATCTGCTGTTGCCAATTTTTTTTTTTTTTTTTTTTTGTATTACAGTACAAAGACGATGCTTACATCTCATATGGCTCAGCTTTGTCATGGCTGATGGTGTGAAAAGGGTTATGCATTACAGGGAATAGGACTTTCTGTTGGTTAATAACTTTGCATAACATATTTGTGCATTTTCTGAGACTTGATGGCAATTAACAGTGATTTGGATGAGAGATGCTACCTGTTACACTCAGCTGCCACCTGTGCAGAGCTCAGTGCATTTGTCTGAGCGGGGGTGTCGTGTTCTGTAGACCATCTGTCCGTCTCTCTGTTTTGGGAGGTCTGCTTCACTCCAGGGGCCCTCCTCCTCCTCCTCCTTACAGGCTTTCTCTTACTGAGCGCTCAAAGAACATGGTAGTGCTTTTTTATAAGCAAAGTGTAAATCACAATCCAAGGTATTCTCTAAAGCTCCGGGGGCAAAGCAGGTGTCCTCAAGATTTTTGTTTTAACATGATAAACTTTGATCTTGTGCCGACCAGCCTTGTCTGTTTTTGTTCTCAGGTGAAACCCCAATTTTATGCATGATTTGCTCCTACACTTGTAGAGCAGAGCCAGGTGGACACACGCTCCCTGACTAAACAGCACCACCTCCGCCTCATGTTGGATTGGGTGTCGGTGTAACGGCGAAAGTGAAATGCAGGGCTCGACATCATAACTGGCCACTGGCTCAGACACATGATTGACAGACTTCAGGGTCAGCTGACTGTTCCCTCCTCTGGTCCGTCAAAATGCTGCTTTGAATGATTCCAGTGGGCCATCATTCATGGTTTAGCATAGCATCACTATGAAACAGTGTTTATATATAATTCATATTAAATTGTCTTGATAACTACTAATACAGCATCAGCCTCTCATCACTTCACACATGTTTAAAGGGAAACCTCTTTTTTTTGTGACAAGCAGATAGACTTCATTGTTTCAGCTGTGCATGCAGTAACGAGACAGGCAGAACTCACCGACTGCTAATTAGCTCAACTCAAACACTGGGAGTTGATGGGAAGTGTTAGCCTGCCTTTTCATATAGTCATCAGATAAACTCTTCAGCAACTGTAAACAGACCTGTGTGCTTGTTGTGACTCTTTTTTCCCCCTGTGTTATGTTATGTTATCTATTTAAGACTACGATTAGCACTTGATGTAAATTTCGGACGAAATATATACAGAAACTAAACTTTCCCACATGCACCCTGCGGATTAGTTTCTTATTTTTCTTTTGAGAATTACAGAAAGTGCAAATCTTAGTCTAAAAATAGATAACAGGGTTAAAAATAAGTGTTCAAGTGTAACAAGCATACTGGACTGTTTAGAGTTACTGAAGTTTATCTGATGACTGTAGGCAAAGGCAGACTAACAATACCCTTTGACTCCCAGTGTTTGAGCTAAGCTAATTAGCAGTGGTTAAGCTCTGTCTGTCTCTTTTACTGAACGCACATTCAAAAGAATGGTGTCAATCTGCTTGTCATGGACTCAGGAGTGAGGCAAGACATGAAAAGAAATTTAAAAAGTTGGAGTATCCCTTAAATCTTTAGGGAGCAGCAGCTTCATAGCTGTCTCTCTGTGGGTGCACAGAACTGTCCTCTCAGAGAAGGTTTCAGGTGCTGCTTTTCTCACATGAACGAGTCATGCAGATCAGCTGCACTAATAAGAAGACACTTGTGTCCTTAAAATATATTTTACACAATGTTTTGTGGATATAACAGGTCATATGAGCATATTGCGGTATAAACTCCAGCCCTGTGACCTTGGAAGAGAGAGTAGTATAAATAATGGATTAATGGATATCAGGCCTTTCATTTTCTCATTTTGTTTTCATTTTGTAATATTTTCTCCTGTACTTCCTGCATGTTTACCCTCTGAAATTATTTGTTACTCGCTTGCACACACTGTTAACCTGGCACGCCAGAATGACTGTTCAAAATATTTCACTTATCCATCTGGTAGAGAGTCTGTAGAAAGTGTTGGGGGAGGGCAGAACCTTTAAGGCTGCGTTTACACAGACACTTCTGACTTAAAGATGCAAAGATTTGTCCTTTGTGTTTTAGAATTCTTCTGCGTTCAGACGACGACGCTCGGAGACGAGTTAATCTGCTGTAGTGTGCATGCCGGTTCAGTAGATGGCTGTGTAAGTCTGCAGAGAGGCAGTGCTGCTACAACATACGAACGAAGAAGAAAAACTTTTCACAAACAACAATGGTGAATAGACACACAGAGACGCAGGAGTTTCTTTTCGGGACAACAAATCAGTTTGGACAACAAATCTGTCTGGATAGTTTTGTCTGGATAATAAACCGAGCACGGTAAGACGCTCACATGTTACTCGGCAGATGGCCGAAGCTGTTGTTGTCCCTGGTATGCGCACGCAGCCTTCATGTGAAAGAGTACTGCGCATGCGTTTGCCCTGAAACACTCTGATACGGGTTTACACGGAGCTGAATGGAGAGCGGATTCAGATCTTTCCACTCTGGATCCTGTTTTCAAAAGTTTCTGTTTTAGATGGAAATGCAACGCGATCTCATCTAAACGCAAGGCCAAAACGCAACGAAAACTTCAGATTTCACCGTTTTCGGTGCCATGTAAACGTAGCCTAAGAAGCATATTCGGCATGCAATTGGATGATCCTTTTGTCAATCATGTTTATTACGGGCCAGACAGATAATGCAGTAGGCGAGTGCTACTGCTTTACAGAACATCAGCCACTTTGTAAAACAGACTCAGGTCAAAACATGTCAGAAATGGAGCAAAAATATCCTTGCTGTACAGTAGTTTGTAGTGATTTTTGGTTTTCATTTCATTTTTCAAGAGGTGTGGCTACTTTCTGCTGTCATCTAACTCGCCTCTGTCACCTCTTCCTGCTATTAAAGACTCTGATTGGGCCGTCCCGCTTTGGGCTGAGCACAAACGCTGTAGACTGGAGCTTGGTTTGATGGATCTACATGATTACAGACATGGATTCAGGCTGATTCAGCTGCTGTGTAAGGTTAACACGCAATAACCTGTTTAAAATCTTAATTTCTCCTTAAATTTTGGCATGAACCCTCACAGCTGAAACAAAGTCTTTCAAATCACATTTCAGTTTCACAAAGCTTTTTTCAGTTAGTGTCCTATATGATCACTGAGGAGATGACAAACATGAAGCTTCATGTTGTTCCAGATGAGCTGCATCCATCACAGGCAAACATTCCTTAAATAGTTTTCATCTTTACAGAGAGACCATGTGACCCAGGAGGCTGCGGTATGGATGACTGAGCGTATTATGTGGTAGAGAACAGTCTCCATTGATCAGACTGGTTTGAAAACGTACAGGGGACTGGTCCCAGTGGGGAATCTGCTTCTACTGCATTGAGGCTCTGGGAGGCTGAGGGCCTGCCGGTTCGGCCCTTTGTCTGCTCTCCTCGACATCCTCCAGAGAGTCACGAGCTCTGAGCCTTCACAGCGACATATGGACCACCTCAATGACCTGTCAGCTAAGTCTTTAACCAGGAGGCAGAATCAGAGGAGAAACAAAGTGAGGGACAAAGGCTTTAGGATCACCAAGATTCTTTCAGTCTGAATGAAAAAGGCATTTGTCCCTCACTTTGTCTCTTCCCTTCTATCTTCTAGGTCAGATAACGTGACACAGTTATTATAAATGTATTGAGCAAAGACCCGACTCAGACTACAGGAACTTTAAAGTTCCATTAAAGTTCCCTTTAAGTTCCATTATGTAACAAGAAGATATCAATCAATCAATCAAACTTTATTTATACAGCACTTTACATACAAAAACTGTGGCACAATGTGCTTTAAAAACGAAAGATAAAAGGAATTACGAGCCAAACCCACTCCACCCTGCCCCCATACCCACCCACCCCACAATTCATACAGAGTACTGGTAAAATTCATCATAAATAAAACACAATGATGAATCAGGAACATTGTTGTACCCAGTATGTAAAGAGGAAATGCAATCTTAAAGGAGATTGTTATGTGTAAAATTAAATATATAATGAGCTAACATAAAATATAAGCTGAAATGAAGTAAAATATAAAATAAAATAAAGATAAAGTGGAGCTGTAATACGAATAGAAACACTAAAATGTTATTCAGGTTAAAGCCAGACTATAAAGGTAGGTCTTGAGTTTGTTTTTAAAACATTAACATTAGGCTCAGCCCTCAGGTCTTTATGTAGGCTGTTCCATAAGCAGGGGCCGTAGTACTAAAAAGATGCCTCACTGTAAGTTTTAGTTTTAACTTTGTGAACTGTTAACAGAGAACTTCCAGACGGTAAAAACAAATCAGAAAAATAAGAAGGACTAAGGCCATTAAGACCTTTAAAAACCAGTAAAAGGTATATAGATAATGCAGGTTATCTTTTAATAAAGGAATGAATATATAACTCATATAAAAAAGGAAATGATGCTTCAAATCAAATCAAATCAAACTTTATTTATAGGGCACTTTTCATACTTAAAAGCAACACAAAGTGCCTAACAGAGGTTAAAAACAACATAAAAAACAGAGAACCCAGCATCGCCCCCCACCCCCCACCCCACACTCAATACAGAGTGAGAGTAAGGTAAATGCTGAACAGTCTGGATGAGAAAATGTAAAAAGATAGTTTGAGTCAACGCAAGTCTCTGATCTTCAGGGAGCACAGGGGGTGAGGTTTTAGCAGAGCCTGAATAAAACATGGATTTAATTCTATAATTGCATCAGGCTTTTGTTGTCCCTCAAATACCCAACAGTGATGGTTGCCATGTTGGAAATGATTTAGTTTTCTTTTAATCAGCATAGAAACAGACACAGAGGCACCTTTACGCCTTCTGTCAATCAACATGTCCACCTGTCAGTCAACTTAGCCACGCCCCTTCTTATGCCTACGTCATTACTGTTAGGCTTACAAACTAAAACGGATGACTTATGACTTACTGTCCAGGTATTGAAACCACATTTGTTCTTTAAACTCCACATGTCAGTGGTTTTTAAAGCATGGTAGAGTAAGCCTCCCCTGAAAGAACATGAAGTCTGTTGTGCCCCCCTTAAACACAGGAATATAACTGAACACTGATTTATATTTTAAACAACCACTAGTTATTTTTTAACTGTTTTACTAGTTTTATCAACACACTCTGAATCAACCTTTTTTTATTATTTCTTTTGTTTTTTTGGACATTTCAACATACATTTTTTATACATGTGGTACACAATAAATGAACCTTTTTCCTCTAATACTGCATCTTTAAATCGCACATCACACCCTTCCTCAGTCTTTGACCTTGAATCACAGTGACAAAATAACATTTCCTATTCATATACACCAATAAGATTGTGCCCCTGAAATAGAGGTCATTTACTATCTCTTGTTCATTATAACCGGTTAAACTAAGAGTTTTGCCATGTTCCAGTGTAGCAAAAATAGTGAAATAAAAGAAAACACAATAAATAAAACTAAAACAAGAAAACAACATAACTTCTGTAGTTCTGAAGCCGGGTACTTTTTCTTCCATGGATGGGCATCTCAGGTAAAGCCTGAACTAATTACTTTTCTATGCTCTACCCAGTGCTCCAATATTCTTTTAAGTCTGTCCTGTCTCACAGAGAATGTTAACTTTTCCATCACATACGCATATATATATATATATATATATATATATATATATATATATATATATATATATTTTTTTTTTTTGTGTGGTGAAATGTGTGACTCCTTTTTAATGACGTACATGACACATTTTCAAAAATACAAAAATATACTTTAGATACAACTTTAAACTTTAAACTGTGGCTCAAAGGAGGGTCAGCGTTGAAGGTTTCAGAAGTTCAGCACTTTGGTAAAGTAGAAATGACGCGAAGCGTCCAGTTTAAGGTTGGTTTATGCTTCTGTGTCGACAAAGGCATTGTGACTGTCTCCTTAAAGGGACATGCCAACATTCCTTTGTATTTGTGTCTTGCCTCACTGCTGAGTCCATGACAAGCAGGTAGACTTCACTCCCCCAACTGTGCTGCAGAATTTTTATTGTATATAATCTTAACCTGAGGTACCTCATGTTTTGTCTATTAATCTAGCTAAATCTATGTCCAATTACTCCAAATATAATACCTCAAATGTAAGTGGAAGTATTCAGTATTTCATCCATACACTTCTTAAGCTCCTGCCAGTAGCTGCGAATGGAGGGAAAACTCCAGAACACGAGGAAATGGTCAGTTATATCAGCTCCACATAAATGCTAACACTTTGTGTCATGATACTTTGTGTGTGCTGTTGTTCTAAAGACTCTTATGGTGATCTTCTGCCTGTGTTCTCTCAACATAAGGAGCAAGTTGTTCTCCAATACTGCTCATTTATATCTTCCTATTCGTCCACTGTTAGGACAATTTTTGCCTCCCTCGTCAACCTCTCTTTTTTATGCTCAGTGTCATTTTCCTTGCAGTCTTCCACTTCCTTATACAATTTTGAAATTAACATTTTCTTAAGAAATCCTTTAAAGGTCCAGTGTGTAGTTTTTAGCGACATCTAAAGGTGAGGTTTGAGATTGCAGCACTCCGGCAATCCCCCCTCCCTTTGGGAGAAGTCCTGAGCTACGGTGGCCCTCCAAGCACTAAAAGCGTTTTTCAACATGGCGTCGTCAACGAGTGTTTCCAGCTACCAAGCTATCAAATATCTCTGTTGATTCACCACATTTGAAAGTTCAGAGAGTATTTTAGGCGAGAAAGTCACCACGTAGAAAACCAAAATGTGGTCATTTCAGCCATAAAACGCACAGATACAAATTTCATTTCGGTATTTCGGACATTCTGTTAAGCAGGCCATTATGCTATCGAAGAAACTTCCGGTTGGCTCCAAAACAAGAGCGTAATTTACAAAAGCGTTAAAGAACTAATAGGAGATAATGAAGAAAGCTTTTATTTGAAAATGGGAAGTTTGCTAGTAGCTGATTTTTAGCTGAATGCCGTCTCAAGACGACTTGACATGTATGATATTATGATGATTCTGATATTGTTACGACCTGAGGCTGTTTTTTATTTGAGTCCGTTTTTCCAGTATTTTGTCTGATGACTTTCATTTTGAAGCCTGAGGCCATATTATCTGACGGAGGTTTTATTGAGGGGGGTTTTCTGATGCAGTTTGGTCTGAGAAATGACACAGAGGTTTTCCTGAGACCGAGGATGTCCTAAAATATACACCGTACCAATGTGTACATGTGCTCCTAAATAACAAATTAGGAGCAAACAATAAAATTAAGGAGTACGGTGAAAATCTTTATCTTTGTCTCATCAACAGCGCTATATAGTTTAGTTATCAGCCTATGTTTTCTGTCCACAGAAAATTGCTTGTGGCCGTGAAATAAGCCTCTCATAGCAGATACATTCTCTGCGTCTTACTCCGACTTTTCCAGAAAGTAAACAAATAAATTCGGCTCCGTATAAGAGTACAATTCGACACTTAGTCTTACCTGTCCAGCAAAAAACAGGCAACTTCTGCGTCTGTCTGCAAACTTATCCTTCAGGGACTTCCATCTGGGAAAGGCAGCGCCGGTGTTGACCCTGTTTTTTATGTCTCAGCCTGTCCCGATTGCGTTTGGCTTCATCCCGTTTTCGTTTCTTTGACAATGATTCACGTTCCTCTGCTGGCAAATTGTACGTGTGGTCCTCCATGTTTGTTTGTATTAGCACAGCTGCTTGGTAATCACTCTCTTCTTCTTCGTCTATTTCACAACTGTGCATTTCCGGTAGGGGTGGGAAAAAAACGCGAAAGCGTATTTTTGTCCGTTCTGGGTTACGGTGGAGAAGATGGCGACGCAAGATGGAGCCCCCCATAAACGGGCGACCCACTCCTAGATTGATATAAATGACTTTTTCTAAGGTAACGAAAACAAAACATTAATTATGTAAGGCTGATTAGAAACTACTTTGAATATACTTTAAAATAATATATTCCATTTTTACCAAGTCTGTTATTTTATATTTTTTCGTTTAGCATTTAATAATACACACTGGACCTTTAAATACTTTTTTCATCTAAATATGATTCCTTTATTTCTTTTGTTCAGCAGTTTTTTTCTTTTTTGCTTTTGCTTTGCTGTATTTTCTGAGTGTCTTGAGTGTTTTATTAATTGGCCTGCCATTATTGCCTGTGTCCATCAGACGTTACCAGTCCTCCTCATAATATATGACTGCTCCAACAGGCCCTGGAGAGTAAACATTTTTCAAGTTTTTTCTCACTGTTTTACCTCTGATATTTGATATTAACTTCAGAGAGATCAGCAAAATTAAATACTTGATCGTTCCTGCAAACAGCACACATGTATTATGATTGTAATTATCATACTGCTGTGGATCCAAGTGCTTTATCCTACATCAACCATCATTCAACACTAATTCATGCTTTTAGACCATTTAAACCCATTTTAAAGGGAGTTCAACAAGATGCTGCTTTAGTAATCAGCATCAGTCCTCTACAGATTACATTCATTATATATATCATTGTTAATATTAGATTAATCTCCTTATCTTTGTGTGTTATTGATTATTCATCATAGTAACTAGCTTTACAACCATATAGACATGAGGATCCTCTTGAAAACAAGATGTCACATCTCAAGGAACTTAACTTTAATGAATCTATATTCAGCACAGACAAATGTAGGACAGATTTATGATCTGGGCGTCCAAGAGTTTGTCACTATCATAAATCCATATTTTCAGTGCCTTTGTCTCTGCCTGGATGGAAACATCTCTGGATGGATTGTAAAGTGCCTTGAGGTAACACTTGTTATCGATGGACACTGTATAAATAAATATTAATTGATTGATCATCATTCAAAAAGCAAAAAAGGCAGGTACTTTAGGACTTTAGATTCAATAATCAGAATTTATTATCAATAATCAGGTTTTCATTGCCAAGTATGCGACACATACAAGGACTTAGACTTCGGCGGTTGTTTTCAGTTGTTTACAAGGAGGTGAAACAAGACAAAATAAAATAAAGGTAAATGTAAAAAATAGAGGATGATATAGATAAAATATTGATGTACCTGCATGAATATTTTGAGGACCCATGACCAACGTTGAACATCCTGCAGTTTGACTTAAAGGCATGAACTTACTGCACTTGCAGAGTCAAAAATGACTAAAATGGTCATCTCTATTATAACCATTCTTTTGATGCTAAAACAAAACAAACGTGTTAAAACAGGGATGACTCCATGAGTCTGTAAGCTCCTTAAAGTTTGGATCTATTTACTGTAGCCCCTAAATTACTTTATGTTGATCATCTGTATTCATTAAGGGACGTAAATTAAGATATCTTTCTTGATTTTTTGGAGGGATTAGTTGATTAACAAACAGTCTGATCCTGCTTTTCAAAATGTCAGTATCCACTGATACTCCTTTGCTGCCCTTTGGTTTTTCTGTTTCTGAAATTTATAATTTGTGTCAGGCTGTAATTTACTGTTCAGTCTCTAAAATGTTTTTCTAATAAAATGAACTATTTTCTTGTCAACACATCAAAAGTTTGATCATCTTCTAAACAAACAATGACTGATAATTCTGTTTTTTATTCTTGTTTGGTACAAAATACCAGGAGTTTTCCTGCAGGCAAAAAGCAGAATCTGGTTTTTATCAATAACAAACAGCAGTGAATTTTCACAGTGTGGAAGTCCCAGAGATAAAGCAAATAAAAACGAGTTTTCCCAGGTTTTTGTTAGAAAGCTCTACTTTTTATTCAACCATAAAGTCAGATTTTAAAGCCATTTGTGTTATTTTTTATGGTTTCAGCTGGGATTTAATGCCACTCCGAGGCCACTATGAAACCCACAGCTGGTGTGGAGCTTCAGAGCTGCTGAGGTTGCCGATGGATCCTGGACAGCTTCACACCTGGTGCTGTCTGACCACGGGAACAAAAACGCTTCAGCTGCTTCCTGTGATGTTGCTCAGGAGGAGGCGAGGAGCTGCTCAGAGACACATTAAGGTAAATCTGCTTTTTTGAAGTCGGGCTGGTGATATACTGTTGTCATGCAGTTATGGGCTTTTCATGCTGCTACGCCAGCAAGGGGCATTACAGTATGATTTCAGGTTATACGTCTGTCCGTCGCTCCAGGCCTTTCTTATGAGCCTGGCATCTCAAGAACGCTCTAGGGATCTTATTTAAACTTAAAAAAAATCACTTTGACTCAAGAATGAACTAATTAGACTGGAGAGATCATAGGTCAAGATCATCGGGCCTCATGCTCATGCCTTGCTTGTGAATTTATTAACTCACTAAACCCTTAAAGGGATACTCCAACATTTTTTTGTGTGTCTTGCCTCACTCCTGAGTCCATGACAAGCAGAAAGACTCCATTCTTTGCCCAGTGCTAATTAGCTTTGCTCAACCACTGGGATTCAGTGGGTAGTATTAGCCTGCCTCTGCCTACAGTCATCAGATAAACTCTTTAGCAACTCTAAACTGTCCTGTGTGCTTGTTGTGACTTTTTCTTTATTTTTTATTTTCAAAATATTGCAGTTCATACATAGATACATACATTCTTTCAAATTGTTGCCAAACAATTTTCACCATAGCCACTTGTCGTTAATACGGCAAAACCTCAATAGTCCTCTTTTCTTTTCCAAAACTGAACAGGAATGTATAAAACCAAAATGAAAGAAGGAAGAAGAAAAATAAACAAAGAAAAAAAAGAGGCAAAAGGAGATATTGTGACAGTTTGAAAATATTGCTGTTCATTCAAAAAGAGCACGTACCCATGCATTTCCCTTTTCACTGACAAGTGTGACATGTTTTTTGTTAAACAGATGCACTCTGAATATTGTTATGTGTCTTTTTCATGAAGGAGACCCATTTGGCCTGCATTTTTGTAAATTTGTCCATTTGTAAATTACATGAATATGTATTTTTTCCATTTGATATATTTCATTTACTGTATCTATCCTTTCACGTATTGAGGTTCTGGGTACGTCCATCGTCTTGTAATATTTTTACGAGCTGCCATTACCATTATTCTAAATAGATGTTTGGTGAGACAGCCCATCAAAAAAATAATCTTTTCCTAACATTAATATTTTGAAGTGGTTGGGTATCTTTGTGTTGAATATTTCCTCTGTTACTTTATGTATATCAAACCAGAACATTTTTACTTTAGAACACTTCCATAACATATGACAGTGACTCTTGATCCTCAGAGCAACACCAACAATTGACTACTTCTCCCGTATGATAACTTCTCAACTTTAGTGTGATAAAAAATCTCATTAGACATTTCCATGCAAACTCTCGCCACATGTGTGAGCTAGTACTTTGAAAAATAAACAGGGTGGACACGCACATCCTATGTAGGGCGCTGGATCCATAAGATTCTCAGCATGAAAAATGTGTAAGGAGATCCGCACCGCAAAACATAGCTCCCTTGAATTTTTTTATTTTCAAACAGTGACGTTTCGACCAAAACAGCTCTTCTTTAGTTAATCTTCACGGTGTGTGTAAGTGTACATACTGTATATGATATAGTGTGACAATTTAAAACATGGCTGTGTTTCCTCCCTTCGAGGGGGTACCTATTGATTGTTAATGATTGTCAATGAATTCCAGCTGAATTGCGTCACGTGCACACCAGTGGCGGCTGCTAGTCAGTCAAGGAGGGGAAGCTCATTTTTTTCCGGCCTACATAATAAATTTATTTATTTAAGTGTAAATTCTACCCTCCGTTCCTTTTCAAGAAAATGATCTGTGACCCTGTCATACCAACTAGGTGTCTTTTCCAGGGATTTTACCAGTGTTCTCTCAATGGCCAGCAGAGCTATACTGCTTAAACGGCCTTGGCCCATTGTGTTGTGGGTGTAAGACTTGAGCCGCTTCAAACAAGAGAAGCTCCTCTCCAGAACAACTGAATGTAAAACTTAGAAGATGCTCCGGTGGAGGGTTATATTTCAAGATCGCTGATTGGCTCATTTCACTGTCAATCAAAAAGGGATACGGCCTCAGACAGATCATCCAATCACCATGCAGAAGCCGAGCGTCCAGGCCAGCCCACTGCCTCATAGACCCCCAGAGACGCTGAGCGTCTGATGGGCCCAGTGTTTATCCAATGACCGTCCAGTTTCCACAGTGGAACAACCCACTCTACGCTTCCCCATCGAAGTCAGAAGACGCTCAGCGTCCGGCTGTGTTAAAGCGCTGAGACGCTGCGGGGATGAATGAGAAGGAAGTCGTGCCAGTTACCTGTGATAAGTAGCTGATTCTGAACAAAAGCACATATTTAGTCAATGAAATGTACACACAGCAGTACATATCACCACTTTTTTTGGGGACATTTTAGGGGAAGCTGAGCTTCCCTCGCAGTCTTAGAGCAATCGCCGCTGGTGTACACCTACCTTGACTTAAACGGCTACTCACTGACCGCCCTGTAAAGTCTGAGGTAGAGCTGTTTTGCTCGAAAGGTCACTGTGGAAAAAGGAGCAAGTACTTTTCCGTAATTGTTCACAATAACTGCACCAGTGACTTGTTTTTTTATGGTTTTATGTTCTGTTATCTGTAATATGTAGTTTTTTAGGTTGTTCGTCACAGCCAAGGTCATGAAACTTCATGATCATCTCTATGTTTGGGAACAGGAAATCACAAGACTGCTTTGAAGACTTCCTCTTAAACTTTGCACAAATGTCTACTCAGACCATTAGGTAATTCAGTAGATTCTAGAGGTCACAGGTAAATGTCATGGTCATGGACTCTCATTATTGGTCCTTGCTTTCTTATAAATGCTGTCATGGATTCCCATCAAACTTTGCACAATCGTCTCATGTAATTAAAGGATTGAAGATTAGATTTTGGATGTCATCTGTCCTTATGTTCAACCCTGTTTGTGAGAATAATATCTCAAAGATGCTCTGGGGATTTAACTTAAACTTTGCACATTGTGTGCCTAAAGGAAGATGAGATTAGATTTTTAACCTCAAGAGTCCATGTTTTCAGGGTTCATGCATCACTCACTTGCAAATCAAGGTGCCAGGATGGGTTGCTCTTATCAATATCCCTAAATGTAGCTTGATAAGTAGGGTCAATGTATTTATTTGTCAAAGGAAAATTATTCTCAAAAATCTAGGGTTGAGAAAATTCAGCAAAATTGATTTTCTTATTTTACTTAAACTAAGAGCGAACAAACTGGCAGTAGTAGTACATGCAAGCACAAATCAGTGACTGGTGGTTTCTAATGACAATGATTCCAGAAAGTTAGCGATCACTTGACCTGCAGATCGTGTCTCTTGGCTTTTGCACATCACAAAGGTTTAAGGAAACACTTTGTAGACCCTATTTGTTAATCCTAGAAATGCCATCTGGATAAACCATCTTTATTTTTCACCACTCTCAGGAGAAGCTCTGTCAGGGGGTCCCAGAGAAACATGAATCATTATAACAACATTTTAGATACAAGTCATTAAATCTGAGTCCAAATGTCCGAAATTCAGTCCGCACCATAAATCATACCGGCTTGGTTTTGTTCCTTTTTATTGTGCTTTCCCAATCCTCAAAAGCCGTATACGCAGTGGACCGTGGACCTGTGTGTGTTTATATCCATGTCTCTCCACAAGTGTGCTTTACTCTCTGCAGCCATACACAAACACACTAAATACCAGGACAGATACACATAGGCAAACACACTTTTTCTCACAACCAAGAGCTCCTGCAGTTTATTTTGTCACTGAAACTGAAAACCACAACACAAACAGTGTGCCTCAGGCTTCAGGCCCGACCGCATGTTTAATCTTTGACAAAAGCAGTGACACACAATACCCTTCTTCTCCATTTATCCCTCTTTTCATTTTCAGATTTCTTTTTCAGCCTGTTTTGGCTCGGACATGAGTCAAAGCGTCCTCACACGGTTGATGTTTTTGGCCGGTCCTGAAAGCCTGATCCATTTGTGCGATAAAAAAAGGCATTAGAGACACATGGAACTCGTTAATATTTCATTATTCATGCACTCATGTGTGTCAAACAGCTCCACTGTTATGCGCTGCAGCGATGGCGTCTGTAATCGAGCTGGTATGCGGACACGTTTTGTTTCTGGGAGACGCTGCAGCAGGTGAGTGAGTGCCAGAAACAGCTGAGGGCGACACACACATAAATCTGTGTGTAAAGTGAAAGCCGACCCTGCTGCTCGACAGAAATACCATTTAATACACACTTCATTCAGCAGAGTTTGATGATTCCTGCAGATTTAAGAACATGTCTGTCAGTGTAAGTCATTACTGTAATTGCTGCATCAGACAGATGGTTCTTCTTGACCCTGATAATGTTATTTCATGTGCACAGATAGTTCTGCATGTGTGACTCAACCAGATGCTTTTTATTCCATAACAACAGCATTTTCTGTTTATTTTTCCAAAACTAAAATTCAATTTTGCCTTCGTCTTTTGGCAAAATGAACAGAAAGTAAATATTTAGAAGTGCAGTAGAAATTAGAAATGCGTTCCCTGTGATGAAAGCTCTGCCTTTTTTAATTTGCTGTATTCAATAAAAAAGCTTCAGAGCTTCTGATCATCAGGATTCCCACTAGATTCATTTCCATTTGGAGTGACATCAAAAACACACACAGGCTCACGAGAAGGTCACGAAAAATGATGTTGTAAATGAAGTATTTTTCTTTTGATGTGTTGAAGCTACAGCCAATAGAGCAGACTGTCAATCGTGACAGCCTGGGGGAAATTTAGCCACAATGCTAACTAGGGCTGGGTTAAAAAAAACGATTTAATTGATTTCAAATGATTTTCCTTTAACTGGTTCATAATCGATCCATAAAATCCACAGATTGATCTGTTAACTTGGGTAGCTTTTTCTTCTTTGGATGTGCAGAGAAGCAGCCTGTGGTATCAACCCTGCTAGTCCTGTGTGATCAGCGTTTAGCGTTGCTTTCTACTGAACAAGATCTCATGAGATGTTACTGCAAACAAACATGGTGGAGGCACTATATGTGCACCACTGGCAAGTTTAAAATCTGATGTTTGGATGTACAGTATTTTAGATTTAACAAGTACACAGGAAAATACGAGTTGGACAAAAAACAAGTAATATGCAGAATATGCATTAATGCATATCATTCAAATATGATTAATGTAACTGCTTTGGGTTTAGTTCTTCATGTTAAAACAATTTTTAATGATGTACCAGGTCAAAAGGTCACTTTTTAAATTTACAGCACTATTTTAACGAAGAAAACCCAGACTTAATAAATATCAAATTGAATCGTAAATGGAATCGATTTGAGACCTTGTAATATCGAATCGATTCGATCCAGAAAATCTGAATTGATACCCAGCCCTACTGCTAACCAAAGCAAATAAGATATGTTTGTTTGAAGCCACATTCACACGTGACATCCATCAATCTGCTTACTGTCTCTCTACCTCTTGTCCCTTTCAGGGTCACTGGGGGCAAGTCCCAGCTTTCATTGGGTGAAAGGCAGGTACGCCCTGGACTGGTTGCCAGCCAATCACAGGGCTGACATAGTCACGTTCACACCTAACCCATTTAGTCTAGAACAAAAAAATGATTTGCTCTTTTAGGCAAGTTCTCCTAATTTATTATGGAGGCAAATATGCAATTTGGATAATTTATCAATGTTATTTCTGAGTCAAATATGAATCTATGACCTTGAAACTGAAAGGCGATACTGCTTATACTTTTTAATTTTCAAGTTTGACATTTCAAATTTAATTTTGTAGCTATTTGCTGGGACTCTTTTTAAAATAATATTTTAAACAGCCTTTTCTTTTTCTTTCTAATTAAGTCACATAATGAGCAGTCTTGAGGAATAAAATGCACTTTAGATGATTTATTATTCATTTTATTTATGAGTCAAACAAGGCAGCTTTAGGGCGGCACAGTGGTGCAGCAGGTAGTGCACGTGCCTCACAGCAAGAAGGTTCCCAGTTCAATCCCCAGGTAGGCAGGGCCTTTCTGTGTGAAGTTTGCATGTTCTCTCTGTGCATGCGTTGGTTCTCTCCAGGCACTACGACTTCCTCCCACAGACCAAAAACATGCTCATTAGGTTAATTGGTGACTCTAAATTGGCTTTAGGTATGAGTGTGAGTGTGAATGGTTGTCTGTCTCTCTATGCGGCCCTGTGATCGACTGGTGACCGGTTCAAGGTGTACTCTGCCTCTCGCCCCGTGACAGCTGGGATAGGCTCCAGCCCCCCCCCCCAGAATGATGAATGAAAGAATAAGGCAACTATTCTGATAATGAAAATGCATTTCTGTTAATCTATTTTTATTCTGATTATGGTCCATGTTTGCTTCCATAATTTAAGTTGTGTCAAGGATCACATATGGCCCTTTTCCACTAGCACGCCTTGGCCCTACTCTACTCGGCTCTACTCGATTTGCCTCGTGTTTCCACTAGCCTGGTACCTCCTAAAACAAGCTAGTTTTAGTACCTACTCCGCTCTGGTTCCAAGCGAGCAGAGTCGATACTAAAAGATGACGTCACTGACTGCTGGCTACTGATTGGTCAGACAAGGGGTATTTCTTCATACCACCTGCAGCCTTCTCCTGCTTTCCTTTTTTACTCAGTTTGTGACAAAATCCACCGATTGTTGTGTTGCGCTCAAAATGACGTCACCGCAGAGCTGCTCAGCGACACTGCACCCCATTGGGCAGGCGACTGGGGCTAATGGAAAAGCAGCACAAGGCGAGTAGAGTAGAGCCAGGTAGAGTAGAGTAGAGTAGAGTAGGGCTAATGGAAAAGAGCCAATAAAGTTTACCACTTACCCATTTTGGGGTCTCGGGGACTGGAGCCTATCCGAGCTGAATTTGGCTTAGAGGCCCCCAATAACAACCGGTCACTTGCTTATGACCATTCATGCTCACACTCATATCTTAGAGCAATTTGTAGCTGCCAATTAATCTAATGAGCATGTTTATGTTCTGTGAGAGGAAGCCGGGGTGCCTGGAGAGAACCCATGCATGCACAGGGAGAATATGCAAACTCCACACAGAAAGACCTTGAACGACCAGGGATTCCAACCAGCAGCCTTCTATTTCGTTATAAAAATTTTACAGATTGGTATTATAAAATATAAATTATAATAAAAAGGAAAGATAACATCTAATAACCATTAACCAATCAAATCAAACGGAATGACCACAAAATATTTCCAAAAATGTTAAAGTTAAATAGAGCATCAAGACGTAATGATCGTGGAGCTTCTTTGTGGCACTTTCTGGAAAGTGCAGTGTGAAAAGCAGATAATAAAGCACTAATGGACTCATGTTGTAGTTGTAAAGAAAAGTCTCTTCCCTATTTTAGCCGCAGCTTTCCCCCTCACCCTTACCCCTCTTCTCCTCAGACCACCCCCCACGTCTTACTATTCTCAGTCCTCCTCCGAGCCGTAACACCACAGCTGCTGTCTCTTTACTGCTGCCCATGCCCAGGTCATTACATAAAACAGCTAAAGAGAGTTTAAAGAGAGAGTTAAAGCTACAGCTGTCAGTCAGACTGACAGGGCAGCTTAATGTGACTGTCACTTTTACGTGCTCTCTTTGTAACTTAGCAGCTTTTTACGGCCGTGGGCATGCGGCTCCATGTGTGTGTTCACTGGTCTGCAGCTGCAATCAAAAGTCTATTAATCAGAGCGAGGAAACGACACCAGGAGGGAAGTGAAGACGGAGCATCTTGTCCCCTTCCTCATGGACAAATACGAGATATTGTTACATGCTATTCATCCTGCCTTTGAAGAGATCCCCCAGCTGGGAAATAGAGGGTGATTTTTCATGAAGGCATAAATGAACATGAAAGGGATCATGTGTGGATCAGCTACACGTGTGCAAACTTACAGTCAGACATACACGTGTGGGCAAACAGCACCACACAAAGACAAATGGATGTTTATGTGACACCCCTGAAACATGGAGAGAAATACTGTCAAGGATTTGGGAAAATGTTTCCTCAATGATCTTTTAGTTAAAATAATTCAAATAAAGTCATAATGATTAACTAAAAGGGCATTTATTTAGTGAGCTAAAAACACACAATTCACAATATTGTACTCATAATTTACTTTTAAAACAAATAAATACAATTTACAATTAAAGTTAATTCAATAAAGGAAAGACCAATAATGCTTTTAAATTTGGATTTTTTTTGCATGGGTTTATTAATCAGAGTTATGTCCATTCTCTAATGAACAATGGATTAAAAAACATCCCACAAAGACAGATGTTCATTATTCATGTCACATTGACTTACACCAGAATGGAAATTTAGGAAATCTAAACCATATCCTAAAATCGTCTAAAGCAATGGTTCTTAATTACTTTCTGTCGCTCCCCGCATGTTTAAGATATTTCTGCATACACCAAAGCATGTGGATGCTGTTTTCTCCATTCAGTATTTGTGTGTAAGTACAAAAACTAGTAAGATTTATGTGCACACTGAGAGAACTTCTCAGTAGAAACTACATTTTTGCTCCATTTTCAACTTGTTTTGATGATAGTTTGTTCTACTTAGTGGCTTGTGTTTTGGATTTTACTAGCAGCAGTAGCGCCCACCAACTACATGATTAGCCATTAATTAATGTAATTGATGGAATGATCATCCAATCACCTGCTAGATATACTTTTGAAAGGTTCTGCAGATTCTCAAAAACTTTCCATGGTCTCTTTCCAAGAACTACTGAATATATCAAGCGGTTGATTTCCTGTGTAAGGTTAGCTTGTTACTCTCCTACTTTCCTTTTTTTGTCCTGTCCTATAAATCGTTTCTTGTCTTCGGGTTTTTCCTGCTTCCACCATAACAACTCTAGATTTAGCATTTTTCTTCTTCTACATCAGGGGAGCATTACTGCCACCTACCATGCAGGAGTGTGAGCAAGAGGTCCCTGTTTTCATGAGGAAAATAAGTGCATATTTGCTTTAAACTAAATTCTGCTCATTAAATCTGCAGAAAAATTCAAAAGCCGCTTTATGTTCCCTTTTTCCCAACCCTTAGCTTTCGCCTTGAGGAGGAAGTGGTGTATGCTGTAAAGCAGTCAAAGCAGTAAAAATGTGAAGTTTTTTAGAGTGGAAGTGTTCCTACCATCCACATCGAAGTTACAAAGTGCCAGTGAAGGTGATACAGACCCTCAGGCCATTACAGAGGTGTCATTCAACCTGTTGTAAGGTGATGTATCATCACAATGGTTCTAGAAATATCATATTAGGGTGGAAAAACTACATAGTGTTGGCTTAAATATATATAGTTCAATAAAACATGTTAAAATGTTAAAATGGTGATAATTATTCCAGAGTGAGATTAAAGAGTAAGTCTCTTAAAAATGTTGTGCAGCCCTCAGATCTGCAGGCAGGCTGCTCCACAGAAATGGGCTGTAATAACTAAAAGCTGCCTCACCATGAGTCTTTGTTCGAACTTTTGGCTATAAAGGCCATTTTACTCACCACAGTCAGGCCTCTTAAAGTCCAAATAAAACAAAAAAACAAATTGATTAAACATTTTTCTGAATCAAATCATTTCTCAAGCACATAAGATTTCCTTTGAGTTATATTTATGCTTTACTGTTGAGTCCTCATGAATTAAAACTTCCTGTAAGATGTAAATTTCCTCAAAGGCCGTTAGAGACTGTTTTTAATTTGTCTCTGACTCTTCAAGCGTATCATACATTCAAATATAAAATGCATTTCTTGGAGTAAAACGCTGTATTTACATCACGGAAAACCGAGAGCAGGAATGAGATGTGGGTGCACGATGAGTGTTGACACGGTGGTTTGTTAGCCTGTAGTGATTTGTCTGTGCTTCTTAATGGGCCGTGTGATCCTGGAGGCCTCTTTCAGGCTCGATGTGAACAACACACACGCGTCATCAATGCTGCAACGAGGAGCAGAGAGGATGACAAATGAGAAAGGGAAATGAAGGAGAAGACTGAGAGAGGAGGGGACAAAAACAGGAAGCAGAGTCAGTGACAGGTGAGGAGAGAGGACAGGAGGGGGACAAATGATGTAGAGGAGAGATGAAGCACTGAGAGGTGAGAGAGAGAAACGGGCAAGCAGCTGAAGGTCTGGTTCCAGAGCTGGCTTTGATTACGGACTGTAACCGTCCTCTGGTCCTCATTAAGAGAGCTCAGCGTGGAGTCCGAGCAGAGGAGAAGAGAGAGCGGAGTCGTTCTGTGAGGTTAGGCTGAGCCGGGTGAATCAGAGACCTGCACTGCTCTAAATTCATCCTCTGCACATTCCTCCTTCAAACTAAGGTTACCATAATTCAACAACAGCGTCTGATCTGATTGGTGTATCCACTGTGGGATTTACACCATTCAAGAGTGTAAAATATGAGTGTGAGAAGAAAAGGCTTCACCTGCTGTAAAATATGTTGGTATCTTCATCATTGAGGAAAACTGCCAACAAAGACATCTTTATTTCTTCCACGGAGCACTCTGTTATCGGTCATTTTGTCAAAAAGCACTTCAAGTTTTTGGCTTCATGGCTGCAGAAGAAGACAATATTATGACTTTGGTGTTCCCTTGATTGTATTACACCTACAATAGCACAGTTTAAAAGGCAGCAAAAGGATGTCCGAAGTAGAAATCAACTGTTGTTTTTTCCTGCATGCTAGTTCATCTACAGCAAAACAGACTAATACCCCTTCCAGACTAGCCAAAAAACCTGCTTAAATCTGGTAACAATCGGCTCCTGTAGACAGGTTTTTGTTTCCAAACAGTGCTATAGCGCACTTCCGCAGTGCACGCTTCACGCCCCTGCACCACGCAGCCGTCAAAAAGCACTTCAAATTTTTGGCTTTTGTCAAAAAGCGATAGACAATTTTTGGCTTCGCGGCTGCAGAAGAAGATGACAATATTACAACTTTGGTGTTCCCCTCGGCAGCAAAACACCTACAATAGCACAGTTTAAAAAGGCAGCAAAAGGATGGTTCAAGTACAGCAAAACAGGACTAATACTTTTTTCTTTTGTCGCCCCTGTTAGATGCTGGTTCATCTACAGCTTAAAACAGACTAATACCCTTCCAGCTGTAATGAGACATCAAAAAGTGGTAACAGAGTGCTTGCTAACATGCTGAAGTAACAATCAGGTATATCCCTGTAGACAGGTTTGAAAGGGCTTAATTGGCATTTCGACCCAGATCGACACAGGCTTTTATCGACTCGCCTCTGATCCGCTTCAGTGGGAACATCCCAGCCGGGTCGACCCGCTAATTTACAGATGACGTGGCGTAACTTGCCCACAGCATAATATTGTGCCCACCCCCTCCGTCTGTAACTTTCGTGACTCTTTGCCATCTCAGCAACAAATTCCATCCACATTTGTATCATAGACACCGAGTTTGTGCATTTTTAAAGAGGGACAAAAGTACGAAGTAAAGAAAACCGTGTCCATGTCTTCTATGCTCCTTTCAATTGTTTACATGGAGAGGCTTCATCGTGCTGATGATGTCATCAACATGATCAGCTTCATGCGCCAGAAGAAAATAAAACAGCCACACAGCTCTTCTGCTGCTGATTAGACCTGGGCTTACTGGCAGTGGGAGAAGAGTCATTTGCCGATTGTTAGCAGGATAACCCGTGTTGAAAAACCTGTGTTGACCCGCTAACTTTATTGTGAAAGTGGAATTAGTCTCATAAATCCTTCAGTCAGCCCAATCAGAGTCCTTTAAAGCAGGAAGTGTGGGAGCTACGAGCGAGAGGACAGCAGGAAGTGACTGCTCATGCAGAGATTATCATAGATGCTAACAGCCTCAGTAGAAGTTTTAAATGATGGAATTTTTGCAGTTTGTTTTATGAAGTAGTGAATGTTTTGTATTTTGGACCGCAGCATGATCACCCGCCTACTACAATTTTCTGGCCTGTAATAAATGTGACTGACGAAACGATCATCCAGTTTTTTGGGGGGGGATATGCTTTTAGAAGGTTCTACCCATTTCCAAACACTTTCAATGGGATCTTTCCCAGATGAACTAGTGAAACATAAAGTGATTCATATGGGGTGTCAGGTTAGCATATGCCTGCTGCAATGCTTTATTTTGTTGAGCTACTTACAAGCACGTCTGCGGTGGTTTGCGCATGCGCCCTGTGGTTTACTTTATTGTTCTTTCAAAAATTACGTAAAGTGCTAATTTTACTCAAAACAAGCACAGAAGACTGCTTAGAGTTGCTGAAGAGTTTATCAGATGACTGTAGGCAGAGGCATGACTGTAGCGGTTGGCTAGCCCTGCCTGTCACTTTCGTGTTACTGCAGTCAAAACACTGGAATCTGTCTATGGAAAATAAAACAAAATGTTTGTGTACCCCTTTAAGGATAAGTTAATTTCATTTGAAAAAAACTGCTCAGGCCAAAAACTGCTTCTTATAAGTGACTCATATTTTCTTGGTCTTTTTAGTTAAAGTTAATGCCCAACAGAGAAACACATTTTTGTCTTAACTAAACTCTCTCACAGATAAATACACCATGATGCCTTAATATAAAACATTTCTCATTGAAAAGGGCTTTTAATAAATAAAAGTTCCCCTAATGTAGGCTGGGTAGAGTTCCACTTCATCAGATATATTTTTAAAATAAAGACAGAACCGGCCGCTCTAAGAAACTGTGATGCATTCGCTGATGTTGGTGACTGTTCAGCTGCTTGGCTACCGAGTTTCTTCATGGTGTGTCCTAAACAGAAATGTCAACTTTAATGTGTTTAATCCACTCAGTTTGACTTGAAAGAGTTTCCTATGGCTCATGTAACGTTCACCACCGCCACGGAGGAAAGTGATCCCAGTCAAGCAAAAGCAAAGTCAAAACATCTTCACTTAACAACAGGGAGGAGCAATATGGGATATACAGTATATTATTCTACAGTGAAGGTAGACCTTTTTTTATTTTCTGAGAGCTGAGACTTAAACATTTCTGTTCTACTCTTTAACTAGACTCCCCCCCAAAAAGCTTATGTGTGTACATATATATACACACACACATATATATATATATAAATATACATATATAAAATGTTATTTACATAGCACCTTTAAAAACTGATTTTTACAAAGTCTTTTAACAGACAGATCGCAGTACTAACAGAGTCATGTTAACTAAAGCAACAAAAAGAAGGAAACAGCTGAAATAACGCCCAACACATACGGAAGACATTGACGAAGAAGGCATTTTGTTTTTTATACTCTTACAAGGAGAAAACAAGACAATAAACAGATCATAGGTTTATAGATAGATGAATATATGATAAATATATATATATATATAAAGTTGTTTTATTTATTAACTAGGATCTTATTTAAATGGTGTAGCTCTCTTTTTTAACAAAAATATATAAAAATGTACTTACAATACATACTAATCGAGAGAGAGATGTATTGACAGATGTTCAAATTGTGTCTTTTGGATTGTTTAAAACATGTAATTAACTGATCTTCCAACATATTTCTTAAGTGCACTTGAAAGGGGCCTGGATTGGCTTAAATAATTTTAAATAGATTAATTTAAATAAAATATATAAGTTCTCTCTTTCAGTATTCAAAAAACTTAGTTTTAAACATTTGACGAGTGAAAAGTAAAAAAACTTGTATCTCTTTTTTAGAAAGTAACCCATTGAGTGAATTATAATGTATTGCATTTGTGGCGCAACATGCCCAAAGAGAAAGTACATTTATATTATGTTAATTATTTTTCAGTACTATTGATGATTTCCATTTACAAGGTATGCCAGTTCACATTTAGGCTTTAGTATCGAATCCAGATAGAGGCACCTCAGACCACCTCCCATTCAGTCTGAACTGTCAGGTGTCAGGTTGTTTTCAGTGTTATGGGTAATCACGTGGTGCCTGAATTCCCATCATGGATTTTACTGCAAAATATAAACAGGGTCTGCTATTTAAGTCATTAAAGTAGACAGATGAAGTCTAATTATGGGTGGTCTTTGAAGTAGTCAATCACAAGTGCTCTTTTCAGCTCTCTCCACATGTGGCCTGAACACTTGAGCAGCACTGACCAACACTTTTATGTTTAAAGGTCGTAAACCTCTAACAAGCAGACACACACCTCATCTAAGCATGCCTGCATGCTGACACACCAAGAAGTCAGTGGACTGCTTTATCACTTTGTGTTTGATTATCCTTAATCATCATGGAATCATGGAATAGCCACATTAGTTAGACAGACTGACAGGAGAAGGGGTAGTTATTGTTATTGTTCTTTATCATTTCTAGTTCTATCGATCTGATTCTTTGACAATTTCTTTTCCTGTGGATCTTCTGTGTGGACAAACACGGTCCTGAGAATGTTTTTAGTGGCAACATTGTCTAACAAACTCCTGATAATAAGTGCCATGCTGTACGAATTAATGATTTTACATAACACTGTAGTCTCTATCCACTGAATGTTGTGTGGTTTGCCTCTTTTTGTGGAAAATGAAACCACATATTCGACTACGTCTATCTGCCATGATCACATTTTTGAATTTCTTTATTCTCATTTCTGCTGACTGCCTCTGATCGGAGCATGAAGTCCTTGATATACAAAGCATGCGGAACAAAGTGGAAGGAACTGATAATGAAATTCAGGGGTTAAGGATTTAGGCTGGAAGATGATAGTTGTGCTGGCTACGTCCAACTACATCTGTATTTGCTTCTTTCCAACAATAGCGAGGAAGGTGTTGTCAGGATCCTGGTTGTGTTTTTGTTTTGAACTGAGTTTATGTGGATTTGTTTGGCTGTGTTTATGAGGGTCTTCCTGTGCCTTCGATGTGAATGAGTGTGTAAGTGTGTGCGTTGAGAATGCTGCTTTGATTCGGTGTGCCGCCCTGCCTCCTACTGGACTGAGGTCAGCAGGTGATTGGCTGTCTTGGAGGAAAAGGAATTTGAACTGTTCGCTAATGTCCCAACGGAGATGAAGAAATCCGCCGCTCTACCAAGCCCCAACATCAATCTAACTGTTGGAGTAAGTTTTTTTCTTGTTGTAATCCTTTGGTTGTGTAGATGGTTACTTGGAGGACAATCAGTCACCTCGAGGTAACTGAAGTTCTAATACTGCTGTGTTTCCTAAACTATAAATAAATTGTATAGATACCTCGTTTTGAACTGCACACTGACTCCAGTGGCTATATGGGATTCAATGGATTCTAAAATCCGTGATCTCAGAATTGTGGACAGAATCACAGAATTGGACCGAAAAGTTAAATTCAATATAAACATGGAATATCATGGAAATGGATTATTTTACGTAAAAGTTTTTTTTTTCCTTTTTTTCCAGAATAAAGGAGGAACTCTAGGGAAAATGCTCCGAGGGGGTCACTAATGCCCCGTTTACACTGCAATGAAAATGGCTAAAAACAGAGTTTTTGTTGCATTTGTGCCTTCTGTTCACATGAGAACGGTGCCTGGAGTTCCCAAATCTGAAAACATTTAAAACTGGGGCCCAGGGGGAAAAAAATCTGAAAACATTCTAGTATTCGTCATCTGTGCAAAGAGGAACAGCATTTTCAGGGTAAACAGTCATGCACGGCCCATGTGCATTACTCTTTCAGATGAAGGTTGCCCAACCACCTAAAAACAACAACTTTGGCCAACTACCGGGCAACATGTTTGCTGCTTAGTGTGCTTGGTTTGTTATCCAGACAAAAATAGTCATACAGACTTGTTGACCAGGCAACAAAGTCCTGTGTCTACATGCGTCCATTGCAGTTTGTGTAACGGTGGTCTTCACAGGAAATCGTACATCATGTACCACCGCTGTTTCAGTACAAACCTACATCGCCAACTACTGGTCCAACATGCACTCTACAGCATTGTCAGTCATTCTGATGGATCCTTGTGAACGCCCATTGTTTCAATAGCATCTCCATGTGAAGACGGAGCGCTTTAGAAAACGCAAAGGAAAATCTTACCGATTCTGGTGACAATGATGTCATGTAAATGGGTCACTAATGTTGGGGACAATGCACACTTCACTTTCCCTCCTTTCCATCCTGCAGCTAATGCCCCAGTCACACATTCCCGTTTCTCATGATGATTGTGCTCAACTGTGCATGATTGGCAAGGCCAGTGTGATCAGCATGATACAGGAAGAAATGACTGTCTGCCGCCAGACACAGCCCATAAATACACCATCAGTAACCCTTCTACTGTGCTTCTACAGCATTTTGGGGGCATTCGTCATTCCACAGTTTGGTCAATACAGCAATACAACGAGAATTCCACGAATTTCCACAACGTCAGCCCCATTTCAGCCCGGATTGAACAGGACACAGTCGGGACACAAACAGATACATCCTTGTCAGTTGTCCTCAGAAAGCTTTCAGGACTGAGCCATGATCAGCCCGATTGAGCCCTGTACATGCCACGCTAATACCGTTTGCCTTAGGACTGCATTAGGCTGCCCCCCTGTTATGATGAGAGCGAGGATTCTCCACCACAGTCTTGAACAGTTCGAAACAGCCGGGACCCTTCCTTGTTCCCCGCCGTTTGTCCAGGACTATTCAGTGTTGATCCAGATCAAGTAGTGCATGCACCACAACCAAACTAATACTCAAAAATTCACCAAAAAACACATAATATGTGCAAAAAAACCCAGAATTTAGGAAAATTATGATGGATTTTAACTGGACCCTTTTCATGTTGTGTCTTGGCCACTCAAGATGGGGCATAATGGTGAGCACTAGAGCTCTGTGTGGGACAGCTTTCTTAGTCTCGCTCCTTCTTGACTTCTGACCATTACCACCCACCCCCACAGTACATGTTGCTCACATCCACCTGCCTCCACAACATGTGCATCTGCCCTCGCCCACATCTGCAAAATCAAGTGTGGAATTGTTTCCACGACATAGATGACAAGGCTTTAATAGAAACCAAAAGATCCTCAACCCACAAAATACGTGGACTGTGTGAGCCTTAGTTTTTAAGGCCCAAAAATGATTGAATAGAATTGAAAACACTGTGATTGACAGTCGCAAGGGAGTAATACCTTTTAACTCCAGCCAGCCATTAAGTTGCGTAACAACTTTTTTTTCTGGATTTGCAGCATTGCCCTTCAAGTTTTTCTACACTAAATTTAGTAGTACGCGTAACAGTTTTTGAAAGGATGGCATATGTAGTTAAATTGTGGCACAAATGAAGATCATGCATCTTTGGTATTTCAAACAGTGATTGATTGTTTCTCTGCCTGGTGATGAAATAAGATCTGTTGGTCCCACACATCAGAGTTTAAGCGACAGATGAAAATACCAAATTTCTGTTTTTGAAACCCACAGAGAGGAGCCTCATGTGAGCTTTTAATATGTTTCATTCTCTGCTCTCTTTTTGCCAAAAACATAACGTGGGGTATTTTTCACATGAGAAAGACACAGAGCCAGTGTGGTGAAGTTTGTGGCGTTGTTGCCTCCTCAATGCGAGTTTACCTCCTCCTGTCTAATCCATCTTCTGAACAGTTTTGCGACAGCCTCGTCGTCCCGTCTTCTCTTGACTGAACGTTGAAATTGGAGTGCAACAGTAGGATATAGAGCATTTTCTCTGCACTTTGTGTGTGCTCTTGTCATTGGTTTATTTTCTATTCTGATTAAGTCAATGTGAGCCAATAGAATTAGGAAAATCCTTTAAATCCTTTAATTTTATTAAGAGTAATGGTTTTGATTTAGAGGTTAAAATGGAGTGCTTGAGAACATGTCAATTTTAATATTTCAACCCCCCTCTGGGTCTGTTTTTTTGATCACACAAAAGACCAACTTGTCCTCGTTTCTGTCCATCTGTTAAAGGTTTATTTTTTATTGTCATATTTTTCTGCTTCTGTTCTTTGTCAACTAAACAAATAATTCGATCAATACTCAACTTGGAAGTTCATCTGTCGTAGTCGGCCAAATATTAATCCAAAAATGCAGACAGAAGGAAAGAGGGAAGAGAGAACACAGCCTTCATCCAGCTCCAAAGTTTAAAAATCACTTTTTATTTGTCTCACATCCAATCCATTTAGTCATGCTTCTTCCATTATGATTTCATTTTCCAGATTTTCCTACCACAAATGTAAAAGGAGAAGAAAAGACGAGGAAAGCCTGCATTGTATTTTTATATTTGAGAGCGTATGGATTGAAACGGTTTAGAACACAATCTTAAAAGCCAGGCATGGAGAAAGCACGTTAAAATATTTATATTTATTGCTTTATATGTAATCTTTATGATTCTTTCACGCTGAGATACAAACAAATCTGAAAGAACGGAGTCCTGTCCAAGACTGCAGCACAAACAAGTTTATGTTTAAAAGGAAACAGATGGTGCAGATCTCATCAAACAATAAATAAGTGATCACCAGTAAATCATTTGAGTTCACTGTAGGAAATTATTATTAAAATCCTGTTTTTATTAATCCACTTTCAAGGGGCTCTGGAGCTCAGACCAACATAAAGAAGCAAACACTTAAAATGCACTTTTACCAAAGATGATTTATGGAACTGAATCTAAAATGTGTCCATGTGAGTGAAGGCTGCAAATGTATCCCCTTTTTTACAACAGCAGCAAAGTAATGTATATGCCTCCAGGAGATATCATTAACATAACAACATACAGTATACTCTTTATTTACTATTTATTTCATGTTTTTGCAAACCTCCCTAAACCCGTGTTTTCATGAAGCCTGATTTCTGGACTCAATTGGGAAGTATTTTCTTTTTGAAGGTCGAAAACCCTCTTAACAAAGAGTTCATTCCAACCAGTGTTAAAGGTGTAGTCAGCGATGTGGGAGAAAACGAGTGGAGAGGTTGTTGATAAACGAATTTAGCCCCGCCTCTTGAAAGCTGATGGATGTGCATCGTCATGGAAACGGCTGTAGAAACTGCGTAGCTGACCAACGTAGCTAAGGTAACCCCGACTCGTCAGACAACTCGACTGACATTATTAATAACATCACAACAACGGTACATTTTGGCAGATTAGACAATAAGATGAATGCCCGACGGCTGTTACTGTTATGTGAAGCACCACAAAGCTAATGTTGCTTACCTATCCAGCAGAAAGACGGCGACATCGGCGTCCGTTTTCAGGTCTTTCAAATCGCGGAGTTCCCTCCACCATCGGAAAGCAACACCAATGTTGACCCGGGTCTTCGGCTGTTTTCAGCCATTGCTACTGCACCTATTGTATCTCTCCCTTACGCTGACTGTGCACGCTACGCAACCTACGACTCCCCCTCCCCCCTCTGTCTGATCTGCGCATGAGTATGATCGCCCCCTGGATGTGGGGGGTTGTACTCTATTTTGGTAACTCGGCCCGAGCCACAGTATTTACCTGCTGAAATTCAGAGGCAAGGCTGTGTATTGAAACCGGACTTTTTTTTCAACATGCTGTCAGTGTTGACATCTTGTGGACGGAGAGGAGAAATACGGGGATTTTGACAAATACTGCATTAGATTAGAAGATTAGAAGATCTCTGACTTTTGCTGTCATAATTTTGACAGCAGGTTTTAATTTAGTTTTAGTATTAGTAACATTTTTTGTATTTCTCAACAAGCCACGTGCACATTCAGTATTCATAATTTGGCCATCTTAATTGTTTAAATTTTGGTCTAGTTTTAGTTGATGAAGTTTCACAACTTTTTATTGTGGTTTAGTTTTTTAATCCATTATTGTTGCTGTGATCATTTTTGACTTGACATGCCAATAAATATAGCATCATTATATGGGTTTGTATTTGTATTTCATCATGCTAAAATCTAAATAAAAATGAATAATAAATACGTCTTTTGTGACCTTAAATTAAAGGTTATTCTTTTATATACCAGAATTGTTCATCTAAACATGGTGTTTTTTTTAAGTCCAATCCCCTGTTAAAGACTTTTACATGTTACCAGCATTACACTTAAGACAGATATATCTTTATTCCTCAATTTCTTGTTCATTTAAGTCCCCCAAGTACAGAAATGCAGTTTCCAATACAGTCTTTTATAAATCTGTAAGCCAAATGGGATCACAGCAGGGCAGCTCCAGAGAATATGAAATTTTGTCTCTTTCTTTCCACAACATCTCCAACAATCTGTCTGACCGGATCAAGGTTTCCTCTACAAAGCAGATGAAATATTACTTTTGCATTTTTCCTGGAAAAATTCTCTCAAGTCTTCCACTGTTGTTTGATATACAGTATTTTCATTTTTGTATTTTACCAGCAGTCAAACAGCAGAGTGATACAATTTTTATTTATCTATGTTAATAATAGCAAAGGCCTGTTTACAGAGGGCACTTTTCCATGCAGGTGATCTGTGTTTGAGTTTCATTTGTGGCCCCTTTACCACACATCGTTTAGCACTTCCTGTTTTACTATCTACCTGACCCTGTGATAAGGATTCAAGACTTTAAGTTTGGAAGAGAAACATTTAAAGGGAAACTCCGGTTTTTTGACACCTGGACCTTATTTTTAGGTTTGTGCATGCTCATATACTCACTCAGACAAACATCGTGCAGCTCGGAGTCCTTCAGAAGTTATTTAGATCCAACCGATGTAGCCGCACTTAGCGGGGGCCACGGCAATGGAGCTTCAGCGCGGGACATAATCTCTGCAAAATCGCTCGTCTCTACCACAGCCCGGTTTGTCATTGCAGAGAAATCCTCCAGAGTAGTCAGACATATATTCCTGGATAGATCCATACGCGTGTCAGCGGTCTCAAGTCCCACTCTGAGCAGCTAACACACTCCTCTTCTGTTGCTATAGGCGAACACTGTCCACAAGCGCACCACCAGTTAGCATTGAGTCGTGGACGTGCTCCTGTTTGTTGTTCTCGAGCCATCTGTTCGTCTCTCTCCCTCCGCATTCTTCTTTCATGGAGCTCCTCGTCCGTGTACTCAGACTCAAACCGGTCGTCGTAGTCTGACTCTTCGGCATCAGATAAATATTCTGCCATGTTGCTCAGCAATGCCGGCTAAAAGTAGCTGTACCTTTGTGTCGCGCGGCTATGACGTCATCAAAAGTTTGTTTACCAGGTCAGCTGACCCACCTGAAGACGGTAGACGAGCTGACTTTATGATAACACTGGCGATGGATGAAAAAATATAGCCGAAATGAGCGATTTTGCAGAGATCGCAGAGATTTGCAGAGCGCGGGACATAATCTCTGCAAAATCGCTCACTGTGCCAATCAAAAGATTAAAAAAAAAAACACAGAAAATTGTCAAATGTCCAGTGATGGAGATCATGGGGAAAAAGTAGGAAGGTAGCTGGGAATATGTCCCAAAATGGCTTTATCAATATAAATTTACCAACTCAAATGTACGTGTTTAAAATCTAAACTAATTATTTAAGCTTGTGATCATGTTGAGAATGATTGTACACTTAAATATAGAATTTAGCTAGACATTAACATATGGTCAAAATGCATTTTTGCCATATAAGTAAAGATTGACTGATTGATTGACTTGCCATCTTAAATATTATTGTTAATTTATGTAAATCTGGACTCCCTAGGTCAAACAAATAGATTTTTCAGGATGAAATAAAGAAAAATATCTTTCTCATATCGTCATATCATATTCTCACTGGATATTTTACTGAAATAATCTCATAATTAGAAACAGCCTGTCTCCTTTTATTTTTGCTGTGCATGTGAAGTCATGCAGGTTCTCTGTGTCACCTCCTCTGGACCTTCTCAGTCCTGTTAACCCCAAACTCCCCTCACAAAAGCATCTTTGTGTGCGAGCTCTGAAAAGGTTTCAGGAGGTGAATGTGGAGTAAGGTTCTCTCTTTTCTTCTGCCTGCAGCTTTTTCTTTCACTTCCTCTCTTTACAAATGCATGGACCCATTAACAGGGAATTGGGACCATTCAGGAGGTGCATAATGGTCAAGAAGCTGCGATAATCCGCTGTTCAGATGTCGGCCGAGCTGTTGAAATGTGAGCCTGGGCTTTGACTTGGACCTCAGGTCTGTCTGTCTGTGGGTCTGTCTGTGTGGCAGCTATTCAAAAATAGACTCTTTCTCTTGAACCCCATTAAAGAAGGCACGCAGAAGGCCAGTTAGAGCAGCTAATCTCGACTGTTTCACTCAATTTTCACTCTTTTGGTTCATTTTTTTAGGCCATAACACCTAATGACAGGCTGACATGCATCAGCAATTGTAGTATTTTATGAATGACAACCACATCAAATTGTACAGTCCCGCTCAGTATTATTGGCACCCCTTCATTATTTTCATAGCTTTAACAATATCTTCAGAAATAAATTGAAATGTACCAAATTTATGTCATCAGGATCTTTTAATTGAAGGTCCAAAATACTTGAACAAAAAAAATGTACATGTTACATTTTTTAATTTCAAAGAGAGAACTGAAAAAAAGCATGTGCAGCAATAATGGCACCCCTCTTCGGTATTTTGTTGCACACCCTTTGGCACTGATGACAGCCTCTAAATGTTTCTTGTAGCCATCTATAAGCTTCTTGCACTTCTCAGCTGGTATTTTCTCCTACTTCTTCCTACGCAAATTGTTCAAGCTCTTGAACATTTGCAGGTTTCTTTTCCCCAAATCAGATTTCAGCCATACCAAAGATTTTCAGTCGGATTGCGATCAGGACTCATTGCTGGCCATTTTAAAACAGGCCATTTTTTCCTTTTCAACCATTCCTGCATGCCCACGATCTTCGACTCAAACCAAGTGTTCTTACACTAGGTAGGACATTTCACTCTAAAATTTTTTGATAATTCTCTGATTTCATTATTCCTGTGATACGGTCAAGGCCTCCAGTACCCGATGCAGCAAAGCAGCCCCAAACCATTATTGAACCTCCACCATGCTTAATTGTTGGTAGGGTGTTTTTTTCCTTGTAGGATTCAAGTGGTTGCAATTAAAACTGCCTAATCTAAATATGACTGCATGATCATAGTAGCTAATGAAGTATAATTTACAAAACTTAATATGTGAACATAACTTCTGCCAAGTTTGAGTCTGATAAAGTGATGCAGAGCAAAGTTAGAGAGGTTTGTAAAGAAACTGTACTGTGACATTGTGTACTTAAACTTCATGGGTGCCAATAATGATGAGTCGGACTGTAATTCCCTTCATGGACTGATGTGAACTCCTGTTCAGGGCTACATGGCTATAGGTTGTAGTGTAAACATTTTAGGCTGTAGTAGTTTGAACCAGGGATGTTAATGAGGCTTTAGAGTCCTGTACACATTAAACCCTAAAGCTTCCAGACATCCTTAACAATCTCAGCAGGCCTCTAAATACCATATTTACCAGAAAAAAGTCTCTGCTCTGGGCTTGTTTTTCAAGAGAAGCTGTAACAAACTCCGGTAGAGCTATTGTTCTTGCATTTTTTTTAATCAAATAATGAAATGAAGAATTTAGCACCCAGACAAAAACCCCTCCCTCCCCTTTGATGTGTCCCCTTTTCCATATTTTACAATTCCCTCACTCCTATTTTCTTCCACATCTCCTTCTGAATCTCTGTTATCAGGGGAGCCTGCTTCACAGCTCTGTGTCGTGCTGTGATTTTGATAAGACATGTCTCGTTCTCAGGGAGGCAAGAGGTAAAGCCAGGTAACCTCTGATTGGCCGCCTGCTGTCAGTCGTTCCTGGCCAGACCTCAGGACCCACAGGGGGGCTTCTGGGAAATGTCTGAGGTTTGAGGAGCTATCTCAAGCTTAATAAGACCAGATAAGATGAGGGAAAGGACAGAGGAAGATCCTGGTTGTATCCTGATCATATTTTAACCATTTAAGCAGCTTTAACTTCAATAAAAGAGGAATAACGTGAACATATGTGAGTTTATCTTGGATCAGAGCTCAGTCTGTGACCCTCTGTGTGACTGAATAAGGGAAACTGGGTGAAGAATTTATGCTGACACCGAACAGGAAACAGAACATTACCAGTCTGGCTTCAATAATTCAGATGGACTTGAAACATATGGTTCTCAGATTGGTGTGTGTGTGTACATTTTCAACTGACACGTTAAATATATTTTTACTGAATGTTATAATTTCCAGAAGAATATCACTATGATTCATAAATAAACGAAAACATTGATGCATCTGCAAATACTGGATCTTATATTCATAGCTGACTGTTTCTTTTGTTGGTAGTTGGTGAAATTTGGAGTCCATGTTTTGCTCCAATAAATTTGGACTATTCTGAAAGAGTCTAGCTTTTGCCGTCTATCTGGATCTGCCTGATTCATTGTCTGGAATCAAGCACATCCATCTTGTGAAGCTTAAAGCCAGAAGTAAGCAAATATTACTTATTAATGCCAGAGGTCAGTGGAGAAAGGCTGAAGTGGCTTGAAATGAAAAGCAGGCAACAGTAACTCAAATAATCATTTGTCACTAGAGGACAATGTATGTTTTCTTAACCCTTCAACTTCCAGCTCAACTGTTCGGCAGGGGTTATCAATAAATGTAGGAGTATTTAATGTTTAATAAAAAAGAAAAATCAAATAATTGTTTGATTCCATTGTAATTTCAGGGAGCAGAGAAAACTACAACCAAACCAAAACAGATATTTTCTTGGTGTGGGGTTTAAAAGCTTACAGTTGATTACATAATGACGTAAAAATTCACAAATATTTGGGACTAAATCACTTTAAAAAGATGGATATCAGTGTAGCTTTTAGCTTTTAAAACCTTAAAATCCAACACAAACAGAAACAAACGATGACACGTTATGTTTTTTTAAGCACATTAAATATTCCTAAATTTATTGATCTCTGCCAAACAGTTGAGCTGGGAGTTAAAGGGTTAAAACGTTGAATCGTGAAGCTGATAGGCTACACCAGGAGACGACCACACCAGGTGACACTCCTATTTACTAATGAAAGGAAGATGAGGCTACACTTCACACAGTTCACCAGAATTAGGCTACGTTTACACGGACACTCCTGGCTTAAAGACGCAAAGATTTTTCCTTGCGTTTTCAAATTCTTCTGCATTCAGATGACGACGCTGGAGACGTGTGGACCCGCTGTAGTATGCATGCCAGTTCAGTAGATGGCGCTTTAGGTCTGCAGAGAGGCAGTGCTGCTACAATACATGTACGAAGAAGAAAAACGTTTCACAAACAACAATGGCAAATAGATGCACAGAGACGCAGGAGTTTCTTTTCTAACAACAAATCAGTTCGGACAACAAATCTGTCTTTTCGGCGCCGTGTAAACGCAGCCTTAGAAGACAAGGGTTGGATACACTTTGCCTGGTCTGATGGGTCTTGCTTTCTGCTTCACGGTCATATAAAAAATAGTCAGAATTAGGTTGAAAAACATGAAAATAAAAATATCAATCAGTCAATCTTTATTTGTCAAGACACTTTACAATAGAGCAGGCTGAACCATACTCTTCATTTTATAGATACACATACAGTATATACAAAAATATAAAATAAATACATTAGTATTTACACATAAAAACATCCAGGAGGCATCCAGACTAAAAATAAAAATTTTGATTGTGACAAACCCGTGAATGCTTGGATCATAAATCTGTCTGCATCACATTTGTCTCTGCTGAACATAGGTTTAATCAATCAGTCTTTATCTGTATAGTGCCATTTTTTTTCTGTTAGATATAAATGCATTAATGACAAACCCCTTCTCATTTCCAAAAGAGACTTCATGTCTGTATGGCTGTAAAGATGGTTACTGTGGATGTATAATCAATATAGTCATATGGCCCTTTTCCATTAGCCCTACTCTACTCTACTCGACTCTATCCGGCTCTACTCTACTTGCCTTGTGCTGTTTCTCCATTAGCCCCAGTCACCTGCCCAACAGGGTGAGCGGCACCTCGGTGACGTCATTTTGAGCGTGACACAACAATCTGTGGCTTTTGTCATAAACCGAGTTAAAAAGGAAAGCAGAAGAAGGCTGCAGGTGGCAAGAAGAAATACCCCTTTAGAAGCACAGGAGAGTTTTGGAAGCTATACAACAGAATGAAGCCGAGGGTGAGAGCAATCGAGCTGCAAAGAAAAGACGTATAAGGGTAAGCTAACGGTAGCTACTGCTAGCATGCTAGGTCATCGCACTCATGACTCATAGATGATGGCACTGTCTGACCATACAGTAGCCAGCAGTCGGTGATGTCATCTTTTAGTATCGACTCAGCTCGCTTGGAACCAGAGCGGAGTAGGTACTAAAACTAGCTTGTTTTAGGAGGTACCGGGCTAGTGGAAACACGCTGCAAATCGAGTAGAGCCGAGTAGAGTAGGGCCAAGGCGTGTTAGTCGAAAAGGGCCAATAGATAGAGAGATCAATCTAATATTAACATTAATATCTTTAATGAATATAATCTGGAGAGGACTAATGACATTAAAATGGGTTTAACTGGTCTTAAAGCATGAGTACTATGAACTTGCCTACAGCTGTTCGAAGTTAAATATTGTCTATTAGCTGCTTTAAATTTCACAAATAAGCACATTCAGTCTTGTTTTTAAACATTTTTTTAAGTGTACAAAACATAAATCAAAATTTTCCAGTGGCAGAAAGTGTCTCATCACGTGTTTCTTTTCTTTATACAGAGCTGAGCTAACTGGTCTCAGACTTTGGATGGTTTCAATTTTCTTATCTAACTTTGGCAGTGAGGATATTTTGCAAATAAAGAATTATAACTTAATAAAAGGATTTTAACTGAAGCATCATTAAACAGTTATCATCCTGTCCTCCTTATCGCCCTTAAAGGGATTGTTATCTGTATATTTAAAATCTATTGATGTTAAAGCTCTATAACCCTTTCTAAATCTCTTTTATCACCCTCCAAAATAAACAAAAATGATTTCATGAGGAGTTCTGACAGCTCTGGAAAACATTAGAGCTTCTGCTTTTTCCATATCTGCGGTTTAGCCTCTACTTGGCAGTTTCTGTGTTGATGTATGAAGTGTCTGCTCTACGTAGTTCATTTCTGCGTCACTTGTCTGTCTTTGTCTGCCACGGGGCTCTCCTGTTATAAAATGAAATCTATACTCCCTGTGGGCCAATCGCTCATATTTTCTCAGCTGGCCGGAGCAGTGTCAAAGATCCATGACAACTAAACAACATTAATTTGTAACCTATTAACATTCTGCTTCGGTTCAGGTTGAGGGAGATATTTTCAACGCTTAACAGGCGCAGAGAGCAGCATTTGTTTTCTGTTGAAGAGAGCGGCTTTACATTTTCATGCGTGAAATCTCAATCACCATGCAGGACCTCACCGCGGCAGGAAACATGGACGCAGCTCCAGTTTAGTCTTTAAATATTTGTCATCTGTGGGTGGTTAAGGGTCCAGGCAGTGTTGTTTTATGCCGTGTTTTGTTATTGTGGCACATGCAATTATTTTTCTCTTTAATTGAATCTGTCTGGAGCTTAATGGACTGATCCTGATGGATTAGTCTGGTTTCCTGTCCCGCCCTCCCTAACAAACACTCCAGTAATACAGCTATGACTTGTAAACGCAGCCCGAGGCCTTTTTACGTCGGCATAATCCAACATGTCCCTGTAGAACCGATGCTGTCAAACACGGCTTTCACACACGTGCAGCAGTACGGGCTCTTGGGATCACACTTGGGGCCTCCAGACCAGGTCCACAAATTGCTCCTCCTGCATGATTTATGAAGAGAGTCCAGAAAGCAACATCAGAGTGACCACATAAAGCCTCAGTGTTAGTTTACAGCAAACACTCATGTCATAGTTATCCTTTTCCTTTTTTGATCCCATCCATCCATCATCCATACTGCTTATCCATCTTTGGGTTGCTGCCAGGCTGGTCACCAGCCAGTCACAGTGAGACAAATATGAGGGGAATAACCTAATGAGCAAGTTTTTGTCTGTGGTAGGAAACTGGAGCAACTGAAAAAAAAAACATGTATGCACAAGAGAACATGCAAACTCCACATAGAAAAGCCTCGCTCAACTGGGGACTTGATCCAGGAAACTTCTTGCTGGTATGAGCAATACCTGCCCTCCACTTTTTATGCTACCTCTGAAATCATACTTTGATCCACAGATTTTTCTTGATTTTATTTCACCTTAAAGGGATGCGCCAACATTGTCTTTTCTTTTCCTGTCTGGCCTCAGTTCGAAGTCCATGACAAGCAGATAGACACCATTCTTTCGACTAAACGTACAGAAACAAGAGACAGAGAGCTCACCCACTGCTATTTAGCTTTGGCTCTCAAACATTGGGACTTTATAGGTAGCATTAGCCTGCCTCTGCCTACAGTCATCAGATAGACTCTTCAGCAACTCTAAACGGTCCTGTGTGCTTGTTTTGACTCATTTTTTAACACATTATGTTACGTTTTCAGTTTTAGACAAAGAATAGCACTTAATGCAATTTTCTAAAGAAATACATATCACAGTAATCTGCAAGGCGCATGCACAAACAACCTTGAATGTGCTTGTAAGTAGGTCGACAAAACAAAGCCTCTTCTACAAGTAGAAGCAGATTGATATGAAGAATTATAATCGACTGTCAGAAAGGTTGAGGGTGATTTCTTTGGGACTGATGAAGATCCACAACCGTACCCTATTTGAACACGAATATACAGAGGAAAAGGAACTACATGTTTTGGAAACTGAACCTACACAAACAGGAGATGAGGAACAGTTAGATTGATATGTATTTCCTTTGACAATTATATAAAGTGCTAATCTTGGTCTAAAATAGATTACATAGCAACGCGCTAACATAAACAAGCCACAAAAAGCACACAGAACTAGAGTTGTTGAGTTTATCTGATGAGTGTAGGCAGAGGCAGGCTAACACTACCCATTGACTCCCAGTGTTTGAGCTAAGCTAATTTGCGATGGATGAGATCTGCCCATCTAATCCTTGTTACTGCATGCACAACTGATAGAATGAAGTCTATCTGCTTGTCATGGACTCAAGAGTGAGGCAAGACATGGGAAGAAAAATGTGGCTTTTCCCTTTTAGCTAGCAGTTCCCGGCATCCTTCCTTGAAGCTCTTTGATGTGTGTGAATGGCCATTTTCATGTAACATTGCATTTCATTTCATTCCATATGCAACTAAAAAAATTATGCCGTTAAGCATGTAGCTTCGTGAGTCTAGACTAAATATTTATATTTCCCCATGCACGTGTAGAATTAAAATGAAATCCCCTATCAGTCACCTCGTCAAGGCCATTTATTTATCATGTTTTTAGCTTGTTCATATGCCATTACAAACATAAGCCCTCAGAGAAACTGTCTTCCAACTTTATTCAAATTACGTAATTTTAGAGGTCAAAGTTAAAGATCATGTGGCCTCATATTTTGTCTTTTCAGCTATATAAAATCTCAAAATGCCTGGAGTGAGGACGCTGGTATGATGTAGCAAATTGCAACTGCGAGCTTACCATATGCCAGGGCTCTTGTCCCATGCTGGCATTCGGGATTCAATTCCAACCTGAGTCCCTCCTCTGTCTCCCCACTAGCTATTAGGCCAAAAAACAGACCCAAAACACCTTTAAAAAGACAAGATACTTGTCATAATTCTTCAGTTGTGATGCCTAACCTTGCGCAGCAGCTGGATCCACCTGAGTCCGTAATTAGTGTGATGCATCTTGCCAAGCTCCAATATGATTGACCTGAAGTGGCAATCAACTCAATCAGCGTCCTTAAAAGCAGGAAAAGGTGAGAGTTAGAAGTAAGATGACAGCAGGAAGTGACTGCTGGAAGAGAGATTAGCATAGATGCTAACAGCTTTAGTAGCTGTTTTATTAGATTTGGAGTGCATTCCTTTATTAAATGAAAAGAGGAAGATATTTTCACTTCACATTCAACATGTTTTGGTAAGTTTGTTCATGGTGGCTTACATTTTGAGCTTTAAACTGTAGCAGATGCAACCGCCTTCTTCATTACATGTTCTGCCCATAATGAATGTGATTGGCGAGACGATTGTCCAACCACCGGCTGGATATTTGAAAAGTGTTGCCTACTCCCAAACACTTTCTATGGGCTGTTTCCCAGATAGACAAGCGAGATGCAGTATATTGAAAAGTCCATCTGATGTCAAGTTAGCATACAGTATCTCGTCTCTGATGGAGGGCCAAGTTCAACGTGACCTTAAATCTTAAAATTAAACATGCACCTTACATTGATAAAGATAAATGACTTTTATCAATCACATCACCACCAGAACCTCATTTTGACCAACCACAGTGCTTTACCTGTCAGTCGAGAGCTCATGGAGGCATCAGACAGGTTGTTCCAGTTTACTGTGAGAGCCATCAGGCTTTATTTAGTCACTGCGTTTCCACTTGTGTTAATTTGAAGCTCATATATTTTTTATTTTATCAACATGTGCTCGTAAAGTGGACTAACATGTGTCTTAGACGCTCCGTGCAGGTTTATCTGTCTGTCTCTTGTTTAGACTGTGGTCAAACTCGTTCCTGACACTCCTCAGGGAAACATCTCAAACATTGACTCAATTTGTGAAACAATAATGCACTTTTCAAATAAAAGAGGATTGTTTGCCTCTCGGTCTGTTTGGTCTCAGTCAAGCGTGGGCGACGGTCTACATCAGGGGTGCAGGATTTACAGACAGCACGGGTGAAAACATTTGTTCAGGCAAAGGGGACAAACCAGGAGGGGAATAGAAATATTAGAAAGGCTTTTCTTCTTCTGATGGCTTAGTTTTATAAATCAGTAGTTGAGGACAGCTGCAATCATTTTGTGACGTAAATACAAGAGAAAATTTACAGTAACTCTGCCTACAAACACATCAGCAAACAAAGCAGAGCAGTGTTCAAGACAGTGACGTAGTGCAGCAGGGTAAATTATTCTTTATCAGCTGTTTGTGTTCCAGTTCAGTTATCTAGGTGCAGTTTTTGAACAAGTGAAGGTCAGAAACTTAAAAACTGTAATCCATAACAATCAATGCTTTGTGGATTTTTCCTCTCGTGTGACAAACACTATGATTCATGAACCAATTAGCATGTGTGTTTTTACAAGAGGAAGCATGACCCCTGCGTCAGTTAGCACAGGTCTGGCACATGTTGACGTGTATATGCAGAGGGGTGGGAGGGCCCTCTGTCTGAATGTGGGTGTGCTCCAATGAACGTGAAGGGTGCAGAGGAGGCTTGTTTTCATAACCTTGCAGATGTATTTAGGAATTTATGAAAAAAAAAAGGTATGTTTTCTTTTTCAGTTGTCAGAAACACTTAAAAACCAGCTTCTTGAGGAAATCATGTAGTGATTTTCAAATCCCAATTGTGTTTTTTTTATGAATAAGATATCACATTACTGTTAGATTTAATTTAGAAGAAACCATAAATTGAGGTAAGCGTTAATGAAAGCCATTTATACTCTTGTGCATGTAGGTATGTGTCAGATCAGGGCGGTTAATATGCTGCAGTTTTGACTGTGTGTAGCGAATGTGTGCTGTCTCCTCTGCTAAACCAGGCATTAACCTTTTGCACATCAGTTATTCCTTACATTGTCAAAAGCATTTAAGGTCTTTTACGGCCACTCTTTAAGTGCCAAGCTCTTTAAACACACAGGGGCAACATAATGCAGACTGGCAAAATCATTTAACATAAGTATTAAGTGCCAAAACTTGTAGTACCCCAAATGTCCACTAGAGGCTGGCTGCAGAAACCTGACACCTGAATGATTTTGTGTTAAGAGGAGTATAACTTTTTGGAATAATTTATAATGGAATTACAGGACTTAAGTATAATTTCCATCGTAGCACTCTAACTTATGATGCAGTATGTCTTTTTTTTTTTCTTTTCTTTTTTCTGTAGACAGTGGTTCAGTGGCTGGCGAGCAAACTTCCAGCATGATCCCTCTCTAAAGTATTTTTTTCATACAACTTCCAATCATACCTATATGTAGGGCCCGACCGATGCATAGGCCAGCTGATTTAATCGTCCAATTATTGTCCATTTCAAAGTATTCCACATCGGCCAGAGTTTTGCAGATGTAACACCGATATATTCTTAACTTCTCTTAAAACAGTAAACGCTGTTTGGTGTCCAAGCAGCGTGTGAAGAATGATGACGCAACAGAAGATGGCGACGCATGTTGCTGAAACGGCTCTCAGCTATGTACTGATGCTGTGTATGGATGACTTGTCTACACTCACACAGAGTTGCTCTTTTTAGCCTGAAGGTCCGACATAGCAAGCAGCCTTCAGCGATGCACAATGTCCCACTGCTGCTGAACACAGAGCGACCACCCGGCTCTCTGCTTTTTCGGCTGTGGAAGCAGTTTCACAGATGAATTGGACCTCCTGATAGCAGGAGATCAGTTTATTCATGACTATTCTATGATGATTTTTACGGAAATCTGGCTTCATCCGCTTGTCCTCGACATGACAGCTAACTAACTAGCTAGCAGGCTAACTACATTAGCGTCATCAACCGTCTGCTGCAGACTCATCCAGGGGAGACTTAATCGGAGCAGGGGCCTTAATCAGCCAGTTTAAAGAAGTTTGTGCATTATGTGCAGTGTCCCACAAAATATTTTGATTTCCTCTCACGTTACCTCATGTGTACAATAAAAAAAAAGTGGTTCTACCTGCACTAAAACCTTTGGAAACAACTGTGGAAAAGAAAGGCAGACGTGACCAAGAGTTCATAAATGAAATAAATCTATATACTTACCTTTTTATAGAAGGTAATTTGTTTTTTTTTGCAGGAATTTGCCTCTGTTTAACACTCTTTTATTTTGTACTTGGAAGCTGCAGAGGACAAAACTAAAAGATGCCTATGAAAAAAATGTTACCTTAAGTGTTTTGTTGCTTTCCTGTATACAGCTTTTTAAAAAGTTGTTCTATCTTTACTATAATCTTCCTCTAATTTTCACCAAAAAGAAGTACAAGATACAGAATGACTGTTTTTTTAAGGTGATATAAGTCATTTCCCAGAGGTTCAATTTGTACTTTACATTTCCTCTCTGGTGTAAAGTTAAACAAATACTAAAGGACAAAATATTGTAAAAATATAAAATGTTCTGCCTGTGATCATATATTCATTTTTGTGTTTTGGGATCAATGAAAAAAAAACAGATTTACAGTAATCTGTAGTTTTTTCAGACAAATATAGGCATCAGCCTCAAAAATCCATATTGGTCGGGCCGTATCTTCATGATATGAGATATATGATTCCAAAGCAATGAAAAAATAGAAAAATAAAAACAAGAACAGGAAAATTAGCAACAATATAAAACTCCTCTTTACATTCAAACATGGGGTGTTTCTTATCTAATAAAACAGGAAAAATCATTTCAAACACATGTCTGTAAGATAAATATAAATTTAAACAAAAAGGGGGGGCTTAGGGAGGATGTAGATCTCCCAAAACTTTGAGAAGATCATTCTCAAATGCATTTTAAGTCTTGAAAGTTGAGCCATTTATGTAGTTGCCTCACCTGCAGGAATCTAACAAATTGCTATTCAATCCGTAGATTCTTTTTTAGATTTTGAAATGTGCTTATTGTTCCCTGGTTAAAAATTACGGTAAGCAGAAAGACCTTGTTTTGCCCATTTACTATAATAAATATCTTGTCACGAGGAGTATTTCAATGAGTTTTACATTAAAAACAAGTCAATAAATCAAATCATTCTTACTTTTTTGTGTTATTTGAATGGTTTGACAGGTATTCCCTGGTATTTCATTTTGCAAATTGCTTCAACATAATCAAATAAAATTCTGGGCTCTTAGCATGGCTACAGCTTGAGTTTTCAATCATCCCATCATTATTTCCATGACATACTACAAGGAATATTTTTCATAACCTGAGGGAATCCACCTCACTTCATTCAGTCCCCACATACCACACCCAGGGAGAAAATTTGTGGATTAGCTGACCCATGTTGCCTGACACTGCACCTTGTCCAGATTTCATGGTCTCTATATTTGATGGCAGTCGCTCTGTGATATATCCTCCCCGCGGTGACCTTTAGCACAGCAGCCTCTGAGGACCGCACACAACCTGTGAGTGAGTGATCCAAACATGATGTGGTTTACACACGAAGCCCTCCGTCGACAACCAGAGACCCTCAAGTCATAGCCGTCACTCTCGTCTGTGTCACAGCAGGAGGTCTGTCTTCAATTTAAAATAATGCAATATAAAGCATACCTGATACACGAGAAACTGCAATACAGACATGACAAATAGAGCACAATGCTGCAGACATTACTAAAGAAAGCAGAGCCAGGCAACTCCAGGATTTGACTTATTCAGTGGCTAACATACAACCAACAACAACCTTCACAAGAAAAATGTTTTCATCAGATGAAAAAATCTCAATGAGGTGGAAAGACTGAAGATTTATTTAGAGACATTTAAGCTAGCATGAGCAGAAATTTCAAAGTATTGCTTTTCATTTTTGTTTTTATGCAGGTTATGTTGAACATCAATGTCAAATGTACATTCCTTTTTTTTAACGTCTCCTCCTCATGATAGAGTACTGTACATTAAGACTATCTTACTCACACTGTGAACTGTGCCAGTAGCCCCACAAATTGGACCTACCACTGTGATGTCATACCATTTTTGCATCAGTTGTTCATGCCCATTGCAGAACATAGACTATGGACCGAGTGCTGAGCTTTTGAAAACATGGCACTGAATTGTGCTGAACTACTGACCACCACCATTTTAATTTTAAAATTACAAAACCTTTACTAATTGTTCTAGTGCTTCCAAAACTGTGGACTGTGTAACGATGAGCCTTGGCCACTCATGACCCTGTCGCTGGTTCTCCTCTGTTCCCTCCTTGATCCACCTTCGACAGATTCTGACCACCGAAGACCGGGAACACCCACAAGAGCTGCAGTGTTGGAGATGTTCCAGTCTAAAGGTGCTTACACACCGAACGCTACTTGTACACTTATACATCCTATTATATGATATATGATATGATCGCAGTGAAATTTGAGCGGACGTGACGTCATTGAACGACGGCTGACGGCAATGGTGACCAAAATGAGGTATTTATGGACAGGCCACATGACTTCAATGGGCGACGCAATTTTGATTGCAGAGTAGCTTGCTGTGTGACACAGCTTTAGAGCCATCACAGTTTTCCTGAGTCAAACTCACTCAATTCCTCATTCTTTCCATTTTTTCCTGCTTCCAACATCAACTTTAGGGACAAAATATTCACTTGGAGCCGTGGTGAAGAGATCGTCTGTGTTATTCTCTTCACCACTCAGTGGTCAGAATGTAATGCCTGATTATCAATTGCAGTTTAAAGTACTTTACAGGGGAGCAGAAGCAGTAGAGATCAAAAAGTAATTTTCAAAACCACTACAATATAATGGGAAGGATTGGATGCTTTCAGACATGCTCTGTCTTTGATGTCTAGCTTGAAGAAGCATTGGTGAACAGCAAGATCAGGGAGACATGGAGTTTTTACTTTGATTAAGTGCAAAATGTCAGACACATGTGCCATTAATACTGTAGTTATCTTTGAGTCCTTTTTGATCTACAGTATTCAGACATGAGGACAAAAGTGCACCAGAGAAACAAGAATTTACTAGAAGAATTTCAGTTTCTGTTTTTGTCTCTTTGGCTTAGAAATAGAAATCAAAAAACAATTCCAGTCAAGAATCGTTAACAGCTCCATCAAAGTATTGATGTATTGAATCTTTTTACTCATCAATTTCCTTATCAATTCCTTCCACTGACAGGATTCAGAAGTGTCAGAATTGTGGCTTAACTTTTTACAAAATGTGCCTACTGCACAACCTCAAGTGATTGGAAACACAAGCAGCTTGCAGAAGCAGTTATCTATGCTGTGATGTGTGTTTGACATTGTTGACACTGAAAATCTACAGGCCAACATTTGCCCACATGGAAAATGTGTATTGTAATCTGCCTGACCCTGGTTATTGGAACGGCCTGTTGAGGGCGGCTGTATATCGATGAGCATCTCTGTCATGTACTGACTTTTATTTTATTTATAATTTGTTTATTGTTGTCTCTGTTTGCTGTTTGTAGACGTATGTATAGTTTAGGTGGACTGCAGAAACAGAACAGGTTGTCTAAACTAAACTATATCTGCAAGAATCAATAAGAGAATTGTTCAGGAAATGGATCAATTACCAGGATATTTAATAGCACTGATATTAATAAAGTCTTATCAATTCTCATCCCTACTCTGGATCTCCTCCTTGCTGAAATGATGCACAGTTTTATCTGCTGCACAGGACTCTTGACTTCTCAGCTCTTTGCTACACCTGTATCTGGTGGACTTTAAATGTTTCCACTCTGTCTGACACCTATAGTCAGATAATATCTGTAATCGTCTTCATAATGATGGCCTCCTTTGTTTTTACAGCTCAATCGAGGCATCAGTGTTAACTTTTGTCAGTTTCATAACTGTCCGATTACTCACCACAGGAGCTTTAGGCATCTGAAACATTAGCCTTAAGTAGAATTTCAAGCGTTTTATTCCTGTTAGCCTTTAGGAATGTTTATAGCTCCTTTAGCTGTGAGTCAGGTTGACGTGTTGTGGAGCAGATGCTGGAGGTTAACGGCTCTGCTGAAGCACTCGCCGCCCTCTGACCCCGACCTAGGACGGAGCAGGTTAGAGAGAGGACAAACTATAAAGTCATCAGGTGTTCAAGCAAGTCGGAAAACTCCTTTAGGGGAAGCTTTTTGTATTTTTTGGTGCAGGTGGATTGTTAGGATGTTGAAATTTCTGACTGCAGCAGCTCTTAGGAGGTAAAATCATGACTGAGTGAGGGAACAGAAAGCAGAGCGGCTCTAATCAGGCGCTGACATCTCTGCTCTGAAGATTTAGAGGTTAGGAGTTTACACCTGCAGATTAGGTTTACAGTTTTCTTTGTTTTTCTTTCACTGTCAGGCGAAATCATCCAACCCTAGTGAATTACACCTTCTTACATTTAAATCCAGGCGCTAAAGAGGAACAGTCATCATCATTAAGGTCATGTTTGTCCTGTAACATGATCACACTTCTTCATATTTATCCAGCTGTTTCCATCGAGGACGTGCTCAGCTCTTATGTTCGCTGCTGTGTATTGTGATGCATATTGAACATTTTCATGCATGACTTATTGCAGCACTGCCATTGAGACAAATTGTCCAGCCTTAAAAAGAGACTCTTGGGATCATGCACCTCATTTTCACTAAAACCACCAAATTAACACTTAACATCTCACACTCTGCTTTATGAAATCTCTCTGACCTCACCCTCAACCTTCCCCCGAGCTCTTCGATTGATCTTTTGCTTCATTTCCATTAGGACTGGGCGGTATAGCCTATAAGTGAAATCCCTGATTTTTTTTCCACAGCACTCTATTTAATATTATAATCAATATTTTCCTCTATCTCTCTTTCTGTCAAAGAGCAACAAACAAAACTCCAAGTGATACAAAAATGACATTAGTCAGTTTTTGCCTTTATGTCGTCAAAATATATTCCCTAACCAAAAAGGATGTCCCCGTCCAAGTTAAAGAGGCTATGAGGAGTTTCTCAGTAATTACAAAAAAGTCTCACTTTTAGATATATGCCTGATCGAAATACGCACTTTAAGATGAGTTTTATAGCATCAAAACCGGTTATCCACAAATGCTATTCCTTAGCTAAGCGGTCGGGTTGGACAGACGGCTACAGAACTACAATACTAAGTTTTCCAAAAATTGCTTGTCGCACATCAAAAACTACCGCTACGTAACTAGAAAGAGATACATTACCTTGTTGCTTTGCATCCTGTAAGTTGTTGAAAAAAGAAGTTGTAAAGTAATGCAGAGTTTTGAGGAAGGTCCGAACTGCATTCATTAGCATCACAACAAACACACGCTTTGGCTTGGGTCACATCTTTTGGTACGTTCGAGTTGTAGTCAGAAGTAGGAATTTCCGGGTTCCGAGTAGGAAACTGCAACTGGAATGTCCCCCGAAGTTGGAATTTCCTACTGGGAACTCCACCCCCGAGTTGACAATCGAAGATGGATGCCCCCAGTGTGAACAGTTATTTGTGTCGCTCTAGATCAGCTGTATACATAGTATTGTTAGACTTATATTTACAGAAATGCTGCCATAACAATGCTAACAATAGCTTGGTAGATCGGCATGTTTTTTTCCGACTTCAACTGGAACGCCGATAAGTCGGAGATTATGTCACTCCCAGTTCTGAGGTTACTGGAATGCCGCATTACGACAGTCGCCACGCGTGCTCATGGGTAGCAGAGTCTTAATGTCGCCGGAAACAGATTCTCCTCATAGCACCTTTAAGTGTATGTTATAAATTTTGATTATGTACTTCAAATGTTGGCAGGTTTGTCTGCACAAACACTGAAAACTGAAAAAATTCACTATATATTAACATGAAACTCTCTGATCAATATTAATCTCATTTGAAAAAAAAAAGTACAAGCCTGTAAAAGTGATTGTGCAAGATCTCACAGAGCATACCATCATAAAAACAGTAAATTTTCAGTATTATATTTTCAAAATTGCAACAGCTTACAATTGAAGTAAGTCAAGCAACAATCCTATTTTTATTTTTAAATCTGCAGAAATTAATTTGAATTAATCTATTTTAGGGATGCACAATACTGGATTTTTGCAGATATTCGATATGCTAATATTTTTTAAAATTATCGATACCAATATTGATATTTCTTATCATGAACACAAGCTCTGTACTTACCAAAAATGGAATTGTTTCTTTAAGTTTTACAGTATATTTTACAAGGACCAGGTGTAATGAAACCCTTGATTTTTAAATGTACCTATGCAGTGATGAGAAGGTGCATCAGTATTGTACATTTGTAGAATTTACTGATATTTCAGCCGATATATGGCTGATAAGTGTTTTGGCTGATATATCTGCACAAAAAGCCAATATCAGCCGAATCAGTACTTAAGTTTTTAGGCCAATATCAACCCATTCTGATATCAAAATGTTAATATCTTGCATCCCTAATCTATCTAGTCAATGTATTGCCCAGCCCTAATTTCCATCTTCCATTTCTCTTCTCGCCTCATGTCGTACATCTACATGTGCTTTTTAAATGAGCAAATTCAATATCTGAATCATCTGTTTTCATCATTGATCCTCTCTGTGAACTCGTGTAGCAGGGATGACCCATGATGTCAGGGTCAGGAGGAGCCTGTGGAGGAAATTGTTGCTCCTGCAAACAGTGAGGCAGAGGAGAGGGTTAAAGTGTGGCCGTGACCCTGCTGATGGAGGGCTTCTGTGTGGTCAAACGGGGTCACAAAAGAGCAGCAAAAGGTTAGAGAGACATGACAGGAGAGCAGCATGGAGGCTACACATCTTTCCAAACACTAAGGCAACAGCATTTACTCTGGCAGCGGTGGAGCTTTTATCCATTTGTCTCAAACACCCACTTAACATTTTTTATATGGCCTCTCTTATTTTCCATATCTCATGTTGTCTCACTCTCTGTGCAGGTGGGGAACTCCTACACTTCAGGTTACGGAAAAAAGAATCCTAGCATTAGTTTAGTTTGTTATTGAAAAGCTTTTCTATCTTAACTTTTCAGTGCAGCTGGATCTTTCTTGTCTGTAATCAATTCACAGCACTGACCAATGGCAGCAGATCCATGCCATCTTTTGTGGAGAGAAAGGCAGGAGCTACAAGCTTGATGACAACACGAAATTAGAAAGCATTTTATGAGCGCAAACCTCCTCCAAGGTAGCTCACACACTGCTTTTACATCTATAAGCAATTGTTTCATGAAAAGTTAGCATAATAATATAATTCATGACCCTGAAACCTATCACTCTGAATCATGTTGATATCATAAGTTAGACAGTTATTGAGCAAAAGCAATCAGTTGCTAAAGGCAGTTATCTGGATCACACCCAAAATTTAACTGTTTATGAGTTGGGCTATTACCAACATCTCCTGAAAATTTTCAGCAAAGTCTGTCCAGTAGTTTTTGTGCAATGTTGCTATCAAGACAGCAAACAAACACATAAACATACACCGGCAAAAACATAACCTCCCTTGGGATGGTAACAATAGCTGCTTAAATGCAGATTAGCATAGATGCTACCCAATGGTTCGGTAATCTGTTATTAGGCTGTGGTTTTCTGTTTGGTTTTGTTTTGACAGCCTTGCCTGATTCCAGATGCTTTTTAAGTAATAATAATAATAATGATAATATGTTCCATTTGAAGGCCTTAAAGGCTCATTTCAAGGCATGGGAACAGCAAGAGATTATTGAGGGAAAAGAATATTTTAACATTTTCACTTCTTGAAACATTTTTTTTTTAATTTTATGTAACAATAAAAGTCCCAAAAGATGCCTGGTGCAGTTTATGATGTTGAAAAATGAAACACATAACAAAAAATGCTTTAGGTGAGTTTAAGGTCTAAGCTCAGATCTTGTATATCTTTTTGATGCTTTATCTATTGCTTTATGATTTAAAACAAACAATTAAATAAAACAGAGACCTCAAACAAATATGGTTATTTATGTTCAGATAAAAAGTCATTTCTCTTTCTCTTAAAATTAAATTTGAATTTAAGTGTTAAGACAACTTTTGCAGAGACTTAAAATGTACTACGAATTTTAACCAGGCTAAGTTTGGGTGTGATTTCCACGGCTGTATGGAGTAGATGAAGAGATTTTTTTTCCTTCTTCAGAGTCCAGCATGTTATAAGTTTGAAGTGTTTATGTTAGTAATGCTTCATTTGATGCACTGTGCTGCTGCGCTTTAGGTTTATGTTCCACCTTAAAGACCTGATGTACTACTGTGCTCCTGCAGGTTTGAGAAAATGATGCTGTCAATGCCAGCGTCAATGTCAGCGTTATTTATATAACACATTCAAAACAGCCAGTGGTATACCAAAGTGCTTTACAGTAGAATACGTAGAAACAATAAAAATAATGTCCCATTATTTCTATGTCCATGTCTTATGTCCTATAACTGTGTTAAAGGACTTGCCTATGAGGTTCAAGCCATACTGCTAAACTCAGAGATTATTTTTTTAGGCAAATGCTGAACTGTCTTCACACAGATGAGGGGAACTAGGGTCCCTCTTATTGCTAGTTTTCTGATGATTCACAAGCACAAACGCAGCCAGACAAATGCTTAGAGAAAAAAAAGATGACAGTGAATGAAAGCTGGATGTCGCAAGGTTCAGTATTTAGACAGTATCCATGTTGAATACTGTCTACAGTTACCTGTTGGGTTTTGTGTATTTAAAAGAGACAAATATAAGCTTAGTACAGCCACCAATAAAGGACACTGTGCAGTTTATACATTTTATTTGATGCTAATCGGCCTCATCATTGAAAAGGTTAAACAATGTCTATGGCTGGGGAAAAGTCGTATTCATAATAGTGTCAAATGTTTAGATTTAGAGGCCGTGTGCTGACACTCTGGCCTTTTAATCAGAACCAACTCCATAGCCAGAATAATCAGATGACTTTCTTCCTGTGTGTCCTCACTTAAGTCTAATGTGATTTACATGTGTGACAGGTGAACACACACAGTCCACCCACTCTGTCTGTCTGCAGCTCTAATTAACGTAAAGTAAGACTTATAATCTTACAAAATAAAAGTCTTGCTCTCCTTTTATCGTGTTAAATTTCAGGCTGCCAGAATAAACATTTTTTGACTATTTGCCATTAAGCCTGTCTTTTCTCATAACACAGATAATTACGTTTGTTATGATGAATTAAAATCAGTGTTTTGGGAATTCTAATATTGGCCAACTTCAACTGAACTGAAGCCCAAATCTCATTTTCATAACAAAGTTAACAAATCAGCCTCATTAGGATGTTGGCCCTACTCTCATTGACTCATAAATTCAACAAAAACAGAAAATGTCCACTGATAAGACTCCCCGTGTTGAAGCTTTCTCTATGCATGGACCTTGTGAAAATATGTCTGAGGTGATCTACCTGCAGGTCGTCCTTGATCCAGCCTCCTCTTGGTTGCTGTAATTGTGTAACTGGCTGCTGTTAGTGGTTGGAAACACAAGCCAGACTGAAGGATGGCCCTCACCCTACACACTCTGTAAACACAGCCATATGAACAGGATAAGGATCATAGCTCCTCCTGTGATACCCAGTATGACCAAAGTAGATCTGACTAATGACACAGCGTTTACAGTGTACCCTTAAATGAGACATAATTCAGCTCTGTTGACCTGATCTTGACCTGAATTTTAGTCTATTAGCCAACTTTAGACCAAGGTGGCAGGACTCTCTTGGACTCGAGCCTCAAGGACAAAAAACAGTCATATCTGATGTCCTGGAATTCTGTTTCTCAGTCTCTGATGGTCAAACAGAAGCTATATATCTATCTATCGCCTCCATCCTGCTGCCCAGAAATCTGGAGCCACAAATCTGATCTCCATCTGTTAAGTGTAATTTCAGGGCTGGATCACTGCCTAACACACAACAGAGTAAAAGCACTGGTACTCTACTACTTGTTACAGAACAATTCTGGATGCGGGCAACAAGCCTTATTTGTGCTCAACAAATCTATTGTCCATCAGTTGATTAAAGGGTTAGTTCATGATTTTGAAGTTGGGTTATATCAGGTACTTGAGAACACTCAGTGAAGTGTTCCCAGTGCTGCAGCTTTAAGGAGAGTGAGCCCAGACAAATACCACTTTCACATTGAAGTTTGCCAGTCAACGCAGGTTTTTTGAGGGCGGGTTAACCTGTTAACATTCGACAAGTGACTCCTTTCCCACTGCCAGCAGAGCCAGGGTGTAATCAGCAGCAGATGAGCTGCATGGCTGTTTTTTTCCTCTGGCGCATGAAGCTGATGTCATCACATTGATGATACCATCAGCCAGGGTGTAATCAGCAGCAGATGAGCTGCATGGCTGTTTTTTTTCCTCTGGTGCATCAAGCTGATGTCATCACATCGATGATACCATCAGCACGACGAAACACAGCCATGTAAACAATGGAAAGGAGCATGGAAGCACGGTGTTCTGTCCTTTTGTCCATCTTTAAAAATGTACAAACCTGGGGTGCTGGTTCGGTGGAGTGGTTAGCAACCAGGCACCCCATGTACTTGCTTCTGCTGGTCCAGGTTCAAATCCCGCCTGTGACCAGTTTGCAGAGTGTCTTTCCCTACTCTCTCATCCCCTTTCACAAGCCTATCCACTGTCTCTATCCTATCAATAAAGGCAGAAAATGCCAAAAAAATACATTTAAAAAAAAAAGTACAAACCCAGCGCTGATTATACAAAGGCACATTGAATCAGGTAAGGCATGGATGGATGGGATGGACACGATATTATGCTGTGGGCATTTTCCTCCGACGTCATCCGTAAATTAGCGGGTCCACTCGGGTGTGATGTTTACACTGGAGCCGAGGTGAACCGATAAATATCGTTGTTTGCAGGGTCAGTTGAACAGGGTCGAAATGTTGATTAAACCCTTTTAAACTGCCAACAGGAGCTGAGTGTTACCGGGTTAAAAGTTTTTTTTGGCCAGTCTGAAATGGATAAACAGTAAGGTACACTGCTGTTGGCAGGAACAGTTGTTTTACCTAATTGTGTGTTTTACGTCTAAACTAGGCATGAAAATATGTTGGGTTGGATGTACAATTGGGGGAAAAGTTTAAGTGCCGTTTATTTTTTTGCCTGGAAGTCTTTGTGTTTGACACTGTTCTACAATGCAGCAATTGGATGTATTCTTCCGTCCATGCACTTTGATTCTTCCTACAGTCTCATTCTGAAGAATTCAATCATCTGTATATTTAAGTTCATAAAGGTAATGCTGTGCATCTACAGTAAAAAGAACTCCATCCTCACTTTAAACAAAATCACTCATATTTGGTTTAGTTCTGGTCTTCCTGAGTCCACAAAGTGAAACAGCAGATGCACACAGGCATAACATCACATCCATTTGCTGTAGGTCACCCTAATCCAGCAGGCCAGCCCCCTCCGACCCCCCCATGTGCAGACACTGTTCTCTGATATACAGCAGCATTTTCTCCATCTCCACCAACATGCTCTTCATGCTCTCTGTGGTCTTGTCTTCTTCCTTTCTCCTCCAAAACCTCTTTAAAGTCCAACCTCAGTCTCCGAGGGCCTCATCAAAAAATCTTTACAGCCAGACCAGATTACCGTGAAAGATTTTTGTTCCCCTCTTGAGTCTGAACAAGAAAGAAACGAGGAGCAGATTTTTATGTCTGCTGTTTGGGTGACATTAAAAGAATGCTGAGTTATGCTTTTCTCTTTCACGATGAAATAAAACACCATTTTAGATATTATCACGGGAGATACTCAGATATATATTATGAAGGGAGAGGACTGTGGGCTCTGTTGGATCTTTTATTCATGCTCTTGAATCAGTTTAGATCAACTTCCTCCTCTCAGATTTGAATTGCTAAAGATGACATGTGTGCCATCCACCAGGCCATATGGGAGGCTGCCATCAGTCCACAGGGAGCGCTGAGGGCTGGCTTTGTGCTGAAACCTCCTGGTTACAGGGTGAATGCTCCAACTTTAAAGACTCTTCACTCAAACCACAGAGTAACTTCTCCTGGGACAGAAATGTCGTTTCATAGAGAAATAAAAATTAAGGAGAAAAACATGAGAAGTCCTCAGAGCAGACGCCAAACTCTGAATCACAAACAGCTCTCTCTCTGTTCACATCAATGAGTCTAATCCTGAGTGCAAATGTCTGTGTGTTGGTGCTCATGCCAGCTCTAGTAAGGGAGAGCCCGCTCTTTTATGCTGAATTTCTTAAAGGAACAGTTCGTTCTTTTTTCAGTGAAGTTCTATGAGGCACTTGTGGTCATTGTTCACCACATAAGATGGAGTTTTGCACAAAGTGGGTCTGGAGAGTTTATCAGATTTACCAAAATAAAAGACAGACTGAAACGTACTGTAGGCAACTCGAAGGAATCCCATGAATAAAAGCAAAACAACAAACAAGAAAGTGCTGATTTGGATACTAAACATACAAACTTCATTTAATTTTGTCACACCACAGATGTTAATATTAAACTTCTGGCCAACATTCACCTCTACAGCCCGCTTTAAACATCTTATTATTGGAGTCCTGTTCTCAATGGTTCCCTTTCTTAATCCGTCTTTATTTGCTGCCATCCCAAATTTTTTTCTGTTCCTCAGGTAGTTAAACATGGTCCAAACTTGAGGGCCCAGCAGTACAATAAGGGTTTTTTCACACCAACCATATTAATGCGCACCAAAAAAGTTTTGTTCCAGGTTTTGGTACGTTAGTATCAATGTGAATGCAACCACCGCACTTTGGTGTGCACCAAATGAGCCGGTCCGAGCCTCCATGAAGGGGTGGTCTCGATCTGCTCCATCTCCCGACATTTGGTGCAGTTTCACTGGTGTGAAACAAAGTGGTCCGAACCGATCTACTAACCGAATCTTTTGCTTACTCAATTTGTCGATTTGTTTATTCTGGTTGAGGATTACGATGATTTACGAGGATCCAGAAGGTCGCTGTTACCATCTCAAACACGATAAAAAAAACACACTTGAAGGAAAATGTACAACGTTGTAGAAGAGTGCGAAACGTAAACATTGGTTGTTTGGTGTAGGCTACCATGGTAGCCTCTTTTTAGTTCTTCTCCGTAGCAGGTTTGGCAACCAGTTACCTGCGTATCGCCCCCTGCTGTTTCAAACTGAGTAAATACACAAGTGGGCCCGGGCACGGTTCGATGTTGCAAGTGTGAATGCAAGCCAGCAGGGGAGGGGGAGGGGGACAAACCGCGCTGCAGTATGGTTCGAAACAGGTGGGCCTAATGTGAAAACGCCCTAAAACTGACCTTGCAAAATAATAATATTACAGCAAAAAAGGTTGGTAACATTTTAGGAAAGTTGTTAACCTTCAAAACAGGCCCTCTTTGATAGAAAATGATTATTTCAGTTGACAGTAAGTTTGTTTGTACCTGCTTTAACTTGGAGTGGACGTTTTTTTAACCCTTCATGGTCCCCAAAAGGCTTTCTCCTTCACCCTCCCCTTATTTATGGGCAGCCTTGGTCTCATCTGCAGCATTATATAGCCCTAGCTTCTTCTTTCTGCACAGGCGCAGAGCTGATCTTTGTCCCTGTGGCTGACATTCAGGCTTATGTCCCTCATATGATCCCTCTTCAGAAATCCAGAATTTCCACTCCAAGATAACACAAAATGTTAAGTTTACAATAAGATAAACTCATCATCTAAGCCATCATCTAAAACGTTGTGGTTTTCAGGATACTTTTTTGTTCTTAAATCCTTATAATTATGATTGCAACCTCCATTGGGATTGGACACTTCCGTCAGGATTGACCTCATGTTTAATCCTTTTCACTCAAATCCACCTGTCAGTCGTCATTATTGGATACTTAACACGAAAAAACATGTAAGTTAGAGTCAAACCCAGTGATGGAGACATGTCAGCACCAGAAAGGAGCTAAAATACCTGAACAGCAGTGTGGGTGATATAGATACAACTTGGGGCAAACTGGGGGCAAAGGTAACCCTTTCATGCATTACTATTGCAGTTTAATTAGTCTATTAACATTTGACTTTCAATAAAAAAATTATAAAAAATACAGAATTAGGTGAAATTTGAATACAGGCATAATACACAGAATATACTTTGTACTGCATTAAGCCCTCTGAAGCAGATTTATTTTTGTATAGATGAAAATAAACAAGGAAAATATTTTTAAAATCTGCATAATAGTGTTCCTTACATCTTACTGGAATAGAGTGTATGTTTTTTCCTGACTAATTATTTGAGAACAGAAGGATTTAACACTTAATTCTGAAGGGTGTGTTGCATATCCCTCTTTGCCAGACATGTTGGATTTATGATGTAACTTCTCAAAATGTACAAAAAGACTCAAAGATCATCTTTTTATGAAACTTGAGAATGTAGTTTTGGTGTTTACCACTTGATAGTTGGGACATGGTTAGCCTAAATGGTCCAAAATGTAGAATAAATATTCTTATAAAGAAATGACAGCTATAATCATGCAGAGGAGTAAGATGGATCTTTTCAAGTTATTTTTTTCTGAGGATAAATCACATTACATTTTTTATAGAAGAAAAATAATTTTTCTGTTGATATGGCCATGCCTCTGACTGCAGCCCACTGTACTATCTGTGATACCATGTAGACAAAAACCTGCTGCAGCCCCTCTTAAAATCCCCAGAAGTTTCCCTCCAACTTGATTACTGCTTATCAGAGCGAGTCCAGCCTGCTCCTGTAACAGCTCAAGATAAAAACCTGTAATAAAAACATCTGACTGCTCTGACAGGACACCATTTGTCACCCTCGCTCTGACAGAAAGACAAATCCTCGCTCATCTGTAAACCCATCTGATGACATCTCAAACACAAAAGATGTCTCTGTTGATCAGGCCGGCCTGTGAGGGGAAGACAAAGAGGACGGATGACACACAGATGGACTTGAAAGGCTCTCTTTCATGAAGAAGGAGATGATGTGGAAAGTCTGTTTTTATTCATTTTAATGTAATGTGATTTAAAGAGAAAGGATGGAGAGCGATCAGCCAAAGCAATCAGCACAAGAGCAGCTGCTGACCTCTGAGTTACGTTCCAAACTCTTTGGAAACTTTCGGACTCAGCTGTGCCTGAATCAAAACCTGACTCTGAGGAGACATGACAGTTTGACATCAGCATTTGGAGGAGAGACTGCAGTTAATGATTTATTAAAATAAGCATTAGTGAAGTTTGCCAAAGATTAACAGTCGCAGTCTGACATGTAGACACACAGACGATATGTGGGAGTCTGGTTTAATGGAAGCTGGACGGACAGGTTCATGTTCCTCAGCCAGCTCATTTGCATCCCGAGTGAAGAGCGATCCAGACATCTTGGCCAAATCAAGCTTTGCAGAACCAAATGAAGCAGATGTGAGGGTATATTTGGCACATATATCCTCGTAAATGCTGCCAAGCTGCTCCGTGTGTAAATACTTTCAGTTAGTGGAACACCCAGTAATAGCGTATTAGTAAAGTTCAGTGACTGTTTTAATATCTTTGTATAAATAAGCATTTCTTTAAAGGGATATGCCAACTTTTTTATGTTTTCATGTCTTGCCTCACTCCCAAGTCCATGACAAGAAGATAAACACCATCCTTTCAACTGTGTGTGCAGTAACAAGGAAGAGACAGGCAGAGCTCGCCTACTGCTGATTAGCTTAGCTCAAACACCGAGTCAGTGGGTAGCATTAGCCTGCTTCTGCCTACAGTCATCAACTAAACTCTATAGCAACTGTAAACAGTCCTGTATGCTTGTTGTGACTTTTTTTAATCTACTCATGTTGTGTATTTTTAGACTAATATTAGCACTTAGTAATTTTTGAAAGAACTACATACGAAACTAAACTGCAGGGTGCGCGAGCAAACCACCACAGACCTGCTTGTAAGTAGGTCAATGAAACAAAACAGGTCTGCGGTGGTTCATGCATACCTGCATTTTAGTTTTGTTTGTATTTTGTTTGTAAAGCGGACAGCACAAAGAAAGTCGGTGGTTTGTTCCCCAGGTCAGACAGGGCCATTCTGTGCAGAGTCTGCATGATCTTCTCGTGCATGCATGGGTTCTCTCCTGGTGCTCCAGCTGCCTCCCACTGACCAAAAACATGCTCATTAAGTTAATTGGTGACTCAAATTGCTCTTAAGTATCAGTGTTAGCGTGAATGGTTGTCCGTCTCTCTATGTCACCCTATTATCAGATAACGTACCAGAATGCAGTAAATTTAAAAAAAAAATTGTCACAACAAGCACACAGGACCGTTTGGAGTTGCTGAAGAGTTTACCTAATGACTATGAGCAGAGGCAGGTTAACGCTACCCACTGACTCCCAGTGTTTAAGCTAAGCTAATTAGCGGTGGGTGAGCTCTGCCGATCTTTTCTTTGTTACTGAGCGCAAAGTTGAATGAATGGTGTCTACTAACTTGTCATGGAGTTGTGAGTGAGGCAAGACACGAAAACAAAAATGTTGGCGTATCCCTTTAACACACTTTTTTGAAGCCTTGTTCAGATACAAAGGGGAAGCAGTCAGTTCCTTTTTTGGCTCAAACAGCTGCACTAAGCTCAACTGAAAGAGGTGGTCTTGGCTCATTTCAAATCGACTCCTGGAGTGGTTCATTTGCAATGAGGACAAAATCGACCCAGACACCGACATCAACAGGGTGACGAGTTAACTCATCACACCGCTGTAGTAGTTAGAGCAGCTTTAGTAAAATAACTAACACTCATACCTAAAGGCAATTTGGAATCACCAGTCAACCTATTGGGCATGTTTTTAGTCTGTGGGAGGAAGCCTGGAAAAAAAAGACACCATGGTATGAGAGACACCTAAAACAGCTTTTTCTACACATTCACTCATTCAGACGTGCAGTGAAACCTGACAGGCAACATCAGACTCTGAAATTATTTGCCTACATCATTTTTAAGTGGGCAAATAATAATTTTTACAACATAATATCTCTTTGACCCTCTCTTGGTCCCTCAGTGGTTCTGAAGACCTTAAAGGTCGGTAGATGAGTGATTTATGATCCTTAAAGCTGTTTTCATTCACACAGCGCCTCCAAACATCATAATTCTTCCTTCAAACTGCAGGGGCTCTGAGACTGTGAAATATGCATCTCCACCCTGTAATGTCGTTTATATCTGTATTCATCCAGAGACACTAAACAGACAAACATTACACATCCTGTCCATGCTCCAAAACTCTTACTTCATGACTCACTTCAGTTTCACAACATTTGTGAAGCTTTTCCTTGTCTGAGCGTCATCTCTCACAGGGATCCCACAGATACATGGTTTTTAATCAGTGAAAGTTTGAAAGCACAATATTGTCAATCTGAATTTAATTCAAAGTGTTTTCTTGGCATGAATGTGGGGTGTTCTTACAAAAGTATTTCAATAGTAACAGTTATAATGATTCTAATTAAAAAAAGGATAGGAACTTTAAGGACTTTAAGGAATAGAAGGGAATTAGTACATTTTATTGATAAAATGAGCTATTGTGAGATTAAAAATGAAGAAGGTGAAGATAGTTAAAAGGGTCCATGTTAAAATATATATGTAAAAAACAAACAGCCATAAAAAATTTTAAAAATGTGTGTTGTGATTCCACATTGTAAATATATCAGGATTGGCAGGGAACTGCTTTTAATGCTTAATATTGTTATTGGCTGATGTAAAAATTTCTCCGAATATTTTACCCTAATATATCAACTTGTTGTCTGTTGTTATAAATTACAAATTGGTTTTACTAAATAATATATATTAGTTCTGTTGATAGATAAATAGCGGGATAGAAGCCTAAGATGAGTCAAGCCCCACTTTGGTCTTACTGTACACAAAAAAACTTACATTGCTAGGCAATATAAACACTTATTTTAATTCTTAATGGTTGAAATCAAGATAAAAGCAGCCTATGCACCCATGCTTGTGTAAGAAACCTTTAAATAAATATGTCCTTATTGTTAAAGATCAGGGGTGGACAACACTGATTACCAAGATGGCCCCATATACATTTTTTCAGTGCCAAGGCAAGGCAAGGCAAGCTTATTTGTAGAGCACAATTCATACACAAGGCAATTCAAAGTGCTTTACAGAACAAGAAAAATGCATTAAAATCACAATACAAAATAAAATCAAAATTAATCATTATAAAATAACTTTAAAGAGAAGAGTGCAGATAAGATCCTTTCAGTCATATGCACAGTTAAACAGAATTGTTTTGAGCCTAGATTTGAACAATGTCAGAGTAGAGGCCTGTCTCACATCTTCAGAAAGACTGTTCCAGATTTTGGCTGCATAAAACTGGAACCCTGATTCTCCATGTTTAGTCCGGACTCTAGGCGCCAACCAAAGGGCCGCACTGTTGTATTTTGACATCGACTGTCAATGAGGAAAAATGTATATGAATGACAAAAAAAAATTTTATAGAAAAGGATTGTTCCATTAGTATATTTTAACTCAAACACTATTAAAAATTCATTATTTAATGGAACTAAAGCCAATTTAAGCTTATTTTTAGTGCTATAAAAGAATGAATTTTTTACCAATTTAAAGTAAAAAAAATACCTGCACTGTTGTTACTGAATATAATTTTTACTAATACATGTTGGAATATTGTCTCACCTATCCTAATTTGTGCATTATGTAGTACTGTTACACTTGAATCATATATAGCAGTCATGCTTTTTCAGTTGCCCACCCTTGTTATGGATTCGACATTCAAACCAGTTTTTGGCAACCTGAAAGCTGTGTTGTCAAAATTTAAAAAGCAGGAAAAGAAACAACAGCTCATTCATTGACATATTTCTAAAAGCAGGTAAACTGAAGTACTGGAGTATCACAGACTGATTCTGTAAACATTATCTCTGTTTGAATGCACCGACATCTCTTTACCACCAGGGGGCTCCATTCATTTTAACTCCAGTAGTTAGATATTTGATAAGGATTTTCTTAATGTTTATTTCTCCCTAGTTGTATCTTTGTGTTTAAATATGAGAACTTTATCGCTTGAAGGTGCATTTTACACAGTTAGATAAAGGTTGTCCCACCCAGTGTTACACTTTGTACATAGAGACTTTTAACTACTTTCCCCATGAACAACTTCAGGCTGTCTCTACAGGATGAGCTGTTGGAGCTGTTTGTTGAATTATTTACCCTCAAAACTGCAATCCCTGATCCTAATGGGGAAACAGTTTAGTGATTAGAAAAGTCCATTCGCAGAGCTTCTAATGTAGAATAAAAAACATATAAAGGGGAAAGGGATGCTAATGTCTGGTTACCTTAAACTTTATCTATGTAGGGTGGGCTGGAAGCATTAAGTGAAGATGATGCTTGCATTATTTATGCATTTCTATTTTATTACAATTATTATTTTATTTTATTTTATTACAGTTTGGTTATTTTATTATTTGTTTATAGTCATATTTGTGTGTATTTGTGTATGTATGTGTGTTTGTGAATGTATGAATCTATGCATAAATCTATGCATAATAATTTCTTTAATCTTTTAGTTTTATTTTCTTTTTCTTAATTAACTTTATTTTATCAGTATTATTTCTTATTTATCAAGTGATACTATCATTCTATTATTATAACCTCCAACAAGAAAGTTATGCTTTTGCCAAAATATGTTTGTTTGGCTATTTGTCAGCAAGATTACACAAAAACTAATGGACAGATTTTGCTGTAATTTTCAAGAGATGTTGGTAATAGTCCAACTTAAAGATAATTAGATTTTGGTGGTGCTCCAGATAACTGCCATTAGGGAACAATCAGTTTTGCTCAATAACTGTCCAACTAACAATGATATCAACATGATTTTGAGAGCTAGGTGTGGGTTTCCAGGGTTAATGAGTCATATTATGATGCTAACTTTATCATGGAACTATTTTTTATAGATGTAACTGCAATATGTGGGCTACCTTAGTAGAGGCTCTCTGAGTACTTTCTAGTTATTCCATTTATATAGTTCCTTTAATGATATTAAAAGATTTGTGTGTAGTGTTATGAAGTTACAGATATGCATGTTATTTATTTCTGTTTTGCTTTACTGTCTGATTATTGGGAAAGGGTATGCATGTTATGTTCAAACTTCAAAATTCATAAATGGTGATGAATTGGAGTGATGGTGCAGAGATTTCCAGAGCAGGGCGATGAAGCCGGGTCATAAAGCTGCTGCTATAATTAAGATTAGAGCTGGTTTTACTGGCTTTGTCAGGAAGTGAACACCCACACAGACTGACAGATGCTGTAGGAGGAGGAGAGGAGGGAGAGGGGAGGCTAGTCTGTGTAATTTTTCGCCCGTGGGTGAAGTGGAATAAGGAGGAATTTTGTGTGATGAGGAGGTGTGATACAGGGATGATTACAGGCAGAGGGTGAGTGAAAGCTTGTGAGAGATCAGAGGTCATGCTGAATGCTAAGAGGAGATGTAAAGCTGGACAGACTGAATAAAAACATGAGTCTATTTATCCTGTAACATTAGATTCACCGACTTAAAGATGCAATCAGTCTCAATCACATTAATACGTCTACCCTCTGGCACTGACTAATAACCAACACAAACGTCATCATGAGCTGAAAATGTCCACAATGATCCTCTCACAGAAGCAGCCAGTTATTGCTATAATAAATGAGGTTTTTATAGGGCTGTTTATCTGTTATTATGAGGTCAAAGGTGTCAAATAAACACAAACATACACCCGGAGGTGGTCATGTTGGCACGGCTCAGTTACCGTGCTGAGTGTACATTCTTCAGGTCATATATGTGCAGGTCAGCCAGTTTAAACATGCGTGTCATTTAATTAAGATGTATTAGGACATTTTACTGAGAAAGTGCACAAAGTGGGTGGTCAGAAGTGTGTTTGGCATATTATACAGTAATCTATGTCACAGTATTTATATAAGAACAGAATTTGTGGGCCAGAGTTTAAAAATTAGCTCATTAGGTCAGTCAGTTATCAGACTGTTTCCTTGGAGTGCAGCTTACTTGTTATGTTGAAAAGAGTATGTAAAGAGACTAAAAAGTGTGTTTTTTGGAGACAGCTGTTACTCTTAAACTATTCCCCTCAACAGAACAGACCTAAACAAAGTACACTCACTGGCTGCTTCATTAGTTTTGGGTCAAAACTCAAAACTTTTGAGTTGAGAAACCAACTGATTAAAACTAGAAAGCACTCAGAGAGCACAAACCTCTTCCAAGGTAGCTCACATTTTGCTGTTATATCAATTAGCAATAGTTCCGTGATAAAGTTACCATCATAATATGATTCTTTGACCCTGAAAACCCACACTTAGCACTCAGAATCATGTTGGTATTTTTATTAGATAGACAGTTGTCGAGTAAAACTGACCGTTCGCCAATGGCAGTTATCTGGATCACCATGATAATGTTATCCTTAAGTTGGGCCATTACCAACACCTACTTAAAATGTATGCTACATCTGTTCAGTCATTTTTGCGTAGTCTTGCCACAAAACAAACAAACATATGCTGGCAAAAACACAGCCTCCTTGGTAGGAAACAATCCAAGACAGGACTCATACCCAGACCAGTTGCAGAATGTTTTTTATCATACGTATGTGTTTGCCTACCACTGCACCAGTCCATCACATAATGATATTTTGGCTTTATACAAACCCTGCATCAGAACTTGGCCTCACCCGCCCTTAAGGTCATTGTTTTAAGTTTCGATAACTTAAGCTAAGAAATATCCCAACTTTACATAAAAAAACTCAATACAGATAGTTGAGATAACTCATTTACGAGACAAAAGTATTTAGTCTTCTTACTGAAAAATTCACTTAATGTACCAAAGTTTTCATCATTGCAGTTAGGATAGAATCCTCCAGCACAACACTTAAAGTCTTGCACACGGGCTAGAGTAGCAGAAGACCAACTTGGTGCCACTCCTGTCCGATAATATCAGAAAAATTGAGGTGGCTGGTGGATTAAAAGTGTGGGGGATATTTTCTTGGCACACTTTGGATCCCTAATGCTGAGCTCCATGCAGATCGGAACTTGGAAGGAGGGGAATGATGTCATATCCAAGTTATCGGCGTTCCAGTTACAAAGTCAAAAGAAACTTGCCAATCTACCAGGCTATTGTTGGCCATTTTTAGCATGCTGATAGCATGAATTTTTAAGTCATGGACCAATTTATGAATCTTTATTTGATCATGGACTTATCCTATTCATATATCTTTTTTTATAACTGAAAAGATAACCTGTCTTAAATAAACTACCCTAAAAAGTCCCCATTCTTGTCTCAGGCATCTTTCATCAATTGAACATCTTGATCGCACACGCCCTCCAATGTAGTTTGCACATACCACATGAACATTTTCAGATATTAACGTCGAACAATATTATGTATACGGCTGATGTAGAGCAAGAAACACTTGTCAGAGGTGCTAATAAATGGAATATTACAGGAGTTTAATAATTGTTTACCTCCCGAGGCAGCCATCTTCGATTGTCAGCTCGGGGGGTCTTTATGATAAGCCGACTTCCCAGTAGGAAATTCTGAACTCAGGCGGCGTTCCAGTTTAACAGTACAAACTGAGACTTGTTTCATTGGACCATGTCCATCCCTTTATTATCAGTGTTCCAACTAGAAATCACACGTCTCAAAGCTAACCAACTGAGCAGCGGTCATAAAACTTTTTTGTAGCATGGCCTAGTTTAATGTGAAGCTGTGTAGTTGCAGACCAGCCTTTGCAGTTGTTGTGGTAAATAACTAGAGCCCTGTTTGCCGGATGAAGGTCTAAGAACAAAACATTGCAAATAAATGAATTTCTTGCAAGTTAGTCAGGTTCCGGGAGTCTGTCTTCACATTTAGATTCACTTTTTTTTCTCCTTCACAACTGTTTCTTGGATTAGATAGGCAAGATACTTTAATATTTTCACTAAGGTTACATCTTAATGCAGAGGAAAATACTATAATGCTGTGTTCGTACAATATTTATGATGTTTCATCCACTGGTCATCAGTCTGAGCTGATCTGATGTTTCTGTTGATTACCGCTGGGTATTTTATTAATTGTTACCTCTGAACTGATCCATCCCTCATCAGGAAGTAGAGTGCTCTCATGTGTGAGAGGGACAGAGAGCCTGAGTGTAAAGTCTGCGCAGTAAAGCTTCACATGCCTGTGCAACAAAAATTAGACAAATCTGCAGCAACTACTATTCTGCTATCCTTTTGCCATGAACCAAAATCTCTGAGCAATGCTTCTAGCTCCTTATTGAATCCATGCCATAAAACTTAAGGCCGTACTGAAGGCAAAAGGGGGTCAATTTCAGTCCTAGAGACCAGAGAGTGTAATGGATGCATTAGTCTTGCAGGTAATTAGTCAAGAGTAAAAAAATATGTCAGCTAGCTCTTAGGTTATCTCAGTTCATCCAGAGGGAGCTCATAACTCCATGTTTGGCAGCTAATGTTTGTTAAATATTGCTTTAAGAACAGATGTTAAACAAAGGTTGGCCCTATCGTTCCAAAAACATGAGAACATTGTCATATAAACTCTACAATCTAGCATCTCAAAGCTACAGCAGAGAGCTTAAACACTCTGTAGATGTGCCATGAATACCAGAGATAACCTGAATTTTCAGCCGGAAACAAGCAGAACACAACAGAGTCTTTGTTGGAGATTTACTGAGATTTATGCAGCTTACTTTGGCCCCTACCAAAGTCAGGGTGTGTGTATGTTGCTGTGTGTGTTTGTGTCGGTGTGTTAGTGTGTATTCGTGACTGTGTTTGTTGCTGTGGACCTCTGCTGTGCCTGAACAAGCTTACACCTCAGCTAAACGATTATGTGAGCTTATATTAACGCCTGTGGAAGTGTGTCAAAGGGTCTCCATCGGCTATTGTGCCACTTAATCCCATTTTCCATCAATACGGTTTGATGAAGTACAGGATCTTTGCATTAAAGTCATCAGCAAAGTCGAACTTTTAATATGAGAAAATAAGAAGAAACTTGTGTTTCTTACACAAGCTGATGCCTAATATGAAACGTTATTCTTGCCGTTTCAGTGTTCAGACAGACTGTTGCTAAACTGTGAGAGGCATGTGTGACTGTGGCCTTTAAAATAAAGTTACTGCTGGATTTATTACACTGAATCAGTGGCGCCGTTAGGATGTCATAGGAGACACAAAAACCCTTGTAGTTCATATATAGAAGAACACCTTCTCCTTCGTTTCCAGTCAGACATACACACAGTATAAGCCCAACTGCAATTTCAATATTAGGAGTAATGCAGTGTGCAGTTATTTACCATTAAAGCTCTTCTAGAAAGACTTGAAGCAATATAAATATAAGTCAATATAAAGCTTGGATGTATTCAAGCTTCATATTCCATCAGTTTTAAGGAGAGACCATATTAAAGCTAGGGTCGGTAATTTTGGAAAACTAGCATGAATTTGAGTGCATCATCTCCTCAGGGCTCTGCCTAGCCCCTCCCACCCCTCCTCCAAAATGACGTATTTTATCCTCTTTCTCGACGTCCTCCTGTATCAGTGTTCTCCCGTAAATCTCCCATGTGACAATAAAATAATAAAAACATTCCTCTGCCTCTCCAAACTGAACTCTGTCACTAGCCTGAATGGAGCGGTAATGCTCCAAAATGACGGATGCCAACAGTCATAAAACTGAAGAAGAAAAAGCCTAGTGAGAACTTCCGCCTGCAGTAGCCTGGGTGGCAGCTGTCGCAAGATTAGAGCCAACAGAACAAACCAAAAAAAACAAAGAGTTTATTTTAGATTTTTTTTACATCTGTCTTAAAATGTGAAGGATACTGGAGCTTGGTTGGGGTTGTGGGACGGCTCGTAGCGGGCTTCCCTTATTTTCAAAGCCAAAACTTGACTTGGCTACACGCACTGAATCAGAGTCTGTGCACGCCGGCAAAATGTACGCGCAGGAGGCGGGCAGAATGGCAATTTGATTTGATTGGTTTAAAAATATGGGCTCCAAAGACGTGATTGGTTGGTCCTTTCCCTGTTTTACTACTGCTGTAGATAGTGGATACTTTTTGCTCTATTTTAAGAACATGTTATGAATTGATTGCCATCGGGTCATAAGATCATTTTACCCAGTATTACAAAAAGTGTCTTCTAAATCTAAATCAGATTACCAACCCCAGCTTTAACTGTTGATTCTCAATTAAATGCATTGTTGTTGTAGCTACAACACTACCATGCTCCCTTTTACCCAATCACAGTAATCTCTCCTTCAATATAAAGGTGCAGGGATGATGTATTTTTGTAGATAAACTCACAAGTTTGCATCACAATAGTTCCCTCAACAAAATGCCCAAAGTATTTTTTCATTTTTTTTCAATCTATTTGGTTTATAAAATTAATCGAAAGGATCAACATCCCTGTAACAAACTTTAAAGCATAACTGTAATTGGTGAAAGTAAAGACTCCGTCATGAAACTACAACAACATGGTGGTTCTGCTGAGAAGCTGCTACAACACTTCTTATTCAAACTCCCATAGACTTTGAGGCAGGGGAACTGGAAGTGCTAAAATGCTAACTTTCTTCATCACAACGCTTTTCTGTACAACACATATTAAACCAGAGATGCTACTGAGAGGAATCTCTTTCAAAGCAGTTCTGACAGTTTTAAGAGTTATTACCAAAAATGTTTAAAACTGCTCTAACACACAATACTAGCAAACGCTTTTAAACTTCCCGGATCAGCTTCTGGGTTTGAATCTCACCAAACCCAATCACATCTCCCTCGTGCCATGACCAGCATTCAGTGGAGAAGTTTTTAAGCTATCTTGCTGACACACATATGGGCAGACAGACCAAAAATGGACAAGAAATTGTCAAATGTCAGAAAAAAAACACAGCATCTTTGGTGGACGTGACAGAACACTGTAGAGAAATTAGATTAGAGATTAGATATGATATAACTTTATTAATCCTTATTAGGATTCTAGTAGTATTGAATAGTGGTACACAGGTAAAAAAGAACACAGGACATCGACAAATTTTTAAAAAGTAAAAGTAACTTCCATATTTTAAAAAATCAATCATGATAATAATAACCTAAAGAGACTGTGAGGAGTTTCTAAGTAATTACAAAAAAGTCTCACTTTTAGATATATGCCTGATCGAAATACACACTTTAAGATGAGTTTTATAGCATCAAAATAGGTTATCTATAAATGCTACTCCTTAGCCTTCCGGTCGGGTTGGACAGGGCTGGACTGGCCTGGATACTCAACTTTGGAAACAAGACAATGAAAACTAGAGCAAATTTATATTATTCGGACACGTCTTAGAGCACCGGGCTGTAAGTAGCGATACATAGCCGGCTACAAAACTACAATACTAAGTTTTCCAAATATTGCTTGTTGTCACTCATCAAAAACTACCGCTACATAACTAGAAAGAGATACATTACCTCGTCGCTTTGAATCCTGGAAGTTGTTGAAAAAAGAAGTTGTAAAGCAATGCAGAGTTCTGAGGAAGGTCCGAGCTGCATTCATTAGCATCACAACAAACACACGCTTTGGCTTCGGTCACGTCTTTTGGTGCATTCTTGTAGTCAGAAGTAGGAATTTCAAAGTTCCGAGTAGGAAACTGCAACTGGAACGCCACCCGAGGTCGGAATTTCCTACTGGGAACTCGCTGAAACCTCGTCACCCCCGAGTTGACAATCGAAGATGGATGCCCCCAGTGTGAACGATATTTAGCTCCTGTAATAATCAATTTATTTGCACTTCTGACTGGGGTGTGTCGCTCTAGATCAGCTGTATACATAGTATTATAAGACTTATATTTACAAAAATGCTGCCATAGTGATAATCACATTCTTCATGTGATATTTGTGAACAACAACGCAGGACGTGCTAACAACAGCTAACAATAGCCTGGTAGATCGGCATGTTTTTTTCCGACTTCAACTGGAGCACCGATAAGTTGGAGATGATGTCACTCCCAGTTCTGAGGTTACTGGAACGCAGCATTATGACAGTCGCCGCGCGTGCTCATGGGTAGCAGAGTCTTCACGTCGTCGCAAATAGATTCTCCTCATAGCACCTTTAAATATAAAATCTATGGTTACTGCTCCTCTCCATCCAACAACCAACTATAAAGACGGACAGAAAAGGTTTCATAGTTAACTTATTTGCCCCTACTTAACAATTAACACTGAATCAGTTATCACCGGTCATTATGATTCACTGCAAGAGACAGAACGACAGATGTTTACTCAAGTCTGTTCAATAAGAGGAAAAAAAGCTTCTAGAACAGAAACAGAGCCAAAGGTCAGAATGAAATACAAACACAGAAACTCAGTGCAAATGAAATAATGTGAGGCAAGAATTGAAAACAAATGCATCAACACTAAACACCCTGCAGCCCGGAGCTCCTCTGTTGTTGTTCTTGGTTCTGCTGTTTTTCTGCTCTTGCAGGTGTTTTCTGGGCTGGATTGTTTTGAGCTGGGTTTCGTTAATGCATTTGTTTTTTATTCTTGCAGTGCGTTACTTCATTTGCAGTGTGTTTCTGTATTTGTATTGCGTCATGACCTTTGGTTGCGTGTATCTTCTTGATTTTTTTTCTGTTCTTGTAGCTGTTTTTCCTCTTACTAAACTGCTTTGTAGGCAGTTTGCTTTTTTCACCTACCATATGGCACCCTCTAACTGTCTGGTCTGTCCATAATCGGGCATAAATCATGTAATCTGACACAGACACAAGTTGCTAAGTTGGTCACCTTGACTACAAAATGGAAAACAATGCAATTTTTCATAGATAAACCTTTGTAAAGAAATAACATTACTTAATTAGTGATAATGATTCTGCTAAACTGTTAGTACAGTGCAAAGAACAGGGTTCCCACGCATCCTGGAAAACCTGGAAAAAAAAAGTGACTGACCAATTTTAAAGTCATGGAAAACATACGGAAAACAAAGGAAAAAAGAAGTGTCCTGGAAAAGCTTGAATTGTCCTGGAAAATAATTTTTCTTCCTTTGAGCTTGTTAGGAAATGAAGTTAAACTGTACTTGATAGCTAATGCACACTTCGCCATAAAGTATGAGTAGATCAAATAATGCAAATTAGAGGTAAAAATCCTCAAAACTCAAAAGACTTGTGACAAAAATAAAAATAGAAAATGCCAAAATGAAATGTAGGCTACTTAAGCAGGAAATCAGCAAAATATATTTATAAAAAAGAAGAGCAAATAAGATTAAAAAATGAGTATATACCCTAAATTTCTAAAAGCCAGTCTATAAAAATAGCTAGCAGACAACGTTCATGCCTGAGAGTTAGAAATAAATAAATTTTGAGTTCAGTATGATTTGGTGAAGCTAGCTAGAGGTATTATTCATCAACCTTTAGTCTTGTCTTTTAGAAGGCCATATTAATCTGAGGATTGTCCACACCAAAATTGAAACTTCAGTTGGTTTTGTGACACTGGAATCTGTGGGTGTTGTTGGGCTGTTCTGTGATAAATGTGTCATAATTTCTAAGAATGTCAGAGGATGTTTGATATTTCATAGATTTGTTACATCCATAGACTACAGATCTTTTATATCAGACCTCTTGAGCGTAACTCTGCGTTTACACCGAAGAGTCAAAATCACCTGTCGACACTCTGGTCGCTCCCATCCTGCTGCTTGTCAGTTAAAAACAAAGGCAGGGGGCGTGATGTGAGCGACCAAAGGGGCGGGGCTTTCAAGCTTTGGTGCAGAAGGGCTGTGCATGACCATGTAATGTCATTCTTGTTTTCACTCTTATATGTATATATATCTAAAGATAGCACTGAAATTACACAAATAAACGGGCATGAGCACAGGCTTGTGAGCTTTTAGCAGCAGCCTTTTTGATTAATATGACTTTACCCCACCTTTTATGGAACGCTCACATGAAGCGGGAGGTTTTTGGGGTGTAGGAAAGTGTATTTATGGTACATGCCGGACTTCAGTTCCATCTTTCCCCACAAATCGCACTTGGGAAGGTGGAGACAGCAATGATATGTTTTTTTTCTGCATTGTTTTCTCGTCCTTCCTTTCGAAATCTTCTTCATGGGAATCTAGATCGGCCTGCAACTGGCTGTCACCTTGCTCGCTGCACATTTGCATGAAGTTGAACTTCCCTCAACTTCAACTCATCGCTCACATTGCCTGTATTGCACTGCTCTTTTTTGCTTGTCACCACCGTTGCCTCGATTGCCCCTCAATGCCAGCGATCATTGAAAGTGAATGGCAGCTGGACGTTACTGGTGTGAATGCAGGGTTAGAGGCATAACATAGCAATCTGGGTAAATGTGCAAAATGTAAGAACAACTGTGTGTATGTGAAAAGTCCTGGAAAATGGTTTCTAGAAAAGAGTGGGATCCCTGAAGAAGATCACAGAAATGATTCAGATCTTCACAACAAGATGGAAAAGCAAAAGAAACCTAAACTAAAGTCACTTACTAGAAGGTGCAAGAAATTCACTGGCTGGGGCACAAATCAAAGGTGTGGACTCGAGTCATGTGACTTAGACTGGAGTCAGACTCAAGTCACAATTTTGATGACTTTGGACTCGACTTGACAATATCGTCAAAGACTTGCAGCTCGACTTTGACATCAGTGACTAGGGACTTGACTCTGACTTTAGTCTGATAACTTGAAAATACTTGAAATTTTCAGTAAGACTGTTGAATAAAATGTGCTCCCATTCAAAGTATTCGACTAAGTGACTGTTTTTTGTCATTTCCAGCAAGACAATATTTTTCCTACAGGATCTCCCCCATTGAATGCATCTATTAACATCCAATCAGAGTTTAGAAGAATAAACAAAGAGGGTGTGGATTACACAGTTATGTCCCTGAGCACAAGACTGCAGGAGTGCAGGAACAACCTAAAAATGTGGAACCATGTTACCGAGGATAATTTCATTTGCATTCACAAAGTACGATGTCATAAACAAAAAACAAATTGCTGTTTGCAAAACCTGCAGCGTGAGAATAACAGACGGAGAGGCGACGACGTCGAACTTTGTTCGGCACCTAAAGCTGCACAAAGAAAGGTAAGTTGGTCTGGCACCTCTTGTGAGATCCTTTTGGGTATCTTTAGCTTAGCATCTGTTATATGCAACAACGATATATGTTTGCTCATAAACTCGCCGTGGCTAAAAACTGAGACTGACGTTAGCTGAAAATAACTGTAAAGTTAAGGCCCAGGGTGACCAAGTGTCCTGTTTTCCCATGATGTGTCCTGTTTTCATGTCCTGCCCTGACTGTCCTGGTTGTTTTTTATAAAGTGACAAAACTGTCCTGGTTTTTATTGTTTTTCTTTTATTTGGTCAACAGTGCTTATGACTTGGAAGGACTTGAAAGTTTTAAGCCTATGACTTCAGACTTGAATTGACTTGTCTTTACTTGAGACTCGACTTGGACTTGCACACCTTTACTTGAGACTTGACTCGAGACTTGGGTTGAAAGACTTGAAAAACAGTGACTTTCTCTCACCTCTGGCACAAACAGCTCCTTAATCTAAATGTGTGTGTCTGTGTTTCAGTGTGTGATTCGAGCAGTCCACTTTATTTCTGTTTGATAATTTTTAACCAGCTATAATGACCAACGACCTGGAACTGAACAGTTCACCTTGACATTCATGAGGCAGTGAGAAAGCAGCTTAATGTGGTTTTGTTATTCAGTGTGAGTGTGTTTTTGTGTGTATGTGTGTGAGACTGATTAGCAGTTAATACAGCAGCAAGGGCACTGAGTCACAAACCTCCTGAACTAAACCCGTCTACTCACACATCATGGCACGCATGGACTGTAAAACTTTGGCTTTCTCCTCTATGAACCATCCATCTGACCAACATTTAGCTGTTCACCCTGAAAGCGTCTTTGGTATCTGTTAAACCACCGACGTGTTGAAGGTTACATCTTTAAGAAGTGACGAAAGAAAGTGCTGGAGGTCATGGGGGGCTCTGAGAGCTGCTGGTGGATTGTGGTGGAGTTAGCCTGCAGGATTCTTGGAGTTTCTACAGCAACAGGTAGGAGATAAACACAAACACACGCAGGAAGATGCAAAAATAAATTGTGTATCACTTATTGCCTCAGCATGGGTGGGATTTGGTTTTATGAATACTCTCGCACATGCACAACAGACTCCAGATGCTCTCGCTGCAGACTAACAAATATTAACGAGGACTTCAGATTCAACTTAATTTTATGAAAGCAGATTTATTTTAAGCAGTGAATCTTGGAGAAAGTGTTGCAACCTGTAGTTCAATCAGATTTATGCCTCCTTGTCTGTCATGAATTAGCTTTTGTCCCTGTGGATCCCAAAGCTTTCATGTCAGGGGAAGAGTTATCCAGCTGGATTTGGAAGATTTCACAAACCAAAAAAATGCTTAAAGATCAGATTGTGATGTTAGCCAACTGTACTTCTGACCTTGAAGGACATAAAATCTTGTCTTTCTGGAAATATAGTGCATATAAAACATGCTGATGAAGCATAACCTCACCAGTGTCATCCCTGCTCTTGTGTTTCCAGGGACAGATTACACGCAGCTCCCTTCGCCACATAAAATCAGAACTGGAGGAATTTCTCTCTTGTTGCTGCCTGTATCTTAAAATATGAGACACCCCCCCGTTGGTCTAAACTTAAACAGCTGCATATGCTGAACATTTACAGAGACACATGTGCCTCACATCACACCAAAACTGAGCATAGTTGCCAGGTCTGCTTATAATAAGCGACTTTGGGCCTCTTGTTTTGAAACTAGTCGTGAATGTTGGCAGATGAGGGCTGCAATTTTTCCCATGGCAGGTTACGTAAAATACATGACATAGAAGGAAAAGGATGTCAAATAAGTAAATAAGGTTAAAAAATTAATTGTTAGATCATAATTTAATTAAGATGGACATTTAAATCCAACTTTATGTAGATTCCTCTTAAAAAAACACAACATCACACAGAAATACATCCCTACTATTCCTATGGCCCGACTATCTGTCTGTGTATCCATCAGCCCTATATCTACCCATCCATTATCTACTATGTTTTTCTCTTTTGGGGTCACGGGGGGCTGTAGCCTATCCCAGCTGACTTTGGGGTTAGAGGCAGGGTGCATCCTAAGCTGGTTGCCAGCCAATTGCAGGGCCACATAGAGAGACGGACGACTATTCACCTTGAAGATTCAAAAACGAGGAAACTGGACTGTGTTACGTTTTGAGAAGACGTTTCACTTTTCATCCAAGAAGCTTCTTCAGTTCTTCACTCCTTCAGGAACTCAAGAGGTTCTTGAATGAGAAATGAAATGTCTTCCCAAAATCCATGGCCTTGATGAAAACGCATTGCATTTTGTCTGAAAACAGAAAGTTTTGAAAACAACCTCCAGAGTGGAAAGATTTGAATCCGCTCTCCCGCTTACTCCATGCAGCAGTAAACCCGTATCAGAGTGTTTCAGGGTGAAACGCTGACGTCACTTCATGCGCAGTATTTTTTCACATGAAGGCTGCGCGCACATACCAGGAACAACAACCGATTTGGCCGTCTGCCGAGTAAGATGTGAGCGTCTTACCGTGCTCAGTTTGTTATCCAGACAAAACTATCCAGACAGATTTGTTGTCTGGACTGATTTGTTGTCCAGAAAAAAACTGCTGCGTCTCTGTGCTTCTAATCACCATTTTTGCTTGTGAAAGTTTTTCTTCTTCGTTGGTGTGTTGTAGCAGCGCTGCCTCTCTGCAGACCTACAGCGCCATCTACTGAACCAACATGCACACTACAGTCATTATTGTCACCCTCATCAGTCCTATATATGCATTTTACTTTTTGTATATATATATATATATATATATATATATATATATATATATATATATATATATATATATATATATATATATATATATATATATATATGAGTCACCAGTTACCCTAATGAGCATGTTTTTGGTCTGTGGGGGGAAACCTGCATACCCAATGAGATCACCCTCATCAGTCCTATATATGCATTTTTACTTTTGTATATGTATTTGTATATATATATATATATATATATATATATATATATATGTATATATATATATATATATATATATATAATGTATATTGGCCCTGATTGACCTGGGGATCAAACCTGTGACTTTCTTACTACATCATTGTGTCACCCTCATCAGTCCTATATATGCATTTTTACTTTTGTATATGTATTTGTATATATATATATATATATATATATATATATATATTATACGGCGGTGGCCGTGGTCTCCCTGGGGAGGGGCAACTATTTGGGTATTTGGTGACCACCTCACATGCATGCCTGTGGACACTCTAACACACCTGCTCACATCCTGTGATGCATGCTCTGATATCAAGACCCCACAGTTCTGGTGTCCCTGGTTTCTTACTGCCTTTAATTACTGTAGGAGCTTAGATCAACATAACACTTGGACTGCTCAATCAGTAACACTGCCTTTCTGTTCTCCTCTTCCGTTTGTCTTGTCTCGTCCTGTCTTGTCCTGTCTGTCACTATTTCCCCTTCTTTACACTGTGGTGTGGCACGGCCCTCCCCTTCAGCTCACATAAGGGGTTAAACAAAGTTTGATTTGATGGAGTAGCCTACAGGGAGGGCTGGTGATGGTCACTGTAGCAGTGAATCATATTCACATATCTCCAACTGCTAGGAAAAAAATGCAATGGTCTTTCCAACGCTGTCATCTAACACAGTGCCCAGCTGAAAAGACAATGCAGACAAGGGGGAAAAAAAAAAAATACATATATATATATATGTACACACACACACACACACACATATATATATATCTATCTCTATCTATCTATCTATCTATCTATCTATCTATCTATCTATCTATCTATCTATCTATCTATCTATCTATCTATCTATATATATATATATACATATATATGTATGCATATATACATATATATGTATATATATATATATATATGTATATATATACACATATATATATATATATATATATATATATATATATATATATATATATATCATAGCTGTTGAAGAGCTTCTACAATCTAATGCATTAGCCATTACAGAAACATAAAAAATGATTTTTCGATCAGTGCTGTTAATTTAGGGCAGCTGTGGCATAAACTTTAAATCGAGTGGTGGTCTTTAACTTCTTAAGCACTGTACATGAACGTGTGTTTGTGTGTATAGCTGGAGGTTACTTGTTCTGAGCTTGTTTTGTTTTTAGACTTTGTTGCTTTTTCACTGTAAAAATCTGGCAACCCTAAATCTGAGTCTGCATCCAGCTGGGTCACTGAGCAAAAACATGGATCCATTCACACCTACAGGAGCTCTGTGTCTCATTCGTGTACGTTAATGTGTTTATAGGGCGTCTACGTGTCCATCCGTCTGCCTCTGTGTGTGTTCTGCAGACGGACAAACACGCCCAGAGGCAGGAGCAGACATATGTTGATATCCAGCCGGTCTATATGCAGCGTTAATTCTCCTCACACTCCATAAACTACCAGAAAGCTTTGAGCTGCCTGCCCTTGATTTCCCTCTGGTGCTGATTTTATCTGTGAGCTTCTTTTTAGCAGGACAGAATAATTGCTTCCTTCTGTTTTAGCGGCGATAACCACCTAACCATGCTAACCTCCTTAATACCTCAGAGGGACAAGATGGCTAATGAAACAGGCTTTTCTTTATGTTTGTGAGGCTTTGTTGTCGTCTAATTTTCTGATGTTCAGTGTGGGTTTCAAAGTCTCCTGTCAGCACTTAAACTTTGCTACTACTTTCTTTGTTGAGCAGAAAAGATGAGATGTTCGCTCGAGGTCCAAGAGGAGACCAACCAACGTGCACATGCAATGAAGACAGGAGCATCGTCTTCCTGAAGTGTCCAGTATCTGCTGGAGATTTTGTCATAGAAAAAGTATTTTCTATTGTTTCATTTTTTGTTAAAAATTTGATTTTGACTCTAAGAATGAGCTCCTGGTTCACATTAATACTGGAATCCAGGGAAAGCAGCTACCCTGGATGTACAAGGACAGACTGAAAAGTGGTCAGCAGGAGTTTTGACAAACAAATGCAGCCACATTAGATTCCCCCTCCCAGCCAAATGCCAGCCAAGTTCCAGCTCACATCAATGGGTCTAAAAAAAGGTTTGGTTTTTGTTTTTGCTTTCAGTTTTTGTACTTGGTGAAATTTTCATGAAATTTGTATTTATATATCCCTTAAACAGAATTTGGGGTTTAAAATCATCACTTTTTCATATGTTTTTTTAATTATCAGCTCAGGTTTCAATGACTCGGGTCACTTGTTGAGCAATTCATTGTAGTTTATTCTAAACTTTCAGCAGGAGCTAATTATTGGGGTGATATTTATGGAGAAACAGAGCTGTGACAGGGAGATGCAGCCATAAGTTAGCACATACACATGCCTGGTCTGAAAGTCATTGTGCATTTCTGCTCTGCAGATTTCTCAATGGCAGCAAAAGCATCACATGGGCATGAGTACCACAGCTTAAACATCTAACAGGGCTTTTGTCTGGGCCTAAAGCACCTAAAATGAAAACAAGATATAAATCAACTGTCAGAGAAATTGATTTATTGATTAATGTTGGTCATAGAAACGGAAATTTTTAATTAACAGAAATGCTTGTTTGACTAATGCAAGCACTAGCTTTGATCAGATGAAGCCATTATTCTGTCTCTTTTAATTTGTTTAAACAAACCCATCACAAAGAATAATCAGAAAAAGTGACAACTATTGATTTTGCTGGCTTCTTCAGACAAAGAAGAGTTAATCTGAATTTCCAGCAGCAGCTGTGCAGACCTCTCATACCATGGGTCAAATCATGGACAAATCTTGATAAAAGTATACAATCAATATTGTTTCGTGTCATTTGTGTGGTGGAAGCAATCTCCTGCACTCTGCCTCATTTATTTACATGTACTTAAATATATTAATTTTCGTGTTTTGTCACTAGTTTTTCTTATGGTTAACAGTTTGTTGAAGATGCAGGTAATATAAATAAGTTGTTTAGTCTGTTTTGCAGCAAGTTGAATGAACATATAACTTATCTTATTTAAATAACAAAACTAAACTTGAACCTCATGACTAAGAATTGAGAATCTAGCACAGTTTCCCATAAAGGGTGTAAGAAAATATCTACACATTAACTGTAAGAATATTTTTGAGGTGATACCGTAAGTTTATTTGTTAGTGCAATGTCACCATTGTATTGATTAATGATTTAAAGATGTTCAAGACTTTTGTTTTATATTGTAGTACAGCCTTCAGCCCCAAAGGTGGCAGCAGACATTCAGACATTTTATTCTGCTCCTTATTACATTTATGACCTCCACCAAGGTCACATTTTGGCCTGCATTCTTTAAGAAGATAACTTGAAGATTTTGGTAGTGATCCAAATCTGGATGCATGTCCAGGATTATCAGCCCAGAGCTTACAGGTCCTGGATACTGTGCACCGCGGAGCTCTGAGGTTCATCACAAACTTAAAATCCCTCACTCATCGCTGAGTCTTGTATTCACGTGTAGGGTGGTCCTCCTTGTCTACACGTAGACTTATGCATTGGCACATTCTCATTTATAAGGCGATTTTGGGTCTACTCCCTTCATATCTTCTGACCTTCATCAGTCAAAGGACTTCAGGGTCTTATAATCTTCGGTCCCAGAGTTTCCTCTTGTTGTCTGTTCCTAAGGTCCGAACTGAGCAGGGAAAAAAGGCCTTTAAATTTGCTGCTCCTTTTGTTTGGAATGAGCTCCAAAAAGACCTGGAACTTAATGAGTTGGTCTCATTGGACACTTTTAAGAGGATGTTAAATGATGTAAATACTGAGGCATCTGGCTGCAGATGTGTTGACAGACGATCTTGCTTCCTTAAATAATCCAGCCCGTCAAATGTCTTCATTATTGTACATTAAGTGTTTTACAGGTCTTGTGTATTTGTGTGTAATGCTGTTTGTGAATGTAAGAAACTTTGTAAATTGTGCTGCTGCCTATTCTTGGTCAGGAAACTCTTGTAAAAGAGATTTTTAATCTCAATGAGTTTCTTTTCCTGGTTAAATAAAGGTTAAATAAAAATAAAAATAAAAAATATTCCCCATTTTTGACATTATCTTACCCAACAGTGCTGGAAATGGCTTGGAGGAGGTTTGTGCTCTTGGAGCACTTCTAGTTGTTATTTTTTCTGTCATTAGGATGGACAATAAAGTTTAGAATGTTGCAGGGATTAAACATTATATAAGTAAAACTGATGCTCTAGGTTCTAAACACTATAAGAATAATAAAAATCAGGATATGTCATTTGCATTATTATATTACCACATATTGTGAAGGGCAGCATGGTGGCACAGCAGATAGTGCACATGCCTCACAGTCAGAAAGTTGCTGGTTGATCCCCCGGCCGAGTTTGCATGTTCTTCCTGTGCGTGCGTGGGTTCTCTCCAGGCACTCCGCCTCCCACTGACCAAAAACATGCTCATCCTAAAAAGCCCTTGGGTATGAGTGTGAGTGTAAATGGTTGTCTGTTAATCAGCCTGTATTTGTATGGCACTGCTGGCTCTATCTTTGCAGCCTTGTGATTGGCTGGCCCGCCCTGACTCTCGCCCAGTGTCAGCTGGGATGGGCTGCAGCCCCCCTGTGACCCTGAAAGGTCATTTATGTAGATAATGGATGGAACATATTGTGATATCTTGTGTCGTCACCCTGGTATTGCTTGATGTAACATGTCACCACCTGATTCTTTATGCATCTCTTTCATAAACTCTTTTTTTCAGGGGGTGCATTTGGGTACAAAGCAGAAACATGTAATAGTTTCCACCATTCATGACTCTGTAGCCTCCATGTAAAGTCCTGTCAGCAAACCTTGATGCTTTAATGACCGTACAGCCACAAGGAGACATCTGAAATGATTATTTTTTAACAAAGGCTCTGTGGAGTGTTCAGGGTCCTCTTCAATGCTTAACCATCCTACCAGCAGTGATATAATCATTTAAAGCATGAGGAAGTTATTATCAGAGTTTAGTGAAGATTGTGGGCATTATTATGGTAATTACTGCCAAGTAGTGATATTTAGATGTCACAATATGACAGGTCAGCAGTTCAGTCTTTTTTTCCAGAGTCTGGGTGATTTCATGTCAACTTCTGTTTTTTTTTGGCTGATGTGAGGAAGATGATTGCAAATCTTCCACAAACATCCCTGTTATGGGTACAGCCATTACACGAGTATAATCTTTTTAAGTAGTCAGACAAAATGCATGAAACAGACGCCCAAAAATGTTAAAATATTGAGATGAGTATGCCGTCCATTGAGCAGCGGACATTAAAAATCTTGATTAAAGCCTGACATCTAGTGGACAAACTGATTACTGAAAAAATGAAAGTGTCTTTGTTTTGTGTGTTTTCAGTGCTGTGTGCTGTTGGAGTGGAAACTCTGCAACAAGGAGAATTCAGCAGCCTTGGCATCTACCTCCTGTAAGTGTTTGGGTGGCATCATGTTTTAACCTGGCTCTTTTTTTTGGTTTTGAAGTCCTGGCTGTGTGATTATTCACTGTTTGTTTTTGTGTAAGTGTGTATTTTTCTTTATGTTTTTACACACTATTCTTTATTTTGAATTTTTCTAATTTATGTTTTTGTTTTTCCATATTATATTAAATCATATTTTCTGGTTTTGTGTCTTGAGTTGAAACATTTTATTTCCTTTATTGTTGATATTCTTCAGTATGGTGCGCCTTCTTTGATTTTGAGTGATGTTTTGGTCTCACATTGATTTTAATCCATGTTTTTTATTTTGCCTTTCCTACATTTTTTGGTTGTGAACATTTTATTTGTTTATTACCTTTATTCTGTCATCAAGAGAGTAAACAATAGATAATAAATAAGCTGCCACAACAATCATAAGAGCAGTGCCAAGGCTGATATATGCAACGCTCAGGTATTGACAACACACCTCTCCTGTCTTTTGTGGCCCCGAAACCTAAATACATGATTTATGGGCAACTGGAGCCTGGAAAGATTATGAGTACAAATGCACGCTCTGGCCACTTCATTACGGACACCCTGCGAGTTGAACGCTGTTGTATAATATCTGTTCTCAAAGCAATATTTGAATATATAATGGCTGCCACATATACAGTTATGAGCTCCCTTTTGATAACTTTCACTAACTCTGAATATATATTTTCACTTTAGACACATAAAATAAAAGCCTAATGTCTCCATTACTCTCTCTCCCAATTCATTGGGTACAACTTTCATATACCAGGTTAAACCCTATTCTTTGCACAGATTCAACAATGTGATGTAAAAAAATTCTTCGAGATTGGTCCATATTGACATGATGGCATTGTGTTACAGGGCTCCAGACTAACTTTCTGCTTTGGTTGCAACAGTGCATCTAAAAATATTTTAAGGTGCAACAGCAACAAAAATTAGGTGCACCCAAATTTTTCATAGTGTCACCTTTAACGCCATAAGGTCACCATTTTATCACTCTCCATAACTTTTATATAATGTAAATAATTTTTAAACAAGAATAAGATGTAAAGAAATACTTGTTATTATACACACTATAGTCAATATTTACAAAACTTAAACTAAGGTAAATAAAAAAAACACAATTCTCAAACTAATTTATAAAATACGACATATAGGACAGAACATTTCATGACTTTTTTCTCCATCTCTTTTCTCTTTTTGTGACTTTTTTTTTCTTTACAGCTTTATGTTCAGTTGGGGTCTGTCGAACAGGTCAGTTGTCCTCAGTCTGTTACAGACGGTGGATGGGGACACTCATCTCTGTGTCTGTGTGACTGAGAAACCCCCCCTTAACAGGAGAAAGGACTGAACAAATATAGATGTTATGGTTAACGCTACTTTGTTTGACTTGTTTTTGTTGGTAATTCTAAAATATCTGACAGTCTCTAAGACAAATTTGTCAGAGCTTTGCTGCTTCTTCAGAGTTACAGCTCCATGCTGAAACCTGACACCACAGTCAGGCTCCATCTGGGCTCATTTGCATACTAACAGCTGATTGGATGGTGACTGGGGCTATGTGTGTGTATGTGTGCATGTGTTTGGGCGGGCCTACAGCCTACAGCCTGTGAAGATGCAACGTAGGGACAGAGAAAAGAGAGGAAGCAGGTGCTGTGTCTTGTCCATTTTTGGCAGATTTTTCCACTACTGCAGTTACATTTGTCAAATTAAATTTTTACGAGTGCATCTACCAATTTTTCTTGGTGCACGAGTGCACCTAAGAAAAAAAGTTAGGCGCACTCTCAAAAATTTTGGGTGCATGTGCGCCCGAATTGTTTGCACTCTGGAGCCCTGTGTTAATATCATTGCCATGTTCAAAAACTGTCACATTTCTTACCTCTTTGATTTTGAAATAATAACATGTTTCTAAATTGCTGTAACAAAGCAATGAGTCCTTTTCCAGTCTCAGTGTTTTTAGTATATCTCTTATGTAGGAGTAGGAAAAGCCAGGCAGTGTGTGAGATGGAGCGAAGTGCAGAGGTCAGAAAGTCCTTCACTTCTTCCTCCTTATCATTTTTAATGGCACACAGCCAAACTCCCACAGATCTAGAGACAGGAAAAAACTCCCAGAGGAGACTAAGAAATGTGTGACTGTTTACTCTGAGAGTTCACATGCATGCAGACTAATGCTAAACACAAACAAAGCCACATAACTCAGCGATAATCCTTCAAAGAGAGGGCAGCATGGTCCTCTGGTGTTTTTCTGGTTCACTGGATCAGATGGTCATCAGATTATATAAAGACTGAATACAGAGGGAGCATAAAGAACATCCTGAGTGCAAAAAATATTTAACTGTGTTCACCATTTAAGGAATCTCTTTGCTCAACACATTTAAGGGAATCAAACCTTTAACATCAACCTTGTATAAAACACAGAAGCTTGCACATTTTGCTGAGGTTTACATAAAACAGAAACATTTTTCTTTCTCCTGTGACTCTGAATTTGTCTCCCCTGCAGCGTCTCATCTGCCGGCATCATGTTGTTTGAACTGGCCTATTTCCTGGATGCTCTTCTGTTCATGTGTTTGCCGTGAGTAAACAACACTCATCACAGTAGCTGCAGCATGAACACAGAGTAAATGAGCACATTTAGCAGCTCTGATATTGAGAAAATATCAGAAGAAGCTCCATGATGGATCACAAAATCAGGATTAAAATACGAGGAGAGTCTAAGATGCAGAGAAATGGTTAATAAGTATTTCATAAAATTGAAATAAATGAAAAGACAGGACTTTTTTGGCTCTTTGGTAACATATTTCTTCATTTATCTCTAGTTGTCCTCCAGACTGGCAGATCTTTGTCCTGTGGGGGAAGATGGCTCATATTGATGGTTTCCATAAGTTCCTCTATTACTCCATAATGTCAGTGGTCTGCTTCCTGCACCCTGTGCTGGTGTGGCATGCGGTTATTCCAGGTAACATACTGTTTTACCACCTGATAAAATACTTAATATCATCTCTGTTTAGCCTCAACCGATAAATTAATACAAATAAGAAATACTCTATGATGGACAATATTAGGTAATATAATCATTCCAGCAAGCACATTAATCTATCGCATATGGTCTATTCAACAAGCTATGTTGAATACACATTTCTTTAGCCCCATTCCAGTTCATAATCATTAAAGCTGTTAATGTAGATATTAGCACGATCTCTCTGTCCATGGTTGATACAACTATAGTAACTATTTTTCGCACCACATAGTCATGAGGTCCCTCTTGAAAATGGGATGTTACATCACAAGAGGTCTACCTTTAATACATTTATACTTAACAGAGACAAATATGGTTGGGATGCACTTGTGGACTGGGCACCCATGAGTTCGTCACTACCATAAATTCTTATTTTCAGTAAGAATATCATTGATTATACTCCTAGAAAATGATCACCACAACCATTCAGACATGAGGACCCTCCTGAAAATGAGATGTAGCATCTCAAGAGGCTAACCTCTAATAAATCAGAGGACAGGTCTATGATGGGTCCATGGATCTGTCACTAACTTTAGTTCTTACTTTAGTCCACTTGTCTCCTCTTACCTCCCTTCCTTTGCCCTCACACCCATCACAGCATCGTGTGGATTTGCTGTTCATCATGAGACTGGGATCCACATTCAAGATTTCCTGCTGCTTAACAGAAGTTTTTTTTCTTGCCGCCATGATGGAGGGATTCATGATTGGCTATATGGATTCATGTTGGGTGTTGGATGTATATATTTGTATATGTGTATTTTATACATGTATATATGTATCTATGCATACATGTGTATCCATAAACTGAAGAGTTTTATGCTCTATTGCACAGTGTCTTGAGATAACACTTGTTATGAATTGGCACTTTACAAATAAAGATTGATTGATTGATTGATTGAACAGAGAAAGAAACAAATTACAGCTCTGTAAATCTCATGCACACTCTATTTTAGCTGTAGTTATTGTATAAATGAGCTCAATGTTGTTCCTTAAGCCAGTGATATCAGAAGGTAAATGACAACGCACGATCTACTTAGCAGGTCCAATCCAGATCAAATCTTAGCGCAGGGACTATTAAGCATGTCCAGAATGCCTTGATTAATGTATTCTGATTGTTCAGCAAGACTGAAATTCAGTCTCCTAACACATTTTGACATGTAGGCCTAACCTTGGAAAGTCAGTAAGGAGCGATCACCATCAGAGCTACATTTTACTGATTTTTTTTGTCTTGTTTATATCAGACTCACTTATGGAAAGACGTTTGGGCATAAAATTGATGTTGTGATATCAACCGTAGTTTAGCTCTACTAGAACTCAAATTTGAAGTAGATGTACTCAATTTTGGTTCTCTTGCGAGCAAAAAGTGTCACTAGTACTATTAGTAAGCCTTTTATGTGAATAAGCGGGCAAGAAAAAGCAAACTCAGGCTTCCTATTGGCTTTTGAAACTATTACAACCAATCAGGGCTCTGGATTTGGTTCTAATACCTCCAACTTCATGTGCATCAGGTCTACTAGTACTATTAGTGAATCTTTTGGCTTTACTAGTACTAGCAGTGGACTAGAAACAGTCCACCTGGCAAAAAAGTCACCACCTGGATTTAACCAAGCATACAGTAAGAGCCTCCTATTAGATAATTACTGTATGGGTGATTATCTTTCAGCTGGCAACAAGTGATTTAACCCCAGCTGAGGCAATGAGTAGCTTTTCATTCATTTCGAAAGACACATCCTGTGGTTGTGGAAAAGATGTTAGTCTGTTAAGAAGGTCAATGCACTAGCATGTGTCAAGCAGAGAAAACATCTCAGGGGATTACAGGAACTACTTAAATTAGGTTGAGAACTGTCCAACACATCATTAGGAACTGGAAGGACAGAGAGAAGCCATTATTTTCAAGGAAGAAATGCGGTCCAAAAAAAGGTCCTGAATGATAGTGATTGTTGATCACTTAAACATTTGGCCAAATCAAAATTGAAAAAAAAAAAGGTAGTAGAACTCAGGGGTGTGTTTAATAGTGAAAGTAAGAACATTTCCACACACACAGAGTGCAGGGAACTCAAGGGATTGGGGCTGAACGGCTATGTAGCCTAAAGAAAACCACTAATCAGTAAGGCTAACTGGAAAAAGGCTTCAGTTTGCTGGGGAGCATGGAGATTGGACTGTAGAGGACGTGAAAAAGGTCATGTGGTCTGATGAGTCCAGACTGATTCTGTTGCAGAACGATGAGAGCATCAGGGTAAGAAGAGAGGCAGGTGAAGTGATGCACCCGTCATGCCTAGTGCCTACTGTACAAGCCTGTGGGGGCAGTGCTGTGATCTGGGACACATCTGGGTCACAGTGAATGTGTGCTGTAATCAAAGCTAAAGGTGGTCCAACAAAATATTAGAGTATGTGGCCTGTTTTTAGGTGGCTACTTTTCCTTTGGCCAAACAGTGTATTTTAAAGCTATGGTCTACGATTTGGAAGCTTTGTACATCATAATAACACCGTTTACAAGGCTGTTATGGTCCTATGGTCCTATCTACACAGTATAAAAACCAAAAAGAACGAAAAAAATCCATTCAGTATATCCGCTGCAAAGCTGCATACTAGCTGACCAATCAAGCCTTGAAGCCTGTAAGGTTCAATTGGTCCGTGAGTTGGTCCATGAGTCCATCCAATCCCCTGTCTCCCTCACTACGCAGCGTCATGCCCATGGTCCCGCCTCCTCCCCTCTACCTCCGGTGAGCAGCTAGCAGCGTTAGCTACTGAACTATCATGGAGCTGGAAAAGCCTAGCACCGAAACCGGGAAGCTGCTTCCCTCTCCCGCGGGGCCCAACGGAGCTCTGCCCGCGGGTTGAGGCCTGTTAGCGGGCTAACGGCTAACAAATGGCCTCAGCCGGCCGTCAGACCTTCAGCATCGGCCGTTTTACCCCTGGTTGATCAGGTAATGGCTTTGTTTACTACAGTGGGAGATGTCTGCTGAATAACTCTGGTTAGTCTGTGCCTGTCCTGGCTAATGACTTGTAGCGGAGCGGGTTAGCCTGTTAGCCGCTACACGTTAGCATTGTAAGCTGAGCTGGGAAGGACAGGCCGGGAAAGATAAATCCTCCCCCACAATCGGCTCCGCTCTGGCGGCGCCAGACCCGCATTGCCGCCGGTCCAGTTGAAATGGCTACCGCTGTGTGTTACAAGGGGGATGTCTGTCGTGTTTGATACTTTCAGTTGAGCTGAGCTGTTTTTGATTGAGTTTGCTGCTGATATATTATGCTAGTCGCTCGTAGCTCAGTCCGAGGGGGCTTGTTGTTAAGAGGCGAGGCGACACGAGCTGGGGGCGGGATCTTGGAACACGGAGGGGAGAGGTGAGGGAAGGGGGGGCAGGCTGCGGTTTCAAATCGTAGACCACAGCTTTAAGTTTGCTAGTAGTACTGATAAACAGAAATTCTGTTTTACTAGTGAAGGTTTTTGGCTCAATAGTGTACCAGTAGACTTTACTAGTAAAGCAAAATCACCCACTAGTAGAACATTTTGTGTTACTACTACTAGCTGTAGACTTGAAGATGTTACTTGTAAAAACTTAAAGGATGACACGTGCTGTACAAGATAAGTCTTTGTACCTTATCTTACTTTTTGTTTGCAGGAGCGATGCTTCTCGTCACGGCATCATTCAACTTCATACTGAGCAAGAAACCAAAGAACAAGAGTCCTAAAAGACCACAAGAGAGCCACAGCGACCAACGCCTGTCCACTGTGTGTGTGACGGAGGCAGCAGCATCATCAAACGGTACTTCTGTGTCATTTCTTCACATGATGACTGGGAGGAGAGGAGCAGGACTGAGTCTCACCACCAGGGACCACCTTAGCTCAGGGGAGAGAGGGGAGAGCGAGCAGGCCATGCTGGAGCTGCAGACGACAACGAGAGCCAAAGACTCAGAGGGAGAGAGGCGGAGGTGGAGAGAGAGGGGCCTGACGTGCTTCAGAGGGAGCAGAGGGAGGGAGGAGCCTGTGGAGAGAGAGATGGAGGAGATGGACGGATACTGTGAGGCGGAGACAGAGACCACCTCAGACACCGCCCCCATGATCACAGACTGAACGTTTCTGTGTCCGACTAAACACAAAGGAGAAACAGTTGAATGTATTTATGAAACTCAGTGGTGCTGCACTGAGGTGGACTCAAACCTCAGACCACCTTATAGAAATATCTGCCCCGCAAAGTGAGATTAATGAGGGTCCAATTAAAGGGGTCTGTTTCATTTGAGATTGCAAAATCAAATCAAGAAGTTTATCAGATATTTGATTTAATTTATACTGATATAAATGTTTTCACTCAAAATATATGTATTTGTACAAATCAACAATTAAAACTCAAGCATTTTGGTTGATTGAAGAATATGCATTTCAGTTGTATTGTATATCTTTAAAAACACGACAAATATTAACAGATATTTACCAGTAAGATCACTTCAGTTCAGTCTTTATTTGTACAGCACCAGTTTATAGCAACTGTTATCTCAAGTCATTTTACATTTGAGCAGGATGGAGCCATACTCTTCATTTTATACACACATGCATGTATGCAAATATATATTATGAATATATTTGCTTATACACATACATGCATCCATGCAGACACAAAGAGACTAAAATAACATTTGTCTCTGCTGCATATAGACTCAATCAAGCAGTCTTTATTTGAGTAACACCTAGGGCTGAACAATTTGAGAAAATAATCTAATTGCGATATTTTTCCTCAATATTGCAATTTACTCTGCGATTGTTTTAATGTTCCTCATCTTATGTATTCTTAAACAAACATGAGCAGTAGATCGTTTTATAGAATAACCAATATGACATTAAATCAATCCAAGGATAAAAGATTTCAGAAAAGTGGAGGAGTGAAGAACAGAAGCAAAATAGGTATGAAATTGTAAAAACTGGGTAAAAAATGGTACAAAAACGGAAAAAAGTTGATAGGTGCAAAATAGGTATGAAATTGCAAAAAAAAAAAAAAAGGGAAAAAAAATTCAGAAGTGACTAAGGAAAATTGATTTTAGCAGCAAAATTGGGATTAAATTTCAAAAACATGTAAAAATTCCAAACATGGTCTGACAGTGGCCAAAAAACAAAAGATGAATGTGAGCAAGATCGGCATAAAGTTGTAAAAACTGGGTTAAAAAAGGTTAAAAAAATGAAATTGCAAGAAACTACATCACAATGCCAAAACGTTCAACACATTTTGGGTTAAAAATTTTGCACTGTCTGCGATTTGAAAATTGCAACAAGCCATATTGTGATTTAATCTAATTTGCAATTAATTGTTCAGCCCTAGTAACACCATCTTTTGATATGAATTTGTTAAAGGTAAGCCCCTTGACATGTGACATCTCATTTTCAAGAGGGACCTCATGTCTATATGGTTGTAAAGATAGTTCCTATGGATGAATAACACAATAATGGATAAATCAGCCTAATATTTACATTAACATCATCAATGAATATGATCTTGAGAGGAATTATACTAGGAGCATCTAGCTGAACTTCCATTATAATGGATTTAACTGGCCTAAAAGTATGAATTTATGTTAACTGATGCAGGATAGAGCGCATAAAGTCGAGCGGATCCACTGCAGAGGGTTATCCATGATTGATAGTCAAGGTCATACTGATATATTTCTGCTGTTTGCAGGAACAACCATGTATTTAATTTGTTGACCTCGTAAGTTAACCCTTTCATGGATGGTGGTTACTACAGTATAAACATTTGGAATGAATAAATAAACCCTTTAGGGTGCAGTACCATGTACAACTACTTGGTGGAAAATTCCCAAACCTGTGTCTCAAATTTCATAAAAATATCCTATTTGCATTTTTTTGCATATCGAGATATTGCATCATAAATCCAAAACAGCCAACAAAGGACAAATTTGGTATGCTTTCTACATTCAGATTTCACATAATTTTGTATTTTTTCTTTTAAGTTTTGGTTTAAGTCAAAAGTAAATAGTTTGAATACTGAAAACAGATGTATACTCTAGATTTTGGGGTTTTTTTTGTAAATAACTCTTAATAAATGTTTTTCGAAGACGTGTTCGTGGATCCTCATCAAGTTCAACTAAACTACTACTGTGATGGACAGATGTATAACTCCCACAACAAAAACATAAAAATTTACCATGACTTTTAACTTGTTGAAAGTAAAGATTAAAATAAAAAAAATCAAAGTCTTGGAGATTTAATAACTCATGCATGAAAGGGTTAATATCAGGGACTGTAATGATAATGGAATGGGGCCAAAGGAAACGCCTAATGATTGTGATAATCATAGTTATTGAAGCTTTTTAAGTCTGCAGCAGCAGGCGGTCTACACCAAAGATCCCAGGCGACCACAAGACAAACTCGCAGGTTCCTTTTTTTATAATAATACTGAACTTTGTCCAAGAACGGCTAATTCAAGAAGAAGAACTGTAGGCGAAAATAGTGCCAGTTTTTTCTAACATTAAGTCATTTTAAGTCACCAAGTGGAGTTGTGTTCTTCTTGTCTTGCTTAGATCTATAATTAACAGTAGTTAGTTTTGAGACTATCACTCTCACAGCTGAAGTTTACCATCCTCTTGATAGGTTGGTTTACTCTGTGGTAATTGGTCAGCTCGGAACAATGTTGTCGACGTCTCTGAATTCAATGTTCTGTCTTTGTTCTGAACTGCTTCCCAGGGCCAGTGGGCTGAAACTGCAGACGAAATACTAGTAAGACATCGCACTGGTAGGTCTATTCAGGGGAGAGAGATGTTTTGAGATGTTTAATGCTACAGCTGTAAAATGGGGAGAGGGAAAAGATGCAGGTGACTTTTTGTCTAGTGCATAGAAGTACTCCTACATGCTGAGATGGCATGTTAAACTCACTGAGGGGTATTTAAACTTTACAAATTGGACTCTCGGAAGGGATTTGTTACCTCCTCAAAGGAGGTTATGTTTCTGCCAGTGGATGTTTGTTTTTTTGTTTGTCAGCAAGATTACGCAAAAACTACTGGACAGATTTTTTTTTAATCCTCAGGAGATGTTGGTAATACTCCAACTTAGAAATGGTTTTGCTCAACTGTCTCAACTGAGTGCTTGTTGTGGGTTTTCCGGGTAATGAATCATATTATGATGATATCTTTATCATGGAACTACTGTTTATGGATGTAACAGCAATATGTGAGCTACCTTGGCTAGGGATTGGAGTTAATAAGATTTTATCAATACTAGTGCTTTTAACAATCCTGCTAATAGATCCAATTCTTTAACGATTCCCTTATTGATTCCTGCAGATTTCCCATGTGGGCAAATGTTGGCCTGTAGATTTTTAGTGTCAACAATGTCAAACACATGTCACAGCATAGATAGCTGCTTCTGCAAGTTGCTGTTGTTTTCGCTCACTTGAGGTTGTGCAGTAGAAATCTTTTGTGAAAAAAATCAAGCCACAATTGTGACGCTTCTGAGCCCTGTCAGTGGAAGGAATTGATAAGGGGATTGATTAGCAAAAAAACTCATGATATCTATCTATGTTCTAGTTGTGTTTGCTAACCTGCAAATTGTTCTCCATTTCAGAATGCTTGAACACACTTTTATGAAACATACAAAGCTCAGTATTCAGACTTTTTTCCAGCAAAATAACTGTCTCTCTCCTATGATTTAGAAAAAGAAACAAGAGAATCAACAGATTTTTCTTCTTAAATTTCTGACCGGTTCAAACATTATTTTACTCTAAGAAGATGGGATAAAAAATCAGAGAAAACAAAGCTCTTGAATCTGCTGGTGCATATTGAGTTTCCCCATCAGTGAGATTGCGTTCCTCTTTGTGATGCAGCATTGATCGACAAGCAGACATTAATGCAGAACAATCCAATCCAGTTACGACTGCATGCATTATTCATGAGGTGATAAATTAGATCAACTGTTTCACTTGTTCAGCGTCGGAGAAAATGAAGTGAGGCTGAGGAGAAGCAGACGTTTCGGGCTTTTTGCAGGTGCTTGTGTTAGCAGACGCACTCAAGTCTGCTCTTTGTGTGTTTGTCTGTGAGAGCGGTGACCATGGAAACTAAGCTCTGGGAGGAGTGTTCATGTATTATGGTGATTAGAAAGAGAGCCGTCCACCCTTTTTAGACTCCAAAAAACACACCAATGGGTAAATCATGCTTGAATAATCATTTTAAATTATGCTAGTATGCCTTGATGATGCTAATAAGTGCATGAATACCACACAAGCTTTACAGATCACCCTTTAATTAGCATAAATGTGATAGAAAAGTGAGCACTGATAGCGTTTGTTTTTCCTTTTGTTTCATCACGTGACCAAAATTTCACTTCTCCATGCAGACGCTCCTCTTTTGTTCATGTTGTGAATCAATACTGTTTTTGTTCGGTCATGTTCACACTGTTCTCACACTGTTTTCCTCTTTCTTTGTTCAGTGAGCTGCAGATATGTGACTGTATGTGGCCTGAAGAGGTAATCTCTGAGCAGCATCAAAGCTAAAGAGGGAATCAATAGATGAAGAGAGCCTCATTCATCAGATAGAGCACCTCGGTGAGAGCCGAGGTCAAACAGCACACACACACACACTCATATGACCAGCCTGGAGGTTGGAGAAAAGGGGTTTTCTCCACTGATGACACACTTTAGATCCCCAGCAGCTCTGCAGGACCTTATATTCTCTGTAAACAAACATGTGAGTCCTCTGAAGATGTGATGCCTCAAACCTCAAACCAGTGAGCAGGCCATACCAGGGCCTGAAGGACAATGTTCCAGGCTGCCAGTGCAATCTGGACATTTGGTGAGCATGATATCTCAAGAGTTCGTTGATGGATTTCCTTTAGACTTAGCACAAATGTCCACTCTGACTCGGGGATGATCTGATTAGATCCAGGAGGTTATTGGACTAATGCAAATGTTGTTTTGTCTTTTGTTCACTCTTTCTTTTTAGAGTATTATCACAAAACACTGAAGAATCTGCATACAGCTTTTTTCAAAGTTTTCACTATGACTTGAGACAGCCAAAGCCAAGGCATTATCCTTTCTGACTGACATCTTCTACGGGTTTTTTTAAACAGCATTGATTATGAACATAGCAGAGCATTCAAAGAAATGAACACATGGACCTGAATCAAGGCCAAATACGACCTCTTTAAGCTTTACCATCCTCTGTGATGAGACTGATCATGGTGAATGTTTAACCTCTTATCTCCTTATTTATATTCTTAGTGCCCATAGTCATCACCTCTCTATTTATGAGTGGGTTCTGTACATTTTCAATCAACTGAAAGAGCAATAAGGGCAGCACGGTGATGCAGCTGTTGCTGGTAGTGCCTGTAATAATTTCCAATCTGGATATTATGCTACATTTTTTATTAAAAATAGATAAATGAACTTCTCTAAAAGCATTAATTTGAAGTTAGCTTTGTGCCTGACAGCGGTGATTTGATCCATCTCCGGAGGTAAAATCAGAAGGTAAATATTTGTAAGGCAGATTCATATGGACTTAGCGGGATAGTAGCGCCATTCTGCCCGCCACCAAAGTCATATCCTACTTAAAATTGACATTAATATCGCAACTACGCAGAATTAATGTGAATGTCTTCAGGATGAAATGAAAATGGCACTTCTATGCTGCACTTCTGTGTCAATGCACAGAGAAAAAAGTCTGTGACAACAACATTAGCATATTTAGCAATAGCATTAATGTCTTTACCTTTACAGTCAAATCAAATACAAGAAAATGTACTGTATTTAAAGGATAAGTTCGGTTTCTACAGCTTTCACATTGTTTATAGAATGAAGTAGAACAATATACTCACCCAGAAGGCTTTCCTGATCCAAACAGTGCTTCGGGAGATATTTAGATCCAAAATCGAGCGGCAGGCGCGGAGCAAGCACTCTTCTTCTTTAGTTCAGAAGTCAGTACAGTCAAACAACATGTCTGGGAGGCACAGACTGTCGTGGAGGAGTAGCGTGAGCGGACCATGATGGAATATTGGTGAAACTAATGAGTTTTTGGACGATTAATGCAGTTTTAGGAGCGGCGCTGTATGCCCTATGTGCTACCATTATACGGATGTCTGCCGCTCGATTTTGGATCTAAAAATCTCGCGAAGCACTGTTTGGATCAGGAAAGCCTTCTGGGTGAGTATATTGTTCTACTTCATTCTATAAACAATGTGAAAGCTGCAGAAACCAAACTTATCCTTTAAGTTGGTATATGGATGTTATACATCTGACAGAAAATGAATGAAGGAATGCTTTATTCCGATCATATAAAAACCAAACATGGGTAGTCACCATAAACAAACACATGCATATACCAAAAACAAAAGAAAACGATCAAGGTATACGGCTGACGACATCCTGCATGTGCAGCAAATGCTCAAAAAGGAGCAGGATGAAGTCTAAACTTATTTAATCCTAAGCCTTTATTGCCACATATTATCATGATGTTTTTACTTTTTACATGTTCATAATAATTAAAACATTCAACAACCTATTTAAGAGCCAAACTTCCTTATAATATCATGACTATAAAATGTTATATACACACATAAAAAAACTGAATATTTCACCTATATATAAAACTTAATTTCTATACATATATACACCCCTACTCAAAGACAGAAAAGGATATTTCATAAACAAGATGATATATGTATAGCAAGCAGGCACCGTGACATCAATTTGATGTTGAAGATTAGTCAAGATTTTGACTAACATGATAAAAAGCCTACAACCTTTGACCTCCTTATGGTTGTAAAATGGTCAATGTGATCAATCTCACATCCAATTACTGCATCATTTATTGTTAATCAATATATTTGACATCAGAACAACATTGCTGCACAGAACTTGACATCAAATTGATGTTGATTTGATGTCTATCAAAGGATTGATGTCGTGTTGATTTATGTTTTTGCGCAAATTTACATCAGATGCCCTCTGCATATTTTCTTAGACTCTGCCACAAAAATGTCATAAATAAACAACTTACAATTCAAATATATAATTCCAGAAAAGCACTCGGAGAGCGCAGACCTCCGCCAGCAACACAGTCCTCTCCCATATTGTGATTTTTACCATAAATATTAGTCCTACCTTTATTTCATGTAAATATTTAGATTCCTTGACCATGAAAACATACCATTAGCAATTGGTTTCATAATGATATCTATTTTAGTACAGTAGTTATTCACGAAAATTGCATTTTTCGTCATGGCATCATGACAGTGATCCGGATCAACACCAAAATTGAATCACTTCTTCCTTTTCCCATGCTGAACATTTCCTGACAATCTCATCCAAATCCATCCATAACTTTTTGAGTTATTTTGTTCACAGACAGACAAACTCTCCCGAAAACATAACCTCCTTGGCGGAGGTAATAAACATGTCTGTAAACTGTTTTCTGGACCATAAATGTATATTGCACTGTCAGATGGTAGCCATTAGCTTCTATCTATTGACATATTTTCCAACAACAAAATTTGGTCAAGCATAATAGAAAATAAAGGCCTCAGTGGTATATAATCAGCAGAGTGGAGTGTAGTTCTTGACTTGGGGAGCTGAACTCTGATAGGTTTTGGTACCAGGGGCTTATTCCCCTAATTTTCCTTTATTCTTTCGAAAGAGCCTTTTCATTGTGGGGTAATTATTGCACAGCTGTACACAAACGCAGCTTAAAGGTATAAGGTTTCTACCAGCCCCACAACCTCAGAAAAGACCCTCCAGCCCTTCTCCTGTTTGACCCATCACTGTGGTCTCTCTGTCCAACACTGTGCACCCCATAGAGGCATTAACCCCCCGCAGGTGGTGGTTTTAGTGCTCAGCAGAACAGGGTGTCTTTGTCCAGAATTTGTTGCTCAATGGCCCATAATCTTGCGCGTATTATTCTCTTCACAATGATCTGTGGTGGATTAGCAGCACGGTGAACGGTTACTAACAAAAGAGAGGAAAAGAGCGTCAGTTTTTCCAGGCCACTTCCATAAACGTCCACATCCTCCAGAATGAGCTGTTCTCTGAGGAGGAAGTTATTCAGCTGCTGGAACAACCCGCTTCCTCTTTGTGTGGATTGAATATCATAAATCATTTTCATACAGACAGACGGACAGAGAGAGACAGAGAGAGAGAGAGAGACTTCCCTCTTTGTTTTCCACCTTACAATCGTTTCCTAGAGGGCAGGTCCAGGCTCAAAAACAGGATGGGGAAATAAATCTATCAGGTCAGATGGACTTCTTCCTTCACTGCTGCTGGAAAAACACAGGATAGGTGATTTAGAGCAGGTTGTGCTTCAGAGATAAGCCTTTATTACTACATTACATGTTAAGATTGACACTGAATGTGAAAAAATATATATCAATTGTTTCTAATGCTTGTGTGATCTTTGCTTCACTTATTTTTCTTTTTTAATACCTTTAAAATCTAAAAACAGTCCAGTACATCTAATCTCTCACCTGGTGATTATATTCCACCATGAGATGTTCAAGAGCAGGAAGGGAAAACTACAAACATGTAATCATTTAGGCCTTGAGTCAAAGTCTGAAGAAAACCCCTGAAAGTGTTTGTGAGGTATCACGTTCTCAAGCAAGGGAGAAACATGATATCCAAGGACTGAAATGTTGACCCACAAAATCGAGCATGTTCACCCTCAGGCTCTGTTTACTGTTTTTGCTTTTCGTATGTTGTGTTCTGAGTTGAGCATGTTCAGTCAATCCGCAGCAGACTTTTCCTCTTAAGCATTCTGTTGTTGGTACAAGTCAGCTAAGTAGAGGAGAATCTGCTGTATTTAACAAACTCCAATACTTATCAAGTTGGTTAGTTGTGTAAAACATTAATAAAAACAGAATACAATAATTCACAAATCCTTTTCACTACTGAATTCACCAGAGACGAGATTTTTAGATTACTTTTTGGGCATTGTTGTGCCTTTATTGACAGGAGAGAGAGAGACAGTGGATAGACTTGTCACACGGAGTAATAAAGATGAGGAAGACACTCCAAACAGGCTCAGACCGGCAGAAGCATGTTTATGGGTCGTGTCTTGCTGCTTATCACAGCCAAACAGCCCCCCAGAGTTGAAATGTTTAATGCTCAAACTGAAAAACTTTATTGTAGTTTCTCTTTTTAAAATGTATGCATGCAACTCATTACAAAGAAGGCCTTGAAAGACTAGGAAATTTGAGTAATGCTCAAAGAACACCTGTTAGCTTGAAAAAACAACATTGGATGCCCATGACCTTCAATCCCTCAGGCATCACTGTATTAAAAAAAACGTCCTGTAAAGGATTTTATCATGTGAGCTCAGGAACACTGCAAAAAAAAAAACATTGCCAGTAAACACGGTTCGTCACTAAATCTACAAGTGCAAAACTTTGCCATGTAAAGCAAAAGCCAAATATCAACAACAACCTGTCATGCTGCTTTCTTCTCATCTGACATGGACTGATGTTGAAAAGTGCTGTGGTCTAATAAATCCATATTTACCTCAGCCAAGGAGGTTATGTTTTCGGGAGAGTTTGTCTGTCTGTCTGTCTGTGAACAAAATAACTAAAAAAGTTATGGATGGATTTTGATGAAATTTTCAGGAAATGTTCAGCATGGGAAAGGAAGAACTGATTCGATTTTGGTGTTGATCCGGATCAGCGTCTGGCCGCCATGGTGAAAAATGTGATTTCTGTGAATAACTATTGAACTAAAATAGATATCATTATGAATCCAGTTGCTAATGGTATGTTTTCATGGTCAAGGAATCTAAATATCTACATGAAATAAAGGTAGGAGTAATATTTATGGTGAAAATCACAATATGGGTGAGGACTGTGGAGCTGGCGGAGGTCTGTGCTCTCCGAGTGCTTCTCTAGTTCTAACTGCTTTTGGAAATCATGGTGTCCTCCTGGCTAAAGAAAAAAAAGGACCATGCAGACTGTTAAAAATCTTCACAAATCTTCTTATCAATCTGATTCTTTAATGATTCCCTTATTCATTTCTGTAGCAAAGTTGGCCTGTAGGTTTGCAGTGCCAAACACGACACTTCTTAAACAGTGGTTTGGCGCAAATATAAATGCTTTTGCCAATTTGCTTGTGTTTCCACTTCCTGAAAGTTGTGCAGTCAATATCTTTTTGCCGAAAATTAAGCCACAATTTTGAACACCTCTGACCCTTATCAGTAGAGGTAACTGATAAAGTAATTGGCAAGCAAAAATATTAATGATATCGACCCGTTAAGGGAGTTGTTAATAGTTCTCAACTGGACTTGGTTTTCAAATCACATTCCTAGCTAACCCCGTAAGTTCAATCTGTCATGGTATTGTGGTGTGATAGTGCCCATGGCATGGGTGACTTGCACATCTGGGAAGGTAGAATTAATGCTAGAAGGTTCATACAGGTTTTGGGGCAACACATGCTGCCATCCCTGCTTATTTCAGCAAGACAAAGCCAAAACACATTCTGCTTGTGATACAGCAGCACGGCTTCTTCATAAGAGAGTGAAGATACTAGACTGGCTTACCTGCAGTCCAGATCTGTCTCCTATCAAATATGTGTGGCACATTATGAAGCGCAAAATATGAAATAGAGACCCCAGACTGTTGAGCATCTTAAGTCCTGCATAAAGCAAGAATGGGGAAAAAAATCCATAAATCAGCTCCTGAGTTCCCAACGGTTAGCCAGTGCACTTAGTGGTAAACAACATGCCTCCGTCCCAACTTTTTTGAAGTGGAAATCAGACATTAATTCATAATGAGAGATCATTTTAAATCAGACAAGTTACAGTTGTAGGCAAAAATGTCCTTTACCCAGGCAGAACTCCCAGGAGAGCCTCATTCATGCTGACCTTCCATCTTAAACTGTGAGCATGAATTAAACCTAAGTTTGGATTTTTTTTTTTTTTTTTTTTTTTTTTTGCTTCCTCGGTCTCATTTTCTTTTCTTTGTTTATGGAAGAGCGAGATTATAACCATCACAGAGTCTGATGATCCTGAGGAGGAGCAGCGCTCAGACACCTTCATTAGGAGGAGAGAGAAGCAGGGATAACTCACTCTGTGGCCCCGCCCACACTCTGCGCTGATTGGCTGAGACGTATCAGCGCTGCGTCTTACTGGATCCACCTCCTGTCACTTTGTTCCTGCAATTGTGAATACCACACAGCCGGAGAGGCATGAAGGCTGAGAGATAAACGGGATAGATCGCTGTTGGATACACGGAAGAGGAGGGAGGACGCGCTCTGATATGGTAAGAGCCAGACTACCTCATATTTAATGTTTTTATGCTTGTAATGAAGAAGCAATTAAGTGTATCCAATCATGTGGTTGATGAGTTAAATCAGGACAATGCAGTGCTGATTGAAAATATCCTGAAGTTGGTCTAACGGTGTTTTGAAATGAGGAAAAATAAAGCGATATAAACTTTCTCATCCTCCTACTTTCCCCGCTGTAGTCCTTCAAACTACTCGTTTAGTGCAATAAGCTGCTCCAATAACAGACAAATTACCCCCACATGATCTGCAGGTGATCACTTCGCTCCTGAAGTGCTCTTCTTTTATTCCTGCTGAATGTTTTGCGCTATATCCGGCCTCTTGTGCGTCATTTGGAGCTGTCCTGCGCATTTTTACGCATGGGAATGGGCTCCTCTTTGGGCGCAGCTGCCAGGAAAGGTGTGATAATTGGATACGAATCTCGCGATGATCAAACCAATTAGCAGACCTGCAGTGAAGCTTTCTTTGTCCGCAGAGGGAGGCTTACTCTCACAGCACGTTTAAATCTCAAGAAAGGAGAAAGGAAGGGTGGAGAGAGATAGATTATGTTAATGAAGTCTGAGAGACCCCACAATGGAGTGACCCCTATCTTCAGAAGCCTTTAGTCCATCTCCTGTGCAGCCATGTGCAAGGCTGAATAATTTATCATAATGGTGACAGACTGGGAATCTTTAAGTCATGGAATATTTATGCAGCCATTATGATGTATGAATATGCATTAGAGATGGACTGACCATCCTATTATGGAGCCACATTGTTGCAGCTCTGCCTGGATGAAGGTGGAGGTGGACATATTTAAGACAGGAAGGTGCATAACATGTTATCTTATCAACCAGCATCACAGTAAATGAATGAAAAAAAGTCCAAACCTTATGTGTGTGCATATAAGAGAAAACATAAAAAAACAGTCACATATGAAAATAAATCAAATGAATCTGGGAAACTTCTAAGTCTTCCTGATTTGTGTCCAGTTTCAGATCCTTTCTCAGTCAGACTCTGCCGTAGTCTGTGCCCGGCAGTCTGTGGGTCTGTTTCCTGGTTTTTGTGGTGACCATCTTTGCATATGCAAGCATTTTTTTCTTCTTTGCGTGAGATCTGTTTCAGCAGCAGGAAATGTAAAACAATCACTCCTGATCGACTGCAGAGAAAACAACTATATCATGTGTTTGATTTTTGATATTCTTACATTTTCAAAGGAATCAAACGCCTGAATTTGTTGAACCAAACAAACAGCAATAGAAGCTTAAGAAAACACTCCTTTCAAAGAGCTCATATGTTGCCTTAACTCAGGTTCATACAATCATTCTGATAAGTACTAATGTTCAAAAACCTTTAGTTTTTATACAATCAACAGCCCTGATCCTCCTGTACTCTCTCTCCATCTTAGAGGCTCTGTTAGAGCTTCTGCCTCTTTAAAGAGTCTGATTGGTACAGAGAATAGGTGAACTGGTTGACCCCTCGTCTCCTCCATATCCAGAGATGGGATCAGGGATGTAGTATTGGTGGGAGGGGGGCACACGGACTCAGCAGGGGGCAGCATGAGTGCTATGCCTTTATGTGAATGGAGAGCATGCACTGTGACCTGCATCCAAAGCTGCATCACATCTTGAACTGGCCTTACTCTGATGTCCTCATGGAGTTAATGTGAATGTCTTGAGTTGAAATGATAATGTATCTTTGTTGTGGTGTTTCTTTTTGAAGGCTCTGAATAGCTTCTGCTGCTAAAATGCATGTTCCTAGGTGCTGACACATCTACAGCAGGTTACAAATAGCTTTACCAACGTGTTTCTTTTTGGCCTTGCAATAGCGTCATAATGAGGTTTGCACATAAAACCAGGTAATTTTTATTTTAAGAGGAAATGAGTTAAACAGTGTCCAAAAATACAAAATTACAACAACACAGAAATCCTGAGTTATAATGAAACTGTACTTCTGCTTTGCAGTAAAAATGAGCTCTTAAATGATTCACCAATAAAGCAAAAAATAAAATTGCAGCTAAATAATTTGAAAACTAGATTCTGGCTCTTGATGAGATTTCCAGCAGACTTTTATCTCAGCAGCTGATTTTGTGCATGTCTGTGGAGCATAATGAGCGGAATAATCTGGAATGCAATTTTTATAGATGTATTTTCTCATTTTCCTTAACAGACAAAACTCTGACATCAGTAAAAGCCTCAGACACAGCATCAGCTGACAGCTTCTCCTCCTGCAGACACTCAGAGCCTCCACACCAGATTATTGTCACTGAGAAAAATAAAAGACTTTTAGTTCTGCAGATAAGGGATATTTTTTTTTCAAATTATGAGTGTTAAGTTCACACCTGATTAACCAAAGTACCTCTGTGGTGAGAGTTAAGGTCGATGTGGTGAGGAACAAAAAAACACCAAGGGCAGATCCACAAAGTATGGATTGCTCCTGCTAATAGCACCATTATTTGCACAGAATTATTCCTGTTTTAGCACCTTATTCTCTAAAGAATTTGCTCTAATCATGTGCTAACATGCCCACAGAGTTTGGCATCTGAGCGCACTTTGCGCCTCTGAGTGCAAAATAAATGCAGAAAATACAACTAAAATGACCTAAAAGTGGTCAAGGGGGACATAGGGGTTTTTAACAGACTGTATTAAGACAAATTATTCATGTTTACATAAAAATGGTAGGATGGTCGCAGAGACGAACACAGTAGGCTGTATTACTGTCATCCTTGATGTCATCTAATAGTGCAAGGATCATGTGGCCTGGCAACTTCCATCAGTAAATGATTTCATTGTCACTTAAGTGAAAAAGTGATACTCTCCTTTCTTGTGTGCACCTGCCATGTCACCTGCCATCTCGCCTGCCACGGTGCCTTCGCCTGGCCACAATAACTGCTGCTATGATTACCGGAGAGTCCTGGCATGACCGCCCTTGTATAGACTCTTTGCAAATTTGAAATTGCAGAGATTTGATACACAGGTCTCACTGGCGTTAAATAGCACCGCTTTACTGCCTGTGGCAGTTAGCGCTTGTCTTTGTGGATTAGCTTTATTTGCACAGGGTGACCGCGGGTCCTTAAAAAGTCTTAAATATTTTTTTTCAAGTTTAAGGCCTTAAAAAGTATTAAATAGTCTTAAATTCAGATCAGACAGGTCTTAAATGTGCTCGCGAAAATTTCTGGCAAGCACGGACTGAACTAAATCTCGCCCCGTCGTTTAGATGACGTGACGCAGTGAGTCTGCTGCAGAACCGCAGAAGAAGAAGAGTGTGCTGCATTTTTGCTAGCTAACATGGCCTTCTTGACTGCAGGAAATGGGGAAATGCCACTACGAGCTGCCGCTTTGTGGAAGCGGCAGCTCGTAGTAGCATTTCCACTTGCTGACACCTCGACCTCACGAGGAGCAACAGCTACAGGTACCACACAGCAACACCGATGACCAGGGGTTAAAGCTGGCCGGAGCCCTCCAGCTTAGTCAAATAAATTAATTAACCAATTCAAGTAGCACCATGGGCGACAGAGCATTTTATCATTTAACAGCCTGCATGGCTCTCTCATAAGCGCCGAGATGCTCAGTAAATCAGAGCGCATCATAAACATAGACGGGGTGGAGGGTATGAACGGAAAATAATGCCAAAGACTATCCGTGAACTACCAACATATGCGCACGCTTGCAGGAGCCTTGACGTCAATAAAAACGTTGACTCTACAAGCGCGAGAGCACAAAGAGCTCCTCACAGTGCCGGTGAGCGTAAAGACGCACAGCGCACAGGGCAGCGGTCCTGAATCACTGTGTGTCTCTGTACCGTAAAACTCAACTTTCCTGAGCAGTCCAGCTCTGTTTTCACCTTATCCAAATGATAAACTAAACAGGATGAGTTTATCCTGCAGTTTCCTGAGTCGCTTATTCTCCATGATATCAGAGTAATCTGAAGGATCAAGCTCCAAATGCAGTCTCTTAGTGCAGTGGCTCTCAACCTGTAGGTCGAGGCCCAGCAGTGGGTCTCAGAGCTGTTTTCAGTGGACGGTGTATAAATCAGATAAAAATGTGGCAAAATGTCTTCAGTGTTCAGAGGCCCTGAGTGGACAAATTTCCATACAGTTTATTTTACTCTGGTGTGCTGTATCAAGTAAATATTAGCCGTTCTCTCAGGATCTTGACATGTGATATCTTAGCAGATAAATTGGGGGTTGTCCTGTGATGAACATTTAATAATAACAATAATAATAATAATACATTTCATTTCAAGATGCCTTTCAAGACACCCAAGGATGCCGTACAAAACATAGATTAAAAGCATTTCAACAAAAGTTAAAAACAAGAAAATGGATAAAAGTTTAAAAGGAAAAGTGATTTAAAAGATAAGATGGATGGGGGACAGTCAGGTTGACTTGAGCTATCTAACAAACAACTTACATGTTATGATGGGAAATAGTGCGTTACGATTTATGGATGTGTGATCTCCCAGTGCTCTTATTATTATTTGTTTAAAACATTTTCTCTCCCATCTCTCTTTGCACAAAAATTTTATTTTCTCTGTTTTTTACTAAGCAAATTAAAGTGGTTAATATTTCTGAGATCTTGGTCATAATGACTTGACATGGTGAATGTTACTCAGGACAGAGCTGTAGAGATCCACCTCTTCACTGTATGTTTAATCTAAAAAGTGAAAATATCAACATTGTGAAGGGCCTGTCCTTTCAATTCCCAAACTCATTATGTGACCAGAATGTGAGCATGTATAGATACTTTATTATACAGTCATGCTGTCCTGTAACTCTGCGTCATGTTTCTCTCAAAATGCATCAGATTGATGCTTTTAAGTATGAAATATTTCAAATTTTCTTACGGGGGAGCATGCCCCCGGACCCCCCGAGAGGGGTCATAGCCTCCTCACCTTTTTTAACCCTGACCCGTTTTCATGCCAGATATTTTCTCCTTATGTGGCCTTTGTAGTTAGTTTAACTTTCTGTGTTTCCTCTGCCTTACTTGATCTCATGTGTTTCACTTACCTGTGTGTCTGCATAGGTGTGGTTTTCACTTAAGGCCGTGTCTGAGTCTCTGTTTTGGGTTGTTAGTTTGTTGTGTTTCTCTGTGTTAGTTTGCCATGTTGGATTGGTGTGTGTGCGTATTGCCTGTTAATGTGGCCTGTATTTTTCTGTTGATAATAAGGCTTATACAGCTTTTTGTAATAATTTACATCATTTTTCCTGATTCCCATACAAACGCTTGTCCTATGGTGAGGAACAGCTGAGTTGTGGAAAAAGCTTTAATATGAGCTTTTAGTTGTTATCTAGATTGTTATCTTACCTTCTTATTTGGTTTTGTTGCCACTAGCATTTTATGAGACTCTTGTTTAAAGAAAAGACAAAAGAAAGTAAACGAGCCGCCAGTATCCTCTCATCTATGGATGTCGAAATTTTAAAGAAGAAATTTTAGTGTCTGATTAAACTGTTGGTCTGAAAGAGGTCAGAAAATGTCCGAACAGTGTCCCACAAGCCCAAGGTGACGTCCGTTAACACAATCCCAATACAGTCAGTTAAGTCTCAGAGAGAGGTACAGAAACCAGAAAATAGTCACATTTAGCTGGAATTAGCGAAATTTTCCTTCATTAAAATGGTGGGTGGTGTAATCGTTATAGCTCTAACTTATTTGGACATGTGTTCTTTTTTTTTTTTATCTTTTCATGTCTTTGTTTTACAGTAGAGATACAAAAACAAACAACGTACTATATCCCCTTCTGTCTTAATTTGCATTTGTTTACTTCAGGTGAGGTAATTCACAAACTTCACCTACTGGCTCGGTTTAAATAACTGTTCTCTGTCCACATTAATAAAAACATTTGAAGGATGTTGAACAACTGATTATTTTCATTTTTCCTTATTGTACATTTTTAACAGACATCAATGCCTTTAATTGTAAAAGAATATTTGGGCCATATTTCCATCCCAAGTTTGGTCTTAAATTTTCATTAAGGTGGTATTAAAAAGTCTTAAATTTAACTTCCTCATACCTGTAGTCACCCTGTTGCATAGGAAGGGGGCAATTTTGCACTGAATTAACAAATATTCCCTAATTTACAGCAAGGACTGGCAGTGCAGTTTGTGTTCAGTCTGCATGGATTTCCCCCTCTGTTTTGTGGATTGCACGCAATTCCTTTTCTGTCATTTGCATAGGTTTTGCGGTTACAAAAGCAGTGCAATTCTTTGGAGGATCTGGCTGTAAGAAACCAAAAAGTCAGAAAGGACTTTACTGAAATGAAACCTCATCAATGAAGTCTCCTCTGACCTCGGGCTAATCTCTGCTCTGGTCCATTAAGCTTCCTGAAATCCTCCCCTCTGTCCAGGTTCATAATGCAGAACATGATGCTACAGCAGCTCACCTCGAGTGAGCCCTTATTAATGTAATTAAGGTTATATTTTAATTCTTATGAACCTAAAGGCAGCCGCTCCTCCCTGGTGAGAGATGCTACAGAAGAGAAATAAAACAACACAGAGCCGTAACACATGGAGTGAGCCATAGCTCAGGGCAGGTGAAAAACAGACAAAAACTTTGTTTATCATCTGTTCTGATGTTTCTGAGTTTATCTGAGAGCAGATCAGACAGGAGCAGACTGTTCACTGATTGATGCTGTCTTGTAAAAACAGACTGTAGTGCTGGAATGTGCATGGATGAGATGGACAGCAATATTGAATATTGGATTTTTTAATACCTTGTAATGATATGGATTTTTGGGGGGGACTGATTAAGTGATTATTGTTATAGCATCTATTTGGCTTTGTTGTCTCCGAAACACCTACAAATCTCAAAAATCAAAACGACCAACTCTGGCATGAGAGAGTGGATCTCATGCACAATCAATACATGTAAATGTCCAAGCCATAAGATAACAGTTTCCTTTGGTTTAATTAGGGTCACAAACAAATTGGCATCATCGTGCACTCTTGGCTGGTAACAAAAACATTCCCCATCCCCAGTGCCGGTCTACCCTGTCTTATCTGCACCTCTATATCTGTATCACCCAGTGCCAAAAAACCAAAACCATTGAAATAAAAGCCTAAATGTATGTCCAAATACTTTAGAAAATAAAACTGACAATAAAAAACATTTCTGTAGCTATACTTCAACAAGATAACAAGTAAATAAATAACTAAATATCCTGTGAATAGCTCTGACAGTTGTTTTATTTCTTTCTAAAATGTCTGTTGTCTCTATCCATTAAAAGTAATCTGCCCTACCATCACCGTGCTACATGCAACTGAGATACAGCATGTTGGCTTTTTATTTCTGGAGTTGTCTATTGCTGATTTTGATACTAATATACTCTTCATTCTGGTTGAATTTTTACTAGTATTGGCTGATCAAAGAGAAAGGCATTCCTGGTAAAACACTCAATCTCAGCTGTTTTGGAAGTTGTTTCAAGGAACTGTGAGGAGTTTCGAAGTAATTACAAAAAAGTCTCACTTTTAGATATATGCCCGATCGAAATGCAGACTTTAAGATGAGTTTTATAACATTAAAATAGATTATCTATAAATGCTATCCCTTAGCTTCGTTGCTGGGTCAGACAGGGATGGACTGGCCTGGATACTCAACTTCGGGAACAAGACAACTAAAACTAGAGCAAATTTATTTTATTCGGACATGTCTTCGAGCACCGGGCTGTAAGTAGCGATATATAGCCAGCTACAAAACTACCATACTAAGTTTTCCAAAAATTGTTTGTTGTCACACATCAAAAACTACCGCTACGTAACTAGAAAGGGATACATTAGCTCGTCGCTTTGCATCCTGTAAGTTGTTGAAAAAAGAAGTTGTAAAGCAATGCAGAGTTCTGAGGAAGGTCCGAGCTGCATTCATTAGCATCGCAACAAATACACGCTTTAGTTTGGGTCACGTCTTTTGCTGCATTCCAGTTGTAGTCAGAAGTAGGAATTTCCGAGTTCCGAGTAGGAAACTGCAACTGGAACGTCCCCCAAAATCGGAATTTCCTACTGGGAACTCGGTGAAACCTTGCCACCCCCGAGTTGACAATCAAAGATAGATGCCCCCAGTGTGAACAGTTATTTAGCTCCTGTAATAATCAATTTATTTGCACTTCTGACTGGGGTGTGTCGCTCTAGATCAGCTGTATACATAGTATTATTAGACTTATATTTACAAAAATGCTGCCATAGTGATAATCACATTCTTCATGTGATATTTGTGAACAACAACACAGGGTGTGCTAACAGCAGCTAACAATAGCCTGGTAGATCGGCACGTTTTTTTCCGACTTCAACTGGATGATTAAGTTCATCTTGTCTTCTTAGAACATAAGTGTTTTTACTGTTCTTTTATTAAGACAAGGTAACCATACCTTTTTTGTCTTAATACAAGAACAGTAAAAAAACACTTCAACTGGAACGCCGATAAGTCTGAGATGATGTCACTCCTAGTTCCGAGGTCACTGGAACGCAGCATTACGACAGTTGCCACGCGTGCTCATGGGTAGCAGAGTCTTTGTGTCGTTGGTAATAGATTCTCCTCATAGCACCTTTAATATCTGGGGGATTAAACAAAATTTACATACTTAAAACAGATTATTTTCCTTTTCACATTTTCTAGGATTGTTTTTTTCTGTGGGGGTCAAGAGCTTACAGGAGCCTGATGTGGCCCTGGTGCTACAAGTTGGTGATCAATGCTGTAGGTCATGTCAGATCATAAATCTGTAACACTGAGAGCTGAATGATTACCAAAACGTATGCAGAGCTGCTGCTCGACTCTGAAGTTCAGATCCATGTCTCTGCAAAGAGAGATTAAAACAGCAGATGGCAGCAGCACAGCACCAACCACAGGACTGTGGAGGAGAGTTTAGCTGCTGCAAACTAAAACTCAGAGCTCCAGGTGAACCAAGTTTTGGTTTTGCTGTGATCAGATTTTATGGCTTTTTCTCCCTTTTATTACTCATGGCGTGATTATCAAATCTGACATGGATACAACAGAATAAACCTGAAGGGCCTCTCAGTGTTCCTGGCATAATGTTATTTCCCCAATGTTGATGTTTTTTGTTATCATTTTATAAAGCTTAAAGTAAAAAAGCATGTTTTATGCAGTTGAGATTTTCATTGGCAGTGCAAAAGATGCCTTAATAGAACACCCAAATTTGCATAAACTGCATTTTCTAGTCATACAGTATGTTAGAGGTAGTCTCCTGTCTGTAACAAAGGTTCATATTTCTGTTTACTGATGCTTGAATCAATATATTAATATTTAACTTGTTTGGCTCCCATGTTCTGTCTCTGTCATCCAGATAACAAGCCTGATAGGGAAAAGTCCCTTAAAAACCCGGCCCTGCTGACTAAAAAGGTGCCTTTGTCCAACAGTTTACTTTCGCTTCCCATCTAAACACCATGTCAAACTGTGGCTGATTACAGTTTAGATAGTTAAGCAAGAATTCATGTCAGAGCCAATGGGGTTTGAGGTGAAAACAGCAGACAGGCAAGGACAAGAACCAGCTATTAACTTTCCTTTACACAGCACAGGAGATGTGCCCAGTGAAATTCTATTTTTGTTTTTTTTGTCTTTCTCCCCGATCACATGATTTACAAGAAGCCTCGGCTGGTTAGTCGGTGTCATATAACGCTCAGGTGTATCTCTCCACGCCCTGATCACCCTGACAATATGTTCAAGTGTGCAAGAATCAGGACATAAACTGAGGTTCAGATATGCAGTCTTGAAGATTGTTGAGTATTTTCACATTTGCCACTGTTTTCACAGAGAGTTCTCCATATTCACTCTGTCAAATATGCTCCGTAACAGCTCCTGACACTTTACGAGTCCCCTTTGTCACATGGATCCACTCCACCCTGATCGGTTCACTAGTCTGCTCTGTGGTAATAGGTCAGTTCAGCACATTTGCATTCATTTAACAGCTCCTGCTCTGCAAATGGTTTGTCCCTCCAAGCCAATGGGCTTAAACTGCTGACAACAGAAAGGCAAGATGTCACACTGGTAGGTCTATTTAGATCTGATGCCACAGTTATTAAAACCTAAGTTCTACCTGATTCAACCAGATTAAAAACAGTTAAACTCAGTTAAAGCCAGATTTAAACCATTAACACCTAGATAAAAACTATTTAACAGCTTCATTCAGTTAAAGAATAATTACCAGTTGACCCTAACACAGTTTAGACCAGCTTAACTCAAATAAAGCCTGTTGGTTCATGAAGGTTTGCCCAATTAAAGTCAGTTAAAAGCCAAGTTTACACCAACATGGTATAAACCTGATTAAAACCAGAAATACAGTGAACTCTATTTAATCCTGTAAACGTAACCAAAACCAGGTCAACTCAAGTGAAATCCAATAGAAACCTGTTAAAGCTGTGGTCTACGATTTGAAACCACAGCCTGCCCCCCCTTCCCTCACCTCTCCCCCCCGTGTTCCAAGATCCCGCCCCCAGCTCGTGTCGCCTCATAAAGCCCCCTCGGACAGAGCTACGAGCGACTAGCACAATATATCAGCAGCAAACTCAATCAAAAACAGCTCAGCTCAACTGAAAGTATCAAACACGACAGACATCCCCTTGTAACACACAGCAGTAGCCATTTCAATTGGACCGGCGGCAATGCGGGTCTGGCGCCGCCAGAGCGGAGCCGAGTGTGGGGGAGGATTTATCTTTCTCAGCCTGTCCTCCCCAGCTCAGCTTACAGTGCAAACGATTAGCGGCTAACAGGCTAACCCGCTCCCCTGCAAGTTATTAGCCCGTGCAGGCACAAACTAACCAGAGTTATTCAGCAGACATCTCCCACTGTAGTAAACAAAGCCATTACCTGATCAACCAGGGGCGAAACGGTCGATGCTGAAGGTCTGACGGCCGGCTGAGGCTATTCGTTAGCCGTTAGCCGTTAGCTGTTAGCCCGCTAACAGGCCTCAACCCGCGGGCAGAGCTCCGTTGGGCCCCGCGGAGAGGGAGGCGGCTTCGGTCTCGGCGCTAGGCTTTTCCGGCTCCATGATAGTTCAGTAGCTAACGCTGCTAGCTGCTCACCGGACTGAGAGGCCAGGAGACGGGACCATGACGCACTACGCATGACGCTGCGTAGTGAGAGAGACAGGGGATTGGATGGACTCACGGACCAACTCACGGACCAATTAATAGTCGCAGGTTCTTAGGTTTGATTGGTCAGCTAGTATGTAGCTTTTCAGCGGATATACTGAATGGATTATTTTCGTTCTTTTTGGTCTTTATACTGTGTAGATAGGACCATAGGACCATAACAGCCTTATAAACGGTGTTATTAATATGTACAAAGCTTCCAAATCGTAGACCATAGCTTTAAACTTGGACAAAATGGACTAAAGCTTAGTAAAATCTGTGTAAACCTTGATATAAAACCTAGTTTAAAGTAGGGCTGAACGATTTGAGAAAATAATCTAATTGCGATATTTTTCCCCAGTATTGCGATTTACTCTGCGATTGTTTTAATGTTCCCAATCTTATGTATTCTTAAACAAACATAAACAGTAGATCGTTTTATAGTATAACCAATATGACATTAAATTAATCTAAGGATAAAAGATTTGAGAAAATGTGGAGAAATGAAGAACAGAAGCAAAACAGGTATGCAATTGTAAAAACTGGGTTAAAAAAAATGGTACGAATGCAGAAAAAAAGTTAATAGGTGAAAAATAGGTATGAAATTGCAAAAATAAATGGAGAAAAAAAATTCAAAAGTGACTTAGGAAAATTGATTATAGCAGCAAAATTGGGATTAAATTTCAAAAACCATGTAAAAATTCCTAACATGGTCTGACAGTGGCCCAAAAAAAAAGATAAATGGGAGCAAGATAGGCATAAAGTTGTAAAAACTGGGTTAAAAAAGGTTAAAAGAGGCATGAAATTGCAAGAAACTACATCACAATGTTCAACACAATTTGGGTTAAAAATATTGCACTTTCTGCAATTTGAAAATTGCAACAAGCCATATTGCGATCTAATATAATTTGAAATTATTTTTTCAGCCCTACTTTAAAGCCACTTTTACCAGTTTAAGCCTAGTTAAACCCAGTAAAATTTGTTTTAACCAAGCCAGAAGTACTTTAGGTCAGTAAAGCTCTGTGGAAAACAACGAAACCCACTTTAACCCAATTAAAGTCAGTAAAAAGCCCAACCTGGTCCAAACCTGATAAAACCAGTTTAACCCAGTTAAACCATTTTAATCCTGTTAAACTCAGTTAAAACCTAGTTTAACTCAGTTGAAAACCACTTAACACATGTTAAACCTTATGAAATGCCGGCAGCAATGCAATTAATCTAATTTAAATCCAAGTTAATCTCAGTTTAACCTAGTTTTACCCAAACATAAACAGTCCACTTAATTTAAGCAAGTATAAACCAGCTCAAATTTGTTTAAATGCCAGCTACAAACAATTTCACCCATTAAAACTCAATTTAAAACAAGTGCACATGGTTAAATGTAGAAATCAAACTCTGTTAAACTCATTTACAGCACAAAGAAAACCAGTAAAGCCACTTCAAACCCAGTTAAACTCTAGTAACTCAGTTTCAGATAAAATAATTTAAACCTTGTTTATCTAAATTATAAGCACTTGAACACATTTGATGCTCAATTTAGACCAATAAACCCCAATTAAAACTAAATTAGAACAGAGTTTAAAGCAGTTAAAACTAGTTAATCCCAAGTATGAGCAGTTCAACCCAGTAAAACCCAAGAAAGTGCCCGTCAAACCCAGCTAAAGTAAATAACCCTTGTTGCCTCTCCCAACACCAGCTGTGCAGCTCTGGGATTGTATTTCTCTGTTGTCAAATGCTCCCCTTTCATTAATCTAAACAGTTACAGTTAATTGCATTAATATCCATGTAAGGGCTTTCTCTGCCTTTGTTTTTGGAGTGGTGGGTCATATTCCTGCAGTGGGCCTTGTCCTTAAGAAACTGTAGAGGGAAACACTGATCTTTCATTAATGCTGACAACTTTTATTCCTTTAGGGTCTTCATGTGGACAAAGACTTGTTAAAAAATTGGAACTTAGACTTTTATGTAAAGAAATAAAAGCCAAATTTATTGCCAAGTATTCTTAAACTGGTACTGGATTTTAAGTGCATTCACTTTTCATTAAAAACATTAACCTTCTTAAGTTGTGAGATATTTATACAGATGTTTATAATGGGACTTGTTTGCTCCTTGGCAGCCCGCTGAGTCACATCCTGTAATTTATTAACCAAAACCCCGGCTGTGGCCGAACTGCCCTCTCATATCCTGCCAACACAGTTATCACATCTCCCATCCTTCAGTCTAAAGATAATCGGGACTTTTCACAAGAAATGGCCCACACAGTCACACTGTTTTCATCATTTATTTATTAAAAAACATCTGTGTGTATATGAAAATATAAATAACATACAAAGTACATGGTGTATTTCCCACCTAAACAATACATTGACCATTAAACAGTGTTTTAAAGCAGACATATTTATGAGCAGCCTCCAGGGCTTCCCCATCTCATCAGTCATTTTTCAGAGAAAGTAACCCCCTGCTCCCCGCACAGAAGGACGTTCAGATTTACAGCCTGTTACAGAGGAGCCTGTTGTCTGAGCAATTTGACATTTACAGGAGGAAACGTGTTAGCTGGCTGTTTGTTTTATTGTCCTCTGATGGCCTGAAGGAGAAACAACAGTCAGCGTGTGCCCTCGTCTCCCCTCGCAGTAGCTTTGGATCGGGTGTCGTGTTTGTTCGACTACTGGGAGCTTGAGGTGGAGGATTTCCTGCCCTGACCTTGGCTCCTCAGTCGACTCCTCTGACGCTGACCTCCTCGTCCTCTCCTCCTCCTCCTCAGGCACAGCTTTGGATCATGACCCTGCTTCTGGGCTCTAGAAAACAGAGAAAACAAACCAAGGGTAAGGATGAGGATGATTATCTGCAGTAAAATAGAGGTAACATCCTAGGGCTGGACCATATGGCCTAAAAATAAAATCCCCAATTTTTTTTCCACAACACTAAATTTACGATTTTAGTCGATTTTTTTTCCTGCTCAAAAAAAAAAACCTCCTAGTGACACAAAAATGAAATAAATTAAATTTTTCCTTTATGTTGTCAAAGTATTTTACCAAACCAAATAGAATTTCTCTATTAAAGTTAAAGTGTGTGTCATAAAATTTTGATTAAGTAATTCAAACATGGACAGGTTTGTCTACAAAACACTAAAGGCTAAGCTATTTTCCCAAACTACTAACATTAAACTCTCTGTTCAAGACAAAATCTCATTTAAAATACTGTTACGAGCCTATAAAAGTGCTTGTGTAAAACCTTGACAGGGCCTACAATTATGAAAACTGTACAAACAGTGCAACAACTTACAAGATGACTAAGGCAAGAAAAAAATCTTGATTTGTAATTTTTAAAATCTTCAGAAAATAATTCAAATTAATCGATTTAATCGATATATTGCCCAGCCCTATTACATCCTGACTGAAACAAGTTTAAACACTTTTGATAACTTTTATTATCATGACTACAGGTATCTTAAGGTCCATTTGGCTGGTAAAATAGAGTGCCTTAGTAAATATGCCTTAAATTATTTTTTTAAAGGGCAGTTGCTGCCATAGAGTAGGCGTGAGGCCAAACTTTTTAAACTATGTCCACAAGAAGCCAGATTTTTTCAAAGCAAAAAGAGTTTTCTGTGCATTTTTGCCTTATGTCCACTTGTAAATGGCATTTTAGGTCACTGAAATGCATATTTAGGAAAAAATTTGGCCAAGGTAAAGATTTTTGTTAACTATTTGGTGTCTGTGTGGACAGGAAAGTGTTTTGGGTGGAAAACGTCACATTACTCATAGTGGTGTCACGCTAAGCAACACTCGCACTTTTTACATGTACTGCAGCAGATGTTGCTTAACTGTTTCTGACTGGACTGTTTACATATCACCACAGACTTTCCATCCCTCCCCTTCAATAATGCTGCTTTAAAAACATTTACAAACAATACAAATGCGGCAGGCGTTTGTGACCGTGTTAACTGGTGACCTTTGGCTGCTTTTGTTTGTGGTTGCTAACACTGGTTTCTTCCAAACAGTTGTGAAAGAAACTAGTGTAACCATAAGACTTTTATATAACAGGATTTGATCAAGGTTATCAGATAGGTCTTAAAGTAAAAAAAATCAAACAGTACGCCTGCTGTCGCCACTCAACACAGTCATAAATTAATCCATAACACCAGTTCAGACTTGTGGTTGGAACAGCTATAAAAAATAAAACAGCTTTTGCATAGAAGCTGCATATCATGGACGTTATTACAAGGCAGTAGACCATGTTTAACAGTGCGCTTCAGTGTTTTTAACAACTTCCACGGTATGGATGGGATTATTTTTTACAACGAATGAGGAAAACTTCAGCTCTTAAAAATATTCGCCTACATGTGGTTACAAACTTTTACTTAAAATTAAGGATGGGAATTAAGAAATGTTTCCAGATGAGAAGCAGATCTAACTGGTTTAAGGAATGAATGTTTTTTGCTTGTAAGCTCAACAGTTCCTTTCATTTAGTTTTGTGTGTTTTACACAACAATGCCCTGTGAGAGGCAGTCAGCACAAACAACAACAAGGAGCTGAGCTGGGACTTATGATGGACTGGAGACAGAAGTGTCTAAAATGTGGCTTAATGACGCAAATGTGATTTCAAGCTAAATGGGAAACACCAGGAACACAGGGAGGCTTATCAGGAGTGCTATTTGTTTGTTAGGCCTACTTTTTTGAGACAGATTAGCAGTAAAAAACTGGACTGATACGGAGAGTTTTATGGGATAAATGTAATTAAAATGTTATCAATACCCATCCCTGTTGGTATCGTGTTAGCTTTTTTCTTTTATTTTTATTTAGGCCAGCACCTTTAACTGTATTATGCAAAGTCAGTGCAAATGTTTGATCTCATTGGAAAAGGTTCGACTTTTGAAACTGTGTCATTCCTGCTAGTGTCTTGTCTCTCTTAATCTTCAATCAAGAACCATGGATAATTTTCTATGATCAGTAAAGTTCAACAAAAGCTCCCAGGTCTTATCGAACACACTTCCTCTGTCCCCGTTACCAAATCTCAGCCTCTAAAGATGATGACTATTAGTCATCTTGCCAATCTAAAGAGCGTAGGTGGGCACAAAGTCCACCTTCTATACCCTCAAGATCAGGTTTTGTTGCTGCCACCACTACAAACAAAATGGCCTTTCTTTCAAATTCATTAGCAGAGGTTAAGATGCTGGCAGCACCAAAGATGGCGACAAGTGGATCCAACATTTTCTAAATGCAACAGAAATACTGAAACATTTCATAACACTCCTATTTTGATTGTCAAACATTATGAATGTTACGTTGTGGGGCTGCCAGCCCAACAAAAACAGTGTTTGGCCATAGACCCTTACCCTCCAATTCTTTAAAAGATACCAGTTTGTCCACAGGGGGCGCCAAATTTAAAAGTTAAAAAATCCTTAATGGAGCTTTAAGATGGTTTAATGTCGAATAACCTGAAACACTATATGGATTATTCAGTATATTTTTTACTAGTCCATCTGGGCAGGTGTTTGGGAATGGGGGGGACCTTTAAAAAGCATATCTGACAGGTGATTGGACGATCATTCTGTCGGTCACATTCATTGCAGGCCAATCGGATAATGTAGCAGCTGCCTTGGAATAAAATACAAAATGTTAGCCAATTCGTAGAAAAAATATCCTTTTTACTGAGACATGCTTCCAATGTTGTTGTTTATTTTTTTTACTTTATAAAGAAATATGGTCCAGATCTGATAAAGCTGCTGCTGAAGCTGTTAGCATCTAAGTTAGCTCTTAAACAAGTATCACCTCCTGCTGTCTTCTCACTTGTCGCTCTCCTCTTCCTGCTCTAGAGGATACTGATTGGGCCGTGCTGCTTTGGGCCGCTCACAGTCGTCACAGGTTGGAGCTTGGCAAGATGGATCTGCCTGATTACAGTCATTAAATCAGGCTGATCCAGCTGCTGCGCTCCATAAAACAAGCTTGAAATGGCTCTTGTAGCTTTAATACGCAACAAGTGATCACATACGTGGGAACTTAGAGGGATGATGTGACAGGTTGTTTTGTTGTTGAAGCACCTGCTGATTTTGTCTTTGACTCATAGGTAGCTGAACATGAGGAGGGAATGCTTCATAAAGAGCTCTGCAGGGTGATTTGTTGGGACAAGAACTGGCTTGGCAACAATGAGACTGCTCGTTGACTCAGATTTAGAGGAAATTGAGCTCTGTAAACCAAACGTGGTCCCTGCTCTCACACATCAGACGCAATATCATAAAAGAGGAATAACTTTGTTGTGGTTTATTCATTGTGGGATTAAGAAGAATGAATGTTTGGCAGATTAAGGGGTTAAAACATATTGACTCGTTCAGTAGTCATTTGTATATGTATATGATCTTACCTGTTCCAGCAGTGGATCAGATGTTTGCCAAGCGGAGCGTCAGGATTCAGACACCTCGTCTCATTGTTGCTCCTCATTGTCACTCTGAAAACACGTGCAAACACACACATCATCTCACGCTCTTCTCATGTGTGTTTTTACATTCATGTGTGGCGGCTGTGATACTCACATCAATGTGACCTTATTACAGCTGCCGCTCTTTGGGTACACAATGATATCTTTAAGCTGCCCTCTGATTCCATGAAGTGTCACTGGACACAAACATCTCCCCGGGACGAATGTGGCGTCTGACTCTGTCACTGCACAAACACAGATGGGGACGGTAACAGGATTAACAGGTTAATTCAATACAGCGTAACGCCAGCAGAGATTTAGGATGTATAGGTTCACGTGCTCAGGTGGCTTTGGAAAGTTGAAAACAACAGCCCTGGCTGTCATGAATTTCCCATTTAAAGACAAAATTGTCAATCTTGCCGCCCGTGTCAGTCGTTTATCTTCCTGTATTTAGATCAGTGGATTCAACTGGCACAGGGGTGGGCAACTTTGGTTAACATTAAGGCCACATTATTGTTATTATCAGCCTCAGAAGGCCACATCATTAAAATGAACAAATGAAACAATAAATGTCGAACTCTTATATTTTCAAACTCAAACAGGAAAGCTGTATTAATCGGCTGAGCCCAGAATGAAAGACAATTATAGGCACTATTCCACTGCAAAGAAATAGCATTCATTGTCTTTCTTAATTTTGTTGACCAATGTAACTTAACCAAGGAATAAAAAACTTAGTTACCAATGCAAACTTATGTTCTTTTGAATTTTTGTGCATAAAAGTTTTAATAATGCTTCTTAAAACCTAACATAAATCATTATAACATGTGTTATCTACTAATTCACTTATATATATATATATATATATATATATATATATATATATATATATATATATATATATATATATATATATATATATATATATATATATATATATATATATATATATATATATATATATATATATATATATATATATATATATATATATATATATATATATATATATATATATATATATATATATATATATATATATATATATATATATATATGTATATATATATGTATATATATATAAAAAAAATAACACATTTTTGTCTGCAATGTTGCAGTGGTAAATCACACTAAACTACATCATGGCAGATGCTTTTTGTCCTGAATGTTGCCTTTTTTGGAAATTTGACATAGACTAGTGGGCCGCATTTATTGAGGAGGAGGAGGGCCACATATAGCACCCAGGCGGCCAGCTGTTTATTTACACTGTTTAAAAAAAAGGTTAAATTAATGATTTTTTTAATAGTTTGGATGTCAAATGAAGCAAAACTTGTGACTTAGAAAAGCCACGGGACAATAGCCCTGAGATATGAGCACCTGAAGGGACAGGAACTGAGAAAACTGCAAACAAAGAGGTTCTTGTGCACACCAGAGTCTTTCTGTTTGGAGCGAGATACTTTTTTGTTTCACATGCAACAATCGGTTCCCTCCCATGTCCTCCTCCATGCATGCATTTATCAGTTATACTGCTTAATTCTGGCTTTTTAATGAAGATTTCAACAAACGAGTTATAATTTTGCAGTTGATTTGTTCTGTTGGACTGTGAAAAAGGGCTGATAAATTGAGATGTTAGACCAACTCAGTTAATCTGTTATAATAGCAGAATAAAGTGCAATGACATTTAGGGTTATAGGTTTTTGTCTCAGAGCTCATGGGCTGCACGTCATATTCTTTAAACTTTTTATTCCAGACTCAAACTTTGGCCACAGAGAGCAGCTCCACAACCCACTTCTGAGTCTTTGATCTAGTTCTTTGTCTAAATCTAAAAGTTTGAGGAACAAAAAAGAGGAATTAAATGTGTGAAAGTGTTTTAACTTCTGTCTTAATAAGAGGAATTTCCACTTAAGTGTGAACGCCTGGCTTTTTGTCTCTTTGACATTGGTGCTGATCACGTCAAATAGTCTAACAGCAAATGCTTATCAGCTTCCCGCTGTCAGGGACATAAAGGGACATTTCAAGCTGAAGCCTATTTCCTCCATAAAAAATGAAAGTTAAACATTGATGGGAAAATGTGTCATACACAAGCAATAAATATGAGTTTAAAGGCTGTAATTGTGCACATAAAGTCAAAATAATTCTATAAAATGGTGAAAGATATTACGGAAGCCCTAAAAGGCCATGGTTTTTCCATGTTTTTTTAGCACCGTTTTCTCGTGATAACGACTTAATTTCAGTCGTTTTCCTGAGATCTCCAGTTATTTATGTCGTTATCTCGGGATAACAAAGCTTGTTTTGTCGAGATCTCGACTTATTTATGTCGTTATCTCGTGATAATGACTTATTTATGTCATTTATTTAAAAAAACAGGAGAAAACGTGACCTTTTAGGGCTTCCGTAAGATATAAAAAAAATCATATTTAGAACATAAAATATGCAAAAATAAAAAATACATGCATTATGAGTTGGAAAGTCAAAACTGAAGAGACTTTGCTAAACTGTACAGCATTAAGTTTGCTGTAATCGCAACAAGTGCAAGACATGAGCTAAAAAAGTTAAATTAAGGATAAATAATTTCATTTGCAAGATGAGCAGTCATAGCTGTACACTTAAAAAGAACTATGAAATAAGAAGTTTTACTTTCAAGTTTAAGTCAAGGCAAAGTAAAGTAAAGTTAAGGCAAAGACACCTTTTGAGCACGTGATTAAAACAAATCAAAATTGCTGGAGAAAAAACAAAATATCAAGTACTTAAAAGTTGAAATTGAGTGATTAAGCAGGATTTTATTTATCAGAACATTATTATCAGATAAAAAGTCAGAATCAGGAGATCTTTTAATTTTTCCAAAACTCCTGCAGCTGAAAATGTGGCTAAATTATGAACATTTCTGTCAACAGAATGAGACTTAAGTAGCTGACCATCAGTCATTTTAAGCTGTGCATGCTGTCCCTGCTGACTTTGAAAAACATGTCTGAAACATGAACATATGTATGTAAACATGTTAAGGCCGTGTCCGTACCTGTGATGATCAGACAGCAGAGGCTCAGCGCGGCGAGCCGACACACAGAGTGGAGTGAAAACTTCATGTTGGACCATCTGAAGGCTTCACACTGAGCCTCTCGCACAGATCTGTGCCTTTATACTGCAGGCTATGCCCCTCCTCCCACACAGACCTGGATTTTCCAAACCCGGAAATTCCCCAACAGGAAACTCTTTCCCTTCAGAATGCAGGATTTCAGGGACAGAGGAATTCAGGGATCAGGGTCTTCATTCCTCTGATTCTGTCTGAGGGTCTTTTAACCCTGACAGCAGTGATTTAATGGTTTCCTTTTCCTTTCCTGTGCATGATGCAAGTAAAGGAAAGTGAAGGTGCACACTGTTTCCTCAGAGCAGAAGGACTTATTGGTTCTCTTTTCTTATCATCAGTGTGATTTCTCAAGAGACCATGACAGTCTTATGAGTAATGAAAGAAGACTTCAGGGTCGCATGTGTCATGTTTACAGAGAAATCCTCTAGTGTAGCAGAAAAACCACACAGTACAATTTATTTTCCCCTTATTTAAGTGTGTTTTCAGTCTGTTAGTATGGGATTTGTTCCCAGATTGTGGATGGTGTTGCACAAAAGGATGCCATGAAAATCTGAAGTCACTGGCACTCATTATTCTTTAATATTTTGTTTTAATCACCAACAGTTGCAGGGCCAACTTCTGTATAAACTTGATAAATACGTCATCATGCTCATGCAGTTTGGATAGGACTCTGTCCTTCTCTTTCACTTGCAAAAGTTCTGGTAGGGCTGGACAATATATGGATTTTTTTAAACATAATGTTTAGTTTTTATTTTTATGTACCACAGAGTATAGCAATTTCATTTTCTGATCAAACATAAATCAAACAAATGTATGTGCACAAAATAAGAGTAAGCAGGAAAGGAGAAAGGAAAAGAAAATAAACTAGAAAAGCACTTGGAGAGTGCGCCACAGTCCTCACTCATATTGTGATTTTCTCCATAAAAATTAGTGCTACCTTTATTTCATCTAAATATTTAGATTTCTCGATCATGAAAGCATGCCATTAGCAATTACGATTCATAATGATATCTATTTTAGTTCAGTAGTTATTCATGGAAATAGTATTTTTTTTGTCATGGCGGATCCAGAGGGTGATTCCCAAAATCGAATCATTTGTTCCTTCTCCCAATCCGAACATTTCCTGAAAATTTCATTGAAATCCGTCCATAACTTTTTGAGTTATCTTGCTAAAAGAGAAACTAACTAACTAACAAACAAACAGACGCCAGCAGTCACATAACCTCCTGGTGGAGGTCTGAAATACCTACATACATAAATAACACCCAAAGTGTCGAGTGTTGTGACAAACTTGTAGGTGTCCTCAATATCAAATCATATTCATGCAATTTTTCCTTTTATTTTCCAGTTTCTTTTTTCTCAGTCCATGAGAAAGAGAAAGCAGTAGCATTGGTTCATTTGACCTCCAATGGTGAGATAAAGAAATGTGGAAATACAAAATGAATAATAAATATATATGTATGTATAATGTTGTATTTCTTACTAAAATATGGATTCAATCAATTAGTTCTAAGTATTATCTGTGGAAGATTTTAAAATTAAAAATCAAGATTATTTTCTTGATTTCAGTCTAGGTTGTTGCAGTGTTTGAAAATATAATAAATATAGAATTAGATTTTGGTATGGTAGGCCTGGTCAGGTTTTGCACAAGCACATTTAGGCTTGTATTTGACTATTTCTGCAAAAAAAAAAGTGATCTGCAGAGCTTTATGATAACTGTCTTGGCCAGGAGACTCTTGCAAAGAGATTTTTAACCTCAACTGGGCTAACCTGTTTAAATAAAGGTTACAGTTAGGGGTGTCCCGATACAACTATTTCACCTCCGATACAATACTGATATTGCAGCCTTGAGTATTGGCCGATACCGATATCAATCCGATACGATATCAGCAGGAATCATACAGACTTTTATTACCTATTTTGTAGTATGGACTGTAAGAAAAAGCTTGATCAGGTCAGATTACTCAAACAGAGAACAGTAGTCAGCAAAAGTAGGTATGAGAAAAACTGACCCATTTGTTATTAACCAATAGGTTAAATAAATTTTAACCTTAAACATAAGAATATACTACAATTAAAACAACATGAATAAAAATATTAGAAGACCCTGAAAAGTGACCTCAATAAATCAAACAAAAACATAATTCACCAATTGCAAAATAACCACTGTGTTGAACTTAAACACAAGCATATTCTACAACTGAATAAAATAAAAAATAAATATATTAGAATGGACTGCTTGTATCGGAGTGCTGATATCGGAGATTTAGGATGCAGGCCGATATAATCCGATATTTGTTTTTTTGACCGATATCTGATATCAGTATCGGATCGGGACATCCCTAGTTACATTTATTATTAACACGTGGGCTCAGGAACACTTCAGAAAACCATTGTTGATACCACAGTTCATCTCTACATCTACAAGGTCAAGTTAAAACTCCAAAGTCAAAGCCATAAATCAACAACATGCAGAAATATGCTGGTTTCTCTGGACCCGAGCTCACCTGAGATGGACTCAAAGTGGAAAAGTCTGCTGTGATCTGAGTCTACATTTTTATACAATATTTCATGGCAGTAACAGGAGAAGTTTACATGGTGCTGCCAACCTGCCACAAATGTAGAATATCTTACAGAGACATCATTAATGATGTCGTCCTCTCAGTCCATGTAAATTAAAAATGGCTTTTTCATGGCATGCCCACTAAAGCAATGCGGCCTTTAGGTTCCCCTCCTCTTTAACCCTTTAAGGCCCAAGACCATAGATTATAGCCAGGAAATTCTAATTTTTTTGAGCTGAAATGTTCGTTTCACTTTCTGCTAAAATCCATGAAAATCAAAATGTCCATAAAATTCATCATATAGATTTTTTGTATCTCATTTGATACATAAGGTGTTTCTGGCAACTGATAATCCATTTGAGGACATTTTTATCATTTATCTGATTGTAATCAGATGTTTTTTTTTGTAATTTGTTGATAATATTGAGTAGAAAGAGGTATTATAAAAGTATGTATCAAATATGATACAATTGGCTTTATAGGGTTAAAACTATAATACTGTGTTAAGGACAATATTTCAGTTGAAAACACTTTGCAGGCTGCAGCTTTAGCCCAACTTATGTGTGCTTGTAAACACACCAACGGATCTGACTATGGAGACACAGACACAGGCCTCTCTATTTAAAACAAGTGTCCAATGTCCATCTCTGTGCCATCCCTCATCAGACCTATAAACATTTCTGTAAACAGTCTCGGGGCCAAACTCAGCCTCCAGTGCACTTATCTGTTTATTCATCATGAACAACCACAGCCTGATTTTGCCTTAATGGTGTTAGTTTAAACTGCCTGCTTATTTCCCCGACTTTATCTTGTCTCCACACACAGCTTTCTTCCACGTTCTTCTCACTGCTGCTTTTAGACAAATGAAGTTATTTAAATTGAATTGGATTGACCTTCGACATGGTCCGAAAGTCCCGACATTCAGACTTAAAAATAGAAAAATCTCATCTGGTGCCTGCTCCGTGCATTTTTAGCAGTCAAGGGAGATTTTAGTCATCTGAGGGCCTCAGGAAGAGAACATTAAACAACGCCGACCGTACAAGGACAAACTATACTGCCTAAAGTGGTTATAAAAGAACAATAATGTGAAAGCATGACTCTAAGATCACAAGAAGCACTGCTGCAGGATTAAGCTTGAAGAGAACGAGCTGCAGGAGCTGATCACCTGTTTTATGAGTCAGAACATAACTGAAAGTCATGTTTGTGTGTCGTTTCATATCTTCTTTCGGTAAGGTCCGAGTTTAAATGACTAATGTATGCAAAACATAGGAAGAACTTCTCTGCCACAAGTATGATGTTTTTCTTTATTTTGTGATTTTTCCACAAAATATCTGGTATTTCATTAGGTTAATGTGTCTTCATTTATCAACCCTATGAATATTTGATTGACATGAAGGTAAGGTGGAGCTTTTCATTCAGAATTCTCTTAAAAAAAAAAAAAAAAAGGATAAAAGCATCAAAGTTCATCAGTTGGGACATTAAAGGTGTACTCAGCGATCTTCTAATCTAATGCAGTATTTGTGAAATTCACCGTATGTCCCAACTGACAACATGTTGAAAAAAAAAATCTGGTCTCAATACACAGCCTTGGCTCTGAATTTCAGCCGGAAAATACTGTGGCTCGGGCCGAGTTACCAAAACAAAGTAAACCCCCCCATATCCATGGGGCGATCATACTCATGCGCAGATCAGGCAGAAGAGGGAGGGGGAGTCGTAGTTTGCGTAGCGTGCGCAGTTAACGTAAGAGAGAGATACAATAGTTGCGGTAGCAATGGCTGAAAACAGCCCAAATGAAAGAGGTCAGGGGAATGAAAAGTGGAAAAGAAGGGCTATGACCAAAAGAGCGAAGACCTGGGTCAACATTGGTGTTGCTTTCTGACAGTGGAGGGAACTCCGCCAATTTTAAGACCTGAAAACGGACGCGGATGTCGCCGTCCGTCTGCTGGATAGGTAAGCTAAGCAACATTAGCTTCGTGGTGCTTCACATAACGGTAACAGCCGTCAGGCATTCATCTTATTGTCTAATCTGCCAAAATGTACTGTTGTTGTGATGTTTTTAATAACGGCAGTCGAGTTGTCTGACAAGTCGGGGTTTCCTTAGCTACGTCAGCTACGCAGTTTCTACAGCCGTTTCCATGACAATGCACGTCCATCAGCTTTCGGGAGGCGGGTCTAAATTCGAATATAAACAAACCTTCCGCTCGTTTTCTCCCACATCGCTGACTACACCTTTAAATACTGTGTCTTTCCACAGAGGGGAAACATAAATGTATTTATTAGACAAAGAAGTCCTAAATTCAGGATGAAAAATCCAGAATTTTCTTACAGACTCATATTTTGGTTTACTTCATCTCCACTCTAATTCAGAGATGAGCAACTTTGACTAAAATGAGAGCTGCAGTGATGTTATTCTTGCATGAATGATGTATAGTCTTATCATAATAATTAAAAGGAAGGATGTCTATTAAAAAGCGAGACTAATAATGCAATGTAGTTTTATTGAACAGCAGTGCAGCAGGTCTTCTTCACACAGTTGTCTCAGGACGTCTGCCATTCTTTTCTGATCTTCTGACACAAACTCAAACGTGCTCCTCTGAACACAGATCTGATCTTATTAAAAAAGGAGAAAGTTACACGGTACTACATCAGGTGAACAGGGAGAATGATGGAGCTCTGTGATTTGTTTTTGGGACAGAAACTGCTTTACTGAGACCGCAGTGTTAGCTGGTGAGTTGTCTTGCTGAAGAATGAACCCATTTTTCCACAGCTGTCTGTTTCTTCAGACTTTTTCAGCTTTTCTAAAACCTCATCCTTAGTGACGGTGTCTCTGTTCAATTCACTGACTGCCAGTTTGTCTCAGGATTGTTCTGGCGATAGTAAGTTTTTTAATAATGTAAGTTTTTGATGTGCATAAATACCCATGACCGGTTCATCATCTTAGACATCCTCTCTACCCTTAGCAAAAAGTAATATACTTAAAGTTCATTTTATTAAGTTTACTTAAAGCTGGGGTTGGCGATTTTGGAGAACTAGCTGTCTGTCTCTAGCCTGAAGGGGGCGGTAATGCTCCAAAATGATGGATGCCAACCTCCGAAGAAGAAGAAGTCTCGCGAGAACTGCCACCTGCAGTAGCATGGACGGCAGTTCTCGCGAGATTAGAGCCAACAGCGGAACAAACTTAGAAAAACAGAGTTTATTTTAGATTTCTTGTACATCTGTCTTAAATGTGAGGGATACTGGAGCTTGGTTGGTGTTGTGGGACTGCTCACAGCGGACTTCCCTTATTTTCAAAGACAAAACTTGAAAGGTAAGCATTCTCCAGCGGAGTCTGTTCCCTACACGCTACATGCTACATGCTACACGCACTGTCGGTGCACGCCAGGAAAATGCACGCATAGCAGGCACGCAGAATGGCGACGGGATTTGATTGGTGTAAAAAATGGTATCCCGGCAAGATTATTAGTTGGGGTTTTCCCTGTTTTACTCCTGCTGTAGATAGCGGATATTTATCGCTCTGTTTTAAGAACACATTATGAGTTGATTACCATCGGGTCATAAAGACCATTTTAACCAGTATTACAAAAAGTGTATCTAAATCAGATCGCCAACCCCAGCTTTAAGTGTAGGTATAGCAGTCATACAATAGACCATGTACTTCAAGTGTACAAGAGAATATACTAATTAAATACTCCTTTAGACTAAATTTGAACATTTTAAGTTTATAAAGTATACTTTATAATAGGGCTAAACGATTTTAGGAAAAGATCTAATTTCGATTTTTCTGGCAGATAATGCAATTCATGATTTTTTCTCAAGTCAAACTTCAGTGCAACATTCACTTTGTTTACAGTACAGACAACAGTAAGGAAATAAATGATGAAAACACTTCACACATTATTCACCTTCAATAGTGATGATAAATAATCTGTTTTCATTAACTTCTACTCCTAAACAGAGGCTTTGTGTTGTTGACCTGCTTACCAGCACTTTCACAGATTGTCTACAAATTTGTAAAACAGTATGTGTATAATACTTGACACAACAGATCCTGAGTCAGTCAGGAGCGCTGCAAAAAATTGCAGCTTTGGCGATCACAAAATTGCATTGTCTAAAATTGGGATTTTCGATCTGAAAACGATTTAAGTTTGCAAAAGTACATTTTCAAGTATTCAACAAGTGCACTCATTTATGTTTTACTAGTGTAAAGTTATATTCCACATTTAAGTTTATTTAGGTATCTTTGAATGAACTTAAAATTTCTATTTTGTACTAATTTATTTCATATTATTTTAAAATAAAACAAAAACAAAATAGAATTTAAAGAAATATAAAATATAACATGCCTACTAGCTGGCTACTACTCGAATGCTCCTTCCCGTCTTCAGTCTTCCTGTTACTCCACCTGCCCCCTACTGAGATCACAATGCAGAAAACAAATATGAAAACTAAGCATGGAAATGACTGTTTTTAAAGTTATTTTAGAGGTTTATTTTATCAGATGATCCTCAGCCCTCCTTTTGACGCTTTAGTTTTCTTTAAAGGAGACATATCATGCTGATGCATGATTTAATACTTACATATAATGTAATAAATATGAAAACAAGACCTTACACCCTCTTAATTTTCAAAAAATGAGATATTGTATTTTTTCTGATATCCTAGAACGAGATTTGAAGCCTCTGAAAATAGGTCATTGCGAGATGTCCGCGAGATTTAAATCATCGTGACGACACGAGGAACATTTCTTTTTATTGGAGTAATCTGATAAAACCCTTACTCCTCTGTGATGTCCGTTAGCCACAAAACCGTCACCGAGGAACACATCCACCAGCAGCAGTATATAGATCCCTAGCTCACACTCACTCATTACCAGCTCTGGCCTGTAGGGGGACTCAATACGCGGTCGCTGCTTTGAGCCTGACGGAAAACACTGTAGAAGAAGAAGGACAAGCTGGCTCAACCCCCGATGGAACTGACCAATCAGAGCACAAAGGGCTGTGACGTTGCGAGGTAACTTTAGGTCAGCCTTGAGATCCGAGTGTTTCAACGAGAGCTTGATAATGGCCTAAAATGAGGATTTTGAGAACGCTATTGTGGGGCAATGAAGGAACTAAATGACTTGTACTGAGGGCAGAAATGCTTTACAGGCATCCTTGTCTGGCATAGTGAAAAGGAGAAACAAGCATGATATGTCCTCTTTAACTTTGTGGTTGTCGTCCTTGTTTACGTTGAAATATCACAAAACTGTAAATATCTGCTCCAACACGGAAGCTCTCTCATGAGATGAGCAATAGAGGCACAGTTTCTGCTATATTTTATGAGCTTACTTACTGGCACAGATATCCTAAACTGTTATCTGTATGCACCCGCAGTGAACAGTGAACCTATTCATATATAATTTTATTGGCCGCTGATATGTTCAAGTGGCCACAGAAGACCAATCTTCTCTTTATGGCCTATAATCTAAAGGCCAGAATCCTCTGATATACTTTATTTGTCTATCACCCTCTTCATTGCCCTTCAGTTTATTGCTTTATTCCTGCTCTTATCTGCTTTGTACTTACACTATAAACTACTTTTCTTGATCATAGGGCACTTTGATCACTGTTGTTCATGAATGTGCTCAAAAGCAACATTTTGGTTGCACTTTTCCAGTTTTACATTCGCATTCTGTGTTTTGGAATTTTGAACCATACATAGCTCGAGGAGTTTTCCATGTTGAGTTCATACCAAAGTCATTTTGGGCTGTGTGTTTCTAAGAAATGAAATTTTTAACTCAAGTCAGGATGAGCTCGTGGAGCTTTGCCACAACATGTTACCTACAGCTCCGCTGGCTCTGTGTCAACAGCAGCATGTGATGTCGTTTCATACCTCGCCCCTGTTTTTCCCACAGGAGCAATTTATTCAACCGTATTAGATTTAAGGAACCACTAAAGGGGTTAGAAAGTCAAATTTGAAGTTAGAGCCTTTTTAATACATTCGTCACAATTTAACATTTTTACTGTTGCTGTTAAAACTCTGAATGTTTAGGTGCACTGCTGCATAAGGAAGTGGTTTGTGCTGCTAACTTTTGATTGACTGATTATACTTTACTATCGGCAGTGTTCTGTCCAAGAGTCTGCAATGACAAAGCGAATAAAGCGAGGCATATACCGCAAGATAATCAGACTGATTTTGTGTCACATCCCTCTTTTCCAATACAGTCTGCGAAGGCCAGATCTGGTGTTCCCAAAAATTATCTTCAATTTAACCTTTCTATTAAATATGACCACAAATCACTACCAAACTTGTTCTAGTGACCAGTCCACAATAAGTTTCAGAAAAACATCTTTCAGCTTTTGTGTAGCCCACAGCTGGAACACTATACAGCAAACACTAAAACTCAGTCTACTTATTAGCATAGGACAGTTTCAAAATATAATAATAATAATAATAATGCATTTTATTTGTAACGCTTTACATTCTTGCGAATCTCAAAGTGCGTACAGAGATTAAAAGCAGACCATAAAAGCATTAAAAACATATAAAAACAGTAGAAAACAAATTCTAGCATTAAAAACATAGAAAAACAGTAGAAAAAATTCAAGCAAACGCTTTAGAAAAAAGGAAGGTTTTGAGTCCTTTTTTGAAGGTGGTCGTGGGTTGTGGCGCCCTCAGGTGATCTGGGAGGGCATTCCACAGGCTTGGGGCAGTAAAGGAGAAAGCCCGGTCGCCCATGGTGTGGAGTTTGGTCTTTGGGATGAAGAGAAGGTCCTTGTTGGAGGAACGGAGGGATCGGGTGGCCGGTTTCGGTTTGATCAGTTCTTTCAGGTAGGGGGGTGCATCGCCATACAGGCACTGGTGTGTAAGGAGGGAGATTTTGTATTCAGTCCGGAGAGTTATGGGGAGCCAATGAAGTGAGCGGAGGATTGGGGTGATGTGTTCGTATTTCCGCACCCTCATCAGGATCCTAGCAGTGCAGTTTTGAATGTGTTGTAGCCTTTGGAGGCTCTTGCTTGGGATCCCGATGAGGAGCGCATTGCAGTAATCAAGCCCCTTGAAAATATGATAAAGAACCACTATGTTCATGTCTATAACTTTTTTGCTAATTTTGCTCCACTGTTGTTTCTTGCTTTACTGTCTTCTTATTACTGTTTTTATGTACTCTCGACGTCATGCTCTCAATGGCATCTCAAGATTAAATAAAAATAATAATAATAATAATGATTAAAAAAATGTCCCATGTCCTGTGAAGTCAATTTACTTTTTTTATAATGTTGTTGGAAGCTGCTCGAAAAACATCACTCCTTTATCAAACTCTCAGTTCACAGAGAAATATGCTGTACCTCTTTAAAGAAACTACCCCTTGAAAAGCTCTGTATCCTACTTCCTGGGTTTATGATGTCATAACTATGCAGCCTCCCCCTACATGTGTTTTCTTCTCATCACAGGCAGACATCAGGACTGATCTTATGTTCTGCTTAGTCATCTGTACTCCCTCCTCCCCCCACACATTTGATATTGTTTGCAACAAAAGAGCTGCATCTAATCCTGTACAGAGAGGAGTATTTACATTTGTTTAAATTCAACTTAAATGTTTGTAAATATTCACAGGACACCTGCGAAAGCCACCATAGAAGTGCGTGTAAGTAGGTCAACAAAACAAAGCACTTTAAAATTAGGTAACATAACACAAAGTGGTAAAAACAAACATCACAACAAGCACACAGGACTGTTTGGAGTTACTGTAGAGTTTATCTAAGGGCTGTAGGCAGGCTATCAGTACCCATTGACTTCCAGTGTTGGAGCTTAGCTAAGTAGCAGAGCTGCTGACGACTGTCTCTCCCTTGTTACTGGTTGCACAGTCGGAAGAATGGTGTCTATCTGCTTGTCATGAACTTGGGCAAGACACACAAAAAAAAGATGTTGGTGTTAGGGGTGTCCTGATTCTATATTGATATCAGATATTGATCTGATATCAGCACAAAAAGCAAATATCTGATTATATCGGCCTGCATCTAAAATATCAGATATAAGCACTCAGATAAGATTAGATTGTACGTTATTAATCCTTTTGGGAAAACTCCCTCAGGGAAATTATGATTCCAGTTGCATTATATAATAAATAAAAGAAAATATTCGTAGGCTTCTGCTGCTGCTCCTTCACATCCTCTGTCTTCCTGTTACTCCTCATCCCCCCAATTGAGGAGTAACAGGACTATGTAACACAAGCAGTCCTTTAAGTTAAACACAGTGGTTATTTTGCAATTTAAAAATATATGTTTTTATATAAAATATAAATATATGTTTTTTGTTTTTACTAGATTTCTTGAGGTTACTTTTCAGGGTCTTCTAATTTATTTTTCTTTATTTTATTTAATTGTACCGTACTCTTGTTTTTAAGGTTACATTTATTGAACCCATTGGTTAAAAACAAATAGGTCAGTTTTTCCCATACCTACTATTGCTAACTAACTTGCTAATAATAAGAAGAATAATAAGTAATAAAAGTATGAATGATTTCTGCTGATATCACATTGGCCAATGCTCAAGGTGAAAAGGAGGTGAAAAGGTTGTATCAGGACACCCCTTGTTGGCACATCCCTTTAAGATTTGACCCTGCATCTTTATGTGATTTAACATCTGTGCCCCATGTTTTGTTTCCACAGCTGCACTTGAGTGAAAATGGACGAGCGTCAAAACCACGTGAAGCTCAGTGAGGAGAAACTTATACCAAAGTGAGTTCTCCTCTTTCCCCTCTGCACCATAATTACACACAATAAAGTCAAAGTAAAGAGATTACAAGTGTTAAGTTTCATCTTTGTTTGTTTTGTGTGAGAACTTTAAGTCCCAATTTTCTCTGTGGTTTCACACTCATGTTCAGGTCTGATATCCTTTCGCTGCTGAGAACCTACAACTGTTACCATGAGGGGAAAAACTTCCAGCTCAGAGCTCGAGAGGTAAATAAACCCCAGACGCAGATGTGATCACCTGACAGACATAACAGAGACAAACAGGGAGGGTCATTTTTGTTACTTCCAGAGTGTGTGTGGGCGTGGGCGTGCTGGATGCAACGACATGCAGCATGGCAAAGTGGGTCACACACATACCAAACTGGAACCAGTTAAACCAGCACTTTGACCAGACAGGCAGCACACCCGTGAGGCTCTGGCTCCCAAAAAAGGCTGGCAGACCACAAAAAGCCCCTTTCTCCTTTCGAATTAAACTGGCATAATAGGAGGGCGAGAGTCCAAGAGTTTCTCACATGCAGTGAGAGCTTAGTGTTTCCACAGTAGAAGTGTTTCTGCTGCTGTTTGCAGGAGTCTGGATATTTGTTTGATAATCATTCTATGGTTTTATGGTCTGGAGTTCCCCTATGTGTTCACCAGTACATGTTTTTAGTATTGTTTCTGTGAGGGTGTGTGTGTGTAGGGGGGATGAAGGGCAGGGTGGGTACTATATGACCCTCTATTTTTTGGACCATCAGACAGACCCACTGCAAGACCTCAGACTGGGGAAACCCCCCCACACACACACAGCCACAGAGATGATTCAAGCACATGTAACGTACACGTTTGAGATGTCCCAGTGATGTCACATGCACTTGTTTTTGAAACACTGACAGATGTAAGAAAGACACATCTTAACCCTTTCATACATGGTTTCCTCTGCAGCAGACAGATATTTGGAATATGTTTTAGCTCTTTTAGGTTGCCGTTACCATGTCCAGGTAGTTAATTCCCAAACCCTTGTCTTAAGTTTCATAAAAATATTACCTTTGCATATCTTTACCATATCCCGATATAGCATTATGAATCCAAAACAGCCAATGAATAGCAAATTGGGTATTATGCCTGTCTTCAGATTTCACATAATTTTGTATTTTTAAAATTTTGGTGTAATTCCCAAGTGATTAGTCTGATTATACAGCAAAAATACATATACTTCAGATTTAGGTTTTTCTTTTATTTACTCAATACATGTTTGTCAAAGACGTGTATGTGGGAAGTCCCACTGAAGACCCACTAAATTATTATTAAGATGGATGGATGGATGGATGGATGGATGGATGGATGGATGGATGGATGGATGGATAGATAGATAGAGAGATAGATAGATAGATAGAGAGATAGATAGAGAGAGAGAGAGATAGATAGATAGATAGATAGATAGATAGATAGATAGATAGATAGATAGATAGATAGATAGATAGATAGATAGATAGATAGATAGATAGATAGATAGAAACTTTATTAATCCCTTGGGAAGGTTCCCTTAGGAAATTCGGATTCCAGCAGCAGGTAACACCATAGTGCAGAAATAACATGCAGATACAATAGAAACTACAAAAGCACTCAGAGAGCGCAGACCTCCACCAGCGCCACAGTCCTCACCCATATTGTGATTTTCACCATAAATATTAGTCCTACCTTTATTTAATCGAAATATTTAGATTCCTTGACCATGAAAACATATCATTAGTAACTTGATTCATAATGATATCTGTTTTAGTTCAGTAGTTATTCACAGAAATCACATTTTTCACCATGGCGGCCAGACGCTGATCCGGATCAACACCAAAATCGAATCAGTTCTTCCTTTTCTCATGCTGCACATTTCCTGAAAATTTCATCCAAATCCATCCATTACTTTTTGAATTATTTTGTTCACAGACAGACGGACAGACAGACAGACAAACAAACTCTCCTGAAAACATAACCTCCTTGGCGGAGGTAATAAAAATGATAAAAACACAAGTTATATACAGCAAGTATAAATAATAAAACTGTACACTCTAGCAGCAGTGGGAATGTCCAGCATAAATATACTAAAAACAATAAGTTACCTTTACAGTGTAGCAGAAATGATACTGTCCAGTATAAATAAAACTAAAGTACAAATAATTAACATTAACACTGTAGCACCAGTTAGAATATCCGACATAAATAAACTACAATACTAGTATTAACATACGTTGATGTATGGACAGATGCATAACTCCCCCAAAATATAACATTGTGAAAAATGAACATGATTTTTAGCTTGTTTGAAAGTAAAACAAACATTTTTAAGAAGTATTCCTTCGTGATTTGTTAATTCATGCATCAAAGGGTTAAAAAACAATTCCTAATGAAGTTGGGACAAATGCAATGATTTGTAAATCCTTTCCAACTTGTGCTCAATTTGATACACTCCAAAGACAAGATACTAAATGTAAAAACATTCCAGAAAAGCTCTGATAGGGGTATTAAAAGACTGGTAATGTTGAGGAATGCTAAAAAAACACCTGTCTTGAACATTCCACAGGTGAACAGGTTAATTGGAAATGGGTGAGTGTCATGATTTGATCTAAAAGTAGCAACCTGAAAGGCTCAGTTATTCACAAACAAGAATGAGGTATGGTTCACTGCTTTGTGAACAGCTGTGTGAGCAAATAAACCAATGTACAGTTGCAAAGAATTCAGGGATTTCATCTACAGTCCATAATATCATCAGATGATTCAGAGAATCCAACCAAGGCCAGGAATAAGCGTTGAATACTCACCCACCCAACCCCTCATTTGGCACTGCATTAAAACGCAGCCTCATTCTGTGAAGGGTATCACCATGTGGGCTCAGGAACACTTTGGAAAAACAACCGTCAGTTAACACAGTTTACTGCTACATCAACAAGTGGGCGTTAAACTACCATGAAAAGTAAAAATGCAGGCAGCATCTGAGACGGACTGATGCAAAGTGTGCAGTGGTCTGTCGTGTTCACTGTGAACCACGTCATGAAACCCAAAGTCATAGTGGAGACCCTGGACTGTGAAGCACAATGAATTGTATATCAAGCAAGACTGGGAAAGAATTTTACCCACAAAGCTTCAACGGTTTGAGTCCTCGGTTCCCAAGTGCTTACAGAGTGGTGTTAAAAGGAAAGATGATGAAGCACCGTTATAACATGCTGCTGTCCCAGCTTTTCTGGAAGTGCTGCAGGTATCAGTTTCAAAATGAGTGAATATAGTGATTAAGTTCATCAGTTTGAACATTAAGTAACCTGTCTTTGTGATGATTCAACTAGATATAGTATGTAATATCACTGTAGTATGGTAATATTTATGTTTAATTTCCCATTTTTTTGGAATTGGAGGTAGTAAAGCAGAGAAAAAGTTCCTTTCCTCATGATTTTGAGCTTATTGGAAGCTCCACATAGCACATTCACACCATTTCGTACTCATTCAGGCGCCACTGATGTCAGAGCTGGGCTGGATCCCTCGCCCTTTTGACTGATGGTAGCGCGAACATCACATCAAGCCACAACAGTTCAACCAGGTCTTCAATTGCTTCTGTGTTTCTTTGTGAAATAACTCATTTTGGGTGTTGAAGACTGCATCAGAGACTTTATTGTTTTATTCTTTCAGTACTAAGTGTGAAGGAGGGATGTCAAAATAGCCTTGGACTATTTTTGAGCCTAGTGGGTTTGTTTACTTTTATTTTGGGGCATTTTTGAGTGGATAAAGAGGCTGTGGATAGGTTTGTGAAAGCGGGCGATGGTGAGTAAGGGGAAGGACACTGTAAACTGGCCACAGGCTGGATTTAAACCCATGGTGGCAGAAGCATGTATATAGGTTGAACCTAGTTGCTTACAACTCCACCAAACCAGCACCTTAAGCTTTGTGGTTTGTAGTAGAACGATCAGCTGACAGAAACCTCCTTGTTGAGTCTTATCTTGTGGTAATCCACCTGTGATAAGAGTAATCTCTGCAGTGTACCGTCCTCTTTGAAGACTTTTTTCATATCATTGTTCTGTCATGTTGCAGCACATTGCACCATGCCTGTGATGTAATTACAGAGTCAGGGGCCACAGATTAAAAAAACGTTGAAGCACAGTCCTCTTCTGTAATGAGAAAAATGAAAGTTGGGAGAAAACTGAGGCTGTTATCGCCTTTGAAACTGCACTTTGCAAATAAACTGTCTTCACAGGTCACTCAGAAGCCACTCAGTGTGGAGGGTGGTTTGTTTGGGTTGGCACCAGGGCCTGAGAGGGTTGAATGAGGACTTTGGAGGTAGGGTGGATGAAGAGGCTTTTATGAGAGGAAATGAAAGTGGGTTGAATGGAGCTGTAACGTGTTTGTATGGTTCAGAAACCTGCGAGTTTGGATTCAGTTTTGTTGTTTGAGTGATTCCTAGGGGTATGAATCTCCCCTTTGCACTGAAAAATCCTCAGATGCAAGTCAAAATATTTGTACAATTTCAAGATAAAAAAATCTCTCCAGACTTATTCTAATCCACAATCTCCTCACATGTAAGGTTTATGATCTTATTTGAAGATACTACATCGAACAATGAGGCCTGAGTTGCTTGTAATTATAAGTAAAACTAGAAACACTTTGAGAGCGCAGACCTCCACAAGCTCCACAGTCCTTACCCATATTATGATTAACACCATAAATATTAGTCCGACCTTTATTTCATTTAATATTTAGATTCCTTGACCATGAAATCATACCATTAGCAATTGGATTCATAATGATATCTATTTTAATTGAGCAGTAATTCACGAAAAATTACATTTTTTTGTCTTTGTGGTTTTACGGTGATCCGTATCACTCCATAATCTAATCATTTGTTCCTTGTCCCAGTCCAGACATTCCCTGAAAATTTCATTGAAATCGGTCCATAACTTTTTGAGTGATGTTGTTAACAGAGAAAAAAACCTAACAAACATACAAACAAAAAAATCAAACAAACAGACCCCGGCAAAAACATAACCTCCTTGGTGGAGGTAATAATCTGTTAATAAGACCAGACAAATTCAACTTGAGCAGATATTAAACCTTTCATTTCTTCTTCACATTTCTTTGCTTATGCATCACACATCTTATAATCTTGATCAGATCCTGTTATTAAAATGTTTCATGGTCACTCTTGATTGTTTGAACATCTGTTACCTCAGCAACTACATATGCAAGTGGCCATGGGTCACCAGTCAGTTCGGTCTCCACTGAAACAATAACATCAGATCTTAACCAAAATGTTTCCAGCATTTGTTTCGTCGGTGTTTTCAAAGCAGCATCATAGTGAGGGAGGGACAGAGAGTTTGTGTTTGAGTGTAAAAAGTTCAGTCAGCAGCACATTTCAGAAATACCTTCCTATGTGTGGACAGAGCAGAAGAACCAAATAATGTATCTTATTCCAAAATAAACCATGTAAAAATAAACAAGAGTAGCACTGGGGCACAGCGGATTAGTATGCATGCCTCACAGCATGATGGTTTTTGGTTTGGATCTTGTGACAGTCAGGGCCTTTTTGTGCTTGGTTTACATGTTCTCTCGTGCCTGTGTGGGTTCTCTCTGGGCATTCTTGTTCCATTACAAGCTCCTTAAGGTAACTGGTGCCTCAAAATGCCAAAAGGTGTGAGTGTGAATGGTTTTCTGTCTCCCTATGTGGCCTTAAAGGTGCTATGAGGAGAATTTATTACCGGCGACATTAAGACTCTGCTACCCATAAGCACGCGTGGCGACTGTCGTAATGCTGCATTCCAGTAACCTCAGAACTGGGAGTGACATCATCTCTGACTTATCGGCGTTCCAGTTGAAGTTGGAAAAAAACATGCGGATCTACCAGGCTATTGTTAGCTGTTGTTAGCACGCCCTGTGTTGTTGTTCACAAATATCACATGAAGAATGTGATTATCACTATGGCAGCATTTTTGTAAATATAAGTCTAACAATACTATGTATACAGCTGATCTAGAGCGACACACCCCAGTCAGAAGTGCAAATAAATTGATTATTACAGGAGCTAAATAACTGTTCACACTGGGGGCATCCATCTTTGATTGTCAGCTCGAGGGTGGCGATGTTCCACCGGGTTCCCAGTAGGAAATTCTGACTTTGGGGGACGTTCCAGTTGCAGTTTCCTACTCGGAACTCGGAAATTCCTACTTCTGACTACAACTGTAACGCACCAAACGACGTGACCCAAGCCAAAGCGTGTGTTTGTTGCTAATGAATGCAGCTCAGACCTTCCTCAGAACTCAGCATTGCTTTACAACTTCTTTTTTCAACAACTTACTGAATGCAAAGCAACGAGCTATTGTATCTCTTTCTAGTTACGTAGCGGCAGTTTTGATGTGTGACAACAATCATTTTTTAGAAAACTTAGTTGTTTTGTAGCTGCCTATATATCGCTACTTACAGCTCGGTGCTCTAAGACAAATAATATAAATTTGCTCTAGTTTTGATTGTCTTGTTCCCGAAGTTGAGTATCCAGGCCAGTCCAGCCCTGTCCAACCCGACCAGAAGGCTAAGGAATAGCATTTATAGGTAACCTATTCTGATGCTATAAAACTCATCTTAAAGTGTGTGTTTTGATCAGGGCCCGCATTCCTAAAGATTCTGAGAATCCTCTCAGCGAGCTCCTAACTTAGCCTAAAAATTCCCTGCAAGGAGTCTTAGCTTACGAGTGATTCCAGAACACTCTCAGAGAACTCTGAGCAAGGAATGGACAGAAACTCCTGTCTTAGTGAGGAGGTGTGGTTGACCCCGTTACTAGGTATGAGTCATCATTTCCAAAGCTGTGATTGGTTGATCCTAAAAGCTGGATAAAAAACTTACTTTTGGTGACATCTGATAAACTTAATCGTGGAATCTAATCTTATGAAGACTGTGTAATTGTAAATCACATATCACATAAAAGAAAATACATGTTAAATGAATAGTAAACTGTACTATAAAATAATCCTACTGAATGCCCACATATTCACATAGTGATGGTTATATTAATTTGCTTTTATTAATTGCATGCTTTTGTACTTTCAACCATCAACATCTCAACTTAATTTGGTATTAACGAGTGTAACAGCACAGCTTTCATCAATGTCCTTGATTGCTGACAGGTGTATAAGAAGTAGGCTTGTCTGGCTTTTACATCTGCTACAAACTAGTGAACAACAATGGAGAACAAAAGAACAAGGAAACCCAACTGGACCGAGGAACAGTGCTTTTGGCTCAGTTGATCAATGAGCATAAAAGTGTTTTGAGGGGTAAATTTAGCCCCAGTGTCGCAGAGCAAGCCAAGAAGCAAGCCTGGGACACTATAGCACAACAGATAAATGCCTCCTTTCCGTTGGTTGTGCGCACAAGTGAGGATTGCAAGAAGCGGTGGTATGTGTTGCAGTCAAAAGCAAAAGAGGAGATTGCAGCACAAAAACGTGAAGAATATCTCTCCTGCCTCTTCCCTCCGCCATTTTGTCCTCTGCTTTGGGAACTCCTAAGCTGCTTAAAAGTCCTCTTCCCTGCTCCTAATAGATCTCACCTTAGGAGCACTCTTAGGAGCTAGGATTCTTTTAGAATAGCTTTTATCTTTACTAGGATGTACTCTTAATTTTTAGGAGAAATTCTAAGAAAACACCAAGATTCTAAGAATTTTCTTAGAATTTGGCCACTAGGAGCAACTCTTTGCTCTAAGAATCTTTAGGAATACGGGCCCAGGCATATATCTAAAAGTGAGACTTTTTTGTAATTACTTAGAAACTCAACACAGTCGGACCAGTTGACCTATTTATAAGCACGTCTGTGGTGGTTTGTGCATGCGCCCCGCGGTTTAGTTTTGTATGCATCTCTTTCAAAAGTTACTTGAAGAGCTAATTGTAGTCACAGAATAGAGAATATAACATAATACTGTTAAAAAAAACAAGTCTCAACAATCACACAGGACCATCTAGAGTTGCTGAACAGTTTATCTGATGACTGTAGGCAGAGGCAGGCTAACACTACCCACTGACTCCCAGTGTTTGAGCTAAGCTAAGTGGTGGGTGAGCTCTGTCTGTCTCTTCCTGTTACTGTGCCTGCAGTTGAAAGAATGGTGTCATGGGCTGGAGAGTGAGGCAAGAATAGGAAAGAAAATAAGTTGTTGTGTCCCTTTTGAAAAAAAAAAAACAACGTATAGTTTAGTCCTTCTTTGGTTGATTTTCCCAAACCCTGAAACACTGCATTAAAAAAAAAAATCATTACTTTTGTCCAAAGACTTATTGATGATTAGACACAATCAAAATGCCTGATAAAAATAATTGGAGGACTTTGTGGAGAGATTTTTCGTTTTTCCAGAGCCAAGAATCAGCTGTAATCTTCAGTTTCAAAAAATAAAAAATTGTAAACAAACCTCAACCATTGCCTGATAGTTCTCTGGAAAAAGTCTGCTGAGGGATTACATGGCTGTTAAGCTGCAGAACATCAACCAGACATCTTTAATTACTGAGTAAATGTTCATTTAAAGGAAACCATAAGGTGAAAATACAGTAAACATGGTGACAAACTGTTACAGGGTAAATGGGTCAGACTATGACACACCACTGTGTGAAGATTGTTGAGGACCTTGTTGACCTCTAATGACTAAAACCTGACTTGGTAGATATTTGTGGGTTTTTGGGTCAGAGCTTGAAATTCTTTGGGCTGAAGCCGGACGGGGATCAGCAGGCGGAAACTCCTAACGTGATTCTCCTGAAAACACCGTGACTGAATGAATGAGTTTAGATCAAAAGCAGCTGCAGACAAGAACATTTCCAGACAGGGCCTCTCTGCGGTCATGTCATACAACTGTGTAAATAACAGCCACAGTGACGTCACACATCGGTTTGACGACTGCCTTTGTACAGCAAAGTGTTGTTTACATATATGCAGACAGAGGTGACCACAGAGGAGACCATATATGACTAAAGGAGTGGAGGCAAATTGCAATTTACATTGAACCAGGGGGGCATAAAGGGGGAAAGTTTGGGAGATTCACAGGACCCATAACTGATAGACTTTATATAAATTTGACAGCATCAGCAACAATTATCCATGGGTGTTTTAGGGTTTCTCCACTCTTCTCTTGCAAAAAACCCCTTAATTTTCGGTTTTCATTGCAGAAAAGTGATATTCATGTATTTTGTACAAGACTCAACTCTAATAACAGAACATTTATACATCAAAGAGGCCTTAGAATATTTATTAGACGTCATTAATACATTTTTTTTTTGCATTTTGATGCATATCTGATGGTCTTAATGGCTGGGGAAAATATTTGGGTAATTGTAATAAAAGGTGATAGAGTAAAACTAATGTTTAATCTGCTAAAGTTTTGAACATTTGACAGGGCTGGAATCTCAGAAATGTATAAGGACTAGTGACATGATAAAATTAAAACAGGTCAAAATCCTAAAATGGCACAAATGCCAGTCTACACTGTGTTAATTGGTATGTTCGGAGCTACTGGACGCCATGTTGTCAACAACTCTGCAATCATTCTGCAGGCCTGCAACTCTGAGCACACTGCTGTTAAAACAACAGTGGGACACTATGCTATACTGTATGATACTTTATGGAACATAATTTAATTTTTCATTTATTTTATGATTTCCAGAAGTGGTAGGCCTGAAATAATGATTCATCCCATCATTGTTTTGTCAGAAGTCTGCTCAGAGTGGCAGGCAAATGAATGCAGAGTTGTTGACAACGTGGCATCAAGCAGTTCTGAACAGGCTGATTATGACAGAGTAGACTGGTAAGCAAATCAGAACAGACAGAGTGAGAATAGAGCTGGATCAGGGGAGCTCTGTGTTTGAAAACTAGAAGGCTTTTATAGCATTAGTGATTGTAAACATTGTCTGGCACTCATCAAAAATGAAAATATAACCACAGTTAAAGCAAAATATTGTAAGTGGCGTAATCTGATGCTGCTTTCCATTAACCTGGGAACTGGGAAGAGGAATCTGGGAGTGACGATATCTCCAACTTATCAGCGTTCCAGTTACAAAGTCCGAAAAAACATGCCGATCTACCAGGCTATTGTTAGCCGTGAGCACGCTCTGCGTTGTTGTATGAAGAATGTGATTATCACTATGGCAGCATTTTTGTAAATATAAGTCTAACAATAGTATGTATACAGCTGATTTAGAGCAACACACACTAGTCAGAAGTCTAAATAAATTGATTATTACAGGAGCTAAATAACTGTTCACACTGGGGGCATCCATCTTCAATTGTCAACTCGGGGTGGCGAGGTTCCCCCGAGTTCCCTGTAGGAAATTCCGACCTCGAGGGGCGCACCAGTTGCAGTTTCCTACTCGGAACTCGGAAATTCCGACTTCCAACTCTAACTGGAATGCACCATGATCCTGGCATTAATGTTTGCCTTCAGCCAGGGGCAGGTCAATGCCATTGAGCTGCATGATCATCATGTGAAATCCTGTTAATATAAGATAACTTGTGCAAATGTGTACTGCCTGAAGCTTAGTTGGATATTTTGCTGTGAATTCAAGGTGAAGCTTTAATGCTGGGTCTGAAGAGGTCAAATTTCATATTAAAATGCAAAATCTACGAAAGATTTTGTATTTTCTGTTGGTTTGAGGGGCAACACCCCTCAACAGACTGATTCTTGCCCCGGAAAAATGAAAAAAATCTCTTTATGCAAATGATTTAAGATGAAGATCTGCTGTGGAAAAGTCCCTCCCTTCAGACTGAGCTCCAGTAAGTTCACATGAACCAGACAGTCTTTGTTTACGGGGTCAAAGCTCTGTGGGGATGAAGAACTCCCCATAGATCGTCAGAGAGGTTCAGGGATCTATGGGTACTTTCTGAACTGACATCATGGTCATGCTCTGCAGGTAGTCAGGTGGTGTATTAGTCATTTGTGTGGGAGGATGTCAAGTGCTTTGAGATTCAGCTACATTCACAGTAATCTTACTCCAAATATTTGAAGAGTGGATGTGTTTGGACGTGTTGGTCTGATGAAAAGACATGTCTGAGGTGTGATGGTGATTTAAATTATTGATGTGTTTTACTTTCACTGCTCAGACGAAGAGTTTAAGAAGAAGAAAACATGCTCTGTTATTTACTCACCTCAATTCTCTACACTCTTGTTGAAACATGCAACACGCATATACCGAAATACACATGCACATACAGGTCTGACGATTATGCATTAATGGAGAGATGGCAGAGTGATGCCTTGCTGCTCTCCACCTACCAAACCGACTTCCAGCATGGCTCAGTCAACACTTGAACCAGCCACCCTTCAATTCACAACCCAGGTCCTTCCAGACTGAGCTCCTTCACCTGAGCAAACTCCAATTTAACACCATGTTCAAATTATTTAAGCATTTTTGAGTTTTGAAATTTCTGAACTTTGCCTTGTCAAGAACCTCCAAACTGCATAGGCCTCTAGAGAGGACCCCCCTTTGCAAAATTTAATGGATACTTTCGTTGCAAATCTAAAATGTTACAGACATGCAGCCTGGTACTTGCAGTATATTTTCTTTTTCTTCAGCAATTTATACTAAGCAGCAGTAGTATAATACATAAATACAAATATAAAGGTATAAAAATGCTCATAATTTAATTTTAACCCCCCCCCCAGAACATGTTAGACACCAATCTTGTGGAGAAAGTGATTACAGTTAAAACATTGTTGATAAAAAAAAAGTAATAAAATAAAAGTCATAAAATTACAATAATAATAAAAAACAAATGTATAAGTAAATAAGTACATTTTCATATGTATAAACACATGACATTAAAAAACAAACAACTAAGACACTCAGTTTGCCAATACTAAAGCTGTGCACTGCAGAGGACCTGGTTTACATGGATGAACCACAACAATAAATGTACTTAGTTTAGTTAAGTGGGCAAAATTTAAGTTTGTCATTATATGATAACACTAGCAGTATTTTCTTTGTTTTAATATCAATTGATTAACTTGTTTGATCATTCGGCGCCATTTTTTTAACCTAACTATTCTTAATCATTTATTTTCTAGCAATCTCAGTCATTTTTACAGTCAATGTATTTAAGGGGCTTTTTATTTCTTGTTACTGACTCATGTTAATGGTATTTATCTATATGGACAGCCTTTGTTATTGATTTTTTTTAATTGAAAAGATTTGATAAAACATTCAAAAACCTTTATTATGTGAGTAAAGTTACTTTGTAAAATGTTTGAGAAATGTCTGCTGACAACAGTATATTGAGTTTTGTTTTTGAAAATTCATATATTTGCATGCATTTTAGCTTTAATAATAATGTGAAAAGAGACTAATCAAAGTCAACTGTACTATATCACACAAATTCAACTTTAAAGATTGTAGCTGTGCAGCCCCAGATTTATAGAGCACCATCTTCCAAGACACGAAAAAAACATAAAACAAATTACATTCCCAGGAATATTAAAAAGGCAACATGGACTTTGTGACCTGATTATTGTTCCTAAAAAGACACCAAAACATTTAGATTATACAGACTTTATGTTTGGTGAACAGTGGGTGGGGATCCTAATCTGATGCATGACGTTATTTATTCATTTATTTCATTTTATAAGTTGAATGGGTTCAATCTTATTCACTCTTGCTGAAACCGTCTGACCATGGACAAGAATTAATCAGTGCTTGTTTTGAAAATACTAAGGATATAGCTCCCTCTAGTGCCTGTTAGAGGTAGCTCCGAGTTTACAACATCACTGTCACAGTGCTACTTTTTACCAAAAGATGGCATGAAAGTGCTTTTTATTGTTAATTTCATGCCTGCTGGCTCTCTGTTTTTTTGTCTGGTTTAATATGAATTTGTTCTGTTGTTACACAGTGACTGTTTTTAGGGATTTTAATTCATGTTGCTGCTTCACCATTACCATTATTTAATATGTTTACCCACTCTACAAAGACTTGCATACATATTGAGTCACTCAACTTTAAATGATCAGTTTATTATCACCTCACAGTTTGAGTGAGGAAATGAAGAAATGTTCAAGTATAAACAAGTTTAAAATATGTACAAAATGATGATTTTTGCAAGATACCATAATTATATAGATGAACCTTTATTGTCCCAGAAAAGGGAAATCAGTTTCCACAGCCTTCCATATCATGTTGCCAAAGCACACCATCACACAGAACACAAACAGAACAATGAACAATCACAAACAAATACAGAGCAAGACAGCACTTAACATTGTCTGGCAAGTAGGTTATGTCAAGAAGGTAGATTGCTCTGTATAGCAAGAGCAGATGGAACAAAACTCCTCTTAAAACGGGCCCTTCTGTATTTAAGAGTCCTGTACCTGTGCCCAGAGGGAAGGAGCTGGAAGAAGTGATGGAGAGGATGATCAGTGTCCGAGACTATTGACTTGGCAAGCCGGGCTATTGCTCTGTTGTTGAGTTCTGAAATATTAGGTGTGGGCAAACGGATGATTTTGGATGCTATGTGGGTTATTTTGAGGAGCTTATTTCTACTAGAGACTGCTCTAAGAGAATTAAGTAGTCTGATGATATTTTACGGTTATTATTAGAAAATAATGATGGTATGAGAATTCAAGAATTCTGTATATCTGTGTGAAATTATAGTTACTATTATGGATGGAAGTTTGCTGTTGCAATGTCCAAGCTTGAAATAAGAGTGCATGGACATAGTTGTCTATGAGTATATGTACAGTAAGTGCATAACATCTGCATTTGTTCGTAAAAAAACAGTTTAATAAAGGGGTGGGAATTAATGAGTTTTGACTTCATCCCACTCCTTTTCGAACATGTGATTAGATAATGTGTTTGTTTTGTTTTGTATTTTTCTGTCTTTGACAGTGATTTTACTTTAACCTCATGTTCGAAATAAATGTCAATCAAATTAAATCAAACAGTAACTGGTGATAAGACATATTAATCACTGGTTTCTACACCCTGACTGTTACTTTATTTACTCACTCTATGAAACTGTTTAAACTAACCTTAAATAAAGCACATGAGCTGTCACCCATTATTTCATTTACTGACAACATGGTGAACATAGCTGAACAGGACTGCAGAAAGTTTGGGAGATCAAATCCAAACCTTCTCAGCTGTAATGACGCCTCTCACTCTGGAGGAAGTGCTTTTTAATGATGAAGGAAAAGTTATTTATTTATAAAGAGGAACAAAAGTACCAAGAAGTGCTGCAGCTGAAGGGTGCTGTCCTGTTCAATGGCTTTGCTCTTTTATACACAATATCAAAAATGCATTCATTGGAGGATGTCATTTTTGGGCTTCAAAAACTATCAGATAATCCTTCACAGATGATGCCACAGATGAAATTCAAGTGTCACATGCAGGATTAGATATATATATATGTATATAATTCTCAGGGTTATATTTATCAGGCTTTACTAAACCTAAAAGGTGAAAAGCAAATCTGTCACTAACAAACCTTTAACTGTTGGATTAAAAAAAAAACTCCATCTGCTCAACTGTCTACTGCTGCAAGGATTGATTTAAGTTTTGTTTTTTGCCACATCATTGTTTATCAAGAGTGGATCAGTAAAATGACCCAGCAATAAAAAAAATATCATCATGGTGGAATGTCAAAACATAGATCTGTGAAGAAACTTTAATTATGTTATGTTGATAAATGAGTTTTCCTAGCAGAGAATAATTTAACAAATGAAAGCAAAGAATGTATATTTTATTGATAAAACTTTTGTTTTTGATTCTGCACGTCAATTTATTCATTTATTGATTCCTTTCAATTCCACTATCTATCTGTCTGTCTGTCTGTCTGTCTGTCTGTCTGTCTGTCTGTCTGTCTGTCTGTCTGTCTGTCTGTCTGTCCGTCCGTCCGTCCGTCCGTCCGTCACTTTGATTTTCTAGATTTTCTATGAATGATGATTTCCAAATTATTTGTCTTTAAATCTTTTACTTTCTTTTCCTTTTTACGATTCTTTACTGTATCACTTTTTCATAAAGAAATTATATTTGCATCTGAAAAAATAAAATGTTACTAAAATCCTTTGCAATGTACCTTTACAAGAAAGTGCTACAGCGTCGCTCCATCATATTAACACCCTAAAACATTCATATTAATTCTGTTAGGCCGTGATGTTTTTGTCAGCTCATGCTGCAATATGGCTTCAGTCCTTCAGAGCAAATGGAGGATCAACTCACTCCTTTTTCATCCCCAAGACGTTCACAGTGGAGCTGAAATGTTTTAAGAGCATAAACGTTTCAGCTTGAAACAGCTGCATGAATTCACCGTAGGACGCTTGTTTAGTTTTCTAAGTTTAATAAAAAACTATCATATAAATATTGATTTTTTTGTCTTCTAACAAAGATTTTCTAATTTTTGTGAAATCATAAACGGTTTAAAAAAATCTTGTCAAATGTTTCCTCCAGTTTTAAACAAGTCTGCCCTCTGGCAAAGAGACTAGTATTCAATTACTTTTATACATGATTTGATTTTAAGTTTTAATTAAACAATGTCTTCTTCACTCTAGCTTAAATTTTAATTCCGCTTTCCTTCACTTTTCATTTATTTTGTAATTTTTTTAAATTTTTCCTTCATTGTTGTGTTTTGATGTTTTGGGTGAAGCACTTTCTGTTGCCTGGTTGCTGAAAGGCTCCTTATGTATATTATACTATACTATACTAAATATAATATTCTCTTGCTGTCTGTGGCCCACTAAATCACTGGAGTTGCTCGTCCCAGACCCTGACTTAGACCCAAACCCTGACCCTGATCTAGATCCAGACCTGTCTCAACTGCAGCTGAGTCATGATGATCTCAAAACAAACAAGACTGACACCGTCTGATTCTTTAAATGTTTAATTAAAAAACATCATAATTTACATTATAAAATATAAAATTATGTAAACATGCGGAGCTGAGTCCGCAGTGCAAACATAAAAGTATATAAATAACTTCACTTCTCTCTCAGTCCACCACCATCAGTCCCATCATGCTCTTCTCTCTTATCGTTCTTCTGTATTAACATAAAAAAGAGTCCACCCGAGGCCAGCAGGCCTCTTTCTTAAGTCCTTATCTGTCCAAACAGCCAGTCCACAGGGTCTTTACCCCTGCAGTCTTTTTCTCTGCTCATCCTGGTAGAAAAATCCTCTGAGCTGCTCAGACTCAAACTGTAAAGTTTTGAAGTCCTGAGGGTGCGAGGAGAGCCGCGAGGCAGCGAGCTGGACGCAGAGAGCTTCATCTGAGCTATAGAGAGGTTCCTCAGGCGGGGGGACCTCTGCAGCCGCACCGGGCCGCAGCTCGGGGGTTCCTCGGGGCGGGCCAGGGCCTGGATGCTTCTCATGTAGTCCTCCAGAGACTGGGTGGTCTGGGGGGACGGGGTGGAGGTGGGATGAGCTGGCGGAAGGTCCTCGAGTGTCTCAGTGATGGTGGGTAAGAGAGGCAGTGAGAGAAGCAGACGTCTGTGTTTCATTCTGCAGACAGAGAGGAAACAAATGATTAGACAAACTGTGATGACCAGGCTCCACAGAGCAGAGGGAAAAGTGATGAAGAGTGATTAATTCTTTTTCAGTTTGGACTTAAAACGCTCAAAGAAAGTCTGAAATATCTTTGGCTTTTAGCATCTTTAGTTAAAAAATTATCTCATGAGCAACAGTATGGCTCTCATTGAACTTAGAGGCTCAAGTATAAGATTTGTTTGTAAGAAGTAAAGTTGGCTGCCAAATAAGTTAAATATCAGTATTAAGACTTTTGCAGGTCGTATTTGGGGACATACTTTTGTTTAGATACCTCAAAACAAGATTTTTACCACATTTTTTGCACAGATGCAGTTTTGAAAATTGTTTGTAATGGTTTGATGCTGCATTCAATCATGACAAGCAGCTGATACAAAGATGTGATTAATGTTTAGGACAAAAATAACATTTTAAAAACTCACCAGTACTGGACAAATTGCTGTTCTTAATATCAAACTCTGTTTCAGCAATGGTCTCACAAAATCATTACATCACTGTTTATGCCTGGACTTAAAGTGGATTAAATGAAACGTGATAAGATTTTTCTGGCAAGAAATAAAGAAAAATCACCTTCAAGACATCCAATTTTCATTATATACAGCTTAAGCTTCATCTTTCCAGTGGAAAAATAATCCAGTGTTGCATATTTTACTGATTTATTGAAGAGAAAAACCAGGATAACATGGTGGAAAAGTTTGAAAGTGAAGTGTAGTTGAGATATTTTGACCACAAATGCTCTGCAAAGGAGGATAAACTTGAAAATAACTAAAAAGACTTTGCATGATCATTGTAGTTCAATTAAAGGGGGTTAAAAAAAAATCAAAATAATTATTCAGTATCTGATTAAAGATCCCTTATTCCTTCTACTGTGTTTTTAGTTTGCACTTTGTTGTTGCTTCAACTTGGTGTCTTCTCTTTTCACTGTAGGTGGCTGAGTTTGTCGAATTTTAAATAAATTAAAAGCATAAAAAACAATTACCAATAATGATAATAAAAAGTGTTTTTTATTTTAGAATGTGGACATTTTCTAATTTCTTAAGAGGATGCAAATTTTGAGATTTGGGTCTTAAAGAGCCAGTGTCATAGCTGCTTTAAAAACTTTATTTTATTCAAAACATTTCAGTTTTCCATCTAAGCTTTTTACAAGCTTGTTAACCTGACAAACTCAGAATAAAAATAAAATTTCAAGATTTAATTATTGCAAAAGAACTGAATACTTAAAATATCCAGCAGATGCAGCAAAACATTTTGTTTGTTCTTAATTTGGGGAAAATTATACTTTTTAAATCTAAAATAGCCTTTTCAGTGTCCAAAATCAACCCAAATTTTATGTTTAATTGGGCTTGTTAAATGTGAAAGCATGGAAACATGTAGAACAAATAGCTGTGCCATGAATGAAAATGTTGTGGTGGAGCTTCATCAACAAATGCATGTATCCATCATTCTTGTTTTGAAACATCTGGTTATCTTTGAGTTTGACTGTTTAGTCTATCAAACAATGAAAATGTCTATGTGTGATCTCAGATCCTAAACTGTTGTTTTTGAGATGGTTTGTTTGGCAAGAATCTTAAGAAATAGGAGTTGCCTGATATAATTCCAAGACATAACAGGCTAACTTGATTTAAAAAATTGGAAAACAAAAACCACATTCAATCGCTATAGCCATTACAGTTTTGCATGACACATTTGCTTCGGCTAAGTTTCCATATTTTCTTCAGAAGTTGGTTCGTAAAAATTATAATATGCAGTATTGCTCAAATCTTAATTAAATTATCCCACAAAAAGACCACAAAGAAGAAGAATCAGCCTCACCTTTGATGGCGCGGTTGTAGTTTGGCCACACTCAGAGTGAATCAGTGATGTGAAGAGTCTGGTGTGTTCAGCTGAGTCTGATCGGACCAGAGCGAGTGGAGGTTTTATAGCAGCCGGCTGGAACACAGCGATTAGCAGAGAGATCCAAAAATAGCTGAGCTGACCTTCCTCACATCAGAACGATTGTGTGTGTGTGTGTTCGTTTGTGTGAGAGGGTGTGTTCAGGAAGCAGAGGGGTGGTTGGTTGGAAAGGTCCAGTGGTTCAGCTGCTCAGTGTTTATATTCCTGAAACAATGAGGGAGCGATTTGGACCGATGGTAAAACTTTCCACTTTCTGCTCCTGCAGTCCTCTGATGCAGCTGTAATGACAGGGATGTTATGATATGAAAATGGAGACCTTATTTTTGCCTTTTAAAGAATAAGTGTTTTAGATATTTTTGACTTGAAAATAGACAAGCACACTCGCCCAGATCTTAGCTTTTGCAGTGTGCAAGATAATTCAATGTGAATCTTGATTTGCAGTCTATAATTTCATTGACTGATAATTCAGAATTCATTGACGGCAAGTTAGAGTGGGAGCAACAAAGTCATCACACATTTCTGAGGTATGTGGTCTGTTATGGAGAGCACACTGCTGACATCATACAGCAGCTAAAATCCTGTGCGTACTCTCATTGTCCTTGTTATCCAACCCTCAAACGATACACAATGACAGTCCTATTAAAATATTAAAACTATCTTCATCGCTGCAACACCTCAGATGTTTGAAGAGTGTAAACTAGGACTTTGTTAGCATTTATATTCAGCTAGGCTATGTTTGGACCTACACAGGGCTGGACTTATGCTAGTGTTGATTATCAGCAACAGAAAATCAACCAATATTGAGTTTTTTAGACTTACTTTTACTGCCATGGTATCAAACTGGTTTTAATTTCAATACCAGATGAGCTCAGTCCTTAAAGGATAAGTTCGGTTTCTACAGCTTTCACCTTGTTTATAGAATGAAGTAGAACAATATACTCACCCAGAAGGCTTTCCTGATCCAAACAGTGCTTCGGGAGATATTTAGATCCAAAATCGAGCAGCGGACATCCGTATAATGGGAGCACATAGGGTATACATCCCCGCTCCTAAAACTGCATTAATCATCCAAAAACTCATTAGTTTCACCAATATTTCATCATGGTCCGCTCGGGCTATTCCTCCATTACAGTCTGTGTCGCTCCAGACATGTTTCGTGGCTGTGCTGACCTCTGAACTGAAGAAGAAGAATGTTTGCCTCCGCTCATGTGCAGTACTCTCTGGAGAGCTGTTCTTCTCTTTGCCTTCGCTTCCTCCTTTCAATGAGCTCCTCATCTGTAAACTCTGGCTCCAAACTGTAAGGACACCCATCATATTCAAAGTTCTCCTCTACAACATCTTCATCCAATAGATATTCAGCCATTTTGCCCAAAACTGGAAGAAGAAAGTCGTTGTGTAGCCGGCTGTCTTCCCCTGAAACAATGAGCCGTACTGCACATGCTCGGAGGCAAGTGCTCTTCTTCTTCAGTTCAGAGGTCAGCACAGTTACAAAAACATGTCTGGAGCGACACAGACTGTAATGGAGGAGTAGCCCGAGCGGACCATGATGAAATATTGGTGAAACTAATGAGTTTTTGGATGATTAATGCAGTTTTAGGAGCGGCGCTATACATGCCCCGTGTGCTACCATTATACGGATGTCCGCCGCTCGATTTTGGATCTAAATATCTCCTGAAGCACTGTTTGGATCAGGAAAGCCTTCTGGGTGAGTATATTGTTCTACTTCATTCTATAAACAATATGAAAGCTGTAGAAACCGAACTTATCCTTTAAGTTTGTGCGCCTGTGATTCTGACTTCAAACCAAATAATTTAGATAATAGAAACAAATCTTGGATGAGTAAAGGCATAACTGCAATGTGTAATATTGTACATAAGGAAGGGGTTATGTGTTTTCAAACATTAAAGGAGACTTTCACTCTGGAACAACAAGACTTCTTTAGGTACCTCCATTTAAGAGATTATTATAACCAAAAAATTAAGAAGAAAGAGATCAGAGAAGCCAGTAAATCCTTTATTCAGTTGTTTGTAAATGCATATAAATCTGAAGTTAAAAAAGGTATTATCTCTCAATCATGTAAAAGCCTCCAGAGCCTAGACATTTACTCCTCAAAGTATGTGAAGGAAAGATGGGAGAAAGAAAGTACTTCAAGGATAACAGATAAAGAATGGGAGGATATATGTTCCTTTCAGCGGAGATGTACAAAATCTCATGCATGGAAGGAATTTTGGTGGAAAAATGTTATTCCTTTTTTTTATTACTCCACACATGAAAGCAAAATTTGACAAGATTGGCTCGCTTTGTTGGAGATGTGGTAGCCAAAATGCAAATCATTATCATATTTTTTGGGAATGCCCAATATACAGAAATACTGGAAGGAAATACATACAGCAATTCAAGATATTTTTAAGGTCAAAATACTTTTTGATTTTAAAACTATGTACCTTAATTATATCTCCCCTGACATAAAAGGTAGTGACAATTATTTAATGGCTGTTTTGTTTACAGCAGGTGAGAAGGCTCTGACAATAAGATGGATGACACCTGTTGAACCCTCAATTAATAACTGGATCAATGTGACAACAGAAATTTATAAGATGGAAAAGATAAGTTTTTTATTAATTTAAGACTTGACAAATTCAAATCACATTGGACAGAGTGGGTACAATATGTTAAGCCTTTAAGATCTGATATTATGGGAGCATTGGACTCAGCAATTTATGATCATGTTCCGTCTCTCCTTTTTTCTTTAATCCATGATTATTGTCTTTTGAAAGTTGCAAGATGAAATCTGCAATTTTTGTGTGTTTGGTTCATATCTTTATTTTATTTTATTCTGTTGCTATTTTTATTATTCTACTCTGCATCACCATGTCATGTACATAGTTTCTTTTTCCTGACTCTTTTGAACAACAACAACAAAAAAATGTCCAGAAGAATGTGTGTTACAAAAATCCTGAACTTGTATTGAGGTACACGAAGAACTGTTGGAATGCCTGATTATACACATTTTTGTGATAATGTACCTTTCTGTTTTTTTTACTTGTAAATGTAAGGTCTTTATGAATGGATAATAAAAAAAAGAAAAGAAAAAAAAGAAAAGAAAATGGATTTAGTCCATCCAGTCCGCTTTATTTATATCACAGTTTAAAAAGAATGAAGTTTACCAAAGTGCTGCACAGTAACTATGAATAAAATGAAGCAGACAAAACCAAACCATAACAAAATAATTAAAAAAACACATTAAAACATTATGAACTGAAAGTAAAAACATTAAATGATTATGTTAATCCATTATTTATGACATTGGGCGAGAGGCGGGGTACACCCTGAACTGGTCACCAGCAAATCACAAGGCTACATAGAGAGACAGACAACCATTCACTCTCACACTCACACCTTACGTCACCATATAACCTAATTATCATGTTTTTGGACTGTGGGAGGATTAAGATGGAGTGACTGGAGGCCTGTCTGTGTGGAGTTTGCATGTTCTCCTTGGGCATGTGTGGGTTTACTCTGAGTATATGTTTGTTGATTTTCAATTGTTGTTTTTGACCTTATTGAGTCATGGACCTGTTTGTTGTTCTTTGTCTCTCTCTCTCATTCTCTTTCATGACTCTCGTCATGTACTCAGACTCAAACTTCAAGTCTATTTAGATCAAATTTACTTAGCCATGGGGGGCCACGGCAATGGAGCTTCAGCGGAACATAATCTCTGCAAAATCGCCATTTCGCTATATTTTTTCATCCATCGCCAGTGTTATCATAAAGTCAGCTCGTCTACCGTCTTCAGGTGGGTCAGCTGACCTGGTAAACAAACTTTTGATGGCGTCATAGCCGCGCGACACAAAGGTACAGCTTTTAGCCGGCATTGCTGAGCAACATGGCAGACTATTTATCTGATGCTGAAGAGTCAGACTACGACGACCGGTTTGAGTCTGAGTACACGGACGAGGAGCTCCATTAAAGAAGAATGCGGAGGAAGAGAGACGAACAGCTGGCTCGAGAACAACAAACAGGAGCACGTCCACGACTCAATGCTAACTGGTGGTGCGCTTGTGGACAGTGTTCGCCTATAGCAACAGAAGAGGAGTGTGTTTACTGCCCAGAGTGGGATTTGAAACCGGCTGACAAGCGTATGGATCTATCCAGGAATATATGTCTGACTACTCTGGAGGATTTCTCTGCAATGACAAACCGGGCTGTGGTAGAGACGAGCGATTTTGCAGAGATTATGTCCCGCGCTGAAGCTCCATTGCCGTGGCCCCCGCTAAGTAAATCGGTTGGATCTAAATAACTTCTGAAGGACTCCGAGCTGCACGATGTTTGTCTGAGTGAGTATATGAGCATGTACAAACCTAAAAATAAGGTCCAGGTGTCAAAAAACCGGAGTTTCCCTTTTAAGTCTGTTTAAAGTGTGTAAGTGTCTTCAGTGCTCACATGCTCCCACACGTACAGTAGATAAACTAAATGCTTCATTGAACACTTTATAGTGAGTCAGTTTAGTCAAGATTTGTCTTTTGATGCCACAGTAACATTACAAGTCATGTGTTTTTTAGTTGTATTTCTCCTGATGTTTTTCTTCTCAGGAAAGGTGTTTTATAGATGATTAAACATCGATCTGTCATGAATTAGATATGGTCAGATATTTCTGTGAAAGAGCTTCATTATTTATCAAAATCCCACAGCAACAGTTCAAACCTATTTCTTAGGGGGAAAGATTTAATCAAAGAGGTAATTTACTGGAAGTATGTTAACTTTGACTGCTTAAATCATAAACTGTAGGATGTTTGAATTAGGGGTGTCCCGATCTGATATTTATATCAGATATCAGTCCGATATCAGCAAAAATAAATAAATAAAGGGTTATATTGGCCTGCGTCTGAAATCTCAGATTATAGCACTCTGGTACAAGCAGTCCATTCAGGTTTATATTTGTCAGGATTTTTCCCCTTACAGTCCTAAGATTACTCAGTAACACTTTCAATGTTCGTACCAACACCTGACATAATTCAGAATAAAGATGACGAGAAGCAGCTGGATGCAATCAAGGCGAATTTTACTTGCAGCAAGGAGCACAACAATACAGAGTGTCAAACAGTCTGAGATGTTGAACTGAAGAAATACAATGTATTCTTTCTTTTATAAGGGTTTGTGTATGTGTGTGTGTGTGTGTGGGGGCGGGGGGTTCATGAGGTGGAGTGGCCTTTGTACAGGCTCCTCATCTTTGTACTGGTTGGAGCTAGGGTTAGGGTTAGGTGGTCGAAGGTGCACTGAGTTTCGGAGAAGCCTGCACAAGGCCATGCAGTGTGTGTGTGCATGGGGCCAAAGAATGCATTTGCTAAGAAATGATTATACAGAGATTCAGAATACAGTGTTAAAGATGTTTCAAAAACATTAAAAAAACAATATACAATATGTATAAAGGTCAAATCGCTCTTCACAATATTTTATTTATTTAATCTAGTTGTAGAATATGCTTAAGTTTAAGTTAAACACAGTGGTTATTTTGCAATTCAAAAATATATGTTTTTGTTTTTATTGAGGTTACTTTTCAGGGTCTTCTAATATTTATTATTTATTTTATTAAATTGTAACATATTCTTATGTTTAAGGTGAAATTCATTTAACTCATTGGTTAATAACAAATGGGTCAGTTTTTCTCTTATACTCTTGCTGACTACTATTCTCTGATTCTCTGAGTAATCACGCTTGGTCGAGCCTTTCTTACAGTCCATACTTCAAAACAAGTTGTAAAAGTATGTTTGGTTCCTGCTGTTACCATTTCCGATCGATATCGGTATCAGCCAATACTCAAGGCTGCAATATCAGTATTGTACGGGAGGTGAAAAGTTGTATTGGGACACCCCTAGTTTGAATGGATTCTTTAAATCCAGATTTTACATTTTCAGCTCCTCTCCATAATGTGAATTTCTGTGAACAAACCTCCAGCTGTCAGCCCATCAGCAATGTTAAAAATGTTAGTGTGTAAATCTCTGTGACAGATTAATTTGTATCCCTCCATCAACAGGAAACTGCCCTCAAAGATCAGCTTTGTATCTTGTGGTTTCACATTAGATACAGAGATGATATAACTAGATGTTATCGAGAGAGGAAATATGCTCTGTGACAGAATGTGATTAAAAATGTTGACAGCTGGGACGAAATGATATTTTATAAGAGTTTTTATTGTGATAAATGTACAGGAAATGGCATGGGAAAAATTTCAAGCCTCGGTTTTCATGCATCATGTCAAGACCCATATTCCTATAGGCTATGTATAATCACATTAATACCTCCACCAAGGAAGTGATGTTTTCAGGTGTATGTTTGGTTGTTTGTTAGCAAGATTACGCCAAAACTACTGGACAGATTTTGCATACTTTTCCTGGAGATGTTGGTAATGTCTCAACTTAAAAATTATTAGATTTTGGTGGTGAGCCAGATAACTGCCATAAGTATAGGATATCTTTTTGCTCAATAACTGTTTTAACTAATTATATCAACATGATTCCAAGAGTTAGGTGTGGCTTTTCAGGGTCATGAATCATATTATGATGGTAACTTTATAATGGAACTTTTGCTTATAAATGTTGCAGTAATAGGTGAGCTACCTTGGTGGGAGTTTGGGATCTCTGAGTGCTTTCTAGTTAGAGATCAGTTTTTTTAAGGGGTGCAGTTGACCTTAATTCTTCCACAGATATACAAAAGAGTGAGCCTACAAACAGCTGTCCCCACACAGAGCTGTTGTACAGTTCCAGAGATATCACCAAATCATTTAAGTTTTTCCACAAGGGGGCGCTGTTTATATTATGCATGCAGAATTGTGCTATTTGATTGTTTTCATAGAAAAATGTGTGTCTATGGCGGCCTTCATACAATCCCCCCCAACATAAAAAATCCCCCCTCCCTTCCGTTGCTTGTTCAACAAAATATGAGCTCAGACAGTGAAAAATTTCCCCTGATTATGTCATTAGGGGATATGCCACCCCCACCAGATTATAGACACTCCCTTGTCCACGTTAGTTCAGCCCGTGACTGGCTGCTGCGGAGAGAGCCTGACTTGGCACGTTTGTGAAGCTACGGTAAACATTAGAGCAGGGGTGGGCAACTTTGATTACCAAGAGGGGCCACGTAAAAAACTTTTTCACTGCCTGAGGGCCGCACTGTTACATTTTGTCAGGCACTCTCAATGAGGAAAAATATACATGAATGAACAACAAATAGCAAATATAGTGTTTCAAAACAGGATTCTGCCAACATTTGTAAATTTTAACTTAAACACAACAAAAAAATCATGATTTAATGGGCATGACACAGAACTAAAGCCATAATAACCTTCATTTAACCTTTTTTTGGAAACAATTTTTAAAGACTAATATACCGTAAAATACCAAATAAAAGCCGTGGCGTTTATTTGCTTCAATCACTGAGCAGACCAGGCGACTATTTGGGACAGGCATTTAATTCCTTTTGCACAAAAGTCTTGCTTAGCAAAAAATGAAAAAATAGGGTAAATGTAATCAAATTATTTATTTACACAAGTATGAATAACACCTTTACATGTTCAAGGCAAGATTACAGAACAGTTGTTATACTTTTGTCTTCTTCTTCTTTCAACTCAGCTCTCTCTAAACACTCTTAAAACTGGTCAGGAACAACTGGTAGTTTAGCTAAGGTCATACTTCTTTTTTTTCGCTGCTCCAGGGCCATGGAGATAAGCAGAAATGTACCGCTAACTGACGTGTCCGGCCTCCTGACGTTAGTTAAGGACAAAAAACAAACAGCGGCAGTGGCAACATCTTCTTTGTTGAATTTTCAAAGCCCTAGTCTGTAAGATTCTGTCTTTCTGCTCTCTTGTGGCCTCTGTGGATGTTGAGTTACTGCACTGTTATGAAACAGAGCGCCTCAGACCAACCTGCATTTGTTGACATACAGAGGGAGGAGAAGTGAGCCGACAGGACATCCAGAGAGACAAAATAACTGTAAAGGTGCAGTCTGATCATGTTTCTTTTCAAGCGTGAACTGTCAGCTGTGAACTCAGTGTTAGCATGTGAGTTCTGTAAACTTCGACCGGAGCTCGTAGGCTGCGCTGAATAAATTAGACCAGGCGTTTATTTGGAACAGGCGTCTATTTGTCAAAATGTGCTGCTACACCAGGCGTTTATTTGGTATTTTACGGTATTATCTTTACTGTTGTGCCCAGAATATCACCTATCCTGGTTGGTGCATTATGAAATGCTGGTTACTCATGATGAATCATATTTAGTAGTTGTTGTTGTGTTTTCTTCATGTCTCCAATTTGTTTGTTTTGTTGGAAATGATTGGTGGGCCGTAGTGAGTGAGGCGAAGGGCCGCATGTGGCCCCCAGATGGCCAATTGCCCACCACTGCATTAGAGCCACATTAACCTTCTTAGAGGGGTGTGGACAATCACAGCTCATGAGGATTTTTAAGCTAATACAACCTGTATCTGAACAGAAATGAACCACCAATCTGTCATATATAGTCATATTTTATGGGGTTTCCATTGTAACAATCACCATGTTGTGTCTTGTCAAGGCAGCTCTGTTGTGGCCATCGTTATGGCAACAGTTGCTCATTTGTTTCAGGTTTTGTACCTAAACTTCAAGTTATACTCATAAGTATAATAATAATTTAATTCAAAGGGAGAAAAAGAGAGTTTTCTATCAAGTTAGGTATTTCAGTGAAAAACAATCATTTATTATCACCTGTGGAGTTAGCTGTAACTAAATCTCTAACATGTCAACCAAGTTTCTTTTCTGTTCTCATCACAACAGTGTTTCCATTTCTTCTAAATTCAGAGTTTCAGTTTTGTTAAATCAAAGTTTCCCTCCTGGGTGTACGTGACCCGCAGCATTCCTTTGTCCTCATTATTGCTGACTTCAGACATGACTTCACAAAAGGTGCTGTATAAAGAAAGGGTGGGTCAAACCTGACGGGGTCCCTCCATGACGGGAGGGCTCACCCTGAAGCTGTGAGCGGCTGCTTCTGCACGTACACCTGATAGTGAGCCGCCGTGGCAGCCGTCTAGCAGGATATCCCCTCTGACCAGCAGGTCTGATAATTATTGTTCTCTGTCTGTGTGTGTGTGTGTAGGAGGATGGAGAGCTCATCCTGGAGGGGCTGCTGAACATCTACTGGGGTCTGCGGCGGCCAATCAGACTTCAGATGTACGACGACAATGAGAGATTTCGTCTGAACCGGTAAGAAAACCAAAATCAAAACTCACAGAGAGGCCTTTATGTTCTGAACCAACAGCACAGAGGAAATCAGACTCTAAATATTCACATTCTGTCACCATGATTAAGTAGTTTAACTTTCGTCTTTAGAGAACGACTTCCAAACATTTGTAAAATAAATAATTGTTGTAAAATTGTGTTCCTGCCTCTTCATTAAGCATCATTTCAGGCTGTATTTTTCAAATTACCCAATCAGAAAGTCGATATGCAGGTCATCCGCTTGGTTGACTTGCCCATTAGGTTTTATTCTTGGCATTTTTTTCATTTCTGCAACATTTTTAAATACTTTTTCATATAAAAGCTTCACAGAGAGTAACACTTGTTAAAAAAACAACAACAACCTTATAAACAAATGTATTTCTATTCATTAATTTAGCCCGCTAGCTTTGGGTATGTGTGTAAGTTAAAAAAATATTATGAATTCTGACAAGAAGAAAGTTTTTGATATATGTATTATGTCTGTGTAGCTTTCATATTGAATGAGAAGCAATGGCTGGAAACAAGTCTGTGTAGATGAGAAGTCTGTTTATGCAGTGCAGACTGGCAACTCAACCAAGCAGTTGATCCAGTTTTCTGAGGTGTCATTGAAATATTGCAAATATATTTTAATATCAAATTTATTTCCTATGATTTTAGAGGGTCTAGAAATAAGATATGACTTGGATGTTTGCTGTTACCCTGAGATTTTCTGAAGAGCTGTGTAGTTCAGACAATGATTTTTATGTACAGAAGTTCCCCACAATGGAAGGAATTTGCGTTACGTACACTATTCAACAAAGTGAACAAGGATAAACAGTCAAAAATATTTTTTTCAGTGTTTTGAAAACAGCAATATGGTGTTGGGGGACAAAACAGTCAACTGCGCAATTACAATATTAGTCAAAGGGTTAAAAAGGAGATGTATATGCCACAGGTGTTTGATTTGTTAGATTAATGTAGAGTTGCTTGGTTTCCATCTCTCAGCTAAGTTGCTCTGTCCTGATTCAGCAAAAAAAAAAAAAACTAAAAATGTACACAAAGTATTTCCTTTGGACCATTTCATGTTCTCACAGCATATTTTGAAGTCTGCTGAATCATACAAAACAGCAGGGCTGGCCCTGTGCTTTTACATCACAGTCAGCATAACTATGAAAACAAATCACGCTCTGCATTATACTAAAGAAACTAGCAGGCTAAGCTACCTAGTTGCCTGTAATAAGAGGACCTGGCAACTTTGCTAGAAGCAGACGCCTCATATTTGAGTCTCTTGGTGATTCATGTTTGTATAGAGCCAATTTATAACAACAGGTTTCTCAAGACACTTTACAATAGAGCATAAAACACTTAATTTTATGGATACACATGTATGCATAGATACAAATATACATATTTAAAATTCACATTTACATAAATATACAAATGTGTACATCCAATACCTAACATGAATCCATATAGCCAATCATGAATCCCTCCATCATGGCGGCAAGAAAAAACCTTCTGTTAAGCAGTAGGAAATCTTGAATGTGGATCCCAGTCTCATGATGAACAGCAAATCCACACGATGCTGTGTTGGGTGTGAGGGCGAAGGAAGGAAGGTAAGAGGAGACAAGTGGACTAAAGTAAGAACTAAAGTTAGGGACAGATCCGTGAACCAATCATAGACCTGTCGTCATCACATTTGTTTCTGACAACACGTTTATTAGAGATTAGCCTCTTGAGATGCAACGTCTCGTTTTCAAGAGGGTACTCATGTCTGAATGATTGTGGTGATCATTTTATAATTTTATCTCTATTACATTTCTGACTGTGTATGATGAGACCTTCCTAAATATCCTTAAACTGATTAAACAAGACATTTATTTGACTGCTGTTATCCTTACAAAAATCTGAAATGTGCCCTTTTTCCCTCCTCTGTCTGCACAGAAATGACAGGTCCTCTCTAGTGAAGCAGTTTTCAGAGGAGTCCAACAATAATTCAGTCAGTGGTGAAAATGGATCAGCAGGTAAGCCTCACACTTGGACTCAGCCTCACACACAAACTCACACTCCTGCAGGATTAATGTGGATTAATGTACACACATGCTGACACAGATTAGAGATCTAAAGGTGCTTCATTCAGCATTTCCAGTGGAAAGGTTTGCTCACGTGTTGAGCGGAGATTAAAATGAGACTGTGTAGATCAGATCAACATGATAAATAAACCAGTGCGAGGGAGGTGTTTGCTTTTTAAGCAGTTTTCCAACTGATGCAGGGAGTTTTCCTGAACCGCAGATAAACAGCTGAACTTTTCTTTTGTGGATATTTTCAGGACTCCACCTCTAACCAAGAATATGTGTGTGGTTTTCATTGTGTTGCTCTGTCACGTGTTGTTTTAATGCTGCCAAAGAGGATTTAAACTTTTTAATAGACATGCTGCAGGCTAAGAAATATTCATCCAAATTCAAATTTTAGAGCAGTAAGTGCCTTCTGTTTGTTCTTGATAATAATTTCAGGACTTTTTCTTTACATTTGGTTTTAAAACACGTAAAAATAAACTATTTACTAGACAGGGCTGACTATATGCTTAATGAAGGATGATGCCTTCAATATAACAAACCCCAACTCCATTTAAGTTAAGACGTGTTAAATGTTAAAACTCCTGTGTTTTATCACCTTTCCTTTTCACAACACTCATTAAGCGTTTTAGAACCGAGGACACCAATTATTGAAGCTTTTTAGGTGGCATTTTTCCTCATTCTTTGTCGATGTACAACTTCATTAGCTCAACAGTTTGGGGTCCCTGTTTTGCACTTCATAATGTGCTGAGCATATTTAATGGGGGACAGGTCTGGACTGCAGGCAGGCCAGTCTAGAACCTGAACTCTTTGTAACATGACCAGTATATGTCTTGGGATTGTCTTGCTTGAATAAGCAGGGATGTTGCTTGTATGGCAGCATATGTTGCCCCAAGACCTGTTTGTACTTTTCAACATAATGGTACCTACACAGATGTGCATGTCACCCATGGCATGGGTACTACCACACCCCCATACCATTACAGATGCTTTTAAGCTTTGCTCTGATAATAATCTGGTTCCTGATCTTCATTCGCACAGTTGACATAACATCCATGATTTCCAGAAACTGTCTGAAATGTGGACTCAAACCACAGCGGACTTTTCCACTTTGCCTCAGTCCATCTCAAATAAGCTCAGGTCCAGAAAAACTGGCTGTGTTTCTGTGAGTTTTTGATGTTTTGCTTTGGATTTGTATGGTGGAGTTTAAATGTTTTCATGTTCCTGACCCCATGTGGTGATATCTTTACAGAATTATGTTGTTTTAAATGCAATTCCACCTGTGGGATTGAAGGTCACAGGCATTCAATGTTGATTTTCGACCTTGCAGCTTACACGCAGAGATTTATTCAGATTCTCTGAATCTTCTGATGATATTATGGGCTGTAGATGATGAAATCACTGAATTCATTAGAGCTAAACATTAAGAAACGTTCTTATGCTGTTGGATTATTTGCTCATCCAGTTGTTCTTAAAGTGGTGAACCTCTCCTTGTTCTTGCTTGTGAATGTCAATGTCAATGTCGGTTTTATTTATATAGCACGTTTTATAGGACAAGCCAGACAAAGTGCTTTACATGAGAAAAATATAATAGTGTAAAAAGCTACAAGTAAGACGACATTAAAAGAGAAGCATACAATAACAACAGTAAAAGAAAAGCGTACACGAGTAAAAACAAGTGAGTAACTCAACCAAAAGCTAGAGTAAACAGGTAGGTTTTAAGGTGCGCTTTGAAGGAGGTGAGGCTGGTTGCAGAACGCACAGACTGAGGCAGGGCATTCCACAGTGTGGGAGCAGCAACTGCGAATGCCCGATCCCCTCTGCTTTTAAGCTGGGCTCTCGGCACTTCTAAGACCATCCGGTCAGCAGACCTCAAGGATCTGGCGGGTCGGTGCACCTTAACAAGGTCTGATAAATATTCTGGGGCCAGCCCGTACAAAGACTTAAAAGCAAATAAAAGAATCTCAAAATCAATCCTGAACTTGACTGGGAGCCAGTGAAGTGAAGAGAGCACCGGTGATATGTGCTCCTGTTTCTTGGCTCCGGTCAGGAGACAAGCAGCAGCATTTTGTACAAGCTGTAGGCGGTTTATTTCAGTTTGGCTGATGCCAAAATACAGCGAATGACTTGTGAATGACTTAAACTTCCAGGGATGCTCCTTTTATACCAAATCATGACACTAAACTGTTTTATATTCCAGTCAGGTGTTTTTCCTTTCTTTCCCAGTCTTTTGACGCCCCTGTCCCAGCTTCTTTGGAACATGTTGCAGTCATCATATTCAAGATGACAAAATATTTGCAAAAGACAATTAAATTAATTAGTTTGATCATTAAATATCTTGTCTTTGTAGTGTATTCAATTGAATACAGGCCGAAAAAGATATTGTATTCTGTTTCAGTGTATGTCTTTTAAAATGTCCCACCTTCATTGGAGTTAGAGTTTGTACGTCTAAAGGTTGTCCATTTGTCTGTTATCGCTTGACCCTGTCAGGTTAGTGAGAGGCTGGGGCAAAACCTCAGCTGACATTTGGCTACATTCATTTATTAAAGCTGAACTCTTGACCAGAAAATGTTCATGAAGATAAGCCTAAGTTTGATGTGTGATCATGTTTTTCTTTGACGTGCAGGTAGTGACGGCGGCGGTGCAGAGGAGGAGGATTCTCCACAGCTGCTGAGGACCAGAAGTGATGCCTCCTTCATGCATGTTCAGAGGAGGTCAAACACACGCACTGCTCGAGACCTGCACCGCCTTCGCACACACAGATTCTCCATCAACGGACACTTTTACAACCACAAGGTACAATGAGCAGATGTACACACACACTTCAGAGTATCCCTTTGTTGACTGATGTCCAGGTGCAGAGCAGCAGGCGTTTCCTGTTCGGGCGTTCCTGCACTAATGCTGAGTTTCCAAGTAGCCTGCTGTGAGCTGATTACATTAATGTCCCTCAGAGGTCCTTCATTAGCCTCTCTTCAGAACAGCTTGTGTGTTGTTATTGAACGTATTCCAGCTGCAGATTTAGGGATTTCCTTTGTGATTTAGATCTCCGGTTCAAAATGTAAAATCCAGGACTCCTTTATTAAATCTGTACTTTTTAGAGGGATAAGCTGACTTTGTTTGAAGTTTTCATGTCTTGGAATGGAAAAATGATCGAAATTAAACACTTTATAACATGTAAATCCAAAAATTGTATTTATATTATACAATGTCCCTGCAACAAAATATATGTTAGAGAAACATCTCGCTCCCTTCAGAAATGCATCACTGAACACAGGAGTGCAATTAAAAGAAATGACAAAACTAGTCCAGTTGCGAGACACTTTAATGAGGTAAAACATCCCACTTCATCACTGTTTTTCTTTGGCATAGAAGCCATAAAACAAAATAAAAGAGGTGGTAATATTGATATTATAAGGAAAAAGAGAGAAGCATTTTGGATTTTTTACTTAAAAAGCTCCAAGGGGAATGAACGAGGACTTTTCAGTGAATGATTTTTTGTAGCCAATTATTTAAATTTGGTTATAATATTTGTAAAAAATATTTTACACTACATCACTACTTAACAATGATTTTTATCATATTATCTTATGAGTTCCTTTGTGTTTTAAAGACCTATGTATGTATGTATGAATATATGTACGTATCAGTGGCGATTGCTCTAAGACTGCAAGGGAAGCTCAGCTTCCCCTAAAATGTCCCCAAAAAAAGTGGTGATATGTCCTGCTGTGTGTACATTTCATTGACTAAATATGCGCTAGAATACCTTCATCTTTTGTTCAGAATCAGCTAAATGTACTTATCACAGGTAACTGGCGCGACTTCCTTCCCATTCATCCCCGCAGCGTCTCAGCGCTTTAACACAGTCGGACGCTGAGCGTCTTCACACTTCGATGGGGAAGCGTGGAGTGGGTTGTTCCACTGTGGAAACTGGACGGTCATTGGATAAACGCTGGGCTTTGTCCCGCCCATCGGACGCTCAGCGTCTCTGGGGGTCTATGAGGCAGTGGGCTGGCCTGGACGCTCGGCTTCTGCATGATGATTGGATGATCTGTCTGAGGCTGAATCACTTTTTAATTGACAGTGAAATGGGCCAATCAGCGATCTTGAAGTATAACCCTCCACCGGTTCTACATTCAGTTGTTCTGGAGAGGAGCTTCTCCTGTTCAATGCGGCTCCAGTCTTACACCCGCAACACAATGGACCAAGGCCGTTTAAGCAGTCTAGCTCTGCTGGCCATTGAGAGAACTCCCTGGAACATCCCTGGAAAAGACACCTAGTTGGTACGACAGGGTCACAGATCATTTTCTTGAAAAGGAATGGAGGGTAGAATTTACATTTAAATAAATAAACAAATTTATGATGTAGGCTGGAAAAAACGAGCTTCTCCTCCTTGACTGACCAGCAGCCGCCACTGGTATGTATGTGTATGTGCATGTTCTTATGTTAATTCATTTTTAACCTTTGTACTGAATTTGTTTTATCACAAATTTTGTATATCCCTGTGTTATCCTTTATGGTCCTTTTTGTATATCTATATAATGTTACACTGATCCTCTGCTCAACTAGCATCTTAAAATGGCTACCAGTGCCAGCACCATCCAATGGAAGCTGTCTCTCAGGCCTTTTACCAAAATGGTGCCGATGATACCTCCCTTTGGACACTTCCCCTCACCCCTTGCCAGCACCTCACTGGTCAAAAATCACATGGTGACCCAACTGACACACCCCTACAGCCAATCCATAGGCTGTCTCAGATGTAGCTCCACATGACTGGCCTTCTCTACCCTTTATAAGTGTTGTTTTTAATGCATTTCTGATGACCCTGATGAAGGCCACAAGCCGAAACGGGTCCGTCCAATAAAGTTGTTTCCTGAACTACAAGTGTTGCTGGAGCTCTTTTGATCTCTTCAAGTTTTCATGTCTTACCTCACTCCCAAGTTCATGACCAGCAGACAGAAACTCTTCTGACATCTGTGCATGCAGTAACAAGGAAGAGATGGGCGGAGCTTGCCCACTGCTAGTTAGCTTGGCTCAAAATCTGGGAATCAGTGGAAAGTGTTAGCCTGCCTCTCCCTACAGTCATCAGATAAATTCTTCAGCAACTCTAAACGGTCCTATGTGCTTGATATGACTCTTATTTTTTCAGAGTTATGGTATCTTCTTCTATCACTGAGCAAAACCTGTTGGTTAAAGCTAAAGGTGACTGTGCTATCAGTGTCATAGCTCCAACTCTGTGGAACTCGCTCCCCATGGGTTTAAGATCAGCTGGAACAGTTGATTCCTTTAAAAAACAACGTAAGATCTACTTGTTTGGTCTGTCCTTCTCTTAATATGTTTTGTGTGCTTTGTTTTCTTTTACTGTACCTTTAAAAATTGCTTGTACTGTTTTTATTTGTTTTGTGAAGCACTTTGTGACTCTGCTGTTCTTGAAAGGTGCTATATAAATAAACTTATTATTATTATTGTTGTTAGTATCATCATTTTATCTTCTTCTCGCCTTAGACATCTGTGTTTACTCCGGCGTACGGATCAGTCACTAATGTTCGAGTAAACAGCTCCATGACAACCATACAGGTCCTCAACCTGCTGCTGCACAAGTTCAGGGTAAGCAACAGTCATAGCTAACACCTTAAACGTCCTCTAGACAACATCACAAGACTGATAATCTTCTGATTGTTGTTTTTAGGTGGAGAATAAACCTGAAGAGTTTGTGCTTTATATGGTGCACGAATCTGGAGGTAAGTTTAACATTTATAGTCCGTGTTAGTGTGGTGGCCACTTTCTCCAGATTAAAAAGCTAAAGTTCACTTTTAGGTCACACAGCTTTGCTGCATTTTTGGTGAACAAGAAAAAAATAAAAGTAATATAGGCTTATTTTACAGCTTTCTGATTGATCACTAAATAAAAAACAGCTGTGTATGGAAATGGCATTTTTTACGTCCATGGAGGAGATTATGCGTTTGCTGGCATTTGGTAGTTTGTTTATTTTAATATTAAAATCTTAACAGGGTAAATAAAAAAAAAACAGAATTTGATAAAATTACAAATTATACTCTTTATTGGCATCCCCAAGAACAAAGAAAATGTCCCCTCAGTGCTTTGGACCCAATGAGAGACTTTTTTAAAGACGTTATCTCTTTGCCTGAGGAAGATCTAGTCCATGGAAACATGGTCTTGCATTGAATAAAGTTTTCTGTGTGTGGACTTTTACCTTTTTCTGCAGCTGATTACTTCTTTGTCCTGCACCTGTAACAGTTTGCATGTTCTCCTTGTGCATGCATGGATCCTTACCTCCCACAGACCAAAAACATGCTTATTAGATTGATGGTGACTCCAAATTCCTCTTAGGTATGATTGAGTGTGTGAATGGCTGTCTGTCTCTCTATGTGGCCCTGCAATTGACTGGTATTGGTCAAGGGTGTACCCTGCTCCCTGCCCAATGTCAACTTTGATAGGGTCCAGCCCCCTCACGGCTCCAAAAGGGATATAGGGTATAGATAATGGATGGATGTGCATACATTAACAGTTTTTTTAACCATATTAACTTTATGACAACCTTCATGTTGGTAAAATGTAGCTCAAATATTTGATGTTTTCTTGTTCGTTTTTGTTTTATTACTGAGATGTTTATTCTGTTGATTTTACCTGTATTAATCTTTAAAGGGACTGTGAAGAGCTTCTAAGTAATTACAAATAAAGTCTCACTTTTAGATATATGCCTGATGGAAATACACACTTTAAGATGAGTTTTATTGCATCAAAATAGGTTATCTATAAATGCTATTCCTTAGCCTTTCGGTCGGGTCGGACAGGGCTGGACTGGCCTGGATACTCAACTTCAGGAACAAGACAATTAAAACTAGAGCAAATTTATATTATTCGGACACGTCTTAGAGCGCCGGGCTGTAAGTAGAGATATATAGCCGGCTACAAAACTACCATACTAAGTTTTCCAAAAATTGCTTGTTGTCACACATCAAAAACTACCGCTACGTAACGAGAAAGAGATACATTACCTCGTCGCTTTGCATTCAGTAAGTTGTTGAAAAAAGAAGTTGTAAAGCAATGCAGAGTTCTGAGGAAGGTCCGAGCTGCATTCATTAGCATCACAACACACACACACTTTAGTTTGAGTCATGTCCTTTGGTGCGTTCCAGTTGTAGTCAGAAGTAGGAATTTCCGAGTTCCGAGTAGGAAACTGCAACTGGAACGTCCCCCGAAGTAGAAATTTCCTACTGGGAACTCGGTGAAACCTCGCCACCCCCGAGTTGACAATCAAAGATGGATGCCCCCAGTGTGAACAGTTATTTAGCTCCTGTAATAATCAATTTATTTGCACTTCTGACTGGGGTGTGTTGCTCTAGATCAGCTGTATACATAGTATTGTTAGACTTATATTTACAAAAATGCTGCCATAGTGATAATCACATTCTTCATGTGATATTTGTGAACAACAACGCAGGGCGTGCTAACAACAGCTAACAATAGCCTGGTAGATCGATATGTTTTTTTCCAACTTCAACTGGAACGATGATAAGTCGGAGATGATGTCACTCCCAGTTCCGAGGTTACTGGAACGCAGCATTACGACAGTCGCCGCGCGTGCTCATGGGTAGCAGAGTCTTTATGTCGCCGCTAATAGATACTCCTCATAGCACCTTTAAGTACAGGTTTGTAAAAAAAGGCCACATTGGATTTCTACCATACCTGCACAGATTACATAATCTTTTCACTGTCTTCTGTGACTTTTCTTTTAAATATGTGCAAATAAGAAAGAAAGACATCCTTTGTTAGTCCCTCATGGGGAAATGCCATTCTTTACAATCTGTTGAGAACATGCTACACAAACACAGGCTGAAATACACATGCACATGTAAACAGGTCCTACGATCATGCATTAATGGAGAGATGTCAGAGTGATGGCTTGCTGCACCTGAAGAAGTGCTACCGAGCAGTTTTAAACGAAGCTAAAAACTAAACTAAACTGCTCATCATTTATTGTCAAACAATGTAGAAAGTGCAACAACCTTGGCCAAAAATTTAAGTTTTTCCTTTACTGTTAGCAAAGTCAAGCTTGGTACCAGGCTAGCATGAGAATTTACATTTAATATTGTTAGCTTAGTTTAATAACTCTATATTGCAATCTTTATTCAATAAAATGCTGCATGAGAAAGCAGCCAATACTGGTGGTAAGGTTTGCCAGTTTCTTACCATCCTTAAAATTCAGATTTGCTGTACAACTGAAAAAAATGTAGTCCAGCCCATGTCTTTGTTGCTTATTAATCTGGAAGCGTTATACATAGCATTAGCAGGGTAATTATAACGACCTGAACCCCAAGAGAGGCAAAATATAAAACTGTAGCTCCCCTGCTAATGGAAGAGAAGAATGGCCACTGTGTAAACATTGTGAATTAGTTTTCTCAGTAGAAATGTTGTTTTGTGCTAAGTTGTTCTCTTTGTTTCTGACCTTGTAGAGAGGACCAGGCTCAGGGATGGAGAGTACCCGCTGGTGGCCCGTGTGCTTTACGGACCCTGTGAGAAAATCTCCAAGATCTTAATCACCGAGGCCGACCTGGGAGAGGAAGTCACTTATGATGTGAGCCGCGCCCCCCTCTGTTCTCAGTTTGTTCAGTCACTGACCTCTTTTTTTTAACGTTTTGGTCCTCAGTTTAGACACACAATGATACAATGGAAATAAGACAGACTGGTTAAATTTAGCCGTCAGGGGAAAGCTAACCTGACGTAACAATAGATCTGGATTAACATCTGTGTGTTGTGACTGCTCTGAGAGATAAAAATAAAAGCAGGTTGTTTATGAGGACTTCCTGGACTGTTTATGAATGTTATCTCGCTCATAAACTTCAACTCAGTTACACAAGAGAGAGGGTCAGTTCATCCAGGTAAAACAGAAGAGCGGGGCACTTCTTCAATGGTACAGAGACTTGGTTTTGTTTTAGTTTGTAGGAGTTTGTATGTGTCCCTCATTATTTTTGACTTAACCCCGATACAATAGAGGGAATAAAGTTTGTTCTTAGAGCATTAACAGATTACATTCAAGCTGTTTATCGGTCATGCTTCTGCCCAAGGATAAAGTCCTGATTACTCTGGATCAAACATAGAAATCTGTTTAGGCTTTCTTTGTCTGGGAAATGCTATTGTTTGGATTTCAAGCTAAGTTTTGTTGATCATCCAGAATATCCTAAGAAATAAGGGCCTCATGATTTTGGATTTTTGCTGATATCCAACATGTTGATATTTCTTAACTTGTAATTGCCTAAACTGATATTTTTTGTCGTGAGCACAAAGTGTCCACGTTACTCACACTGACCTTTTTGTTTCATGGTTACAGTCTATTTTTGTTCAAAACAAAGATGAAGCAAGATTTTTCGTATTATTATTTAAAGCTATGGTCTACGATTTGGAAGCTTTGTACATATTAATAACACCGTTTATAAGGCTGTTATGGTCCTATGGTCCTATCTACACAGTATAAAGACCAAAAAGAATGAAAAAAATCCATTCAGTATATCCGCTGAAAAGCTGCATACTAGCTGACCAATCAAGCCTAAGAACCTGCAACTATTAATTGGTCCGTGAGTTAGTCCATGAGTCCATCCAATCCTCGTCTCCCTCACTACGCAGTACGCAGCATCTTGCCCATGGTCCCGCCTCCTCCCCTCTACCTCCGGTGAGCAGCTAGCAGCGTTAGCTACTGAACTATCATGGAGCCGGAAAAGCCTAGCGCCGAACCCGGGAATCCGCCTCCCTCTCCCGCGGGCCCAACGGAGCTCTGCCCGCGGGTTGAGGCCTGTTAGCGGGCTAACGGCTAACGAATAGCCTCAGCCGGCCGTCAGACCTTCAGCATCGGCCGTTTCGCCCCTGGTTGATCAGGTAATGGCTTTGTTTACTACAGTGGGAGATGTCTGCTGAATTACTCTGGTTAGTTTGTGCCTGTACGGGCTAATAACTTGTAGGGGAGCGGGTTAGCCTGTTAGCCGCTAATCGTTAGCACTGTAAGCTGAGCTGGGGAGGACAGGCTGAGAAAGATAAATCCTCCCCCACACTCGGCTCCGCTCTGGCGGCGCCAAACCCGCATTGCCGCCGGTCCAGTTGAAATGGCTACTGCTGTGTGTTACAAGGGGGATGTCTGTCGTGTTTGATACTTTCAGTTGAGCTGAGCTGTTTTTGATTGAGTTTGCTGCTGATATATTGTGCTAGTCGCTCGTAGCTCTGCCGGAGGGGGCTTACATGAGGCGCCACGAGCTGAGGGCGGGATCTTGGAACACGGAGGGGAGAGGTGAGGGAAGGGGGGGCAGGCTGCGGTTTCAAATCGTAGACACCAGCTTTAATAAGTAAAACTTCTGTTGTATGAATGTAGACTTCAGTGGTGATGAGTAGGGCTGGGTATTGATTCAGATTTTCTGGATCGATTCGATTCGATATTACAAGGTCTCAAATTGATTCGATTTCCGATTCAATTCGATATTTATTCAGTCTGGGATATGTTAGTTAAAATAGTGCTGTAAATTTAAAAAGTGACCTTTTGACCTGGTACATCATTAAAATTGTTTTAACATGTAGAACTAAACCCAAAGCAGTTACATGAATCATATTTAAATGATATGCATTCATGCATATTCTGCATATTACTTGTTTTTTTTCCAACTCATATTTTCCTTTATACTTGTTAAATCTAAAATACTGTACATCCAAACATCAGCTTTTAAACTTGCCAGTGGTGCCCATATAGTGCTTCCACCATGTTTGTTTGCAGTAACATCTCATGAGATCTTGTTCTGTAGAAAGCAACGCTAAACGCTGATCACACAGGACTAGCAGGGTTGATACCACAGGCTGCTTCTCTGCACATCCAAAGAAGAAAAAACTACCCCAGTTAAAAGATTGATCTTTGGATTTTATGGATCGATTATGAACCAGTTAAAGGAAAATCGATTAAATTGATTTTTTTAACCCAGCCCTAGTGATGAGGTAAATGGGTGTGGTACATTAGTTCATTCTGTCAACATTGCATCCAGAATATGGGAGATTGGGCAACCAAAATATCAGCAGCATGTTTTCGCAAACTTTCATATTTGCCAGTACTGTTAATCAGCAGTAGTGGTTGTGTCTGAAGTTTTTGAGGTCATCAGATGTCATGAAAGTAAAAAAAAAAAAAAAACTATCACATTTTTGTTGTAGTTTTATGAGAGGGACTATTTGACCATTGACCACAAAATCAATGTTGTTATAAATTATGGACCTAACAAAAGCTGTAATCTCCACCCAAATATTCCACTTTGCACTGCATTTTTAAATAAGAATGCATTTTTTGTTTTGTTTTTTTCAATGGTTAGATATGTAGTTGTTGAAAAGATTTGATGTGGTGAAACTGTTTTGGGACCCAAGGGTGAAAAATGTAATTACATTTTCAAGGGGCCTCAAGGGTTTGATTTCTCATGAACTTTTTTGTTTTATTGTGTTCATACTTTGCAGCTAAGGAGCTATTTGGGGGTTGTAGACTGAAAACCCTACATCTTCCCTACATCTGTTAAGATTATGAATGAACAGATGTAGTTTTAATCTCTCTTGGCCCCTTGGCCTTTACATTGGTTTAATGTATTTATTTAAATTATTGGTACTGTGCAATAGGGATGTTCTGGATGTGATTGTGACGTGTTGTGACTGTGGTGTTTGTGTTATGTGATTTGTGCTGCTCTTTTACGACTGCAGAACCAGCAGGGAGCCCATGACAAATTTCCCCACGGGAACAATAAAGTATATGAAAAAAAAAAAGATTGAAAGCCTCTGGGATAAATGACAAAACATAACAGGAAACACGATGAACCAGGAAGTTAAATCATAAAAAAGAGAAAACAAACACACAATAAACACAAGGATCAGTGATAAGACAATACACAAAAAGAATAACCAAAGCTTTATTTAAAATGTGAAAAGAAACCATGTTACAAACATTATTAACTTATATGTGTGATATAGGTGGCTGTAGTGTAAAATAGCAATATTTAGACAAGGGGCTAAAACGGATATGCCATCATACATCTGCAGCTTCCTTTGTTTCTTCTCTACATGTTATATGCTGTGCTTCTTTGATTTGTTGCTCTTTACCATTCCTTGAGCTCTTAAAATCTTCGAAAGGCAACTTTTTCTGCACTTTGGACACGAAACAACCTCCAGAAACAGCTTAAGATAGATTCACTGATCTCACTGAGAAAATGTAAAAGAGTGTGGTGACAGAGAACTGAAGCTATATTTTTCTTAAAAGGTCACTGCACAACTGTGTTTTTAGCAAATCTGTTTTAAATGTGAATTGTTGATCTGTTTAGTATTTTGTTGTCTTTTCAATTTTCTAAAAAATGTATTGGCTGCTTCCTTGGCCAGGTCTCGTAAAAGAAACTCTCCTGGTTGAATAAGCGTTAAAAAAAAAAAAAAAAACTATGCTAAATGCCAATTTACCCACAAGTCCAAAAATCACCAAGTGATTTGTACAATCTGGACAGTGCTCTCTCTGTTCAATACATACTGGACTAAAGATTGCTGTGTTTTTGTACTTAAAAGTCTCTCTAAAAGCCTCAAAATGTTGTATTTGCATGCTCCAACTTGTGCTAAACAGGGGAGATTGTCGTATTTGTTAGTGTTAAGGGCCTCCAATTGATCAAACTGAGTCTGAGTCCTGTCTCTTCACTATCCGGTGCAGCTAACAATAGACCTACTTAATGCTTGAAAATGAAAATGGGATGTCACATCTCAAGAGGCCTTTAACACATTTATACTTGACAGAGACAAATATGGTAGGGATGCACTTGTGGTCTGGACATCCATGAGTTCGTCACTACCATAATTTTTTGTTTTCAGTGAGAATATCATTTATTGTACTTCTATAAAATGATCACCACAACCATTCAGACATGAGGACCCTCCTGAAAAGGAGATGTAGCATCTCAATAAATCAGACAACAGGTCTATGGTTCATGGATCTGTCACTAACTTTAGTTCCTACTTTAGTCCACTTGTCTCCTCTTACCTCCCTTCCTTCACCCTCACATCCAACACAGCATCGTGTGGATTTGCTGTTCATCATGAGACTGGGATCCATATTCAAGATTAGGGATGGGAATTGATAATATTTTATCAATATCAATGCTGTTAACGATCCTGTTAATCGATCCAATTCTTTAACGATTCCCTTATCGATTCCTGCAGATTTTGTGAGTGGGCAAATGTTGGTCTGACTTTCCATGGCAACAATGTCAAACATGTCACAGCAAAGATATCTGCTTCTGCAAGTTGCTGGTGTTTCCACTCACTTCAGGTTGTGTAGTAGGTGCGATGAAAATTAAGCTACAATTCTGATGCTTTTGAACCCTGTCACTGGAAGGAATTGATAAGGGAATTGATAAGCAAAAAGATTAATGATATCGATTCTTTGATGGAGCTGTTAACGATTCTCAACTGGAATTGGTTTTCGATTCTCATCCCTATTCAAGATTTCCTGCTGCTTAGCAGAAGGTTTATTCTTGCCTCCATGATGGAGGGATTCATGATTGGCTATATGGATTCATGTTGGGTGTTGGATGTATATATCTGTGTATATATGTATATGTGTGTTTTATATATGTATATATGTATCTATGCATATATGTGTATTCATAAAATAAAGAGTTTTATGCTCTATTGTAAAGTGTCTTGAGATAACACTTGTTATGAATTGGCTCTATACAAATAAAGATTGATGGAATGCTTGATAGTTGATAATATATTTCTCCCCATGGTTTATTGATTTATTTAATTAGTATTTTATCCTCCAGGGTATGGTAGGACTTCTGACATGTTTGATTGTTCTTTCACAGGTTGCTCAGTACATAAAGTTCGAGATTCCCGTTCTGGACAGCTTTGTGGAGAAACTGAAGGAGGAGGAGGAGCGTGAAATCAACAAATTAACCAAAAAGTGAGTCAAGAGTTCCACTCCTCAGCAAACACAATTACAAAACTACTGATGAAGCGTTCTTTAGTGACATGGCTTCTTCATTCTGAGGATAATGTTGACTGCTGGCTTATGAAGAGTTCAATACGAGGACAGTCTAAATGAAACACTCTTCTGTCTGTGTTTACAAAATTATGTAAATCATTTGATAATCTAACACTTTTTCTCTTTGTGAATATGTGTGTAGTAACATAAGTCGGTGGTCACTGTAGAATTGTATTGCTGTGTTTATTGCTGTGTCAAAGGAGTGTCAGAGTCATCACTGTTTTTTTTTTATCTCTGCAGGTACAGCGCTCTGAGGTCAATGATTCAGCATCAGCTGGAGGGGAAAGCTCACAGCAGTGACAGAGTATGAGTGTCGAGTGCGGATGTGACCTGTTTATGATTGTTTGTATATGAGAGGAAGGGATGGATGCAACACTAATAACTGTCAATGTTAATGTTTGTAGTGAATGTAAAGGTGAAGTTAGAGGTAAAGGCTGCAATAGAACCATATCCTGAACCAATGTGCTTGTACTTTAGAGCTACAAATCCAGCAGTTTGTATGATCTGTTTTTATCCCAGAGGATTTTATCTCTGCTTTGGTATCTCTGCTGTTTGGATCTTCACATTTGTATGAAATCCTCGCTGCTGATATTTATACAAACTGTTTTTCTGCACCGTTTTCTAAGACCTGGACCTTTTTTAATGTAATAAATCAGTCTTAGCGTGGCCTTTGAAAACACTCTTGATCTCTACTGACACCAAACATAATACCAGCTCTGAGTTCCCACAAAGAAAAACAAAACTTTTTTTATTATTTCCGGCACTTCAGCTGAGACTGGAGTGCAGATTAGCATTGTTTCAGTGAGAGACCCTCTGTGCCAGCTTGTTCCCATGAGCTCTGAATGTGTATGTGTGTTTATTTCTAAATGTGTGTGTGTGTGTGTGTGTGTGTGTGTGTGTGTGTGTGTGTGCCTATCAGCATTACACAATGGTGTTATCCTGAGAGAGGAGGGCTGTTCCTTTTTTCCCACAGTCCCACAAACACAAAGTCTGATGTATCAGCCTTGACCTTAAACACTGACTCACAGTCATTGGACAATAATTATTTGATTAATCTGATAAAATTAACAATAATAAAACCTCCCTCTTAAAGAAATACACACATGCACATACTTCTCTTTTGTGCACATCACTCTGCACCCACTTCACAAAACTACACAAGTGTGTAGAGGCTCAGAAGTGTTTGTTATTTTCAGAAATGTTCTTTGCTTTTTATATATATATATATGTGCACAGAAACAGAAAGAGAGGAGTTTGAAGTCTTAATTTGGTGCATTCACAGTATGTTTGATTTATTAAAGGAATACTCAGACGATTTTGGACCCACGCCCTTTCCCTATCATTGACAAATTGAGACAAGCTCAAAAATGCTTCCTTTCTTTTATTGTCTCTGCGTCCAGTAAGCTGGCTCCAGCTAGCATCAGTGGTTAAAAAGCAGCTCCAATGGCTGGAGTCAATGGTTTTGTTTCAGACTGGCGAAAGTGGACCATACTCCTTTACAGTGGCTATCCAGGGGATGGCGTGCATATGCATGAAGTAAATCCCGAATGGTTTATAAAACACTTATTTTAAAGAGACGTGTTTCTTTTCAAACCCGCAAAATAACGTTTGATACACACAGATTCCTGCGCGATGCGCCAGTGCTCCGCGGAACAGCAGTAGCAGCCGGAAGAAGGCGACCCTCCGGGACGTAACCATGTTTATGTAGCCTCGCAACAGCTGCAAGAGCCATTTGGCTGGCGGTGAGGAAGTTGAACGAAGAGTTTACTGACGCAGGAATGATGTTTTTCCTTTCACCAAAAAAAGTCACTGGTTTACTAAACTCACTGGGCGCACTTTTATATGCTTCCTGCTCCTTCTTCCAAAAGGGTGCTATTGCTGACGCTAGTATATCCTTCCATGGGAAGCACTTTCATCGCCAGATCTGTGTGTATCAGCGTTATTTTAAATGTTTTTATCATCAACCAAAGAAACATGTCTTTTAAAATGTTTTATAACCATTCGGCATTGGGTAAGAGTTAGCTGCACCCAGCCAATCAAAGGGCTGCATAGAGTGATTATCTTTCACTTTCACTTCCACTCATACCAAAAGGCAACTTTCCAGCGATTGAGTGTTCATGAAGCCTGTTTAACAGCTGGAGCCAGCCACTGGAGTTGGTGGGAGGAAGTCGGAGTGCCCAGAGAGAACCCACAAAGACACAGGGAGAACAAGCTTATGCTGTAAGACACATGCACTACCTGCTTTGCTACTGTGTCGCCATATTTGAGATTTGTTAAGATTTTTTGTTGTTTGTCTGGTGCTTAAACATCTTGATTTTATTTCAGTCCTTTATATTTAACCTTTTTTATTGTGGATGAAAAAAACTTCTTGCTCACTTTATTTTCTATCTAATGCCTGACTCTAAAACGCTCTTGTACGCTGATAAAGGACTTCTGTTAAAATAACTGCTTATAGTCCCTCTGCAGTTTATTGATATGAAGAGAAACAATGTAATTCATTGGAGACTGTGCAGGGGGCAGCAGGGAGCTGTTCATGTAGAAAACAACCTCTGAAACAGAAAATACAGTCACTGAAAAGCTTGTAAATATCTTTCATTCTGAGGTGTATGAGTCTGAAACACTTTATTATAATAAGAAGGATAAATGATGGCTATTTTCTTGAATGGCTGGAAAATATGCCTCAGTTTTCTTTGCAAAATATCAATTAGAGGTAAGTATGGTTTTGAAACTGTATTTTTTTTTACCTAAAACTATTTTAATTTGCTTCTAACCTTTTAGAAAGGAAAAAGTGATTCCCATGTAGCATAAATGCTGTCAGGCACATATAGGGGGACACAGTTCTCCAGGTCAAACTGAATTTTTACTACTGAGTAATAAAGGTATTAAGGAGGAAAAACAGTTTATGATGGGCAAAGGGGCAACAAGACACAAAGTAACATGAGGACAGGAGATGAAATTGCAGCTATCAGCTTTTCAAAATAAAATACAGGCAATGATGTGAAGATTTGAGTTGAGTTATATAAAAGAATGGCCAAATTCATGTGCAGTGATGTTAATATTGTGAGAAACTGTTTGATTCTTATTTGATCTGTTTGATATTTTACTTGAGTACATGTTTAAATAAAAAAATAAACATAGTAAGGTTTATACTAGAGACAGGAAAATAGGGACTGTATTTTTGATTTTCTACTGTTTGATATACAGTAAATGAATGTGATATTGCACCATAAAACTCTCTTTATCTCCAAACAGGCACTCATACTCCCCTGTGAGCAGCCCTGTCATCATAAGAGTGCATGGGCACCGCTTTATTATCACTAGTAAATTATTGACCATCCATCATATTAAGCTTGTACCTTAGGACAATAAAAATTAGATGTTGACCCAGATTTCACTAATTTGCTCAGTGTTACCACATTGTATGAGCTAAGACTCACATAGACTATTTATGAATAGTTATTATTTTGTATCATGAAAGTTTAAGTAAATATACCAAATTATTGTTAGAAAGTGAAAAGTCTAAATATGAGAATCTGAAGTGATTTTATTTTAAAATACCACTTCAGATTAAGCCCAAATTGAAGGAGGGCTTCCTGATGTGGTTTACTACAAGACTGATGTGGAATGAGTCTGTGGAAACTAGCAGTTTTGCTACAATATGAATCTGAAATGTTAAACAATATAGTCCAAATATAAGAAATTTGGAGTGATTTTAATTTTATATGAAATGACACATCAGATTGAGCTCAAATTGAGTGGGGGGCTTCCCAATGTAGTGTACAGGAAGACTGATGTAGGATGAGTCAGTGGAAACTAGCAGTTTTGCTGTAATATGAATTTGAAATGTGAAACAATAGAGTTCAAATGCACATTTGGAGGGCTTTTATTTTGAAATGCCACTTCAGATTGAGCCCAAATTGAGTGGGGGGCTTCCCGTCGATTTATTCTACAACACTGAAGTGGAATGAGTCTGTGGAAATTAGCAGTTCTGCTGTAAAATGATTCTGAAATATGATACTGTTCTGTCCAAAATGCACATGTGGTGTGATTTTATTTTGAAATGCCACTTCAGTTTGAGCCCAAATTGAGTGAGGGGCTTCGTCTGTGGAAACTAGCGGTTTAACTGCCTTGTGAATCTGAAATTGTGGAAAGAGTTTGTAGAAAGTAACGTTTTGTTTCAGTAATTATATTTTAACTCTCATATAATGTCCTGAAAATATTCGGAAATCTGTCTTCGGACGGTACATTATTTTGAAATTCTTCTCTGCCCAATATTACCGTAATGTGCAGTCTACACAGGCTCCCGGAAACACAAGTGCCTGCTCACTTTATGCCTCCAACAGAAGAGCTGGGTTGCTGTACTAGTCGTTGATCAACTTTCCTCCATACATGTATCATGAATGTGAATGTCCTAAAGGAGGCTAAAAGTGATCACAACCTCAACGAAGCGTTACGTAACAGTTTTTATAAAGGTCATGAGTGAGCTGTCAGGGGGTACGGTAAATTGTTCCCCTCGTTTTTTGTCGTTTAGATGAAGACAACATGAGGACAGACGCAAACATTGTCATTATCGGCAGCGGTATTTCGGGATTATCAGCCGCTCACAGACTCACTAACGCCGGCTTCAAAAATGTACGGATACTCGAGGCGACGTCACGGAGCGGAGGACGAATTAAAACCGCCGGTATAGGTAAGAAAACCACTCTACTTCACTGCCTTCACTTCCCACTGATGTACTGGTGTAACCTGTGACCGTGTTGATTGAAGACTCACGTCGTGGTTGTCGTAAATGCCAGAAACGTTAAACACGGAAACGAATGCCGTAGTAGTCGGCTTATTTTTAAAGTATTGAATCAAATGAGCCTATTTTGGCATAACTGTGAGGGATAAAATAGTGAGGCTGTATTAATTTGGATTGTACACGTCTTTAAATTTTGCTGTTAACCATCGGCGCATCTGGCCAGAGGTCCCCTATTGACACGGTAACATTTTAAGGCACAACGGTTCAGTCAATCAGCAAAACGATCAATCTTTATATTTATAACACTTAACAATAACAGATCTTATCTCGAGAGTTTTGTAAAAGAGTGGGCCAAAGCTGATACAGTTAGTTTCATTTAATTTTGTTTTATTTTTAAAGAGAATGTAGAAACAGAGAGATGGAGAAGCAAAATGAGAATGCAAAATAGTGGTAAACTATGACTGCTGAGACAAAAATAATGTCTCTGCCATATTTCTGTGTTGAATACAAATGTATTAGAGGTTAGCCCCTTGAGATGAAGCATCTTAATTTAAACCATGGATAGAGATATCCTTTTAATCTTAACATTAACAGCTGTATTGATTATGAGGTGGAGAGGGCTGATATTGAATATTGATGAAGCTAATGGATTGTTGTGCTCGTTATGCAGGTCCACAGCAGCAGGTTGTCCACAGCAAAGATCCAGAGCAGCCTAAAACACAAAACCAGAGTAAAACAAAGAGGGACAAGAGATAGCACTGGATAGATAGAGTGGGAGAGGGAGTAGTTCAATGTGCCAAATCCCCAGCAGTCTGAAAGCCTATGGTAGCTTGACTATGAGCTGGTCTAGGCCTGACCCTGTTGTAACTGTGGCTGCTGTATGATTCCACAGAAGAGGAGCCTGATAATTGAGGGCTCTACCTCCCAAACTACTTTTAGAGACAGATGGTACCACGAACAGGCCAGCATTTTGGGAGCGTAATGATTTGGAGAGATTGTAGGCATTACAAGCACTTTAAGATAAATTGGAGATTATTATAAGTGAGAAAAAGAATCTTGAATTCTATTCTAAATTTTATGGGAAGCCAATGCAGAGAAGCTAATACAGGAGTAATACAGGAGTAATGTGATATCTTCTCCTAGTTCTAGTCAGCACACGTGCTGCAGTGTTTTGAACCAGCTGAAGCGTCTTTAGTGACTTGCTGGGACAGCCTGAAAGAAGAGAATTACTATAGTCCAGTCTAGAGGTAATAAAAGCATGGACTAGTTTTCAGCGTTGCTCTGACAGGATAGGCCTGATTTTAGCATCGTTACGAAGATGGAAAAAGGCTCTCTGGAAATTTGCTTTATGTGAGAGTTAAAGGACAAATTCTGATCAAATTCTACGCCAAAGTTTCAAACAGCTGTCCTCGGTGCCAGGCTGATGCAGTCTAGGGCAGATATATTTATTTACCTCTGTCAAAGAGGTTATGTTATTGCTGTCGTTTGTTTTGTTTTTTTGTTTGTTTCTCTGTTAGCAACATAACTCAAAAAGTTATGGACAAATTTCGATGAAATTTTCAGGAAATGTCCGGATTGGGACAAGGAACAAATGATTAGATTTCAGGAGTGATCTGGATCACCGTCTGGATCCAGGATTTTTTAAAGGATTCTTTAACATTGGGAGATAGGACAATTTTTGGTATTTGTGCATATTACTCCACCAAAAAAATCAGGGTATTTGGAAAAAAAATACAGGACAAGTTTCCTACAGGTTCTACAAGACATCAAATACTGATCTGGATCCCGTCAAAATTCTGGATTCTCTGATCCAGAACAAGACAAATTTAGATATCCGTGGAATTTTTGTCATAGCAAGAGGACAAATAAAGGCATAGACTTGCTACAAACATCAAAATATAGCCAAGATACTGTGGAATCTGGAGTGTTCAATTGGATTTGTTGTATCTTCTAAAACTTTTGAGCTGGATCCAGGAGAAAACCGCCATGATGAAAAATGCGATTTTTGTGAATAACTACTGAACTAAAATAAATATCATGATGAATCCAATTGCTAATGGGATGTTTTCATGGTCAAGGAATCTAAATATTTAGATGAAATAAAGGCAGGAATAAAATTGATGGTGAAAATAATAATATGGGTGAGGACTGTGGCGCTGGCGGAGGTCTGCGCTCTCTGAGTGCTTTTCTAGTAATAGAAAAGTTTTCTTTAAGGAGTCCAGGGCCCAGGACAGTGACCTCTGTCTTGTACGAGTTCATGCAATGTGCCGTTTGCCCCCATGGAGAAAGTCTAAGCATGTAGTTCCACCATGTTTTCTTTTTTAATTCCACAGGTAATAAAATAGCAGAAATTGGTGCCAGTTACATCCACGGTCCATCTGAGGAGAACCCGTTATTCTGCCTGGCTCGAGATTATGGACTCCTGGATCCAGAGACGTCAAGTCCAGAAAACCAGGCGATGGATATTGATGAACGCCCTCCCTGGGTGCCTAATTTTTTCAGCAGTAAAGGTTACTGTTACTGTTATGTGGTGTTTAAATCCTGGGAAAACACCGTACAATGGTGTCATGGTCCCAAAAACCAGGCAGAAACATTATCACACAAGTTAACGAGGGCTGCAAGGTTGAAACAACACGAATAGTTTAATGAAAATGTATGATATTTAGAAGTAAAGGAGGAAAATGTATTAAAACTGCAAAGTAAAATCTTTAAACTTATAGACCAGTCAAATCTGTGATCAATCCATTGAAAAAAATGTCTTCGTTGTATATAATATGACAATTTTTAAAACTTTTTGTGTCATAATAACTGACAGAAAATATCACTAAATTTAATAAGTACCATCCCCATAGTCTAATTATAGAGTTTATTTTTATTTTATTTTATTTATTTTTTAAATGTATATTTTTGAGCATTTTGTGCCTCCATTGACAGGAGAGAGACAGTGAATAGGCCCGTGAAAGGGGGAGAGAGAGCAGGGGAAGACACTCTGAAAACTGGTCACAGGCAGGACTTGAAGCAAGTACATGGGGTGCTAACCACTACGCCAAACCAGCACCCCAATAATAGAGTTTATTTACCGAGTATGTTTAACATTGACCAGAGGCCTTTATCATGGAAACATGTAGAACAATTAAAATAAAATGATTAGGAAATGAAAATGTAGTGATATGAGCAGGTAGAAAGCCATAAACGTAAAACAATAAAGAGCTGAGGTTGAAAATAGGACAGCGTGATGATAACATACAACTGTTATGTAAAGAAATGAAACTAACAGGAACTCAATGCTAAAGTTGCCATTTTTTTTACTTAAACAGAGGTGATATCTAAATATACTAAAGCAAAGAAAAAGATTTTGATGATTCTTTAGGGTAGCTATGCTCACAAAATGCTTGGAAAGCACATTTGACTGATCGCGGTGTCACTGAGAATCTGCCTTTAAAACCTGTTGTTGCTTTTGCATGAATGATATATTGTTTTTGTCCAAACCAAATGCTTGACATTGGAGTAAAAATGAAAAAAAAAAAAGCATAATTGAATATTGTGGTTCATTTGAGTGGCTTGCACAGGCTGTTGAAATCTATGAAAGTGAGTGAATATCAAAGTAGTGTTTTTAAGGTTTGAAAAGAACGTTGATTTCTGTTGAAGTGCTTGAAAGTGCTTGAAGTTTGCATAGTCTGTCTCCCGTAATTTCAAACTTTCTGACTCTAATTAGATATAGAGAGGACTAGGACGCTGAGTATTTGACCAGTATTTAAATGACAAGCATCTATAAAGTTTTAAAATATGCTATATATACTACTCCTTGTTGGGAGAATATCAGATATAACCAAAAAAACTTTGGGTGTCATTGTTGAAATCACATTACAATGATAGTTAAAACTGTTAATTATTTTGAGTTAATTACTCTTTTGACTTTTACTCTTGTTCTTCAAACTTTTGTTGACTACTCTATTAGTTTCTTAAGTAATAATAATTGTTCTTATATCATAAACATCACTGTCTGTCACCAACCTTCCATCTCCTTTTTTTTAATGATGATCATCCTATTTTATGAAACCATACTGCTGGTTATCTTTCTATGCTGGTGAATTGTTTTAAGTAATTCGATAAAAGTTTAAAGGAGACATATCATGCTGATGCATGATGTAATAAAATATTTGTTCTGTTATTGGCAAAATGATTATTTTCAATTTCCTAAAAATTAGCAATTTTGGAGATCAGAATCAGAAATACTTTTATTAACCCTTTAGGGGAAATATATTTTTTATGTTGCTCTCATACTTAGTATAGCAGTAGGAATATCAATTATTAAAATAGATAAGATACATTGAAATAGATTCTAGCAGAAAAATGAAGAAAGCGGGTTGCAACATGCAGAATCTTGAGCTATTTTAACTTCGTTATGAAGGAAAAAAAATAAGTAAAGTTTGACAAAGAATAAAGCCAAGGAATTTATACAAATTAACATTAGCAATATTTACAATATGAATATAAACATGGCAGCAGTGGTAGTGACCATGTTAAAGTACTACAAATGTTTTGAAAGTATATTTGGTGCATAGTAAATCTTTTTTACTGACAGCATCATACCTAATTTTTACTATATACATGTTGTGCTTGTATGTAATCTGCAGGACGGAGGCTGAATGCTGGAGACATGAGTCCTGCTTTGGAGCTTTTTAACGAGTTAGTGGATGAAACTGCAAAGTTCAGGGATCTGAAGGAAAAGCCATGGCCCAGCGTAGGACACTTCCTCCAGTCAGAGGTAGAGTTGTTTCATTTTGAAATGAAGTCAGTGGTGCTAAATCTAACCATAGCTTGTATTTAAATGTGATTTAGGTCAGTTCTTTTCTGTTGCTGTGCACAGGTCCATCAGCGAGCAGCAGAGAGGTGGAAACATAAGGATAAAACCCTCCAGCAGCAGCTCCTGTGTGCCGTCAGCGCCATGTTAAAGGCAGAGTGCTGCAGCAGTGCAACTCCCACCATGAAGCTCATCGACCTGCTGGGGTTCTGCATGTACAAGAGTCTGCCTGGACTGGACTGCATGTTTCCAGGGTTTGTTCTCCAACAGTTCATAAACTTCGTTGAAAAAATAAAGGCATGCTGCCGTGTCTCTCTCTCACTTTGGAGAAGCAGGATGGTCCTGTTGTTTCAATTGTCACTTCCTCTGTCAGAGTTTGGGGAGTGTGATGGTCAGGCTGTTTCACTGATATGCACAGATGGATCAATGTTAGCGGATTTGTTTTCTGGTATGTGTTATTATTTAGAACTTATGATGCAAAAAAAGGGATCAGCTTGATTCAGAAATGATGTCTTCATCTGGTTTACTAAGAACAACATATTGTCCCATTTTTGCTGTCTTTTCAGAATTGTCTGTAGACTTTAATTACCTACGCCAAGGAGGTTTTGTTTTTTCCTGCGATTGTTTTCATTTGTTTTTTTAGCAAGGTCATACCAAAACTGCTGGACGGATTTAAGCAGAAGTTTACAGGAGATGTTGGTAATGACCCAACCTAAAAATGATTAGATTTGGGTGGTGATCCAGATAACAGCCATTAAAGAATGATTGTTTTTGCCCAATAACTGTGTAACTAATAATGATATCAACATAATTTCAAGTGCAAGATGTGGTTTTTTGGGTCAAAGAATCATATGGTGATGGTAACTTTATCATGGAACTATTGCTTATAGATGTAACAGGAATATGTGCACTACCTTGGCAGAGGTTTATGCTCTCTGAGTGCTTTCTAGTTATTAAATCAGATCTTTTCTGTTAGCCCCCAAGTCAAATTGGATGATGTGTTTTTTTCTGGATTCGTTGTATTTTCTATTTATCTTTTAATCAATTCAAGTTTAGTAATTTCAATACAGCAGCTAATGTTTTTAATGTATTTTTTGTTGGCAAAAATGAAAAATGTAAACAAGTTTGTGATATCTTTCCTACATGTATCTTACCATCTTTTAGTTGGTGCTTTTTAAACTTATCTTCTCTATGTGACAAGATCTGCTTAGCCGTTTCTGACTCTTTAAAGTGAAAAAAGTTAAATCCAAAACACGAGAGATGTTTGGAGCTTTGGACAGTTTTGTTCCCCAGACATATCATGTGCTTTATCTTTCCCAAAGTATATGTTTAAGGAAAAACATTATTTTTCACAGATTATCTCCTTGTGATTTGATCTCTTAAGATGCTGAGTCAGGAGTTTTTAAAGATGAACCAATCACTGAAGTTCATCAGGTGGCTGTGTTCTTGCTCCTGTGTACTTAGAATGTTTGTTTTGTTTTCTTATAGTGGGTTTGAAGGTCTGGTGAAGAACATGATGGTGGAGCTTCCCGCAGGTTTGGTCTCGTATAACCGACCTGTACGCTGCGTACACTGGAACAACACAGAGGACACGGTGGAGGCTGTGACGGTGGACGCTGTGACGGTGGAGTGTGACGACGGGGAGAGGATCGCTGCTGATCATGTGATCGTCACAGTTCCTCTAGGTACACTTCATCCACACAAACTGCTGTTCAGGGTGGCACAGTGGTGCAGCAGGTATATCACGTACAGTACCTCACAGCAAAAAGGTTGCGAGTGTCTTCTTCACAAACCAAACCAAAAACATGCTCATTAGGTTGATTGGTGACTCCATTTTTCCCTTAGGTTTGGGTGTGAGTATGAATGGTTGCCTGTCTTTCTACGTTGCCCTGTGATCAGCTGGTGCCCTGTTCAGGATGCACTCCGCCACTCGCCCACCCAATGCCAGCTGGGATGGACTCCAGCCCCCTGTGACCCTGAAAGGGAAAAGTGCAAAATGGTTGGATGGATGGATAAAACAAGCCATACCTTGGCTTTAACCCTTTAACTACCAGCTCAACCGTTTGATAGAGGTCATCATTAAGTTGAAGGATATTTATTGTATAAAGAAACAGAACAAAGTGAATCATTAGTTCCAGTGACACTTCAGGGAACAAAGACGATAACAAACCAACCAAAAAAAGCATGTCTTCTTGGTGTGGGATTGAAAGGTTTTAAAAGCAGCTGATTGTGTGATGACATAAATATTCACAAATATTAGGGACAAAATTAGTTAGAAAAGGAAGAAATGTCTGTAAAAAATGCCAAAAATTACTAAAAATAGATGATATTTAGTTTGACAAACACAAAAAATATTTTTGATGAATAACAGACTTTATGTTTACATATAAATCATCATATAAGTGGTAAATGGTAAAGTATTTAATATATTAATGATGGTGATATTAATAGTAGCTCTCATCTTTTAAACCTTTAAATCCCACAAACAAAAAATCAGTTCTTTTGATTTGTTTGCAGTTTTTTCTGTATTATAAAACACTGACACAGACTGTGATGTGTTATGTTAATTTAACACATTAAATATTCCTGAATTTATGACCTCTGCCAAACAGTTGAGCTGGAAGTTAAAGGGTTAATTCTGTGTCCGGCTCATAAAACCATTGTAATGGATCAAAAAGTGATGGCTGGATCGATCAATCAATCAGTCAATCAGTCTTTATTTGTATAGCCCCGATTCATAACAAGTGTTATCTCAAGACACTTTACAATAGAGCATAAAACTCTTCATTTTGTGGATACACATATATGCATAGATACATATATACATATGAAGATACACATATACATATATACAAATATACACATCCAACACCCAACATGAATCCATATAGCCAATCATGAATCCCTCCATCATGGCGGCAAGAAAAAACCTTCTGTTAAGCAGCAGGAAATCTTGAATGTGGATCCCAGTCTCATGATGAACAGCAAATCCACACGATGCTGTGTGGGCAAAGGAAGGGAGGTAGGAGGAGACAAGTGGACTAAAGTAAGAACTAAAGTTAGGGACAGGTCCATGAACCACAGACCTGTCGTCTGATTTATTAGAGGTTAGCCTCTTGAGATGCTACATCTCATTTTCAGGAGGGTCCTCATGTCTGAATGGTTGTGGTGATCATTTTATAGGAGTATAATCGATGATATTCTTACTGAAAATAAGAATTTGTGGTAGTGACGAACTCATGGATGCCCAGACCACAAGTGCATCTCTACCATATTTGTCTCTGTTAAGTATAAATGTGTTAAAGGCCTCTTGAGATGTGACATCCCATTGTCAAGAGGGACCCCATGACTGTGTGGTAATAAAAGATAGATACTGTAGATGTATTGATCATGGTAATATCTACATGAACAGCTATAATGATAATGGGAATGGAATCGATGGATTCTTTACTCAGTGATAAAAAGCATCTTTCTTTCTTTATTGTGGAATGAATTCTTTATATAGTTTTCATTATAATCTGTGGATAAAATTATATTTTTCTGTAGGCTTTATCTAGATCATAATATGTCTCATTTATGTTCCTTATACATAAAAAATAGATTTGTCCATTTGAAACATCACAACCTTTACTTCCCACATACTCCCACATGTCTATTACATCAAGAAGATATTAAAACAAACAAAAAAAGAATCACTTTCTATGAAATCTCTGTCCCAGTGTCCTGTTGTAGGTCTGCATCCCTGTGCCTAGTTAAAAGTTTCTGACAAACAATTTTTCTTCTTAACTTATTGCATTTTTGTGCAGTCTTGACCTCATGTTGTATTGCTACACTGCTCTACACAGCCTTTTGCTTACAGCCGGTATTACAGCCAAAGAAGCTTCAGATGTTGTCTTTAATACCTTCTTACCTATCAACATGTTTTTACAGAACATGCACAAACCAAACACCTTTTTTTCTCCCAGGATACCTGAAGAAGCACCATTCAACCCTGTTCAATCCTCCTCTGCCAGCACACAAACTGAACTCCATCCACAACCTTGGATTTGGAACATGTGACAAAGTTTATGTGGAGTTTGAATCTCCATGGTGGGACGAGGACTGTGAAATCATCTACCTGGTGTGGGACGATGAGGTCTGTAATGAAGAATAAACCAGAAACTACATGTTCATATACACACAGTCATGATAGAATCATTAGACAATGTAATATCACATTTTTTCCTGCGAGGTTTTCAACATTTTTATAACAAATAGCCCCCTATCTTTTATATTATCATCATCATTATTGTTATTGCTTTCAGCTATTTAAAAACAATCTCATCTGATCTGCTACACTTGTGTATATAAAATGAAAGGACCAGTTATGCATATCTGACAGGCACAGGTACCACTTAAAGGGACTGTGAGGAGTTCCTAAGTAATTACAAAGAAGTCTCACTTTTAGATATATGCCTGATCAAAATACACACTTTAAGATGAGTTTTATAGCATCAAAATAGGTTATCTATAAATGCTATTCCTTAGCCTTCCGGTCGGGTGGGACAGGGCTGGACTGGCCTGGATACTCAACTTCGGGAACAAGACAATTAAAACTAGAGCAAATTTATATTATTCGGACAAGTCTTAGAGCATTAGGCTGTAAGTAGCGATATGTAGCCGGCTACAAAACTACCATACTAAGTTTTCCAAAAATTGCTTGTTGTCACACATCAAAAACTACCGCTACGTAACTAGAAAGAGATACATTACCTCATAGCTTTGCATCCTGTAAGTTGTTGAAGAAAGAAGTTGTAAAGCAATGCAGAGTTCTGAGGAAGGTCCGAGCTGCATTCATTAGCATCACAACAAACACACGCTTTGGCTTGGGTCACATCTTTTGGTGCATTCCAGTTGTAGTCAGAAGTAGGATTTTCCGGGTTTCGAGTAGGAAACTGCAACTGGAACGTCCCCCAAAGCCTGAATTTCCTACTGGGAACTTGGTGAAACCTCACCACCCCCGAGTTGACAATCGAAGATGGATGCCCCCAGTGTGAACAGTTATTTAGCTCCTGTAATAATCAATTTATTTGCACTACTGACTGGGGTGTGTTGCTCTAGATCAGCTGTATACATAGTATTGTTAGACTTACATTTACAAAAATGTTGCCATAGTGATAATCACATTCTTCATGTGATATTTGTGAACAACAATGCAGGGCGTGCTAACAGCAGCTAACAATAGCCTGGTAGATCGGCATGTTTTTTTCCAACTTCAACTGGAACGCCGATAAGTCGGAGATGATGTCACTCCCAGTTCCGAGGTTACTGGAAAGCAGCATTATGACAGTCGCCACGCGTGCTCATGGGTAGCAGAGTCTTTATGACGCCGGTAATAGATTCTCCTCATAGCACCTTTAAGTTTATGGTCCAATAGTTATCATATAATCATACATGTTCTCACTATTAAATCAAAGTGCAACACGTCTAATAACAGCATCCAATGTCTGATACCATGCCTTAATTCACACATTGACAAAGGAGTTTGAGAAAACATAACCTATGACTTATCAATAGGGACACAAGATAAACAAGTTTTGCCAACACCTGTTATGCCAATATTTCTGAACTGACTATTATACTGATTATTATACCAATAATTTTGGTAGAAAATATACAGTCTCCACTGTCACACCAGATAATTTAGGGTAGATTCTTTATCCAGGACAGAAAAACTGACCTGTTGGACAAACTAACATGTATTCATTATCAGTCATGAGAAAAATATTGGCATTATGAGCTAATTATGCCATCTGACTTGATTAGAAACATCAATATTAGATGAAAAGATAATTTCAGACTTCAGTATGGGCATCAGCCCTGATTTTCTCGATCCATGCATCACTACTAAAATGATACTGTGGATTTTAATTATAAACATCTAGTGTCAAAAAGGTGAAGTACATTGACACTGTAGTGATATTTTAGCTGATATTGGGTACATATATAACCAATCTGCAGGGATGATTTATCAATCAATCAATCTCAATCAATCTTTATTTGTATAGCCCCAATTCATAACAAGTGTTATCTCAAGACACTTTACAATAGAGCATAAAACTCTTCATTTTGTGGATACACATATATGCATAGATACATATATACATATAAAGATACACATATACATATATATACAAATATATACATCCAACACCCAACATGAATCCATATAGCCAATCATGGATCCCTCCATCATGGTGGCAAGAAAAAACCTTCTGTTAAGCAGCAGGAAATCTTGAATGTGGATCCCAGTCTCATGATGAACAGCAAATCCACACGATGCTGTGTTGGGTGTGAGGGCAAAGGAAGGGAGGTAAGAGGAGACAAGTGGACTATAATAAGAACTAAAGTTGGGGACAGGTTCATGAACACAGACCTGTCGTCTGATTTATTAGAGGTTAACCTCTTGAGATGCTACATCTCATTTTCAGAAGGGTCTTCATGTCTGAATGGTTGTGATCATTTTATAGAAGTATGATCTTAGATATTCTTACTGAAAATAAGAAATTTATGGTAGTGACGAACTCATGGATGCCCAGACCACAAGTGCATCCCAACCATATTTGTCTCCATCAAGTATAAATGTGTTAAAGGCCTCTTGAGATGTGACATCCATTTTCAAGAGGGACCCCGTGAGTATGTGGTAATAAAAGATAGATACTGTAGATGTATTGATCATGGTAATATCTACACAAACAGCTATAATGATAATGGGAATGGAATGTTCCTAATAAAATGGCCAACTATGTGTCATGTCTATAATTGTAGTTTTTGAGGCTTCGTGACTCCACAGCAGCAGGCAGTCTCCACCAAGGATCCCAGGCCACCTACAAGACAAGAGCCAGAGACGAGTACAGGAGCAACGCACCTTCTCTGCAGATTTAAGAAGTTAAATCTGCAGATACAAATGTTTGACGTTTTTTAGCTAATAGCTGCCAATGCACATATTGTGCTGACAGTGTGCATCCAGAGTTATTCATAATGTTGATGATATTTGTTTTGTTTTTCCAATAAGGTCTCCAGTGAAAAGGACTAGATAAAAACTGAACAATCTACTGAATCCAAAGTGTACTGAACCCAACTCTGTTTCATATCATGAGCATTTTTAATAAGTTATGAATTAATATTAATTATTGTATGATGTCTGGTGTATTATATATGTATTACTGGTATTTCATAATAAATGCAAATGCAAATTTTAGTCATGATCATTTGCTGACCTCATACTAAAGTGTTAGTAAGAAACGTGCATCACTGAGAGCTTTTAAATGGGATCTAATTTGTCTTATTAATGCATTCAAATACTTAAATTCCTCAAAATGTTAGGGAACAAATTACCCTGCAAGATTCTCTTCTGTAACAAACCTGATTATCATATTTTAATGAGAAGCACGTCGCTGTTAAAGATTAAATTTGACTTGAATGACATGTCTTAACCTATTTCTCTGTACTTTTGTCTCTTCAGGAGGATGTTGTGGATCAGGTGTCAGACATAGAGAAGTCGTGGATAAGGAAGATGTCGGCCTTCACTGTGCTCAAACATCCTGACAGATCAGCATCATCTCAAACAACCAGTCATGTTCTGTGTGGATGGATCTCAGGGCATGAGGCCGAGCACATGGAGACGCTCACCGAGGAACAGCTCAAACTGTCTCTGAAAGGACTTTTCCACACATTTACAGGTGAGAACAAATATAAGTATTTACCCTCACCATGTGTTGTGTCATGGCAAGATTCATTTAGCTTCAGCTCTTAGAGGTAAAGGCTTTCCGGGCTTTAAGGTGTTATATGTCACTCCTTCCACAGAAGTCTCAGATCATAATTCTTCATTTTTATGCATTAAAGACATTCAGATATGTAAGCCGGAAAAAATACAACCATTAATCTCATGACTATGATCCAATGCTGCTGGAGGAGTGCATGAATGCAGCAACTAATTTGTTCCTGCTGTCACAATCAGTTCGTCAAGTTTCATTTCATGTATACTAATAAGCACATGCTTTAACCCCTTAACTCCCTGCTCAACTGTTTGACTGAGGTCAATAAATGCAGGAATATTTCATTTGTTAAAAAAACAACACATCATTTTTTGTTTCTGTCAGTGATTTAAGATACAGAAATAACTACAAACAAACCAAAAGAAATAATATTTTCTTTGTGTAGAAATTAAAAAGCTAAAAGTTATTATTATTACCATCAGTATTATTTTAAATACCTATCTAAACCATTTGATGATTTACGTATATATAATCAGCTTTTTTAGTGTGTTTGTCAAACTCAATATCTATTTTAGGTTATTTTTCCTATTTTATTTACAAACATTTCTGCCTTTTCTGATTAATTTTGTCCCAATTTTTTGTGCATTTTTCTGTCATCACCTAATCAACTGTTAGTCTTTAAAGGAAAAGTTCGGTTCCTGCAGCTTTTACATTGTTTATAGAATGAAGTAGAACAATATACTCACCCAGAAGGCTTTCCTGATCCAAACAGTGCTTCAGGAGATATTTAGATCCAAAATCGAGCAGCGGACACCGATATAATGGTAGCCCGTAGGGCATAGATCACCGCTCCTAAAACTGCATTAATCGTCCAAAAACTCATGTTTTTCACCAATATTCCATCATGATCCGTTCCAGATGGTCCGCCATTGCAGTCTGTGTCACTCCACACAGCGCTGTGTGGCTGTACTAACCTCTGAACTGACGAGTTTGTTTACGTACCCTTCACGCATGCGCAGTGCGGCTCATTGTTTCAGGGGAAGACCGGCAGCTACAAATCGACTTTCTTCTTCCAGTTTTGTGCAAAATGGACGAATATCTATCGGATGAAGATGTTGTGGAGGAGAACTTTGAATATGATGGACGTCCTTACAGTTTCGAACCAGAGTTTACAGATAAGGAGCTCATAGAAAGGAGGAAGCGAAGGCAACGCTCCAGAGAGTACTGCGCATGAGCGAAGGGCACGTAAACAAACTCGTCAGTTCAGAGGTTAGTACAGCCACACAGCGCTGTGTGGAGTGACACAGACTGCAATGGAGGACCATCCAGAACGGATCGTGATGGAATATTGGTGAAATTAATGAGTTTTTGGACGATTAAATCCCACACCAAGAACATTTCTGGTTTTTAGTTTGTTCATGGTTTTCTTTTTTTGTATCCTGAAGTGATTACAGAATAAAACAAAGATTTGATCATTTCTGTTTTTTTAAAACATTAAATATCCCTGAATTTATTGATGACCTCTGCCAAACAGCTGATCTGGTAGTTAAAGGGTTAAGGAGAAACAGCATGGAGAGGAGGCTGCACAGTGATATATGCAGGCTGCTTGGCAGTGGACTAAAAACTGCTTCAGATCATGGTGAAAGCAGCAGGAAAATTATAGTCTGCCTGCTGCCACCACTGGAGGACATTGCAGCCTCACACTACCTAAACAGAGCGTGAAACATCCTTAAAGACTCTGACCACCCTGGCCATCACCTTTTTGATCTGAGGGAGTTTTTTCCCACAGCTATCTCTACTTTTAACTCCAACTGTTTATACTGTCATGCTTTAACTGGCAATTTAGCATTTAGAACATTTCTCAGCAGTCCATCCATTTATGTATTTATTGAATTATGTTTTATTTGGCATGTGTTTCTGCTGCTGTCATTTTATGTGTGTTGTTTTTTTCAGTCTGTTTTTTGATGTTGGTTTTAAGCACCAAAGAGTTGCTATCTTTTGTATCTACCTGAGGAAAAAGGTACTGCCTGGAGAAATACTGTTATTTTGGTAGCTGCAAATCCATAATGACATCCCACTGTGGTCTGAGACATTTGAAAACTAAATAAAAACTGTTAAACACAAATGGTTTAATAGAGTTTAAAAAGGAGCTTAAATTAGCTCTGATTTTGTGTCATCATGCTTATTGAGGTGTGCATTTTTTATTTTGGTTTGAGTTAAAATATACGAATTTTGTTGTTATTCATTTTTATAGAAGCTTTATAATTGCTTTTTTTTATGGTATTATGTTAGGGGTGGGCGATATGGCAAAAATACCATGTCACTTTTTTTTAAAAATAAAATCACGATCACGATTTTATCACAATTCTTTTTTACTTTGATTTTTCTGGACTAATTTGCATGTTTGACCATTATTTCCCTATGTTTAACATATAAAACATGTAAAACCCTAAAAAGAGAAAAAAAGGACAATTAAAGCCAAAGAAACGTTCTGAACAGGTTTTAATTTAAATAGTGCATTTTTTATAAAAATGTGCAATAAATGTAAACATAAAAGGTAATGAACAACAATATCAACATTATCTCATAAAGTGCAACAATTCAAAACAAATGTTATCTAACTGCAATGTCTATAACCTGAGTGAATAATACAGCTGCTTTAGAACAGATTTTTGTTCAGACATCTTCACGCTTTTATCTCCTTTTTTCTTTCTGCCATGGCTTCACGCTACATAACCAACCAGGAGATCTCACCATGCACTGTGCTTAATGTGCTATGATTGGCTAGTCAGGTGCGCGTCAAAGTCTCTGTGCCCACACAGACAATCTGATGATCTTTCTGCTTTATGACGATATTAAATCGTTATAATCCTTAACGATTTAATATCGTCATATCGCACACCCCTAGGTTATGTATATGTAGTGAATAACCCACACAGCATCCAAAGTCATCCGTTTGCCCACACCTAATATTTCAGAACTGAACGACAGAGCAGTAGCCCGGCTTGCCAAGTCAATAGTCTCGGACACTGATCATCCTCTCCATCACTTCTTCCAGCTCCTTCCCTCTGGACGCAGGTACAGGACTCTTAAATACAGAAGGGCCCGTTTTAAGAGGAGTTTTGTTCCATCTGCTCTTGCTGTACTGAACAATCTACCTTCTTGACTTAACCTACTTGCCAGGCATTGACAATGCTAAGTGCTGTCTTGCTCTGTATTTGTTTGTGATTGTCCATTGTTCTGTTCATGTTCTGTGTGATGGTGTGCTTTGGCAACATGATATGGGAAGCTGTGGAAACAAATTTCCCTTTTCTGGGACAATAAAGGTTCATCTATTTATCTATCTAGTTATCATTCAATTGAAATATCTTAAACTAAGTGACAGTGTGGCCCTCAGGCACTGAAAAGGGCGATATGTGACCTTCTAGTAATCAGAATTGTTCATCTCTGGTGTAATACTGGAGGCTGAAGCCCTGAGACCCCCTGACGTGAATATGACAGCACTTTAGTCGCAGACTTAAAAACAAAAATAGATACAGAGCTTAACAAATCTGTTAAACCACCTCTCATAAAAATGAGAAAACGTGAATATTTTAGAAATCTTTTTGAGATTTGTTTTAACCTGACTGGACAGAAATTTTAAACAGGAATAAGACATTTCAAACTGAACTTACCTTTTTATCCCCAAATTTGAGACTCTCCATGCTTCTCTGGGAAGTCAAAAAAATAATCAGTCATGATATTACACTAATATTTGACACTTTAAAACATTTTTTTTTCTGAATTGTGAGTAAATAATTATAACTTTTTTGCTATCTCCTATATGAACTGCTGCCCTCTGGCGGGTGCTACTCGTCACTGAAAACACACACATCCAGACTGAGCGAGTTTTTTTCCCACAGCTATCTCTACACTTAACTCCGACTGTTTATACTGTCATGCTTTAACTGGCAATTTAGCATATAGAACATTTCTCAACAGTCCATCCATCTATGTATTTATTTATATATATTTTAGTTGCCATGTGTTTTTGCAGTCGTCCTTTTATTGTGTTTTTTCTGTCTGTTTTTTCATGTTGAGTTGCTACCTCTATTTCATAGCTGCTTGTCTTACAATGACAATAGAGGCTTTGAATGTTTGTGGGTTCCTCAGGAGACCCGTCCATCACACCGAAGAGAGTCCTGCGCACTCAGTGGTTCAGCGACCCCTGGACTTGTGGATCATACTGTCACCCAGCGATCGGCTGCTCGCCTGAGGACCTGGAGAACATGATGGAGCCTCTGCCTACAGGGGAACTACAATCACAGGTATGCAGATGGGATGTTTACTCTATCAGTGATTCATGTTGGCATGTGAAGTACACACACTCCCTAAAATATGATCCCAATCCTCCATCTCTGTTGATTTCAGCCCTTGCAGGTTTTGTTTGCAGGAGAGGCGACTCATCCCTGCTTCTACTCCACCGTCCATGGAGCTCTAGTAACAGGATGGAGAGAAGCTGATCGATTAATCAATCACTACTCATCCTTCACGCCAAGCAGTCAGCCACAGAGGAAAAGGACTAACAAAAACAGATGAGCATTAAGCTAAAAAAATGAAGCACCTTATGAAAAATCTATTTTCACGATTTGTTTATCCACACCTTTGTTTCTCATCATTTTCTCAACCATCACACTCTCTGGTAGTAGCCACGCAAAAGATAAAAGAGAAGCAAATCCATCAAATTATCTTAAACCACAGTTTCAAACATGAAATATTTTGTTGTGTTTTTATTTCATTATCTGCTGAAATTATTTTAACAAAATTCCTCAATAAAAAAAATGTGAAAGGTTGTTTACTGTAAAAGTTCTAGTTAAAAATGCCCCTTACACTTATAGAGGAATCCCTTTTACTTTGTTTTAAAATTGACACTGGTAATGAAATATCTGAAATACTTAAGAAGATATTGGAAATTATTTTCTGTTATACTTTATCTCGCCGAGAGACTTACAGACTGTGAACTTTGGTCAGTTTAAAATGAGCCCAGACTATGGGAGCCCATTTTTAGTTGAAGAAAGGAAAACTAAACACAAGAATTAATTCAAATGATTTAAATAAATAGACTAGAAAGCACACGGAGAGCACAAACCTCCACCAAGGTAGCTCAGATATTGCTGCTACATCTATAAGCAATAGTGCCATGATAAAGTTACTATCATAATATGATTCATGACCCTGAAAATCCACACCTAATACTCATAATCATGTTAATATCATTTTTAGTTTGCCAGTTATTGAGCAAAAAGATTGTATTCTAATGGCAGTTATCTGTGTCACAAAATATAATCATTTTTAAGCTGAGCTATTACCAACATCTCCTGAAAATTTTTGCAAAATCAGTCCAGTAGTTTTGTGCAATTTTTCTAAAAACAAACAGACAGACTTTCATATGCTGGCAAAAACATAACCTCCTTGGTGGAAGTAATAAATGTATAAAATGTTTTTTTTTTTGCTGTAAAAACCTGCTTTGTTTTCATGTACTTTATTTATACCTGTAGGTAAATATTTCTTGCAGCCATTGAGACAGTGACGTCCTTTATATCATGTAAATTACCAACCAGATCTAACATGGAACAAAAAAAAGGAATGAAAAGCCTTTACAAGCATTTACACAGCTCTGTCTAATCTGGTATAAAGAAAACTATTCTAGAACAAATGGTGATAACTGGTGATAACTTATATGTACTCTTCAAATGTGCAAGAAAATCATGGTAAAAGTTATGACCATAGTTGTTTAATGTGTGGTGTAAGTTTAATAAGTAAATGCATTTGCTTCCTCCAGAACTGTCAATTTTGGTATAAATGAATAAACTCTGAGCTCTATTTGTAACCACTGAATTCCCTCTCATTTTACAGCACTAATTTTACCTTGTGTAATCTGTCTGTGTGTGTTTTTGTGTGTGATTTTATATTTAAATTGGGACCTGCCAAGAGACTGCAGGTATAAATGATCTTTAAACTAACTCTGGTACAGTGCATCACATGGACACATTTGTACATGGCTCATGAAATAAAATGAATGAAAAAAACTCAAAATGATCCCAAAAGTATGGAAAATAAAGGAAAATATCTGTGTTAAAGTACTTAAGTGTTCATTATATTGGGGTCATTGAATTAATCTGGAATCTATTCAAAAACAGTAAAGTCTTTGCTGACTTAACTTGTAGCCCCTGAGACAGAACACTGAGTTTATGAGCTGCACTTCTCAGCATTTCAGGACAAAGTGATAAAGGTCGAGTCTGTCTCCTACAGCCAAGCAAGATAAATTATCTGTTGTATGCACCTGAAGAAAACCAAGGCACTGGTAAACACCAATGGTTTAATGAAGTTTAAAAAGAAGCTTGAATTAGCTCTGATTTTGTGTCGTGATGCTTATTGAGGTGTGCATTTTTTATTTTTGTTCAAGTAAAATGTATTGATTATGTCATCATTCATTTTATAGAAGAGTTATATTTGCTATTTTTTGGGTTATGTATATGTAGTTATCATTTAATTGAAAATATCTTACAATATGTGACAGTGTGACCCTCAGGCACTGAAAAGGGTGATATATGACCTTCTAGAAACCAGAATTGCTCATCTCTGATGTAATATTGGAGGCATAAGCCCTGAGACCCCTTGACTTGGATATGACCGCACTTTAGTCGCAGACTTAAAACAAAAATAGATACAGAGTCAACAAATCTGTTAAACCACCTCTCATAATAATGAGCAAACATGAATATTTTAGAAATCTTTTTGAAGCTTGTTTTAAACTGAAAACTGGACACAAATAATGAGAAATTTCAAACTAAATTCACCTTTTTATCCCCAAATTTGAGACGTTCACTGGGCTTCTCTGAGAAGTTAGAAATTAATCAATTATATTTTACTAATATTTAATAACTTAAAGTATTCAATTCAGAAATGTGAGTCAATAATTATAATTTGACATGTTAATCAAGAACTAATTATGAGTTATACTCGTTTTTGTCTATCAAGAAATATATTTTATTATAAAATGTCATTTGGGTTAAAGAGTTGATGGTGCATCTACAATTACTTGGACATAAAAATGATTTGGGTAATTATTAATGCTGTTAATTTAGTGCTCCTGTGGTCCAATAAATTTGTTAAACACTATATTTTTTCTTTAATGAGTGTATTTGACAATATAACTGTGGCCCTCGGACACAGTAAAACAAGGTTTTTGTGGACCTCACAAAGGCAGAATACGCTTGAGGCAGATACGACAGCAGGTGGCGGCAATTCACGGTAATAAAACCTCTTCCACATAATTATGTGTTCTACTAGCAAATCTAAACATAAAAACAAAAATAAATATGTACTTGTAAACATAAAGAAAGAAGAAAAATAATGTCACGCCACGTCTTCGTCTCGTACGTTTTTAAAACGAAGTCTAACGGTTGAAAACAGAACCGTTAGACTTTATTTTGAAACTCAAAACCGGAAATCCGGTCCTTGTCGCGAAGATTTCTTTCATTTTAAAGGAAGAGGAGTTTTGTGGTGGGCCGCTGTCCTAACATGGCATCATATGTGAACCGTAGCCTCACCGGTCTGGACGCCAAAGTGGTGGTAGTGGGATGTGGGATATCCGGGATAACAGCAGCTCTCAAGCTCACTAAAGCTGGATTTAATAATGTCCGAATCATTGAAGCGACTTCAAGAAGCGGAGGACGGATAAAAACCGGCAGATTCGGTGAGTAACCGGAGGGTTGGCATCTACCTCCACTTTAGTTACAGGTAACTGATAATACTGCTGCGATTTAGTCTGATTAAATCAGGGATCATGGTCTTATAGTTTAGGTTTATCAGTAAGTACATTAAATATCTTGTTTCTGTAGTGTATTTAATCGACTACAGGTCGGAAATGATCTTAATGTCAGTGTATTTTTTGCTTCTTACAAAACGTCCCAACTTCATTGGACTTCAGTAACTTCGGCAGTTCACTGATGCACTGGTTCTTCCATTATGTACATAAACAATGACAGCGTATGAGTAAAGTGATCCCCACTTTCTCCACTTTCTTAGTCTAATACTTCTCAACACATGGTTATTTTTATGTCTTTTCTGGCTTTTTTTCTAGGACTGCAAAACACCGAATAATTGCTTGATTATCCATTTTCCTTTTTTTGTTATATATATTTTTTCATTTTCACAGTAAGAAAGACACATCAAGTAAACAATCATCGCTGTATCACACATACTCTCAATGAAACAAAAAGACAAAACATGGACAATCAACAAGGACAACATAAACACTATACCCATATCCACACATGAAAGTACAAAAGAAATAAAATTAATAAACAAGCTTAACCCCCTTACTTTATTTTCCTATCCATGTTTGAAAGTTTATTTAAAATAAATTACATTAATAACTTTATAATAAATATTTCCTCTGTGTTTGTACTTAATCAAAAAACATTTTCTCCCTTCTTTTAGACTATAAACAAAGAAAAAATGTTTAACTTAAAAAAATTCTACCTCTAGGAAACAATAACAACAAAGTTTTTCATTCATGCACACATTTTTGGCCTGTTGGTATGTTCTCAATGTTGGCTTCAGTCCATCTAAAATAAATCTCACTTTATACTAAAAAGAACAACCTAGAGAGAGATGAGTAACTTTTGTAACAAATTAAACCACAATTCTGACGCTTCTGAAGCCTGTCAGCGGAAGGAATTGATTAGCAAAAAGACTCATGATATTGATTCTTTGATGGAGCTGTTAATGATTCTCAACTGGAATTTTTTTTCCGATTCCCATCCCTATTGAAAATATAGTTATACTTTTCACATTGTTACTTAAAGAATTTCTCTAATCTGCATTTTTTTTCTGCTCGGTTGTAATTTTTAATTTGTTTTGTATTTTGGGGTTGTTTTCCTTCTGTCATATATTATGTTTATTTGCTTTGCCTGTAATCAGAACAGCTTGCAATCTTTACATCTGTTGCTTTCTGCAGGTGAAAATATTGTCGAGATAGGAGCAAACTGGATCCATGGACCATGCGAGGAGAACCCAGTGTTTCGTTTGGCCCGTCAGTATGGGCTCCTGGATAAAGAGGCCCTGAGCCCAGAGAATCAGGCTGTAGATTATGGTGTCAACCCCCCCTGGTTTCCCAATGTCTTCACCAGCTCAGGTAAACAGAAGTTTAACAGATCTCTGCCTGTTTTAAGACTGACTTCTCAGGAAGTTCAAAACAACATGAAGCTGTCAAAGTATAGCAGAATTCCCCTGAGACACTGAGAAAATGGTGTGACGTGTTTTTTCAGATGTAGCTGCACAAAGCTGGTTTGGACAGGTGGTAAACATGTAACTGATGGCATTATAGATGCACATGTATAGTGTATATTGCATTATTAGGGCACAGGAATTCGTCATAGAGCAAGGACTTAATTAACATAAAACATTTTGATGTCACATTATGACCATCTTCAATTAACCCAGGCTCTGTACATGCAAGCTCCAAGTAGTGACAATGATAATGCTATATACTCTACCACACTGCCTCTTACCAGCCCTCCAACTCCACTTCATAGACTGATGAACAGCAAGAGCCAGAATATCACTGTGGTCATCAGGTGGGGGCCTCCCAAGTGAGGCGTTGTGTCGGATTGGCCCCTATGACACCTCTGTGCACTCTGGCGGCCCAGAGCCCCCACCCAGACTGAACCTTACGGCCCATCCTGCTAATACAAATTCGTACTTTATCTTAACTTCCCTACCACAAGACTGTAAGAGCCATAACAGCTTAACCACCTTCAACTAACTCAGGCTCAGCACATGCAAGCTCAGGTAGTGACATGCTGGTACCACCCTTTCCAGTCCATAATCACCCTACTTATCAGCATTTCACTGACCCCCATCATCGCTCATTTAAAATGTACAATCATGCTGAGCTCCATGTGGAGAGTATCCACCTGCAAAACATTCTAAGGTATAGATTAGATTAGATTAGATAGTACTTTTTTAGGAAAAACTCCGTCAGGGAAAATAAGAATCACTAGCAGTTGATTATTACAGAAAAAAGATATGTAAAAAAAAAAAATAGATCAAAATAAAACTATTAATTAAATATATGTAAATATAAATAACATAAAAATATATACTGCTTCAGGCTGGCTACTGCTCCTTTCTATCCTCTGTCTTCCTGTCACTCCTCTTCCCCTCCAGTGAAGAGTTGTACAGTATGACGGTTTGAGGTACAAAGGAGTTTCTCAATCTGTTGGTATCTTATCGTTTCTAAAATCAAACACATACAAAAAACAATCCAGAGTATGGTCGATGTTGAAGAATGTCTGAAGGTCATTTTCGTAAATCCCCAAAAAATAAATGTATAAAAAAATATATATGCCAAAAAAGTCGCTACCTGGATTTATCCAAGCAAATAGGTATGAGCCTCCTGTTGGATCTTTCAGCTGGAAACAAGTTATTTAACTCCAGCTGATGTAATGAGTAGCTTCTCATTTCTTCAACAATATATATATATATATATATATATATATATATATATAGCCTGTTTAAGAAGGGTCAAGTCATTTGCATGCATCAAGCAGAGAAAACATCTAAGAAGGTTGAAGAAACTACAAAAATTGGGTTAAGAACTGTCCAATGCAGTATTAAAAACTGGAGGGATAGTGGGGAACCATTTTCTTTTGACTGAATTTCTTCCTTGAAGAAACGCGGTAAAAAAAACCCTAAATGATTGTGATCAGCGATCACCTAAATGTTTAGCCAAATTGAATCTCAGAAAGCAACAGTAGAACACGGGGGGTGTTAAATAGTGAAAGTAAGAGCATTCCTACATGCACAGTGTGATGGGAACTCAAGGGATTGGGACCAAACAGCTGTGTAGCCTTAAGAAAACCACTTATCAGTGAGGCTAACTGGGGAAAAAAGTCTTCAGTGTGCTCGGGAGCATAAAGATTGGACTGTGGAGGACTGGAAGAAGGTCCTGTGGTCTGATGAGTCCAGATTGGCCCTGTTCCAGAGTGATGGGAGCATCAAGGTAAGAAGAAAGGGAGGTGAAGTGATACACCCATCATGCCTAGTGCATACTGTACAAGCCTGTGGGAGCAGTGCTGTGATCTGGGGTTTCTGCAGTTGGTCAACTCTAGGCTAGAGTGTGTCTCCTTCTGTTTTTGTGGCAACCTTTTTTTTAAAGCCAGGCAATGTGTTTTTTTGATTGTCCTGTTATTTCTTCTTACTGGCTGGATATCATGACTGCAGTTAGGTCTATTATCAGTCCTGAGCCTAATTTTTCATTCAGTGCTGTATATTTGGGAAATGTGCCAACTGGACTTAAGAAACATGGCAGGTAGGGTTATTACAAACACTAGCTGGTAGTAGACAGGCAATTACCAGGAAATGGTTGTCTAAGGAACCTCCAACGATCACTTTGTGGAAGGAAGTAACTCAGGACATTTATAAAATGGAACAACTAATATTATCTCTGCTGTATGATACCAAAAAAGGGGAAGAATACTGGAAAAACTGGAAAGCATACTGCAGCCTGAAGTGATAAAACGTGTTCTGGAATAACAAGAGACTTTTTAACTCTTTTTATATATATATGTAGTTTAAGCATAATATTATGTTCTATCTTTTATGTGATGGCCCTGTCTCATTATTGCTCTATGTGTTTGTTATAAAACCACGTAATAATAATGTTTAATTTAAAAACGCCTTTCAAGACACTCAAGGACACTACAGGATAAAAACAACGACAATTAACTCAACGAAACAATACAGCTATAAAATCAACAAAACACAACAGACGATGATGTAGAGTGAAGAGTATGCAGTCCTGTACAGGTGGGTTTAGAGTCTGGCTTTGAAAAAGGACAAAGAGAATATAGTAATAATGATGTATAAAAAACTTAAAACCATGCTGGACTCCAGCCTACAACCTCTGCCAGATTGTGGCACTTACGGCAACAATGTACACGCATACGTTATAATTGCAGGTCAGAAGCTGACTCTGGAGAAAATAGCACCTGCTAAGGACATGTTTGACACGCTGCTGGATGAATGTTCAGAGTTTTTGAACAAAGGAGGGGAGCCCAGCCCCAGTGTTGGAGAGTACATTCGTTCTGAGGTGCATTTCTTCCACTTGCTAAATCAACACGTCTTTCAGATGCTAGAATGTGCATTTTGCTAAATTTGAGTTTGTTTTGCTCTTACAGGTGCTAAAGCGAGCAGCTGAGGAGTGGAAAGGTATCGATGAGAGGACCAGGTCTCTGCGAATGTGTATGATCAGTTGCCTGTTCAAGCTCAACTGTTGTATAAACGGAACCCACAGCTTGGATGCGGTGGGTCTGGGGGCTTACGGTTTATACAAGACTCTTCTTGGAGTGGACTGCACTTTCCCAAGGTGCATACTCCAACATATTCATTACATAGTACAGCAGGTAGCAGTACATTTTAATAGTGATAATTGATGTAATCCTGGTGCTACATTAAAGTGTGATTTCCCTTCATGTTCAGGGGTTATGAAGGCCTCATTCAAAGCCTGATGTCGGAGCTCCCCAGTGGTATCGTGAGCTACGACCAGCCTGTGAAATGTGTCAACTGGAACAACACAGAGAGGGGAGAACAGCTTGTGACTGTGGAGTGTGCTGATGGAGAGAAGATTACTGCTGATCATGTTATCGTCACAGTACCTCTGGGTAGGACAAGATGTCTGCAAAGGTTCTCAGTAATCCAGGTCATGGTTATCCAGCGCATGCCAACTGGACTGGTTCAGATTCAGAAGATGTTTCACTTATTCTCCAAAAGCCTTCTACAGTTCTGAGAGTTGACTTGGGAATAGCTTGAGATTTAAAGCATAAATCAACCTTTAAAATGCAAATGATCTGGCTACGTTTGCACGGACACTCCTGACTTAAAGATGCAAAGATTTTTCCTTTGCATTTTCAACTTCTTCTGTGTTCAGACGACAACGCTAGAGACGTAGAGACCCGCTGTAGTATGCATGCCGGTTCAGTAGATGGCGTTGTAGGTCTGCAGAGAGACAGCGCTGCTTGAACACACGTACAAAGAAGAAAAACTTTTCACAAACAACAATGGCGAATAGACGCACAGAGACGCAGGAGTTTCTTTTCTTTTCAACAAATCTGTCTCGATAGTTTTGTCTGGATAACAAACTAAGCACGGTAAGAGGCTCACATGTTACTCAGCAGACAGCCGAAGCTGTTGTTGTTCCTAGTATGCGCGTGCAGTCTTCATGTAAAAGAGTACTGCGCATGCGGTGATGCCAGTGTTCCACCCTGAAACGCTCTGATGCTTGTTTGAGCCACATGGAGAGCATTTTGAAAACTTTCCACTCTGGAGCCAGTTTCCAAAAGTTTCTGATTTCAGATAAAATGCAATGCATTTCAGTGTAAATGCAAGGCCAAAACGCAATGAAAACTTATCGGATTTGACCGTTTTCGGCGCCGTGTAAAAACGCAGTGGTTGGCAGAGTTTTTTCTCCCTGGAGGTGTGACTGGTGTGATTACCTGGGCTGTTTGGGGTCACATATAGCAAAGAAGGAGCCTTTTGGTGTACAGATGAAACATCTTCAAGAATCTGAACCAGCCCATGGTAATAAAAGATGCATTAGTTGTGGATCTAGTGTGATGTCAATAATGTATTAAAGAAATAATTGGAAAAAGTGTGCCAAACATGATTCTTACAGCTCTTAAAGCTCATGTCACAAGCCTTTAAATTTAAAGGGATATACCAACATTTTTCTTTTCTTCTTGTCTCGCCTTAATCCCGAGTCCATGACGAGCAGATAGACACCATTCTTTTAACTGTGCGTGCAGTAACAGGAAAGAGACAGGCTTAGCTTACCCACCGCTAATTAGCATAGCTCAGACACTGGGAGTCAATAGTTAGTGTTAGCCTGCCTCTGCCTACAGTCATCAGATAAACTCTTCAGCAACTCTAAAGGGTCCTGTATTCTTGTTGTGGCTCTTGTTTTACTGTAATATGTTATCTATTTTTAGACTAAGATTAGCACTTGATGTAGTTTTTGAAAGAAATACATATAAAACTGAATTACAGGGCACATCGGTGCCAGTAAACAGCAGAAGAAGAAAAAGAAAAAGAGCTCACGGAGTAGATCTGTGAAGGAGTTTGTATTACACTTTGCCCCCTTTTTTTGAGGGCAGGCTGTATTAACTAGAATTTTACAAAAATGCCTCATAGGTGTGCTGTATGGGGTTGGGACGAGAAGCAGGAGACTCGGTCAAATCTTATTTTTCACTCAATTCCAACTTAAAATCTGGTACAGGTAAAACAATGGCTAGGTGCTCTAAACATCAATCCCAACAACAAGCACACAGGACCGTTTAGAGTTCTTGAAAAGTTTACCTGATGACTGTAGGCAGAGGCAGGCTAATACTACCCAATGACTCCAAGTGCTTGAGCTAAGCTAATTAGCGGTGGGTGAGTCAAAAGAATGGTGTTTAACTGCTTGTCGTGGGCTTGGGGGCAAGACACAAAAAATTGTTGGCATATCCTTTTAAACTCAGTTAACTGCTGAAAACAACATAGCTTGTTTCCTTTGTCTCATCAGGATACCTGAAGAAACACCACTCAACACTCTTCAGCCCTCCTCTGCCTCTGCACAAGCTGCACTCCATCCAGAGATTGGGCTTTGGCACAAACAATAAGATATTTGTGGAGTTTGATTCACCCTGGTGGGATGCTGACTGTGAGGTCATTCAGCTTGTGTGGGAGGATGAGGTGAGATGTGAAGTCGTTGATAAGTGCACACAGACACACCGGAGGCTCAGTGTTCAAACAAGAAATGGTGTGATGTACATTTGTTTATATGTCAACAGCTTGGCCCTTTTTACTCATGCAATCCTGAAATCTTCTTGGAAATGTTTGGATTACCTCTTCAGGATATTCCACGTCTTTCTTGTCCACTCTTAGTTCTGATGATAGTGAGCTTTTCTGGCAGCTTGCAAGTCGATAGACTCTTAGGCAAGGGGAAATACAAGGGGACAGTCAGTGTTTTAAAGTTTGGGAGAGCAGCATACCTGGGTATGGCATGGGTAGTTTTAAGGTTTTCATCAAGTGTGAATTGGAAGCTCTTGAAACAGATCAACCCCAAATAGAAATCATTAAATAGGCTGCATATTTTAATGGTTGCCTTAAAAATCAATTTTAATGAAATGAAGAAGAGGATTACTGGCAACACAAACCATACAACCCCTTTGCCCCTCGGGCCTTCAGACTGTACAACTCCTTATTCGGGGGAGTACAGGAAGACTGAGGACGGGAAGGAGCAGTAGCCATGTTTATACCTTTGTATTTGTATTTATATCTGCAAGTTATGTTTACTTTTTGATATCCTGTGTTCTCTTTTACACTGTCTACTATACGACCCTGTTAGAATCTTAATTTCCCTGAAGGAGTGTCCAACATTCTTGTTACATTTCTTTTAACTCAGTTATTCCTTTGTTGTTATCACAAATGTCAATGTTTTGTGATATTCCAGTAGTCAGAGTTTTTTGCCACTAGTTTACATAAACATTACAAATACAAAGACTTAAAATATGCATTTCATCTCATATGATTCAGGATGAAATTGTGGACCAGGTGCCAGATATTCAGACCTCCTGGGTGAAGAAGTTATGTGGTTTTACCATCCTCCAACCAACAGAAAGGTCAGGAACCACATCATGCATTTGTGTCAGAAAAAGGAAGAAAACGTTTTGGATTAAAATTAGTTTGTTTTTCCTCCTCCAGGTTCGGCCACGCTCTGTGCGGCTGGATTGCTGGGCATGAATCAGAGTTTATGGAGACACTGACTGAGCAGGAGGTCACGCGCTGCATCACACAACTGATCCGCAGGTTCACAGGTTAGTGCACACTTGACACGAGTGTTTGACAACAGAGGTGACCCACAGGGAAGAACTGTGTTCTTACTTTCTAACTTATGCTCACTCTTGCCCTGTGAGCTGCATAAGTAAACACACTCATGCAGGAGCAAGAATATAGCAGGCCGTAAACTTGGCAAATAAGCCTCAAATGACATTTTCTTCCCATGGGCTGGAGGTAATTTATTAAATAGATAGATGGATAGATGGATGGATGGATGGATGGATGGATGGATGGATGGCCGGCCTACTGAACAATGAAATTGTGTTTTCCAATAAAGAAGTAGTTATGATGTAAAAAAAAAACAAAAAAAACCAACACACAATCTCTGCTTGAAACTAGTATGAATCTCTTAATAATTTCTTGCAATTTTAAAGAGCAAGTTTTGAATTTTTAAAGTGGGCTTGCCTGAAGTACCTGTATAACATAAATTTTGATTGATCATGATGAAATAGTGATTAAAAAATGGTCCAGCTTTCATTTTGCCAAGTACACAAATGTCACTGTATCCCCAACAAAGATTTTTCATACTTACAGTAATGTTATCAAAGGGTGTCACTCTAGTTCATTAATCATCCTCAACATCCAGTAAATGCATACTTAAACCCTTAGATTCTGTATATGAGAAATAAACAATCAGTGTGCGCCAAATGCTTACTATGAAGTTAAACTTTCATTCCAATTTTTTGTTTTCCCGATTTTGTTTTAGACATAAAGTCTGTGTAAGTTTTTATGCTCATTACAGCAGGGAAGCTCTGCATAATGAGAGTGGCAGACTGCAGATGCATGACCAGAAGCTGCTGGTATTCTCAAACATCCTGAAATGATTTTATACTGTTACAATAATTTCATCCAGTTTGATGACATGAGGTCAGGATTTACACACCTGGATCACCAGGTAACAAGGGTTTCTCTCAAATAAATGTACACTACAAAGAGAAAAGGACTGAACATGCTTAGTTTTTCTTCCTCTGCTTTATTTATAATTTTATGGAATAGTATTTAACCAGGAAACCTCACTGTGATTAAAATCTCTTTTTCAAGAGTTTCCAAGATTTTAGACCTGCTCTGTTCTGTTTAAAGAGTGTTAAAAAATGAAGCAAAAAACGTCCATGTGATGTTGATATGTGGCTCACTAACTAACAGAAAACCTTCCTCTATTTAAGTGAAATAATAAAATAACACAGGGCCGACATTTTTATGCACCTGGTCTACAAAATTAGAGCCCTTAGTGTTTATCTTGGGATAACAAAAGTTGGTTTCCCCAATAATAGGATCTTTTTTTTTCTGGTCTGATATTATCACAAGATGAAAAATGGCTACAGCCTGAGCGGTTTATCAGAACTCTTGTTGGCACTGACCTTGTGTTCAGGGAATCCCACCCTCACCCCAAAGAGGATCCTGCGCTCCCAGTGGTTTCATGACCCCTGGACGTACGGGTCGTACTCATATCCTGGAAGAGGCTGTTCAGTACAGGACCTGGAGAACATGATGGAGCCCCTGCCTACCAAAGGATCACAGGCACAGGTACACATGATCAGCATCAAACACTGAATATCTCACATTGGACCCAAACTCACTGATCTCGCCTCTTGTTGTTGCTGCAGCCTTTACAGGTGATGTTTGCTGGAGAGGCGACTCATCCCCACTTCTTCTCCACCGTCCATGGAGCTGTTCTCACCGGGTGGAGAGAAGCTGATCGCCTCATTTCTCACTACTCCTCTGCCAGTCCAACTTTTTCAAAGTCAAAACTCTAAAAGAACAATGCAGCCTTGAAATCACAATGCACTATTGTTTTAAGAACAGGAAAATGTCACTTTATGGCGTAAAAATTGCCAAAAGTGTCCACATCTGTTTTAAGATATAAACTGTCCTGCCCAGAAAGACAGAGACAGAGAGAGAAGGCCTTATGTGATTTTATTTTTACTTGTTTCTTTTTCTCAAGATCAGCCAAACCTGTATTTGTTATTAAACCATGCTGCTGTGTCGGATTTGGGACTTAAATCAACAGCTTTTAAAAATGTGATCTTGGGGGATGTCAACATGGTCGCTGAAGTTTTTTGTGTGTGTTTTTTTTTTTATATGAATAACACTGTAATTATGCTGCAGATTTCCATGCACTATAAAGAGAATATTTGTATTTCTATGAAAGAAAAATTAAGAAATCATGCATATAATTACACCTTGATCTCTCTCTCTCTTTTTTCTTTTTAGTAAATTAGCGCAACAGCAATGCAAGAATGAGCTTTGATTTTATAATAAGTTTTTTTAAATACCTTCTTGATTCTCATACTGTCCTTAACTTTATTACTTTGCCAGTGTTTTCAAATGAGTTGGAATATAAATGTATCAGAAAAATAAACTGAATATTAATTTTTCAAACATTTGTCTTTAACGTCTGGGCGTCAAATGTGTCTTGTGTGTGCGTTTCTTCTCTTATTTAAAAGTCCAGCTTAAAATGTTCTTTAGCTTAAAACTCAGATGCTGCACAAGGCAACTTTTCATACTTAAAAACACTCACTTGGTCATGTCTTTTCATTCATTAAACTGTCCATGACAGCAAACAGTTTCTAAGCCAATGACATGGCAGCAACTCAGTGCATCAAGTCACATAGCCATGATTAAGAGGACCTGCTAAAGTTCAAACCAAGTGTCAGACTGGAGATGTAAAATGATTTAAAGTAAATAAGACATGCAATTTCTGTCCACACAGAAAATCCACAGGAATTCAAGAGAGTTGTTACAAACAGCATCAGTATTGGCTTCAAATCAAAGTCATTGATAATTTACTTCGATTTGAAGCCAATACTGATGCTGTTTGTAACAAGGTCCAGCAGAGACTTTATTTCTTGAGAAAGATGAACACGTTCAAGGTGTGTAAGGTTCTCATGTCTCTTTTTTATCAGTGCTTTATAGAAAGTGTTCTCACGTACTGCATGGTTGCTTGGTTCGGTTGTCTTGCTTTGTCTAGTAAAAACAGACTTGTGAATCTAGTCAAAGTAGCGAGCAAGGTGATCGGAGTGCAGCAATCTCAGCTGCAGGATATCTACAGCAGATGTGTCCTTAGCAGAGCCCAACAAATTCTGAACTTCCCTATCACCCTCTGTTTGCTGAATTTGATCTTCTCCCTTCTGGTCGACGTTACAGAATGCCCAAAACCAAAACTAGGCGAGCCAGAACTTCTTTTATTCCAGTTGCTATTGAAAACCTTAATTTATTGGCCTGACCAGGTTTTCTTTTCTTGTGCTTTGTGCATCTTGTGGATAGAATTGTTGACTTTTAGATTTTAATCCTTGACTATTTATTGACATTTTATTGAATCTCTTTTTATCTGCTTTATCTTGTCTGTTCTTCATTACTGTATTTATCTACTGCACAGCACTTTGATGACTGAATGCACTTTATGGGTTTTGCCTGACTCTTAGTCTTTGGCATTTTGTGGTTTAAGTGTCATCCTTTTTCACTTGAGTTCAGGATTTTTCCTGATTTTTTTTAATGTCTGTATGACTTATGTGTTATCATGTACTTGTGTGCTGATGCCTGCTGCTGAAAAACAATTTTCCCACGGGACTATAATAAAGTTGAAGTTGAAGTTGTATCAGTAAGCTAAATCTTTTATGGAACTGATGTCAGTAATATCTTATCAATTCCCATCCCTGCCTCCAGCAATACTTAGGAGTACTGTTGCATATAATTTGGAGAGAATTTCCACAATGTGATAAAAAGATTGTATTTAGGCCAAAATATATTATATTATTATCTATAATGCACTAACACTCATCACACTCTAGCTGTTAACTTTTACATCACACAAAAATACTCAGTTGTACTCAGTTTTTACTTTATTTTATTTTGATTGCTTCTTCTGCGTTTTTTATTCATTTTAATTGGTTTTATGTCTTTTAAATTGTTCCTTGTCTTTGAAAATTCATTTTGCTTGTGTTTTATGGCTATTCTTTTAGCTCGTATTTTATTTATTCTCCTGTACAGCACTTTGTTTCAACTATGGTTGTTTTTAAAGCGCTTAACAATAAAGTTGGATTGGATTAAAGAAATTTAAATAAAATCTTTTTACTTTAGATGAACAGAGTACTACTTTTACTTGTGTACAATGCTTGTGCACTCTTTCCAACCCTGCTGTGGTGGTCTTGGTGTTTTCCATTATGGCACAACCTTGTAATAATAACAGTAATCTCTAATTTAGGCTGCCTGTGCATTTATCAGTTCACCACTATAGTCTTTAAGTCATTCACATATTAAGCTTTTAACAAGGTTTATGATGTTGAAGGCCATTTATGCAGAACTTTGGGTCTTTCTGTTTATTTGCCTTTGTTCTATAATTATCAAGGACACTTTCGGCTCCAATATCTTAAAGAAATAATCAATCTTTTATTGTTTTACTCGGAATTTAAATAATTTCAGGTCTGACAGCGGAACCTTTCCTCGCGAAGACCACAGTTGCAAGTCGACATGTAAACAGTGACGCACAGCCCGAGTCCTCCAATGTCGAGCATGATTTCGCGCAGCCTTTGAAGTTATCGATTTATTTATGGTAATTAAAGTGAATTAAGTTTCTATTTGTGTTGACATAAGTCATGAAACTGTCGCAGAGCCTCCGGAGCGTCTCACAGTTCCGGAGCGTGTTTGACTTCGGAGGACGGGATGTGGCTCACTGGTTCCCCGGACACATGGCTAAAGGTGACAGCTCAACCAACAGAGATGTTAAATATATATTAATATGTTTTATTATAAAAGGAGCTTATATTAATGCTGTCCACAGCGAGGTCGTTAATAACTGTTGCCATGGTTACACGTGACCGTTTCAGGGCTGAAGCAGATGAGAGCGAACCTGAAGAGTGTGGACTGTATCATCGAGATCCACGACGCCAGAATATCCTTTAAAATGTGATTAATACTCAAAATTAATGTGAATATGTCAAATTTAAGGATTCCTTTACATCCTAGAATCTGTGCAGACAGTTTGTTCCTACAATTGTTTCCTGCTGTTTTCATAAAGCATCTACAAACTCCAATTCCAGTGAAGTTGGGACATTCTGAAAACGTATATCAAAGTGTACACATTAATGAGTAAACAGTGTTGCCTTGTTTTCGTTGGAGAAGTTTTTTTTAAGCTCATCATTCATTGTGCAATGATGGGCTGTGAAAGGACAGTCTGTGCATAAATCTGCAAAAACTATTGTAGACTACATTGAGGGCAAGAAAATCAGTGGTTACAACCTGATATGCAACATCAGCAGAGTCGATGATTACAAAAATATGTTGTTAGTAATATTTAATGGGGGACAGGTCTGGACTGCAGTCTTTTACTCTGAAGTCATGCTGCTGTAACACATGCAGAATGAGTATTGGCGTTGTTTTGCTGAAATGAGCAAGCACATTTCTGAAAAAAAAAATGTCACTTTGATGGCAGCATATGTTTCTCCAAAACCTGTATGTACATTACAGCATTAATGGTGTGCAAGTTACCCATGCCATGGGCACTAACATACACCCCTACCATCACAGATGCTTTCTTTTGGACTTTGATAATATGGATGCTCCTTTTCCCCTTTATCACTCAAAAATATCCATCCATCATCTTTTCTTTCTCTTTTACTCATCCTCTATCCACCCCCTCCTTTTCCATCTTCCTAATGTGATGCCGTGATCTATGATTAATCAACGGTCATCAATTTCTGTATCTATGAACCCATTATCTATCAATTGTATTACTGTCTCCCTATCATTAGATTAGGGCTGGGTATCGATTCAGATTGTCTGGATCAATTTGATTCGACATTACCAGGTCTCAAATCGAAATAAGATATTTATTGAGTCTGGGATATCTCAGTAAAAATAATACTGTAAACTTAAAAAGTGACTTTTGACATGGTGCATTAAAACTGTTTTTACATTAAGAAATGAACCCAAAGCAGTAACTTTAATCTTATATTGATTATTTACATTAATGCGTATTCTGCATATTACTTGTTTTCTGTCCAACTCCTCTTTTCCTTCATGCTTGTAAAATCCGAAATACGTCCATACGTCAGCCTTTAAACTCGCTGGTGGTGCCCATATAGTGCTGTTTGCTTCTGCTGTGTTTGTTTGATTACTTGCAGTAACATCTTACGAGATTTTGTTCAGTGGAAAGCAGCGCTAAGCGCAGATCACGCAATACCAGCTGGGTTGATTCCACAGGCTGCTTCTCTGCACGTCCAATGAAGGAAAAACTACCCAAGTTAAAAGATCGATCTTTGGGTTTTATGGATCGATTATGAACCATTTAAAGGGAAATCGATTAAAATCGATTCAATTGATTTTTTAAACCCAGCCCTACATTATATATAAAACAAATACATCAGCTCTCTCCATCTCACCAGTTCACCATTTTCTTCCTCGTGTTGTTACCTCCGCCAAGGAGGTTATGTTTTTGGGAGAGTTTGTCCCTCTGTCCGTCCGTTTGTTTATGAACAGAATAACTCAAAAAGTAATGGACAGATTTGGATGAAATTTTCAGGAAATGTTCAGCATGGGAAAAGGAAGAACTGATTTGATTTTGGTGTTGATCTGGAGCAGCGTCTGGCCGCCATGATGAAAAATGTGATTTTGATGAATAACTACTGAACTAAATAGATATCATTATGAATCCAGTTGCTAATGGTATGTTTTCATGGTCAAGGAATCTAAATATTGACATGAAATAAAGGTAGGAGTAATATTTATGGTCAAAATGACAATATGGCTGAGGACTGTGGCACTGGCGGAGGTCTGCGCTCTCTGAGAACTTTCTAGTTTTAATTAACACACTTTGACTCTTTTGGTCTCTGTCTGACCTGATTATTTTACTCAGAGTTCTGCCTTTTCTGCTTTTGTTTTGTCTGTGAAAGCACTTTGTAAACATCTGTTTTAAAGGTGCTATTTACTGCTTCTCCATTCCAGGGGAGCTTTAGCCTGTCCCAGCTGACACTGAGCAATGGGCCAGTGGCCAGCCAATCACAAGGGTCACATAGAGAGACAGACAACAGTTTACACCAACACCTAAACAGGAGTGCCCTGAGAAAACCCACACAGACATTAAAAATCCACACAGAAGGACCCAGACAGACTCGGAATATCAAACCAGCAAACCTTTTTGTGGTGAGGCATGAGCACTAATCTGATGCACCACATGGAGCTCTATAGAAACTGGAAATTACACGTTAGAAATATTTTGTTTGTGAGACCTAAAGTCTACAAACTGCGGGTTGTTTTGTCTGAAATGTGTGGCCCTCCATGTTCCTGTTCCCTGAAGAGTTATATTAAAACAGTTTCTTCTTTAACAATAATCACATCCCCTTCTCTGGGAGGAACCCGCTGTTTCAGGAGAGCTTAGGTGTCAAACCTCATCTGCTCGTCCTCAACAAAATGGACCTCGCTGATATGTCAAAGAAGCAGGTAAAGAAGCTCAGCTGCAGTTAAGGTGAAATTCAGCTGTTTTTATGAAGAACATTTAATAAAAATTTTACTATTGTGTACCCTGCAGAGTGTCCTGAAGAAGCTGGAGAAAGATGGAGTGACAAATGTTCTCTTCACAGACTCTTTAAGACAGAGAGACGACAACATTAAGAAGGCAAATGTCCCATAATCCTCTGCACTCTTCAAACACTTGACTTGTAAAATGAAAAATTTCCTGGGCCGATGTTTAATAGAAATGTGTTGTTCATTAAATTTCATCATTTTTTTCTCTCATAGTTGGTTCCAACAGTTGTGGACATTATCAAGAGCAATCCACGTTTTAACAGAGAGGAGGTAATATTTTAATCACTTGGTTTATGAAGTGCTGTGTTTACACGTTTTGTGTAATTCAGTTTTTCTTTGAGAAAGGGGGATTTAATTCTTACCATAATTAAAAGCAGAGCAGACATTTCAAAAAGCTTGCCAAAAATCACCAAATACAAAAGAACAATATCATTATTTTTGTAATAACCAGTTGAAGGTATTGATCGATTTTACTTTGATTTTCTTTTTAAAATATATAAAAAAGAGAAATGATCATCCCAACAAGCAGACAGACAGGGAGAGAGATTGTATATTTATTTGTTGTAGGTATTAGGTAGTATATACACTGTAATTTACACTCAACTCATAAATAAGAGCAGAGAGGGAAACAGTTTTAATCACACCCTGTTTTTGCAGAGGCAATTTGAAACAAAAATAATCCGTAAACTTGATTTTGAAATTGAAAGAACGTTTCACATGATCGTGAAGTACTTCATGGCATATTATGTTAAAAAAAGCAGCAGAACTAACAAAATCAAGGAAGGAGATTCAACTTCCATCTTTTTTTCCCAACAAAGTGCCTCCAAAATTCTCCTTTTATAAACGACACATTAGGAGGGTGAACACTGCAGCACAAGTCTCATGTTACGGTTTTATTAGGGTTTTGGTTGTACTCAGATGATTTTCAGGTTTCATAACAGGCCGTCCTGTTCTGAAATTTAAGAAAGGTTTGTCTTTTTCATATGTTTTATGTTAATGTCATTAGTCGTAATGGTTAAGATTTACATTTTGTATTGTATGTTTGTGCTAAACATATCACAAAAATCTGAGTCAAGTTTTCAAGGAGGATTGATTTTGTACAAATCACTGAAGACTGTTGAAGTTGTTTATTTATAGTTATTGAGGGTATGGTTTTTAGAATCATATTAATCTTTACATTACATTTTTCAGAACACAAGTTATTGCCTGATGGTGATTGGAGTGCCTAATGTGGGGAAATCATCTCTAATCAACTCATTAAGAAGAACAAACTTGAAAAAGGGTAGGTATTATGTATTGTTCATGTGTTTTAAACATTCATTTGATGAGATCAGAGACGGGTAACTAAAGGCTTGATTTCAGTCTCTCCTCTTATGGGCCAAATTGTAGCAAATGATTGAATTCTCTCCTGAGACATTTATAATAATGTTTTTAAAGAGAGTCTATTAAAACTAAATCTGAAATCATAATTTAATCTATGACAATTATACAAACATTTAGATGATTTAGCATACATACAGTAAGTAAGCATAATCATAATTTGTGGACACAAAATTGAAGTCAGTTTAAGAGTCTCTTTGAATGCAGTAAATGAGTTTTTTGCCAACTGTATAACACGTCTTTTGACACATATTAACTAATACCAAAAGCGTTTTACGGAAAGAATCACAGCCTTTTATGTTTCCTCATTTTAAGCAATGAATAAAATAAATACCAGGTATTCAAGATTTTAAAGATACATCTCCTGTTTTTAGATCTAAGGTGTTGCGTGGTGTTGTACTGTCAGCTTTGATTCCATTTGGCAGATTTTTTTAAGTTTTCTTCATGTTTTCAATTTGTCTATGTTTGTAGATGACTTGCAGGCCACACTGAGTGAGGAAGACACATTTGGCTATCAGTTGCCGACCCATGTAGTTAGACACAGACTATTTTTCTCGAGCATTTGGCATTAAGATTATCAGTCCAGCACTTTATGATTCATTGTCTATAATTCCCATGATTCCCCAACTCCCAGCCAATTATATATTTTGGACAGTATGTCTTTTGGGTTGCGAATGGTTTAAGTATGTTGCTTGTCTTTTAATAAGCTCTGTGGGTTTTATTCCTATCTTTGATATTTGCATGTATTTACTTGTAAATGTCCATTGATGCATGCTGTCCCATTTTTACCACCGCCAGGAGGTTCTGTTATTGCTGGCATCTGTTTGTTTTTTGTTTGTTAGTTAGTTAGTTTCTCGATAACTCAAAAAGCTAAGGACGGATCTTGATGAAATTTTCAGGAAATGTCCGGATTGGGACAAGGAACAAATGATCAGATTTTGGGAGTGATCCAGATCACTGTCTGGATCCGCCATGACAAGAAATGTGATTTTCGTGAATAATTACTGAACTACAATGGATATCATGATGAATCAAACTGCTAATGGTATGTTTTAATGTTCAAGGAATCTAAATATTTACATGAAATAAAGGTAGGACTAATATTTATGGTGAAAATCCCAATATGGGGGAGGACTGTGGCGCTGGCGGAGGTCTGCGCTCTCCGAGTGTTTTTCTAGTTAAAAAATAAACATATCTCAATTCCTCATTTCAGGAAGAGCATCCCGAGTAGGAGGGGAACCAGGAATAACTAAAGCGGTCCTGACTAAAATTCAGGTATGTGCACAGAACATGCTGCTGGTTTTGTTTAATTGTGTTGTGTGAAAGTGTTAAGTGTGTGTGAGCTTCTGTACTTTATACACAACAGTGTTTGCCCTCAGGTGTGTGAGCGACCCATAATGCATCTGTTGGATACTCCTGGGGTCTTACCACCGAGGATTGAGAGTGTTGAAACAGGCATGAAGCTCGCTCTTTGTGGTGAGTAGAACTAAAATACTGTTTTTCCGAAAGTAAAATTTCTGTTCTAATTCAATTTGTTAAAGTGCTCTGCCACTCTGAATCAAGACAATAATTATTGACAGGCAGCACTCGATGTCAGCTGCTGAAACCAGTGTTCATAATATGATAGCGGACAAACAGTTTACATCCTAACTTCAGAGTTTAGTGTTAAAAGTTAATCAAAAGCATGGGACAAAGAGTTGAGAGGAGCACAGCTTTATGAACATGAGGCAGCATCACTATGTGCATGATGACTACGTCTGAGAAACAAAGCTGCAGAGTTTTAGCTCCATATCCAAGAGCAGCTCTTTCTATGCGAGAGAGACCTGCTGGTGATTTTTCCAGAGCAGATTTTTTACAGAACAGGTTTGTTTTACTGTCCTTACGATTAGATAAACTTCTCCAGCAGTAGTTGTTTTTATTCAACCTGTCATGTGTCTATTCTCGTTTCACACTGGTCTCACTGGGTGATATCATCAGCGCACCCCACTAAGCTCAGTGAATTACCCTGATAATTAGCTGTGTTCGCACTTCAGCTCACTCAAACTTTACACAGATAAAATACCAGTGGTAGGAAACTAACTGAGTAAAGTCAGAGTTAAAAACTCATCTGTTTGTGTTCACACCCGTGTGTTAAGTCTGGATAATTTCATTTTTTTTTAAATTGTGAATCAAGTTTTAAGCATTTCTTTCTGTCTTCTTCAGGAACTATTCTGGACCATTTAGTGGGAGAAGACATTATTGCAGACTACCTTCTCTATTCTCTTAACAGGCTTGAGAGGTTCAGGTATGAGATTTTCTGAATTAATATCATGAATACACCTAAAATGAACCACCTGACTTTATTTTAGTTGTGTGCATAATGTGTGTGTTTTCTTGTGCAGTTATGTAGAGAGATATGGCCTCCAAGAGCCGAGTGATAACATTCAACATGTCCTTAAACGCATCGCAGTGAAACTTGGAAAGACTCAGAGGGTCAAAGCCATCACTGGAGTGGGTGAGTCAGTGCTTTTCGTTAGAATACTTTCTGAGATGGAGAGATTTTAAAAGGAAATCTTTAAAAAGCATAAATGTTTGACTGTTTAGAAGTTTGTGGGACTACATAAGTAATTACAAAAAAGTCTCACTTTTAGATATATGCCTGATGGAAATACACACTTTAAGATGAGTTTTAGAGCATCAAAATAGGTTATCTATAAATGCTATTCCTTAGCTTCGTGGTCGGGTTGGACAGGGCTGGACTGGCCTGGATACTCAACTTCAGGAACAAGACAATTAAAACTAGAGCAAATTTACATTATTTGGACACGTCTTAGAGCACCGGGCTGTAAGTAGCGATATAGCCGGCTACAAAACTACGATACTAAGTTTTCCAAAAATTGCTTGTTGTCACACATCAAAAACTACCGCTACGTAACTAGAAAGAGATACATTACCTCGTCGCTTTGCATCCTGTAAGTTGTTGAAAAAAGAAGTTGTAAAGCAATGCAGAGTTCTGAGGAAGGTCTGAGCTGCATTTATTAGCATCACAGCAAACGCACCCTTTGGCTTGTGGTGCGTTCAAGTTGTAGTCAGAAGCAGGAATTTCCGGGTTCCGAGTAGGAAACTGCAACTGGAACGCCCCCCGAAGTCTGAATTACCTACTGGGAACTCGGGGAAACCTCGCCACCCCCGAGTTGACAATCAAAGATGGATGCCTCCAGTGTGAACAGTTATTTAGCTCCTGTAATAATCAATTTATTTGCACTTTTGACTGGGGTGTGTCGCTCTAGATCAGCTGTATACATAGTACTGTTAGACTTATATTTACAAAAATGCTGCCATAGTGATAATCACATTCTTCTTGCAACAACACAGGGCGTGCTAACAACAGCTAACAATAGCCTGGTAGATCGGCATGTTTTTTTCCGACTGCAACTGGAACGCCGATAAGTCGAAGATGATGTCACTCCCAGTTCCGAGGTTACTGGAACGCAGCATTACGACAGTCCCCGCGCGTGCTCATGGGTAGAGAGTCTTAATGTCGCCGGAAACAGATTCTCCTCACAGTCCCTTTAACAGTTTTGCCAATCGATTGAATTTTGTCGAGATTCCAGCAGATTTTGTCTGTGGTAAAAAGTGAGCCTTTTTATGTTTTCAGTGGCAAAAATGCCAAACACACTCCTTGTGTTCTTATCTGGCTGCATGGATAGATGCTTCTGCAAGTTGCTGCTGTTTCCAACCACAGTTTTTCAGTCAGCGTCATTTTGTGGAAAATTAATTTTAAAATCGAGACTGATGAGAGCATGATGTCCTTGCCAAAGCATGTAGAACAAAGTGGGAGGAATTGATAAGGGAACTGTTCAAAGAAAAGATTAATGATATCAATTCCGTGAAGAACTCATAATTTCTCAACTGGAATCCCGATTTTCACCCCTATTCAAGTGTAATAAATAGGGATGTACAATATAGTTGCTGCATTATCAGTAAAAGCTGATGTTGGTCTAAAAAGTTACATTTTGGTACCAGTCACTATTTAAATTTTCCCCTGTATAAACAGCATATATATTGACCATATAAATCCCGTTTACCAGCTGTAATATTCACAAAATAAAAAATACCATATTGCTTCACCTTATAATTGCTGCATTGGTACATGTTAAAATCAAGAGTTTCATTTCTTGAAGAATTAAAGGTGTAGTCAGCGATGTGGGAGAAAACGAGTGGAGAGGTTGTTTAGAAATGAATTTAGACCCGCCTCTCCCTTCATACCTCACCCCTGGCTCCACCCCGGAAGGTGATGGATGTGCATCGTCATGGAAACAGCTGTAGAAACTGCGTAGCTGACCAACGTAGCTAAGTTAACCCCGACTCTTCAGACAACTCGACTGACAATATTGATAACATCACGACAACAGTACATTCTGGCAGATTAGACAATAAGATGAATGTCCAACGGCTGTTACTGTTATGTGAAGCACCACAAAGCTAATGTCGCTTACCTATCCAGCAGAAAGACGGCGACATCCGCATCCGTTTTCAGGTCTTTCAATTCCGACGGAGTTCCCTCCACCGTCGGAAAGCAACACCAATGTTGACCCTGGTCTTCACTCTTTCATGGTCATAGCCCTTCTTTTTCACTTTCACTCCTCTGACCTTTTTCTTTTGGGCTGTTTTTCAGCCATTGCTACTGCACCTATTGTATCTCTCTCTTACGCTAACTGCGCACGCTATGCAACCTACGACTCCCCCTCCCCCCTCTGTCTGATCTGCGCATGAGTATGATCGCCCCCTGGATGTGTGTGTGTGTGTGTGTGTGGGGGGGGGGGGTACCCTGTTTTGGTAACTTGGCCCGAGCCACAGTATTTACCTGCTGAAATTCAGAGCCAAGGCTGTGTATTGAAACTGGACTTTTTTTTCAACATGCTGTTGACATCTTGTGGATGGAGAGGAGAAATACGGTGATTTTGACAAATAGTGCATTAGATTAGAAGATTAGAAGATCGCTGACTACACCTTTAAATGTTTTTTTTTTGTTTTACATCTGTTCCTTACACAAATAAACGCTCAATTTCCCGAAGGTTACGACTTTCAAAAATGACAAATAAAATCTAATATCTTGCACCCCTATAAATAAAGTTTAAAAATTAAATTACTTTGTTTTTGTTTATTTCAAATGATGAGGCAGACATGTTATTATTGTGATGATGATATAACTACATTTTCATCGCTGCCACAGGGTTAATATTTGTGATTATATATTTGTGTTTGGTTATACTGAGAACCATTTTTTTCCAACATGTACACCCCTTCCTACCAGTTAATGAACCAGTGAACATGTTTATAAAATAAAAGATCTCATAAATGGCTCAGTCAGAGCAAACATTAGATTTTACATTTCCCCTTTGGAGTCCATGGTTTCCCTCTTTATAGCACATTATTATGCCCTGTCACACAGACTGGTATGATAAAAATAAAGTGTTTTTGTACATTTATGTGTTCGATTGTACTCCAGTTTCACAGTTTTCCCTTCGTCTCCTCAGGCAACATTACTGTCACCATCCCAAACTACACAGCAGCTGCTTACGATTTCATTCGAGCCTTTAGGAAAGGAGAGCTTGGACTCGTCATGCTGGACTGAACTTTCTCACAAAACAAAATAGACTTCCTTTTTGCCATGAAATAAAAGTTGTCTCCAACATCTTGAGGACAGCTTTTGTCTTACATTCACCAAGCCTCTGTATACTTTGTAAATAAACTATTTAATCTAAATAAAGCTGACTCAGGTTTGTCATTTTTCCTTGGCTATCAGAGTTCACGGGTCAAACATCAGACGTGGTGTAAACAGGATATTTATTAGCATAAAGACAGTGATAACAAATTCTTCATAGATTATTTACAGTCAGTGTTTACAGAGTGCACTTGTATCTGTGGAACAGTCTGTTGCTCCTGAGTGTCTGCTGCAGGTAAAAATCTCCGCAGGGTAAAAATGGACAGACTAAGGAAGCTTTCAGAAACACAGATAATAGAGCAGCAGTTCATTTTAAAGATGAGGGGATGTGCACACGTGTCTGAGAATGACAATAACTAAAAATTTAAGAGTTATAAAAGGGGTTTAATTGTACAAAAATCTGAGATGGTTGTTGACAACAAAGTCCATTAGCTGATGCTCAGATTTATCTTTCTTTGCACAAGTGACTACCAACAAACATTTGGTCATTTTGGTCTCAGAATATATTTCAAAAGAGATTTGGCAGTTTTGATATTAGGGTTAAAATGATGCTGGTATCCACTTTGCATTCATACTTGGTTAATAAGATTCTTTGAATGGTAGTTTGAGCTTCAGTGGTCCACATCACCTCATCAAGTCCATAAAATAATCATGGCTGTTCTGAGCAGTGCTGGTTAAAATTGTGTTCCCTCTTATATAAAAATACTGTTTAGGTTGAAGTTAAATTTGGCACAAAAATTAAGTTTGGCATCAAAACATTTGATTGTACGCTTTTATTGTGTGGACTTTAGCCACACACGGAAGGCAGATGTTTTCCTCTGGCATCTGGATCAGGTCCGACAAAACCATAAAGAAGGCTATCTGCTAATCATCATTCATTCTCAGAACTATGAGCAACTGAATCAGACAGGAGGCAAAAACCTGTGCATACATCATATTTAGGTTTTAGAGCTTAGACAGCAAAGGAAACATCTCCTGACGAGCATTCACGTACTTTCTTGAAAAATTTCCAATTTCAATACTCCTCAAAAATACATAGAAACTCTATTTGGGTTGATTATTTCCCACATTTTAATAATACCAACTGTTATTGCATTTTATATTGTTGGAAAGCCTCACTGGTCACCTTTACAATGAGGCACAACTCATTGTAAACCACCTTCCAGTTGTACCCAGCAACTGGAAGGTGGTGCTCTGGTACATTGTAAAAAAAAATCGGAAAAAAACAGTAATTTTCCGGCAGCTGGGGCGCCAAAAAAATACTGTAAAATAACAGAAAATTGCTTTCTCATTAAAATAGTTTCTTTCCGTAATTAAAATACAGTTTGTAGTTGTAATTTTAACAAGATTTTGCCTTAATTTAAGGTTTTTTAATGTTTAATTACAAACATTTAATGTTAAAAACAATTTAATTACCCATAAAGATGGTAAATCGACATTGTAATACAAAGAATTATGCTTAAACTTACAGGAATTTGCTGCTAATAGTTGGTTTTAATGACATTATTGTTATTTTTTCAATGTATTTTTTGGGCATTTTGTGCCTTTATTGATAGGAGAGAGACAGTGGATAGGCTTGTGAAAGGGGTTGAGAGAGTAGGGGAAGACACTCTGCAAACTGGTCACAGGCTGGATTCGAACCTGGACTGGCAGAAGCAAGTACATGGGGTACCTGGTTGCTAACCACTCCGCAAAACCAGCACCCCTTAATGACATTATTTTATAGAAAAACATTTTTTTAGAGTTGTAAAGTTGAATTTTACAGTTTATTCCCTTAAATAATAAGTGGATCAGTTCCTCACTCTTGCTTAAAGCTGGTGTCTACGATTTGAAACCGCAGCCTGCCCCTCCTTCCCTCACCTCTCCCCTCCGTGTTCCAAGATCCCGCCCCCAGCTCGTGTCGCCTCATAAAGCCCCCTCGGACAGAGCTACGAGCGACTAGCACAATATATCAGCAGCAAACTCAATCAAAAACAGCTCAGCTCAACTGAAAGTATCAAACACGACAGACATCTCCATTATAACACACAGCAGTAGCCATTTCAACTGGACCGGCGGCAATGCGGGTTTGGCGCCGCCAGAGCGGAGCCGAGTGTGGGGGAGGATTAATCTTTCTCAGCCTGTCCTCCCCAGCTCAGCTTACAGTGCTAACGATTAGCGGCTAACAGGCTAACCCGCTCCCCTACAAGTTATTAGCCCGTACAGGCACAAACTAACCAGAGTTATTCAGCAGACATCTCCCACTGTAGTAAACAAAGCCATTACCTGATCAACCAGGGGCGAAACGGCCGATGCTGAAGGTCTGACGGCCGGCTGAGGCTATTCGTTAGCCGTTAGCCCGCTAACAGGCCTCAACCCGCGGGCAGAGCTCCGTTGGGCCTGCGGGAGAGGGAGGCGGCTTCGGTTCGGCGCTAGGCTTTTCCGGCTCCATGATAGTTCAGTAGCTAACGCTGCTAGCTGCTCACCGGAGGTAGAGGGGAGGAGGCGGGACCATGGGCAAGATGCTGCGTACTGCGTAGTGAGGGAGACGAGGATTGGATGGACTCATGGACTAACTCACGGACCAATTAATAGTCGCAGGTTCTTAGGTTTGATTGGTCAGCTAGTATGCAGCTTTTCAGCGGATATACTGAATGGATTTTTTTCGTTCTTTTTGGTCTTTATACTGTGTAGATAGGACCATAGGACCTTAACAGCCTTATAAACGGTGTTATTAATATGTACAAAGCTTCCAAATCGTAGACCATAGCTTTAACTGAGGAACCGTAGACTTTCTTCCAGGAGAAGAAGGGATCATGGCACATATTTGGGGAGTTTCTACCCTCACATTTAGCTGTGTTGCTCATTCCACAAATGCTCAATCCGAACAAATTGTACCTTGTTGCAAAGGTGACTAATCAGACTTTCCAGGCTATTTAATCTTGGAGGTCGAATAGAGCCTCCACCAATAGAGTGGTTTAGGAATGATAGTACGTTCCATTTTATATCAGCATTTGAACTTGGGTTGTGGGAATTTTGTCCGAATATGAGCTGTAAACTCGAGGTACATGGAGATCATCTGACTACCTGAGTAGGAAAATCCATCCAAAGGGGGCATTCCCAGTAGGAAGGTTGCTCACAAACTGCTAACAAGGACTACAACATGACTGAGGATCCTTGTGCAAGCATTTCTGATCATATCTTATACAACCAACTAGAAAGCACTCAGAGAGCGCAAATCTCCGCCATGGTAGTTCACATTGCTGTTAGATCTCTAAGCAAAAGTTACACGATAAAGTTAGCATCATAATATGATTCATGACCCTGAAAACCTAGAGCTAGCACTCAGAATCATGTTGATATCATTATCATTATTATTATTATTATTATCAGTTATTGACCAACGATTGTTTGCCAATGGCAGTTATCTGTATTACCATCAATATCTAATCATTTCTAAGTTGGACCATTAACAACATCTGTAAATGTCATCAAATCTGTCCAGTAGTTTATGCCTAATCTTGCTAACAAACAAACATACGCTGGCAGAAACATAGCCTCCTTAAACGGTAATAATTCATTCGCTATCGCCACAACCATTAGCACCAACTTGACCAGTTCACTCCATTCTAAGGAGATTCTCAAAAAGAGGTCACACCATAATGTTAAACATTGGAAATACTGTAACTGCTTCTAAGTCGTACAGCCATTCTGTAGCCCCACAGTAGCTTAACAATTGCTTTTTACTCTTTCCGATTACACCTAAGCTTAAAAAAAACACAGACTATTAAAACTTCTTAAATTTCTTCTCACAACTGACCTTGTTATCAGAAATGATCCAAGAACACAATACAAAATCCCATAGGTTTCAAGTCGAGGGAACCAGCACAATGCTAACTCCCATGTTGGCTTAGGAAAATATGGTATCCTTACACCACTCCATTGAAAGTGAGCATCCATCACAGACCTTGATGTCACAGAAGAACACTGCCTTATAGAAGTTAAGGGTATTTTTACACATTTTCCTAAGACTTCAGATTAAAAACTAACTCAAGACTTCAGCCCAAGCTTTGAAGACATAAACAGACGTAGGTTTGGCAAAGGTGCACTCATCAGGAAGAGAGATGTCACGTTAAATACTGTGCTGGTAATGTACACTTGTCTGTTCGTATGGATGAAATATGTGCAAAAACATACAGTACAGTGAAAACATTGTTTCCTCTTAACACATGTTACATGTGTTAAGAGGAAAGTCCCCCATTAAGTAGTCAGATCGTGAGCCAGCTGAACACCGTGTGATTTAAAGCCAGGTTTATAAAAGTTGTGATTAAATTTAAGCTTGTACTCTATGACTGAATCATTAATGACACACAACCTTCACTCACGATTCATGTCTTCACACCATACAGTCCAAACTCAGAGCTCACACTGGTTAAAATAGGTACTATATTCTTACAAATGTCATGAAGTGTTATTTTAAAAATCTTACGGTGATGTCTATCATTTTTATGTTTCTTTAGCACGTCTCAAGTACAAACACTGACAAAAACACTCTTGCTATGGCACACACATACACTCAGCATCGCCAGCAAACATTTTTTCAGTTAAATCGTGACAAATATTCATAGTCAACTTGAGCTCCACTGGTATTTCCTGCTAATACCTTGCCATGGTGTTTTGCAAATGCTATCAACATTTGGTGTGGGCTTCCTCAAAGGTCACATGTCCTGGTGTATTTGACTGTTTTGGCCCTGTTTACATGATATCGAAAACGGCGAAAAACTGAGAGTTTTCATTGCGTTTGTCCCTTCTGTTTACACAAGAACTGTGCCTGGACTGCCTTAATCCACAAACTTTGAGACCAGGGTCCAGAGTGAAAAGTTTTGAAAACATGTTAGTATCCGTCTCTGTGCAAACAGGAATCAGTTTTTAGGGAAAACGATGATGTAGGCACATGAGCAGTACTCCTTCAGATGAAGGTTGTGCACACATCCCAGGAATGACAATAACAGCTTCGGAGCTTCGGCAGTCTACCGAGCAACATGTGTGCTGCTTACTCTGCTCGTTTCGTTATCCAGACACATTTGTTGTTTGGACAAGAAACTCCTGTATCTTCTGCATACGTGTTGAATTAACTATAGGCCTGGTATGCACGCTATAGCGTTTTCAGTCATTCTTGTGGATCCGTGTGTATGCGCATAATTTTGTAAACATAGTGCTTTTGAAAACGCGACGGAAAAACCTGTCCGTTTCTGTCGACAAAGTTGTGTATACAGGGCTTTAGTTGAGTAAAAAAAGAAACTGTTATCTCCTAGAGAGCCAGATTCAGCTCTTTTTCCCTCCCCTTTGGAATTGCTCAGATCTGAGGGAGTAGGGAAGCTACAGCAGGCTATGACAATGAGCTCTGTGCTTATTGGCTGTCCAAGTTATGCTTGATAGGAGAGAGAAGGGACTGCAAGCCACGGGGCATACTGTCAAAATGGTCATGCCGTCTGCATGTAGGTGGAGCCTGTGTAGGCATTACATCATAACTTCGTTTTAAGGACATTTTCTTTAAGGTGGCATGGCACATTTCTCTGTTTCTCTTAGTAAAAGACGTCATGTTCTGCTCTCCAAGCCCCTTCTAACAATAGTAAAAGCAAATAAAATTGATTTTGCAGGACATGGGACCTTTAGGAAACAAAGTCCTGAAGGTAGGGAGTAAGCACATGGCTCTGCTCTAACTGTGCAAGTGAAGGCAGTCAAATGACTAAATATCACGTAAATTTATCCAACCAGTCAGGAGCAGCCTCCTTGGTGCACAATCAGGTTGGAATCCAGCGCAATCTCAAAACCAGTGCGACTCTTGGGACACAGTAGGCTTGAATCACACAGTGTTTGCTTGGCTTTAGACAAAATCAGGGATTTATTCTAAAAAATTAACCTGAAGTCTACAGTAAAGTGTCCAGTAGGAGTCCATACTTTGGGAAGAATGTTGCAATAATAATAGAAACCAGTTGAGGGAAAGAACATCCACTTGGACTGGATCCTGACATCAGTGCGTCAAAGTAATTGGTCCTGTTGTAGTAATCCAGCTCTTCATCTGAACTGTCGGCATTGCTCCGGCGGTAAGCAGAAGCGTACCATTTATCTGCCGTTAAAGCCACAGCTGCCCCGGCTGCTGCCGCACTCGCAACCCTCACAGGAGATGCCCGCCCTGCCACCCTGAAACGGGAACGAGTACCACCGTAAGAGCCAGCTCCTCGATAATTCCCTGCCGTGGAGCTGCGGGAAGGGGATCCTCGAGAGGAGCCCCGAGAGCCCCCACGACCGCCTTTGGAGAGCACAGGCTCGCACAGGAACGCAGAGAGGAGGAGGAAAGTCCAGCAGGCTGCAACAAACTGGTTTATTCCAAACATCTGTGCAGAGGAGGACAGAAGAAGAGCACATTTAGGGTGAGCTCTGACAAAGTAAGAAGATAATATTGATCAGTTAGTCACGAGGAAAACTAAAGCTTGAATTTTCTTTCCAGATTAATTACCTCCAACAAGGAGATTATGTTTTTAGGCATTTGTTTGCTTGTTTGTAAAAAGAATAACTCAAAAATGAACAGACTTTGATGGAATTTTCAGTGAATGTTAAACATGGCACAAGGAAGAAGTGATTACATTTTGGTGATCCAAATCCAGATCCAGAGATTTTCTTCAAGGATTTATTTAGATATTGGGAAAGGGAAAGTTTTTTACATTTTCCTTGATAAATTAATAGATTTAGTTCAGATTTTGATGACATTTTAAGGGCATGTTGTTAAAACTAAATCCTAAAGCGGCTGTGAATCTAGGATTTTTTTACAGTTTTTTTCCATTGCTAACATGCATTGGTCGAAACTGAAGTCAAATGTTCAAAACTCTTAACACAGTCTGCAAAACAGCAGTTCATGTGGACCAAACTGTGGATCACTTTCCATTGCTTTCACACAAAATGCATTCAGTGACCACAGTCACCAAAATTCATGAACTCTTTTCTCAGTTACTAGTTCACCACCTGCAAAACACTAAACTTTTACAGCACATTTGTCAAATGCTAACACCCTTTGTTCAAAACGGTTAAAAACACAATCAAAACACAGTGATGGGGGAAACACATGGGGAATTTCCGCTGCAGCCACATTGAAATCTATAGAAAATTATTTCAAAATATTGACAAGAAAAATAAATAAAAAGATTATGTAATTCCAAACACAGCTAAGTGTAGTTGTCAGCTGAAAACCGATTCAGGTGATCTGTGTTTTGCCTCATCAGGAACCATATACAAAGGAAATATGGATCAAAGAGCACCGGTTCAGGTTGGTAGAGAGAGAAAAGTGGCCGGGAGAGGGAGAGGGAAAGGGAGAGGAGAGGAGGAAGAGGAAGGAGAGGAAGACCAAGAGCTGTGGTCTCTGATGAAATTAGGGCCACAGTACACATTGTTGGTTTTTGAGTTTTATCTTTTGTTTTCTGTTCTGCCACCTGAATTCTGAGACTCTGCTTTTTTTTTTTTTTTTTTTTTTACATTAAATTTTTTATTTTTTGTAAGGTCCCAAAAAATAAATGTTTTGGAAATAAATTGCTGCATTCCTGATTCATTCTTGTTGCAATATATTACAATTTAGAACACTTAAAGTGCAAAGATCTTATTTTATAATAAAACACTGATTATATAAAAAGAAATCATTCAAATTTGAAAGATTGAATTTATATTTATACTCTTTTATATTTATGCTCTCTGTTGTTTGTATTTTGTAGTCCCGTGTGCTAAGAGTGACAGTGTTTGTTTCCAAAGTGAGAATGTTTGCTAGTGTTGTGGTTGATGTATGAAGTGTTTTGTTGGTGGGAAACCGTTTTGGGGATGAGATTAACTGTTCAGCTGAGATGCATGATGGAAATGCAGACTGTGTTAAGAGTTTTGAACATGTGACTTAAGTTTCGACCAATGCATGTTAGCAATCGAAAAAACTGTAGTAGGATTTGCTAGCAGTTTGAGATAGGGCACATTTTTGGCATGGGCCAGCACTGCAAGTAACTGATAATTACCTTGATTACCTCTGCCAAGGAGATTATGTTTTTGTCGGCCCATGTTGTTTTTTAGCAAGATTACATAAAAAACTGCTGGATGGATTTTGCAGAAATTTTCAGGAGATGTTGGTAAGGGCCCAACTTAAAAATGATCAGATTTTGGTGGTGATCCACATAACCTCCATTAGTGATATTTCATACTTTTCTCAATAACTGTCTAACTAATAATGATATCAACATGACTCTGTGTGCTAGTTGTAGGTTTTTAGGGTCAAGAAATATATCATGTTGGTAACTATCATGAAACCTTTGCTTCAAGATATAACTGCAACATTTGAGCTACCTTGGCGAGTGCTTTCTAGTCTGTAACTGTAACATTACAAATGGGTTCAGAATTGTAATTCTTTACAGTAGAAGTTATTCAAAATTTAACATTATAACAATAATTTATTAAGAGTACTGTAACTAAATAACTCCCCAACACGGATGTATAGGCAGCATGCCTTCATTGTCATTGCACACTCTAAAACCAATGTTGTTGTTCTTTTCTAAAACAGAGGAGGATATGTTAATACAGCTTTTGAAAGACAAAGACAGGGTAACAAGGATCCACAACATTTCTGAAATTACTTAATCAATTGCACAGCCCTTGGTTATTTAACCTGCCCTACCACAGGGCCGTAAGAGTCCCAACATGTCACAACAACAGACTCAGGCTCTGTACATGCACTCTCCGGTGGGGACATGAAGACAATGCCTTCCCTACTTCATAATCACCCCACTTATCAGTAATTACCTCCACCAAGGAGGTTATGTTTTCGGGAGAGTCTGTTTGTCTGTCTGTGAACAAAATAACTCAAAAAGTTAAGGATGGATTTGGATGAAATTTTCAGGAAATGTTCAGTATGGGAAAAGGAAGAAGTGATTCAATTTTGGTGTTGATCCGGATCAGTGTCTGGCTGCCATGATGAAAAATGTGATTTTGGTGAATACCTACTGAACTAAAATAGATATCATTATGAATCCAATCACTAATGTTATGTTTTCATGGTCAAGGAATTTAGATATTTAGATGAAATAAAGGTAGGACTAATATTTATGCTGAAAATCACAATATGGGTGAGGACTGTGGCGCTGGCGGAGGTCTGCGCTCTCCGAGGGCTTTTCTAGTTGCAGAGTGCAATCATGTAAAAATAACACAAATACAATTCTTAAATAAATGTAACACACAGATGCACACAGTAGGGGGGAAATTCGCACTTGTGTCTACTTAAGTTTTGGCCCCTAGTCTTCATTATTCCTCTTCATCCAGATCCACTGACTGGTCCTAGTGTTTTATCTGACATCTTTACTATCTTTCTCTGACCCCATCCTTCAGTTCTGTGATGACGTGAAGACCATATGGCTAAAATCAAAACAACAGTGCTCAAATGAATAGTTTTAAATGGTTGGTTGCTTGGCTGTTACCTTTGATTTGTAGCTTATGTGTTTAATCTGAAAAACTACTTCTCTTTTACTATGGTACCGATCTCTTGTGAGGCTCTCCCCCTATGTGACAAAATTATTACATTATTATCACTACATTAAGAGAAGGAAAACATTAAAGCAAGATGGAGTAATTCTCCATCTTGCTGTATGACTGAAATATTGTTTGTTTGCAGATCCTCCAGCCAAAAAAAAATCAAACCACTGTAGCTCACTACTCACTGATCAATACTGTAGCAAACCCTCCAGCCAATGTGACATAATCTCTCCACACAGAGAGGATTTCAGTTTATTCTGCTGGTCAACAGAGCAAAGATGTCTGCGTGAGGACCTGTGTTGTTGTTAAAAATGATTTTCATGCAGACTCACCTCTGTGCTGCTGATAGTCTCTCTTCATCAAAGTAGGTCAGTCTTAAAATAAAGGCTCATAAATGCTGTTAGCCTTGGTTAACTAAAATAAAATGTTCCAAGTAGGTTTTTATGAAGAAAGGCAAAGATGTCTTTTGTCAGCTGTAATGGGCCATCATCATTATTGAGATTAGTAGCTCGACCAGTTCAGCAGGAATGCATACTTACACATCAACAATATCATACATTTGACATTAATAGACTATTTAACAAATGCATTCTCAATGAAATGCATGCATACATGAAATATGTATTTTTCATAAATTAGCCTGTAAGCTACAGAGATGAAATCAGAGTGAATCATCTGACCGTCTCATAATAATGTAATGTCCATGTACACAAACACCGACGTAAATCATAACATCTACTGCCCTGGTCTTACCTTATTTCCGTGCGTTAATCCCTCTTTATGTTTTGTAGGATGAAAATGAAGAGGGCGATCACGGACGATGCAGGCTCGTTCACGGGGAGAGCGGCGAGAACGCGCAGCGCGCTCATGAAGCTCCGAAAAGAGACGCTCCCGTCATCAAAATGTGATTAAAATGTATTTTTGGATGATTTATTCTGTAGGCTCGCTTTTCTACGCGTGAAATAGTAACGTAACAGCTTTAATTACATTTTCAGAGCGGTTAAAATGAATTAGGTAACAAGAAAATGCTAGACTCGGCTGATTTACCACAAAAAACAAATTGTGATAATTAAAAAATGATAAGTAACAGTTTTTAAAGACCCTCGGTGAAATAATTTTATAATTTCTCACCATTAAATTTATGGTTAATATCTATCATACCCATGTGGTAGCTATTTGATTCATGTTTGAGCTGATATATTTCTAAAATATTTCAGGAGTAGAGGTGCTCCGAGACCACAAAGCTCCGCCAAGGCATTTCTAACATTATCTTTAAATTATTTACAAAAATGTGGAAAACTGCCCTATCTCACAAGCAAAGCAAATCCTCGATAAAAAGCAACCCTGCAACCAGATGTCATCAAATCATACTTCATAAGGTATATTTTATCTATCTATCTATCTATCTATCTATCTATCTATCTATCTATCTATCTATCTATCTATCTATCTATCTATCTATCTATCGAGATGGTATTGTGTTTCTTTACCAGACAGATAAAATTTCGATAAATTTCATGATTGATTGCATAGGGCATTCTAACGATATTTCTAATTCTAAGCATTTAATAACCATTCAGTTTCTTTAAAAACAGTCCATGTAAAAAAAAGGTGTTTTTTATATTATTACATCAACAGATCACAAACTCTGTTGTTGTAGCAGCAATTTATTAAAATTTACTGGGTTTTTGTTTTGTTAAGATTTACCAAATTAATATTTTGTGTTTGAAGATATAAGTCTTTTTAAGGTTTATTTTCTGCAATGTTATAATTTTCTATGGGCTTGAATGTCATGTGGTGATCATTGAATTAAATGTAAATACTTTAATGTTAGTGTAAAATATAATTTATTTTGATAATTTCAGATTCAGATACAGACAACTTAATTAATCTTTGAAGGGCAATTCTGTTCATGGTTACCTTACCTTATTGAGGCATCTGAACAAATCAGGGAACAAACAAACAAATGCAAGACATTCATAGCAGCATAAGATTCAAGATTTAAAGATTCAAGATTCTAAGTGTTTATTGTCATTTGTACATTGAGAAACATGTTTCTCTGCACAATGAAATTCCAACTCTGCTGTCCACAACAAATGAAGGGGTAAAATAATAATAGATTTCAATACTAAATATTACAAAATAATAGCACAAAAAATACTGTCCTGATATAAACAATATGAAGATGGATTCCAACTACATACATGCATGAAGATATTATCACTAATAAGGAATCGGGCTATTAGGCTTGATTTCTGATCATATCTGTAAACATGTATATTGTGCACAGATCCGACATTTTATTTTATTTTAACTTTATTTAACCAGGAAGTCCCATTGAGATTAAACATCTCTTCTACAAGAGAGATCTGGCCAAGGTAGCAGCCAATACAGTGATACAGGCTTAAAAAACAAGACAAAACAAAGTACAAGAGGAGTTTTATCCATGCAAATGAGCTGTGCGGTTGAGGTAAATGTTCATGAGTCTGATGCAGACTCTGATGGATAACCACTTTCCTCTGTCAGGTCTACATATCAGTAGGATCAGCAATAAGTAACTAAATAAACACAATAAAGCAATAAAGTCCACAGTGAAATGACTAATATACAGGGTGTCCATAAAGTCTCTTTACAATAAAAAAAATTCAAAGGAAGTTGATGAGATATCTTAACCAGATTTGTTTTCTTTTATTCTGTGTTTATTAAAGTTTTTATTCACATTAATATTTTGTGTTTCAGATTTTCTGTTAATGGAAGGAAAAATGTTTATTTGTCCCTAAACGTGACCTCTTTGACAGTTTGAGCTAATAATCAAACCCATCAGTCATTAGCGCAATGTCAACAGCAGGTGGCGCTGACGTCCTCACAAGAGTGTTTCCGTGAAAACACCAACGAAGAAGAAGAAGGACTAACCGGAAGTAGCTGTCCTCGATCTTGGAGCAAGTTCAGCGTCAACACCTCGGTCTCTTCTGTCATCATGGCCTTTCTGTGCAGAAACGCAGCTTTGCTCCTGAAGCCCTGCAGAGCTGCTCCCGCTGCCCTGTCCGCAGCCAGGCTCTACAGCTCAGGTGAGTTTAAAGGTCAAATCTGAACAGGTTACCGTGGAGCTGCACGAGCCCCCTGCAGTCCTGCCACAATGTCAAAAACAGCGTCATTAGCTGAGTGACGCACGTGAGGCAGGTAGACTGACAGCCTGTGGAGTTTGTTTATAGGTGTTTTTGAGCATTTATGGCGCCTTTAAATCTTTTAGTGGTTTAATGTCATGTTTGTTATTTACTTTGCACGAGGAGCAGAGCTGTGTAAAGGAAAGTTACACCCAAAAATACTTTCTCAGGTTATTGTTGAAGCATATAGTCAAAGTGCTTGAATAACTGTGTAAGTAAATAAACAAAGGGGTAAAGTGATCCTAAAAAGTTGAATACTTGATGGACATAAGGTATTATAATAGACCTTAAACTTTGCTGTAGCTAAATCCTATCATCTTACATGACGTCAATAAATCACAGCAGCAATGAACAAGGACAAGAAGACTTATCCATCAGTGATGCATTACTTTATGTGATTTATAATATGGGGATAGTTTATTTAGTTCATTAGTCCCACACATATATAAACAGAGCTATGAAAAGATTAAGAGTATAACTTAAGATGAAAGAAAATGAAACAATCCGAATTTAAAAAAAAGAGCCAGGGAGGACCAAATTAAAAGCTACAAACATACAAACAAAAAACACATAAATAAATAAAATTGAAATGAATAATAAAGTAAAATAAAAGAATGGAGATGATTAAAAAGATAGAGAACAGTAAAACTTAAGAGTATAACATAAAACGAAACAAAAATAAAACAATCAGAATTAAAGGTAAATAAACACCAATCTGTGAACATAGCAGAGAAGAAATTTACAAAAAGAAAGGAGCTAAATTGATAAGATCAATATGAACAAATAAAAGGCTAAAAGAAGACCGAATCGCAAATATTAGACTGAAACACAAAAAAATGGCTAAAAAGACTAAAACACAGAGAAAGAGTGAAGATAAGGCTTTAAACGTCACATAAAATGAGAGTTTTTTAAAAGTAAATTTGTTACACTACCTGTCTTAAAAAGGAGAATACTTCATCTTATAAATCTTCAAAAACTTGTTTCAGTCTGAAAATGTTTTTGTTATTTGACACGTTTAACAGGATTGAGGAATGTCAAGCTTAATTCACCTTATAGGGATGCACAATATTATCAATACAATGTCAGTATATTGTTATTGTATAGCAGATATCAGCTGTACACACTGGTCATACATATCGGCTGTAATATCTGCAAAATGCTCAAATGTACTATCATGCTTCACCTTATCTTCACTGCATGGGTACATTTAGAAATCAATAGTTTATTTTTCCAAGAGTAAAATGATGCATTTTATCAGTTTTTCATCAGTTCCTCACACAAATAGACTGTCACATTTAAGCAGTAACCTAAATATTCCAATAGGTGAAAACTTTGTGCTTGTGACCCCAAAAAAAAAATGTATCGGCAACAATAAGTTTATTAAAAGGCAAAATCATGCATTCCTTCTTTTTATTCCCAAATTTGAGCCGCTCACTAGGCCTCTCTGAGAAGTGTGAAGTTTATCAAACATAACATTCAACCTCTAAGACTCATTTATCTGTTCAGGAATGCACGTAACTAGCTATAATTTTGCATCTTAATCAAGAACAATGATTTCAATTACTATTTTTTCTCTTTCTTTGTTGAACAGTAAGTTTGAAATGTCACGAACAACAATACAAACTGTATTTTAGCATCAAAAATATCTTTTTTTTGTTGAAGAGCTTCTACATACGGGTGTATTAACTATTACAGAAACACAAAAATGTTTTTTATAATTACAAATGCTGTTAATTTAGGGCAGCTGTAGCATGAACCTTATATTGGGTGTTGGTCTAATATGATTGTGATGGGTAAATTAGACATTAAGATTTGAGTGGAGTGATAATGTTTTAAGTGTTATTTGTGAAAATGATGCTTGTTTTAGAAACGTGACGTACTGCTTGACTCTGCTGTCTGAGGTCTGTAGAGGGGATTGCTTCCTTTTCTGTGGGTAAGATGCTGTAAGTAACAGCTTTTGCCTTCCACATGCCACATGCTACATCTATTTTATTGTATTTTCCAAAAAAGTCAACACTGAACACAGAATTTGACACTTATGAATTGTGTTGAATGATTGAAACAACAGCAGGTGGTTTAAGGATCAGTCTACCTTTTTAGTCTAGCTTTTAGCTTATTATAGTTATTATTTCTTAATACCTTTTTATTTATTTTAATCCTCTTAATCTGTTCTATTTCAATATTTCAGTTCAGATTTATTATTTGGAAATTTATTCTCTGTTAAATGCTTTTCTTTTTACCATCCTTTTTATTACATATCTGGATTTAGGTTATCTCAATTTACCATATTGTTTATTTTTAGATTAAAATTTCATTGTATGAATTAATTTATTTTTTTTTAGCTTCCTTTCTGTTTAGTATTTTTTTAATCAAATTTCCTATGATTTTAATGATATGATTATAATTTAAGTATTAGCTACTGTTTCCTAATTTGTAATTAAAAATAGTGTTTTCTAAGTCTTCCTTACTCTTTTAATTCTGTTTTCTGTTTATAATGTCCTTTTGATGTCTTTATGGTTTGATTAATTTAGTGTGTGTGTTGTATGTGAACTGTGAGGGCGGGTGGGGTCTTTTACTTTTATTTCTATTTGTACACAATTTTCAACTTTTTATGCCATGTATTATTTCATTTTATTTATTATGTGAAGCTCTTTTGTATGAAAAGTACTTTACATATAAAGTTTGATTTACTGATTGATTTTAAGATGTCCATTGCATTACACATAGAACTCCAACCACCCAAAAGAAGTGATTTATTAAGCCCTTGAAGAGGAGTCCTGTTCAGTATCTTTGCCCCAAGACACACGAGAGGGCTCTTACGACACCGTGAGACCTTGACAGTGAGCTGCTCGTGTTAACCTTGCACCGTTTCTTAAATGATTAACTTTAATTCACAGCATGATAACAGAACAGAAGGACAAGACCGCTCAGGTAAGACCAACGTGGTGACCCATCACCTGGTTTTTAAGACTCAACTGTATGGGGTAAACAAAGGGTCCTGTAGCTAAAAAAAATAAGGCATTTAAAAGCCTGTTTACAAAATTCTCTCTCATATTATTTTCTTGCAAAGCTGTTCCAAGAAAAAAAGGTACTTTTTTTTACTTTGAAAAGGCTGTCAGAAAAGTTGTTAAATACTAAAGATGGCTCTCTTGTTGCTGCTTTGCTCTGAAGCTTTGTCGCTCACTGTTTGCAGAATCAGCTTGAGAAAAACAAAAAATAGTTTATTTATGAGTAGAAGCACCAGTTTCAGGGTGGTTACGTTTTACTACGCTGCTGTTTTTACACAGTATTGAAAATATCCATCAACTGAAAGTCTGGAGTTCAACTAATTAGGTCCAGTTTAAACAATTAATTTTTCTCTATATATTTCTTTTTCCCTTATGTGGAGGGTAACAGAAGTGGCCTCCCGGTTTCGGTGCTGGTCTTCTCCGGCTCCATGACGCTTCAGTAGCTGTGCAGCTAGCTGCTCACGGTACATGAGGGAGGTAGTGGGGAGGAGGCAGGACCATGGGCGGGACGGTGCGGAGCAGGGGAGACAGGGGATTGGATGGACTCACGGACCAATCCGAACCGTGGGGAACGGCGGTCCGGATTGGTCAACTATTATGCCGCTTTGCAGCTGATATACTGAATGGATTTTTTTCATTCTTTTTGGTCTTTATATTGCGTAGATCGGACCATAACGGCCTTATAAATGGTGTTATTAAGATGTACCAAGCTTCCAAATTGTAGACCATAGCTTTAATTAATCATTTAAGAAACAAACCCCTTTGGCATGTAAATAATTTGCTCAAAAAATGATAGAAACAATCTTCAGCTGGTCAGTTACATGTATTTGTTTCTGTAGTTAACACCAATAAAATTATGGAAACTATTTTTATATCTTGTTTGTGTCTCCCTGCAGGGGGTCAGTATGAGTACATCTTGGTGGAAAAGCGAGGTGAGAAGAACAACGTGGGTTTCATCCAGCTGAACCGGCCCAAGGCTCTGAATGCCCTCTGTGACGGCCTGATGAGGGAGGTGGGTCATGCTCTGGACAACTTCGAGGAGGATGGAGACGTGGGGGCGATCGTCATCACCGGCAGTGAGAAAGCATTTGCAGGTAAACACAGCAAATGTTTGAGGTTTTTTTGTCATGGGATGGGCACAAAGAGAATTTCTGAGAAACTCAACAGTCATCCCTTAACCCAACGCTCTCTTTCCACATCAGAAAGGTCTTCCTCTTTGACCCTTTCAGGCACAGTGTAGACGGATATTTGGAATAAAAGTTATACCCTCTAAGTCGCAGCAACATGTCCAACGACCAGGTAGTACATTCCCAAACCTTTATCTTAAAGATGCACCGAGCAGAAAACGGTATTTTAACGACATCTAGTGTTCAAATTTTGGATTGGGCCTGTCTGTTACTAAAGCATCATATCACTAAACTAACTGTGAGAGCCAGTGAAGACCAAAAGGGAACAGGGCATCATTTACAACAGTAACAGGATGAGGGTTTTTCATTGATAACTGTCACTATTATTTTTACAGATTATAGGTCAGTTGAGATGATGATTATGGGTTTTGTAAACTTTTCTAGACTCATATTCAAAAATTGCATTTCACTATTTTGGTCCCCGAAACCCACCCGTAGACAACATGGTGGATCTTTATGTCGGCCTCCACAGAGGGGAGGCCCACGGTACATAGACATAAAAATCTTTTTCTAACTTAATAAAAAGAAAGTTTCATGAGGATGATTGTACACCTATATCAACGGACTTTACATACAAATAGAAACATTATATCCTATATTCACCATTTCTGTTTGGCGAAATGTCGCCAACTTCTACATACAACACCTTCTAGTTTCATAAAAATATTATAGATAGATAGATAGATAGATAGATAGATAGATAGATAGATAGATAGATAGATAGATAGATACTTTTATTTACAGACTCCAAGTCCATAAACAAAACAACAAATACATATACAATTAAAACAGACACCCCACAGCAGTTTAAAAAACCCCCATCAGTAACTGTAAAATACATCTATACCAGTGTCTCCACCAGGGAGACTGGTATCAAATGGAGCTCAGCTGGGAATGTGTCATCAGCCCCATTATAGAGTTCTGAGAGTCTGTTAGTCTGCACATAAATTTAAACATCAGATTTCTCAACAGCACATTAAGAGAGTAAAGCCCAGCATTACAAAAATGTTCACTTGCACTGGTCCACCTTAGTTTCTTCAATAAAATCCTCGGGTGCATCATTGTAAGCTACATTTAGCCTCTGAATGGTAGCCTGTTTATATCTCATCCACAGAGGGGCAGTATAAAGAGGAGTACAGTACATCCTAAAGAGAGTTATCTTAACACTATCGGGGCACAAAGAGAATTTGTGCACCAAAGTGTTAGCCTGAGCATAGAGCATACGACACTGTCTTTACAAGTCATCGTCATCACACATATTATCAGTAATAATGTGCCCAAGATATTTTATTTTGTTCTTAAGAACTGTTGTTCTTATCTTTGCACATTTTACTAGATTGAGATATTGCAACATAAATTCAAAATATCTGACAAAGGACTTTTTGGTGTTATACCTGTGTTCTAAATTCACATAATTTAGTATGTTTTATTTTAAATTTTGGTGTAATTCACAAGTGATTAGTTTGACTAAACAGCAATACGACATATTCTTCAGATTTAGATTTTTTTATTTTATTTTGTTTACTGTTAATAAATATTTGTCAAAGACGTGTTTGTGGATTTTTTATTAAGCTCCATTAAGTTACTGTTTAATACTGCTGATGCATGGTTTCCACTGTAGTGGACAGACTAACTCCCTCAAAATAGAACATTGAATAAAGTTACCATGATTTTTAAATTGTTTGAAAGTTAAAAACAAACATTTTCAAACAATTTTCCTTTTTGATTACATAACACATGCATGAAGGTTAAAAAAGATAAAAAAGTTGAGTGCTGGTTTGGCAGAGTGGTTAGCAACTAGGCATGTCCCATATGCATACTTCTGCTGGTCCAGGTTCGAATCCAGCCTGTGGCCTGTTTCACAAGCTCATCCACTGTCTCTCTCCTATCAATAAAGGCACAAAATGCCCAAAAAATACATCAAATAAAAAATTTAAAAAGTGCATCAGAGGGCAAGTGGCCCCTTCCCTGACTCACATCTTGCAGTGTGGTTATAATAACACTTTTGCCTCGACATCTGGTTTGATTGTTTTTGTTTGTTCTCTAGCGGGAGCGGACATTAAAGAGATGCAGAACAGAACCTTCCAGGAGTGTTATGGTGGAAACTTCTTGGCTCACTGGAACAGAGTGTCCACAGTGAGGAAGCCTGTGATTGCTGCTGTTAATGGATTCGCTGTGAGTGTTGTTTCATCACTTAATTTATGACTTAAGGGAGGTTAGTTGTTCCCACAAAAGGAGACACACAACGCAATGGGTTGAAAGAACCACATGAAATCAAACAGGGACAGGGATTAAAACTGTATAATAACTAGAAAGCGCAGACCCCCCAGCACCACAGTCCTCCCCCATATTATAATTTTCACCATAAATATTAGTCCTACCTTTATTTCATCTAAATATTTAGATTCCTTGACCATGAAAACATACCATTAGCAGCTTGATTCATAATGATATCTATTTTAGTTCAGTAGTTATTCACAGAAATCACATTTTTCGCCATGGTGGTTTTAGAGTGATCTGGATCATTCCCAAAATCTAATCATTTGTTCCTGGTCCCAATCCAGACATTTCGTGAAAGTTTCATCGAAATTCGTCCATAACTTTTTGAGTTGTGTTGCTGACAGAGAAGCAAACAAACTAACATAAAAACAAAAAAACAAACCAACAGATGCCAGCAATAACATAACCTCCTTGGCGGAGGTAATAAATGTTTGTGATGACAGAATTATGTCCAAAAACAGAATTTTTAAGTAGCCATCTCTTTCTCCTGAGGGCTCAGGGGCCACATGCAGCCCTCCTTCCCACTCCGTGCAACGCACAAGTCACTTTTCAATACAAACAAACTAACATGAAGCTAAATTGTGATGAAAATGCAATTAATGAGAAAATAGATGTATTTAATTATTGGTATTTGGCAGGGGAAGATAGATGTCCTGGCAAATAGATACATCTGTCCGTCCACTTTTAATCAATCATTTATTTTCATTTTATCATTTTATTTTTTTCTGCACAGCTTTCTCCTTGAGTGGTTCAGGTTGCATAAAAACAGTATGACAGGAAACAAAGATTAGTGGGTTTAGATAACCATGTTAAAGCGTTAACCTTCTCTCTGTGTCTTCTGCTGGGCAGCTGGGTGGAGGCTGTGAGCTGGCGATGATGTGTGACATTATCTTCGCCGGAGAGAAGGCACAGTTCGGACAGCCAGAGATCCTGCTGGGCACTATTCCTGGTAAACTCTCTTTTCTCTCCTTTTCTTTAAATTCTAGTCCAGATGTATGCAGACTACACACATGAAGACTTTCAAAATCTGAAGAGCTTTTAGATCTTTTAGAGACCCACACATGACGATAAAAAATCGGACATGGAACAGTTTTGATCGTACTGTGTGTGGCTCGGATAATCTCAACACAGCACAACACACACAACCATTCTGTCCCAACATGGATCTAGAAACTTGTCCTCCAAGCTAGAAATCTCACATGATCAAACATGATCTAACAAAAATGAAGAAGAAGAAACAGCAACAACTGGAAAAAACAACACGTAACATGGAAGAGGACATAGGAGAAGAGGGACCGATGGTGGTCTTGGGATTATTTTTGACACAAAAATCCAGAACTAAAAAACTAAAGACTGGAAAAAATCAATTTCTCCATTTCTGAGATCCACCATACTTTATGTTTCAGGCTGGACATGCCTTTTTTTATTTATGTCTGCTTCCTTGTTCCTCAGTCAGCTCGCTTCTTGATTGGCTACATTCTGTTCACATCATAATTTACAGTCATGACTTGGGAGTTATCGGCTTTCCCCACACACATGAAGATTTTTTGGTCTAAAATATTGAACAAGTTTAATATTTAGGATTGTCAGCTGACCCGTTTCAGAGCTGATTATCAGGACAAATTTACTCTTGACTCCTCAGAGCACAGGATAATCTTGCAGGATAATCTTATGAAACAGAAGATAATCTGGTGTTTACTGTCCTTGAATTGGGAAAGTCGTGACAAAAACAGGCCAATACTCTTTATGTGTGCACCCCACTTTATTCATCGTTGTACCAGTGCGATCAGAGTTTTGCAGATGTTGATGTTCATCTCTCTGCAGGAGCCGGAGGCAGCCAGAGGCTGACTCGTGCTGTGGGGAAGTCTCTGGCCATGGAGATGGTTCTCACAGGAGACCGGATTACTGCACAGGACGCCAAACAGTCAGGTAACAGCAGCGTGGGGACATTTAAAGGTCAAGGTCAATTTTTTAGATTACAGATGCTCATCAGGCTGATCAAGCTGCAGTGCCCGGTTACATGTTTTGTTCTGTTTCTTCCAAAAATTTTAAGGTTGTGCTTTTCCAATGCCAAAGTTAAACTGCTGTGAGTTTGCAATAGGCGTCACCTATTGTAAACTCACAGCAGTGGTGCCTGAACACCAAACCTTTAATACAGGAGAGTCCAAACTTTTTCATAAAGAAGAAATCTTTGACGACTGGGACACTTACTGCACCTCACTTTTAGTGCTTTTAAAGTACAGTTTTAGGGTTTAGGGGTGGGTATTCACTAGGGCTGGGAATATTCACTTTTCTCCCGATTCAATCTATTGCAATTTTTTAGGTGCGGATTCAATTTAAATTGCGATTCTACGATATTGCAGATTTTTGCAATCTTTAGTTAGCTTTTTTAACACCAGCGAAAAAGATAAATGATGATGAAGACTCCAGACTATATCAGGAAAAATACACATCACATGTGCGTCAGTTTTAAGGATTTATTCAGCGATATATTTTAACCAGCTGTTTATACTCTCTCTTTTCAAAAGCCAGGATTGCATATAAAAGTGGCTTATTAACCCTTTAAGCACCAGAGTTTTTGCAAGAAAATATTCAATTTTTCTATCAATATTTAAAAAGGCTCTAGTCTCAAAGTGGTTAGTTTTCCCACCCATCATCATCACTGTAATTTACGGGCCGAGCATGAACGCCTCTGCTGCCTTCACTGTGCTTTTTACCCCTGGCTTCTCCCTCGTCTGACCAGAGCTCCGCGGTCTTTCTCATTCCCGCTAACACCCTCACTTTTCGCGGTGTTTTGAGCCTCCCTGCATCCCAGACCACATCCCCTCGGCACTCGCCGATTACTTCCACCCCCCGCCCCGGAGAGGCAAAGCATCGGTATGTGCTGCTTGGGGGCTGTATTGGCCCGCAAACTCACGCCGCCAGTTTCGTCCTCACTGGACGACTGACTGTCATCCTCAGAGAGTAAATATTCCTCAGATTCAGAGTCAACCAGTACTTGACAAAGTACTCTCAGCATGGTGAGTACTCTTACTCTCCATCACTCTGTGCGTGTTTCTCTTTTCCTCTCTCTCTGTGCTCTGCTCTGCAGCCTCTACAGCCACACTTGCGTCCCTCGGTCCGGTGTGTGTGTTTCAAAATAAATATATGCCAAAACTTTGAATAGAAACCTGTCGCCTGTCCACTATCTGCTGGTGAAAAGTAGTAACACTGTTCAGCACTATTTTAACAGCTATGGCCTGTTTTATTCAGCAATGTTGCTTGCCGCAATTTTGCGACTTTAGCGCCTAAAGAGTTTGGGGGGGGATCGACTTTGGGACAAAGAAATCAATTTAAAAATCAGCAGACAAAAAAATCGCGATACTTATGTGAATCGATTTTTTCCTCCCACTCCTAGTATTCACCTGTCAAGGGGCCTTTTTAACCCCGGGCTATCACCTGATTCACACCTAATCAGGGTGAAAATGACCTTCTGAACAGCAGAGATGGGAGACACTGACGGCTTATCTTATCCTCTCAGACACAAAACAAGAGTAAACTGCAAGAATGTTTGTGCTTTAAGATGAATATTGCAGTGTATGTTGTAAATGAGACCTTTTGACAAAGTAAATATGGCAGAAATTGTGAATGATTGATGGTATTTGCTGCTGTAACTGAATTGTCTTTATTCATTTAACTGTTTCAGGGGCCAATTCAAAATAGGCATTTGGTTCCCGGGCCATAGTTTGGACACCCCTGCTTTAATATAAAATAGTCAGTGTGACTGGGCTCATAAATGCAGTCCCATTATTTAATACTAAGTAACTGTGCTTTATTAGTTTAAAATGGGTTAGTTCCTACCAATGCAGCAGTTTGTCGTCCTAGGGTTAATAAATCAGAAATACATACGAGAACATTGAAAAGCAGCAGATCATTTGACCAGACACAGCTCAACAATAAATTTGACACACTTCCTTGTGCCATGACTAACATTTTCTGAAAGATCTGTTCATAAATATTTGAGTTAAACAAATAAACACTGGGAAAAACAAATCACCAGAGCAGATGTAACTATTGTACCACCACTGAGTTGGACGCTATGCCTTTGTCTATACATGGTCTTATACATGTTGTGTTTGATTCCTCATTTATTGTGTCTGGCAGGTTTGGTGAGTAAAATCTTCCCCGTAGGCCAGCTGGTGACAGAAGCTGTGAAATGTGGAGAGAAAATCGCTGCCAACTCAAAGCTGGTCTCTGCTATGGCCAAGGAGGCTGTGAATGCAGGTGAGCACACTTAACATTTATCTCTAAAATATTTAGATCTGAAAAATGTTTAAGGTCTCAGTTGTTCTGACCTGCTCTTTTGTCTGATTGCAGCTTTCGAGCTGACTCTGGCCGAGGGTAACCGTCTGGAGAAGCGTTTATTCCACGCCACCTTCGCGACAGTGAGTATCAGAGCTGGTCTCAGCGCGAGCGAGGAGAGTCTGAGTTTGGATCCTGTGGTGATGAGTGTTTGTTTTCTTCCTGCAGGACGATCGTAAAGAGGGCATGACAGCGTTTGTGGAGAAGAGAAAAGCCAATTTCCAGGATAAGTAAAGCAGAATCGATCAAGAACTCAACAAGAGCAAAAAGACACTAATATCAGAGGGTCAATTCCTTGACTGCAATACGCTGAATGATGCAGAAGTCCTGATTGTAGATGTTGAATTAGGATTTTACTCTGAGTGCACAAGAGTGTCTTATCACAGCGAAGCCCCACCTGCAGAGGCCATGCATTAAATGACTGCGGTGTAGATGTCAGAGGAGGGTTTATGTGTGAAAACTTTTGATTACTGTGTGAAATCAGAGGAATCATCACGATGATTTATAACTTTGCCTTTATCATTTTCACTTCCTAACTTTTGTCTGCTCTTTTGTTGGCAGCTTGTACTTGTGTACATTTTACAAATAAATCTACAGAGTGGTTTTCAGTTGTGTGACTGAAACATGAACAGAAACCAGAAGATTCATCTGCTTTTTTTTTGAACGGGATACACCAACCTCTTTTGTTTTCCTGTCTTGCCTCACTCCCGAGTCCCTGACAAGCAGAGAGACCATTTCTTAGATGCAGTTACAAAGATGAGACAGACAAAGCTCACCCACTGCTAATCAGCTTAGCTCGGGTAGGGAAAGATACACCCTGAACTGGTCATTAGCCAATCACAGGCCACATGTCTGTGGGAATAAACCAGATTTCATGAAGAGGACCCACACATGCACAAGGAGAATATGCAGCTTCCACACAGAAAGGCCCTTCAAACCAGCAAAGTGCTGCACCATTACCATAAGGTAATATTTTATTCCACTTAAATAAATGTAATATCTCAAGTGTATTTACAAGCTTACTTAAAGTTTAACTTCATTTCTTTCTATACCTCCATTTTTTTCCCAATTGTGCAACACCACTGTGATACATTGTTTATACAGTAAAACAGGAGAAATACCATCATAAATTAAAAAAACTACAACCCCTCCAAAAAACCTATACAGTTTATCGAAACCAAAAGATCGTTTACATAATAGTAAACAAAAGTAAATAAAATAATACATATATAGATACTGTTGAAAGTTCATGTTCAGTTTGGGAGAAGGCACAAGTCCAGATTAGATTGGTTAGCCAACCATTTATTGACTACATGTGAGACTGAGGGCTCAGTTCTGCACCTCATTTGGGATGTACAGACAAAGAGCCTTGAACACGAGCATACACAAGATCTTATACTCATCAGGATTTGGGCAGTACCAGCTTATCATGTGTTAAGATCATGTCTGGTTTCATAAGCTGTGTCTGTCAAGAAAGATAAACATAATGGCTAGGTAAAGGTCAGACTTAAGGCAGAAGTTCAACCAAGAGTTCAACGAAAGTTCTCACAGTTCCACAAAACCACAGGACCTGCCACAGGATGTGAAATTGAGAAAGTGGCCCCCAAGTCCTTTCCAACTGAAACCACAGTCCTGTCTAACCGAGACTGCACCGGTACGATTTATGACACATTTGACCTGTTGAACAAACATGTTTGAACTGATTTGCCTTAACATAATATGTTTGAACAACTGTTAGCATAAAGTGACATCTTTGGACAAATGTTAGCATTAGCTTGTCTATAATTATTATAATACAATAAATACCCATGAACATAGTAAGATAGAAGTGCCACTGACACAAAGTACAAAATACAGTGAAGTTGAATAACATAGTTACATATAAAAGGAGCAAAGTGCTCCCCTTTTGATTGCTGATTTATTTCCTTTACCAGCATTACTTATTTACATTTACTGTATGCATGATTAAAGTTACTGTTTTTTTATCAGTTAAAGAGTGATATTATTAGTTGTAGTGTTATTATTATCTTTAGTTTACGTTGTTTGCCTATTTTCCATATAGTTTTCCCATTTTGCCCACAATATTTTACCCTTTCTTGAATTCCCTCTAATATTATAAGTTAAATTCTCCATTTCTTTAATTTGTTCTATCAGTTCTCTCCTTAAACTTAAACTTTATTTCACCACAAGTCTGTACGTAAGGAGAAGTCAAACAACATGTTGATGGTTGACCAATGTATGCTTAAAAAGTCCAATTTTAATACGTAAAGTACACTTATTACAGTTATAATAGGGATAGGAATTGATAAGAATTTAAAGATGCCAATGTTATTTTTGATTCTGCTTATTGATCCAGATCTTGATCAGTTTCTGTAAATTATCAGTCTAAAGCTTTTCAGTGGCAGCATCATCAAGCACGCGTCACTTCAGACATTCAGTCCCATGGTGCTCATGAAGCATTGAGACTAATGATATTGATTCCTTGATCTAATTGTAATTAGTTATAAACTTAAGTTGGTTTTCATTCCCATCCTTGTGTATGACTTCTTTTAACTGAGGTGGATGTAGAACAAAATCAGCTGGTCAATATTAAGACACTTATGTATTTATTTATGTATTGTTTGATGTGGACATCACAATTACACTGAACAACCACAAGTGCTAATTCATAACACTTGTCCACAGGATGCTTTTGAGATGGTAAAAAGTAATTTGAGAAGAGAGTGAAGAAAAAATGTACAGTGTAAAATTACATCACAACAATGAAAGAGAAGCAGTTATAAGGAATTAAAATAGTTGTTAGCCTGCTGGTTATTTCATTTTATTTTTTTTAATGTATTTTTGGGGCATTTTGTGCCTTTATTGATAGGAGAGAGACAGTGGATAGGCTTGTGAAAGGGAGTGAGAGAGTAGGGGAAGACACTCTGCAAGCTGGTCACAGGTGGGATTCGAACCTGGACCGGCAGAAGCAAGTACATGGGGTGCCTAGTTGCTAACCATTCTGCCAAACCAGCACCCCCTGCTGGTTATTTTTTATGGCAGGAAACTGAAGTTATGGATGCTCCAAAATATTTTTCACTGGGGTAAGTAAATTAAATATTTAAACAGCTTTACAGTTACAAAATTTGTACTTTTTGGCATGGGAGGGAAGTTTTTATCTGTAACTTTAAGAAAGCAAAATTGAACTAAAAGGTGTAAATAATGGAGTTAGACAAGTGAACTAATGAGACGAGCACTGATGATGTAGAACAAGGTGGAGATGAGAGTCCTCTGCATGTTTTCCCCTTTTTAAAAATTAATTTGGAGGCCACAGAACAAAAGCTGGATGAAATTAAAACTGTTCATTTTCTAATTCTGTGGTTTTCAAGACCTCAAGGCGCAGGTCAGGTGTAACACAAAAAATGATAAAGTAATAAAATTAACAGTTTTATATGGGAAAAGTGTGTTGATAGAATGAAATTAAACACTCTTATAAGTTGCCCTATATCTTGTACTTGTTCACACTGAGGTATGACCCATGATATGAGAGCCACGGTTCCAGTTTCACCTGCTGTAGTCTTAACTTCACACCACTCGATGGTGCACTTGTGCTGTTTGACTTATCAGAGTGACATGAGGACCAACCTGCTGCGGGTCTGTGATGTGGACAAGCAGATGAAAGAGAGTAGAGTCACTGTCAGATGGTGTGTGAACAGATAAATATTTGAACATGTAAGTGGATTTATATCAAGTCTTTAAAAAAATAAACCAATTCATGAAGTATTTTAGGCAACTGTAGTTAGCCAGGAGGACCACTCTTGTTTAATTCTGTTTTGGAGGGACACAATGTTATTAATAAAGGGCACAAAAATACCTGCAATTGAACAAAACAATAAAATCTAAATTAATCAGAAATTATATGTTCAAAACTAGTCAAGTTTTATCTAAGGTCCCAAACAGAATTCAAGCCAATTAAAGGCACTTTTTCCACACAGTAAGCTGGTTACCTCCACACAGGAGGTTATGTTTTTGCCAGCTTATGTTTGTTTTTAGCAAGATAATGAAACTGCCAGACAGGTTGTGTTTGTTATTTCAGGAGATGTTGATAATGGCCCAACTTAGAAATGATTAGATTTTGGTAGTGATATGTATATTTGTCAAGACGCAAAAAATTCCCAGAATTTCAAAAAAAAAACAAAACAACAACCATAAGTTAACTTTTGGCAGAATTAAAGAAAAATCATAACTCATAACAACAGTTGTGGTTTGGTCCAAGAAAGAGGCCATTACATTTTGGTGGTAAATCATATATTTGTCTGGATGCAAAAAAAAAATCCCTATGTTTTAAAAAATCTCATAAGTTAACATTTGGCGGATTTTAAAAATCACATCTCTGCTATTTTTAACTGATTTGCTTCCAGTTTCACAGGATAATATGGGGTCCATGTCTCTATCATCAAGGTAAATTTCATCTGGATCCAATCAAGATTGACATCACAAAAAAACACTGAACTTTATGATGGGAAATGCCATCGACAACATTCAATAATTCACATAGAATCAAAATATAATGTGATGTTCCCAAAACTTGTTGTGTAGTCATAGAGGATAACAGCCTCCATGTATGTGCTGAGTTTAGTCTGGATCCTGGTTCTATTCTGATCTGATGATCCAGAATATTATCTTTTACTCGGCTTGTGGAAAAGCCACTGCTGGAACTGAGCTGCTTAGCAAAAGGAAGTCTGCACTTTCTCAGTCCTTTTCTAGTATGCATTGTTTTCTTTGGACAATAACAAATTGATCTTACCTTTTTTTAGTAACAAGTCCCATGTAGAAAAAAACATTTTAACCCTTTAACTCCCAGCTCATCTGTTTGGCAGAGGTCATCATAAATTCAGGGATATTCGATATTTAAAAAACAACAAATAAATCAAATCCTTGTTTAACTCCGTTAACACCTTGGGCAACAATGAAAACCTCAAACAAACCAAAAACGAGAAATTTCTTGGTGTGGGATTTAAAGGTTTTAGAAGCTAACAGTTGATTAGGTCTGAACATAAAAATGCACAAAAAATTGGTACAAAATAAATTTTAAAAAGGCAGAAGTTTGTAAATAAAATAACACAAATAAATCAAAATAGATGATGTTAAGTTTGACAAACACACAGAAAAAGTTTTTATGAATAACATATATATATAATATATACTGTACATAGATATATTATTAGTAAATTGTTAAGATAACTATTTAAATAATAATAATAATGTATAGCTTTTTATATTCCACACATAGAAAATAATAGTTCTTTTGGTTGGTTTGCAGTTATTTCTGTGTCCTAAATCATTGACAGAAACAATGATGTGTTGTGCTTTTTAACAAATGAAATATTCCTGCATTTATTGGCCAAACAGTTGAGCTGGGAGTTAAAGGGTTAAAAAAAGTAACAGTTTTAATTAACATAACAATCGTTGTTATTGATGGTTTTATGACTCTTTTATGCAAATCCAGTCATAATACCTTAAAAACTTATCTCAAAGAATTCTTATAACAAATAAAATGAACTAATTAATGTAAGAATGAAAGGAAGTTTTTAAAGATTTCCCATGTTGTAATGCACCTGCCTGTTGAAGTTATAAATCTGACTTAGATACTTCCATACAGATTAATTTTTCATTGTTGTTACAAGTTTGGGAAATCTAAAATAAATTTGGGGCCGCTTAGAGAGAGGAGGAGGGCCGTGTGTGGCCCCAGGACCACCAGTTGTCCATCCTTGTGCTGGATTATAATGAGGTTATGTCACACAGGAGCGTGATGTTTTCCACATCACTGCTGTGATTTTCCAGAGGCCATGTTCTGGAGATAATTTCGGCTTGATCCTGTCGAGAGCTCAGCCTTGAGTGGAGTGTGATGTTGCTGTTATTCAACAATCACAGCAGGAAAACCAACATTAGATTATTTTAGCTCTCACAGCTCTACGGTTAAAAAAAAACAGATCGTCTCCTTCCATAGTCCCCACCGAGCAGCTGCTCTGTAATTTTAACATTTACTGTGCCGCATGTGGACAACCACACGTTATCTAAAATATTATTATACTTAGAGGGCAAAAAGCATGGTGGAAAATACAAGGGATGTGAAATAATGTCCACACACCGTACATCAGTAGTTCTCAAATGTCTGGGCACCTTGAATCATGTCCAAGTGTACCTTAGGTGGCAGCCAATCACAGGGCCAACACTTAGAGACATACAACTATTCACACGCTCATACGATTCTTTTTTTTACATTGATTTTTCTTGACTAATTTGCATGTTTGACCATTTTTTCACTATGTTTAACATAAAAAACATGTAAAACCCTAAAAGGAAAATTAAAGCCAAAGAAACTTTCTGAACAGGTTTTAATTTAAATAGTGCAGTTTTCATAAAAATGTGCAATAAATGTAAACATAAAAGGTAATGAACAACAATAAAGTGCACTTTTGTGACATAAAAACTAAATACACCAAATGGCTTATTGAAAAGTGTCGAATATAAATGCAAACTTAAGTAACTGGTTATCTCTTAAAGTGCAACAATTTAGAACAAATGTTATCTAACTGCAATGTCTATAATCTGAGTGAATAATACAGCTGCTTTAGAACAGATTTTTGTTCAGACATCTTCAAGCTTTTATCTCCTTTTCTCTTTCCGCCATGGCTTCATGCTGCATAACCAAACAGGAGATCCCATCATGCACTGCGCGTAATGTGCTACGATTGGTTAGTCGGGGGCGAGTCAAAGTCTCTGCACCCACGCAGACGATCTGATGATCTTTCTGCTTTATGAAATCATCCCCACGTTATAGTCCTTAACGATGTAATATCGTCATATCGCACAGCACTACCTCTGTGTGAGAGGCATGAGGTTAATCTGCTGCATCACCACAGCCCTGAAACAGAGTGTGAAAAATAGAGCTATTTAAAATTTATCGTTGATGGTTTGTGCATGTTTTTGGCTATAACAGGCTACCAAACTCAAGATCTCATAATTAAATACACTCAGCAGAAATCTCAAAAACACATCCACCTCACCTAAAATTCCACCCAAAAATATTTAATCGAGTTAATTTTGATTACAGTTGCTTTCAAAAGTCTTCAAAATTTCTGCAACCTGAATAATTGAGATTTAAGATTATTGTGCCACAGGCTGTGATGCACTTGTTCCGTGTGCATTTTTTCTTATGTATCATTGCTTTTTTTAAAAAAAATCTATATTTTTTTTAACGAAAACCTCTTCTCTCCATTATTTATGATTGTTGTTTTTTTTTTTATCAAATAGTGCTACTGATCAGGACCTGACCCTCCATGTTGTTGAATGGATTAATGGATTTTTAACCAATTAAAAATAAAATACAAACAAACAAAACTTTATATTTTTACATTACAACCAGTACAGCATTTATCCATGTAATTTTTTTTTTTTTTTTTTTTTCATTTTTTCAGCTTGTTCTTTAAAGGTCTCTTGTTCAAAATCAATTTTCTTTCCTTTTGATGTTGTTCAAAAGGGCTTAAGAAGCAGAAGAATAAGACACCTTTACTAAACTCTTAATTTAGAGCGAATAGTTCGATGTCTCTTTAAAGAAATGCTCCTTGAAATAGTTTGTTTTTTACTTCCTGGAGTTTATGATGTCACAGCTGTACTGCCTCCACCTACATGTGTGTTTTCTTCTCGTCACAGGCAGATGAGATGACTGTTCTGAATGCTCACTGGCCTGCAACTCCTCCACCTACCATCACACAATACTTGGGCTTGAACTCGTTATCTATCACAGCCTCCCAGCCCCTCGAGTCTGAACGGTTTTAAAGGGGAGGGTAATAGAGCTGCATCTGATCCTCTACAGAGATGAGATTTTTTATTCTTTTTTTTCCCAACATAAATCAAATCCTTGCTTAAAACTATAGTGCGTAACTTCTACATGTCCGTGAATGTCCGTTTCAGCCAAGGCACTACTAGAGGAGATGACACAATGCAGATTAAGCCGATCGGCTCCCCTATCATCTCGCGGTATTTTTTAATATATATAAGTTTCGCTTTGCTTGTTGACCGGCGACATTCCCGCGCTGGCGCGCAGGAATTACGCGTTTTACATCACAACAAGAAGGGAGGGGGAGGACGAGCGGAGTGTCGTAGCAACAAGCAGAGCGCAGGCAGAACGAGGAAGCGACATGGCAGAGAAGCCAAAGAAACGGCCGAGACACAGTCCAGAAGTGGATCCTACCACAACAAAAAAGCCTGGACGTTTGTCTGAAGGATTGCTAGCGAAGAAAGAAAGTGACCGACGGAGAAGGCAAACGCGGATTTGTATTGACGTGGCTTTTCCTCGGTGGAGAGCCTTGAAGGCAGAAATTGGGCTGAGGGCAGACACAGATGTTGCCTTGCTGCTGTTGGATAAGTAAGTGACTTGGTTTATAATTATATAAGTACTTTATTATTTTCTTGTAAATGGTGCTATGAACGTAATGTTGTAATGTCAGCAGCCCGGGCGTACGTCATATGGAAGCGCCGGCTTTATTGTTGTAAGAACGCAGAATTCCGCTGGAGGGCGACCGAAGTTACGCACTATAGCTTTAAATAATCAAGACAGGACGTAAAAGGTCAAACGCACAAGGACATGGGCCCTTTAAATATTAAAATGATTATGTTTAGAGTGTTTTAGTTCGATGAATGACTGTGGTGCATCTCCTAAAATTAGTAAGAGATCATGTTTTAAAATCTTAATCTCAGTATTTATCAAAATAATTCTGATTTTGACTTCTGCCATGATCAAGTAACCTTACTTTGTTTCACTTATCAATTATTTTTGTTCCATTTAGCTCAGTAGAATAAGCTTTTTCTAATTTGAGTTTTGAGTAGCAGTACTTTATTTGGACATGTAAAAGTAAATAAAGACCCACATAAATATACATAACAAAATAATACAGCATGATAAATATAGTTGCCCATCTCTGGTCCATGTACCCCTAAACTGACTTGTGATTTTCTCTCTTTCTTAAATAGCAAACATATCGGCTGAAAACCATAACTCTGACTTCAAAGAAAACAGCAGAACAAATTTGGTTAGTGTGCACTTTCTTGCGCCGCTCCAATCATCATGAAGCACCTTTCTTCCTCTCTGATCTTCACACGGAGGCGCCCCGTATCTCCACAAGGCCATGGCCTAATTGATTTTTATTTTCATTCAATATTCCCCCTGGAGCTAGCTTTCTTGTCGGCCCCCTGGAACAAAACTTTAAAAAGGAGCAGAGGAGAAAACTCGTCTCCTCTCTCGGCGGGGAAGCACAAAAGTCTGCGGAGAGGGAGCAAAAAGAAGCTCCTCTTTGAGGCTACCGAAAGGTCAAAATAATAAATGTAGACTCAATTGAGGCTCTCTGCACGCACAAAGGGGGCAAAACGTTACATTTTGGCAGCGCAGACCCTCATAGCGTGATAAACTCATTTAAAAACGCTGAGATAAAGGGAGAGCAGCATGGGTCCAGAGGGGGAGAAAAGGAGCTTTCAGAGCAGCAGACAGGCCTGGCTCCTGAGAGGCCTTTCTCAGCTCTGCAGACCCCAGCCCACTTTAGAAATCAGTCAAATAATCTGAACTACAGGCTGCTGCCTTTGTGTAGGGATGGGAAAGTTTCAGGTTTTAAGATATGCCAAGATTCCAGAGTTAGATAAAAGGTAAGATTTCTGTTTTTTTTATTTTTTAACCTCATCTTGTTGAATTAATTGATTTATGTTTTCAAAATGCCAGACCTGAAAATGATTTACTTGCATGATGGTGATTCTGGTGAGCCTGTTTTCAGGTAAGAGCTTTCAGACTGCAAGTGCGAGCCTCACCTTGTAGGTGTGTCCTGCACAAAGAATCATGAGGAAGGAGGGCTGTCTGTTGTTTTCATCAGCCTCATGTGTTTCTCAGGAAAAATGAATGGAAAATGACAAATCTTTAGCTGCATTTTGTATATGATACACCAACATTTTTACCTCCACCAAGGAGGTTATGTTTTTGGGAGAGTTTGTTTGTCCGTCCGTCCGTCCGTCTGTGAACAAAATAACTCAAAAAGTTATGAATGGATTTTGACGAAATTTTCAGGAAATGTTCACCATGGGAAAAGGAAGAACTGATTCGATTTTGGTGTTGATCCGGATCAGCGTCTGGCCGTCATGGCGAAAAATGTGATTTTCGTGAATAACTACTGAACTAAATAGATATCTCTAGAAAGCACTCGGAGAGCGCACACTTCCACCAGCGCCACAGTCCTCAGTCATATTGTCATTTTGACCATAAGTATTAATCCTACCTTTATTTCATTGAAATATGTAGATTCCTTGGCCATGAAAACATACCATTAGCAACTGGATTCAGAATGATATCTATTTTAGTTCAGTAGTTATTCATCAAAATCACATTTTTCGCCATGGCAGCCAGACGCTGCTCCGGATCAACACCAAAATCGAATCAGTTCTTCCTTTTCCCATGCTTAACATTTCCTGAAAATTTCATCCAAATCCGTCCATTACTTTTTGAGTTATTTTGTTCACAGACAGACGGACGGACAGACAAACTCTCCTGAAAACATAACCTCCTTGGCGTAGGTAATTATGAATCCAATAGCTAATGGTATGTTTTCCTGGTCAAGGAATCTAAATATTTCGATGAAATAAAGGTAGGACTAATATATATGGTGAAAATCACAATATGGGAGAGGACTGTGGTGCTGGCGGAGGTCTGCGCTCTCCGAGTGCTCTTCTAGTTACCTCCACCAGAGGTTATGTTTTTGGGAGAGTTTGTCCATCCGTCCGTCCGTCTGTGAACAAAATAACTCAAAAAGTAATAGACGGATTTGGATGAAATTTTCAGGAAATGTTCAGCATGAGAAAGGGAAGGACTGATTCCATTTTGGTGTTGATCCGGAGCAGCGTCTGGCCACCATGGCGAAAAATGTGATTTTGCTGAATAACTACTGAACTAAAATAGATATCATTATGAATCCAGTTGCTAATGGTATGTTTTCATGGTCAAGGAATCTAAATGTTGACATGAAATAAAGGTAGGAGTAATATTTATAGTGAAAATCACAATATGGGTGAGGACTGTGGCACTGGCAGAGGTCTGCGCTCTCCGAGTGCTTTCTAGTTTTGTTTTGTTTTCGTGTCTTGTCTCATTCCTGAGTCCATGACAAGCTGATAGGCACCATTCTTTTAACTGTGCAGTAACAAGAAAGAGATGGGCAGAGCTTGACCACTGCTAATAAGCTTAGCTCAAACTCTGGGATTTAATGGGTAGTGTTAGCCTGCATCTACCTAGAGTCATCAGATACATTCTTTAGCAGCAGCTCTGAACGGTCCTGTCTGCTTGTGACAAGTTTCTTTTGTAACCCCATTATGTTGTTTTCTATTTTTTGACTAAGATTATCACTTTATGAAATGTTTTGAAAGAACTACATATGAAACATTTTTAATTGAGTATGTCTTTCAGAAACTACATAACGAGCTAATCTTCATCTGAAAAATGGAAATGTAACATAATGCAGAAAAAAATGAGTCACAACAATCAATCAATCAATCAATCAAACTTCATTTGTATAGCACTTTTCATACAGGACTTTGTAATACAAAGTGCTTTACGTGAGAAAAAGATAAAATAACAATAAGTTGAATAAAAAGCAGAAATTGCATAATTGCATAAGATGAAAACATAAGACCCCGCAACCCCCCCCCCCCCCAAACCACATTCAATATACACACTCACTCACTCAAACACACAAAGACATAAAAAGGAAATTCTGACAGAAAACAGAATTAGAGGACTGAAGAAACGCTATCTTGAATTAAAAATGAGGAAACACAGGAGCTAAAACTAAAATAATACTTAAAAATACTAGAGGGTAAGATAAATAAATGTGGAAATACATAAATAAACTAGAAAAGCACTCTGAGAGCGCAGACCTCCGCCAGTCCTCCTCAGTCCTCAGCCATATTGTCATTTTGACCATAAATATTACTCCTACCTTTATTACATCAAAATATTTAGACTCCTTTACCATGAAAACATACCATTAGCAACTGGATTCATAATGATATCTACTTTAGTTCAATAGTTATTCACAGAAATCACTTTTTTCGCCATGGCGGCCAGACACTGATCCAGATTAACACCAAAATCGAGTCAGTTCTTCCTTTTCCCATGCTGAACATTTCCTGAAAATTTCATCCAAATCCGTCCATGACTTTTTGAGTTATTTTGTTCACAGACGGACAGACGGACGGACAAACTCTCCCAAAAACATAACCTCCTTGGTGGAGGTAATAAAATAATGTAACAGTATAGAATAAGAGTTAGATAAATAATATGGTAAAATGAGAAAGTGTAACATCAGGTGCATAATAAAATCAGCAAAAATAGGATAATAAAAGGAAAAGCATTTAACAAAGAATAAAATTCCATATAAAAAATCTGAACTGAAATGTCGTAATGAAACAAAATAAAAGGGTTAAAATAAGTTAACATATAACATAAAATAATACTGAATACAATCAGCACACAGGACTGTTTAGAGTTGCTGAAGAGTTTAACTGACGACTGTAGGCAGAGGCAGACTTACACTACCCAATAAATCCCAGTGTTTTAGCCAAGCTAATGAGCAGTGGGCAGGCTTTTCTGACTCTTCCTCATGACTGACACACAGTTGAAAGAATTGTGTTTATCTGCTTGTGATGAACTTGGAGGCAAGACAAAAAGATGTATCCCTTTAATCCAGAGGACCTATTCACACTGATGTTTCCCTCATGGCCCAACTGTTGAAAAAATGCTCTAAACTGCCCTCTTGGGTGGAACAAAACACACTAAGCTCCAGAAGACCATTAGGACCAAAAAAATACTCTAAAACCTTACTATTGGAATGACTTTCATGCTTGGCCCTTTTTAATCTATACTGAGGTAAGATTTCATCTCATAGAACAAGTTTGGATTATCTGGTGCTAATATGGCGTTAAAATGCACCAGAATACAGGAAATTACATCTAACTAATTGAAAATGCTCTGAGGGAAGACCCCCATACCTCAGAGGGATTTATTTATTTATTTATGTGCTATAATGCACCATTTGTATAACATAATGACAAAAAAATATGCTAAAAAAGTGACTTTTTGGGACATTTTCAGACAGGAGATCATGCTGGTGTTGAAATTTTGGTCACATTTCACTTGAAAAATTGAAGACTTTTTCCTTTGGTTCAGAAGTTCGAAACAAACGACATGCTAACATTCGACTTTCTTGGTATAACAGACCTGGAAAAAATACACCAAAAAGTGACTTTTTGGGATGGTCAGCTCAGGATTAGAAAAAACACACATGCTAACATATGACTTATTTTCCATTTCGGACTCCAATAAAAAATTTGCTCAAACATGACTTTTTGGGTGTAAAACAGGCTAAAGAACGTGCTAGTGCAAACAGTTTGGTCCTTTTCTCTCATCTCAGGATTTGAAAAAACTCTAAGGCTAATGTATGACTTTTTTCCCATCTTGGACTGCAATAAAAAATTTGCTCAAATTAAATTTTAATGGTGTACAACAGGCCAAAAAACATGCTGGTACAGACGGTTTGGTCATTTTTACCTTATAAATCGACATATAAGACTTTTTCTCCTCAGTCAAGCCTTGAAAAAAACACATGCTAACAAATGACTTTTTTTCCATTTTGGACTCAGAAAATTTTTTTGTTCAAACATGACTTTTTGAGTTTCATACAGGCAGACATTTGGTGATTTTTAGCTTGAAAATTGACTTCTAAAACTTTTTCTCTCAGCTCAGGATTTAAAAAAAACTCTCATGCTAACATATGATTTTTTTTTTCATTTCAGACTCTGATTAAAAAATGTCCTCAAACATGACTTTTTGGGTGCAGACAGTTTGGTCATACTTGGCTCTAAAATGGACATACAAAACTTTTGTTCTCCGGTCAAGCCTTGAAAAAAACATGAACTAACATATGACTTTCTTTTCAATTTTGGACTATGAACTAAAATTTGCTCAAATTAAATATTAAAGGTGATCAAAAACATGCTAGTGCAGACAGATGGTTGTATTTGGGTAAAAATGGAGTTATAAGTCTTTTTCTCTTAGCTCAGTATTTGAAAAAACTCTAAGGCTAACATATGACTTATTTTCCATTTTGGACTCCAATAAAAAAATGTGCTCAGACATGACTTTTGGGGTGTTAAACAGGCCAAAAAACATGCTAGCGCAGACAGTTTGGTCATACTTGGCTCCCAAATGGTCATACAAAGCTTATTCTCTCTTGTCAAGCCTTGAAAAAAACATGAACTAACATATGACTTTCTTTCCATTTTGGACTATGAACTAACATTTGGTCAAATTAAATATTAAAGGTGAACAACATGCCTAAAAACATGCTAGTGCAGACGGATTGGTCATATTTTGCTTCAAAAATGGACGTATAAGTCTTTTTCTCTCAGTACAGGATTTGAAAAAAACTCTAAGGCTAATGTATGACTTTTTTTCCAATTCAGACTCTGATAAAAAATTACTCAAACATGACTTTTTGGGTGTTAAACAGGCCAAAAAACATGCTGGTGCAGGTGGTTTGGTCATACTTGGCTCACAAATGGTCATATAAAGCTTTTTCTCTCTTGTCAAGCCTTGAAAAAAACCCACATGCTAACATATGACTTTCATGCCATTTCAGACACTGAAAAAATATATGCTCAAACATGATTTTTTGGGTGTCGAACAGGCCAAAAAACATGCTAGTGCAGACAGTTTGGTCATACTTAGCTCAAAAATGGACATATAAAACTTTTTCTCTCTGGTCAAGCCTTGAAAAAACATGGGCTAACATATGACTTTTTTACATTTTGGACTATGAACTCAAATTTGCTCAAATTAAATACTAAAGATGAACAACTGGCCTAAAACATGCTAATGCAGACGGTTTGGTCATATTTGGCTAAAAAATGGACTTTTAAGTCTTTTTCTCTCAGCACAGGATTTGAAAAAACACTAAGGCTAATGTATGACTTTTTTTACATTTCAGACTCAAATAAAAAATTGCTCAAACTTGACTTTTGGGTGTTAAACAGGCCAAAAAACATGCTAGTGCAGACGGTTTGGTCATATTTTGCTTCAAAAATGGACGTATAAGTCTTTTTCTCTCAGCACAGGATTTGAAAAAACTCTAAGGCTAATGTATGACTTTTTTTCCATTTTAGACTCCAATAAAAAATTAGCTCAAACATGACTTTTTGGGTGTTAAACAGGCCAAAAAACATGCTGGTGCAGGTAGTTTGGTCATACTTGGCTCCCAAATGGTCATATAAAGCTTTTTCTCTCTTGTCAAGCCTTGAAAATAAAAACACATGCTAACATATGACTTTCTTTCCATTTTGGACTATGAACTAACATTTGGTCAAATTAAATATTAAAGGTGAACAACATGCCTAAAAACATGCTAGTGCAGACGGTTTGGTCATATTTTGCTTCAAAAACGGACGTATAAGTCTTTTTCTCTCAGTACAGGATTTGAAAAAACTCTAAGGCTAATGTATGACTTTTTTTCCAATTCAGACTCCGATAAAAAATTACTCAAACATGACCTTTTGGGTGTTAAACAGGCCAAAAAACATGCTGGTGCAGGTGGTTTGGTCATACTTGGCTCACAAATGGTCATATAAAGCTTTTTCTCTCTAGTCAAGCCTTGAAAAAAACCCACATGCTAACATATGACTTTCATGCCATTTCAGACACTGAAAAAATATATGCTCAAACATGATTTTTTGGGTGAGAAACAGGCCTAATAACATGCTAATGCAGACGGTTTGGTCATATTTGGCTTTAAAATGGACTTTTAAGCCTTTTTTCTCTCAGCACAGGATTTGAAAAAAACACTAAGGCTAACATATGACTTTTTTTTACATTTCAGACTCCAAATAAAAAAAATTTCTCAAACATGACTTTTTGAGTGTTAAACAGGTCAAAAACATGCTTGTGCAGACGGTTTGGTGACTTTTGGCTTAAAATGGACCTATAAGCCAGCTTATATTTTCTCTCAGCTAAGGTCATACAGCCGCTGCTGTTTTTTGGAGTCTCTCTCTTCCCATAGTGTAAATGTTCTTGTGTGTGTGTTCCTGTGTTTTTGGCTGCCACTGAAAGCTTCCAGGTTGTCTCTGCTGCAGGAGATCGCTGATCCTGTCCTGCGTTGGTGAACCTTCGTTGGCGCAGTTGACCCATAACTCCCACACCAACCAATCAGGAGTGACGAAGGAGAAAACTGTAGCCAGCCAAGCTCATGTGCCTCTTCGCTTCAACAGACATTACCATTGTTAGAATTGTTGAAGACTTTGGGAGGCTCTAGGTCTATGTAGGACAATTTCTCTGTTAGACACATCAGCGTTTTGGATGCTGGTTTTGTAGTAATTGTTGGTCTTTTGAGTTGTTAGGTTGTTGTTTTCATTATTAAACTAATAACTCCAGTAGAGTCTCTTATTGCTCTCGTCTTTCCATTTGTTTTACAACAATCATTGTGTTTCGTTGCCTCCTTTATGTCATTGCCAAGAATTTTACTGTTGATCAATATACAGCTTTATTCAACCACTTAAAATCTTGTTTTTGAGTTGCTTTCCATTCCCCAAATGAATCAGTCGTAACATCAGGCTTTGAATAAACCCACATGCTAACATATGACTTTTATGCTGTTTCAGAAACTGAAAAAAAAAAGTTCAAATATGAATTATTGGGTGTGAAACAGGATAAAAACATGCCAGTGCAGATGGTTTGTTTATTTTTGGCTCATTTCCTCTCAGCTCAGGATTTAAAAAAACTCTCATGCTATCATATGATTTCATTTTTTTCCATTTCAGACTCTGATTAAAAAATGTGCTCAAACGTGACTGTTTGGTTGTAAAACAGGCCAAAAAACATGCTGATGTAGACGGTTTGGTCGTACTTGGCTAAAAAATGGACTTTTAAGTCTTTTTCTCTCAGCTCAGTATTTGAAAAATCTCTAAGGCTAATGTATGACTTTTTTTTTCATTTCAGACTCAAATAAAAAATTGCTCAAACTTGACTTTTGGGGTGTTAAACAGGCCAAAAAACATGCTAATGCAGACGGTTTGGTCATATTTGGCTTAAAAATGGACGTATAAGTCTTTTTCTCTCAGCTCAGTATTTGAAAAAACTCTAAGGCTAATGTATGACTTTTTTTCCATTTTAGACTCCAATAAATAATTTGCTCAAACATGACTTTTTGGGTGTTAAACAGGCCAAAAAACATGCTAGTGCAGACGGTTTGGTCATATTTTGCTTCAAAAATGGACGTATAAGTCTTTTTCTCTAGCACAGGAGTTGAAAAAACTCTAAGGCTAATGTATGACTTTTTTTCCATTTTAGACTCCAATAGAAAATTAGCTCAAACTTGACTTTTTGGGTGTTAAACAGGAAAAAAAAAACATGCTGGTGCAGGTGGTTTGGTCATACTTGGCTCACAAATGGTCATATAAAGCTTTTTCTCTCTGGTCAAGCCTTGAAAAAAACCCACATGCTAACATATGACTTTTGGCCATTTCAGACACTGAAAAAATATATGCTCAAACATGAATTTTTGGGTGACAAACAGGCCTAAAAAAACATGCTAATGCAGACAGTTTGGTCATATTTGGCTTGAAAAATTGACTTATACGTTTTTTTTTCTCTCAGCACAGGATTTGAAAAAACACTAAGGCTAACATATGACTTTTAAACATTTCAGACTCCAATTAAACATGTGCTCAAACTTGACTTTTGGGGTGTAAAACAGGCTGAGAAACATGCTGGTGCAGGTGGTTTTGTCATACTTGGCTCACAAATTGACATATAAGAGTTTTTCACCTCGGTCAAGCCTCGAAAAAACAAAACATGCTAACATATGACTTTCATGCAATTTCAGACACTGAAAAAAATACACGCTCAAACATGATTTTTTGGGTGAGAACAGGCCTAAAAACATGCTAGTGCAGACGGTTTGGTCATATTTGGCTTGAAAATGGACTTTTAAGCCTTTTTTCTCTCAGCACAGGATTTGAAAAAACACTAAGGCTAACATATGACTTTTTTTTACATTTCAGACTCCAATAAAAAATTGCTCAAACATGACTTTTTGAGTGTTAAACAGGTCAAAAGCATGCTTGTGCAGATGGTTTGGTGACTTTTGGCTTAAAAATTGACTTATAAGCCAGCTTATATTTTCTCTCAGCTAAGGTCATACAGCCTCTGCTGTTTTTTGGAGTTTCTCTCTCCCCATTGCGTAAATGTTCTTGTGTGTGTGTTCCTGTGTTTTTGGCTGCCACTGAAAGCTTCCAGGTTGTCTCTGCTGCAGGAGATCGCTGATCCTGTCCTGCGTTGGTGAACCTTCGTTGGCGCAGTTGACCCATAAACTCCCACACCAACCAATCAGGAGTGACGAAGGAGAAAACCGTAGCCAGCCAAGCTCATGTGCCTCTTCGCTTCAACAGACATTACCATTGTTAGAATTGTTGAAGACTTTGGGAGGCTCTAGGTCTATGTAGGACAATTTCTCTGTTAGACACATCAGCGTTTTGGATGCTGGTTTTGTAGTAATTGTTGGTCTTTTGAGTTGTTAGGTTGTTGTTTTCATTATTAAACTAATAACTCCAGTAGAGTCTCTTATTGCTCTCGTCTTTCCATTTGTTTTACAACAATCATTGTGTTTCGTTGCCTCCTTTATGTCATTGCTAAGAATTTTACTGTTGATCAATATACAGCTTTATTCAACCACTTAAAATCTTGTTTTTGAGTTGCTTTCCTTTTCCCCAAATGAATCAGTCGTAACATCAGGCTTTGAATAAACCCACATGCTAACATATGACTTTTATGCTGTTTCAGAAACTGAAAAAAAAACGTTCAAATATGAATTATTGGGTGTGAAACAGGATAAAAACATATCAGTGCAGATGGTTTGTTTATTTTTGGCTCATTTCCTCTCAGCTCAGGATTTAAAAAAACTCTCATGCTATCATATGATTTCATTTTTTTCCATTTCAGACTCTGATTAAAAAATGTGCTCAAACATGACTGTTTGGTTGTAAAACAGGCCAAAAAACATGCTGATGCAGACGGTTTGGTCGTACTTGGCTAAAAAATGGACTTTTAAGTCTTTTTCTCTCAGCTCAGTATTTGAAAAATCTCTAAGGCTAATGTATGACTTTTTTTTTCATTTCAGACTCAATTAAAAAATTGCTCAAACTTGACTTTTGGGGTGTTAAACAGGCCAAAAAACATGCTAATGCAGACGGTTTTGTCATATTTGGCTTAAAAATGGACGTATAAGTCTTTTTCTCTCAGCTCAGTATTTGAAAAAACTATAAGGCTAATGTATGACTTTTTTTCCATTTTAGACTCCAATAAATAATTTGCTCAAACTTGACTTTTTGGGTGTTAAACAGGCCAAAAAACATGCTAGTGCAGACGGTTTGGTCATATTTTGCTTCAAAAATGGACGTATAAGTCTTTTTCTCTCAGCACAGGATTTGAAAAAACTCTAAGGCTAATGTATGACTTTTTTTCCATTTTAGACTCCAATAAAAAATTAGCTCAAACATGACTTTTTGGGTGTTAAACAGGCCAAAAAACATGCTGGTGCAGGTGGTTTGGTCATACTTGGCTCACAAATGGTCATATAAAGCTTTTTCTCTCTGGTCAAGCCTTGAAAAAAACCCACATGCTAGCATATGACTTTTGGCCATTTCAGACACTGAAAAAATATACGCTCAAACATGAATTTTTGGGTGACAAACAGGCCTAAAAAAACATGCTAATGCAGACAGTTTGGTCATATTTGGCTTGAAAAATTGACTTATACGTTTTTTTTTCTCTCAGCACAGGATTTGAAAAAACACTAAGGCTAACATATGACTTTTAAGCATTTCGGACTCCAATTAAACATGTGCTCAAACTTGACTTTTGGGGTGTAAAACAGGCTGAGAAACATGCTGGTGCAGGTGGTTTTGTCATACTTGGCTCACAAATTGACATATAAGAGTTTTTCACCTCGGTCAAGCCTCGAAAAAACAAAACATGCTAACAAACGACTTTCATGCAATTTCAGACACTGAAAAAATACACGCTCAAACATGATTTTTTGGGTGAGAAACAGGCCTAAAAACATGCTAGTGCAGACGGTTTGGTCATATTTGGCTTGAAAATGGACTTTTAAGCCTTTTTTCTCTCAGCACAGGATTTGAAAAAACACTAAGGCTAACATATGACTTTTTTTTACATTTCAGACTCCAATAAAAAATTGCTCAAACATGACTTTTTGAGTGTTAAACAGGTCAAAAGCATGCTTGTGCAGATGGTTTGGTGACTTTTGGCTTAGAAATTGATTTATAAGCCAGCTTATATTTTCTCTCAGCTAAGGTTATACAGCCTCTGCTGTTTTTTGGAGTTTCTCTCTCCCCATTGCGTAAATGTTCTTGTGTGTGTGTTCCTGTGTTTTTGGCTGCCACTGAAAGCTTCCAGGTTGTCTCTGCTGCAGGAGGTTGCTGATCCTGTCCTGCGTTGGTGAACCTTCGTTGGCGCAGTTGACCCATAACTCCCACACCAACCAATCAGGAGTGACGAAGGAGAAAACCGTAGCCAGCCAAGCTCATGTGCCTCTTCGCTTCAACAGACATTACCATTGTTAGAATTGTTGAAGACTTTGGGAGGCTCTAGGTCTATGTAGGACAATTTCTCTGTTAGACACATCAGCGTTTTGGATGCTGGTTTTGTAGTAATTGTTGGTCTTTTGAGTTGTTAGGTTGTTGTTTTTATTATTAAACTAATAACTCCAGTAGAGTCTCTTATTGCTCTCGTCTTTCCATTTGTTTTACAACAATCATTGTGTTTCGTTGCCTCCTTTATGTCATTGCTAAGAATTTTACTTTTGATCAATATACAGCTTTATTCAACCACTCAAAATCTTGGTTTTGAGTTGCTTTCCATTCACCAAATGAATCAGTCGTAACATCAGGCTTTGAATAAACCCACATGCTAACATATGACTTTTATGCTGTTTCAGAAACTGAAAAAAAAAAGTTCAAATATGAATTATTGGGTGTGAAACAGGATAAAAACATGCCAGTGCAGATGGTTTGTTTATTTTTGGCTCATTTCCTCTCAGCTCGGGATTTAAAAAAACTCTCATGCTATCATATGATTTCATTTTTTTCCATTTCAGACTCTGATTAAAAAATGTGCTCAAACATGACTGTTTGGTTGTTGAACAGGCCAAAAAACATGCTGATGCAGACGGTTTGGCCATACTTGGCTCAAAAATGGACATATAAAACTTTTGCTCTCTGGTGAAGCCTTTAAAGAACATGAACTAACATATGACTTTCTTTTCCATTTTGGACTATGAACTCAAATTTGCTCAAATTAAATACTAAAGGTGATCAACAGGCCTAAAACATGCTAATGCAGACGGTTTGGTCATATTTGGCTTAAAAATGGACTTTTAAGTCTTTTTCTCTCAGCACAGTATTTGAAAAAACACTAAGGCTAATGTATGACTTTTTTTCCATTATAGACTCCAATAAATAATTTGCTCAAACTTGACTTTTTGGGTGTTAAACAGGAAAAAAAAACATGCTGGTGCAGGTAGTTTGGTCATACTTGGCTCACAAATGGTCATATAAAGCTTTTTCTCTCTGGTCAAGCCTTGAAAAAACCCACATGCTAACATATGACCTTCATGTCATTTCAGACACTGAAAAAATATATGCTCAAACATGATTTTTTTGGGTGTGAAACAGCTTGTAAAACATGCTGGTGCAGGTGGTTTGGTCATACTTTGCTCACAATTGACATATAAGACTTTTTCCCTCTAATCAAGCCTTGAAAAAAAAAACATGTGCTAACATATTATTTATTTTCCATTTCGGACTCCAATAAAAATTTGCTCAAACTTGACTTTTGGGTGTTAAACAGACCAAAAACAATACTTGGTATGATCATATTTGGCATAAAAATATAAAGCTCAGAATTTGAAAAAACTCTAAGGCTAACATATGACTTTTTTTTACATTTCAGACTCTAAAAAAATGTGCTCAAACATGACTTTTTGGGTGTAAAACAGGCCAAAAAACATGCTGGTAAAGGATGTTTTGTCATACTTCGCTTACAAATTGACATATAAGAGTTTTTCTCTCTGGTCAAGCCTTGAAAAAAAAAACCTCATGCTAACATATGACTTATTTTCCATTTCGGACTCCATTAAAAAATTGCTCAAACATGACTTTTGGGTGTAAAACAGGCCAAAAAACATACTGGTGCAGGTAGTTTGGTCATACTTGGTACAAAATGGACATATAAAACTTTTTCTCTCTGGTGAAGACTTGAAAAAAACATGAACTAACATATGACTTTTTTTCCATTTTGGACTATGAACTCAAATTTGCTCAAACTAAATTTTTTAGGTTAACAACAGGCCTAAAACATGCTAGTGCAGGTAGTTTGGTCAAACTTGGCTCACAAATGGTCATATAAAGCTTTTTCTCTATTGTCAAGCCTTGAAAAAAAAACACATGCTAACATATGACTTTTGGCCATTTCAGACACTGAAAAAATATATGCTCAAACATGAATTTTTGGGTGAGAAACAGGCCTAAAAACATACTAGTGCAGACGGTTTGGTCATATTTGGCTTTAAAATTGACTTTTAAGTCTTTCTTTCAGCACAGGATTTGAAAAAACACTAAGGCTAATGTATGACTTTATTCCAATCTTGGACTGCAATAAAAAATTTGCTCAAATTAAATTTTAATGGTGTACAACAGGCCAAAAAACATGCTGGTACAGACGGTTTGGTCATTTTTGCCTTATAAATGGACATATAAGACTTTTTCTCCTCAGTCAAGCCTTGAAAAAAACACACATGCTAACATATGACTTATTTTCCATTTTGGACTCCAATAAAAAATGTGCTCAAACATGACTTTTGGGGTGTTAAACAGGCCAAAAAACATGCTAGTGCAGACAGTTTGGTCATACTTGGCTCACAAATGGTCATACAAAGCTTATTCTCTCTGGTCAAGCCTTGAAAAAAACATGAACTAACATATGACTTTCTTTCCATTTTGGACTATGAACTAACATTTGATCAAATTAAATATTAAAGGTGAACAACATGCCTAAAAACATGCTAGTGCAGACAGATGGTTATTGTTAGCTAAAAATGGACGTATAAGTCTTTTTCTCTAAGCACGGGATTTGAAAAAACACTAAGGCTAACATATGACTTTTTTTTCCAATTCAGACTCAGATAAAAAATTACTCAAACTTGACTTTTTGGGTGTTAAACAGGCCAAAAAACATGCTGGTGCAGGTAGTTTGGTCATACTTGGCTCACAAATGGTCATATAAAGCTTTTTCTCTCTTGTCAAGCCTTGAAAATAAAAACACATGCTACCATATGACCTTCACGCCATTTCAGACACTGAAAAAATATATGCTCAAACATGATTTTTTGGGTGTTGAACAGGCCAAAAAACATGCTAGTGCAGACAGTTTGGTCATACTTGGCTCAAAAATGGACATACAAAACTTTTGCTCTCTGGTCAAGCCTTGAAAAAAACATGGGCTAACATATGACTTTTTTTCCACTTTGGACTATGAACTCAAATTTGCTCAAATTGAATTTTTAAGGTGATCAACAGGCCTAAAACATGCTAATGCAGACGGTTTGGTTATATTTGGCTAAAAAATGGACTTTTAAGTATTTTTCTCTCAGCTCAGTATTTGAAAAATCTCTAAGGCTAACATATGACTTTTTTTACATTTCAGACTCAAATAAAAAATTGCTCAAACTTGACTTTTTGGGTGTTAAACAGGCCAAAAAACATGCTGGTGCAGGTGGTTTGGTCATACTTGGCTCACAAATGGTCATATAAAGCTTTTTCTCTCTTGTCAAGCCTTGAAAATAAAAACACATGCTAGCATATGACTTTTGGCCATTTCAGACACTGAAAAAATATATGCTCAAACATAATTTTTTGGGTGAGAAACAGGCCTAATAACATGCTAATGCAGATGGTGTGGTCATATTTGGCTTGAAAATGGACTTATAAGCCTTTTTTCTCTCAGCACAGGATTTGAAAAAAACACTAAGGCTAACATATGACTTTTTTTTACATTTCAGACTCAAATAAAAAATTGCTCAAACATGACTTTTTGAGTGTTAAACAGGTCAAAAAACATGCTGGTGCAGATGGTTTGGTCATACTGGGCTCACAAATGGACATATAAGAGTTTTTCACCTGGTCAAGCCTTGAGAAAAAAAAACACATGCTAACATATGACTTTTGGCCATTTCAGACACTGAAAAAATATATGCTCAAACATGAATTTTTTGGTGACAAACAGGCCTAAAAACATACTAGTGCAGACGGTTTGGTCATATTTGGCTAAAAAATAAACTTTTAAGTCTTTTTCTCTCAGCTCAGTATTTGAAAAATCTCTAAGGCTAACATATGACTTTTTTTACATTTCAGACTCAAATAAAAAATTGCTCAAACTTGACTTTTGGGGTGTTAAACAGGCCAAAAAACATGCTAGTGCAGACGGATTGGTCATATTTTGCTTCAAAAATGGACGTATAAGTCTTTTTCTCTCAGCACAGGATTTGAAAAAACTCTAAGGCTAATGTATGACTTTTTTTCCATTTCAGACTCCAAAAAAAATTAGCTCAAACATGACTTTTTGGGTGTTAAACAGGAAAAAAAAACATGCTGGTGCAGATGGTTTGGTCATACTGGGCTCACAAATGGACATATAAGAGTTTTTCACCTGGTCAAGCCTTGAAAAAAAAAACACATGCTAACATATGACTTTTGGCCATTTCAGACACTGAAAAAATATATGCTCAAACATGACTTTTTGGGTGTTAAACAGACCAAAAAACATGCTGGTGCAGGTAGTTTGGTCATACTTGGCTTTAAAATTGACTTTTAAGTCTTTTTCTTTCAGCACAGGATTTGAAAAAACTCTAAGGCTAACATATGACTTTTTTTTTCATTTCAGACTCAAATAAAAAATTGCTCAAACTTGACTTTTTGGGTGTTAAACAGGCCAAAAAACATGCTAGTGCAGACGGTTTGGTCATATTTGGCTAAAAAATGGACTTTTAAGTCTTTTTCTCTCAGCACAGTATTTGAAAAAACACTAAGGCTAATGTATGACTTTTTTTCCATTATAGACTCCAATAAATAATTTGCTCAAACTTGACTTTTTGGGTGTTAAACAGGAAAAAAAAACATGCTGGTGCAGGTAGTTTGGTCATACTTGGCTCACAAATGGTCATATAAAGCTTTTTCTCTCTGGTCAAGCCTTGAAAAAACCCACATGCTAACATATGACCTTCATGTCATTTCAGACACTGAAAAAATATATGCTCAAACATGATTTTTTTGGGTGTGAAACAGCTTGTAAAACATGCTGGTGCAGGTGGTTTGGTCATACTTTGCTCACAATTTACATATAAGACTTTTCCCCTCTAATCAAGCCTTGAAAAAAAAAAACATGTGCTAACATATTATTTATTTTCCATTTTGGACTCCAATAAAAATTTGCTCAAACATGACTTTTGGGTGTTAAACAGACCAAAAACAATACTTGGTATGGTCATATTTGGCATAAAAATATAAAGCTCAGTATTTGAAAAACTCTAAGGCTAACATATGACTTTTTTTTACATTTCAGACTCTAAAAGAATGTGCTCAAACATGACTTTTTGGGTGTAAAACAGGCCAAAAAACATGCTGGTACAGGATGTTTTGTCATACTTGGCTTACATATTGACATATAAGACTTTTTCTCTCTGGTCAAGCCTTGAAAAAAAAACCTCATGCTAACATATGACTTATTTTCCATTTCGGACTCCATTAAAAAATTGCTCAAACATGACTTTTTGGGTGTAAAACAGGCCAAAAAACATACTGGTGCAGGTAGTTTGGTCATACTTGGTACAAAATGGACATACAAAGCTTATTCTCTCTGGTCAAGCCTTGAAAAAAACATGAACTAACATATGACTTTTTTTCCATTTTGGACTATGAACTCAAATTTGCTCAAACTAAATTTTTTAGGTTAACAACAGGCCTAAAACATGCTAGTGCAGGTAGTTTGGTCAAACTTGGCTCACAAATGGTCATATAAAGCTTTTTCTCTATTGTCAAGCCTTGAAAAAAAAACACATGCTAACATATGACTTTTGGCCATTTCAGACACTGAAAAAATATATGCTCAAACATGAATTTTTTGGGTGAGAAACAGGCCTAAAAACATACTAGTGCAGACGGTTTGGTCATATTTGGCTTTAAAATTGACTTTTAAGTCTTTCTTTCAGCACAGGATTTGAAAAAACACTAAGGCTAATGTATGACTTTATTCCAATCTTGGACTGCAATAAAAAATTTGCTCAAATTAAATTTTAATGGTGTACAACAGGCCAAAAAACATGCTGGTACAGACGGTTTGGTCATTTTTGCCTTATAAATGGACATATAAGACTTTTTCTCCTCAGTCAAGCCTTGAAAAAAACACACATGCTAACATATGACTTATTTTCCATTTTGGACTCCAATAAAAAATGTGCTCAAACATGACTTTTGGGGTGTTAAACAGGCCAAAAAACATGCTAGTGCAGACAGTTTGGTCATACTTGGCTCACAAATGGTCATACAAAGCTTATTCTCTCTGGTCAAGCCTTGAAAAAAACATGAACTAACATATGACTTTCTTTCCATTTTGGACTATGAACTAACATTTGATCAAATTGAATTTGTAAGGTGAACAACTGGCCTAAAAACATGCTAGTGCAGACAGATGGTTATTGTTAGCTAAAATGGACTTTTAAGTCTTTTTCTCTCAGTTCAGTGTTTGAAAAAACTCTAAGGCTAACATATGACTTTTTTTCCAATTCAGACTCCGATAAAAATTAGCTCAAACATGACTTTTTGGGTGTTAAACAGGCCAAAAAACATGCTGGTGTAGGTTGTTTTGTCATACTTGGCTCACAAATGGTCATATAAAGCTTTTTCTCTCTTGTCAAGCCTTGAAAATAAAAACACATGCTACCATATGACCTTCACGCCATTTCAGACACTGAAAAAATATATGCTCAAACATGACTTTTTGGGTGTTGAACAGGCCAAAAAACATGCTAGTGCAGACAGTTTGGTCATACTTGGCTCAAAAATGGACATATAAAACTTTTTCTCTCTGGTCAAGCCTTGAAAAAAACATGAACTAACATATGACTTTCTTTTCCATTTTAGACTATGAACTAACATTTGCTCAAATTGAATTTTTAAGGTGAACAACAGGCCTAAAAACATGCTAGTGCAGACGGTTTGGTCATATTTGGTTAAAAAATGGACTTATAAGTCTTTTTCTCTCAGCACAGTATTTGAAAGAACTCTAAGGCTAACATATGGCTTTTTATCCAATTGGAACTCCAATAAATAATTTGCTCAAACATGACTTTTTGGGTGTTAAACAGGCCAAAAAACATGCTGGTGCAGGTGGTTTGGTCATACTTGGCTCACAAATGGTCATATAAAGCTTTTTCTCTCTTGTCAAGCCTTGAAAATAAAAACACATGCTAGCATATGACTTTTGGCCATTTCAGACACTGAAAAAATATATGCTCAAACATAATTTTTTGGGTGAGAAACAGGCCTAATAACATGCTAATGCAGATGGTGTGGTCATATTTGGCTTGAAAATGGACTTATAAGCCTTTTTTCTCTCAGCACAGGATTTGAAAAAAACACTAAGGCTAACATATGACTTTTTTTTACATTTCAGACTCAAATAAAAAATTGCTCAAACATGACTTTTTGAGTGTTAAACAGGTCAAAAAACATGCTGGTGCAGATGGTTTGGTCATACTGGGCTCACAAATGGACATATAAGAGTTTTTCACCTGGTCAAGCCTTGAGAAAAAAAAACACATGCTAACATATGACTTTTGGCCATTTCAGACACTGAAAAAATATATGCTCAAACATGAATTTTTTGGTGACAAACAGGCCTAAAAACATACTAGTGCAGACGGTTTGGTCATATTTGGCTAAAAAATAAACTTTTAAGTCTTTTTCTCTCAGCTCAGTATTTGAAAAATCTCTAAGGCTAACATATGACTTTTTTTACATTTCAGACTCAAATAAAAAATTGCTCAAACTTGACTTTTGGGGTGTTAAACAGGCCAAAAAACATGCTAGTGCAGACGGATTGGTCATATTTTGCTTCAAAAATGGACGTATAAGTCTTTTTCTCTCAGCACAGGATTTGAAAAAACTCTAAGGCTAATGTATGACTTTTTTTCCATTTCAGACTCCAAAAAAAATTAGCTCAAACATGACTTTTTGGGTGTTAAACAGGAAAAAAAAACATGCTGGTGCAGATGGTTTGGTCATACTGGGCTCACAAATGGACATATAAGAGTTTTTCACCTGGTCAAGCCTTGAAAAAAAAAACACATGCTAACATATGACTTTTGGCCATTTCAGACACTGAAAAAATATATGCTCAAACATGACTTTTTGGGTGTTAAACAGACCAAAAAACATGCTGGTGCAGGTAGTTTGGTCATACTTGGCTTTAAAATTGACTTTTAAGTCTTTTTCTTTCAGCACAGGATTTGAAAAAACTCTAAGGCTAACATATGACTTTTTTTTACATTTCAGACTCCAATAAAAAATGTGCTCAAACATGACTTTTTGGTTGTTGAACAGGCAAAAAAACATGCTAGTTCAGACAGTTTGGTCACACTTGGCTCAAAAATGGACGTATAAAACTTTTGCTCTCTGGTCAAGCCTTGAAAAAAACATGAACTAACATATGACTTTTTTTCCACTTTGGACTATGAACTAATATTTATTCAAATTAAAATTTAAAGATGAACAACAAGCCTAAAAACATGCTAATGCAGACGGTTTGGTCATATTTGGCTAAAAAATGGACTTTTAAGTCTTTTTCTCTCAGCTCAGTATTTGAAAAAACTCTAAGGCTAACATATGACTTTTTTTCCATTTCGGACTCCAATAAAAATGTGCTCAAACATGACTTTTGGGGTGTGAAACCTGCTGAAAAACATGCTGGTGCAGGTGGTTTTGTCATACTTGGCTCACAAATTGACATATAAGAGTTTTTCACCTGGTCAAGCCTTGAAAAAAAAACATGTGCTAACATATTATTTATTTTCCATTTCGGACTCCAATAAAAATTTGCTCAAACTTGACTTTTGGGTGTTAAACAGACCAAAAACAATACTTGGTATGGTCATATTTGGCATAAAAATATATGCTCAAACTTGATTTTTGGGTGTTAAACAGGCCAAAAAACATGCTGGTGCAGGGACTTTGGTCATACTTGGCTCACAAATGGTCATAGAAGACTGTTTCTGTCTTGTCAAGCCCTGAAAAAAACCCACATGCTAACATATGATTTTTGTGCCATTTCAAACTCTAATAAAAATGCGCTCAATTTGACTTATTTGGTGAAAAACAGGCCAAAAGTCATGCTGGTGCAGTAAGTTTTGTCATATTTGGCTCACAAATGACTTCTCTCTGGTCAAGCCTTTATTGGATTTATAAGCCTTTATCACTCAGCTCAGGATTTGAAAAAACTCAGATGACTTTTTTATTTCATTTCAGACTCCAATAAAAAATGTTCTCAACCATGACCCTTTGGGTTTAAAATCGGCCAAAAGACATGCTGGTGCAGATGGTTTGGTCATACTTGGCTCAAAAATGGAAATGTAAGTCTTTCTCTCAGGTCAAGCCTTGAAAAAACTCTCATGCTAACATATGACTTTTGTGCCATTTCAGACACTGAAAAACAAAAGCTCAAACATGATTTTTTGGGTGACAAACAGGCCAAAAAACATGCTAGTGCAGACGGTTTGGTCATACTTGGCTCAAAAATGGACATATAAAACTTTTTCTCTCTGGTCAAGCCTTGAAAAAAACATGGGCTTACATATGACTTTCTTTTCCATTTTGGACTATGAACTAATATTTGTACAAATTAAAATTTAAAGATGAACAACAAGCCTAAAAACATGCTAATGCAGACGGTTTGGTCATATTTGGCTAAAAAATGGACTTTTAAGTCTTTTTCTCTCAGCTCAGTATTTGAAAAAACTCTAAGGCTAACATATGACTTTTAAACATTTCAGACTCCAATTAAACATGTGCTCAAACATGACTTTTGGGGTGTGAAACTGGCTGAAAAACATGCTGGTGCAGGTGGTTTTGTCATACTTGGCTCACAAATTGACATATAAGAGTTTTTCACCTGGTCAAGCCTTGAAAAAAAAACATGTGCTAACATATTATTTATTTTCCATTTCGGACTCCAATAAAAATTTGCTCAAACTTGACTTTTGGGTGTTAAACAGACCAAAAACAATACTTGGTATGGTCATATTTGGCATAAAAATATATGCTCAAACTTGATTTTTGGGTGTTAAACAGGCCAAAAAACATGCTGGTGCAGGGACTTTGGTCATACTTGGCTCACAAATGGTCATAGAAGACTGTTTCTGTCTTGTCAAGCCCTGAAAAAAACCCACATGCTAACATATGATTTTTGTGCCATTTCAAACTCTAATAAAAATGCGCTCAATTTGACTTATTTGGTGAAAAACAGGCCAAAAAACATGCTGGTGCAGTAAGTTCTGTCATATTTGGCTCACAAATGACTTCTCTCTGGTCAAGCCTTTATTGGATTTATAAGCCTCTATCACTCAGCTCAGGATTTGAAAAAACTCAGATGACTTTTTTATTTCATTTCAGACTCCAATAAAAAATGTTCTCAACCATGACCCTTTGGGTTTAAAATCGGCCAAAAGACATGCTGGTGCAGATGGTTTGGTCATACTTGGCTCAAAAATGGAAATGTAAGTCTTTCTCTCAGGTCAAGCCTTGAAAAAAACATGAACTAACGTATGACTTTTGTGCCATTTCAGACACCGAAAAACATGTGCTCAAACATGATTTTTTGGGTGACAAACAGGCCAAAAAACATGCTAGTGCAGACGGTTTGGTCATACTTGGCTCAAAAATGGACATATAAAACTTTTTCTCTCTGGTCAAGCCTTGAAAAAAACATGGGCTTACATATGACTTTCTTTTCCATTTTGGACTATGAACTAATATTTGTACAAATTAAAATTTAAAGATGAACAACAAGCCTAAAAACATGCTAATGCAGACGGTTTGGTCATATTTGGCTAAAAAATGGACTTTTAAGTCTTTTTCTCTCAGCTCAGTATTTGAAAAAACACTAAGGCTAACATATGACTTTTAAACATTTCAGACTCCAATTAAACATGTGCTCAAACATGACTTTTGGGGTGTGAAACTGGCTGAAAAACATGCTGGTGCGGGTGGTTTTTGACATACTTTGCTCACAAATTGACATGTAAGACTTTTTCCCTCTAATCAAGCCTTGAAAAAAAACACATGTGCTAACATATTATTTATTTTCCATTTCGGACTCCAATAAAAATTTGCTCAAACTTGACTTTTGGGTGTTAAACAGACCAAAAACAATACTTGGTATGGTCATATTTGGCATAAAAATATAAAGCTCAGAATTTGAAAAAACTCTAAGGCTAACATATGACTTTTTTTTTACATTTCAGAAAAAAATATATGCTCAAACTTGATTTTTGGGTGTTAAACAGGCCAAAAAACATGCTGGTGCAGGGAGTTTGGTCATACTTGGCTCACAAATGGTCATAGAAGACTGTTTCTGTCTTGTCAAGCCCTGAAAAAAACCCACATGCTAACATATGATTTTTGTGCCATTTCAAACTCTAATAAAAATGCGCTCAATTTGACTTATTTGGTGAAAAACAGGCCAAAAGTCATGCTGGTGCAGTAAGTTTTGTCATATTTGGCTCACAAATGACTTCTCTCTGGTCAGGCCTTTATTGGATTTATAAGCCTTTATCACTCAGCTCAGGATTTGAAAAAACTCAGATGACTTTTTTATTTCATTTCAGACTCCAATAAAAAATGTTCTCAACCATGACCCTTTGGGTTTAAAATCGGCCAAAAGACATGCTGGTGCAGATGGTTTGGTCATACTTGGCTCAAAAATGGAAATGTAAGTCTTTCTCTCAGGTCAAGCCTTGAAAAAAACATGAACTAACATATGACTTTTGTGCCATTTCAGACTCCAATAAATAATTTGCTCAAACACGACTTTTTGGGTGTTAAACAGGCCAAAAAACATGCTGGTGCAGGTAGTTTGGTCATACTTGGCTCACAAATGGTCATATAAAGCTTTTTCTCTCTGGTCAAGCCTTGAAAAAAACCCACATGCTAACATATGACTTTTGGCCATTTTAGACACCGAAAAAATATATGCTCAAACATGAATTTCTGGGTGACAAACAGGCCAAAAAACATGCAAGTGCAGACGGTTTGGTCATATTTGGCTTAAAATGGACTTATTAGCTATTTTCTTTCAGCTCATGATTTGAAAAAGCTCTAAGGCTAACATATGACTTTTCCATTTTGGACTCTGAGGGGAATGATGTCTTCGGTGATAAAAAAAAAAAAAAAAAAAACCTCAATGGTCTCTTCCTCCCAGAGTTTGGACAAATATGACTTATTGGGAATCCAAAATAGAAAAAAAGTCACATGTTAGAATGTGTTTTTTCAGAGCTTGACCTGAGGGTAACCTTGAAAATGTGCATGCACACCATTGGCTCTCATGATTTTCAGACAACCAGGGTTTGTGGCCTTGGAAATGATCCTTTGGCATTTTTCTGCCATGCAGCTGAGAGTATTTCTGGAGCGGTTTTCATCTGACTGATATTTTCATTATCTCACTTTCTGTGCACCAGAGGCTGTGTCAGAAAAACACTTTCACCGCAGGGGTCTGCTTTGAATTATGCCCACCCAAGGGTTTAACCATCCGTGCAAGCTGCTGGTGCAATGACACTGAAGTCCCTTTAATTCACCAAATGAAGATTAAGCCTAAAACACTGTTTCCTCTCCTCATTTACGTTTGTAATTAAGTTTAAATGCTGTGATTTGTTTGCTTTCAGTCCATGCTGACTCACTGCTGTTTTTACTGACTTGAGTTTAAAGACAATAACGACCTGATCAAGATCTGCTGCTCAAACATAAGAGCATGTGCAAAGAATGACTCTAATTTTTAATTTCTCTAAATATGAGACAGGACAAGGATCGATCAGAACACTTGTTTGAGTGTAGTCTACCAATAAGTAGAAACAGTGCATCACGAACCAAAAACTAATACAAGTGTGAATGTTGTCTGCTTCAGTTAATTTAAAGGATACGTGAACGAGAAGATCTCAGAGAGCAAAACCCTCAACAGGGCATTTCTGAAACTGTTTGTTAAATCACACCATGGTAACAAGAACTAAAAAAATTCTGGACCTGCGTGGACATTTAACATGTCCTGAAAATTTCATCAAAATCCAGTCAAGTTTTCAAGTTCTCTTTCTAACAGAACAACAATAACTATGAAAAAATAAATCATGAAGACCTAAAAAAGTTAGAATTCGGGGAAACAAAGTCAAGATTATAAGAATGAAGTGTAAATTTTGAGAAATAAAGACAAAAGTATGAGGGAACAAGTCAGAATTATGAGAAAAGGACATAAAGTTTAAGATGAAAACATCAAAATTGTAGATAAAAAAAAGTTATAATGAAGTACTAAAGTCATAATTTCCTTTTTTTCATGATTATGACATTTATTCTCATAATTGAGACTTTAAATCTCAGTTTTGACTTTTCCAATACATAACATTGACTTTTAATGTCATTCTCATAACTATGAAATATCTTACAACTTTTACTTTTGATCTCATATTTATGCCTTTACTCCCAATAATAACATATTTATCACATAATCATGACGTTCAGTCTCATAAATATCAAATTCATGAACTTTTACCTCATAATTATTATTTCTATGAAGGATTGTCTTATCTCAGAGGAAAGAGATACTTTCTTTGTCAGTATAATCACTTTTTATCCCATAGTTTTAATTTTTTGTCTCATAAATGACACATTTTATCTTAGCATTTTTAGTTTTTATCCCACCTTAAACCTTATTATGACTCATATCTCATATTTGCAGTTTTAAATATCTTATTATGAATGTATGTCATCAGAATTACTTTGTATTTCATAGTTATACATTTTTATCTCATGATAATGTGTTTTTGATGTCATAGTTTTTAGTACTTTTAAAATGATGAACATTGATATTTTTCAATCACAATTACAGGTAGGACTCTAGATTTTTTTCAATAGCTTTGAGATTTTTTTTTTCTTGATTTTGATAGTGTTAAATCAATTTCATGATGTCACAATGTTTTGGTTTTTGTCACACTGGTATTTTTAACCTGACACAAAAGATCGACAGTAAACATCAAGATAGTTCACGGTCTGCAGAAACGTCTGTCAGACCGATCGACACAAATAAGTCTTAAATTTAGTTTTGGGGGAAAATAAACAAATGTTCTCCAAACACAGATATCTTAACTTTTCTAAAAGACAACTTTTAAAAACATAAAACATAACTGTGAAAACAGAGAGCGTCATAATTAGAGTATGACGAAAGCGGAAGTATGCTGCAGTAAACGCTCTTGTTCTACGGAAACGCTCTCTGCTCTTCTCTTCTTCTTCTACGCTCTGCCCCCGCCATGGTGGTCCTTAAAGGAATCCCCTCTGTTTTGTCTCCTGAACTTCTCTATGCTCTCGCTAAAATGGGTCACGGAGATGAACTCGGTATGATATTTAAGATCCTGAACGGAGCTGCTCTGTTTTTATTTCTGTGTTAGCTTACAAACACTGTCAGTTTAAGGTAGCATGCTAATGTGAGTTCACACCTACAGCAGAGACAAAACTGAAACAACCTGAGCATCACCTGCAGCTGTAGACCTTTACTTTTGACCGTGTTAAAGCTCCACTGAATGTTATTTTAGCACTCCTGATATTAAAGAAATAAGGACAGTTTCCCTGTGGATTATTAAAATGGACCAATACTTTGCTTTATCTTGAGCTGATCCTGTGGTTATCATTCAAAATAAATAATTCAGAGAATCACAACACTATGAAAGTACAAAATCTATTGCAATAAAAAAAGTTTTAGCTGTAAATTTCCCCAACAACTTTAATTGTTACCAGCAAAACAATAAACTTGTATCAGAGGTCTATAGCTAGTTTACATTTATCTGAGTGGAGCTGGTGGCGCTCTGAAAGAATGTTGTGACTGTTTAATCAATAATTAAGTCAGTCAGTCAATCAATCTTTAATTGTATAGAGTTAAGTGTTATCTAAAGACACGTTATAATAGAGCAGGCTGAAGACAAACTCTTCATTTTATGGATACGCATAGGGATGCACAATATTGGATTTTTGCCAATATCAGATATGCCAATATTATTTGATTCATCATAGTCAATACTGATATTCCAGTATTGTATGAAAAGATGTAAAACAAGAAAAAAAGCTTTCAACTCTTGCAAAAACAAAACCCTCAATATTTAAATGTACCCATGCAGTGATAAAAAGGTGCATCAATTTTGAGCATTTGTATAATTTGCCGATATTCAAGCCGATATATAAGGGCTACAAGAATACCTGGAGACCAAACTGCAAGCATTTCTAATTGTTTTAATCATAAATAATTCATACAGTCCTGCCACGACCAAGGGCACCAATGTGATTGTGTTTGAGGAATCTCTCAAACAAAAGTTCCTGCAAAAATTCCTCCACAATATTTGCTGCAGAAAATACAGAGAATTAGAGGCAGAGGGTGATACATAACACATTCTAGATGATGTATCTAAATTATTATTCAGCTTGTGAACTAGGGGAGAGTATTGGCAAGAACCTCACGACACGTATCACAATACTTGGGTCACGATACGATAATACCATGATATATCACGATATCACAATATTGTGATATACTGTGATATTCTACAGTTAACTAGGAAAATGGAGTGTATGTAAATCACACAATTTTACTCCAAACTGAAAGTACAAATCAAGTCAAAACTATTTGATTAAAAACAACTTAAACATTTTATTGTTTTTTAAATATGTCAAATGCAGTGGAAGGTACATACAATTAACTTTAAAACATAGAATGCATGAAGTCGCTTAAACTAATGTTGCAATGACACCATTCTTGTTTAAACCTTCAAAGCATTCTAACCTGCATAGAACAAATGAGTAACAAGGTGCTCTGAGATACTGACAGCACAACAGTACGAAAAAAAATCACATTTTTCACTTGTCACTCTCTGAACTGCATAGACTGCATGACAAAAAAAACATATGCATACATATTTTTAAGCTGTATTTTATTTCCTACTCTGATGAAATATGAGTTTTTATTTTTACAAAAAAATCAATAATGGGATTTGAATTATTGATATTATATCAACATTCAAAATACTGGATATGTTGCTGTATCAATATTATTTCACACCTCTATTGTGAACCTGTCAGTCTATAAAAGCACAGGGTTAATTAAATAAAGGTTCTTCTTTTTCACAAACAGATTTGTTTGTTGAATCATGAGGCAACAATGAGAGTGAACTTGCTGCACAAACTCAAGCCAGATGTGGGATGTGATTGTATCCTGCACACACAGGTTCAGATAATAAATGCTGAGTATGGACATAAACGTACACCCACTTTTTTGTTGTATAAATGTTTAATATACATTTGGCCAATCTGATTATGAGCCTGCAGGGAAAAAGAAAGAAATGTGAAACATTTACTTAATCAGTTTGTGTTTCTTTGGGGTGTCCCGATCCAATATTGATATCGGATATCGGTCCAATATCAGCAAAAAAACAAATATGGGATTATATCTGCCTGCATCTAAAATATCTGATATAAGCACTCCGATACAAGCAGTCCATTCTAATTTGTTTTTCATTTATTTCATTTTGTTGTAGAATATGCTTTTGTTTGAGTAAAACACAGTGGTTATTTTGCCATTTTAAAATACATGTTTTTGGTTTTACTGGATTTATTGAGGTTACTTTTCAGGGTCTTCTAATTTGTTTTTTATTTATTCCATTTAATTGTACTATATTATTATATTGTTAATAACAAATTGGTCATTTTTTTATACCAACTCTTGCTGATTACTGTTCTCTGTTTGAGTAATCTTACCTGATCAAGCCTTTTCTTACAGTCCATACTACAAAATAAGTTATAAAAGTCTGTATGAGTCCTGCTGATGTTGTATCGGCCAACACTCAAGGCTGCAATATCGGTATCGTATCGGAGGTGAAAAAGTTGTATCAGGACACCCCTAATACTTCTTCTCTGCCTTATTTCAGTTCTGGCTGATGCAAACTTTCCAGCATCTTCCATTTGTGCCTGTGGCCCAAAGGAGATCAGAGCTGACGGTTTGTAAAGACGTTTATCTGTGAATTAACTTCATTTGTGGAGAGTTGTTGCAGAATTTCTTACTCAGTGTCTGATCTCTTTAGGTTTGGGAATCCCTCAGCTCTTGGAGGCCATTTTGAAGCTGTTGCCCCTGGATACGTACGTCCCCTGTGCGGTACAGATCGTCTCCAGTTCTGATGGGCTGCTTTGTTATTTTGTTTTTCATAGTTCGACTGTGAAGTTTGTGCTGGTTTGTTTCCTCAGGCTGCAGTCATGGATCTGGTGGACAGTGACAAACAGCGGGGTCTGGATGTGCCTGTGTGGGGGACTTATGCTGATCTGCTGATCGCTTCTGGATCTCCAGTAAAACACAACTTTCATTTAACTAATATCTCTGACTCCAGCAACAAGTCAAATGTCTTTTAGAGATGAGGTATGTTTTGTTTTCATACAGACTTCTCTTGAGACGGTGGAAAGGTTTGCTTTCTATGAACGGGCCAAGAAAGCCTACGCCGTTGTGGCCACAGGGTATGTCCTGACTTTAACTTTCTCTGACTTTAAATTGACCAACATCTTTAAGACGAAAAACAATGACAATAGGTCAGAGGTGGGCAACTTTAATGACCAGGAGGGCCACATAACCATTTTCCCCAGCCTGAGGGCCACGTTGTCACAAATTTTCAGAAACTCTTGATGAAGAAAAAGAATGTTGGAAAGACAACATATGACAATATAAATTTGTCATAAAATAAGAATACCAATGTTCATATATTACAACATAAATACAAGTTATTATGCATAATCAAATGAACTTGACAGATAATTCAAGCAAATTTAGCTGGCATACATGGAATTAAAGCCAATGAAGCTATTTTCAAATCAGTAAAAGGATGAGTGTTATTCAAATTTTTAAAGCTCAAATATTTTGCTTCTGCCAATTTTTAAATATAGTATTGAGTAATACTTGATATAATGTTCAAAGGCTTCATAAAAGAGATTTAGAGACACGATTATAGCAAAGTAAGGTTATAGACAACTTACATAAGCCAATAAAAATATCAGCCTAGATTATATGGAATTATTTCTATTGGATACGAGTTTTCTTCATTTTTACAACTGCTGGTTGGGAATGAATGGCAGGCCACATTTAGTGATGTGGAGGGCCGCACTTGGCCCCGGGCCGCCACTTGCCCACCTCTGCAATAGGTGCTTTTTTTCCTGGTTGTACTTTCATATTGTTTTGACCACACAGGATTTACTTTACTTGATTTCCTTGAGAAATTTAGAAGAAAAATACAAAGTAATAAAATCCATTTTTTAAGGTCTTGAGCCAGGGATATTTAAAGAAAAAAAAGTACATTATCTGCTCCTGACTTGTTACTCAAAGCCAGTTGACTAAAACTGCCAACAAAACATCGGTATGATGATATACTGTGAGACTATAGGTAATCGTGGGACAAGCTGTTTTAGGCAGCAAATGGAAACAGAAGGAGGAGGTCCTTAGGCTGAGGACTTGTTGTCTTGTGCATAGAGGTACTCCATTGCTCAGAGGGGCTATATAAAGCACACTGAAGGGTATGAAACTCAAAAAAAGCATAATATGGGCTCTTTAAAACAACAATTTGAGGTGGAAAACTTGCATGTTGTTAATTTGGAGCATAACTAGAAAAGCACTCGGAGAGCACAGACCACCGCCAAGCAGTTCAGCTCCACAACCCTGTAAAAGACACGATTCTGGATTACTAAATCCAGAAGAGAGCCAGGATCCAGACCAAACTCAGCAGAAAGATGGAGGCTGTTATCCTGTATGAGCACATTAAGTGTTGGGAACATCACTTACCCTATAAAGCCAATTGTATCATATTTGATACATACTTTTATAATACCTCTATCTACTCAATATGATCAACAAATTACAAAAAAAACATCTGAATACAATCAGATAAATGACAAAAAATGTCCTCAAATGGATTATCAGTTGCCAAAAACACCTAATGTATCAAATGAGATATGAAAAATCTATATGTTGAATTTTATGGACATTTTGATTTTTATGGATTTTATCAGAAAATGAAACAAACATTTCAGCTCCAAAAAGATAGAATTTTCTGGCTATAATCTATGGTCTTGGGCCTTAAAGGGTTAAGCACTTATATGAATTCTTATATGAATACTTTATATGAATTACTGAATGTTGTCAATGGAATTTCCCATTATAAATTCAAGGCTTTTTGGGACGTTTATCTGGATCCAGATGAAATTTACCTTGATGATAGAGACATACACCCCATATTATCCTGTCAGATTGGAAGCAAATCCTTTAAAAAAATGGCAGATATGATTTTTTAAAATCCCGCCCCATTTTGTCTTATGTTTTTTTGAAATTTTGAGGGTTTTTTTTGCATCCAGACAAATATATGATTCACCACAGAAATTGAATGGCTTCTTCTGTTGACCAAACCTCAACCGTGGTAAAATTGTCCTGTAAATCCATCCGATTTTTGAAATATGGGGTTATATCGGCCTACATCTAAAATATCCGATACAAGCACTCCAAATATGAAGCAGTCTATTCTAATTTAATTTAATTTATTTAATTTAGTTGTAGAATATGATTATGTTTAAGTTAAACACTGTGGTTATTTTGAAATTCAAAAATATGTGTTTTTGTTTTTACTGGATTTATTGAAGTTACTTTTCAGGGTCTTCTAATTTGTTTTTATTTATTCAATTTAATTGTACTATATTATTATATTGTTAATAACAAATGGGCCAGTTTTTCTCATACCTACTATTACTGACTACTGTTCTCTGTTTGAGTAATCTCACTTGATCAAGCCTTTTCTTACAGTCCACACTACAAAATAAGTAATAAAAATATGTATGATTCCTGCTGATATCATATCGGATCGATATTGTATCGGCCAACACTCAAGGCTGCAATAAAGCTATCATATCAGAGGTGAAAAAGCTGTATTGGGACTTCTTCTCTGCCTTAATTCAATTCTGGCTGATGCAAACTTTCCAGCATCTTCCATTTGTGCCTGTGGCCAAAAAGAGATCAGAGCTGACGGTTTGTAAAAAAAAATTTGTCTAAAATCCCGCCCATTGTTATCTTATGGGATTTTTTGAAATTTTGAGGGATTTTTTTTTACATCCAGACAAATATATGATTCACCACAAATTTAATGGCTTCTTCTGTTGACCAAACCTCAACCATGGTAAAATTTTCATGTAAATCCTTCCAGTAAGTTTTGCGTACTCCTGCTAACAAAAAACAGACATATGCTGGCAAAAGCATAACCTCCTTGGCAGAGGTAGTAATATATTACATGACTTCTCTCCTCACTGACGACCGCTCTGCTCTGCCCTCACAGGGAAACTGCTCTGTATGGAAACCTGATTCTGAAGAAGGGGGTCATCCCTGCAGAGCTGCTGGACTGATGCACAACACTAAGACAGAAACAGGAAGTTTGATGTTCATGTACTGACTTCAGCCACAGCTTTAATTCTATTTGGTGATAAACAGGGGAGCAATGTGAATCTACTGCAGGGTTAATTTTATGTGTGCAGTGTCATGTTAAAGCTTTAAATTAAAATCATGTTTTTTCATGTAAGTGTAAATAAAATGTGAAAATCACCTATGATTTTTGATTTTCAGCCCACAGTATTTTTCATTTTATTCCTGCTTTTACATTTATAGAGTTACATAAAAACAAATGAATGAGTTTGGTTTAATATTTAACACATTAAGAAAGGTTTGAGTTTGATAAGAGACATGAGGCTTGTGATTCTTTACCTTTAACACAGAGATTGTGTTCGCTTGCAGAACAGTTTTACAAATACAAATTTGTTTCTGCAAATATGCCAAATGGTTCTACAAGAACAAAACTTTTCAACAAGCTACTGTATAGAGTGGTGCAGGAATAAGTCCAAAAACACAAGTGAGTTTGTAATCATGATTTAGACTAGCAGTTTTGGAAATGTGTGAAAAAAGGTTGGTGGGATGGAGATTTGAGATTTGAATGTTTCATGGGAGATAGTAAAATGCATCCTTGTGTGTTTTAAATTAAGGTTCCTAACAGACTGCAGATAAGGACTTAAAAAGAATTCCCAAAAACCAAACTGCAGGCATTTCTGCTCCTTTTAATATCAATTATTCATACATGATAGCCACAACCAAGGACACCTAAATAATCAGGACATTTAATGAAAAGGAAACTCTCATGGAAGACGTCACAACAAGACATTGGGAATAATTTAGCTACTTCTATGTGGAACAGTTATGTTGTAGTTCATCGGTAGTTTAATATCTTAACACTTTTGTATGTTTCAGCTTAAAAAAAAGTCCTGAAAAGTTAGTTCATTCATCCAGATTATCATGAAGAACAACACATGCAAGTTTCATTGTTTTGTGACTTTCTTACCTCATACACCAGCCCTATTCAATTAGCGGCCTGAGGGCCACATGCTGCCCAAAAGCAAACCTCGAGTGGCCCGAAATCAACGCCACTGGAACTTAGGTCCGGCGAAATACAGAAAAAACCTTTGCAAACACTGTCAAGGTCTTACAAAAATTCTAACATTATTACGGACATTGAATGCAACACGTTCTGAAAGGCTGCTGTTAATCAGGTTACTTTTAATGCACTTTTAAATGTGACCAAAAGATGATGTTTTAAATCTGCACTTCTTTTTATGTTTTTACACACCTTATTATGTATTTTCCTGTCAAAATGTGTTTAAGTTTTCTGTTTGAAGTGTTAAATTTAAAGAAACTGAATTTTAGCAGACGGTCAGTTTAAGTACTGCTCTTTATTAAATTTTATGCCCATTTGGATAAGGCAGTAAATTAATAAACATGGAGTGTGTTTATCTATTTGTGTTTCTTTTACGTGGTTAAATTTGCTCACGGTCTGCCAAAAATGTCCGGCCCAGCTCATGTCCCAAGTCTGAAAATCTGGCCCAACTGAATTTCTAATTGAATAACCCTGTCATACACAGACCATTATTGTCTTTGCTTGCAAGAGTTTCATAAACAAATTTTTCTTTGCCAGTCTGCCAAATGTTTTTACAAGTGCAAAACTTTTAAACAAGCTCATGAATAGAGTGGTGCAGAAATTACTTCAAGGCTACGGTCGAATAGTCGCCTCCTAAGCCCTTTCCTAACCACTTTTCCTTAACCCCGATGGAAAACGTCCTGAGGTTAAGGAAAGGAGAAATGAGAAGGAAAGGAGAAATGAGAAGGACTTAGGAAAGGAAAACTGCCATGCAGAGAGAATCCAACTACACTTTCACTACGCTACGTCCTCCTGTGATGGCAGATGATACTGCTGTGGTAAAATTACAATCTTCTGAAGATGGACTACAAAAGATTAATTTTGGAAGTGCTTGTGTAGCAAGACAATGTTGTCCCTTTCAGAGTATTTACTAAAAAGTTCTGAAAGGATTGAACAGCAGTTGTAACTTAAATGGTCTGTGTGCTTTGCTCATCATTATTCTCTTGAATTTGGAAGTAGTTGGATAACACACTGTTTATAAATGCTGTTGCTGTGGAGAATTGTGAGACAGAATAATCTCCTTTCCTTTAGTAAAGGATGGCCCAGTGTATCCTTGGCTATAGAAGATAATAAAGTAAGCATTGAGCCACTTTTCCTAAGCATTCACACTATTTAAACAGCTCTTATCACAAACTTCTTCTCGATCATTTCACTCAGTTAGGAACCTTCCTAAGCAAAAAGAACTATTCGACTGCAGCCCCAACACACATAAGTCAGTTAGCATTAGCATTTCCTGGTTCTCAAGTCTTAAAGGTGCTATGAGGAGAATCTATTTCCAGCAACATAAAGACTCAGCCACCTACGAGCACGTGCGGTGACTGTCGTAAAGACGTGACCCAAGCCAAAGCGTGCGTTTGTTGTGATGCCAATAAAAATGGAGCTCTGACCTTCCTCAGAATTCTGCATCGCTTTACAACTTCTTTTTTCAACAACTTACAGGATGCAAAGCGATGAGGTAATGTATCTCTTTCTAGTTACGTAGCGGTAGTTTTTGATGTGTGACAACAAGCAGTTTTTGGAAAACTTAGTATCGTAGTTTTGTAGCCGGCTATATATCACTACTTACAGCCCGGTGCTCTAAGACGTGTCTGAATAATATAAATTTGCTCTAGTTTTGTCTTGTTCCCGAAGTTGAGTATCCAGGCCAGTCCAGCCCTGTCGACCCGACCGGAAGGCTAAGGAATAGCATTTATAGATAACCTATTTTGATGCTATAAAACTCATCTTAAAGTGTGTATTTCAATCAGGCATATATCTAAAAGTGAGACTTTTTTTGTAATTACTTAGAAACTCCTCACAGTCCCTTTAAATGACAGTTGCTAATGGACTGCTAATTCAGACTACAGAAATGGCCGGGGACCCAACTGCAAGTATTTTGCCAAGATGATGACAATGAACACAACTGCACATGCACCACTTTTTTATGCCATGACTGCAAAACACCAAAAAAAAAAAATCCTGTTAATACAAAACATTTTACAAATTCAAAATATTTCTGAAAGTTAATCATTCTGTCATAGAAACCTATAATAAATCTTACAAAAGACAGAAAAACTTGAGGCTGTTTAGGCGTTTTAATCAAGGAGATTCATTTACATGAGAGTTCAGTGAGTTAAATGATACATGTGATTCGTTGCTTAATTTAACAGATCTTTTAAGGTCTACATGTTCTTTCAGGATTACTTGCGGTAAATATGGTCTTTGTGATCCACATGGTCCATGTCCTCCTCAGCCTTAGAGTATCGTGGATGTACTCTTACTCCAGCTCTGTCCTCAGCCTCCAGGGCAGCCAGATATTCACCCAGCTCCTCCCCCTCTTTGGGGAAAACTGCATCCCAATCCTGCTCAAAGTGCACCTTAAATTCAGGGTGGTAGACTTTGTCTTGATCCTCCTCTGCCTTCACAAACTTCCTCTGCTTCTCCGCTGCAGGGAGGACGTCAGTGTTTTGGTTCTGCACCCTGGGGAGATCGGCCATTGAGGGGTGGTTCAGCAGGTCCAGGTCTTCTTCTGCCTTCAGGTGGTGTTTGGCCTTTCCTTCGCCTGCCATATTCTTCCAGATCTTCATGCTGGGGTCGATGTTAAAGCGAGCCCCTTCCAGGTCCTCCGGGGGCTCCACTTCCACTCCCCAAGACATTTTTCCGTCCTTATCTAAGGACCTGAAATAAAGGAAATGTGAGCAATCTCAGTCTGAATTTCCTCCAGACAAAGAGAGGGTCATTTTTATTTCACTTGAAGGAAATGACAGCTTACACAACAGCGTCCTGGAATACTCTGTCCATAAATTTATTCTGAAAAGAGAGCAGAAAAATGATGTGAATGCAGCACTGCTTCAAGCTCGAGACAATACAACATTCAATAGAAAAGATAAGAATTCACAATTTTGTTCCAACATGCAAATATATACAACCTTATTTTAGCTTTTACAGCTATTTATATATATGCATGATTATTGAAAAGGTAAGAACACCAAGTTTCTACCTCACAAGAATGACCTGTAAACACTATGAAGCCAAGTAGATACAGACGTAAAGTAGAGAAAAATATTTGATAGATGCATTATTTTAATAACACCAAGCTAACATTTTATTATCAGGTCCAAGATGCATCATTGTATGCATGAAACAGAATGAGGTCATTCATACATTTATGATGAAATATCAGTAAACATGAAAGCTCAAACTTCTGCCAAGTTATTTCCAACATTGTTGAATGAGTAATTGCCTAAAATGTGGAAAACTGCCCAATCTCACACCGACAACAGATCTTTCAAAAAAGTCCAGGATCTGGATTTGGATAATCACCAAAATGCAACCAGTTCTCTCTTGTGCAGCAACCAACAATCCCTGAAAATGTCTCGATAGTCCGTTGATAACTTACTGAGTTATCATCTAAAATGTGATAAACTGTGCTATCTTGCCATGTCTAAAAAAAATCCTAACAAAAAATCTGGATCTACATCCACATTTGGATCATAATCAAAATTAAATCACTTCTTTCTGGTGCCATGACCAACATTCCCTGAAAATTTGATCCAAATCCATTCATAAGTTTTTGAGTTATCCTGTTAACAAACAAAAAAAAGAAGAAAGTAATAAGCAAACGTTAGCAAAAACAGAACCTTTTCACTGAAGGTGAGGATCATTATTTGATTTGACTGCTGGAGTATGTCCACAGTTGGGAAAGTTACTTAAAGTTCTTATTTCATATACTGAGTTCCCCTGATCCACCTCTATTTCCACTCAGAGACGCTCTGTTAGAGCTCCAGTCGCATTAAAGTCTGCTGTGATTGACTGACCAGTCTCTGTTTTAAGCAGCTAAGGTCTGTGCCATATTTTTGTTTGCAGGGGCGTTGATTCGAAAAAGGAGTCCAGTGACCTTGTCTTAGCATCAGGGTATGTTTGTACAGTCTTACAATATCATAGTTAATACATTAAATACATGTGGCTGATGTCAGAGGCTACGTCAGACTTGTTTGGTGTCTGTCATCTTGAAAAAAGTCGTCAGTTTTCCGTCATGACATTTTTTAATTCAACATTTTAAAATTTCCTTTTCTCATGACAGTAAAACAAGTTAAATAGCAGCATTAATGCGGTTAAACAACTCACCATTATCCCTCATGTGAAGAGCAGCCTTACAGTTTAAAGACTATTCACATTCTCAGTATGTAGTATTTTAGAACTTTGGTCTGGATTGACCCCTTTCCAGTCTGTCTCAAAGTTCTTTCTTAAACTCATTCATCAAAAAAATCAGTAAGTTACTCAGAATTTTCAGTCAACACAACTTCTACCTAGGAGTAATACTTTTGTAATAGAATGATCGTACAAACACATAAAAACTCCTTAAATTTTATTTTTTAACCTCACAGAATGAAGCATTTAGCAACTCTGTTCAATGACTAAAGCTGATAAATTATGTGAATATCAGCAGTTTGTATCTGCAATAGAGAGAACTATTTAAGCTATTATCTGCTCATATCAACATTATCCTGATAAAACAGTGCAAACTGAGGCTTATTACAAAATCTTTTGAGCTTTACATTATTTTCTTAGATAGAAAGTTAGAAATTTAATTTACTTTTAAAGTGTTTTTTACTGTGTCTAAGTATAAACTTGCTTTATTTGTACACTTGGCTAATGCTTGTTAGGTTTTAATGTACAGTCAGACTGTGGTATCAGTAAATTTATTATTAAATATTATTCTTGTTTTTCCTTACGTTATGTCTGTTATTTGAAATTTCCAGGGAATGTGGATCCTGGCACAAGGAAGAAGTGATTTGGTTTTGGTGGTGCTCTGAATTAAGATGTGGATTCAGGACTTTTTCTTACCAGGATTTCTTAACAAGCGGGCAAGATGGGACAGTTTCCTATATTGTTGCTTATATTTTTAAAAGTTCTTGACGGATTTTAAAAGGATTTTCAGGGAATGTTGATCATGGTGCAAAGAATCAGTGGTTAGATTTTTGTTGTGATCCAAATATGGACACGTATCTTTTGTTTCTTGAAAACAATTGAATATAAATAGATGATTTCCTTCTTGATTTAAAATTAAACAAAAAAGTATGGGTCTAAAATGTGCTGTTACTACAAAGAGTAAAGCATGGACATACCCTTGGTTTATGAGGCTTTGCAGTGATGCAGACAACCAGAGAAACACAGACGATCACAGTGAACCTGCTCATGAGAAGACTCAACATTACCATTGTGACCTCACAGCAAAGAAACAAGCCATGACATAAACATGAACGTTCACTGTTAAAAAAGGATCAAACCGAGCTGAAATAGAAACAATTCTCTTACCTGAACATGGTGTCTGCTTTCAGATAAACCTTCGTGTCCTAACACTGACTCGCTCCTTCACCTGCTGTGAGACATAAGGGCCAAAGTCTCGTCTTTAAAGCAGTTATATTCCTCTGACCTTTGCCCCCTCTAAAAACAACAACTGTGATGTGCCCACGCTGTTGGCAGGTTGTTTCGTGCTTGATAAAGTTACTATTTAAAGAGAGCTAATGACTTTTGAATAACATGGTGTCATTAAATCAGCGTCTAAGTCCAATCAGTCGTCAGGGTTTTAAAGTGAGCGTAGGAGAGTTCAGTGCTGTATTACTCTTTATCTGACTAGTATAAATCTGAAAGCTCAGTCTGCTGCGATAAAAGTTCCTCATTAGCAATCACTGATCTTTATGTAAGGATGATTTTTGACCCCAGAGCTGAGCCTTTTTATGATGATGATTCACATTTTATAGTGTTGTTCTGACTCATCTAATCTCCTCGATGGGGTTTTCCCTTTTACTCAAGCTGGCTTTTACTGCAGCTCAGAATAAACAAATGTGATAATTATACATTTTAAAAAACTTATAATTCAGTAAAGCAATGATCATGGTGTCAGTTTTAGTGATTTCAGCCTCATCTACAAAAGATAACCCTCTTAAAGGATAAGTTCAGTTTCTACAGCTTTCACATTGTTTATAGAATGAAGTAGAACAATATACTCACCCAGAAGGCTTTCCTGATCCAAACAGTGCTTCAGGAGATATTTAGATCCAAAATCGAGCGGTGGACATTCATATAATGGTAGCACACGGGGCATGTATAGCGCTGCTCCTAAAACTGCATGAATCGTCCAAAAACTCATTAGTTTCACCAATATTTCATCATGGTCTGCTCGCGCTACTCCTCCACGACAGTCTGTGTCGCTCCAGACATGTTTTGTGGCTGTGCTGACCTCTGAACTGAAGAAGAAGAATGTTTGCCTCCGCGCATGCACAGTACAGCTCATTGTTTCAGGGGAAGACAGCCGGCTACACAACGGCTTTCTCCTTCCAGTTTTGTGCAAAATGGATGAATATCTAACGGATGAAGATGTAGTGGAGGAGAACTTTGAATATGATGGGTGTCCTTACAGTTTCGAGCCGGAGTTTACAGATGAGGAGCTCATCAAAAGGAGGAAGCGGAGGCAAAGAGAAGAACAGCTCTCCACAGAGTCTTCAGTTCAGAGGTCAGCACAGTCACAAAAACATGTCTGGAGCGACACAGACTGTAATGGAGGAGTAGCGCGAGCGGACCATGATGAAATATTGGTGAAACTTGTTTTTGGACGATTAATGCAGTTTTAGGAGCGGCTATACATGCCTCGTGTGCTACCATTATATGGATGTCCACCGCTCGATTTTGGATCTAAATATCTCCTGAAGCACTGTTTGGATCAGGTAAGCCTTCTGGGTGAGTATATTGTTCTACTTCATTCTATAAACAATGTGAAAGCTGTAGAAACCGAACTTATCCTTTAAATTTATTTTTGCATCTTCAGTCTCAGATAATGTTGATAAGAGAGGGCAGTGCAATATGGAGCTACAATTATATAATTTTTAGCTTAATCGTGACACAGGAAAGACAGTAGGGGTGGGAGAAAAAATCAATTCACAAAATTATCAGGATTTTTTGTTTGACGATTTTTAAATCGATTTTTTTTGTTCAAAAAAACTTTTTTTTCCCCAAATTTAAATGCTTCATTTTAGTCTGTGTTAATAAGACACTTTATATGCAATCCAGGCTTTTGAAGAGAGAGTATAAACAGCTGGTTAAAATATACTGCTGAATAAATCTAAAAACGGACTCACATGTGATGTTTTTTTTCCTGATATAGTCTGTAGGCATCATCATTGTTCATCTTTTTCACTGGTGTTAAAAAAGCTAACTAAAGATAGCAAAAATCAGCAATATCATAAAACGGCAATTTAGATTGAATCGGCACCTAAAAAATCGTTAAAAATTGAATAGGGAGAAAAGCGTATCGTCCCAGCCCTAAAGCACAGTATACATTGTTCAATCAAATCCACATGGGCAAAGTGTCACATAGCCTTTTATTATTAGCCTCTAGTGAATTTACGTCACTTTTGTGGGTATTATGAAATCAAGCCTGATATGAATTTTTGTGTTATTGTTTACTAATTTAGTTGATGAAGGTCTGTTTATTAAATTCCCCTTCTGTCTGTAATCTGTTAAATCTTTCAAAGGATCTGTTTTTTGGTAATATTTGTTTGTTTGTGTAATGTGCGTACATTTTTGTGTGCTGACCCTTAGAAATAACTTGATGCTTGTGCTAATGAAAATCCTCAAAAAAAAAGAAAGAAAAAAAGAAAAGGGAGTTTTTGTTGCAGATCCACAAACTATGTGACGACAGCGCGCAAACTCTTTGTGCCCTCTTGTAACTAATCATTCGACTCAAAGCTTTCAGTACATTAACCTCAAACTTCTGAGTTTCTTCTAGTATCCTTACTTTTCAATAAAGTCTCAATCAGCTCTTGTATGTGATTAAAAATGCCATGACACAGTAATTACTCTCCATGTTTGGGTTTCTTTGAACTTACAGATGCAGACGGACCCCTGACTGTGAACAGCTTCAGTCATTTAAAGTGACTAATGATCTCCACATACACACTCACTGTATGAGAACAGATTGGAGGCAGATGATTGGCCTGTGATCCTGAATCAAGAGATTCCAGATCCAACAGCACTGACAAACTGACAAATACATGGTTTTGTACAAATTACTCACATAATGTGAGTTATTTGTGTGGACGAAACAGAACATTTTCATTCTTTGGCATAACAAGCTGTTCTCTCTGGACATCAGTCATGAACTTCTACATGACTCTGATTTTATTGATATTGAAACATGTTTGATGCCATAGAAATAAATAGGGATGGGTATCAATTCAGATTTTCTGAATCGATTTGATTCCATATTACGAGGTCTCAAATGAATTTGGTTCACAATTCAATTCTATATTTATTCAGTCTGGGATATCTTAGTTAAAATAATGCTGTAAATCTAAAAAAGTGACCTTTTGACCTGGTACATTGTAAATAATTGTTTTTACATTAAGAACTGAACCCAAAGCAGTTATTAATGATTAAATTAAAGCTGGTGTCTACGATTTGAAACCGCAGCCTGCCCCTCCTTCCCTCACCTCTCCCCTCCGTGTTCCAAGATCCCGCCCCCAGCTCGTGTCGCCTATATAAGCCCCCTCCGGCAGAGCTACGAGCGACTAGCACAATATATCAGCAGCAAACTCAATCAAAAACAGCTCAGCTCAACTGAAAGTATCAAACACGACAGACATCTCCCTTATAACACACAGCAGTAGCCATTTCAACTGGACCGGCGGCAATGCGGGTTTGGCGCCGCCAGAGCGGAGCCGAGTGTGGGGGAGGATTTATCTTTCTCAGCCTGTCCTCCCCAGCTCAGCTTACAGTGCTAACGATTAGCGGCTAACAGGCTAACCCGCTCCCCTACAAGTTATTAGCCCGTACAGGCACAAACTAACCAGAGTTATTCAGCAGACATCTCACACTGCAGTAAACAAAGCCATTACCTGATCAACCAGGGGCGAAACGGCCGATGCTGAAGGTCTGACGGCCGGCTGAGGCTATTCGTTAGCCGTTAGCCCGCTAACAGGCCTCAACCCGCGGGCAGAGCTCCGTTGGGCCCGCAGGAGAGGGGAGAGGAGAAGGGTGGTCTGCAGCCAGACTGTCTTGAGAGAGGGAGGCGGATTCTTGGTTCGGGCGCTAGGCTTTTCGGCTCCATGATAGTTCAGTAGCTAACGCTGCTAGCTGCTCACCGGAGGTAGAGGGAGGAGGCGGGACCATGGGCAAGATGCTGCGACTGCGAGTGAGGGAGACGAGGGAGAGGGAGAGGAGAAGGGTGGTCTGCAGCCAGACTGTCTTGGGAGAGGGAGGCGGATTCCCGGTTCGGGCGCTAGGCTTTTCCAGCTCCATGATAGTTCAGTAGCTAACGCTGCTAGCTGCTCACCGGAGGTAGAGGGAGGAGGCGGGACCATGGGCAAGATGCTGCGTCATGCGAGTGAGGGAGACGAGGATTGGATGGACTCATGGACTAACTCACGGACCAATTAATAGTTGCAGGTTCTTAGGCTTGATTGGTCAGCTAGTATGCAGCTTTTCAGCGGATATACTGAATGGATTTTTTTCATTCTTTTTGGTCTTTATACTGTGTAGATAGGACCATAGGACCATAACAGCCTTATAAACGGTGTTATTAATATGTACAAAGCTTCCAAATCGTAGACCATAGCTTTAATATTAATGATTTACATTAATGCATATTTTGTTTTGTCCAACTCGTCTTTCGTGCTTGTTAAATCCGAAATATGTCCAAACATCAGCTTTTAAACTCACCGTGGTGCCCCTATAGTGCTACTCGCTTCTGTCATGTTTGTTCGACTTTTTGCAGTAACATCTCATGAGATCTTGTTCAGTGGAAAGCAGCGCTAAACGCTGATTACACGAGACTAGCAGGGTTGATACCACAGGCTGCTTCTCTGCACGTCTAATGAGGAAAAACTACCCAAGTTAAAAGATCGGTCTTTGGATTTTATGGATTGATTATGAACCGAATAGAGGGAAATAGATTAAAATAGATTAAATTGATTTTTTAAACCCAGCCTTAGAAATAAAATACTATACACTCACAATTGGACAGTATTTCATGTCCTCTCTTATGGAGGCAAACAGTGGTCTACATCAACTTAAAGGGCAACTCCGGTTTTTTGACACCTGGACCTTATTTACAGGTGTGTGCATGCTCATATACTCACTCAGACAAACATCGTGCAGCTCGGAGTCCTTCAGAAGTTATTTAGATCCAACCGATTTAGCCGCACTTAGCGGGGGCCACGGCAATGGAGCTTCTATTACGTTTCTGTTCTTGCAGGTGTTTCTGGGTTTGGATTGTTCTTGGATTTTCTTTAGTTTCTAACTTGAAACACATTTGACATTCATGCATCTGTTTTTCATTCTTGCACCATGTTTCCATTTTATTCTGACTTTTGGTTCTGTTTCTGTTCTTGAATCTTCTTGTTCTTGAGGCTGTTTTCCTCTTACTGAGCTGCATGTAGCTGTAGCAGGCCATTTGCCCACGTCAACCACTGTACAGAGCTCTTTGTCATAGCCTCTCGTAGCCTCCATGCTCCCTCAAATCGGTGTGTTTCCAAAGGGGAGGAAAAAAAACTGCATCTGACCTTCTACAAAGGTGTTTTTTTTTTAATAAACTTAAATACAGTCTTAAATAATATACACCCAAGACATGATGTTAACAGTCAGGCACACCAGGAAATGGGATAAATTCTTCATGAAATAAATATTTAGAGAAATGTGGTTGTCAACTATATTTTTGAAAGGCAGCAATAAATATAGAAATAATTAAAATAAACATAAACAAACTGAAAAGGTACAGTTACACGTGTTAAAAAGCTACTTTTCATGATATACATATGGTATGAGCAAATAAACTGATCGTCAGTCAATCACAAGGATCATATGACCAATCATACCCACACTCACGCATAAGGGCAATTTAGAGTTACCATTTAGCCAAATAAGCATTCTTGGTCTGTGGTAGGAAACTGGAATAACTGGAGAAATTCATGCATGCCAAGGGAGAGCACACAAACTCCACACAGAAAGGCCTCACCTGACCTGAGAGTCGGACCAGCAACCCTCTGGTACCAGCACCAGAAGCAGGTTAATCAGATCTGGACAGAATTTCTTTATGAAATAAAGAACAACAAACAACACGGCAAACTTCTTCATAGAAACGTTTTTTTCCTCTCCACTTCTGGCTTGTTTTTCCAAGAGTTTGTTTTATGAAGTTGCTCATGCTCTGCTCTTTACACCACGGCAGTAGTGCCCGCCCACAGCAACATCTGATTGGCCTATAATGAATGTGACTGACAGATCAATCTTCCAATCACCTGCTGGATATGCTTTAGAAAGGTTCTGCCTATTCCCAAACACTCTCTTTGGGCTCTTTCCCAAATGGATTAAAGTACTGAACAGTCTTGTGTGTCAGATGAAGTTTATCTTGATAACTTGATTTATTGCCCCACCCTATTATGTTCAATAGAACTGCTTTCCCTCTCAGTTCTGGTTCCCTCATTTCCTCCCCTCTGATCATGCAGCAGCAGAGTCATTAAGTCGACACACGGGAGAACAATGTCTCACAACAACAGGATTCAGCACACGTATACACACTGAGCAGTAGAACCAGAGCAGACAGACAAGCCACACACTTCCTGCTCTGTTCAAGGGATGGCTCCACGGCGTCTGCCCGTTATCTGTCCTCTCTATCAGATCCATATGTACGAGTCCAGAGTTACCCCTCGACCAGCCCCACTCCCAGGTCACATAGTGGTCTGCTGCCTTCTTCTCAGGAGGACTTCTGAAGAGAGAGCAATCATGTATGTAAGATATAGTCTGGATTTGATAGAGTAGAAGGATTGTGCACAATAAAAAATGCTTCATTATGATTATTCTTCTGATCAGGATTTTGATAAATAGAAAGAAATAGACTGAGACAAGCACACGTAAAATATCAGATTTGAAGGTATTAATTTATGTTGCGGTACAAAATGGACCTCATACTGAATTTATAGAAAGAATAATATTTGTTTTACTCTTTGTTTCTTTACTGAAATACTTAAATAATCCCAAATTCTGCCAAAAATTTTCAAAGCCAAAGTATTAATACTCAGTTTCTAACCTGCAACAGGAGTTGTCTTTCCATGATAGTTACCATGCCTTGCCTTGAAAACCAGGTGTTACGTCAAATAATACAACTCAGAGGGTTAGCCCATGTTTTTTCAAAGTGGGGTTGTTTAAAGGCACATGGCACTAGTAAATGATTGCCAATTAAGCCATTAGAGTTTTACAACTCATAAAACTACATTTGCTCGACAATAACCTAGAGTAAGATTCTTGACAGTGTGTGTGTGAGTGTAATTTTGCAATATTGCAAATAAAATACAAATCATTTATACATGATTTAAGATGGTCAAGTCTGAGGCTGTTTTATGTTCCTCTTTGATTTTAAATAATTCTGTCAAAATGTTTACAAAACTTTAAACCTCTAGATAGAAATGTAAAATATCCTTTCTATCAAGAGGTGCATTCATCATGAGCGTTGTTCTTCTTTTAATAAAGAAATGTGGCAAAGATCTGATAAAACTGCTACTGAAGCTGTTAGCATCAATGCTAATCACTGTACAAGCAGTAACTTCCTGCAGTCGTCTCACTCATAGCCCCGCCTCTTCCTGCTCTAAAAGACTCTGATTGGGCCGTCCCTCTTTGGACAGAGCACAATCATCGTAGATTGGGGCTTGGCAAGATGTGTCTCTCTGATTACAAACATCAAATCAGGAGATCCAGCTGCTGTGCAAGGTTAATGGTACAGACCAAAGAGCTGAACCCTTGTCCACCTGAAAACTAGGGTGTCAGTTTGCTTCCAAATAACCAGATTTTAGTTGGTGGCGTTGAAGCCATACGGGACAAAGCAGGACCAAGCCATGCAAGTAAACCAGGAGGCTGAATTTGGACAAATAGCACAACAGTAAGTACGCTAATGTACACTGACAACAACAACAGTAGTCCATCATAAAGCTGTTACTCAGCCATAAATCAGCCATTTCTAAAAGTTAACTCAGCCATAGCTAAGCTGTAGTTTGGCCATTATTCAGCTGTGACTGAGCTTAAACTTTCCTTTAACTCTGACAAGTCTCATAATACATTATCAAACCCTAACTTGGCTGAAACTAAGCCTTAAATTAGCTGAAAATAAACAGTGACTCAGCTGTGACTTAGCTGTAAACTAGCCATGACTTAGCTCAGTTTCTTATAGGCCTATGGCAATGTCATTTTAATAATTCCATTTAGTAAAATCATTTTCTGGAAACCATTAAAAACACTGCTGTTACAAACACTGGCTGTTAAACTGACACTGAAGCAGTTGCAGGAGTCATTACAGAAATGCTGCGTCTGTCCCAAATAAACCACAACCTTGGGAAACATGGGCTCACTGTTTCAGGACCTTGAGAGCGAGGTTTGATGGATCAAGTGTGCCTATACTTTTACCAATCCACCCCCTGTGCTCTGAACACATCAGTGCAAACATCTTTCATGTGAAGCTCGAGAGGCCGAGCAGCTTCACCCACAGATTAACCACAAAGCTCTCCTCCCTGAACTTCAGATGGTCCCACATACTTACAGGAAAACATGCTTCACTGTGGTTTAGGCAGCAAATGAGCTGCCCTCCATTAGACATAATTTTGTCTCAGTCACTCAGTTTAGGTGATGAAGTGTCAGAGAGTTTGAAAGCAGTAGTGGAAACAGTTGTTTTTCAGAGTGAAATGGGAATCAAACAGGGGCATTGTACACTGTACGTTAGCTCTTGTGCAAATGGTGTCCTCTCCTAAACTACCATTCAATAATCAACAATTAAAGCACATTTATATATAAGATGGAAAACATATTCTGCCTACCAATCTTTAGAGCAGGGGTCCTCAACTACAAGGGGAAATGTTTACCTTAAAATACGCATTATCTGCTTTTTAAAGATTTTTTTTCTTTTTGGACATTTAAAGGAACACTACACCCAAACAACGATTTGGCCTCATTTTCTACTCACCCTCATGCTCAACAACACTGTGGAGTAGTTTTGGAACATCTAGGATGCAGCCGGAGATCTGGGGGTATACTCGCTGTCCACTGACATTGATATCATGACTTAGATACGAGCCCGAACGAACAGTGTCCTTAAAAGTCCACAAGAAACAAGAACACAAGAAATCCCACATTCTGCTGACCCCTCTTGTGTCTGTCCACGGCTCCGTCGCTCACAGCAGAATGTGGGATTTCTTGTTCTACGCTCCTAGTTATTGCAGAGTGCGCGTTCCTTTGGTTTGGTCAGCCGCGGCTCCCGTAGGCACCCGTAAGTGTATCATAGAAATGCGAAGTAGTGCTGTTTAGGCTATAAACATGTGCTAAATGATGTCGTTTCGAGTAAATGGTGGACGTTACCCACTCAGGACACTTGGATTACAGCGCACGAACAGTATGGAGGAATATTGCCGACTTTTTGTGGACTTTTAAGGACACTGTTCGTTCGGGCTCTTATCTAAGTCATGATATCAATGTCAGTGGACAGCGAGTATCCCCCCAGATCTCCGGCTGCATCCTAGATGTTCCAAAACTACTCCACAGTGTTGTTGAGCATGAGGGTGAGTAGAAAATGAGGCCAAATCGTTGTTTGGGTGTAGTGTTCCTTTAATGTTTTTGTTGATAGGAGACAGAGAGACAGTAAAAAGGCTTTTGAAAGGGGGTAAGAGAGTAGGGGAAGGACACTGCAAACTGGTCACAGGCTGGATTTCATCCTGGGCTGTTAGAAACAGATATATGTTTTGGTCTAATTAACAGAAAGAACTTTCAATCAATAAAACAATATGATCAAACTTCATTTGTATAGCACTTTTCGTACAGGATTTTGTAATACAAAGTGCTTTACATGAGAAATAAAATATAAATAAAATAAAAATAAATAAAACATAGAAAATTGCAAAATATGAAAATACACACTCTCACTCAAACACACAAATGGAAAATCTGACAGAATTTGAGCACTGAGGAAATGCTATCTTGAATAAAAAATGAGGAAACACAGGAGCTAAGACTAATATCATAATTTTAAAAAATCTCGATAAGACATTAGATAAAAAATACTATAGGGAGTATTAAGTAAATACGTAAATAAATTAATAAAATAAAATTCAAATAAATAATATGGTAAAATGAGAAAGTCTTACACCAGGTGCAAAATAAAGTCAACTCAACTCATCTTTATTTATAAAGCACTTTAAAAACAACCACAGCTGAAACAAAGTGCTGTACACAAATAGACAAAACAAAACAGACAGAAATTAATTTAAAACAATGGATAAAATAAAGCAGATATAAATACTAAAAAAATTGTTTCAATGTTTTTAAAAACCAATTTAAAAACAGTAGAGACAATAAGTAAAAACAAACCATAAAACACTAAAACAGGAGCCGAGTCTCATGCAGGGTCGAAAGCCAAGGAATATCAGCTAAAATAGGATGATAAAAAGAAAAGTATTTAAGGAATAATAAAATTCCAAATAACAAATATGAACTGAAATATAAAAATAAAACAGTATGAGCAGGTTAAAATAAGATAAAATCTAATGACTAATAACAATAAATTTAATCAGCTTAAAGTCAGATTAAAAAGGAATGTCTTGAGTTTGCTTTTAAAAATATGAACAGAAAAGAGGCTTCACTGTATGTTTTAGTAGTTTTAGTTCAACCTTTTGGGACTATTAAAAGGCCAATACCGGAAGACCTGAGGGCTCTACTGGGTTCATAGGGTAAAAACAAATCGGATAAATAAACTGTAAGCTGGGAGAGCTATCTGATGACTGTAGGCAGAGGTGGGCTAACGCTACCCCTTGACTTCCAGTGTTTGAGCTAAGCTAATAAGTGGTGGGTGAGCTCTGCCTGTTTCTTCCTTTTATGCATGCACAGTTGAAAGAATGTGTTTATCTGCCTGTCATGGACTTAGGAGTGAGGTAAAACATAAAAATAACAAAATGTTTGTGTATCTCTTTAACCTGTTCAGCCCCATTTTTAAGCCTTCTGCTAGAAAATGACATATTCATAAAGAAAAGACTGTATCTCTGCCACAAGGTTTATTCAAATAATTTTGGTGTCATAATAAAAGAAACACTTGGGAGATTTGTCCGGATGTGGAATTACCAGTATATGTGTGACTGGGACAGAGTAAATGAAGATAAAAAAAGTCAGAATAATTTAAAATGTCTTCCTTGCCTAAAAAAAAAAAACAAGATTTTATTGTGAATATCTCTTTGGAATGATGCAGGTGCCGCTTTAGAACTCTATGAATGAATGACAAGATATGTGAACATTACTTCTGCCAAGTTTGAGTCTAATAAAGTGATGCAGAGCAAAGTTAGAGAGGTTTTACTACAGAGTGGTCAAGCAGGATCTTGGCACAGTTTGGCACCATTAGTCCCATTTGAAATTTCCGATATACCAAACTTTATATTTCACTTTAATGTCATTTTTGGTGTTCATTAAACCCAATACAACAATTTTTATCTTCTTCTGCTTATCCGTGGTAGTTTTTTACTTTAAAAAATTATACACAAAAAATAAATATAAAATTATTTTTGTTTATTTTGTTAAACATCAACCAGAACTCTATACATTTTCCCATTCAAAGAAATCCATACAAAGCAACCTAAGTTTGAATCAAAGTGAAACAGATTTTGATATTTTATAATTTACTTGCTTGGTGTTGATGCTGCATTTGGTCTGTTTAAAAATGGCTTATATGGTTGTGTAGCTGAAAAATTCCTGATTCATTTGATGATGCAACATGACAATATTTCTACATGAATAGTTCACTTTTTTTCCCGTTTTGTTGGAGAGCATGCAAGCATTCCTAAAGTCGATTACTGTGGGGCTGCACAGGTTAAAGTAAATACCTTAAAGTGTTTTTTTAAAGATTTTATATCACCAAACCAAGTGTGAGCATGAAGCTAAATGGTTATGACTCAACGCAAAAAATGCAATTAGTTGATGCTCATTCAGTTTGAGGGAAATCTTTCAGGCATCTAAGCTCACAATAAGGAACTAGAAAAGCACTCGGAGAGCGCAGACCTCCGCCAGCGCCACAGTCCTCAGCCATATTGTCATTTTGACCATAAATATTAGTCCTACCTTTATTTCATCGAAATATTTAGATTCCTTGACCATGAAAACATACCATTAGCAACTGGATTCATAATTACCTCCGCCAAGGAGGTTATGTTTCGGGAGAGTTTGTCTGTCTGTCTGTCTGTCTGTGCACAAAATAACTCAAAAAGTAACAGATGGATTCTGATGAAATTTGCAGGAAATGTTCAGCATGGGAAAAGGAAGAACTGATTCGATTTTGGTGTTGATCCGGATCAGCGTCTGGCCGCCATGGCGTAAAATGTGATTTCTGTGAATAATAATCCAGTGTTGAATAATAATAATCAAGTGTTCTTCAGAACAGAATGAAAAAACAGAATGCCTCCAGCCTGATTATTGTCAGCACAGAGGCATAAAATTACATTATGGACATGAAAATCCATCTGTAACATGCACTGAAACCACACATTTATTTTAAGACACCATGTCTTCTCTGGATATTATATATTAGTCTGTATTTACCCTGTTTTTTCTGTTGAAGTTTATGCACTGACATTATGACGCCTTGAAGCACAGAAAGATTTAGACAGATGAATATTCCTATAAAAGCCTCAGACTCCCCCTCAGCTTCAAATTTGCTGCAGGTGATGTGAGGATGATTTAGTTTTAATGTGTGGTGAGAACAGATCGTTCCAACAGAGGTTTAGTGTGATCTTCCAGCTGCTCCAGTAAATATGTTCCCCTCTTCCCGTCACACTTCTGTTCCTATCCTGCTTTGTGTGCTGTGTGGTCTGTGAACAGGCATTGCTCATGTCAGTGACGAGCCTTATAGAGAACGTAAGGCCGTCGATGCAGAGGAGAACACATGCGAGTTGTCAACAAGCACGGTTACTGCCAAACACAAGCGCAGTCACACAATGTTATTGCACAAAATGCTCGGGGTGAGCCAAGAATGAATTGCCTGTCTGTAAGTATTTAAATGCAGCATTTAGTTGTGATTTATGAACTTAAATTTGCAGTGAAAACACGCTTGAAATGTTGAAGCCTCCAATAATTCATATGGGAAACCACAAAATGAATATTTGACCAGACTCTAGAAGGAATGAGCTCACCGCAACTTTGCATACTTCTCTCAGTTTAGGCATTATTTCATTAAAAAAAGAAGAGTTTGGAGTATCAGTGTTTTTTCTCTGACCCTCTTCCAATAACAGCTGTTGCTGGGCTTCTTTCAATTAGACAAACTTTCACCTAGGGCCAAGAGTTTCAGTGGATGATCAGGTGCATGAATTACTCGTTCAACCCTAGTTGATATGGTAGGATATCCTGACTCATCAGATGGACTGTTCAATATTATTCACTAGGTCATCCGGAAAAAGCCCTTAACAAGTGTTTGGGGAGGGCAAAACCTTTCAGAAGTGTAGTCAGCAGGTGATTGGACAATCATTACGCCATTTACGCGGCTAATTGGATAATGTAATAGGCGGGAAATGCTGTGCTGGGAGTCACTTTGTAAAACAAACTAGTCAAATCATGTCAGAAGTGGAGCAAATATGTCCTTACTATAGAGAATTCTGTAGGGTTATTTTTTGTTTTTCATTTAACAAAAAAGTAGGGATGGGCGTATTGATCCTAATATCAATAGTATCCATACCAAGCTGAGTATTGGTATCAGATCGATACTAGCGTGATGAGATCGATACTGCAGTTTCTCTTATGTTGTCTTTACTTTACTTTCCTCCGCTCCGACCGCCGCTTCTGAACGGCGCACTCTATGTCACCATGTTACTGTTACTGAACAAAAACCTATAAATCTGTTGTCAATATGGAAACAGAGCCAAAGGGCAACCCAAGAGAGGGCTTTGTGAGCAGAACGCCAAAGGTTAAGGTTAACTGTAGTTTACACTTTATTTGTGCAATGGAAGGTATTTTTTGTTGTGATGTTGACATTGTTATATTTATATATTTTTTTAAATTACTGCTTTTTTTTGTTATTTTGCACTAGTGATTTTTTTTTCTTAGACGTGGAATAATTTATTACTTTTATACAGTTAAAATTTTGTTCTATTGTTGTGGTTCATTAATAAAAAGCATTTTTATTGCCTAAAATCTTTGTGCTGTGTTTTACCATAATCATAATCAACCAACTCAAGGCAAAATTACAAAATTATTCAATGATCATTACATTTCATGTAAAAAGTATCGGTAAAGGTATCGGTATCGGCAATACTAGCCCTGTATTTACTTGGTATCGGATCGATACCAAAATTCCCAGTATCGCCCACCCCAACAAAAAACTAAAGCTGTTAGCATCTATGCTAATCTCTGTATGAACAGTCACTTCCTGCTATCGTCTCTCCTGTGGCTCCTTCCTGTTCCTGCCTTAAATGTATTTTTTTGGGGGGCATTTTGTGCCTTTATTGATAGGAGAGAGACAGTGGATAGGCTTGTGAAAGGGGGGGAGAGAGTAGGGGAAGACACTCTGCAAACTGGTCACAGGCGGGACTTGAACCTGGACCGGCAGAAGCAAGTACATGGGGTGCTACCCACTCCGCCAAACCAGCATCCCCTGTTCCTGCCTTAAAGGACTCTGATTGGGACGTCCCACTTTGGGCTGTTCACAGTCGTTGTAAATTGGAGCTTAGCAAGATGAACCTGCCCACGATAGAAGTTATATTTTTGTCAACATATGTTAGTTTGTTTGTTTGTCTGTTTGTTAGAAAGATTATGTAAAAACTACTGGATGGAATTTGACTGAAGACACCACTGCTGTGTCAGGGGGGTGTAGATGGGCAAGACAGCATGTGAATGTGTTCGCTGATACTAATGGATAACTAACCAGGGCTCCAGAGTGCAACCATTTTGGGCGCACATACACCCAAAATTTGTGAGAGTGCACCTAATCTTTTTTCTTGGGTGCACCAAGACAAAAACGTTAGGTGCACTCTTACAAATTTAATTTGACAAAAGTAACTGCAGTAGCGTAAAAATCTGCCGAAAACGGACAACACACAGCACCTGCTTCCTCTCTTTTCTCTGTCCCTGCGTTGTATCTTTACAGGCTGCAGGCTGTAGGCCCGCCCAAACACATGCACACACACACAGCCCTCAGTAATCATCCAATCAGTTGTTAGAATGCAAATGAGCCCAGACGGAGTCTGACAGTGGTGTCAGGTTTCAACATGGAGTGGTAACTCTGCAGAAGCAGCGAAGCTCTGACAAATTTATCTTAGAGACTGTCAGATAAATAATAATTAACAACAAAAACAAGTCAAACAAAGTAACATTAAATATAACATCTATATTAGGGCTGTCACTTTAGTGCATTAATTAGATTAATTAATTACAACGCAAATTAATGCATTAAAAGAAATTAATCGCGATTAATCATAGCACACAAACATTTTGATATTGGCCAGCTGGAGGACCCGTACATGGCAGTGGCACGTCACTTCACACATACGTCGCTAGTCAAACCAAACAAAGCCCAGGTGACAACAGGAATGGCCTATTTAAGACTTAGTCTTATTTTATTTTTGAGTTAATTTATCTATATTTGTACTACATTCTTTAATAATGCACCAGGCCTAATTGGTTTGCTGGGTGTCCTCGACCTTTTTCTTATTTTGAATTTGATTTATGAAACACACTTAAAGTGTAATTTGAGTTGCCTGATGAGCTTAGAATTTTCTGGACAAGATGCCCTGACTTTGGTTTTATTTAGTCACCAATAAGAATGTAGATATACAGTCTTCTCTTTTTAGTGTTTTCATTTGATTAATCCTCCACCACAATTTTGTGATGTCCTAGAATTCAAATTCTTTATTTGGGTATACTTTAAGCAGATATGAGATTAAAATGCGATTAATTAGATTAATTAATTACAAATCCTGTAATTAATTAGATCTTTTTTTTTAATCGCCTGACAGCACTAATCTATACTTGTTCAGTCCTTTCTCCTGTTAAGGGGGATTTCTCAGTCACACAGGCACAGAGGTGAGTGTTCACGCTCACTGAGGACAAATGACCTGATTGACAGACCCTGACTAAACATAGAGCTGTAAAGAAAAAATGCCACAAAAAAAGAAAAAAGTCAAGAGTCCTATATGCCATTTTTATAAATTAGTTTGAGAACTGTTTTTTCATTACTTTCCTTAATTTCAGTTTTGTAAATATTGACTTCAGTGTGTGAAGTCTTATTCTAGGTTCAAATTTATTGAGGAATAAGACCATCTAGCTAAGGCAAATGTTATGTTGTTGGTTGTAAAAATCTGGATATTTTTTTCATTTTTATTTTGAAATATTCTATTTAACTTGAGATATTTTAGTTTGAAATGTTAGATTTCATTTCAGTAAAGCACTTTAAGCACAAGCACTTTTATCTGGAAATGTTTTATTTTGCTTAATGTTTTAGTTTGAATTTGTTAATTTCATTCAGCGATGCACTTTAAATGCAGTTTAATATATATTTTTGCTTCGGGTAAAGACAAGTCAGTCTTGACATCTTGTTCTTGTTTAAAAGTCATTTACATTATATAAAAGTAATGGAGAGTGATAAAATGGTGACCTCATGGTGTTAAAGGTGACACTGAAAAATTTTGGTGCACCTAATTTTTTGTGCTGGTGCACTTTAAATATTTTTACAGGTGCACCATTGCAACCAATGCAAAAGTTGGTCTGGAGCCCTGCTAACTCAGAGACTCAGATCCATCAGTAAGTGAATGTGGGAGTGAATGGGTATGAATGGGTAGATGTGACCAGCTGTGTAAAGCAGCTTTGAGTAGTCAAAGACTAGAAAGTGCTTTATAAGCCCAAGTCAATTTACCATTTACCATGTCATGATGGTAACTTTATCATGAAACTATTGCTTATAGATACGTATAACAGCAATATGTGTGCTACCTTTGTGGAAGTTTGAGCTCTCTGAGTTAGATCTAGTTAACTCCGCCAAGGAGGTTATGTTTTCGGAAGAGTTTGTTTGTCTGTCCGTCCGTCCGTCCGTCCGTCTGTCTGTCCGTCCGTCTGTGAACAAAATAACTCAAAAAGTAATGGACGGATTTTGATGAAATTTGCAAGAAATGTTCAACATGGGAAAAGGAAGAACTGATTCGATTTTGGTGTTGATCCGGATCAGTGTCTGGCCGCCATGGCGAAAAATGTGATTTCTGTGAATAACTACTGAACTAAAATAGATATCATGATGAATCCAGTTGCTAATAGTATTTTTTCATGGTTAAGAAATTAAAATATTTAGATGAAATAAAGTTAGGACTAATATTTATGGTCAAAATCACAAGATGGCTAAGGACTGGCGCTGGCGGAGGTCTGCGCTCACCAAGTGCTTTTCTAGTTTACAGAAATAAACTCAGGCAGGTCCAGCTGCTGTGTAAGATTAGTGGTTGGAGGTTCTCTTATTGGTGGGTCAAGAGACCAAGTGATAGAGGTGTTAGGGTTCATAACTGATGGATATTTTGTCACTGGAAGTAGGTTAATATCTTATTCTAACTGATAAGCACTCTATTGTTACATCAAGTGTAGGACCTGATGTCCTGGCTCTTTCCCAAAACCAACAACAGCTCATTACAGTAAAGACTGAGAGATGTGCAGCCGTCATGTTCCCACTTGACTTAAAGTGGCATCTTAGTCAGGACTCCTCTTGGCACAGGAACAAATGGAAAACAGAATCTTTAACAGGCGACAATCAGCTGGAGACATCAGACTCCATGGTAAACCTCGACACAAACTCCATGGCTGTTTGAAACCTGATAATGAACATATTGTACGATTCATATGAAAGACTCTAAAACAATCATCAGCACCTAACTCTCCTCATCCCCGTCATTACTATCAGTAAATCCCATAAAGGTTGTCCCGGAGCGCAGGCCTGTATTTGAGGCTAACCACCCGTCTGTCTTCACTCGTTTTCTTCCGTCATATCCCCCACACTCACAACATTTAGGAAAGCTGGGGTTTTCTTAATAACTAAAATTAACTCAATGATGTACAATTAACGTAATTGTTGCTCCACCAACATCCATTAAATACACATTAGACATCTCAGTGAGGAGTTTAACTGCGTGAATTACAGGGCTGAGGAGAAGGACCTCCGTGGAAGCGCCGAGGCGAACATGAAATGTTGTGACGATGGTTTTGGTTGAACAGGAGAGCTGTCAGAGCAACGAAGCAGCCGCACAGAGAGCGAGGGAGTGAGCTGCCAAACACTGGCATGAAGGACTCTGTTTGGTCTAAAGGTTCACTGGAGAGGTTTCATTTTACCTCCCTCGTATTAATAACTGTAGAATAAATGTAGTTTGGATACTTCAATGTAATCATCACATCAAGACAGAGGCCTGAATTGTTTTTATTAAGATTTAATTAAGATTTCATAAGCCTTAGACAATGGTAACATTGTAAATATCCTTATTTTGTATTTTATGTATTTTATTTTATTTTTATACTGTGCTGCTTAGCGCCTGTTTAAGGTATTAATATTTCTACATTTCTACCCAGCCTGCTCAATCGTAGTGTGCCAACCAATCAGAGAGCAGCTATCAACATGCTGATGTCTTCGACTAATCACAGCGCAGCTATTTTGCATCCCTTTGCTCACAAGTTGGCAGTGCTCTGTGTTACACGTTCATTATACAAAGTTAAATTAGTTAAGACCCAAAATACATGATCAGAACAGTTTAACAGTCAGTTGAATAAGAATTACGCAAGTCTGGTGGCAATGTTTTGCAGAGAAAGGTAATATTTCAGCTTTTTGTATCAGATGTGCTGCGATCACGATGTTGGCGAGACTAAATATTTTAAGTATGTTGCTTGTACTTGTGTATAATATGCATCCAAAAAATGAGAGCTTATTTAGAAGCAAATAAATGTGTGTTTAAATCGAGAAGTCAGGGTAATATAAATGTTGTCATTTATCTTAAAAAATATAAATATGCTTTTGATAGGATCCAGATGACACTACTGTATGTTGTGTTTTCATGCAATGACTCCTGACAATAATTAAATGTAATTATTATGAGAACAGTATTCTTGAATTTACCTTTAATATTTAGAAAACCTATCTTATATGTTCAACATTCACACTTTTGTGATTTCTTTTTTCATTAAGTGTTTCTGTTGGAGCTGTTAACCGTGCTGCTAGAAATGTGGCATCAATGCACCAACATGAAGTTTGACCCCACACAGGTCAACATTAACAGAAAATTAACAAAGTTAAAATTTAACACTTCTTGTTTTTCTATTTAATTTAAGCATGATTCATTTGCAAAACATACAATTTAAGCAAAAACTGGTTATTTATCTCAAGGTTTATGGCAGTGATGGTTATGCCTCTCTGAAATGTTCTAGTGGGCTTTTCTTTTTTTTATTCTCTGTTTTTTTAAAAGGCACTTAGATTTCATGCGCGGAGGCAAGCGTTCTTCTTCTTCAGTTCAGAGGTCAGTACAGCCGCACAACATGTCTGGAGTGACACAGACTGTCGTGGAGGAGTAGCGTGAGCGGACCATGATGAAATATTGGTGAAACTAATGAGTTTTTGGACGATTAATGCAGTTTTAGGAGCGGCGCTATACATGCCCCGTGCCACCATTATACGGATGTCCGCCGCTCGATTTTGGATCTAAATATCTCCTGAAGCACTGTTTGGATCAGGTAAGCCGTCTGGGTGATATATTGTTCTACTTCATTCTATAAACAATGTGAAAGCTGTAGAAACCGAACTTATCCTATAATCCTAAAACTTAAACTTACATACACTAAAGGTGAGGTGCAGCAAGTAGCCCGGTCGTCCATGTATTCTTCTTTATGCAATCCTGGATGTAAAACCCTGTTTTAAACCACAAGTGAGAGTGAATGGGTGTGAATGGGTAGATGTGGCCTATGATGTGAAGCTGCTTTCTGTAGTCAAAAGACTACAAAAGTGCCACATAAGCTAAAGTCCATTTACCATCAGAGTAAGTCTGAGGCCTGAGCTCACATCAGTGATCTGGCTCCACTGAGTTATAATGCTGGAGATGTTTTTCAACAAGAGCTCTGATGACAGTCGAGCAGACCAGGAGAGGATTTGAAACAGCTACTCAGGAGATAGACAGAAGAGGAACTTTTCTCTCTCTGTTACGTAAGCGATGACAGAGGACTTGGAAACCTTTTGTCTGTTTGAAGAGGAGACACAGAGGAATATGTTTGACCTTTCTGTCCCTCACAGCTGCTCAGCAGCTCATCAGAGCCACAGAGTCACTGCGTTTGTTCCCATCAGAAACATCACACTGTAGCACCAAAAAGAGACAAAGGCTTCAGGTGGTCCCACTTTCTCTCGCCTCAAACATACACACACTCTTCCACACAAACTTAACGCCCTCATCACACCCCTCATAAACTCAGTAAACATGTGGGAGCTGTTAGACTGACTTTAATGGCTATTTACTGTGTTTTGGACGCTGCTCATTAAACACATTTTCCACTTGAGGAGAACTAATGTTTTGGAAAAGTCCATAAAATGAAACACACATTATGCCAGCACTTTGCACATGTGGCTAGTAAAATAAACATTTCGCCCTCTACAGGAAAAAAAGGGACCTGCAGACAGGCCTCACAGTAGTTTCATTTCCTCCACCAATTTTCTCTGCTAGATCACTGACAATATCTTCAGTTTTTTTGAAGGTTGTTCCATGACCAAGGTGCTCTGTGAGAAAAGATCTGTAAGAGCTCGGGGAACTGTAAAGAGCCACAGATTAGAAGAGCACAGTTGGTAACATGAAGAGCTGAAACAAAGGAGGCTGCAGAGGTATGATGGTAATTTACCAAAAACTGCTTTGTAGATAAAAATGAACCAGTGCTGTAGTCTTCGGACTGATAAGGATGTCCAGCCTACCAGATCATAAAGAGTGCACTGATGGATTTAGCATTAGTAATAAACCAAAGAGATGCATGGTACACTAAGGCCCCATCAACATAAAGACGAAGGCGTCTCAGAAAATGTGTGTGTCTATATGAATGCACTCGATACGCATCAAAACGCTGTAAAACACATGCCAGATCTCTAGGGGCGCTGTAACGATAAGACGGAAACAAGCGGAAACAGACGAAAAAACAGTGGGCATGTGCACTTGCGGCAGAAGCTGTAAACAGAGATTGTGATAAAGTGATCATAAAGTGCCGTAATGTGTCCTCGATAATTGTTTGTTCAACCCAGTGGTGATTGAGAAGAAGGAGATCTTGCTGCAACAGGGATAGTAGGGTCACTAGCTTCATCAGCACATATGCTTCACTTGCTGTGGCGCTATGTGTCACTGAGGATAATAAACTATGGTGTAAGCGTATCTGAAAACCTGCAGAGAGCCAGTACTCACTGAGCTGCGTATGCGGCATTTCAAAATCTTTCTACTCTGGAACCTGGTTTCAAAAATGATGGTTTACAGACCCCCAAAACACCGTCATCGTATGGATAATACGCAGATTCAGCAAAATCTTGTTTGTCTTCGTGTGGATGGGGCCTGAATCAAAAGTTCTTCAAACAGATGAGGATGCATACATGTACAAAATGCCACCATAATCAAGTACAAAGAAGCTTTAACAAGTTTCTCTCTAGCAGCAGAGTTAAGCATGACTTATTTCGAAAATAAAAGCCTAGTTTCACCTTTAGCTTGCTAACATGTACATTTAATGACAACTTGTCATCAAAATACTTATAGAAGGTCACCATTTTAATAAGTTTGCCATCAGAAGTAAATATTAAAGCTAATCTGATGTTGTAAATGTGCTTTTGAGAAAACCATAAACTTAGTTTTTGTAACATTTAAGATTAATTTTTAATTGATAAGAGCATATCGTCATGAATTAACATTCACCTGGAGCTCTTGTACAGCTTTACTGGTGGAGGGAGCCTGTGTCTAGATGATCACATCAGCATTACATTTTTTTTTTTGCTTCAATGTCTTTAGCCAGGTTGTTTATAAAAGAAGAACAAAAGAGTTCCCATAATTGATGATTGGCTAGATGGGTGACTTGAATCATCTCTGCAGAAAGGCAGGGTGAATGAATATAAAGGTTTTCCAGCTTGATACCTTGACACCTAAATACCTTACTGAAATCATGATGGCTAAGTACACTCAGTGACGAGTTCATGGATTTAAGTTCTTAAAAAACTTGGAGGAACTTTTGGTAACTCAAATATAATTGGGCTTATACACGCACCTCTACTATGGCACAGAAACCAGACATTTCCCACTAACTCAACGCCTTCTTTGCCCCATGTGCTCGTCTCCATTTTTTTTGTGTATGTTGCTCATGTGCTGAGCTCTTCTAACAGGTGCCTAGTTTAGAATTGATTTTTTCCCCCCTCTCCTCTCCCTGTCTTCTGTTCTTCAAACTACGGGTAAGTGGACACTGGCAATTTATTCCAAATTTTGTAGTGTCCTTGGGTGTCGTGAAAGGCGCTTAAAAAATCAAATGTACTATTGTTATGATTATTATTAGAATAGAATGGAAAAGAATATAATAGAATAATTATAGAATAAAATGGCCTAAGTATAAAAATAGCAGCATGTACATAATTCTACCTATATAAGACATAAAATATAAAATATGCAAAGTGCCTGATACAAAACTAAAAGCAAATCTTATAAAGATTATATTCACCTTTTGCACCAATTGCACATGGGATTTTGTGATTGTACATGGGTGTACTTCCACACTGTAATTACACATTGTTAGAGGATTGCCCATTAATTGCTGTTTGTTTCTCTGTTAGCAACATAACTCAAAATGTTATGGACAGATTTTGATCAGATTTTTAGGTAAAGTCAAGATTGAGACAAGGAACAAATGATTAGATTTTGGGAGTGATCCGGATCAGCGTAAAACCACAATGACGAAAAATGCGATTTCCGTGAATAACTAATGAACTAAAATAGATATTATTATGAATCCAATTGCTACTGGTATGTTTTCATGGTTGAGGAATCTAAATATTTAGATGAAATAAAGGTAGGGCTAATATTTATGGTGAAAATCACAATATGGGTGCAGACTGTGGCGCTGGCAGAGGTCTGCGATCTCCGAGTGCTTTTCCAGTTGAGCTTATGATCCACTCCAGGACTTGAAGACTTGAAGACCTCTGTATATGTTTTTCTAACATCTGACTCTTATGAGGGTGGAGGACTGCCCTGAGGGTGGACTACATCATCAAACAACAAAAAAGAAACCACTTTGTTGTCCTCTCCTGCTGTTTGGGCTCCTGAATGCCTCTTCACTGGAGACCGCCTCGGCCCTAGCTGCCAGCTGGACTACCCCTGACCTCTCTGACCCCGAGTGCCTCTGAATTCACCACAGCTCACGCGCCCAGTAGGGAGGATGTCCTATAAAACTCTATCAATGCCTACACCCCTATAGGCGGTGAACAGTGAGTACAGGTGTTACAGATGTTCCTCACTCTGATTCCTGAACCTCAGAAAGCCTCACAGCAGCTGTCACGCTCTGAATTGTGTTTCCGTGGGTTTGCATGTCACAGTCCCATCAGCCCCGACGCTCCCGGCTTCAGGAGAGCATCCTGCTGTTTTTTTGATGGAGAGCTGCCTGCTACAGAGAGATCCAGTTACAAGAGAGCAGCGCTTTCATCCTTATTAAAGAAACATGTGCTCCATCTCTGCAGCCATGTTCGCATTAAAACTTTTAAATCAGTTTCTGTTTGTTTGTTTTTCCCATATAATGAGGTTTGGGTCAAGAATGTGGCTTCTTTATAAAGCAGCTCTCTTACTCAGGCTGCCTTGTGGAAGCAATAACAATATGACAATAGAAATGATTAATAAAAGATCATTTGTATTACAGTTATTATAATTTATGCCGTCGTTGTGTGAATCTCCATTTTTCAGATACCATTGGTTTCTTTGCTAAGCAGTATGATGTTAATTACAGACTCTGGTGAAAAAGAATGTCAAACTCATCTGCTTTAATGACATGATTACTTAATCTTTGGTCTGTTTTATGCATCCACAACTAATTGGAGCACTGCTGCAAGAGCTTTTCCCATGTGTAGGCCTGGCATTAACAAAGAGAGCTGCTGGTGCTTCAGATTTAATTTTCCGAAGATTGAAAAATGTTCCCTGTGAATGACCTCCTTTAGAAAATTTACTCTGTACGACACTGTCAGTTTCTTTAACTTGCCGCAGGGGATTAGCCTTACAGAGCAGACGGGCCTGCCTGATTCTGAAGTCCCGCATATCCGTCTTGACAGCCTCCATTGTCCAACGACTTTACCCGACTACATTCTTCATGGCCCAATCACAGAAGAGAGGCGGGAGCAGCGCACATAGCGGTGTTGGCGACAACAGGAAATTGAAAACAATGGTGGCTTCTGATGCGGTCTTAAAAAAATAGACTAATTTTTTACTTTAAAAGAGGAAGAAAGAACGTTACTTGAAGCTTCATGTTTTTACTCTTCTCCAGACCGGGGATCACTGCTGGGAAACTGGGAGAGAACGTGGAAATCCTCCACGGAAATGACGGTTAGCCTGTGGTCGTCATGGTTACTTAGTGATACGTGGCGAAATCTGCTCTCCTCAGAAGTTGGTAGGGATCGTCTTTGACGAGGTTCATGTCACATATCAGTGTTAAATGATACATCTGTGTGGTATCAATTAATGTGAAACAATAGTCTTAAGGTTGTTTGAGCTAACGGCTAATGGACAGCTTACAACAGTTAGCCGGTTAACAACAGTTATCGGCCGTTAATTGTTGTTTGCTCTTGTTAACTGTTGTTATATGTTAGCTGCTACTTGTAGCCGCAGCGTATGTGTTGGTCTGTGATGAGTTTGATGAGCCAAACGATCGTCCAATCACAAGCTGCTGTTGTTTTTTTTAATGTTCTGCCCCTGAAAACATTTTCGAACAGCTCCTTCCCAGATGGATTAGTGAAATATTTCCAATATGGAACTGTCCATCTGGCATGTCAGGTTAGCAGGGGATGATGGGAAACAACAGCCTGACAGAAACTAAAAGGATTCACTGTAGAGAAGAGGGATGAATTATGTCTCTATTTAAACAACACTATGAAAACCAGGATGAATCTAAGATGTTTTTCACACCTAAACCTTCATTGCTTTGTTCCGATTCAGTTGAAAAGAACTCTACGAATTTGTTTATTAACTTTAAATCTTTTCATGTCATAGCAGTCAAGTCTCCCGTTTTGGCCGGGATACTTCTGTATTTTATCCCTCTTTCCCGCCGTCCTCCTGTATTAGTATTTTCCCGTCAATTTCCCGTATATATTTCCGTAAACAAAAACACATTCCTCTGTCTCTCCAAACTGAACTCTGTCACTAGCTTCATTGCAAGAATGGGGTGGTAATGCACCAAAATGATGGATGCCATCTGCTGTAAAACCAAAGAAAAGAAGAAAAAGTTGTTGTTAGATTAGAGCCCACAGCCGGAACAAACTAAGAGAAACGAGATGGATGGCTGTGAACGAGAAGACATTCCTGTACACCAGTCTTAAAATCTAAGAGGTACTGGAGCTTGGATGGGATGGTAGGACGCCATGCTGCGGGCGCCAGGAAATGTCCCATATATTTAAATCCTTGACAGCTATATTTCATGTTCACACTGCAGGACCCCGAAGTGCATCTTATGGCCTTGTGTCAGTGTATCTCAGCTAGGCTTGGGTATTGAGAATTGTTTCCAAGTTTTCAAAGTATGAGGATTGATAGGGGCCGTGAGTTTTGGTTTCACTTTTCAGTTCATGGAAGGTGCATAAATCTGTTTTAATGGTTAAACCTCAGTAAGGATACTGACCATATAAGCCTCATGTGTCCTTAAGGACGTCGCCTGGCAGTACGTCATGTAATAAAGTTTTTTTAATGTATTTTTCGGGCATTTTGTGCCTTTATTGATAGGAGAGACTGACAGTGGATAGGCTTGAGAGAGTAGGGGAAGACACTCTGCAAACTGGCCACAGGGTGGATTGGAACCCGGGATGGCAAAAGTATATATATGGGATGTGCCTGGTTGGTAACCACTCTGCCAAACCAGCACCCCATGTGTGAAAGTATTAAGGGAGGGATCATGGTGAACCACAGGAGCAGAAAGTTTGTCTAAACTCACTAAAAAAAGATAACAGCTCCTGCAATAAAGGCATTTGATTCAGACAAGGCATGTAAAATGGAGGAAATATGCCGTGCTCAGTGTGTTTCAATCTCCCATATTCACATTAGCCCAGCAACAGGTAGCATCTGTGCTACAGGTGAAAACACAGCTGAGCTCTTGTTCACTCTTCTGTTCAGATAAATGAATCATCTCGACATAAAGTTTTCTTCAGATATGAATCCAGGGAGCATCCACCTATTTACTGCAAAGAGACCCTGCAGAGCTCAAACCTCTATGACTCATTTAGCAGCATTTATATTTGCAAATCACACAGCTTATTTTCTGGATATCCAGAAAATTATTTTCATTTAAACCTGGTTTCGTATCATCCTTTTATAAACGAGTTTAAATCTAAAGCTGCTCAGTTGTTAGGGTTAAGTAATGATTAAGATATAGAATTGGTTTTGTAGTTTTTTTGTCCTCATCAAACAGTTTGGGTTATAATTATCAGCATCAATATGTCTTTATTGTAACTTTTTCTTCTCCCGAATTTTTCACAAATGACTGTTCCCCTTCACATCTTAAAACCCACTTTTTTAGACTTTCTTTTACATGATCCTTTTTTACTTACTTATTTTACTATTTTTAAGTTCTACCGTTCTTACCCTCCTCACGGTTTCTCATCATTTTAGTCCTATTATTATCATTATATTTATTCCATGTTCTTTTATGTCTTTATTACCTCCACCAAGGAGGCTATGTTTTCGGGAGAGTCTGTTTGTCTGTCTGTCTGTCTGTGAACAAAATAACTCAAAAAGTAATGGATGGATTTTGATGAAATTTTCAGGAAATATTCAGCATGGGAAAAGGAAGAACTGATTCAATTCTGGTGTTGATCCGGATCACCGTCTGGATCCGCCATGATGAAAATGTGATTTTCGTGAATAACTACTGAACTAAAATAGATGTCATTATGAAACCAACTAATGGTATGTTTTCATGGTGAAGGAATCTAAATATTTAGATGAAATAAAGTAGGACTAATGTTTATGGTAAAAATCACAATATGGGAGAAGACTGTGGTGCTGGCGGAGGTCTGCGCTCTCCGAGTGCTTTTCTAGTTTATTATGTTATTAATTTTCTTTTACGTGTCCTCTATCTGCCCTCTTCTTTTCTATCTTCCTGATGTGATGTTGTTAACCTTCAACAGTCTTAAATTTATCTATGTATCTGTAAATCTATTATCAATTTTCTGTCTTGTCACCTACTTGTCATTATACATTAAATGAAATACCTTCCCCACCAATGCCTTTCATCTGTATATGTCGACACTGAAAGCTATACTGATTTGGTTATTCCTAAACTGCATTAGCTTTCTTTCAATCCTACCAGTTTATACTATTTTCTTTCATTTTGTTGCTTTAGTTAACACGACCCTCTGTGCTTTTTTCTTTGACTCTTGTTGTCTCAGTTGACCTGATTATTGATTTTATTTAGTCTTTTTCTGCCTTTGTTTTGTCTTTTAAAGCACTTTGTAAACTTCTGTTTTTAAAGGTGCTATATAAATAAAATTATAATAATCATAATGAAGTGAGTATTTATTAGTATATGTATAAGGGAATAAAGTACTCTGCAGATTCATTCTCAAAATATTTATTATATTTTGTCGCCTAAAAAAATGGATACAGAATTCAGACCCACCAAGGACTGGAACTAACCAAAACTGGAAGTGGAACCAGAATCTATAAAAACTAAAAGATACTCAAACCCAGTCACAGCCAGTTTTGCGCAGTGCATTATGGGAAGAAAACTAACAGGCTAAGCTACCCATAAAGTGATTCACTGTGTCACTGCTGATCTTAAACATCCTATGCACCTTATGTTAAAGAGTAACAATGAACTCTTAGCACGAAGGCTACCATAGATGACACCAGATGGCATGGTAACTTATTACACTGTAACACCTGTGAGCATCTTGAAAACTATAAATTCACCTGCTTAATCTGGCTGGACTAAATTCTGTGAATCTAAACAAGTCGATGTTGACTGCTTCGGTCAATGTTGAGTCCTGTGGAGATGGTGAATTATGTCATCCTGTTGATATTTCCATAGTATGTTTTGCCTGAGCACCGACTCTTTTATCAGCCTGGTTACAGAAGAGTATAAGGGCCATGTTAGATGGGGAAAATAATTTTGGGGAAGCTGAGATTGAAGTAAAAATTGCAAGATTAAAGTCGAAATGACGAGAATAAAGTCGAAATACATTGTACGTATGTTGTAACTTTGATCTCATCATTTTGACTTTTATCACGACATTTTGACACAAAATTTAAACTTTTATTCTCGTCATTTCAACCTTAAAGAGGACATATCATGCTTGTTTCTCCTTTTCACTATGCCAGACTAGGATGCCTGTAAAGCATTTCTGCCCTCAGTACAAGTCATTTAATTCCTTCATTGCCCCACAATAGCGTTCTCAAAATCCTCATTTTAGGCCATTATGAAGCGCTCATTGAAACGCTCGGATCTGAGGATGACCTAAAGTTACCTCGCAACGTCACAGGCCTTTGTGCTCTGATTGGTCAATTCTATCGGGGGTAGAGCCAGCCTGTCCTTCTTCTTCTACTGCATTTTCCGGCAGGCTCAAAGCAGCGACCGCATATTGAGTCCCCCTACAGGCCAGAGCTGATAATGAGGGAATGTGAGCTAGGGATCTATATACCCCTGCTAGTGGATGTGTTCCTCGGTGACGGTTTTGTGGCTAATGGACATCACAGAGGAGGAAGTGTTTTATCAGAATACTCCAATAAAAAGAAACTTACCTCGTGTCGTCATGACGTTTGAAATCTCGCGGACATCTCGCAATGACCTATTTTAAGAGGCATCAAATCTCGTTCTAGGATATCAGAAAAAATACAATATCTCATTTTTTGAAAATTAAGGGGGTGTAAGGTCTTGTTTTCAAATTTATTATATTATATGTAAGTATTAAATCATGCATCAGCATGATATGTCTCCTTTAATCTTGACCTGCCAAAAATGATTCTTGCCTTCTCAAATGGCCCAAATACTATTCGGTGCCTGGTTGCCTGGTAGTCAAGACTATACTATACTATAGTTTATACATAACTGCTGCATATTCCACTACAGCACTGTAATGACTTTACTCGTCACCCTGTCGCTTGATCAATTGCATCCTCATTGCCAAAGGGTCAACTGAAAGCGAGCTGAACCCACCTCTCTCAGGTGAGCTTGGTGCAGTTGTTTGTACCAAAGCAGGGATCAATTGCAGTTTATATATATATATGCACTGTATATATTTAAAGGATAAGTTTGGTTTCTACAGCTTTCACGTTGTTTATAGAGTGAAGTAGAACAATAGACTCACCCAGAAGGCTTTCCTGATCCAAACAGTGCTTCAGGAGATATTTAGATCCAAAATCGAGCAGTGGACATCCGTAAAATGGTAGCACATAGGGCATGTATAGCACTGCTCCTAAAACTGCAGTAATGGTCCAAAAACTCATTAGTTTCACCAATATTTCATCATGGTCCGCTCATGCTACTCCTCCATTACAGTCCGGTGTTGCTCCACCCATGTTTTGTGGCTGTGCTGACCTCTGAACTGAAGACTGCTCTCTGGCCAGCTGTTCTCCTTTCGATGAGCTCCTCATCTGTAAACTCTGGCTCTAAACTGTAAGGACACCCATCATATTCAAAGTTCTCCTCCACAACATCTTCATCCGATAGATATTCATCCATTTTGCACAAAACTGGAAGAAGAAAGTCGTTGTGTAGCCAGCAGTCTTCCCCTGAAACAATGAGCCGCAGGTGCGGAGGCAAACGTAAACAAAGTCTTCAGTTCAGTCTTCAGCAGATTGGAGCGACACCGGACACCTGTGCAGTGCGGCTCATTGTTTCAGGGGAAGACTGCTGGCTACACAACGACTTTCTTCTTCCAGTTTTGTGCAAAATGGATGAATATCTATCGGATGAAGATGTTGTGGAGGAGAACTTTGAATATGATGGGTGTCCTTACAGTTTAGAGCCAGAGTTTACAGATGAGGAGCTCATCGAAAGGAGAACAGCTGGCCAGAGAGCAGTCTTCAGTTCAGAGGTCAGCACAGCCACAAAACATGGGTGGAGCAACACTGGACTGTAATGGAGGAGTAGCGCGAGCGGACCATGATGAAATATTGGTGAATCTAATGAGTGACGGATGTCCGCCGCTCGATTTTGGATCTAAATATCTCCTGAAGCACTGTTTGGATCGGGAAAGCCTTCTGGGTGAGTATATTGTTCTACTTCATTCTATAAACAATGTGAAAGCTGTAGAAACTGAACTTATCCTTTAAATGAACCAATCTGAGCACAGAAGGTCCACTCGTATTGGAGCAAAACTGACCTAAGAAATAAAAAAAATATCTAAAGTGTATCTTTCCTTTTATTGTAACCCTTTTAGATCAAGTGTGGCGTAGAAAAGGTTTTGAAAACTGTGGACACTGTATTATATGTCTCTTCTGTCTTATAAACTGCTTTTTTGCTCCTTCGAATGTTTGATACTCTAATATGTATTTTAATGCTCTCAAAGCTTGCATCCTGTAAGTATGCAAAGCACTTTGTGTTTTTTATGTTGAATAAAGTTGCATCCCTTCCCCTTTTATATTGCCAAGAATGTGTTTGTTTTTTGTGTGCTTCGTTTTTAGTAACTGCAGTATGAAAAAGACAAATTGTAATCGGATTAAAGGGATTTTGTTTCATGTAATGCAGCCTTTTTGAGCTAATACTACGGTGCCAGACAACTGAGTACTTTATTGTACCTCAGTATAATCCTTTAAAAGCCTTGCTCCACACAGTCAGAGAACATAATTACAAACCTGTAGAATGCAGACAACAGACGAGTGCAGAAAAAATGGAAATGAGAGGAGTCACCATTACTGATGGGTAATAACTTACAGCTGTCTGTTTTCCTCCGTGCCTAATGTGCATGACAGGACAGAACTAATAATAAGTCTGAGGTTCTTATCAGTGTTTTGACATTAACTTAAAAAAAAAATGAGCTGATTTGTTTACTTTGCCCTTCGAATTGCACAGCCTAAACAGATAGAATATGAGTATCATGCTGTTATATACAATATGTCTCCTGGGATGAGATTATAACTGTGGGAAAAGTTTTAATAATGTTGATAAAAACAAAGCAGAGATACTGTAGGCAGAAAATGAAGGATGAAGATTTTTGAGATGTTTACCATTTTCTCTAATTGTCTATTTATTTTCATTTAATATGTTTAAAGAAATGAAGGCAAGATTTTAAAGGTACAGTCTTGCAGAAATGACTTTCAACAACTCTGGACCCATTTGGAGAGAAGAAAGTTTATCATGCACAAAAAAACATTAATATATAATCTGTATGTTTGTCCTCACTGCTAATGAACATGGATCTTGGGAGGGGTTAAGACTAGGGTTGCAAAAATTCCAGGAAATTCCAAAATTGGAACTTTCCATGTTAATAGATGGGAGTAAATGGGAAATTAAGGGATTAAACAGGAATAAGCATGGACAAAACTTAAAGTTGACTCCTACCAGGGATTTAAATATAAAAGGGGAAAATGTATTTTAGCATAGTCTTGACTAAAACTACCACATTTCATGCAGGCATACGTGAGAATAACTCACTTTTGAAGCAAATAAATCTGTTGAAATAAACTGTTGTTTTCATTTTAATGTTTTGCATAGATGTCTGCAGATGACAAAACAAAATGTTTAGATTTTTGTTTGGATATAATTCACTTTATTTAAAGAGATATGCCTCACTCCTGAGTCAGTGACAAGTAGATAGACACCATTCTATCTATGTCCATGCAGTAACAAGGAACAGACACTGCTAATTAGCTTAGCTCAAACATTGGGATTGAATGGGTAATGTTAGCCAGACTCTAACTACAAATAAACTCTGTAGCAACTCTAAATGGGGCTGTAGGCTTGTTTTAACTTGTTGTGTTACTTCTTTGTTACTTTATCTATTTTTAGACTAAGTTTAGCATTTAATGTAATTTATGAAAGGAAGTACATACAAAATTGAACCACCGGGTGCATATGCAAACCTCCGCGGAAGAAGAGGGAAGACACAAAAATAAAGAAAAATGGCATATCCCTTTTGGTTAACCCAATTTCCAGTTAATTCTCATATACTGTCATCAATTCCCCCAAAATTCTGTATTTTCCCAGCTAAAGGTTTCTGGAAAGTTTCCAACCCTTTGCAACCCTAGTCAGGAAAACTCTTTTCAAACTGAAGCAGGTTCAATCGTTACGTTCATATTGTTCAAACATGCTTAACAGGGGACGCTCATTTATATTGAAACAACTCTCCCAAACACTCTCCTTGTGTTTTCCCCATAAAAACAACACTGAATAATCTAGATTGAGTTAAAAATCTTTTTATACGTTTATGTCCTTGCTTATCAAAAAGGAAGTGGACTGGAGTTTATTTTTGTTCTTTATCATTGAATATTAGGAACATTTCATATAATTATCATTATAGCTGTTAATGTAGATATTAGCATGATCTCCATATTCATGGTTGATACATCTGTAGTATCTATATTTAGCACCACACAGTCATGGGGTGCCTATTGAAAATGGGATGTCACATCTCAAGAGGCCTTTAACACATTTATACTTAACTGAGACAAATATGGTTGGGATGCACTTGTGGTCTGGGCACACATGAGTTCGTCACTACCATGAATTCTTATTCTCAGTAAAAACATCATTGGTTATACTTCTATAAAATGATCACCACAACCATTCAGACATGAGGACCCTCCTGAAAACAAGATGTAGCATCTCAAGAGGCTAACCTCTAATAAATCAGATGACAGGTCTGTGGTTCATGGATCTGTCACTAACTTTAGTTCTTACTTTAGTCCACTTGTCTCCTCTTACCTCCCTTCCTTTGCCCTCACACCCAACACAACATCGTGTGGATTTGCTGTTCATCATGAGACTGGGATCCACATTCAAGATTTCCTGCTGCTTAACAGAAGGTTTTTTCTTGCTGCCATAATGGAGGGATTCACGATTGGCTATATGGATTCATGTTAGGTGTTGGATGTATATATTTGTATATACACATATATGCGTATTTTAAATGTATATATGTATCTATGCATATATGTGTATTCATAAAATGAAGTATTTTATGCCCTATTGTAAAGTGTCTTGAGATAACACTTATGAATTGGTGCTATACAAATAAAGATTGATTGATTGATTGATTTAAGTACACAAGCAAAACAAGAGTGCGGTGATGTAATTCGATTTAATCAGTGCTCAGAGACAGACAATGCCATTAAAACACTCAGCTGTTATTTTTATATGTTTTTTTTCCATCTGTGTAGCTGCTTTGCAGGAGAATCTTTCTGAAAACATCATTTTTTTCACATGTAAGTGAAGAGGGTGAAATGGACCAGGCGAGGTTAATCAGAAAAGTCACAGTGCTCTCTGCAAATTAAAAGAACACAATAAAGAAGCCCTCTCCAAACAAACCTACACAAATGAACCTCACTAAAGACGGTTACTTCTACATTCTTGGTTTACGTAGCCGTATGAACTTATCCCCGAGGAAAGAAGCGGCCAGAATGGGATTTCACTAATGTCCCAAAATCACTCCCAGCTGCTCTGACTGCAGGAAATGCTTCTTTCTTCTCAAAACCTCAGAGCAAATAGAACATGAAGCGTGGTGCACTCATGGGCATGTCTGTCTTAACTTATGTTGAACTGTCTGTCCTGGATTTCAGAGATGTCCTCCAGGGCTGCGGTCAGAATCCGCCCAGCCCTCTCTGCCGCCATGAGAGCCCCCCATTCACCACTTAACCTTTTGAAAGTGGTCGTCTCACTTCAGAGGGGGAAAAGGCTCCTGGTTTAAGGAGGCGTGAGGAGCGTTAGATCAGTGACTCCGTTATGATGGCAACGACCACCGGGAGGTCAGCCGCACAGTGACGGGCGGGGGGCTTAAAGGGTCTCTCTGACATTTGAGCAGGTTAGGTCTCATGCTTGTGAAAGCAGTTTAGCAAAGAGGTAAACAGCCCGGGGCCAGCAATAACAGAGTGGAACTGATTAGAGGAGGAGGGAGAGTGAGAGAAAAGAGAGGGAAAATGAGACAAGGACTGATAGCATCTTCATACCCAACGTAATTACATTAGACGGCTTAAAGACTGCCAAGAGTTTAGGATCTCACGTGAAATGTTAGACTCTGTATTGACAGCAAGCAAGGACTTATTAGTAAAAATCTAAATTATAATAATAATCATGTCAGTAATCAAATAATTAAAGTAATACATCATTTTATGTTGCAAGAGACCAACTTGTTTTTAAGTACCAAGGAGGTTCCAAGGAAGTAGTGTTTCTCCTGTCAAATGTTTGTTTGTTTGTCTTTAGCAAGATTACGCAAAAAAACTGCAATATCGTTTTAAATAAACATTTTACCAGAAGTGTTGTTTACTCAAGGAAGAAGCCATTAAATATCAGTGGTGATACAGAAATTTGCAGAGGTGGGAGAAAGTCACTGTTTTGCAAGTCTGAAGTAAGTCTCAAGTCTTTCAACCCAAGTCCAAGTTGAGTCTCAAGTAAAGACAAGTCAAGTCAAGGCTGAAGTCATAGGCTTAAAATTTTCAAGTCCTTCCAAGTCATATGCACCGTTGACCAAATAAATAAAAACCAGGACAGTTTCGTCACTTTATAAAAAACAACCAGGACAGTAAGGGCAGGACATGAAAACAGGACACTTGGTCACCCTGGGCCTTAACTTTACAATTATTTTCAGCTAACGCCAGTCTCAGTTTTTAGCCACGGCGAGTTTACCAGCGAACATATACCGTTGTTGCAGATAACAGATGCTAAGCTAAAGTTACCCAAAAGGGTCTCACAACAGGTACCAGACCAACTTACCTTTCTTTGTGTGGCTTGTTATTCTCACACTGCAGGTTTTGCACACAGCAATTCGTTTTTTGTTTATGACATCGTAGTTTGTGAATGCAAATGAAATTATCCTCGGTAGCATGCTTACGTATTTCTAAACTCTGACTGGATGTTAATAGATGCATTCAATGGGGCAGATCCTGTGGGAAAAATATTGTCTTGCTGAAAATGACAAAAACAGTCACTTAGTCGAATACTTTGAATGGGAGCACATTTTATTCAACAGTCTTACTGAAAATTTCAAGTATGTTCAAGTCATCAGACTCAAGTCAGAGTCAAGTCCCAAGTCATTGATGTCAAAGTTCAAGTCGAGTTGCAAGTCTTTGATGATATTGTCAAGTCGAGTCAAAAGTCATCAAAATTGTGACTCGAGTCTGACTCTAGTCTAAGTCACATGACTCGAGTCCACACCTCTGGAAATGTGTCTGGATGCAAAAAAATTCCAAAATCTTCCAAAAAACAATCCCATATCTCAACCCTCTAACTTTGACTAACCTTTAACTGATTTTTGAAACTAGCAAAGTTTATGACAGGCTCTTCAAAGTCTGTAGTTAAGCTGATCCATATTGTCAAGCTCCAACCTCCAACAACTGTGCTTGGCCTAAAACAGCCCAGCCCAATCAGAGTCCTCTTATGCAGGAAGAGGTGGAGCTACAAGTAAGATGAAAGCAGGAAGTGACTGCTGATACAGAGATTAGGATGGATACTAAAAGCTTCAGTAGTGTTTGCCCTCAGTTGTGTTTAACGTGCCTCCTGACGATAAAGAACTTCTATGCACAAATCAAAAAGTCCACTTACATCAAGATTTCTCCCCCTGCCTGTTTTTACAGAGTCAGTAGCTGCACAATTTTTGCCATGGTTCAACAGTATAAGACTCTTTTCCTTCCTCACTGCTCCGTATCCTGGAACTTTTGAACCCCTTCTCTCCATCTCTCACACCCTCCCTCGCTCTCGCTTTCCACTGCCAAGTCTTCAAAAGTCAGTGAAAGCTGTTGCTAATAAAAGTTAAAAAGGCAAACTATGCAAAGGAGGTAAGAGGGAGCAGAGGGAGGTGCATTCTTTCCTGGCTGCATGGGAAGACTTTTGCTGGAGCGAAAGGCAGATCCAGCAGATTGGGATGGTGGAGGGAAGGGGGAGGAAAGAGGGGAGGAGTGTATAGGAGCTCCATCACCCCAGGACGTGGAAAAAGCATTTTGTTTCGTCAGGTTTCAAAGGAAGAGCAATTACAACAAAGATGCAGGGCGGCAGGACACCCCTGAACTTTAAAAAACTCTGAGGAGAAAACACCACGCCTTTAAAAAGTTAACGGGAGCACTCATCCTCTCCTCTCTTCTCTCATCACCTCTCCTCGACATGGCTATAAGTAACACTAAAGCTGCACCCCAATAGCTCATCTCCATCTTCTCTGTGTCCAGAGAAGGCGGCCATTGTGTGCCCATTCCTCTCTCCCCGAGTCAGTTTCCTATTGAGGCTCTGAAAAGGCCTTTGAGGGGCCCTGTTTTGGCTGTGCAGCTCACCTGCAGAGGGGAGACTATGGGTCTATTCTGAAGCCCAGCAGCTGCCAGGGCAGAGAGGCTGGCACCCAGTGGGAGAGAGAAAAGCCGCCGCAGAGCCTTTCAATATGAAGCCACTTAGTAACAGAAGGCATGTGCCAAGCCCGCAAAGCCAGAATGAAGAGTCACCCTTCAGAGTTCACTAAATATCAGGAGAGTCTGAGACCCTCTTCTTCTTTTGGACGGACTGATGGATTTTTGTCATTGTTTGATGAAAGAGGAGGCCGTTCAGCCGCTCTCTGGCAGCAGTAGCACAGACAATAATAAACATCACTGACTCAAGAAAATAACCCTGAAAACACACTAGCAAAAGGTGCTGGTGTCAAAATAATAAACAAGATTACACCTCTGTAGTCAAAGAGCAATTGTTGCATGGTGGCAGGACATAGTCTGTCTCTGGAGTGTCTGTGCTGCAGCTTTGCTCCTCGCCCACAGGAAGCATATCTAAAGTGCTGCACAGTGAAGCACAGCCCTCGGAGCTTTAAGCTAAGGCTATGTTTACATGGAGACTCTGTGACTTAAAATGCAAAGATTTTTCCTTAGTGTATTCAAAGTAGATCCGCATTCAGACGGAGACGCTGGAGACGAATAAAGCCGCTGTAGTATGCATGCCTGTTCAGTAGATGGCGATGTAGGTTTGCAGAGAGGCAGGGCTGCTACAATACACATATGAAGAAGAAAAACTTTTCAAAAACAACAGTGGCGATTGGACGCACAAAGATGCAGGAGTTTCTTTTCTGAACAGCAAATCTGTCTGTATGGTAAGGCTTACACGTTACTCAGAAGACGTCTGAAGCTGTTGTTGTTCCTGGTATGCATACGCAGCCTTAATGTGAAAGAGTACTACGCATGCAGTGACATCAGCGGTTTACCCTGAAAGGCTCTGATATTGGTTTACATGGAGGAGCGTTTTGAAAACTCTCCACTCTGGACACTGGTTTCAAAAGTTTGCAGATTCGGGCACTCCGTATAAAGGTCCCGTGTAAACGCGAGGCCAAAGCGCAATGAAAACTTGTCGGATTTGACTGTATTTGGACTCATGTAAATGGCCCCTAAAGTTCACGACAGAACAACAACTTCAGAAGGCACTTGTGAGTTTCTGATAAAACAAAAATAGCAACACTTAAACAAGAGGTCATATTTTCTGCCTGATTTGCGCTGTGCATCGATATCATTTCCACTATTACTGCTCTAGTTTGAAGCTAGAAAGCACTTGAAGAGTGTGAACTTCTGCAAAGACAGCTCACATATTGCAGTTACTTCTAGAAGCAATAGTCCATTATACAATTACCATCATAATTATGATTCATTGACTCTGAAAACACACATCTAGCACTCAGAATCATGATATCATTATTAGTTAGACAGTTACTGAGCAAAAATAACTGTTGGCTGATGGTGGTTGTCTGGATCACCACCAGATCAATCATTTTTAAGTTGGGCCATTACCAATATCTTCTGAAAATGTCAGTAAAATCTGTCCAGTTGTTTTTGTGAAATGTTGCCAACAAACAAACAAACAGACCAACATAAGCCGGCAAAAACATAACCTCCTCGGTGGAGGTACACATACATCCTAAAAAGTGTTAATTTTGATAGCACTTTTAATTTAGTTTAGTTTAAGTCTTTTGCATTAAATTTACTTAAGTTTAAGTCAGAATTTAGTCATCTAAATTGTTTTGGTTTAAGTCGATGAAATTTCACAACAATTTTAGTCGACAAAATCCACTATAAATTTAGTCAATTAAAATTTGAAGTGTAAAGGCATTTTTTATGTTTACTTAAAGATGCTACAAGGAGTTTCTAAGTTATTACAAAAAGTCTCACTTTTAGATATATGCCTGATTGAAATACACACTTTAAGATGAGTTTTATAGCATCAAAATAGGTTATCTATAAATGCTATTACTTAGCTTAGCAGTCGGGTCGGACAGGGCTGGACTGGCCTGGATACTCAACTTCAGAACAAGACAATTAAAATTAGAGCAAATCTATATTATTCAGACACGTCTTAGAGAACCGGGCTGTAAGTAGTGATATATAGCCAGCTACAAAACTACGATACTGTTTTCCAAAAATTGCTTGTTGTCACACATCAAAAACTTCCGCTACGTAACTAGAAAGAGATACATTACCTCATCGCTTTGCATCCTGCAAGTTGTTGGAAAAAAGAAGTCATAAAGCAATGCAGAGTTCTGAGGAAGGTCCGAGCTGCATTCATTAGCATCACAACAAACACACGCTTTGGCTTGGGTCACGTCTTTACAACAGTTGCCGCGCGTGCTCATGGCTAGCAGAGTCTTTATGTCGCCGGAAATAGATTCTCCTCATAGCACCTTCAAATTCTGAAGTCATTTTTTTAAACATTGATCCTGCAACCAGTGTCAGAATGACAAATTAGCTCATGATACAAGTAGGAACCAAATGAATGGTCAACTCAGAGGTTCAGGGTCATGACCTTAGCCAAGGGGGTTATGTTTTTGCCCTCATATGTTTGTCTGTTTGTTTGTTTGTTAGCAAGATTATGCAGAAACAACTGGATTGATTTTGCAGACATTTTCATGAGATGTTGGTAATGAGACAACTTAAAAATGGTTGATCTGGTGGTGATCCAGATAACCACCATCAGCCAACAATCATTTTTGCTCAGTAATAATATCAACATGATTCAAGGAATCCTACTATGATGGTAACTTTATCATGAACCACTGTATATTCAGCATAGTGTATGTATTAGACTTTTTATGTCTGTTTTTAAGTTACAGGACAGTTGATAGAGTTCACAGTTGGGGAGAGAGTGAGGCATGACATGAGGTTAAAGAGCCACAAGCCACATTTAACCTTTTCATGCATGGTGTCATAAGAATATTTCATAAGAACATGATCTTTTTTATTTTTTTTTGTCATATTGAGACATTGCGTCATAAATCCAAAATGGCTGAAGAAATGCATTTGATTTTTTGAAAAGATATGTTTTTGGAGCTATTTTAAGTTCTAATTTTACTACTATATTTACCCTTGATGTATGTTGTCCACTGAAAAAAGGCCATGATTTTTAACTTGTTTGAAAGTAAATCAAACATTTAACAGAATTATTCTTTTGTCATTCAATAATTCATGCATGAGAGGGTTAAACTAGGCCAGGCACCTACAGGACGACACCCAATACCGGGGTGCGCACATCAACTGCAAGAACACCTGCATTTCCTACACACTGATATTATTGAATTACAACTCATGGGGCCACTAACCATCCGTTTCAGTGCTCCAGCCAAAACTCTCCTATGTGCGTGCAAATGTGTGGTATGAAGGCAGAAAAACTTCATTTTGAGTCTGTTTTCTTCCTGGAAGCCTCACGTGTGTTGGATAGAGTCTGAAAAAGTCCACAGATCAAAAGGTAAAATGCTGGCATGTTTTAAAAAAAAACAACTTGTGCTAATTAGCGTGCACATGAATGTTACCAAACTGTTCTTGTTCCAGTGTTCAAAATAAACTTCAGACTCGCTTATCGTGCGACAGAATCAAACTCTGACCCCGCTGTTGGGATCTCAGCGTCTGAAGCCTGTGAAGAAGCCTTCAAACAGACAAAAGGCCTCTTCTCTGTCAGCAGGCTAGCTCCCACACTGGCGCTAATTTACGATGCCCTCACAGCAATTTCCACAGTCAGAAAAGTTCAATTGTGTTTTCCAGCTCATTAGGCATCAGCACAACAAAGCTTTCATCTTCTCCTCCGTCTCCTTCATCCCCCTCTCCTCTCCCTCCACACATCTTCCTCGCTTTATCTGCCTGTCCGCTAATCTGCCTCTTTTTCTCTGATCATAAAAGATTAAAAGTCAAGGTAAAATAGGCCTCCTTATAGAAACTGTTTTACTTTTAATTCTGCTTCAGTCTTTTTGTGTTTTGGTTTATTTAAAGCATGGCGCCAACTCTAAAGGTTTCCCTCATGGAGGCGTAGGGAGAATTTAATGGTTGTTTATTCAGGGGCCTCCGCGGTGCCCTCCCATCTCTTTCAGAGCTTCAGGAGACGACGTGGAACCTTTTGTAATCTCCGAGGAATCAACTCAGCATATTTGTTCAGGTTGTCACTGCGCTGAGATCACAGGCCCGCACTCAACATTCTCACACAAATACAAGTTAGCGCCTTAAATATGTTTTAATTAAACTCTTCGTCCAACCATAAATCATTTTAAAAGTGGGATTCGGCTTGAGTTGGGGATGTAGGCGAGCGAGCAGGACATCACTTTGGCTTAAAGAAGAGAGAAATGTGCTTGAATCCTAAAGGGCATTCACACCATTTCAAGCTGGAGCAGAAATGCCCCCAAGCAAAGCATGTAACCCCCCATTGGTTCCAGTCTTAGTCCCTCCGTGGTCAACAAAAATACATAATCTTTTGACATTATTAACCAGCCCAGAACATCTTCTGAAGTCCATTAGAGTCTTGAATTTACAAGAAACATACAAATCTATTTAAAAACATATTAAAATAGCTCCAATTATTCAATTAGTACTGAAGCGGCTGTTCACCAGATTTGACTTCAAACACATCGTAAATAATTTGAAATTTTATAACAAATGCTCCGATTGAATATAATCTCAACCATCTTTTATTTAATATCTTGTGTAATGGTGTGAGACAGTGAGGCTTTTTTTGTCCGGGCTAAAATGTGATTCACTAAAAGATCACTAAACATGATCAAAATATCTGTAGCTGTTCTGCCCAAAAGGAGCTCCGTAAAGTGTAGATATGCTTTTTTATTATTAAAGACCAAACTTAAAGCTTTATGGTGCATTCCAAGGTACAATCAACACATGCTAGCTGGCAAAGAAAAGTGCATTTATGGTAAAACTGAAGCACCCTCTTACATTAAATGTGAAGAAATGAACTTTTTGCAGTTACCACGTGGATCCAAAAATCGATGAACCACTCATGTATTTTTAAGGGCAGTTTGTCTTAACCAACCGAGTTTTTACATCAACATAATATTTTTAAGCAAGCTGCCTTTTTATTTGGGTATATATTTTCAAATTTTTGGAAAAAAATGTCATATTTCCTCGATGAACCGATTTTATTTTTGGTTCATCATCTTTTTGTGATAATTACCTCTGCCAAGGAGGATATGTTTTCGGGAGAGTTTCTCTGTCTGTCTGTCTATGAACAAAATAACTCAAAAAGTAATGGATGGATTTGGATGAAATTTTCAGGAAATGTTCAGCATGGGAAAAAGAAAAACTGACTCAATTTTGGTGTTGATCCAGATCACCGTCTGGATCTGCTATGATGAAAATTGCGATTTTCATGAAAAACTACTGAACTAAAATAGATATCATTATGAATCCAGTTGCTAATGATATGTTTTCATGGTCAAGGAATCTGAATATTGAGATGAAATAAAGGTAGGACTAATATTTATGGTAAAAATCACAATATGGGAGAGGACTGTGGTGCTGGCGGAGGTCTGCGCTCTCCGAGTGCTTTTCTTGTTGCTACTGCAAATGAGGTCATGTGTTTGCCATCATCGCTGTGTTTATCTGTTAGCAAGACAACTCAAAAACAGATGAACAGATTTTGATGAATTTTGAAGGGTTTAGGGAAGAAAAACTGCCTGCACTTCGAAATGTCCTTTAACACAATCCTTCATGAGGAAAATAACAAAGGAAAATACTTTATAAAAGGACATTACTAAGGGCTGACTGTTACATTTTTCTTGTTGCAACTTCTTCGGTCTGCATATGTCCATTTATTTGGCATTTTTGGAGGCTGTTCTCTGTTTTTTCCTTGTTTCCTTGATAATCTGGATCTGGATTTCATCCAGGAATTTTTAAAATAATTTTAATAACTCACCAACAATGTTGAAAATCTCGTGGCTAACGTCTGTGCTCTCTAAGCACTTCTAGGTATCGTTGCCGAAGAGGTCATGTTTCTGAAAGCATTTGTTTGTCAACTCTTTAAGTGATGAATGGGGATTTTGATGACATTTTCACAGAATGTTGGTCACGACGGAAGAAAAACACTTTAGATTTTGATAGTGATACAAATCAAGATACAAAACCACAAATGTTTTAAAGAATTTGTTAACACTGTAGGACTGGGCAGTTTTCCTGGGTTCTGTCAATAACTGAGTTAGACCTCAGGACGTTTGGATGACAGTTTTAGGGAATGTTGGTCTTTGTACAAGGAAGAAGTCTTCAGATTTTCGTAGTGATCCAAACTCTCGCAGCGCAATTTTTTTTCCAGTTTTTTTTTCAGGATTTATAAAAGATGCTGGTACAAAGTGCTAGAAAAGCCTTGGTGGAGGGTCAAAGTTTAGAAAAATTAGGCAGTTTAAAAGTGTAAAAATGTGCATATGTAACACTTGTGACTGTTGTATTAACTAGGGGTTGTTGATGATTTTTAAATAATATTTTTTTGTTCAAATTTTTTGGCCCAGGCTTTTGAAGAGAGAGTATAAACAGCTGGTTAAAATATATTGTTGAATAAATTCTAAAAACGGACTCACATGTGATGTGTATTTTTCCTGATATAGTCTGCAGGCATCATCATTTTAGCTGGTGTTAAATAAGCTTGCTAAAGATTGCAAAAATCTGCAATATTGTAGAATTGCAATTTAAATCGAATTGGCACCTAAAAACATCGTAAAACATTGAATCGAAAGAAGCGTATTGTCCCAGCCCTAGTATTTAACAAGTGTGATTTAATAGCCAAACATTAAATTTTAAATTTTAAATGTCTTTTTTAAATTCTGTGATGGCAGCTTGTGATATTTTTTAAAATGTCCCTGAGAGCACCTCATTGGCTCCCTGCAGGCTGCCAGGTGCTCGCTGGCATCTTGCCGGGCACCCCTGCTTTATGCAGTATGGACTTTAGCTTCTAAATGCACGTTATGTGAGTTACATGGGCTTAATATGGATGTGTTTTTGTCTAGGTAAATGTCATGCTGGTGCTAAATTAAGTTTATGACTGTACAGTAGTGGTTTTTGTCTTGTGTACATAACCATGAATACCCCCTTATGGAAGAGTTTAAGGGCCATTAGATGGAGTAAATAATTTTGGGGAAGTCGAGATTAAAGAGGAAATTTTGAGATTCAAGTTGAAATGAGGAGAATGAAGTCAAAATAGATAAAAGTCTAAATATTGAGAAGAGAGTCGAAATGTCAGAAAAAAAACTGGAAATGTCGAGAAAAAAGAAATGTCAAGAATAAAGTCGAAATACATTTTTTTGTAGGCTTTATTCTCAACTTTCGGCTTTTTTTCGACATTTTAACTTTAATGTCATAATTTCAACTTTAATCTCAACTTCCCCTAAATTATTTTCTCCACCTAAAATGGCCCTTATACTCTTCCGTACCCCCTCACTCATACATGTTGATAATTCTTAGAACAGTAGAACGTAATCAACCTGGTTTTTACAGATTCCCTTCTATGTCTGCAGACCCACCCACAGTGAAGTCCTGGCAAATAACTAAATAAAGCCCATTTACAACGATGCAAGAGCACCAAACACATGGGAAGTGTCTGTTAAAGACAATAACCTTTACCATTTTATAGACTGGCTTATCCCAGTACTGTTTCCACGTACACCCTGAAATGTGCTTGTATACTAGTACCCTTGGTTGGGAATCACTACTGCACAGCATAAAACTCAATAGAGAGTATACAGCTGTTACTCACAATAGCCCCGTTTCCACCAGACGGTTCACTTCGGTTCGTCTTGGTACGGTTCGCTTTCTGTGGCGTTTCCATAGCCTAACACCAGGAGAGGACCCTTACAAACCAACCGTACCGTCCTAATTTTTGGGACCCTTGTGTTGGGATGCCAAGCATACCGATCCAACCCCAGAAGGTGGAGCTAGTAACACTGCAGTCCGTTGATTGGTCGAAGCAGACGTCACTTCCCGTGCGACAGCAGAACAGCACATAACCCCGCCATGTTTTCATCTTCAATTGTCTTTGTGAAGATAACTCTGGCGGCACACAGCCTTCTCTGAAACAAAGCTTGGTTGCGCTTCATAACAAAAAACCACATGCTGATCACAAAAAAGAAGAATTGCTGGATGTCTTCCATGGTTGCTGTTTGTTTATTGTGTCGCTTCCTCTTCTTCGTTGTGTTTAATAGCCAGGTACACGTGTCACGCTGCTATGATGTCATGCTATCGGCATCCGGTTTATACGCCGCCTACCAAGTAGGGTTCAGTTGGCTGTGGAACCGCAAACAGGATCAGGCTTTACCGATCCGGCCTGAGCCAAACCGTGCCGATCCATACTGGACCACTTGGTGGAAACAGGGCTTATGTCACCAAAAATTGAGCAAATGCTGCTTTTTCTGATTGTTAAGCAAAGTGGCAGCTGCTCTCACTGAGCTGTGAGGCTTGTTGTGTGGTTTAAAATAAAGCTGTCTTTATCTTCCCAATGCAGACCAGTCAGAGAAGAGCTCCACCACGGTGATGTTTGTAAAAGTGCATCAGGTTTCCTCCACTTCCACTCCTCCTGCAGCGGTGTCCCCTGCTCCTCCGCTGTCATCACCCTCATACTAACACCCCCTTCATCTGCTATCATGACCCCACAATAAAGAGCCAATGATAATTTGACATCCCATCTTCTGTTCGTGGGTTCTTCTCCAACATCATCATCATCATTATCATCACTGAGTGCAGGCTATCATCTGAGTTCCCCTCCTGCTGTCAGCACCGTCTCTGAGCTCACCCTCACCCCCGGCTCGCTGCGGGTCCACAGAGGGTGTCCGGTTGCTTTTGTCCCCCCTCTGCTCCTCCCTGATCACAACAAAACAGCAACAATATCTCTGTGTTCACCTGTTAGCACCTGGCACCGCGGGGAAAGACTCACAGGCGAGCGGGCATCAGCCAACCACTCTGCTGGTCTCTGTCAGGCGCCATGTGGAGCGCGCCTTCCTGTCACCAAACCCAATAACCTACACACAAAACACACAGAGGCATAATGAAGCGCTCGCCGCAGGCCTGTCAACACCCTCCCCTCAGCAGCAGAGCCATGCTAACATACAGAGGATAAATGGGAAGCACTTAAGCAATCAGCAGCCCATCAGGTAATTACAAAGGTTTCAAACGTCATCTGCTGCCTGAGTCTGCAGCATGTCCTCATTTAGAGGGAAATAATCAAGATATAGGCTTAAGAACAAATTACTCTTAAGAGAAATCTTAGTTTACGATACTACTGGGAACATACACACGCTCAAAGCTTATGAGGATTTATAACAGGAAAAGACTCAATATGATGGTGCTGCCTTCATATGAGCTACCAATTCCAATAAATAAAAAATAGAAAATAATTATTTGCATACCTTTTTCAGCCTCTATACCAGTGATTACCAACTACCAAACTTTTAATTTTCAAAGTATGACTTAATTCTCAGACTTCTGCCTTTTTATCCACTTTTTTTTCTTTTAATTCTACATATTAAAGGGACTGTGAGGAGAATTTATTACCGGCGACACAAAGACTGCTACCCATGAGCGCGGCGACTGTCGTAATGCTGCATTCCAGTGACCTCGGAACTGGGAGTGACATCATCTCCGACTTATCAGCGTTCCAGTTGAAGTCGGAAAAACATGGCGATCTACCAGGCTATTGTTAGCTGCTGTTAGCATGCCCTGCGTTGTTGTTCACAAATATCACATGAAGAATGTGATTATCACTATGGCAGCATTTTTGTAAATATAAGTCTAACAATACTATGTATACAGCTGATCTAGAGACACACCCCAGTCAGAAGTGTAAATAAATTGATTATTACAGGAGCTAAATAACTGTTCACACTGGGGGCATCCATCTTTGATTGTCAACTCAGGGGTGACAAGGTTTCACTGAGTTCCCAGTAGGAAATTCTGACTTCGGGAAAGTTCCAGTTGCAGTTTCCTACTCAGATCTCGGAAATTCCTACTTCTGACTACAACTGGAACGCACCAAGACGTGACCCAAGCCAAAGCGTGTGTTTGTTGTGTTGTAGCCCGGACCTTCCTCAGAGCTCTGCATTGATTTACAGCTTCTTTTTTTCAACAACTTACAGGATGCAAAGCGACAAGGTAATGCATCTCTTTCTATTTACGTAGCGGTAGTTTCTGATGTGTGACAACAAGCAATTTTTGGAAAACTTAGTATCGTAGTTTTATTATCTAAAGACAGCTGAAAACAGATTGTCTTTGAACTTTTCAAGGACATTCGGTCTGACTCTCGGTTAAAACTGACCAGATTTTTAGATCAGACATCTTTTGGCTTCACGTTCATCCCTCACTTGTAAACATCATATCCTGGGAACACTTGGAATGCTTGTTTTCAAAGTTGGCACATATTTAAGCTCTGATGTTTTGAGGGATTTCATCAAACCTTGGACAGATGACAGCTTTGACGTACAGATAGAGGGATTAGAGGTAACACTTAACTTTAGAGGTCCGCAAATTTCATCGCACTAAGGTAATAATTAGACAAAGTTTTTTCTTGATTCTTTGAAATTACCCCCGAAATTTCATGAGAATTTGGTGAAAATTAGCACATGACTGTTTTAAAAAATGTCCAAATTTATTGTTGCAAGTCAGAATTGGTAGGTTAATGTAGGTTAAAATGTTTTGTGGTGGGTTTTGATTATAGGCCTAACCATAAAGGTATATAAATCATTTCTATTTTGAATGTAATCTCAATTACGCATATCAACAAACTCGGTACTCAAGAACTTGGTGAAATTAAATAACAAATAGCTAACTATCAACTGCTTATCGGGAAATTGAATTATTCACTTAACATTTCAAAGGTAATTATCACAGGAAACAATGAACCTAACTTCTGTATCAAGAACTAAGCAGCTATTTATCACCTGCTTCATCATGCTTCTCTGGAAATAGCAGAAATACTGGGATACTTCTAAAAACATTTTGTGGTAGGTAGTGATTTAATTTCAAATAAATTATTTGCTAATCGTCACCTCCTTACCTTGCAATTTGGAGTAAATTTTTAAAAAACTGGAAAAAAAACAGTAACCTACCAATACTGAACTGCGACAATAAATTTGGACATTTTTTGTAAAGAAGTTATGTGCTAATTTTCACCAAATTCTCATGAAATTTCAGGGGTAATTTCAAAGAAATAAGAAAAAACGTTGTCTAATTATTACCCAAGTGTGATGAAATTTGCAGACCTCTAAAGTAAAGTGTTACTGGATTAGATTTTAAAAGTCATTGGTCAAAAGTAATTGAAAATCATTTTCATTCATTGCCTAATGGTTCTCTATGAGACAAAATCACACAAGCCCTTCAGTCTTGCAGTTCGGCACTTCAGAGTTCTTTTCTCCTGATGGTAACTTGGCCATGGCACCACCCGAATCTGCTTAGAAACAGATAAATTTATGACTGTTGTGACAGACAGCAGGTCAGAGCTTATCTTTAGAGGGATGCGGGTAGAGTGGCGTCTCACGGAACATTTTGTAGGACATGAAAGAACGAATCAGAGCCGGCGTGTTGTTGCAGTTCTCTTTGAGCTCAGATCAGGAGAAACATCATTCTGAAGACCTCAGGCCGTCAACATCTTCTCTGACATGACGGCATGACTGAGCCTGAGAGTCAGCCGAAGCCAAGTGAGTCAGCTTTATCTGTTTAGGTAATTAATTCAACATCTATTTAAGTCATGCCAACCTGCAGAGTCAGTGCTCCAGGCCTGGGGTGTCATAACTGGGGATCAATAAGAGGTTTAACAAACAAAAAAGTCAGTAATGTGAAATTTTCAAATGGATGTTTTCAAAGAATTGTCTACTGTGTTTATATTCTGTCATGTGGAAAAAAGATAATTTCTACAAGTAAATATACTGAAATGTTGATGCTGAATCTGAAGAAAAAACAGAGGTCTAAGAACTGTTTAGTAAGGCTGCAGTGGACTTTGGTTGTTCTTTAACAAAGACACGCAAAATAAGGACAGGTTTGAATATCTGCTGTCATTCCCTCTCTATAAAAGGTTTCCTTTTTGCCAGTAAAACCAGTAAATTTTAAAAGATTTTGATACAAATTTTCAGGGCATATTGTTGATGGCGAGAGGAAGAAGGGGATAGATTTTGAGGCTGAAAACACATGCAGATCCAAGATTTTTTTTCAAGGATTTGTCAGTGTTTTTTTTTTTTTTTTTAAATGTATTTTTTGGGCATTTTTGTGCCTTTAATGATAGTAGAGAGACAGTGGATAGGCTTGTGAAAGGGGGTGAGAGAGTAGGGGAAGACACTCTGCAAACTGGTCACAGGCGGGATTCGAACCTGGACCGGCAGAAGCAAGTACATGGGGTGCTAACCACTCCGCCAAACCAGCACCCCGGATTTGTCAGTGTTGCACATAGAGCAGTTTTCACATTCAGACTGTTATCAGAACAAAGTTCAAAAGACAGGGGTATGTTGGTGCCCATGGCATGGGTAACATGCACATCTGTGAAGGCATCATTGATGGAAAGTACGATCATGTGATCGCTGAAGCTACAGTTTTGCAGCACTCCTGTCCTGACTGACCCAGGATCTGCTGTGTCCACTATTTGCTAGCGGCGATGCTGTCACATGTCAGCACTCATGTCTAAAACCATCTAAGGTTGGTTTGGCTGACTTTTTTGCTTTATTGGAATTGTTGAATTTTGAAGATTAGATGAAGAAAATTATTTTGAGGAATTAAAGATGCTATAAGGAGAATCTATTTCCAGCGACATAATGACTCTGCTACCCATGAGCACGCACGGCGATTGTCGTAAAGACGTGACCCAAGCCAAAGCGTGCGTTTGCTGTGATGCTAATGAATGCAGCTCGGACCTTCCTCGGAACTCTGCATTGCTTTACTTTTTTCAACAACTTACAGGATGCAAAGCTACGTGGTACTGTATCTCTTTTTAGTTATGTAGCGGTAGTTTTTGATGTGTGACAATAAGCAATTTTTGGAAAATTTATTACTGTAGTTTTGTAGCCGGCTATATATCGCTACTTACAGCACGGTGCTCTAGGACGAGTCCGAATAAAATAAATTTGCTCTAGTTTTAATTGTCTTGTTCCCGAAGTTGAGTATCCAGGCCAGTCCAGGCCTGTCCTGTACGACCTGACCACGAAGCTAAGGAATAGCATTTATAGATAACCTATTTTGATGCTATAAAACTCATCTTAAAGTGTGTATTTCTATCAGGCATATATCTAAAAGTGAGACTTTTTTGTGATTACTTAGAAACTCCTTGTAGCTTCTGTGAGGATTTTTTGCATGAATTTTTTTTTTAAGTCAAGACAGTTAAAGATGACTCTTTTAGTTCTTCAGTTGTAAAAACTGCCGTTGGTTAAGGACTTTAAAAGCGTGCAGAGTGAATATTGCACTGAAGCTTGATTTGAAGAAAATTGTGAATCAAGTTGAAATCGCAATATCTGCCAGAAGAATCGCAATTGTATCTTCTCCTAAAACCATTCAGCCCTAATGCCATCCATTTTTTTCAGGTCATCCATGTGTTACAACAACTTGGGTTTGTAATAAATTAGTGTGGGTGCTAAACTGACCTGCCTGCAGTGCAGACCTGTCTCCCATTGAAAATGAGTGGCACATAATAAAGAGCAAAATGGAGACCCCAGATTGTTGAACAACTGAAGTCATACTTCACACAAGAACAGGAACAATTTCCTGATTCCCAACCCTAAAAAGTTGCAACAGTTAGAGTCTTTAGCAAACAAAATAAATTTTGTTTTCCCAACAATCCTGTGTCACTTTGTTAAAGTTGTGCATAATACTGCCTGTTTTATGAGGGTTTTTTAAATTATTATTTCAGACCAGTCGGCTAAACTCAATGAGATTTGTGCCAACCAAATTTAAATTCATTTTTATATAAGCATCTTCAGTATAATACCCCTTTAACTATCAGCTGAAATGTTGGGCAAATATCTATAATTTTGAGGAATATTAAATGTTAAAAAAATAAAAATAAACTTTGTTTCACCAATGTTCTGGGGCATAAAAAAAGGCTAAAGGTTAAAGGCTTAAAAACCTAATAGTTGATCATGAATAGCAATCAAAAATACCTTAAAATTAATCATGTTGACTTAACTAAAACAAATAAGAATGATTTGATAACTGCTATTTAAAAAGTAGAGCTCTGCTATTCATCAAAAATGTCACTTTTAATAGTCAAACTCAGTATAATCCATTTTAAAGGGACTGTGAGGAGAATCTATTACCGGCAACATAAAGACTCTGCTACCCATGAGCACGCGCGGCGACTGTCGTAATGCTGCGTTCCAGTAACCTCGGAAATGGGAGTGACATCACCTCTGACTTATCGGCATTCCAGTTGAAGTGTGAAAAAAACATGCAGAGCTACCAGGCTATTGTTAGCTGTTGTTAGCACGCCCTGCGTTGTTGTTCACAAATATCACATGAAGAATGTGATTATCACTATGGCAGCATTTTTGTAAATATAAGTCTAACAATTCTATGTATACAGCTGATCTAGAGAGACGCACCCCAGTCAGGAGTGCAAATAAATTGATTATTACAGGAGCTAAATAACTGTTCACACTGGGGGCATCCATCTTTGATTGTCAACTCGGGGGTGGCGAGGTTTCACCGAGTTCCCAGTAAGGAAATTCTGACTTCGGGGGACGTTCCAGCTGCAGTTTCCTACTCGGAACTTGGAAATTCCTACTTCTGTCTACAACTGGAACGCACCACAACAGCCGAAGCCGAAGCGTGTGTTTGTTGTTGTAAAGCTAATGAATGTAGCCCAGACCTTCCTCAGAACTCTGCATTGCTTTACAACTTCTTTTTTCAACAACTTACAGGATGCAAAGCGACGAGGTACTTTATCTCTTTATAGTTACGTAGCGGTAGTTTTTGGACAACTTAGTATGGTAGTTTTGTTGCCGGCTATATATCGCTACTTACAGCCCGGTGCTCTAAGACGTGTCCGAATAATATAAATTTGCTCTATTTTTAATTGTCTTGTTCCCGAAGTTGAGTATCCAGGCCGGTCCAGCCCTGTCCTGTACGACCAGACCACTTAGCTAAGGAATAGCATTTATAGATAACATATTTTGATGCTATAAAACTCATCTTAAAGTGTGTATTTCTATCAGGCATATATCTAACAGTGAGACTTTTTTGCAATTAGAAACTCCTCACAGTCCCTTTAAGTTATTTTTGATTGCAATTTTATTTACAAACATTTCTGCCTTTAACCATTAATTCCCGCACAAAGAAAATACCTGCTTTTCTTTTTAGTTTTCGCTCTTCCTTGAAAAGTAAACAGTATCAGACAATAATTTGATTTCATCATATTTTAAAAACATTTTATACTCCTGAATTTGTTGACGATCTCTGCCAAACAGTTGAGCCGGTAGTTAAAGGGATATTAAAGCTTAAGACCAGACTTCTTCCTAGTGTTGCTTATAAAGAGCTAAAACTGAAACAACCACGTAAGGCTTAAATTTGTGTCAGTTGCGGCAGCTTATATGAACAAAGCCAACAATCATAACTCTTTGTAATCCTGCCCCTTACATGTTTGTATATATTCTGAAACCAAAAATACAGTCCGTCTTCCCTTTGAGTGACTGTCATACCACTCACTGAAACTTTCCCAGAGAGATGTAAACAAAGGCTCTTTGGGGCTGCACACTGAAAACCACAAAATGGGAATCCGACCCAGTGGCATCTGTGACGGACTTAAATACAATCAAAACAGACAATTATCCTGGTGATGGTCTGGTTTTATTTTGAAGGTCGTGAAGATGAATCAGTCTACAAAGACTTCAACACAGTGTGTTTCGGTTACACTGAAGAATGCTGAATAATGAATCTGATATTTCTGAGCGACATCAAAACTTTATTTAGGCTGAAAATAAACAGATTTCACATAAAAGTTTGATTAGTCATAAATGTGGAATGGGAGTGACCTAAAATGGTTTAACTTTCTGACATGTGAATGTTGGCAGGTCCACTCAGACATGGGATAATGTTCTGTTCTGCTTCACCAGGCGGGCCCCCCGTCCCTTTTTAAGACGATACACTTTGACCGCAGAGCTCCCCGCTGTGCGTTTCATAAATGTTTATGCCTCATGACTCCGGCCCCCTCCCCAACGTTTTCTCAGGATAACTGCGAGTCCTGCCAACTCTCATGAAAGAGGAAGATTTGAAACTGGAATATATAGATCCTGCTGAGACATGCTGGATAGGAAAGGAGAAAACCACAATCTAAACTATTTTACACTTTATGGAGCCAGCAGGGTCAGAAATCAGTGTGTGTGTTTCCATGTTCAAGCTTCTCAGGTGAAGTCATGTGGGGGGGCATAATAACATTTTCTAAATTCAAGAATAAAGATTAAATGTTTTTACAGTATCATAGACTCTTCCGAAAAGTCACCAGCAGGTCAACTTTTCAATATCATGGCCCTTGTCTGTGGAAAAATCAACCTGAGGACCTTAGACTGTTCACGATATTAAAAGCAAACACAAGACCTCTTTTTAGACTGATTTTTAGCTAATTATATTTATTATTTATAATAATTATTTATTACTATTATTAATTTCACATTGTTTATTTATCTAATCCTCTAAATCTGTTGTATTTCTCTATTTCGTTCATCTTTATTGTTTTGGGATTTTATTCTCTGTCAATTGATTTTCTATCATTATCCTACTTTTGTAGATCTATTCATTTTTTTCTCAATAGTATTTTTATCACATTCCCTTGTCATTTGAGTCTTAGCTCCTGTTTCCTCGTTTTAATACAAGATAGCAAGATGAGATTGTATTATATGAGTGGTATGTGGATTTAAATGTTTGGGATTTTGTTTTTGTCTGTGTTGGTGTTATGCTTCATGTTATTCTCGCACCACCATGAAAGAATGTAGATTATGATTTACTTCAGGTTAAAATATGTTATGTTGTTCTATTGTATTGTCCAGAAAAAACATTCTGTGCCCTGTGGTGGAAGCATAAAATCAATAAAAAAAAAACAATGTAAATATATATATTCAGTCCTCTAATTCTGTCTTCTGTTACAATTTCATCTTTATGTCTTTGTGTGTGTTAGTGAGTGTGTGTGCTGTATGTTGACTACAAGGGTGAGCATGGGTCTTGTATTTCCATTTTTATTTTAAATTTATGTAAAGCACTTTTTGCTAAAAGATTTTATATGAAAAGTGTTACACAAATACATTTTGATTGATTAAACTTTTGCTACACTTATCATTCCAGCTTTGATAGTTGGTCTTGAAGTGTGCTGGTTCTATTCCTGGAGTGACTGTAGGCAGAGGCAGGCTAACACTACCCATTGACTCTCAGTGTTTGAGCTAAGCTAATTAGCTGTGGGCGACCTTTTCCCATCTCTCCCTTGTTACTGCAGGAACAGTCAAACAAATGGTGTCTATCAGGTTGTCATGGAGTCAGGAGTGAGGTAAGACACGAAAACATAAAAAATTGGCATGTCAGATTGAGGGAGAATACAAGACTATCACGGCTACTGGATATAAAAACTACACGCCATGGCGAAAAATGTGATTTCTGTGAATAACTACTGAACTAAAATAGATATCTTTATGAATCCAGTTGCTAATGGTATGTTTTCATGGTCAAGGAATCTAAATATTTAGGAAGGAGTAATATTTATGGTCAAAATGACAATATGGCTAAGGACTGTGGAGCTGGCGGAGGTCTGCGCTCTCTGAGTGCTTCTCTAGTTGATAATTAAAACATGAACCTGGTTAAGACAAAATATGAGCTCTTTAAATTGGTATCATCATCTGAACTCATATCTGCTGACACCCCTTTAATTTGCAGATTATTGATGCTTTGAAAAAGGCAGATAAAAAGGCTGATGTGCATCTCTAAGCTGAATGTATGCTGCCAACTAAACTTTCCCAAATCTCTATGATTGATCAACTAATACAATATCTATATTACTCTATTAAATGAAAACATATGGCCCAAAATTTCACAACACAGTGCATATTAATATTCTCTTACTCCCCTTGTGGAAATACTTTTTCATGGAGAGTGAAGTGCAGTTACTTGGCTATAAATAGAGTTTGCATTCCTAAATAAAATCCTCTTTTCAGGCTTTTCTGGTATGTTTTTGTGACTCAGAGGAGCAGGAAACATGCGTTACTCTGTCATTATAAAACAATGGAGGAGAAACAAAACAGAACAGACAGCTCTACATCCCTTTCATACAGAGCAGAGAGAGAGAGAGAGTGGTAATAATCACAGTAAGCAGAGGAGAATGTAATGTTGTCGCGCACTAAATTACAGTCATTGAAGGCTCATAGAGCTTCCCAGAGATCCATCACTGTCACACAGAGCGGGAGGGGGGAGAGAGCGAGCAGACAGGCGCCAGGCTCAGCACGATCAAAGCAGAAATGTACCTCGGGCACAGAAACAGTTAACTCCATTTAAACAATTGTCCTACACAGAGACAGTCAGTGAGCTGCTGCAGGCCAAACAACAGCTCCCATAAAAGAGGAGAAAAACACTCACATATTGAGTTTCACTGAAAATCATTTCATTCGAAGAGCAAGAATAAGAGCAATTTGGACGGGGCTCCTTGACGGGCCCCTGCAACATTAGTTGTGGTTTTACTGTCTCTCAAAGGGATTACACACAATGAACACAATAGGCTGAATTATGTGCAGTACACAGGCATAGATAATTTGATTACAGGCCACAAGATAGAAATCTGTAGTGATAATAACTCTTCAGAGGATAAAAAGAACTGTAAATCACTGCCTGGATCGCCCTAGTGCGCTAATGAAAGCGATAAACTACTGTCAGCGTTTTTCTCAGGCAAAACTTTAAAACAAGATCCTACAAGAAGGAGCAGCACCGTGGTTTGGCAACATCATGAGAACATTTTATCACATATTTGACTTACATAAACTGATTTCCTGCTTACCCATCAGGTACAGCGTTGAGTTTGGCTCCGTTTGAAGCTGAATTCTGGTTTCATGTGAGAGCACAAGATTCTCCAAAAGTCAAAACACAAAATAGGCAAAATAACTTTTATTTATTAATATAAACATGTTACCAAAAAAAGGAAACAGCTAATAAGAGAAAAATTTAAATCACGTACAGCTTTGGTACAGATATCAAGGAAAAAAAGTATAGTTGTGGGTCAAGAAGAAGAACAAGGGAGTTTTTTAAGGACTGTAATTTGTGGATGATTCAGGTCTGGGATGGGCAACTTTGATTTTGTTCTAATTGCAAGTAAAATTGTTGCTAATATCAAGAAACATCACAATACTGATTACATATAATTCACAAAAAGTACCATTATGTTGAGCCTGCACAGCATCTGGATCTGCCTACTTCCATTTCTGTATTCAGACTGATCCTTCTTGCCAAGCTCCAATCCGAAACGAAAGTGGCCCAAAAGGGCACGGTCCAATCAGAGTCCTTCTGAGCAGGAAGAGTGGCGCTATGTGACTGCTCATATAAAGAAAGTCGGGTGTAAATGGAAGCCCATGCAGAAGTGCCGATACCTGTAGTACCCAGAATGTCCACTTGAGGCTGTCTTTAATAACTTGGCATCTTAGTGGTTGTATGTGGGTCCAAAAAACAGCTTTTGTTTAAATATAATGCATCTCAGTTCTCTCACTGTGAGGCTTTTCTTCTATGGATAATGTATTGAGCATTTCTGGTCTTAGAAATGCAGAGTAATTGTTACATTTTTTAAACTATATATGCAACATTACCAGATTCATTTGGCAAAAACGATCAAGTTAAGCTCCCTAAAACCACTGAATATTCTGATTCTTGAACTGGAGAGGCTGTATTAGCTTAGAATAGCTTTTAGCTCATTGGACATTGCTCTGTGCTTTTGGTTAAGTTCTAAATTTTTAAAGATTTCAATGTTGCTATTGGTCGGATGGCCTTGTGTTCTGCTTCAACCTTCCTCCCTGTGTGGAGGTTGAGCTAAAGTTTGGTTGAGATAGCACGTGCAGTATGGCAGCGTCCATTATTTTATTTAATATTTATTTAACCCGATAATTAAGGAGGTTCTGTTTTCTCCAGGGTCTGTCTTTTTTCTTGTCTGTTTGTCTTACTATTTGTCTGTTAGCAAGATTATGCAAAAACTACTGGATGGATTTACCAGATTGACCATTACATTTTGGTGCTGAGATTGACATCACAAAAAAACTGCAGTATATAATGGCAAATCCCAGCCATTTACATCATTATGGGAGTTGTAGTTTATTTGCAAAGTCAGGTCAGTATTTTCCAAGCCTATGTCACTACATTTCCCAGCTTCCCTTGCAATGCCAGCGAACGACTTTTGCTAACACAACAGTCAACAATAGCCTGGTAGATCAGCACGTTTTTCTGATTTTATAACTGGAATGCTGATCATGTCATTCACACTTCCCTCTTCCCAGAGCTGATGTAAATGTAACGCAGCATTAACGCAATGCTCCTTGTGAAAAAAACATGAGCGATACTCGGCTGCCCAATCGGAGCGGAAAAGCCACTGTTGTAACTGAGCTGCTTCGTGGAGGTCTGTGCTCTCAGTTTTTCTAGATGAGATTGGGATCTCATTTACAAGGGGCGACCTGGCCAAGAGGTCAGCAGCAGACGTCAAAATAAGTACAGTTTCAGGGAAAGATAAAGCCAATAACTAACAAACAATAAAAGTATTTAACAATTTGATGGTGGAAGTGCAACAGTTTCGATGACATTACCGATGAAAAATACAGGACTCAACAGGATTCTCGCTGCTGAATAAGTAAAATAGAACAAAAAGTTTTGGCTGAAACCAGTTCTTACATTTTCAGAGGGCATCAGTGTTTTTCTACAAGCTTTCACGGCACGACTTCATCCAGTTCTTTTAAAGAGGACATATCATGCTTGTTTCTCCTTTTCACTATGCCAGACTAGGATGCCTGTAAAGCATTTCTGCCCTCAGTACAAGTCATTTAGTTCCTTCATTGCCCCACAATAGCGTTATCAAAATCCTCATTTTCGGCCATTATGAAGCTCTCGTTGAAACGCTCAGTCTCAAGGCTGACCTACAGTTACCTCGCAACGTCACAGCCCTTTGTGCTCTGATTGGTCAGTTCTATCGGGGGTTGAGCCAGCCTGTCCTTCTTCTTCTACTGTATTTTCCGGCAGGCTCAAAGCAGCGACCGCGTATTGAGTCCCCCTACAGGACAGAGCTGGTAATGAGTGAGTGTGAGCTAGGGAGCTTTATACGGCTGCTGGTGGATGTGTTCCTCGGTGACGGTTTTGTGGCTAACGGACATCACAGAGGAGGAAGTGTTTTATCAGATTACTCCAATAAATAGAAAGGTACCTCGTGTCGTCACGACGTTTGAAATCTCGCGGACATCTCGCAATGACCTATTTTCAGAGGCATCAAATCTCGTTCTAGGATATCAGAAAAAATACAATAGCTCATTTTTTGAAAATTAAGGGGGTGTAAGGTCTTGTTTTCAAATTTATTATATTATATGTAAGTATTAAATCATGCATCAGCATGATGTCTCCTTTAAAGTCTATGTACAGAGATTAGCAAAGATGCTAACAGCTTTAGTAGCAGTTTTGTCAGATCCAGACCACATTTTGCTCTACAAAGTGGCTCAACTTTTTTAACCTTACACTGCAGCAGTAGCGCCTGCCTTCTAAATCATCTGATCGTAGTGTTGTGTTACCAAAGACCGGTCTTGGTCTCGAGACCACATTTTGAAGGTCTTGGTCTTTTCTTGGACTTGAGAGCATTTTTACTCTGTCTTGTCTCAGTTTCGGACTGGCCGGACTCGGGATTTTCCATCAAGACCGATCAATCAACTTGTTTGCTGTTCTTTAACTTCATTAATGTTAATAAGGAGGAGCACTTGGTAAAACAACAATAAGCACCAATTCATGTGTTATTTACCCTGTGATGACTGAAACCTTCCGGTGTTGTGACTGAGGGACACCCCTCTTAACTGTTAAACCTTGTACTTGTTTTTAAAATGGATTTTGATGGACTTGGTCTTGTCTCTGTCTCGGATGGTCATGGTCTTGATCTTGGTCTCCACTCCCAAAAGTCTTGGTCTTTGTGCATTTTAGTCTTGGGCAAGTCTTGGTCTCGGATAGAGTGGTCTTGCGCACAACACTATCTGATTGGCCCGTAATTAATGTGATTAACAGAATGATCGTCCAATCACCTTCTTTGAAAAGTTCCTATTAACAAACACTTTCTATGAGCTGTTTCCCAGATGGAAAAGGGAAATATTTTCTGTTTAGTACACACTGCAATCCATCTGGTGTGCCAGGTTACCATTTTGTAGCCATGACAGGAAGTTTTTGACAAGTAGTTATGGATTTTAACTCAAATGCAAGAAGTAAACCCTATCATTTGAGCTAAACGCAGTAGCTTGAAGCCTCAGAATGTTAACTGGTTGTTAAAATATTCTTGTATTTCATTTCTTTTTTAAAAATGCATCCATCCATTCAGCCATTTATCTTCATCCATATACATCTTTTGGTATTTTAAACTGACTGGCGAGCTGCATTTAGAAGGTACGGGACCAGCACGTGGCCCCCGGGCTGCCAGTTGCTCACCGCTGATGAAGGTCCATCCAAACCAATTTGCTGCCCTCTGCAAGATTTCAGCTGGTGCCCTTTCTGTTGAGAAAGATCATGAATTTGTCATCAGGCTGGTTCATTCTGCAAAGCTTACAGCTGAAACTTTCATTTCCTGTCAGAGAATAAACACTGGAGGCTTGTGGAGAGATTACGGTGAATGGTGTTACTGTAGTAATTTTATTGAAGCAGACAACATTACTACATTTAAAGATGAACACAGAATGTTTTTGCTCTCATCTTGACTGTTTTTTAAGGATCTTTCCTTCCCAAACACCATCTGTAGCAGGGGTGGGCAACTGGCAGCCAGTTGGCTCCTCTCTCAATGTGGCCCACCAATCATTTAAGAAACATATATATCTATACAAAAAATGGGAATTCAACTGCTTAATATTATAACCTTGAGTTACCAGTAGATAATGAACAAGTCAGAATAGGTGATAAAATATTTCTATTAACCTTAAATTGTCAGTGTGTGCTTTGTTTTTAAGTGATTAAAGAACTTACTTTGCAATGAATGTATCTTTAAATATATTTTATGATGCTTTAAAATATTATTTATAGTATCAGTAAAACTGTATTTGAAAATGATATGGGTAATATATGTGTGCTTTTATTTCTCTTTTATTATTTTATTCTCCTCTTTTTTTCAACAAAAAAGCTTAAAATTGGCTTCAGTTATGTGTCATGCTTATTAAATCATGATTTTTTTAAATTGAATTTTAGTTAAAATATATTAATGTTGGTATAATCCTTTTTGAAGCTTTATATTTGCTATTTATTGATTATTTATATTTTTTTTCTAATTGATACTGCCTGACAAGATGTAACAGTGCAGTCCACAGGCACTAAAACAGATTTGGGGCATTGATGGGAGAGTCATTGAATATCTCTTGGATATTTAGATTCAGAGGATTTTATTCATCCAAAGAGGATTTCAGTTTTGAAGTCTACAGACTACAGATATGTGAAGAAAAGAAACTTAATGCAGTCACCTCAAACTCAAGCCCACAGGCCAGGTTTCGCTCAGGATATGATCAAATATAGCCTACAACTTAACATGTCTGTTATTATACTCTGTTAAACAGCCTTCTGACCACTTGTACAACAAATCCCAAGATGCACTGCAACAGCATCCACGCAGGACCTGAGCACAGACCCCCTTCTCCCATTTATTTAACGTCACTCTGATCAGTGGGCAGCAGATGAAAATTATTCATTTGCCACTTTCATAAAGGAACAGAAAACTCTGTAGTGCCTGATTTATCTGTCTGTTCATGTTTTTCTCTTATTAAGTTGGAAAAAAATGTCTTTTTCATATTTATCTCAACCAATTGAGATTCACCATCGATTTCTGACATAACTGATGTCCTTTATGGATTGTATTTTGCACACTATTTATTCTACTGACTTCTGAATGCATTTGTCAGTGCTTTTAAGCTGTATATGCTCTTAAAATGTCATATTTTGGATTAAAACATACTCTGTTTTAGACTAGTTAATACATTTTGATCCACTGTGGCCTTCAACTGAGACTTTATTTTAAGTTTTGGCTCCTCTGTGACTGAGTTTGTCTCACCTGATCTCTGTGGGGTTACTCTGATCACCAAGACGGCCAAACACACTAAATATGAAAGTTTTAAAAAAAAAAGCATGATGTGGGATTTTTAAATTATGGTGGGCATTTTCTATATGAAATGGTGCACAAACGGCTTTTTACCTGGTAAATATGTTTTTGAATTCAAATATCATAATGCCTTCTTATGTATCAAATATCAGTGCATGCTTTTACAATTTATATTTACTTTAATAATGTCTTGGTTTAATTTATCACTTCATATCATACAGTATATAGTTATATCTGAATATATGCCAACTCAACAGACATTAATATCTATTCTTATTCATTGCATCATTTCTATTTTAATACCAAAATATAACTAAAATGTATAACAAGGTTAATTTATTATAATATTTACACTGAAGCATCATAGATCATATTTCATGAGGAATGAAGAAGTGGTGGGATTAAACAAGAATTTACCTTTTCACCTCCTTTTTAAACATGTAAGCCACAATGATAAATATCAACAACAAATTTTACATTGTGATTTGGTAATCAATCAATTAATCAACCTTTATTTGTATAGTGGCAGTTCATAGCAAGTGTTATCTCAAGGCACTTTACAACCGAGCAGGCGGAAGCTGAAAGCTTCATTTTGTAGATAAACATACATACAAATACATATAATAAATATATATATTTTATAGACACATACTTATATCCAGAAATGGTGAAATCCAGGCAGAGACAAAGAGACTAAAATCAAGAATTTATGATGGTGACAAACACATGGACGTCCAGATCGTAAATCTGTCCTCATCATATTTGTCTCTGCTGAAAAAAGATTGAATTTGTAAAGCACCATATTTGTCTTTGTTAAATATACATTTATGAAAAGGTAAGCGTTTTTGAGAATTTATAACCTCCGCCAAGGAAGTTGTGTTTTCAGGAGAGTTTGTTTGTCCGTCCGTCCGTCCGTCTGTGAACAAAATAACTCAAAAAGTAATGGACGGATTTGGATGAAATTTTCAGGAAATGTTCAGCATGGGAAAAGGAAGAACTGATTCGATTTTGGAGTTGATCTGGATCAGCGTCTGGCCGCCATGGCAAAAATGTGATTTCTGTGAACAACTACTGAACTAAAATAGATATCATTATGAATCCAGTTGCTAATGGTATGTTTTCATGGTCAAGGAATCTAAATATTTCGATAAAATAAAGGTAGGACTAATATTTATGGTCAAAATCACAATATGGCTAAGGACTGTGGTGCTGGCGGAGGTCTGCGCTCTCTGAGTGCTTTTTTTAGTTAATAGTGTTGCCCTGTTTGTTTGTTTTTACACGTTCAAAATAAAAATATCTGAACCCAAAGATGAAGCTGCTGATGTTGGATCCCAAAGCTACACAACAGACAAATAAACATCTTCAGTGGAGTTTAAGGTGGGGGCTATTTTGGGGTGGGGGTGTGAGAGTTCAGCGCTCCGCCCCTGTTCAGATATTTACGTCCGTCCGCGCACCAAGCGCGTGAACGAGACCAAAACACTGTTATTAAAGTCTGACCTATCAGACAGGCTTAAAGCTGAGTCACGTGGGAACGCGGACACGCTGATAGGCCGGCGGTGAGATGAGAGAGAAACTTGTTGCACTTCACTGGAGGAGACGGCAGTCCGTGCGTAAAGACTGAAGCGCGCGACGCAGCAGCTCCTCATCCTCATCCAGGGCAGAACAAACCCATCACCGTCAGTGAACACGTCCAAACCCAAGCAGGAGCGGAGGGAGAGCTGCGGGAACACTGAGTGTATGGCACCGCAGTCGTACGTCATGAATCCTGCGCAAGGATCGCCGCCCTCGGCTGCTCCGGGGGAAACGTCCGCAGAGGAGCGAATGACCGAGGAGCTGGAGCCGTCACCCGCCAGGAGGCTTAAGACTAAAACTTCAGACCTGCCCTTCAGCGTGGAGGCGCTCATATCAGACCGGACTCCGGACAGAGGACGCTCATCCCCGGAGGCTGGATCAGGATGCGTCCGGACTGAGGAGACGGAGTGTGCGTCACCGCGGGGACATTATCGGTCCACGGGACAGACGATGGAGGACAGGGACAGAGACACGAGACACTGGTTTCACACTCCTTACGCATCACCTCCAAGTGAGTGAAAAGACTGTGATCCATGCCTTTCTAATGCATTTGAACGTCTCATGAAGTTTATATGACACAGGTTCAGGGGCAGGCAGAAACAAATCTTAATGAGGATTTTTTTGAGCAAAGTCTAAACGTCGAGGAGGATTTCACCTCTTCAGTTTGTGATTCATCCTTCAGAGCAGATGTAGTTTTCTGCTTAGTCCCTTCAAAGTCACTAAGCTCATAAATAAGCAGGGCTTGTTGTGGGCTAAAAGATAGAGATGTATTTATTTCGCAATAGCTGAAATATCTGGTGAGAACTACTCAAGCAGGCGTGCGTAAAAATAATAAATGCCACAATCGAGTTCTTTTTTATTGTAATTTCTGCAAAATGTACAAGACTAACAGGCAAATATTTTTGCATTATTCTTTTTTAGCCTTTATTTAACCAAAAATGTGTTGAGATTAAAAATCTAATTTTCTTGAGACCTGGCCAAGATGACAGCAGCACAGTTAACACCACAAACATACAAATAAATTGCACAACAACTGAAATACAGTAAAAAAAAAATAATATGTAACAATCATTTGTAAAGATGGGCTGTGATTATAGAACAGCCAAACTTTTGAAAAGCATTTATCATCCAATAAAGTGTCCTGTGAAACGGCTCAGGGAGGTTTTTGGCCTTTTGCAGCAGATTTTGTGGGGAATGAGGTTGAGATTTATTTTCTTAATGTTGACTGAAGATTGTAAAACGGTGCTACAGCCACATTAATCATATAGACGTTTTTTTTGGATGAAAAATAAGTTTGGTACAGAAAGAGGATTTTGTTAGTTGTGTGATCTAACGTGAGGAGGAGGCAGGATGAGCTTTGTGTTTCACTCTGTCTCTTTAAAACTGGATTGTTATGACATGCGCATTTACAGTCGTGTTTAAGTTTTCGATTGATGTTTACCATGCAAATGCACATATGTAGTATACGGTTTAACTTTGTTTTTAGAGTTTGAGATGAATAAAATTAAAAGTAAACGGCAAATAATGCTATAACAGAACATATTTATCATGCACTCTGTAAAGGGAAAACGCAATTTAATTGATGTTTCTTCCACATGGACGAAAAATACCGCGTTTTAATTTGATACATATTTTATATATTCTCATGTAGATAGATAGATAGATAGATAGATAGATAGATAGATAGATAGATAAACTTTATTGTCCCCAGAGATTTGTCTAGTACTACTGGCCAAGGACGACATATTATAAATAACAAAAATACTGGACAACATACAACAGCAACATAAGCAAGAGGTCGGCGGCAAACATGGTCAGAAGTTATTGCACAAGGATGTTGAAGTGCAGTGCTCGTCACAATAAGAAGTGAAAATAAGCAGAAACAAGTTGAGAAAAACGACTTACGACGATAAGAACAAAAACATGGGTCAAAGCCGGATGAACAAGTAGAAGCAGATAATAAGTAAAATATGTAGAATCAAGTTTAAAAAATTGAGTAACAAGTAGAGAAATAAAACCATGGATAAAAGTGGAATAATAATAACAGCTAAGTGACTGGTGGCAATAAATAAGCTGAAAAATATATTCATATAGGCATTATATATGTCTGTATGCGCATCTAAAAGACCAAAACTATCGAGGAGAATAACATTAAAATAACAGGAAAAATGTGGAAAACAGGTTTAACAGTAAAGGAGAAATGTTGAGAGGAAGTCTGGATTAAAAAGATAATGATGAAGTGGATCAACAGTTTAAAGAATGAAATAAAAATGTTGCGAAAATGTAAATTGGAAAATGTCTGGATTACAAATTAAAGAGGGACGACGTTGAGAGAAAAGATTTAATTACATTTTAACTCCATTTTTGACTTTCATTTTTCTCATCTTGATATTTTTGCATTTAAATGAACTTAACAATCACAAAGATTTCCTCCCTCTCAGTGTCTTTCTGCCTGGCGCTGATGCTCTCCTGTAGATCTGAGGCCCACAGTTTCATTAAATCCTCTGAGCTGCAGGCCGCAGCATTCACAGGCATTTTCATGCTCTGCTGGACTCAAAGTGTAGCCCCCTTTTTCCAAAAAATCTTCTGCTATTTTTACTTTGCCTCGCCACTTTGACTCTTTTTCCTTTTTAAGGTGTATTATGTAATAACAGCATTAGTAATAATGTTTCTTTTCTCATGCCTGACCCTGGTGGCCTCTTCTGTTTAAAGTCGAATAGCTTTAATGTGATGACATGGGCAGTCGGATTATATCTGACTTTTTTTTTTTTTTTTTAGAAAGATCAGCAGCTATTACTTAGCTTTTAACACCTAACTGCCTTTCATTATACAGGAATAGTATGTAGACCTATGTGGGTCAGAAATAAAACATGTATATTTTCTAAATTTGGACTTCTAATGTTAAATTTAAAACGTTATTATTGGAGAATTGGAGCGTTTACGCGCTTCATTTGGCTCTGGAGTGGACTATAATGGTGCAGGCCGCTCTGATGCGAAGACAAAGAGTTTTCCTTTTTATTTTATTTTACACTATCAGGTCTTCCTGACGAGGAATATGCTGTTGGAATAACGATATATTCTCCACTGATAATGAAAGTGGATTTTTAAACTTAAACGTAAATACGGTGCGTAATTTGAACATTTTCAGAATAAAATGCGCATTTTTTCTTGTAAATAACAAACATGCACTGTGTGCGCACTTTAATGTTACGCACACAAAAAACTAAACTGTCCTCAATAAAAAGCAATAATAATAAAAGTGCTGTGTAATCTATTACCATCGATCTTTAAAACGAGAACAAGGATTCAGTGATTCGGGTTGAATGTATTTTCATCATTAAAAAGATAATTTTTAGATGTCTGTGTTTTATGTTCTCTATAATGAGTCATTGCTTGTTAAACAAAGCAATAATAAAAATGTCAAATCTTAATAAAAGCACATTAATGTTAAGTTAAATCAAAATATGATTCAAAATTACAGAGACTATCATTTTTAACACAATCAAGCAGCATTAACATTTAACCTTCTGTTAATTAAAAAGACAGATTAATGGATACATTTGCAAGCATCCACTGCAGTTTAGGTGTTTTTTTTTTACATTTTATATATTTAAGGACATTTTTGCACATAAATACGACACTAATTAAATATAAATGTTTTAATTTTATGTTTGTAAAGTCCTTGTAAAACCTGATATATAATAGTTACAATAAATCTGTGACATTCAAGTGCATTAGGACAGTGTGATGGAAATGCTCATCGGTTGTAAGTGTTGTGATGTTATTTGGGGGGAGGGGGCTTGTGGGGGCACAGTGTGTTTCATCCAGTAGCTCCCATGACCTCTGACTTGCATTCAGAAACATACCATCATACAGGGTGTACATGATCATTTATAATACAGCTGATACAAATAAAATATAATAAAGATAAGAAGCTTAAAATGTGAAAACCAAGAGCTTTCAGCACAGTTTAGAGAGAAGCATGACTTTAAATTGACATTTTGCACATTTTTGAGATATTTTAACACATAAATGTTCTTGTTTATTAAATATTATTGTACAATATTCATCATAAGTTAAAACGGTTACATTATTAGTCAAGTGATTTTGTGTAGTTCTGGTACGGGCAGGGGAACATGGTGTGTTTTGACCTGCACTAGCTTACGTTTCTGTTTAATTTCTCTTCTGTTAACTGGTTCGAAACAAAGTCAAACTATTTTTGTTTCCTTGTTGTGTAAAAATGAGGTTTATTGAAGCAGCAGAGTAAAGGGGAAAAAGAAGGGACTGCTTCTGTGGGCAAAATGCACGGATGTGGCACAATAGATTTAAACATGCCAGTCCTAAATTTAAGCAATACCAAACTGGATTTTATCTATTCTTAAGCAACAGTAATACCTAATGAATGAATGTTTATTTCGAACTTAAAAATGGAAAACGTACATATGTATATCTCTATACAAATCCAACAAAAATAAATATAAAAGGCAAGCAAATAGCAATTACAGCATTTTTTTCTACCGTCATTAATCTTTGCAAGAGGATATAACAGATTCAGTTCGAAAAGGGTGTAGGAAGAAGTAACAAACTTATCTAGTCCCACCCCTTATTTTTTTTATTTTAAAAAATGTCTTACTTAAATTTATCCTGAAGCCTCTTCAGGTCATAGCCATCAACATTTTTAGCAACAAAAGCAACAGCAAGCTTAGACAAATAATAGTAATATCAACAATTTTCAAAACAAAGACAATAATGACACATCCCTGGATACACATACCCCTGATGTTACTGATTTTCTCGTTTTTCCATTCTGTGTCTGTTTAATATTTCAGTTTTAAAGATGAATTTAAACCTACCTATTGTTTTACATGATTTCAGTTCATCACTGCAACTTGATCTGCACCTACATTTTCAATCCAATTAAACTAAATAAAACACCTTGATTATTTATTTCTATAGATATTTTCTCTTCAACTTAAAACAGTTTGTGCCTTTTTTCCGTATAACATTATGACCTTAACTTTTCAGCCAGTATATATCCATGCAAGAATATAAAATGTAACATTATTCCAAAGCTGATCTGAGTATAAAATTAAACTGACTAATTCCTGCCTTAATCAAGCAGCCCTATAATGTAACCTGCTCTTGGTTTAAAAGGCTGATCACTGGCTTTTATTTTGAAAAGCATCTCCTCTTATTGAGTGCTTTATGGTTAATTTTCAATATTTTGCACATTACAAGGCTTTATTGCACATTAATGTTATAAGATAGGTGAGAAATATAAGGTGAAAGCAATAGTAATACCTGCTTTTTCAATTAACTCTAACAAAATTATACACTTTGATTATTTATTTCAACAAATACACAATTTCTCTTCATCTTTTAACACTATGCACCTTTTTTGTGTATTGACATTGCAGTCAGAAGCTGTGAACTTAACTTTTCAGCCTCATAAATGTGAGGATAAGTGGTAAAAAATGTTATTTATTTCAATAGCTGATCTGAGCATAAAGTAGAAGTGACTATAATTTAACCAGCTGTTGGTTAAAAAGCTGATTTTTGGCTACATTTTTATGTCAACTTTTCAATATTTGGACATTAGTGCCATATCACTGCTTTTTCTTTAGCACATTTTAACTCCTCAAAGTCTTGTTATATAAGCATATGTTGTTATATTACTCTGTTTATTTTAATCTGTGGTTCTCATGGCCTGTGTGACCTGTATGTATACTCACAATCAATAGAAACAAACATAAAATAAATAATATGATAGGACATATAGTGGTTAAAAATTAATATCAGGGCACCCAGTGTTGCATAAGTTTATTATAGCTTTAAATATTTCTCAAAAGAATGTGTACTTTGTTTGTTTTAGCTAAAAAAAAAGGTAAATAATTAAGCTTGGGATGCAAATGTCCCAGTAACAGGCTCTGAAATTCTGCCCATCCTGCAAAAGCTGATGCTGTTCTGGGTCTTTATGGCTCACTCACTAACAGTCGGCCTGGTTCTGGTTCTGGTGCACCTAAGTGACTTTGTAAATCTCCTTCCAGGACTCTCCAGCCCGAGCCCGTGCAACCTCCGCAAACACAAGAACAACAGGAAACCCAGGACTCCTTTCAGCACGTCCCAGCTGCTGTCTCTGGAGAGGAAGTTCCGGCAGAAACAGTACCTCTCCATCGCGGAGAGGGCCGAGTTCTCCAGCTCGCTCGGCCTCACAGAGACTCAGGTGAAGATCTGGTTTCAGAACCGCAGAGCCAAAGCAAAGAGACTGCAGGAGGCCGAGCTGGAGAAGTTTAAACTGGCTGCCAAGCCTCTGCTGCCGGCCTTCGCCTTCCCTTTACCCCTGAACGCACCTCTGGGAGCTCCGGCTCTGTACGGGGCCCTGAACGCACCACGACCTGCCTTACACGTCCCAGGACTTTTCAGTGGACCGTATGGGATGTACTACCTGTCTTAACCCGGGTTAACTTTGAACTGCTTCACCTGGAAACTGCCTTAAATGACTTCACACAGCACACAACCCACCCTGCAAAAATGTCTGTTTTATAAGAACAAATGTGCCTGAATTTTACTTAAATATATAAAATATGGAAATATGTTCTGAATAAATAAATACTATATTCACTTTGGATTTTTCTTCTTTCAACCAATGATAATTTTTTATCAGATTATGACGGATAATAAAAAGCGAAAAATCAAATTTATGCTCCAGTTTATTTCAGTTAAAATCCAACTTCTGTTGGCAAAACATAAAATTAATCTTAAATTATTTGCCTTAACTTTTGTCACCTGCAGTATTTTGGTTATAGCCCTTGTGTTAACCGCTATGTGCCATTTACATATTAGAGAAGGCACATCAGGTCCCAAGAGAGGACACAGAAAAGATCTGCAATATTTGTGTGTCAATTTGATCACACCTAAAGCTTGTTCATAAATTCAAGAAATATACTTTTTTATACAAATTTTTGGGCCTGATTCTTCTGATATTTATATGAGAAGAAAGGATTATTACTATTATTTATATAATGCTTAAAGAGACTGTGAGGAGTTTTTAAGTAATTACAAAAAAGTCTCACTTTTAGATGTATGCCTGATCGAAATACACACTTATCGATGACTTTTATAGCATCTAAATAGGTTATCTATAAATGCTATTCTTTAGCCTCCTTGTCGGGTCGTACAGGGCTGGACTGGCCTGGATACTCAACTTCGGGGAACCAGACAATTAAAACTAGAGCAAATTTATATTATTTTATTATTTATATTACACGTCTGGGAGCGCCGGGCTGTAAGTAGCGATATATAGCCGGCTACAACTACGATAATAACTTTTCCCCGCATTGCTTGTCTTCACACATCAAAAACTACCGCTACGTAACTAGAAAGAGATACATTACCTCGTCGCTTTGCATCCTGTAAGTTGTTGAAAAAGAAGTTGTAAAGCAATGCAGAGTTCTGAGGAAGGTCCGGGCTACATTCATTGGCATCACAACAAACACATTTGGCTTCACGTCTCCGGTGCGTTCAAGTTGTAGTCAGAAGTAAGAATTTCGGGGTCAGAGTGGGAAACTAAAACTGGAACGTCCCCTGAAGTCTGAATTTCATACTGGGAACTTGGTGAAACCTCGCCACCCCCGAGTTGACAATCAAAGATGGATGCCCCCAGTGTGAACAGTTATTTAGCTCCTGTAATAATCCATTTATTTGCACTTCTGACTGGGGTGTGTCGCTCTAGATCAGCTGTATACATAGTATTGTTAGATTTATATTTACAAAAATGCTGCCATAGTGATAATCACATTCTTCATACAACAACGCAGAGTGTGCTAACAGCAGCTAACAATAGCCTGGTAGATCGGCATGTTTTTTTCTGACTTCAACTGGAACGCCGATAAGTGGGAGATGATGTCACTCCCATTTCCGAGGTTACTGGAACGCAGCATTACGCCGGCGATAAATTCTCCTCATAGCAGCTTTAAAGGAATTAACACAATCTTGGACATAATACGAATTATATGCAAAAATAAATTTGTGTATTTTAAGTTCTAGAGAAAGTAAAAGTCCCAAAGGTGGACAAATCAAAATATTAGCATAAAATAATTACATACTGTTTGGATCTCTTTATCAACTGCATCAAATATTTCACATGAGGGGAGGTCTTCATCTGCTGGAAAAGAGTCATAACTAAAGGTTTAATGGTCTGCCTGTATGTTGTAAACATATTATAAAACAGTGCTTCCCAAACTGTGGGTGGGGACCCTCTTTTGGGTAGCAAAGGTATTGCATGTGGGCTGCAAGAGTCTATGGACATCATTTTTTGAATTATTACAAATTGCTGAATTACATTTTCAAGTCCCAGAACTACATTTTTTTTAAAAAATGAACATACATGATACTTTCTATAGTTTAAACTGTTCAATAAATAGGAATTAGAGTGACAGTTTAACTGGTCTGAATAAACTGAGGACGTCATTTAATGTCTCTGAACTAGAAAAACTAAAATACTGAAAACAACTTTGAGGGCTCGTCATTCGGAAACAGTTTGTGAAAAATTCCTTCAGAAAAAAGCTCAGGTCTAATCCCGATTTTAAGGATGTATCAGAGATTATAAAAGCATCATGGAGGGAGAGTTTGTGGGGTCACAAAATGTGTTCAAAAAGAGATTATTACAAAAAAAAAAAGCAGCAAAATTACGCAGACGTGCTGAAATCTGTCAGTAAAGATAGAATGTGGTGGCAGACACTGAGTCTCATGTGGTTTAGAGGGTTTTGGTGGGCTCAGATAATTTTTAGGGTTTCAGACGGGCCATCATGTTCTGAAGTTTCAGGGTTCCCACTCTGTTCTAGAAATCATTTTCCAGGACTTTTCCAGGACATTTCCCAGGACTTTTCCAGTGTCACATAACCAACTGAAGTTACATTGTTGCTGTGGGTAGTTTTCAATCCTAGTTAGCCTTCTAAAAAACAAGATCAGAGGTTGATGAACAATATCTCCAGCTATTGATCATATTGATCTTAGAATTTCTTTGTTTCTAACTCTCCAGCACGATCATTGTCTGTTGGCTATCTGTTTAGTCTGGCTTTTATGTGTTTTACGATTATAAATTTATGGTTATACATATTTTTTAATCTTTATTTACTCTGCTTTTTTATGAACAGATTTTATTAATTTAGCCATAATTTTATTTTGTCAATTTTTTATTATTTCTTTCTGTCCCCATTGTTCTAAGTTTTTATATTTTATGCCTTAACTTGCATTATTTTACCTAATCACATATCCTGGTGACATGTACATTAGTTACCAAGTACATTTTTACTTTATTTCCTATGTTTCAAGCTAGAAGGAAGACAAATAATTTTCCAGGACAATTTAAGCTTTCCCTTTTTTCCATTTGTTTTCCATGACTGGAAAATTGGGCAACCATTTTCCAGGTTTTCCAGGTTTTCCAGGATGTGTGAAGGGGAATAATTTGTTGATTTAACAATAACAGGGACGTGCCAGAAGTTTTTGGCAACATTTATTTGGCGCAATTTTTGTTTGATTGATATTTTTTTTTATTGTCATTCAGAATATACGCCACAGGTGCACATGTAATTCATTTCATTGCAAATGACTCAGACAGCAACTCTTAAAGAACAAGTACTTAAACTTAAATGATGATTATGTGACGTCATCTTAAAGAGAAAAGCCACACGAGGCCCACTGCTCCCCAAAAGCAGACACAAAAAGTTTGTTTAAATCAATGTTATTTTCTGAATTCATTGCATCAGTTAATTACAAACAGGGACTCCATCTCCAGGAAAAGAGTATAAACTACAAATTTTGAGCCTGGTCTAAGTTAAAGGTACACAAAAGAGTGTTACATGATCAGATATCAAAGTTTTAATAAGGAGTTTTAGCCAGCAAAATTCCTTTTTCTGTCCCTTTATTTTTTTCCCAAATGTGCAACACCACTGTGATGCATAATTCATACAAAAAAAATCCAGAGAAATTCCTTGTTTATACAACAAATCAAGAAAAATACCATATTATATTAAAACACTAAAATAAAACAAGAGAATCCATAGATATATAGATGAATAATAGCGATCATAATAAGAAAAAATAAGTAAATAAGACTATGTTAACATAAATACTTAAACAAACACATTTTAATGTAAGAATGACTTAACAAATCATTGTTTCTGTACTATATGTAGGACATTACACCACAATTTTGTTTTATATTTGGAGAAAAATAAAGATTTTTAAAGCATTAAGAGCTCAAAATATTATGTGCATAAATAAAACACTTTCTAATGACTGTTACTTACACAAAGTATAAAATAAAGTTACTAATGGGAGGCTGAACAATAATGCAAAACAATTGCCAAGTATTTTTTATTAATTAGAAACAGTTACAAAAAAAATATATAATGCACTATACGATGTATGATAAATTAGTTTTGTGTCGCAAACTATTGCTTATATTGGTGTATTAAATGTTTCTTTTAGCATGAGCTATAATGAGTTTAAATGTGACTTTGGCTCTCAGGTTGAGCAGGATTATTCTGATTGCTCAGAGCTCCACAGACAGACCGAGATCAATCTTCAGGTAAAAATAACACATTTCTGCCGTAACATGTCCCATGGTTTATCAGCGGGAAAAACAGCCTCACAGTGGGACATCCTGGTTTAATAATCATCTCAGCTAAGCTGTTTCTCACAGCCAGCTGGTTCTCTTTAATTTCAGATTCCCTTAGGTTTTTAATTTTATACGGTTGAGTTAAAGTCATTTAATGTGTCAAATAAAAATGTAGAAAAGTTAATGACATGCTGATTAAAATGTCCGTGTCCCCAGTCCAGATGCTTTTGCAAGTTTCTCACCCTAAAATAAGTTATTCGAGGATTCTTCTGGACTTGATAAAGTTTATTTAAAGGCTTCTTCTGCTCAGCCTTTTGGAGAAAAGGAAAATCCATTAATTATACATACAGCTTATCCCTTTACAGGTCAGAGAGACAGACAGCAGTTGACTCTCACCCGAGTACCTTTGGCAATTTAGTCACCAATCAACCTAAAGAGCATGTTTTTGGTCTATGGAGAGAACCCACATGTGCACAGGGAGAACAAGCAAACTTAAAGGATAAGTTCGGTTTCTACAGCTTTCACATTGTTTATAGAATGAAGTAGAACAATATACTCACCCAGAAGGCTTTCCTGATCCAAACAGTGCTTCAGGAGATATTTAGATCCAAAATCGAGCAGCGGACATCCATATAATGGTAGCACATAGGGCATACAGCGCCGCTCCTAAAACTGCATTAATCGTCCAAAAGCTCATTAGTTTCACCAATATTTCATCATGGTCCGCTCACGCTACTCCTCTATTACAGTCTGCGTCGCCCCAGACGTTGTGTAACTGTGCTGACCTCTGAACTGAACAAGAAGAGCGCTTGCCTCCGCACATGCGCAGTACTCTCTGGAGCGCTGCCTCCGCGTCCTCCTTTCGATGAGCTCCTCATCTGTATACTCTGGCTCGAAACTGTAAGGACACCCATCATATTCAAAGTTCTCCTCCACAACATATTCATCCGATAGATATTTGTCCATTTTGCACAAAACTGGAAGAAGAAAGTTGTTGTGTAGCCGGCTGTCTTCCCCTGAAACAATGAGCCGTACTGGGTATGTGCGGAGGCAAGCTCTCTTCTTCTTCAGTTCAGAGGTCAGCACAGCCACAAAACATGTCTGGAGTGACACAGACTGTAATGGAGGAGTAGCCCGAGTGGACCATGAGTTTTTGGACGATTAATGCAGTTTTAGGAGCGGCGCTGTATGCCCTATGTGCTACCATTATATGGATGTCCGCCGCTCGATTTTGGATCTAAATATCTCCTGAAGCACTGTTTGGATCAGGAAAGCCTTCTGGGTGAGTATATTGTTCTACTTCATTCTATAAACAATGTGAAAGCTGTAGAAACCAAACTTTTCCTTTAACAGTGATCAAACCAGCAACTTTTTTGCTATGAGGCATGTGCACTACCTGCTGCACCACCGTGTTGCCCAAAAAGGAAATCTTTTTCTCAAAACAAACCCTGACCGGAATGACTGAGGAACAACAGACTTCAGTTTTTGAGTTTTGGGGTTAAAACACAAGAGTTTTGAGATGTAATTATCCAAAGAAAATAAAATCTTGGAGGAAATCTGCTTGATGAAATGCTCAGTATGCCGAGTAAGTCTCTCATTTATCATTTTTGAAATGCTTTTCTTAAAATTTCCTGAACTTTCACTGTCTTGGGTAACAAACCACAAGCATTCAACACACGTTTAAAATAACATCATCACAACATCATGCATCCCTATTCACTATGATCAAAAAACTTTAACATAAACTATAACATAAACCTCTTATTCAGTAAAAAATTAGGGATGTACGATATTACTGGTTTGATATCAGTATCAGTTGATATCAGCCAGCTGATATATTGGCCACACATATTAACCAATTATCGGCTGGAATACCAGCAAATTATACAAATGTTCAAAATTGATGCGCCTTTTCATCACTGCATGGGTACATACAAATATCGATGGTTTCACTTTTGCAAGAGTTATGAGTTGATTTTCTCATTTTAGATCTGTTCATATGATAATGTACTATAACACTAAAAGAAACAAGTCCATTTTTATTTAGTACAGCCTTTCTGCTCTTGACCTGAATCAAAACAAAAACCAGCATATCAGAAACTGGCAAAGATCCAATACCGTGCATTTCCAGCAAAAATTATGACAATTTAGTGTGATATAGTATATGTAAAATATTTCAAGTTCTGTGATTAAATGTATTCTACTTGCACTGTGCAGAGAAAATCCCAATAGAAACGATATTTCTCATAAACAACTGGAAATTTCTTCCTGCAAAATAGATTTGTGTTTGAAAAGCCAAAGAAGCTGGTTTTGGATGTAAGACATGTTCATCAGATAGTAAGGGAGGTGCAATGATAGTCTCACTTTTCATTAAAAACTAATGACAGGGACACTCCTTTTCAATTTACACAGTGATCTTGTTTTAACAATATGTAAAAATGAAGTTTAACATAATTTTAGAGGCACTAATATGAACTGGGTGCTAAAAGGGGCCAGAAGCTTTATATCAGAAAAATAAAAACACAACCACATCTGCTCTCAATAGAAATAAATTTTAGTATGAGATTGATCACTATATCCATGGTTGTATTAATTTAACATCCATGTTAACTATCTTTAGGACCCTCTTGAAAATGAGATGCCACATCTCAAGGGGTTTACCTTTAATTAATGGACATTCAACAAATATGGTGATATACAAATAGACTGATTGAGTTTGTATTCAGCAGAGACAAATGTGATTTAAGTCTCTTTGTTATGCCTGGATGGAAACATCTCTGGATGTATATATGTGTATATACAAATATATTTATTACATGCGCTTATACTTAAGTCTTCTCTGCTGTAAAGGGCCTTGAGATAATACTTGTTATGAAGTGGTGGAATACAAATAAAGACTGACTGATCTACCTTTACAACAAATATTAATGCACAACCCCTTATATTTCATACAGAACATTTTATTTTAAGTTAAAGACACATATTAAAAAGAACTCTTTGTTACCAAGTGTAGGTTTAAGATGGCACTTGTTGAAAAGCAGGATGTTTCGTTCCTCTGCTTCATTTCCTCCGTCCTCGTCGACCTCTGAATCCTCGGATGGAGCCGTGACCGAAGCAGACGTTTGTGGGGACCCTGTGGGATAAAAGCACGGGCACCATTATGCATCTCAAACTGTTTACAGTTTACATGGGATAACGCTAAATTAAATATTACAAAATGTGTAAACTAACACAGGGATTGGCAACCTTTCAGGGCCTGAGATCAACTGAAGATGAGGAGTATTACAGATTACGGAGGGCTGCCTGAGGATTTGATGTTTCTGACTGATATGAACTTGCATAGTTCACCTCAAAAAAAGATCATTCTGTGCATTTAGGAGGCTGCATGTGCTCTGAATGTTCCCTTTTTTTCTTGAAATGAAAATAATTACTACTCATGATTAAGAAACAATATATAAATATTATACTTATATGCATCTTTAGCGATTTAAACGATGTAAAACTTAACTGATATGTACAGAAGTCACACTTTTCTGATGCTTTTTTTGTACAAGTGACACTGTAAGGGCTCGAGCAGCAGTGATGAAGGAGTGGCACCAGGGCATCAAAGTAAACTTTGACTTTTCACAGGCTTAAGATTACGAGAAAAAGGCAATTATGAAATGGAACACACATCAAATTAGTTGGGTGGGTATGATTTTTTTGAAAAACATGCTAGAAATCAAATTTAAAAAATGGTGTTTTATTTTAGACTCTGTGGTGTGAGGCTCCTTAAAGGCTACTCAGAGCTCTCAGGCATCCTATTGGTTACATTCCAACATATTATTATAACATATCAAACATTACTTATAACTATTGCTCAGCAAACAACTCTGCACAAAGTTGTTTTTTATTACGTAAAAAAAAGTCCCCAAAACTTTCTCATGGCTAAAAAAAATCCCTCTAAATACTTAGAATTGACCCGGAAATGTCTAAAAATATGATTACACCAGCATGAAAAACATCAAGTTCTTTCCTAAGGACTGACCTGTAGGAGTATTTTGGTTTCAGTGGCTCTGCATTCACACTGTCTGTGCTGTGAGCAGCTTCAGAGAGGTTTGCGTGCTCCTCTGTAACGGTTGGTGAAGCCGTGCAAGCAGCTTCTTCCTCGGACGTTTGTGTCTCCATGGATTCTCCGAGCTCGGGCTGCTCACAGGGAGCATCACACATGACCTCGAAGACACCCTCAGACTCACACACACTCTCTGCCGCCTCCATGGATGTGTCCCTCTGCTGTGGCTTCTTCATTGACCTGTTCCAGTTATAAAAGTATTATGTTATGGGGAGCTGGTTTGGTGAAGTGGTAAACAACCAGGCATGACCTGTATACACACTTCTGCCTGCCCGGGTTCAAATCCAGCCCTTCTCTCCCTCACAAGCCTCTCCACTCTCCCTTTCTCCTGTCAGTAAAGGCACAAACTGTCCCCCAAAAATCTAAAACTACAATAACAAAATAATACCTAACACGGCTGTAGTTCAATATACATTGGCAACATTATAACATTATTCGCTTTGAAAAATTCTGCAAAAAATATTGTGCTATAAAACTTAAAAACTCTTCAAAGGTTGCTTTGGCAAAGATTGTATGCTGTTGGTTCAGAATAATCTCATTTATTAGTATCTTAAACAGTTCACACCAGTGATGAACTTTAACAGCCAAATCTAACAAAAGTTTCAAGATTTGGCAAAAGAGGTCGCTTAAACAATTGTCACCAATGACTTACTGCATTGTGTAATTCTTAACCTAAATTGAAATAAAAACAATAAAAACTGCTTTTAACTTGAAGCATATCCTCCAGAGATTCAATTACGTAACATCTGAACACCTTCACTATCATCCCTCTCTCTCTCCTGTTCATGAGACTGTGCTGTCACCAACTGGACGAAACAAGAAGTGCAGTCTTACCCTTTGTTCTTCTTGGGTTTGTCGAATCTAAAGTCTGGGGGATATTTGTGAATTTTTATAAGATGTTCTTTCCGGTGTTGACTTGTCCTGAACTTCAGTCCACAGCCCTCCACCAAACACTGATACTAAAGACATTACACAACAAGGAAACAAGCAAAAAATTATTGAGAAATCAGCTCACGTGCAGCACTGCATGATATTTAATGACAGATTGAACCAAAGAAGATTTTGCTGATGAAAGAGTACACAAGAATGAGCTTTGTTTACATTAAGAGCACCTTAACCTTTGGAGTACACTGCAGAAACACAAGGCTGGAGCACCATTTACAGAGAGGATCATACAAAAGCCTTGAGTCATCATTAGTTTAAATGTAAAGATGTAAACGTGAAAAACTGAAAAAGCACCTGGAGAACACAAACCTTTGCCAGGGTAGCTCACACATTGCTGTTACATGTATAAGCAATAGTTTCATGACAAAGTTACCATCATAATATGATTCATGACCTTGAAAACACACAACTAGCCCTCATCATGTTGGTATCAATATTAGTTAGCCAGTTATTGAGTAATAACGATAATTTGCTAACCTGGATCACCACCAAAATCTAATCATTTCTAAGTTGGGCCATTAATCTTGCTAACAAACAAATAAACAAATAAACATATGTCTGCAAAAAAATAACCTCCTTGGTGGAGGAAATGAAAGAAAATGGTTACCCTGGTTGATAAAGCCCAGAAGCAGCTGCATTTCTTAAGGAAACTTATGAGGAAAAAATTCCCACAGCAAGTTATTGGATGGATGGACACATCTCTGGATGTTTGTATGTACAGATACAAAAATATGTATTATATGTATTTACACTTCAGCCTGCTCTATAATAAAGTGCCTTGAGATAACATTTGTTATGAACAGGTACTATACAAATAAAGATTGATTATTTGATCTACCTTTACAACAAATACTAACATACAACTCCTTATATTGTATACAGAACATTTTATTTTATTAAGTTAAGACACATACTGAAAAGAACTCTTTTTTACCATGTGTAGGTTTAAGGTGGCACATCTTGAAAAGCAGAGTTTCGTTCCATGCTGCTACACACATTACAGTTGGTGTAATTGAGTGGTATTTAAAAAAAAGATCTTAATGTTGTGTTATTGTCATAAGTTGTGTCAGAGCTTTGTGCTTTCAGTCATGGATTCAAGGGAAAATATTAAATGAAAAACAATCAGAATAAATTTACCTTTGAGTCCTGATGTTAATCTTAACAGCATTCTCCTTTTTGGGTGGGTGGGTGGGTTGATGGGAGGTCTAACTTTATTGCTACTTAGTTAAAATTACATAATGATTTAAGAACAATACCAAATCCTTTCTTCTCACCATATCTTGTCTCTGGGCAAGGATAGTGAAGAGAGAGTCGTGCCACTCCTGGATGTGAATGTCGAGGAGCCGGGCACTTGGCAGGGAGCGTCGGCAGGAGCAGCAGACATGTCTGTGCAGGACGTTGTAGTGATGCTCGTACTCCTCTAAAGTGCTGAAGACGGCGCTGCAGCCAGAAATGTGACAGGCGAACTCTGACAGGCTGACAGGAGACCAGAGCAGCATCAGCAACTGTCCACCATTATGAGCATATACCAACTCTAGGTGGCTATGAAAGCACTCATAAGGTGTTTGGTGATGTAGATAATGACACAAAGCACATATTTCAAAACATGATTCGAGAAAAATAGGACAAAAAGATGACCAACATCAGAATAATTACAATCATCCCCCTGAGGATTGAGGGATTTTGTTTATTTTTAATTTATATACACTGTATATATATTTTATTTTTACCTTTATCTCATTTTCTGTTAACGTATGTGTATATACGTGTGCATATACAGACTTTATTTTTTCAATAATTCCTTTTTTTGGACTATTTTCTTGTTGTTTCTTGTTTTCACTCTTCATGCATGGATATATCTGTACATTGGGTATGTGTACATGTATATGTAGGGGTGTATGTATGTGTAGGTATTTGTACCTATGCATTGATTTCTATTGTATTCATGCAATTTAGAAAGTGCTCTCTCTTTCTTTTGGATGCAGTCTGGCTACATTTCTTCAAGTGTTAGAATTTCTTTCTAATGATAATAATTGAATAGTAGAGAGTTTAACAAAAAATAGAAATCCTTAGCAACCGATACTAGGTAATTCCTTTATTTTTACACTTAAGAAATGTTGGTAAATTACAGAACACTGCTTATTTTTCAAGGAAGAGGAAACTATGCAGTGCTACTGGCAGCCTTTGACTGAAGTTTTGACTACAAATTTGTAGATTGATTTTTTATGTTTTTATACTATTAACCAACTAAATAACAGGGGGAAACAAGGAAAGAAGTCAAAAAAGCTGGCAAATACACATTTTCTAAAACGCATGAATACATGGGGAACTTTTAATTCTGAAACATTGCTATTACATTTGTGCATTTACAAAGTCTTTTTTTTTCGCCCTCTTTGTAGCTAAAATGGGATAAAATATGACTAGATATTTTGTTTTTCAAGCTTGTATATTTTTTAAACAATTGTGTATCAAAATAACAAAAAGTAGGGTTCAATATTTGGCAATATTTGTATTTTTATCACCAAAAAGACATACAGACTCCTGATCATTCACTAAGTCTAAAATGTAAATGGATAATGTCATTGATTTAGGTTTGTTATCTGTTATTTGAGCATAAGGTAGTTCATTAAGATATATATTTCTTAATTAACTCATTTATTCTGTAGACATGGTTATGACAGTGGGCTATCTCTTCAATATCATCAGACTAAATGGAGAGTGAATGGATGAATGAATCAATGTGTGAGATTTAATCAGTGTCCCTGTAGCTTATGGATCATTCATTTTTGTGTTTTAAACAATTAACCAGGGGAGTTTGTTGCCTGGCACAAATGACAGCCTGAGCTACATAATATCAAGTAAAAAATGAAGAAAACTCTGCTGAAAGACCTCACCTCAGAGCTGGAGTGTCTCCTGTTTCTGGGATGTAGAGATCCTGCAGATACATGTGTCTTTGAATGTCCCCATCCTGGACATGCAGGGAGTAACGTGATCAATCACCTCATATACTAATATAACCTGGAGCTTTAACAGGCTGGGTGACAGTATAATAATAAAGTGTTTTGTTATCAGGTTACCTCAAACAGCTCATGGTCCCTGTGCAGGTGGAAGACCTGAGGAGTGAAGGTAAACGGGTTTCCCTCCTCTGTTTCTCTCGGCCTCGGCTCCACGGGGTCTAATGTTGGACAGTCTGCATGCCAGTCTCTACCTAACACAGCTCCCTCAGCTGAAAACTGAAAAATATCCGACTGCTGCATCTTTTCTCCACGCTTTCATAGCCTTCCACAAAGTCCAGCTAATGTTGTGGTTGTTCGGGCTGCAGGCGTCGCGGTGTGATGACGTCAGACGGGTTTGGCGGTTGGTTTAAATAGTCGTCTGTCTTCTGCTTCTAAGTTTCACATCCACAAAAGTGAATTAACTTACGAAAACAAAATTATATTGTGACTCTAAAGGAAATTTAACAGCACATTTTGACAGTTTATCCCTCACGAGACAAAAAAAGCAATCCATACAGTTATTGTGTGCAATTTTTAACGTCTTTCAGTAATTATCATGTATCACTAACACTCATTTTCTTTGTTATGTCTTATTTATTTTGTCTTCTTCTTCGCTTTAGATGTGTTCTGTGTTTAACACTTTTAAGCATGTTTTAATCTTAATTTTCAATAAAGTTTAAAAAAGTTGTCGCCACCAATCGGTCAGAATTAGCATAAACTGACTTCTGGATTAAGTTAGCTTCAGGCTTCAATAAGTCTGACTTTAAAAAAGGGCCTCGTCGGTTAAGTGAGTCATGAAGGCTACGTGGCTTTTAAAACCGTTAGCTTTTAATCTACAGAGAAAGAAGACAAGCAGCTTTCGAGTAATGTACGTTAAATTCATATAAAAAATAAACTGCCGTTTGGTTAGACCTCTTACTAGCTGAACATTCAAGTACGTAAGCGTGTTAGGGCCAATTTACATGGAAAAAATAGTTTTCATCGGGTCGAGGTAAAGTTGGTATTTCGATATTAAAGTAGAATTTATGAGAAATGTCAACAATAACGTTGAAATAATTTCTTGATAAAATTCAAAATGATATGAAACTGAAATGTCGACATAGAATAACATCAACATAAAATGCATTTCAAATTTTTCTGGACATTTCGCTTTATCACAAAATTGTAGTTCGATTTTATTCTCGTCGGTTCAGCTTTACAACATGGTCCTACTCTTGAGGGAGAGGATTTGGGCCCTGTTAAAAAAAAAAAAAATTAGATAGCCTTTTAGATAGTTGTGAAAAAGTCAGAATTCTGACTACTTCTTAGACTTAAAACAAACAATATTAAATCTATAAAACTTTTAAAGGCACAAATTAGTCCATCAACTAATGCTTACAGACAATGTTGTGATTTTTTTTAAATTGCTTACTTCCTTTCTCTGTTATGTGTAAAATGTGTGTCCAATTTTTTTCATTGTAGCCAATAAGGCTGTCCGATTATTACCTCGCAAATCAATCTATAATAAGGGACAACTCTGCTCTGAGGCATGGCATAATAAAACATCCATTAAAAATTAATTAAAGGAGACATATCATGCTGATGCATGATTTAATACTTACATATAATATAATAAATTTGAAAACAAGACCTTACATCCCCTTAATTTTCAAAAAATGAGATATTGTATTTTTTCTGAAACCCTAGAACAAGATTTGATGCCTCTGAAAATAGGTCATTGCGAGATGTCCGCAAAATTTAAATCGTCGTGACGACACGAGGTACATTTCTTTTATTTGGAGTAATCTGATAAAACACTTCCTCCTCTGTGATGTCCGTTAGCCACAAAACTGTCACCGAGGAACACATTCGTCCAGCAGCAGTATATAGATCCCTAGCTCACACTCACTCATTACCAGTTCTGGCCTGTAGGGGGACTCTATACGCGGTCGCTGCTTTGAGCCTACCGAAAAATACAGTAGAAGAAGAAGGACAGTCTGGCTCTAACCCCGGATAGAGCTGACCAATCAGAGCACAAAGGGCTGTGACGTTGCAAGGTAACTGTAGGTCAGCCTGAGATCCTTGTGTTTCAACGAAAGCTTGATAATGGCCTAAAATTAGGATTTTGATAACGCTATTGTGGGGCAATGAAGGAACTAAATGACTTGTACTGAGGGCAGAAATGCTTTACAGGCATCCTAGTGTGGCATAGTGAAAAGGAGAAACAAGCATGATATGTCTCCTTTAAAACTCTTAGCAGTTTTTGATAGAAGTACTTTGTACATTGCTGGTACATATTTTAACACAAGCACTTTTACTTGTAAATGAGTACAGTTCAAGAGATGTAACAGTACTTGTACATGTGTACAAACTTTCACCACTCTTTCCACCACTGCTCTCATCTTTCTCCACATTTTCTACCTGCAGATCAACATGATCCATGAGCCATAGTTTCTGCATCATCTCAACAGAAGGTGGCGACAAAAGTCCCCAAAGGAAACGACTTGGCCAGTTGATCTGCTGTGAGAGAAATCAGCAACCATGAAATAACAAATACAACCAGACCTTATTTTCTTAATAAATCGTTTGTTCATCGGAGTTAGTGCTGTGTATCTGACCTGTAAATCCCTTTATGATGCCACTTTAATTATTATTATTAAGCCTTTGTTCATTGTAGAATGGTAAAACAAAGCTGAAAATTGGACAGTATACTTAAAAATCCAGGATTATCAACACAAGGCATTGCATTAGCCTTTTCTCTGACTATGCTGTTGGAATGATCAAAACATGAGTACAATTCTGGGAGAGTCATCCACCTAAAATAGGCTTCATAACACTCAACATGTGGTAAAGTGAGGTTTAATTCACTGTTTTAACACTTGGTGAAATCATGTCTGTACATTAATTTGACTCCCCCAGCACTTTATACTCTTTTTGTTTAAGAGCAGCATTAAACCGTTTTTACAGGCTGGGTTTGTGACTCATGTGGTCTCTCATCCTCAAATGGTAATTCTCAGGATGTTACACAGCACTGAGGGGCGGAGAGCTCAACAGCCTCCTCGGTATTTCCCTCAGACTGCAGAGCACACAATGACAGAGAGCGTCCGCTAGAGCAACATGCTGGACTGTGGATTTTTAATATGGATTTTATTCTCCTCATGGGGTATGAATTTCTACTTGTTTGTTTGCTTGTTTGTTTTTTTCCTGTCTTGCTTGCTTTCTTGGGTCTTCTGTTAAATCTAGGGTTGTTACAATGCCACAATTTCAGGCTTCCATATAACACTCCTAAAAGTCAAACTGATTTAATACAATGGGAAGCAAAGTTGGAAGTCGTGACACCAAATATTTGGTTAAGTTTTTCTTTTTAATTACCAAAAAAAATGCAAACGAACTTTTTCTCGTTGTCATACTTGTAAAAATAAACTCCCAACTTTGTGATATTCAGATTTTTATTGTATTCATAGCATTTAGAAAGTGCTCTCTCTTTCTTTTGCATTCAGCGTGGCTACATTTGGAGTGTTTTTGAAGTGTTGGATTGTTTTTTGCTAATAATAATAATTAGATAATAGAGAGTTAAACAAATATAGGAATCTTTAGCACCAGTACTGGGTATATTTTTTAACTTTTGCACTTGAGAAATGCTGATAAGTTACAGAACACTGCCTAATCTCAAAGGAATGAGCCACTTCTTTGTTCTGAACTGTTACCGGTGCTTTTATGCAAACCATGCAGTGTTACTCCTAACACCTTTTGGTTAAAGTTTTGGCTAAATAAGAGTAGATTTTTCTGTCTTTTAAACCTTTTATGCTATAAATCAGCCTAATTACTGAGGGGTAACAAGCTAATACATTTTTTTATGCCAAATTATGCAGGCAAATTTTGATACTAACACATCCCCATTATATTTGTACAGTTAAGAAAGTCTTTATTTCTCTTTGTTGGTAGCTTTTGGTAAAAATATGATAAGATATCCAGTTTTTCGGGCTTATGTACATTTTAAAACAAATGATTCCTCAAATGACAACATAGACATTTAGACACCTTCACACTAAGTTCAAAATGTTTTTTTTTTGTGCCATTTTGTTTGTAACATCTTGTTTGATCATAAGGTAGCTCATTGAGATTATATATTTTTTTAATTAACTACCTTATTTGTTCTCTTGACATCATTGTGGCTGAGGTTTTTCTCTTGAATATCACAAGACTAAACGTAAAACAGATGGATGAATGAATCAATGTGGGCAGTTTAATCGGTGTTCTCTGTAGGGCTGCTCAATTATGAAAAAAACACAACAGTGATCACAGATAATGGATTTAGAACTCTCCATCATAAATATGTTTACTCAACTATTTTACAACAAGCACAAATGCAAATATTTTTCTTAAATACTCTTAATGACATCATTCTGACTATCAAAAATAAGCAATAGATGAACATTTATGTAAAAATTCAAGTAAGAAATGATTAACAAGTGTGAATGTCATTCAGCACACCAATGTCTTAGTCTCAATTATTCATTTTTCATAATTGTGGGTGTGATTGATTGAAATTAAAATTGAATTTCAAGTGATTTTCCAGCTCTAGTTGTCTGCCTGTCTCGTCAGTTTTTGGTCGAAATTTTACCAGAGGTTGACAGTATTTTCCAAAAGATTGGACATTTTTGCATGATTGTTTATTTTAATGACAAAAACTTGATCATTTTGAAATTTAAAGTAAAAATCATTAAATTTCTGTAAATACAATGTTGACAACTTTGGTGTCTAACTTAACTCTAATATGATGTCATAGCTTCAGACAAACACATTTATTCGATTTGTACACAGAATTGATTGTTTTAATTTATCAATCACTGGAATAGCAGAGACTTTCTGGTTATTAAAGGCATTGCTGAGTTAAAAAGTTTTAAAAAGTAAATGTGGCGGCTTAAATTTTATTTAAAAATCCCTGATTATTTTGTAGGGATCGTTTTTGCCGGCAGTGTGAGGACTCTTCCTCACGTGATGAAGTACCAAACAGTGATACCTCAGAGGCTGAAGGATTCATCTCATAGCAATGATGCTACACAAAAGGTAACAAACTCTTCAGCATCCTCAGGACTGTTTATTAAAAGTATTGTTTTTAAAACCCCTATTATTGTAGATTGTGTTAAAGTCTTCTCCCCTGTGTGTCTGTAGACATACCCTGATGTGCTCCAGTACTCCCTGATGATAGCAGGACAGAACCACACGCTGCACCTGGAGAAGAACAAGTGAGAAAACTTTTACTTTGACCTTCAGAGCATATTAAACTCATGTCATTTATATTTTACTCTCAGAGTGTTATGTGTCCACATCAGCAGTGGGCAATAAAAGAGTAAATCTGCTTGTATACTGTACTTAAATAGCATCTTTTAAATATGTACTGGAGTGTTATTTTTGAAGAAAAAATATTTTTATACCCACTTTTTAAAGAAAACATCCTCCTTCAACTCCACTGCATCTTTATGAATGCTCTAATTAGGGGTGGGAATTGATAAAGTTTTATTGATACCAGTGCCATCATTGATTCTGCTTATCAATCAAATTCTTTAACTCCCTTATCAATTCCTGTGTATTAAGTTTGTATAAACATAGGCCTTTGCAGCTTTGCTCTGATGTTAAAGCAAACATTTGGCTCTCCTGATGTTTAATACCAGCTGTACAGGTGGATGCGTTTACAAGTGGTTCTGTTTTTACCCTCGTTTGAAATCAATCAGACTGGCTGTTGTTCAGTTAACGTGATTTGCTTGGAAAGTAAGCAACAATTTTGATCACTTCTGTCTGATGAGAACATAACTTCAGCATAGAACAAAGTGAAATTGGAATTGATGTGGGAATTTTTAAACAGAAATATAAATGATGTTGTTCCAGATGCTATCAATTCTCACCTTGTCTTGCTTACTGTAATTATTATTTTATTTGTTTATTCCTATCCCTTATTCTAGTAAATCTTATTTTGTTCTGAAGTCAGGCAATGAATTCACTCTTCTTTTCTCAAATTTGACCAAAAGCACCACAAACTGTGTAGCTCTGTTTGCTTTGTGTAGGTGGCGTTGCCACACTTACTGGCTGATTACAGGGCAAACTCAGAGCAAATTTTACTCAAATCAGGCAGAGCATTTAGTGGTGAAATTAGTGGCGACAGTTTTCCACTACAGCACCCATAGTCATGTCTTAACTCCATGTTTGAGGTTTTGGAGAAGAATTAGTTGTATTTGAATCATTTTAGAGCCCTTTTATCCTAAAATAAAACAATAGGTCGAGTTTTTCAAAGAAGTTGTGTGATAATTAAGTTTATTTGACTAGAGTTTCTTATACTTTTGCTCAATTAATGAAATTATATACTCTGCCCATCCCTGGTCTGGATTCATTGATACAGTTGGCACTTAACAAATATTTTTTTTCAGATATCTTATTGGGAAAGACTTCTCTGTGACCCATTATTCCGACCAGGGAGAAGAAGTCACAACTACTCCTAAACTTGAGGTAAGAACAGAAATTGGCATCATTATGAGCTGGCATCAAAATTTCATGTGTGCTTTAGTGTTTCAATAGAAATTAAATAGTACAAGTGAAATACAAAGAGTTTAAAAACTTCAGATCACTCAAGTGCATCACCTATGTGTTTCACTTCATTCATTTTATTTGAAATCTACATGAAACTAAGCTGTTGGCGGATTAAAAACCTAAAATTAGTCTAACATTTAAGAAACTGTTAAACTGGCTTCACAGGTTTGAAAGTAAAGTAGTTCCTGTGCCAACTGCCCACAGAGTTTCAGTGCCTTTGCAGCATTTGGTTTCCTATGCTGTGTTTCATATTTTTGGCATAAACTGTCATAACTGCCACCTGGAACAGAGATCAGATCTTTCATTGAGAAGATTGATTCACTAATGGTGGCACAGTCAATCTTGAAACAGCACATTATAGGACTCTAATTAGTCCAGATTTCAAGAGGTAAATATCATGGAAAACCACAGTTTACTTTGCAACGGTTGATCAATCTTTAAAGTTATATAAGGTACATTTTGTGCAGAACATGCCTTTGTACGCAAAACTTCCTTCCAAGAATCTGGTGGCTTGTAACCAAGTTTTGTAACAACTAAAGATCCTCTTTTGAGATGATGCACTTTGTGATGTAAAAGTGGAAGAGGAATTAACTTATAAGGTCATTTCAGTTGACTGTGATTGATTCAGTGCCATATCCTTAACTTTAGTTTGACCTATTTTCAGACTTTGCTCATATGAAAATGTGTTCATGGTGTCTGGATGTGTGTTTCTCAGGTTCACTGCTACTATCACGGGCACGTTGTGGGCATTGAGGACTCGTCTGCCAGCGTGGGACTGTGCTCAGGAATCAAGTGAGTAATGCCGGGAGTATTGTAGCTTTACAATCACTCAGTGCCTCTAATTAAAAACTATTATTCCTTTCCGAGGAGGGGCTCTGAGTGTAATGAACTCCTGATGATTTAAGTTTGTCTAAGCATGAGTCCCTCTGCATCTATTTCATCTGTCATGAAGATCTTAACGTCTGCTCACAGCTCTAAAAATCAATGAATGCCAAACAAACTCCTCTAGTGCTGCCCTTTTTTACTTATAGGGGTAGAATTTACCACTGAAATGTCTGAGTACAAATGATTTAGTCAATGTAATGAATATGTTAAGTAGACTGTTGGCTTTTGTAGCAGCCCTGACAGACTGCCAGCAAGAGCAACGTGTTTGTGGTTGCCATGAAGACAATGAGCATTATTTCTACTGCTCAGTTCAGACTAAGTATTTGTGACTCAAAAAGACCACTTCAGAGAGTTGTATGGGACAGTTGCGGCTGTGAGAATTGAGCAGTCACACCTTGAATCGACTCACCGAGTTGCTTGCGATTTAGTTAGTCACAAGTGGCTGGTTTCAGAAAGTGAAGCATGGCATTTGAGATGTGGATAGTATCTATTTTTCAGAGCTAATTCATGGTTCACCTGTTGGGAATAGGTGCAACGTTACGTTGTCTCATGGATAAATTCACTTTAATGGAGAAAATTTCATTAAGATGTTAAAATTCAACCTCCTGATCCCAGAAAACATTCAAGCAGCTCTCAGAGCTCTTACCCGAAAGTCTTTATTAAGCAGCTTTCCTGCTTAATTAAGTGAAATTTAAACAACAGTTTATTACTTAATACATCACCTTATGGAGTGCAGGTTTACTGAATGAAAACAGGATGAACTGGAAAGCACTTGGAAAGTGCAAACCCCCACCAAGGTAGCACACATATTGCTGCTACATCTATAAAAAGTAGTTCCATGATCAAGTTACCATCATAACATGATTCTTGACCCTGAAAACCCACACTTAGAACTCAGAATCATGTTTATATCATTATTAGTTAGACCAGGGGTGTCCAAACTTTTTGCCATGAGGGCCAGATTTGGTAAGGTGAAAATGTGCGGCGGCCGACCATTCAGCTTTTGTCTCTTAATATCTAATGAAATGTCTTCAATTCTCCGTATCACAGTGTTACGAGCCAGGCAGACATTGGCAAACCTTTGCTTCTTCTCAGGACACATTTTCTCAACTATTTTCAGCACACAGTCTTTAATAAATTTACCCTCAGTGAAAGGTTTGCAGTGCTTGGCAATCAGCATTGACACCTCGTAGCTCGCCCTTGTGGCATTTTCATTTGACTCACGGTCTTTTGTGAAAAAGCGCTGATGTGCCGTTAAAAAAGTTTCCAGTTGTTTCAATTTTTTGCCACGTTCAACCCCAGTTAGCTTGTCGTATTTAGCATGTTTTGTCTGGTAGTGTCACTTGATATTGAATTCCTTGAAAATAGCTAGTCTTGTGGCAAATTAGGCAGACACAGTTGTTTTATATTTCGGCGAAAAAATATTCCAATTTCCACTTGTTCTGGAATCGGCGGCACTCGCTGTCAACTTTTCTTTTTTTAACTACAGTCACCATGTTTGAAATGGGATGGGATGAAATGATGACAAAAGGTCAGGTGTCAAGTGCCACAAGGATGTGGCCACAGCACTACTGCCACTTCTGGTGAAATGTAAAATAGGTATTTTGTACACGAGTATTTTATACAGCAGTCAACGGTGCAAGAGGGCCACATGTTATTGATTTTATAACAGAGACTGTGGGCCAGTGAAAATTTGAACACGGGCCGCATTTGGCCCCCGGGCCTGACTTTGGACATGCCTGAGTTAGACAGTTATTGAGCAAAAATGATCCTTTGCTGATTGTGGTTGTCTGGATCAGCACCAAAATCTAATCATTTTTTAAGTTGGGCCATTACCAACATCTCCTAAAACAAATAAATAGACAAACAAACAAAACAAACAAGCATAACCTCCATTGCAGAGGTAAACATAGGAGGTGGAGGTGGGCAGAGCTAACAGCGCATCGCTGCGAGTAATCTTAATTACTGAAGTCCCCTGGTGGTGGTATACACATGTTGTGCTTTTAAAAACAGCATTATCAGAGACAACAGCTGTGAGGACTTGACAGTCACACACATACAAATGTTATTAATGAAACTACGTCCTGTTTAAGAGCTGGACCTGCTAAAGTCTTTGTTCTGGTCCACAGTGGCTTTGTGCGTCTCCAGGACCAAATGTACCTCATTGAGCCTCTCTCTGGTGCTGAGGCGGGACATCAAGATGAGAGTCAGAGCTCTAAAGATCCCAGCAATGAGAGTCCCCACGCTGTTTACAACTACAAACACCTGAGGAGGAAGAGGAGCTCCTGTTCCCATGGAAACACGACTACTTACTACGATCATGGAGCTCGTTCATCTGGACTGTTCAAGCTCGGCAGTCTGGTGAGGACACACACCGAGGACACACATATAAACAGGGTTTTATGAAACAGTTTCCTGCACAGTGTTAGAAATACCACTGACTTTGACTGCATGAAGTGGATTTATATGAAGAAGAAAAAATGACACAAGGATAAATAAATAAATATATGAAAAATCTAAGAATAAATAATTAAATACATAAATACATGAAAAATAAATAAATGTGGAAATGTAGAAATAAATAAATAAAAATAGAAATGCATAAATTAATAAATAAAATGTAAAAATACAGGAAAAGCCATTTTTATTACCAAAATATATTCATATATTTATTCATGTATTTAATTATTTATTTATATACGTATTTATTTATCCTTTCGTCATTTTTTGTTCTCCATATATTTATGACTTTAAGTCTGTATTATAATACTCGGGCACTTTTTGAAAAACTGGCTGACATATTAAATGAATTCATCACAACATGACATCAAAAAAATACACTTTAACATGGAATATTTCACTTCACTTCCAGCAATTTAATATACAACTAGGAAAAAGGGGTAAATTTTGACAAATGAACATTCAGAAAAAAAGGGGAAAAGTATGATGAACTAATAAAGAATGTAAGATATGACCTTATCATTTATATAAATACAATACCCTAGTGAAAGGACAAGTACTCAGTATAATATGCCCTTTTGGTGTTCCCACAACTATACTGTACAGACGAAAGGGAAACAAAATCCTCAGAAAGGCTGGACTTTGGGCTCCAGCCTCTCGTTGCTACCCACCTCTGTGCTAGCTCTTATAATCTACCATACCAACTCTGTTACTCTACCTTGCTTTGCTCCCACATTTCCATTAGGGAAGAGAGGTCAGATCAGATAAGAGGACAAAAAAGAGGAATAGTTATCTCCTACATTTTGGGCCCTGAAATCTTAAATAGTTCCTGTTAGTCCAGATCCACTGAATGGATGGTTTTATACACTATATTGCTAAAAGTATTCACTCACCCATTCCTCATCCATAGGGTTCAATATGTTGTCGGTCCACCCTTTGCAGCTATAACAGCTTCAGCTCTTCTGGGAAGGCTGTCCACAAGGTTTAGGAGTGTTTATGGGAATTTTTGACCATTCTACCAAAAGAGCATTTGTGAGGTCACACACTGATGTTGGACGAGAAGGCCTGGCTCTCAGTCTCTGCTCTAATTCATCCCAAAGATGTTCTATCGGGTTGAGGTCAGGACTCTGTGCAGGCCAGTCAGGTTCATCCACACCAGACTCTGTCATCCATGTCTTTATGGACCTGCTTTGTGCTCTGATGCACAGTCATGTTGGAGGAGGAAGGGGTCAGCTCCAAACTGTTCCCACAAAGTTGGAATTGTCCAAAATGTCTTGGTGTGCTGAAGCATTCAGAGTTCCTTTGACTGGAACTAAGGGGCCAGGCCCAGCTCATGAAAAACACCCCCACACCATAATCCCCCCCCCTCAAACTTTACACTTGGCACAATGCAGTCCGACAAGTATCGTTCTGCTGGATTGGTGCGATTCGTCACTCCAGAGAACACGTCTCCACTGCTCTAGAGTCCAGTGGCGGCGTGCTTTACACCGCCGCATCGACGCTTTGCATTGCACTTGGCGATGTGAGGCTTGGATGCAGCTGCTTGGCCATAGAAACCCATCCATGAAGCTCTCTGCACTGTTCTTGAGCTAATCTGAAGGCCACATGAAGTTTGGAGGTCTGTAGCGATTGACTCTGCAGAAAGTTGCCGACCTCTTCACACTTGTGTTTCTCAGCATTTGCTGACCCTGCTCCATCAGTTTACATGGCCTACCACTTCATGGCTGAGTTTCTGTTGTTCCCAAACACATCCACGCTCTTATTATACAGCTGACAGTTGACTGTGGAATATTTAGGAGCGAGGAAATTTTACAAATGTATTTGTTGCACAGGTGGCATCCTATCACAGTTCCTCCCTGGAATTCACTGAGCTCCTGAGAGCGACCCATTCTTTCACTAATGTTTGTAAAAGCAGTCTGCATGCCTAGGTGCTTGATTTTATACACCTGTGGCCATAGATTTGATTGAAACACCTGATTCTGATTTTTTGGATGGGTGAGCGAATACTTTTGGCAATATAGTGTATGTGTACTGTTCAAATTCTCTCAGTGATGAAGGGTGCTGATCGTGCTATAAATCCTCTTCCCTTTTACTGGAAAGAAAAAGTCAATTTAGTGTGCATAATTCGTTAAGAAAGTCAAACTTTTATAATAAAACACATAATTAGGGGGCACCTAAATGAAAGAGGTTATTTTTTTGCCCCTTGTACAGACAGAGTTCCAGGTCCATAAAAAGACTTTAAATGTCTCAATGAATCCATCTGCCACCTAACCTACTTATCCCTTTTGGGGTTGAAGGGCAAGAGGTGCCCTTCTGTGCACGTGACCAAGAGAACTACTGCATATTTGAATTAATTTAACACTTTAAGGTTTATATTAAGAACCATGACTATAATGGATTGAAGCCAAAGGAAAGGTCACATTTTAACAATTGTTGTACACTACTATAACTCAAAACTTGACCTCCCCTGTTTACAGCCCCAGTAGCTGCCTAAAACTGCTCGTTGTCCATGTGAGATCTACATGCTGCACATAAACTTCAAGCATTCATGATATTTTCTGCTTTTGTTGTCATTCAGAAAAGCAGAGCTCACACCAAAGACCGTTCAAAGAAACCAAGGACCGTGGAGCTGGTCGTTGTTGTTGATCACACTGAGGTTTGAATCTCTTACTGAAGAATTGCTAACTTATGATATTGATCCTACTTATCTTTTGTTTCTCAAGTGTTTTGGTTTGGTTGCTAATTTTGATTTAATTCACTTTTTTAGTACAAGAAGTTTGGCAGTACAAAGAAAATACAAGCCAGAGTCCTCGAAGTAGCAAACCACGTGGACAAAGTAAGTTTGTTTTTACAAGATACCTTCACTAAGCTTACATTTTGCTGTTACATCTACAAGCAATAGTTCCATGCCGTCATAATATCAGTTAGACAGTTATTGAGCAAAAAAGATTGTTGGCTAATGGCTGTTATCTGAGGCCCCATCCACACGAAGACAAACCAAGGACTAAAAGCACACGTTTTTTGCCGAATCTGCGTGTCATCCATACAAACACGGCGTTTTGTGGGTCTGTAAACGACCATTTTTGAAACCAGGTTCCAGAGAAGAAAGATTTTGAAATGCCGTATATGCAGCTCCGTGATTACTGGCTCTCCGCAAGTTTTCAGATACTTTTACGTCATAGTTTCACATCTTTATTGACATGAATGCGCCACATGCGGCAACAACAACAATGGCAGCATACGTGAAGCATATGTGCTGATGAAGCTAGTGACCCTACTATCCCTGTTCCAGCAAAATCTTCTTCTCAATCACCACCGAGTTAAACAAACAATTATCGAGGACCATTACGGCACTTTATCACAATCTCTGTTTACAACTTTTGCTGCAAGTGCGCATGCCCACTGTGTTCCTGCTTGTTTCCGTCATTTCATTACAGCGCCCCAAGAGTGCTGGTGTGTGTTTTACAGCGCTTTGATGCGTATCAAGTGCATTCATGTAGACGCACGCATTTTCCGAGACGCCTTCGTCTTCATGACGATCGTTTTGAACCTGTTCAGCATTTTATCTTCGTGTGGATGAGGCCTGAATCAACACCAAAATCTAATCATTTTTAAGCTGGGCCATTACCAACATCTCCTGAAAATTTCAGTGAAATCTGTCTAGTTGTTTGTTAAATTTTTCCAACAAACAAACAGGTAAAAACATAACCTCCTTGGCGGAGCTAAAAATCCAATGATCTTGGGACACTAGCCAAGGCTGCAGAATAAGGACTTACAGACACCAAGTCCTTGGAAAGATCAATTTTGTGATTTTTATTCAGTTTACCTCCCAGGTTATCTAGTCTTTTCTCTATTTTTACCAGTAATTTACTGATAGTGTATTGTCATTGCAGCAGAGCCACAAGTAGAAAAGCTGTGCTGATACTATTTGTCCTTTTCCGACTGGAATCAGACCAGTGAAGGAAGAAGAAGTTCTGTCAGTGAGAAAACCTAACTTTAACTGTGAATCTTCACACTCAAGCTGAAGATTTTCACACATCCAACGCTATCCTCTTTGCATACTCTGATAAAGTGGAGCCAGCGTGGCTGCAGCCTCAGACAGCTCTAGACCCAACACTGCTCTACTTCTGTAGATGAGGACATTAGAGCTTTTCGCCAGCGTTTGTGACTGATTGTGATTCTTTACCTTTGACATTTCATTTAGCCTTAGAGTTGTCAGCATTTTCAGGTTTTGCACTAACACACTGTCCTCTTGCAGCTGTATCGACCTTTGAACATTCGTGTGATGCTGGTTGGCATGGATATCTGGTCGTACAGAGATCAGGTAGATGTCAGCTCAAACCCAGAGACCACCCTTGGACGCTTTCTAGAGTGGCGGCAGAGGACCCTCCTGCCGAGGACCAAACATGATAATGCACAGTTCATCACGTAAGACACAACTTATGCTACATTCCCTTAACCTCAGAACTAGGAAGAGGGAAGTGGGAGTGACGTCATCTCTGATTTATCAGCATTCCAGTTACAAAGTCAGAAAAAACCATGCCAATTTATCAGGCTATTGTTAGCTGTTGTTAGCACGCCCTGCTTTTTAGTTCACAAATACCACATGAAGAATGTAAATAACACTATGGCAGCATTTCCAAAAATACATGTTGAACAATTCTGTGTAAACGGCTGATTTAGTGCCACAAGCGTGAGTCAGAATATTACAGGAACTTAACTGTTTACACTGGGGGCAGCCATCTTTGATTGTCAACTCGGGAGTGGCGAGGATCCCCCGAGTTCCCAGTAGGAAATTTCGACCTCAGGGGTGTTCCAGTTGAAATTTCCCACTCAGAACTCGGAAATCCCAACTTCCCAGCACACAGCATTATTCTTTCTACCTCTAACAGGCTTATAAGTAGAGTTGCAGTGCAGTTGGATCCCCCTAATTCAGTGTCTGTAACCAGGCAGATCCATCTTGCCAAGCTCCAGTGTACTACGATTGTGTGTGGCCCAAAGTGGCACAGCCCAATCAGAGTCCTTTAGAGCAGCGAGAGGTGGAGCTATGAATGTGATGAAAGTAGGAAATGACTGTTAGTATAGATGCTAACAGCTTCAGTAGCAGTTTTATCAGCTCTGGACCGCATTTCTTTATTAAATGAAAACAAAACACTGAAAGCTTTTCTGGATAGGAAGGATATTTTTGCTCCACTTCTGACATGTTTTGGTGAGAGTTTGCTTTGCAGAGTAGCTCATGTTTATAACTTTAGACTGCAGGAGTAGCACCAGCCTCCTATAGTATATGACTTGTACGTAATGAATGTGATTGACCAAATATTCGTCTGATCACCTGATAGATATGCTTCTGAAAGTTCTGCCCATTCCCAAACACTTTCTCACTTTCTCCAACTATCTGGTGTGTCAGGTTATAAAAGAAGAGCTAAGTTGGATTTTTAAGTTAAAATCTTATTCCTGTAATGGTACAGCCGCATGTTTTGTAACATGGATGAAACATGCAGCCCTATGACCTTCCCCCTTGACCTACACATGTCCTATAAAGTTGAACAATTTCATCATTGAGTCAAAGAGACTGACAGTCTGCAAAGTGTGAAAAAAACTCAGAGCATTAATTAGATCTTGTTCACAAGAAATAATTTCCAAAATGTGAAAAATCTGATGAGGGGTACACATAAAACCAGACATCCTTTGGCCTTGTATTTCCAAACTCATCATTTCTTCCATAAGTCAAAAGAGCCTTTTTTTTTTTAAGTTTGACAGATATTGCTTAAAAGACATGGAAAGAAATCCTTCAGAGTTCATCAAAGATTATTTTCACAAGCAACTTTTTATGTCGAACTGGCATTAATATCATTTGACTGATGAGATTTAAATTATGGGTTGATATTTGTCTGGTATATAGAACACGGGATCTTTTTGAGCTGGACGTCCCAGTTATTCCCAAGTGATTCACTAGTTATCTTAGTAATACTGTTTCCAGCGTGATGAATATTATTACATTCATGTTTATTAAGATTTTCTTTTATTGCCTCCACCAAGGAGGTTGTGTTTTCGAGGGTTTGTCTGTCTGTCTGTCTGTGTGTGAACAAATAACTCAAAAAGTTATGGATGGATTTTGATGAAATTTTCAGGAAATGTTCAGCATGGTAAAAGGAAGAACTGATTTAATTTTGGTGTTGATCCGGATCACCGTCTGGATCCGCCATGATGAAAAATGCGATTTTCGTGAATAACTACTTAACTAAAATAGATATCATTATGAAACCAAGTGCTAATGGTATGTTTTCATGGTCAAGGAATCTAAATATTTACATGAAATAAAGGTAGGACTAATATTTTGGTAAAAATCACAATATGGGAGAGGACTGTGGTGCTGGCGGAGGTCTGCGCTCTCTGAGTGCTTTTCTAGTTTTAAATATTTACAAATCTTGTTTTTTCATTATTTTTTTCTGTCTCTGTTTTGAGTTATGTTCCTTCCATTGTAATATCTGTCCTGCCCATCAATAAATAGATTGTTTATATATTTTGCTGGCATTGGATGAAGGTTGCCCAGACAGAGTCTCATTTGCAGAGATTAGATTAGACTCAGTGTCTTAGAGGTTCTCCAGAGGTTAATGTTTGTATTTATCCCGGCTGCATTGGAGTGCATATTCGGGATGTCTGCATGATATGACAATCTCTCTGCACAGTTAAAATCTATGATTGCTCATCTGGGTCAGCCTGTCATCCAGGTTACATGTAAAAATGAACACGGGTACTTCCACTCAAGACATGAGCAGAGTGTGCTCAAGCAAGCACACTTAATATTGTCATATGTAGAAGACACAGAAAAGCTTATGTTTTCACCCTCTGGTAGACAATAAGAGCCCTGCACTGTGGAAATAGGAGTCATTTGTGCAGCCACTGTCATTTTAAAACATGAGTCTTCAGGCTGTCAGGGTTGGGCAACAGCCTGATGGTGTTAGTATTATTTATAACCCTTCTTTGCTGTTCATTATGCAGAGGATGAGTAATATGGGCCATACAATATGAGAAGTTTGTGGCTTTGGTTGGCATTTGGGACTCACGTTCTTTGGTATTTGCTTTATTGGTTTTTATGACTGTTACTGGCACAGCTGTGGAGTCAAAGTCAAGTTACTAAACATGAAAAGGATGTAAATTTAATGTCATCAACTGTTTTCTTCTTTTCCAGTGGTGTGGATTTTGATGGCTCCACCGTCGGCTTGGCTAACACCAACGCCATGTGCACTTCCAACTCTGGAGCTGTCAATGAGGTACAGATATTTTCTAAAATAAATATAAACTTAAAACTTAAAAATAAGGACATTAAGAGGCAGTAAGTAGACAAAAATACTTACATTTTTTTGTTTAAACCTTAATCCATCTTTGTTTTCTGTATAAGAATGATCCTGCTCACACTGCCAAGGGCACATTTTATTCTTTCAGTCATCATGACATTTCTGATATGTGATATTTTTAAACCAATTAGAAGTTAAGTTTAAGCAAAATGTTGTTTAAAATACTTCTTTAAGCATGGGTTGATTTTCGTTGTTGACCTTTTTTGAGCAAAGAACTCATTTCCTTATTCTTTCCACACAGGACCATAACTCTAACTCAATAGGAGTGGCCTCAACTATTGCACACGAGATGGGGCACAACCTCGGTTTGTCTCATGACACTGAAAACTGCGTCTGCGGCTCCATTACATCCAAAAAAGGCTGCATCATGTCTGAGAGTGTGGGGTAGGCTCAGTTTCTCCTGAGGCCATGAACCATTATGAACCATGAACCAAGTATAGATAAAAACTTGTGTCTTTAATGTCCGTGTCACTGTTTTACAGCTTTGTATATCCGGAGCAGTTCAGCAGCTGCAGTCAGCAGCAGCTCAGCAGGTTCTTGGACGAGGTCAACCCAGCCTGTCTGCTCGATATTCCCTCCACTAATCGTGTCTTTGGCGGGCCGGTGTGTGGGAATGCCTTCCTGGAGCCTGGAGAGGAGTGTGACTGTGGCACTGCTGAGGTTTGTGCTTCACACAGGATACATCTAATCACATGCTGATGTTTTTAAAGTTAAAGAATAAAGATATGTGGACAGAACTAATTAAAATATGAGAACAGACTGACCTTATCTCCTCTGATAGCATAAAAAGTGTATAAATATACTGAGCACAACAAAGGAGTCAGTAACTCCCTAGATGTTTGGAGCAAAGATCAAAAACATTTGCATCATTATTTGAATACAATAAAAATCTAGTACACTGAAAATCAAAGGAAGAAATAAAGAAATACAAACCTTTATTAATCTCGAGGGGAAGTTCAGGAGTTGCATGAGTACAGGGGTAAGTACAAGGGTAAAGACTTAAAGGAGACATATCATACTTGTTTCTCCTTTTCACTATGCCAGACTAGGATGCCTGTAAAGCATTTCTGCCCTCAGTACAAGTCATTTAGTTCCTTCATTGCCCCACAATTGTGTTCTCAAAATCCTCATTTTAGGCCATTATCAAGCTCTCGTTGAAAAGCTCGGATTTCAGGATGACCTACAGTTACCTCGCAACGTCACAGCCCTTTGTGCTCTGATTGGTCAGTTCTATCGGGGGTAGAGCCAGCCTGTCCTTCTTCTTCTACTGTATTTTCCGGCAGGCTCAAAGCAGCGACCGCGTATTGAGTCCCCCTACAGGCCAGAGCTGGTAATGAGTGAGTGTGAGCTGGGGAGCTATATACTGCTGCTGGATGTGTTCCTCGGTGACGGTTTTGTGGCTAACGGACATCACAGAGGAGGAAGTGTTTTATCAGATTACTCCAATAAAAAGAAATGTACCTCGTGTCGTCACGACGATTTAAATCTCGCGAACATCTCACAATGACCTATTTTCAGAGGCATCAAATCTCGTTCTAGGATTTCAGAAAAAATACAATATCTAATTTTTTGAAAATTAAGGGGGTGTAAGGTCTTGTTTTCAAATTTATTATATTATACGTAAGTATTAAATCATGCATCAGCATGATATGTCTCCTTTAAATTTAACAGAATAACATATACTATAAATATAGAGATCAATTAGCTGTGCAGCAGCAACAAACAAAACAGAAAAGGAAAGGTATTTGCAATTATCAGAATTAAATTAACAGAGTTAGTGACATAAAGAACAACCAGGCTATTCTGTGCAGTACGGTGAAGGTGACCGTGATGTTAAAGTGACAGGGTGACTGGTAACAGCGACTGTATTATCTTAACAGTACATTTAACAGTGCCGATTATTTTACCTAGAGGTAATGTGCAGCAGTAAAGCAAAAGATAAGACTCACTCAGGGAAACCAAGATCCCAGTAGCAGTTTAGTATAACAAGTAAAAAGATTTACAAAAAAAGATAGATATAAACAAAATATGAATTAATGTATATATGTAAATAAACTTTTGCAGAGCAAAGATGCCATTTATACATAAACTAATGGATAACTAGAAGTGAGGTAGGGGTGCTGGTGCTTTCTCCCGCCCCCTTTCCCAAGCCTATCCACTTTTTCCCTCTCTCTTTCCTGTCAATAAAGGCTCAAAAATAATCTTTAAAAAAATAAACAAGATAAACAAGGAATGAAGTACACGTCTGGCACACAGAGATTCTTCTGTAAAGCACAACTTGCAGCCTGTTATAACAAAACATGCTGTGGAAGATGTGAAAAAATCTACACTAATGTTAAAGTAAGATGCCTGAGACATGTGCCACACTTCACACCTGAGCAGGAGGTACTGAGGGTAAAAGCAGGAAGGAGACTGTTTTATAACATTCTGCACTCCTCTGTCTGTCTCTCAGGAGTGTAAGAATCCATGCTGTAACGCCACCACCTGCAAACTGAAAGCAGGAGCCGCGTGTGCAGAGGGAGAGTGCTGCCACAACTGCCAAGTGAGTAATACTCGCCATTCTTTCTAAATGCAAAAAAAATCTCACTGATGCTGAAAGTGTTACCATAAAGCTAGACACTGTCTGACTGAGCCGTCTGGCTGCTTATCTGTGAGTTTATATACTTCAGTTTGTACATCACCATCTGTGTTTGTCTCCGCTCTGCAGCTGAAACCAACAGGCAGCGTCTGCCGTCCAAAAGCAGGAGACTGTGACCTCACAGAATACTGCACCGGCTTCTCCGCCTCCTGCCCAGCTGATGCCTACACCCAGAACGGACGCCCGTGCAATCGGGGGAGGGGATACTGCTTCAATGGACAGTGTCCGTCCAGACAGGACCACTGCAGGAGACTCTGGGGTCCAGGTAAGAAACACCAGGGAGGTAGATTTGGATTTATTTATGTCTTCTATGTCAAAACTCTTGTATCTGCAGCGCTTGTGTCTTATCTTCTCATGTTTAGATGCTGATGTGGCCGCAGAAGCTTGCTTCTCACAGCACGGAGACTGCAGGAGGACTCTATTTAGCCAAAGATGTGCAACCCGGTATGTAATCAAAAAACAGAGAATTGTTCAACAGAGTTGGTCAGTTATTTATAATTTAACTGGTTTTGTGAGTAATTGTGTATGCTTTTGTCACAGAGAGCAATCCTGTGGGACTCTTTTTTGTTCTGGAGGCTGGGAGTTTCCTGTGACATCCAGCAAGTCCTTCTCACGGTTGGGAAATGGAGAAGTTTGCAATGTGGCCACGATTAAACCTGAAGATAACTACCCTGCAGATCTGCCCAAAGTGCCCACTGGAACTAAGTGTGGCAACAACATGGTGAGAAAACTCTCCACAGCTGCAGTTTATTTGACAGTGATGCTTGAAAATTAAAGCTGATGTTAAGAAAAACAATTAAACCAATGCCAATCCCAATGTCCTTCTAGTTACTTCTCTTGGTGTAATTCCTCCATAATGCCAAGATAGATAGATAGATAGATAGATAGATAGATAGAGAGATAGATAGATAGATAGATAGATAGTTAGACAGATAGATAGATAGATAGATAGATAGATAGATAGATAGATAGATAGATAGATAGATAGATAGATAGATAGATAGATAGATAGACAGACAGACAGACAGATAGATAGATAGATAGATAGATAGATAGATAGATAGATAGATAGATAGATAGATAGATAGATAGATAGATAGATAGATAGTTAGACAGATAGATAGATAGATAGTTAGACAGATAGTTAGACAGATAGATAGATAGATAGATAGATAGATAGATAGATAGATAGATAGATAGATAGATAGATAGATAGATAGATAGATAGATAGATAGATAGATAGATAGATAGATAGATAGATAGATAGATAGATAGATAGATAGATAGATAGATAGATAGATAGTTAGACAGATAGATAGACAGATAGTTAGACAGATAGATAGATAGATAGATAGATAGATAGATAGATAGATAGATAGATAGATAGATAGATAGATAGATAGTTAGACAGATAGATAGATAGATAGATAGATAGATAAATAGATAGATAGATAGATAGATAGATAGATAGACAGATAGATAGATAGATAGATAGTTAGACAGATAGTTAGACAGATAGATAGATAGATAGATAGATAGATAGATAGATAGATAGATAGATAGATAGATAGATAGATAGATAGATAGATAGATAGATAGATAGATAGTTAGACTGATAGATAGCAGTGTTGATTTCGACAGCACTTTTTGAATTCAGTTTCAGTCTTTTGCCTAAAATATCTCTACGTTTTAGTCATAATTTGGTCATCTAATTTGTTTTAATTTTAGTCTAGTTTTAGTTACTGAAATTTCACAACATTTTAGTTGATGAAATCGACTGTAAATTTGGTCAACCAAAATATTAAGTGTTTTTAGGTTTCCTTGGATTTCTGAAGTCACGTTTTACACTTGGATAAAATGAAATGTCTCATAACCCTTTATTGATTGCTAGTAAAGTTTGAATTTATAAATGAACAGAAACAAATTTAACATCTGCATAAAGGCAATTCTTTTTACTTAGGGGACCTGGCAGAGCGTCTCAGTTACAGTACCAAACACTGACAACAAAACAGTGAACCTACTCTACATGAATATATCAATTTATAAAGAGAACAGCTCTGATTGGATCGCTCCAACTTATCCCACCACCAACAACCAAAGCTGCTGTGATTGGATATATCCCTAACTTGTTCCTACTTTCTACATGACCAAATTAGGTCTGATTGGATTAAAAAATGTGCTAAATGTCAGTTTAGTTTTAGTTTTGTCCATGTGCACTTGTTTTTATTAGTTAATGTCTAGTTTTCCTGTACAAGTTATTATTTACCTTATACAATAAATAAGCCGAGAGGAGTCCGGGATTGACAGGAACAAACCACTTGGCATAAACAGTAAACATTTCCTTTTATTTCCACTCATGTTTGATGATGAAAACAGCTCAGTTTATCCAACATATCTTTCGTCCAATAAGAATATCCTCTCTGAATCACCAGTTAGGTGTACCAGATGTGAACATTTAAGTTTATTTGACGCAGCAGAAAAACATCTGAAACTGATATCTGATCATCCCACATTAACTTGATTATGGCTGATGTTTGTAAATAGGGGCGTTATTGGCTTGATGTGTGTTTTTAATATCAAGATCTTTCCACTGGGGATGGTGGCTCAAAGAGGTCTTCATCTTGTTTACTACAGAAACCAAAGTCTAATTTAATCCCTGAAAGATCTACTCCAGGCTGGTTAGCTGTGCGTGGTTAATCCCACAAGCCTTCAGTCCTCCTTGTAGGTTGAAGTCAGCATGCCTTAAATGATTTTGGCGATTTATGTCTTTAGTAAAGGGGTTTTACGATGTGTAGTCTGTAACAATTTGCAAACATTCTGGCCAGTAGTTGGATGCTTGTAGAGGAGGTTGGTTGAATTTTGGTTGAGACAGAGGATTTAACCAAGATTGTGGATTGAACTGGACTGGACAGATTAAATAAGTTCACCAACTAGTTAAAATTTTGACTGCTAAGGAATTCAGCTTGAATCATTCAGGAGGCTAGTCATGCAGAATCCTTGGATTTAGGCCTCCTGGATGCTCTGAGGACTGGTTTAGGTCTTTATGCCTGGAAGAAGAAGCAACTGATTTTCTACATGCAGAATTTACTGCAGGTTGTTGTCTAAAATCATCGCCAGAGGATGCTTGATTGTGAAGGATTAAAAGCATGAGTGTAGTACTTATGTAGGGCACAGCTGGCAGAGGTAAAGCCCAGAAAATCTTGCAGCTTAATTTGCCGACTACATGTTAGGATGTTTGTTTTTTTATTGGTGTATGGCAGGTACATATCAGTAACCTCCAGTTGCCCCATTTATACATCTGTGATGATATTCGTTTCTAGAAATGGCATTAGTTTAAATTCTGTAAACCTCTTTTTAAGAAGAAATGGGTTTGCCACATGCTGTTAAAATTACTCTACCAGCTTTCATTAATGTTAAAAACTAGAGTTGTAACGTTTACTTCCACTTAAAGAAGCTCTTCAGTGTCAAAGTCCCACGTACTTTTGGTATGCCATCTTTTGAAGCCATTCTACTAATATCGAAAATCTTTAAACAGTAATAAAAACTTACTTGTAGTTAAGCTAGCTATTGACAAAGAGGCAGAGTTGAAAACCATGACATGCTGGCTCACTGTGCTGTTAGCCATTCCCCTGATTACACTAAAGTCTCTCTTTTCAACCAAAACAGACGACTCATAACTAACAAATACACCATCCCCAGTGTGTTCTCACAAAGAAGTTGACAATTTCAACCAAAATTGTTTTTGAATCAGACCGTTGACTCGTTTATTTCTGCTTAAAAAATGAGCATTTTTACCTGGACTGTAAATGTGTCTTCTAAAGCTTCTGCAGATGGCCTCTAGTGGTCACTAAAGGAACTGCAGGTTTTTCACTTCCGCACCATCCATCAACTACGGAAGTCGCTGCTTGATATGCAGCTAGAATTGCTGCCAGCCATCGGCTCAAACAAAACCTGCAAACATGATAGAAGTTCAAGTCTTTACTGTATCTTTACCGGCTCTATTTTCAGGTCTGCTACAACCAACGATGTCAAGATATAAAAACCATCAACGCGTACGGCTCAGATGACTGTTCAGCCAAATGCAACAACAACGGGGTAAGAAACACTTCACCTTAAAAGGCTGTAAATGAAGAAAATGAAATGTGTGAACAGTAAAGTTCTATGTTTTCAACTTTTTAATGTTGTCAATTGAGTAAATACAGGGCTCATCTAGATCCTGTAAGAGTCTTGGAGGCACTTTAATTAGATTTTTTGGAATTTAAGGTCATAAGATGTCTTTTTAACCCGTGAGAGGTTTTCAATTTAAGTAGGCAAACTGACTAAGGCATTCTTTATCAAACCAATTTGAGCTATTTTGAGAGCTTCTTCAGAAAACATCAGAAAATAGCTGTGGCAGCAGCATGACGCTTGTTCAGAAAGAGTGTGAACCTTTTTTAAGAAACTCTGTCATGTCTGCATCACTTCTCTCTTTGAAAAGCAATTACAGCTTGATATCTTTTTCATCAAATCAATACAGGGCATCTTATCTTGTTAATATTTAGTGAAATTACTTTATCAAGTAAGCATTTAAGCTCAAAATAGAAAAAAGAAACTTGATACATCACACCTGTTACTGGCCCCTTGTTCTGTAGTACAAGACTGGTTTTAATATTTCTGATTTTGTGTCTGGAAAAGTCTTACAGAGTAAAATTTTGATTTTATAAACTGATCTGAAACCCAGAAAAGGTCCAGCAGCAACAGAAAGGCTAAGTTAATCCTTTCGATTCATGCGTATGCACTAAAACTTTATGCTGCTCCTGCGCAAGTCAGTGCCCAAGTCAAATTAGATTGGGTTAGGACTTCTCCCAGGAATTTATTATCAAATGTTTTATGTCTTCTTGTTTCTTAAAATGAAGTTAACAAGAAAAAAAAAAAAACACTCTTTGAGAAGGAAAATCTTCCAAACAGGAGCCCAACCAAAGGAGAAACTAAGAAATATCACAACAAATTTTCCATGCTATCTCAAAAGAGTCAACATTTAAATCAACTATAAAATAATTTGTTGCTGACTGTGGGTATGGTCTTTTGCAGGTTTGTAACCACGAGATGAAGTGCCACTGCGATCCGGGTTGGGCGCCGCCTTACTGTGACGTGCTGCAGTCCGAGCTGCCTGAAGGTACGGCACATGTCGTGTTTATCTGTCCGTAGATGTTAGCAGTGACAGTCATCATCTGTGTGTCTGCTTCTTTATCTGTTTGACCTCCTAATGACCACGCTGCTGTGCACAAGACTGAGTCTCTGTGTCTCACTAAGATTGAATACTTGAAGCAGACTTCTCATGGACAATACTACTCTGTTCTGCTGAGCACAAGCAGACTCTGATTTGATGGAATTTCCCTGTTTGTCAAATGCAGTAATGACGTTACGCAGATCATTCTGTTTCCTGAGCAGGTGACGTATGCTGTCAAATACTCATCCTCAGGCAAAAAATAGAGCTGGCAGAAAAGTACCCACATTCCTCAGTCAAGAAGTACAGATGATGATATAAGCTTAAATCAAGTATGGAATAGAAATGTCCACACCGTTGAAAAACGAGCTTATGTTGAAACATTAAGACTTAAATCAGTCTGATTTTTAATGTAAACAAAATTTTTAATCAGTCACTGCCTTGTTGCTCTTATATGCGATAGTGTTGGCAGGATTACTTTCATGTGTATCACCATCTGCATCACATTCACTGGATGGCTTAATTAATCTTTTAAATGCTAATTTTCTCATCTTAATGCACTTGTTTGTGATTTGCAAGTTTTTTCAGACAAATGAATGCTTATTTTTTAATCAATTTTTTAACTTTCATTCTGGAGGAGAATGATGATAATGTTTGGGAAAAGGATGGGAAATGATTAAGGGGTGACCTCCGTGGCTTTAAAATAAAGCCAGTGTGCATGTACAAAAAAACTACAGTTCCTCAACTGTCAGCTTGAGGCTAGCTGCAGGACACCTGAATGTTACATACTGACTGTAGAAAGAACTGGACAAGGCTTTGCAACGTCAATTAAATGTTGATGATTGGTTTGGGTAGATAGAGACATGACTAGCAGTGTTATTAGCCTATGTGGTGTTGCCATCGGTCAGATGACTTAAATTTGCATCTCTGTCTGTTAGAAAGGTTGATCTGAAGTTAGGTTGAGATGTAGTTTAAAGTTTGGTTGTGTCCATTGATTAGCTTCTACAGTACTTCTCTTTTTATCAAATGGCTGACATTAGTTGGCTTTGTCCAGTTCTTTGTATTGCCAATAGAAATGCTTTAAAACTTGGGGTGCTGGTTTGGCGGAGTGGTTAACAACCATGCACATCCCATGTATATACTTCTGCCGGTCCGGGTTTGCATCCAGCTTGTGACCAGTTTGCAGAGTGTCTTCCCCTTTCAGCGTATCCACTGTCTCTCTCCTAGCAATAAAGGCACAAAATGCCCAAAAAATACATAAAAAGAAGAAATGCTTCAAAACTCTATACCAGAAAAATGTCAAATTTCAGGTCTGGTTTTCACTTCAAAAATGTGATAAGAACATTTGTTTTAAATTGAGTTTAAATGTTGAGTGTTATCCAAATGAATAGCAGCTTTGCTGAACTAGAGATCGACTTCTAACCTATCACGGTAGAAAGATAGTTCCATATATAAGCAGGATAATTAGATAATTAGACAATTACTCTGTTAATCATATTCATTATAGGTCAATCAGTTGATGAGGCAGGCAAGTACTGCCACTGAGGTATAAAGTACAGAAAGCTCAGCCAGTCCATAATGCTTCCATCTGAAAATATTTTCACTGTTGTTCTTTGTTCCTCACTGGAAAATGTTGTCAAGCTCTAAGAAAACTGCTACCAAAGCATCCGTGCTTATCTCCAAGCAGTTAGCATACTTTCAGTCTTGACCTGCTCTTGTCATGCTCTGAAGTTTGAAGGTTTGCAAGATGGATCAGCCTGATTACAGACACAGAGTCAGATTAGTCCAGCTGCTCTAAAAGATTAATCAGCTTCAACTGCAAGTGTTTGTTACTCAAGGGAAAAAACAGGGCTTTCAGCATGTAGGCAATAATCCTGATATTACAGTTGTGAGTAAGAACATTGAACCTTTAAAATCTCTATAGCTCCGTGCCATCTTCACATTTTAGGTGCACCTGATATAATAATGTTAACACCAGTGTGACTTTAAATGCAGGTTTAAAAGTGAAAGTTTGTCAAAAGATATAGAAATGCAGGAAACTGGAAATTCGGGTCAAATAATGAAAAAAGAGCTAAACAGTTTTACTTCCTCCCTCAAGTGTGCTGTTGTGTGTTCAGATGCAGGCCCGGTGGTGTTAGCCGTGTCTCTTACGGTCGGCGGTCTCCTGCTGTTGGTCTTGATAATCACGACTCTGATGTGCTGCATGAAGAAAAGACGACCTGCAAAGAGGTACTGAAAGAAGCTATTGTATGTCCAACCACAGAGATGAATCTGTTCCCTAACCTCTGACTGCAGCTCCTCTGTGTGTGTTTACATTACAGATGCCTCCAATCTACCTCAGGACAATTCAACCCCATGTTCCAGTCGAGCAGTACACGCAGCAGTCCTCGTGTCGGGTCCAAGCAGATCAGCAAACCCATTTTTGTGGAGTCATCAGCTACTCAGGCCTGTAAACCTCTGAGCTCCACCTCTGATAAACCACAAAATGGAGCGCCGAAGCCCAGCAGAGCAGCTCCAGAGGTGAGATTAAACTTCAGTGCATCACTGCAGCTGGTAGCTTTTAACTGCCAGTGTTACTCATTTTAAATTAAAACAACATTTTGGACTCCTCCAAAGAGAAACAGTCTGTCACATCTTTAATGTAAAAGACATAAATCAGAACAGAGATATACAAATTAAAGATATATACAAAACTGAAAAGCACTCATACCCCTTTTCCACCTAGCTGGTTCCAGGGCTGGTGCTCGTGCTGGTGCTAGAGCCGGTTCGCAGTTGGTTCAAGTGAGAACCGGTTAAGAACCGTTTGCTTTTCCACAAACGGGTGCCGGCCAGAGAGTTACGTCATCACGTCAGTGTTTGCATCTGTATACGTCACGACAGTTTCCCTTAACAACTAGCACCAAATTTTATCGCCACAACAAAGATGGAGGACTATGTTGCAGTTCAAGTGTTGCTGCTGGCTTTTCGAGCCTTCCTTGGAGAGCAAAATTTGGCGATCCAGCAAGTTAATGCTGCTCGACAATTATGCAAGGTCGTCTCCTCCACTGACCACTGCTGTTTCGTTTTACTATCCATTGTTATCTGCCAACTTATCTTCTTACTGCTTACCCCGAACTCGTCTTTTTAAAAATGTCTCTCTTCCGTGTTTTTACTCTGCTTTGGTTGGTCAATAATCCCGCCCCCACCCCCTGACGTAAGCGCGTAGCCCCCAACGTAATGTGGTTCTTTCTGCTGGCCCAGCAAAGAGTTGGTGCTTGCCAAGCACCGGTTTTGAGAGCCAGCAACCTGTGTTTAGTCTGTGGAAAACCAAAGAACTGGTGCCAAGTCTGGCTCTAGCTCCGAACCAGCCCTGGAACCAGCTTGGTGGAAAAGGGGTAACAGAGAGCAAAAAACTCAACCAAGGTTGCTCACATGTTGCTGTTACATCTATAAGCAATAGTTCCATAATAAAGTTACCATCATAATATGATTCACAACCCTGAAAACCCACAGCACTCTGAATCATGTTGATACCATTATTAGACAGTTATTGAGCAAAAACGATTGCTCAGTAATGGCAGGTATCTGGCTTACCAGTTGGGCCATTACCAACATCTCCTGAAAATTTCAGCCAAATCCATCCCATAGTTTCTGCACAGTCTTGCCAACAAGCAAAGTTACAAAAAGACAAACATATTCCAGCAATAATCTAAATAAGAGCAGTTATATACTGTTGAGATAGAAAAGCAGACTCCTTTAACAATCTGCATGAGTCTTATCAAAAGATGTCAAATTAATTTTAAAATTAAGGAGTATTTAGTAATCTAAGTGCCGGTGGACTTGATATTTCTATCTTCCCTAAACCACGACTTGACACTTTCTGTGCTTTTTAGATGCCACTTTATTGCACAGATTTCCTTTTTCCAAAAATTTTACCACAAGTTTTAACTTCATACATACTCCAAATTAAAATTTTCAAAGGTTCCTTCAATGAATTTCTTTTAATCATATCAACAGTGTTTATTTTAATTGTTAGAAATCCTGATTAGTCACCTTTACAACAAGGTACTACTTGTAACTTGACACTTTTTGGGCGCCACCCACACATTTAGCTGTGTTGCTCATTCAATGAATGCACGATCCTCACAAGCTGTACCTTGCTGTGAATGTGACTAATCAGGCTTTCCACCCATACAAAGCAGATTCAAAATTGGTTTTTATTAAAGGTGAGAAAGAATCAGCCAAAATAACTTTTCCAAACTTTCTGAAGAGTAAATTTGTATAGCTAACACTTGCTAATGTCCTGGCTTTCACAGCACCTTTGTACTAAAAGACTTTTACCCTAAAAGTTTTTTTCTTCGTCATTAAGCCAGAATCAGGAGTCCCAAAACTTCTTCATTTTGTTGGTCAGTGAGGGAGAAGTCACACTGATGAGCACAACAATGTTCCTCATGTCAGAGTGTTTAACAGAGATGCTGTGAGTGCAGTGACAAAAAAACAGCTGACCCTGAAGACACTTTGGTCTTAACTCTGCTGAGCACTGAACCACTCACTACTGACACAAATCTGTTGTTTAAGATTTTTGTTTAATTCTGTAATGACCAACCAGTTCCTCTTTATAGAGTTATCTGGTTCACAAGCATGAAGCTTTTTGTATAGTGTTTCATATTATGAGTCTTATTGTTGAGCATAATTTCCAAGGGATGTTTTGAAGACAATGTTTTTTAATTCATAATTGTCTATAAAGATATTTCTGGTCAGTCAAGGCACAGGCTCTGTACTTCACAAAATGGACTTGTCTCCTTCAATGCTCCAACATATTTTTGTGAAGAATAGATGTGAAACAAGAAAACAGCATTTAACTTGTGCAAAAATGAAATCCTTGATTTCTAAATGGACCTGGTGCATCATTATTGTACATTTGTGGAATTTGCCGATATTCCAATTGATTTATGGCCGATATGTGTGGCAGATATATCGCCTGTAAATATCTGCAAAGATTTCAATATTATTCAATATTGATAGCAAACCGATAATATCATGCTTCCCTAAAATTTTCCTGAAATCTTCCAATATTGTCTAAGCTGCAAAAGCAGCACAGTGGCACGTCAAGTACTGTGTGTGTGGAGTTTGCAGTGGTGGACAAAGTACTCAATGCCAGTACTCAAGTCAAAGTATAGATACTCATGTTCAAATACTACTCCAATACAAGTGAAAGTTGCTCAGTCAAATTTTTACTTAAGTTAAAGTACTGGAGTACCTGCTTTTGAAAATACTCAAGTATTAAAAGTACATTTTCCCGTTGACCTTACAGAACGTAATGACTGAAACAATCTACTGAATGCACTGACCTGCTTATAGATCATGAAGAATAAAGAGTTTGAAAATATGCTATAAAGCCCATGGAAAAGCATAGTGAAACACTACTGAAACAACAAAAGGACAACCATTGCCATTTTCTTTTTCTTTTTTTTAACTCCCCCCTTCAGATATGGCCATGGGTGCTCTGGTGTGGAATTGTCGTCTTTATCTGCCATAGTAGCCATCATTACTTCATTACTGCCAAGACGAAACGTAACCACCAACGTTAGCTCAACCTTTACCTGCCCGATCGCAGTAGCGCATGCACGTCTTCTTCTTCTTCTTTGTTGTTTAATGGCAAATCAACTCAAAAGTGAATTACTGCCACCAACTGGACTGGAGTGTGGAACAGGATGCAGGAAGTATAGATAACACCACTTGAACAAATCACATTTTAGAAGAGAAAAATTTCATCCGCTGACTTCATACCTGTACTGAAAAGTAACGAGTAACGAGGCCATTTATAGAAATGTAGTGGAGTTAAAAGTAGAATATTTGTCTTTTAAATGTAGTGAAGTAAAAGTCATAAATTCCAAAAAAAAACCTCAAGTAAAGTACAGATACTCAAAAAATGTACTTAAGTACAGTACTCATGTAAATCTACTTCGTTACTGTCCACCCCTGGGAGTTTGCATGTTCTCCCTGGGCATTTGCTGGTTCTTCCTGGGCTCTCTGGCTTCAATCAATCTTTATTTGTATATCTCCACTTAGTAACAAGTGTTATCTCAAGGTACTTCACAATAGAGCAGGCTGAAGCCAAACTCTTCATTTTATAGATACACTTATAAACATAGAATAAATATATTTAAATGTACACTTACAATCACCCAGAGATGAATCCATCCAGGCAGAGACTAGGAAACTAAAAATAAGAATTCATGATAGCAACAAACCCATGGATGCCCAGATCATAAATCTGTCTCCATTATATTTGTCTCTGCTGAATATAGAGTCAATCAATCATTCTTTATTTGTGTAGTGACAAAGTTATGTTGACCTCCTCCCACAGACCAAAAACACTCTCTTTAGATTCATTTGGGACTCCAAATTTCCATAAGCTATGAATGTGAATGTGACTGGTTGTGTCTGATTTATTGTGGCCCTGTGATTGGCTGGCAGCTGGTTCAGGGTGTACCCCGCCTCCCGCCCAGTGTCAGCTGAGATAGGCTGCAGCCCCCCCACGACCCCAAAAAGGATAAGCAGTAGCGCTGGGACAATACACTTTTCTCCTGATTTGATTTTTTTTAGGTTCCAATTCGATTTAAATTGTGATTTTACGATACTGACGACTTTTGCAATCTTTAGTTAGCTTTTTTAACACCAGTGAAAAAGATGAGCAATGATGATGCCTACAGACTATATCAGAAAAAATACACATCACATGTGAGTCCATTTAGTTTTTGAGATTTATTCAGCAATATAGTTTAGTTTAGTTTATTCACACATCTTTATCCAGAAGATACAATACAATACTTGGAGTATACAACAAGCATCTATTTTTTATTTTTTATTTTTTTTACACAATCAGGTGTGTGAAAAGGGTCACCCCAAGGAAGCTATTTAAAGTTTTTAATAGGGGACCCGGTTTTCCATGAATATAAGATATTGGCCAGATATCCTCAAGACATGGACAACATACAAATACATAATAGACATACAATAAACAATAGACAATCTCAGTTTTCTGGTTACACTGAATTAGTGTGAATTATGGTAACAGTGTTAGCTAAGAAAGATGAATAGATGCAAAAGAGACGGGTATTCATATAATATATTGATCAACACATTAAATACTAAACATACTTTGCTAGAAGGTGGATTTTTAGTTTTTTCTTGAAGGTGGAGAGGGAATGTGACATTTTTAGTGTTTCATCAAGCTCGTTCCAAATCTGTGGTCCTTTACATACAATGCTAAAGCTTGTACATTTTAGCCTTCGTTTTTTTCCAGCAATTAGATTCTTATTCCTGGTGGCATAGGTGTGCCGAGGAGCACAGATCGGGATGAGGTCACATAGTTTATGGTTTAATTTGTGGACAGTCTGGTACAGTACACAGGCATTCTGTAGGTAGTTGTACTCAGTAAGCCTCAGAAGGTTGTAGGGGTGGAAAATCTGTTTAGTGGGAGCATTAAATTCAGACCATGTTAAGGCACGTATGACTTTTTCTGGAGTATCTCAAGCTTTTTTAGGTGAGTTTGATTTACACCATCTAATATTGCAGTACTGTAAATAAGGTTTGAATAAAGATTTGTACAGAATGAGAAGTGCGGAGGGAGGGAGATAATGTCTCAACTTCAAAAACAGGGCAGCATATTTAGACAGTTTGTTTGTGAGATCTTCAATATGTTTTTTGAAATTAAGAAACTCACCAATGTGGATCCCCAGGAATTTTGTAGAGCTGACCCTTACAATGTTTTGTCCATTTATTTTAAGGGAAATTTGTTTAATGTCATCTTTTTTATGGGAGTGGAGTGAATATATTTGAACCAGCTGTTTATACTATCTCTTCAAAAGACTGGATTGCATTTAAAAGTGGCTTATTAACACAGACTGAAATGAAGTATTTGAATTTAGAAAAAAACAACAATTTTTGAACAAAAAAATTGATTTAAACATCGTCAAACAAAAAATCCCAATACTTATGTAAATCGATTTTTTTTCTCCCCAACTAATAAGCAGTGTAGATAACGGATGGATGGATGGATGATAAAAGTGTTTTCTCACATCTGCAATCACTCATGTCCGTCTGTCTTTCCTTTTACAGCCACCAAAGAAACCTGCAGCCGTACCTCAGCCATCAAAGATGCATCAGGTAACATTAGACACACATCTGCCCAGTTTAAATAAGGATTGAGTTCTTTTCTGTGAGTTTTTAATCAGTAAGTACTTGGTTTTCTTCAGGTTATAAGGCCCTTCATGCAGCCAGCAAACATCTCAAGCAGACCAGTCTACACTGAGGTAAGCTGCTCAGACATTAGCTCTGAAGTCATTCACTCTGCTAAACAACATATCAGATGTTTATAATTTATATTCTCCTCTTTTTCAGACTAAACCTCTACCTCCCTCAAGACCTCTGCCACCACTTACCACAAAGCCAGTGAGTGACATTAAAAGTCGTTGTAGCTTCAGTTAGTCATCCGTTTGTGTTTAAGTGTTTGACTCTTACTGCTGTGAGTAAGCTGACCATCTGCTCTCTTCAGATCTCCAAACCAAAGCCCCCGATGCCCCCAGTGAAGCCGAAGCCATCAGCAGCCCCATCTCCCCTGCCTCACACTCCGCTGGTGCGTATTCAGACAACACTCAGACTTTCCCCTCAGAAACCCTCCAGACCTCGGCTTTCCGACATTCTTTGCTTTATTCAGGGCGCTCACGTTTTTGGAGACGTCTGAGGTTTTGGACATTGTTCCAGCATAGCAGTGTAATGAAAAGGCAGCAGCCCAGAGTTAGTGAGTCAGTAACCAGAGGGCTTTACTGCTGAGCTGGATGGGGAGGGAACGTGCAGTGTCTCTCTATGGTTGATCTGTCTGATAAATAAATTGTGTAAAAGAGCCCAAAGTTTACTATTCTGCCACGACGGCAAAAAAGCGTTTCATCTTGAGGGCAGCACCCAAGATAACAAGTCAAACAGAACTGAAAGAGAAAAGACTTTCCTTTGTATGTTGTGATAGTCATAAAGACTTTATGCACAGAGAGATAAAAATGCAAGGACACTTTCATATTTAAACTATCAAATATGCTTTTCTCAGCTTTCATGTCATAATAACTAAGAGTTTAACCCAGACAGTCAGAAGATTTGGTTGAAGAGCTTATTAAACGCTTTCATCTCGTCAAAAAGGAATTGAAAGCTTTTTGGTTTGAAGGTCAAACATGCTTGACGTTTGAAGCCAGTTCTAGTTCCTTTTTTAGTTTTAAATTAAGATATTTTGTAGGAACTAAAGCTTTTCAAAAAACCCCGCAAGTTAAATTTAATATATTATGAATTTTGGTGGAAATGGTTTGGTGATTGAGCAGTGCAGCACTGTCTGATAGACAGCTAAGGTGAAGATGCCATTATTTTTAAGGACTGACTGAAATGATAAAAGGTCAACAAGGGATCTTCTGCAAATTTCATAGGGTTATGAGGCTGTCACTTAAACAGATTCACCCTCACTCATGCAGTCCTGAGAACAGGATTAATCAAGTGTTTTTTCTCAAACACCCGTGTGAGTTACCAGGAACTTTAAATAAAATGTTTCTCTTAAAGGATAAGTTTGGTTCCTGCAGCTTTCACATTGTTTATAGAATGAAGTAGAACAATATACTCACCCAGAAGGCTTTCCTGATCCAAACAGTGCTTTGGGAGATATTTAGATCCAAAATCAAGCGGCGGACATCCGTATAATGGTAGCACATGGGGCATGTATAGCGCTGCTCCTAAAACTGCATTAATCGTCCAAAAACGTATTAGTTTCACCAATATTTCATCATGGTCCACTCACGCTACTCCTCCATTACAGTCTGTCACTCCAGACATGTTTTTGTGACTGTGCTGACCTCTGAACTGAAGAAGAAGGTTTGCCTCCGCATGCGCAGTACTCTCTGGAGAGCTGTTCTTCTTTTTGCCTCCGCATCCTCCTTTCGATGAGCTCCTCATCTGTATACTCTGGCTCGAAACTGTAAGGACACCCATCATATTCAAAGTTCTCCTCCACAACATCTTCATCCGATAGATACTCGTCCATTTTGCACAAAACTGGAAGAAGAAAGTCGTTGTGTAGCTGACAGTCTTCCCCTGAAACAATGAGCCGTACTGCGCATGCACGGAGACAAGCATTCTTCTTCTTCAGTTCAGAGGTCAGCACAGCCACAAAACATGTCAGGAGCGACACAGACTGTAATGGAGGAGTAGCCCGAGCGCACCATGATGAAATATTGGTGAAACTAATGAGTTTTGGACGATTAATGCAGTTTTAGGAGCAGCGCTATACATGCCCTGTGTGCTCCCATTACACGGATGTCCGACGCTTGATTTTGGATCTAAATATCTCCCGAAGCACTGTTTGGATCAGGAAAGCCTTCTGGGTGAGTATATTGTTCTACTTCATTCTATAAACAATGTGAAAGCTGTAGAAACTGAACTTTTCCTTTAAATACTTATTGAAGAGCCTGTTGGAAGCCTTGTGGAAGGGTAGCTTGCATGTACTGAGCCTGGGTCCCCTGATGGTGGCAACTTTTCAGAAGAGCATTGGGATGGAAGCGAGGTTAGGTCTCCTTATTGAGCACCAGTCTTTTCATTATGGCACAAATACCTCAGTGTTCGTCTCAAATCATTTCCTGCCTTCAAAATGGAGGTAGTTATGACACTTGAGATGTGCAGCCGGACCCATCTCAGTCCTGCTAGGACCAATAGAAGTCTAAACCTGCAAAATCTTAACTTAGTTTCAATGGAATCTTTAGAAGATAGCACATATGGTTGAGTAGATGAGGAAGAAACACACAAGAACGTTTTTGTTTTGTCCATCAAAGTAGGTCATGATTCATCAGGGTGACCATATTTTCTAACCTCAAAATTTGACTCTTAAATTTTGACACATACACACTTCAGAAGCTTGAACCACTTAGAAACTCCAGCAAAACCAAGATTGATTGACAAATATGAAGATAAATCAGTTTATTGATCTTTGACTTGTGGAGCATTAGAGATGTTTTTCTGTTGGTTAAAACAGAAACAGATTCGACTAAGACGATGATTTACAGACTGCAGTCATGGTGAACTGTTCTGGTGTTGAAACTGGTTAAAGTGGTGTAAGTGTTGATCAAACTGGGCTGTGGTCGGACATGATGCAAGGAAATAAGATGGTCTTAGTTAAATTGGGACATATGGTCTATGATTTTGATCATTACTGTGTCTAATTTTTATGTATGTCTAATCAGCTCAGTGTGTTGGGGTATCATCCAGAATTGTGCACTGTTAATGAATAATAATGCATTTTATTTAGCCCTTTAAGGCCCAAGACCATAGATTATAGCCAGAAAATTCTAATTTTTTGAAGCTGAAATGTTTGTTCACTTTCTGCTAAAATCCATAAAAATCAAAATGTCCATAAAGTTCAACATATAGATTTTTCGTATTTCATTTGATACATTCGGTGCTTTTTGGCACCTGATAATCCATTGTAGGACATTTTTATCATTTATCTGATTGTATTCAGATGGGTTTTTTTTGTAATTTCTTGATCATATTGAGTAGATAGAGGTATTGTAAAGGCATGTATCAAATATGATACAATTTGCTTTATAGGGTTAAAAGGGGCTTTCAATGTACAATAACAAAGCACAACAGATAAAGATAGGTATGGGGAAGAGGAGGTATGATCTTGTCAAGTGGCGTATGCAGTCCTGAACAGGTGGGTTTTAAGTCTGGATTTGAAAAGATACAGGGAGTTCAGGATTTGGAGGTCTGGTGGGAGAGAGTTCCAGAGCTGTTGAGTATATAAGACATATTTGTTTGCATTCTTAGCGCAATATCTACTCACGCATCTGTTATGGGCCTTTTGTAAGTACACGTGACTCAGGAGCATTGGATCGAAATGCACAACAGACACAGTTGTCAAGCTTAAAATGCTTAATCAGTCCAGAAAGGGCAAGGTAATACATGGCTGGACTAGACAGAAGAATGCTGGGATGAAGAGTGGTGAAGGTACAATGAACTGGCGATGAGACGAGGGAAGTCATGAGGTTAAATACAAGAGGATGTTGAGAGCAATTAGACACAGCTGGGGAGGAACAATCAGGGATCAGGTGTGACAGGACCAAAGCAAAAGCTATGGAGAAAAACAAGAGCAGGTGAAGTTTCTAAATAAAACAGGAAGCACAAGACAAACACAAAACATGAAAGCATAAAAGGAAACTTAACCTAAAGCAGGATCATGAAACATCGTGCAATATTATATTCAATGCGACACTTTATAATCTTGGGCAGTAGGGTAATGTGCAAAGCAGCATACACTTCATATTTTTAATAATAATAATGATAATGCATCAAAATTTGCTTGTTGTAACTCTTCAAAAATAAACTTCATTTTTCATTCCATTTCAAGATAGAATTTAGTAATATACACATTTACTCATTCAAAATGAGAACTGGCCAATCTCTTTAATTTATTGCAGCTTTCGACAGTTTATTGTCATTGCAATTTTTTCTCTGCTGTTACCAAAACTCAATTTTTTAAAGCTTTTTCATTTTAAAACCATGTTTGAAAGAATATCAACCACATACAAGGTTTCCCCTTAGAAAAAGAGTTAATTTAGAAGAAATGGTTGGTTACGTGATGAAAATACTAATATTTATGACAAAAAATGACAAATTTTTTGCTTTTACTCTTTATTTGAGTAACAGCAATGGGGGTAACAGCAATGAGTTTTTAGCATAAAATTAGCAATTGTGTGAAATCCAGCCACTTAGCATTTATGCTAGTAGCTTGAGCACATGGAGCATATTCTTAAGAAACTAAATATTTTATTTTTGATATCAACAATTGTTGTCTTAGGGATAACTTAGGTAACAGGAATGAGTTTTTAGATTGACCATCTGTAAAACAGCTAATATATCATTAAATTTAAGGATGAATAAAAGAGATAACTTACTTTTGATCTTCCCATGACTTGCAGAAGACCAAAATGATGTCACCTCCTGCAGAACATGTCACTGGTGAAATGTTCCAAAATTTTAAAGGGGGGAATGTGTTTGAGTAACAGCAATGAGTCAAAACCTGGGGACAGCACTAAAATGTGAATTTTAGCCAAAATATAATGACTTTTTTGTAAAACTTTTGTTTTAAAAGTGTAGATAGAATATGGAGTCACACTTAAACGCAAAAGAAAATTTGCTTTGGAAGGATTTTGTTCATGATGAATTGTAGTAAAGTGTAGCGTTTGGCTGTGGGGACAGGCAAGAAATGCTGTGTATAAGTGTTTTGGATGCCATTTTAAAATATTAAAATATATATATAATTTCTACAAATATTAATGTGTATAGTGTTTAGTATAATAATAAAATATAGTTTGTAATATATTATTACTTGTATTTATACTTTTAAGATACAATAATATACTGGGGACAGAAATTTCACTCTTTTGGCGGAATCGCCCAGGTAATATTTTTAAAAAGACCCTAAGACGCTTTACAGAGGATAACAACAAAACAAAACAAAACAAAAACCTATGAGGGGTTAGGGTGATATGCATTTGTGAACAGATAAGTTTTGAGTAAATGTTTGAATTACATTTTTTTCAAACATTCTTTTTTTTTGGCACTTAAATACCAAAGTTTTTCCATTTGTTACAATGAATATGAACATGTCACCGACATAACTAATAAAGTTGGTCACAATGAACAACATAAGGGTGGAAAGGGCAACCATAATGGAAAATAGAGGTATGCGTGTCTATAAACATACATATATACATAAACAAAAAAAAATGGAGGTAAGCATATGCGCCAATACCTGCATGAAATTAAAAAATACCAAAAAGATATATGTGGAAAAGAGATAATAAAACCATTTTTAAAAGTAATAATAAATAAATTAAATATATAACACACACACACACACACACACATATATATATATATATATATATATATATATATATATATATATATATTATATATATATATATATATATATATATATATATATATATATATATATATATATATATATATATATATATATATATATATATATATATATATTATATATATATATATATATATATATATATATATATATATATATATATATATATATATATATATATATATATATATATATATATATATATATATATATATATATATATATATATATATATGTATATATATATATCTATATATTTATATATGTGTATGTAGTGTTTGAATGACATTTGACATGGGCAATGTGCACTATGATGAGGACTTGAGCTCCCAGACAGGTAGCACTCTGCACTTTGGCACTTTTGTAGACAGCACTTTATAATTCATTGTGTATGATTCCCATGGTCCCCCAACTCCCTGCCTGATGTTACGTTATTTAGCTTGTCAACAGTTTGTGTATGTTGTTTTTTTTTATTTGCTCAGTGGCTTTTATTCCTATTATATACATATTCCTAATCTCAAATCTCACCATGAACCTTAAATAAGCAGTGAGTACTCTCTGGCTGAAATACACAGAAATATAACATAGGAAGCATGTTTTCTAACTGTATTTGTTTTTCAGCTTTCAGGCAGAACCGCCCTGATGCCCCCCACGTGGCCCAGATGACAGAGGGAGTAACTGATCCTGATGTAAACACAGAGATCCTTTGACAGCAAACACTGCTGCTGTCCCGCAGAGAAGAACCTAAAAGTCCTCTCAGGAGACACTTCTCTGTTTTTTAAGAGGAGACGTGATCCACAGAAGGATCAGCAACAATACATGGCAGATCTTTCCTGTCACTCATCGTCTCTCTGAAGATTACCGCCGTCTGTGTCTTGCTTATGTAAGCCTTCAGTATGTTGCTCAAACCTGAAGCCGTGATTGACAGACTCAGCGTCTGTGCTTTGAAATGACAAATGGCTCTGTCGCCATGATGATGTTTATTTTTCTTTAAGGGAAAATGTCTCTCTGCCTTTATCCTTGAATATGTGAAGATTCATGAGGCGATTGCACTATTGATGCTGTAACTGTTACTTACTGTCCCCTCACATTGTTTTGGTACTTTTTTAACAGATAATGTTGTTAAGGGATCTTAAGATATTGCACCAACTTGGGCACTTTATAGATTTTCATATTAAGGTCAAACAACAAATATTTTGGGATTGATTTTGTTCTAACTTGTATGCTTGACTTTGTGAGACTGAATGTTACAAGCAGGTGTTTAATGTGTCTTGACTTAGTTAATGTATTTTTGTCTTTAAGGGATTTTTTATTGCATTTTCTATGCAGCAAACATGATCAATTCTCTCAAGTATTGCCAATGATTGTGGCCTTTCCTGCAAACTTTGAACTGAAAATTTATTTGAAATGTATTATTTCCTATTTATTTAGATCTTTATTCTGTGAAAATGGAGCTTACAATAAAAAGGAATCAGAAAAATCTGTAGATGTGTTGTTTCTCATTTTATTTGACCTCTGCTAAGGAGGATGTGTCTTTTGCAAATGCTAGTTTGTTTTTAGGAATGCATAAAATCATTCTTGTATTTTTTCCTAAAAAGCTAATTATCATTCAGCACAAATGACTTTGAAATATCAGCTTATAGGATATCTGTGAAAATCCAAAGTGGTGCATCCCTATTTGTTTGTTACATTCTAAACAGGTTAACCCAAAGTCCAAACTGAAATATGATTTTTAGATTTTTACTGTATAGGCCGAGGACCAACAGATTAGATTTTGAAGGTGATTTAAATCCAGATGTGGATCCAGGATATATATTTTTTAAAAGGGTATGTTAACATTGCCTGAGAGTGCAGATTTCCACTGTTTTGCTAATCACAATAACTTCTCAGGTGATTCTGGTTACATTGTGAATGAATGTTGGTCCCAGCAAAGGCAGAAGTGATTACATGTTGGTGGTGATTCGAATCAGGATTTAGATCCAGGAATTTTTAAAAGGATTTGTTAACTGCTGAATATGGCAGGTTAACCACTTTTATTACTCAATAACTTCACAGCTGATTATGAGTAAATTTCGGGTGAATGCAGAAGTGATAAACTGTTATCAGATGTTCTAAGGAAAGAGGAAACGCTACAAGACTGGAGGTTTATCTGAGCGTTTATTCAGCCGGTTCAGAGATAGTCTGACAAAGAGCAATAGGTAACCACCGCTTATATACATGTCACATATATGGTAACAAAACATGTAGACAACAACGTCATGTCCATTCCATAGTTGGTCCGCTGTGAGACTTCTCAAGTTCAGGCTTTCTGTTTCTGGCGAGGTTCCAGACTTACAGTTGCCTTGCTTACATAGTTGCAGACATAGAGAACTTCATGTATGGACAAAATCATCCTAGATGTTGCATGAATTGGTCCATGACTAAATTGATTGATACAAGAGTTAAATGGTACATGAATAGAAATGATACATGACTTAAAATTCATGCTATCACAAACTGAATCCATATTTGGATAAAACACCTTTTGAAAGGATTTGTTAACTTTGCCAGATAGGGCATTTTTCCACATTTTTGACTACAGCATACCAAGCAGGGTTAGAAAAGCCTCGGAAGAGCACTTTTAGCTTTATTCTAAATGTGTAAACAAGAATAAATCACTTTAAATCTCAGGGTGACATTAAACAGATGCCAGGATCCTGATGAGGGTGTAAAAAAACACACCCATTCTTCCCTCATCGCTCTGGCTTCCTGTTCACTCTAGGACCGAATACAAAATCTTTTTCCTCACTCACCAGCGTCTCCATGGTCCCGCCCCTGCCTTCCTTAAGGAACTCCTCACACCCCAGACCTTCACCAAATAATCTCCGCTCTGGCAACACAAACAGTCTCTGCCCTCCCTGGACTAAAGTCTGCACTGTGGTGGATCGAGCCTTCAAGTCCCTCTCAACCCACCTGAGTGCACCTCAGTCTGTGGAGACTCTTAAAGAAATCTTAGAACATTCTTGAGCAGAATAAATAAATAAATATTAATAATAATAACAATAGTAATAATGTAATTTTTTATTTTTTATTAATAAAGGTAATAATAATAATAAATAACAATAACAACAGCATCAATAATAATAATAATAATAATGATAATATTAACAACAATATAATGATAAACAAAACAAAAAAACCCAAAGCAGTGTACATCAAAAAAGATCTAATTAAAGTTTTACTATTTGTTATGAGTTTACAGATATATATAGTAGATATAATAAAATATCTTACGTTGTTGAAAATTTCACTTTTGAAACATATGTTATCGTTGCTCTGAAGATGAGATCAGACTACTTTTATAAATTTATTTTTTAACAAAATATCCCTTTGTTGTAAAGGACCAAAATAATGTGGCCCTCTTGATGGACAAAATTGCCCATCCCTGAAAAAAAAAACTCTTCTGAAAACATTGATGAAAAAAAACTTTAAATATCTTTCTCGGGTTTAAAGGTGAATTTTATCTTCAAAAATGATTTAATGCTTGAAAATTATACTACATATATCAGTTATTCGTGATTTTAAACCACTGTAATCCATTATATTTGCATTTTATTCGTCTGTGTGTTTCAGACGCCATTATCTTCCAGCCCAACGGTCGCTTAGCAACGCCTCAAACAACCAGTTCTCGGGGGAAGCTAACAGGCTAGCCGGCTCCATCAGAAGAGTTTGGAGCTTTATTAACTGTCCCAAAAACAGATGTAGCTGAAGTTAGAGATGAACCGAGCGCTGAATGAAGAGGAGCTGCAGGATTTGTACGCATGGATTGATAAAATCCCTCTGTCCCGGCCGAAAAGACACATCACGCGAGACTTCAGCGACGGAGGTTTGTGAAGTTAGCCGTTTGGTTTTACTAGCAGCCCATGAAGAGGCTCAAGCAAAATAAACAACCATGACTAGTGACGCAATCCCTGTTTATCCATCAAGCGGCCACTTTTCTCTCTCGTTGGGTTATTCACTATCTATTTATTCATTCACTTGTGTCCTGACTGTCCCTATTTATTCTGCAGTGATGGCTGCAGAGGTTGTCAGACATTTCTTCCCAAAGCTTGTTGACCTGCACAACTATGTCCCTGCAAACTCCACACAACAGAAGATCAGCAACTGGAGCCTTCTCAACAGGCAAGAGATCATATACTCTTTATTTATTTGTTTGCTGTCATTTCATGATCATGCAATACACAAACAGTATGGAAAAACAATTAATCACATGTTTTTTCTACCCCAAATATTCACCGTTTTGAATCTGATGCCTGCAACACCTCTCAAAAATGCTGATATGAAGGCATATTTACAACTACTGTATGTTTCACCACCTTTCCTTTAAACAACACTCAATATGTTTTGGAACACTGATTGTTGATGTTGGTTTAACTCTTTACTATTCTTGCTTGTTGTAAGATTTCAGTTACTCAGCAGTCTGGGGTCTCTTTTTACATATATTTAATGGGAGACAGGTCTGGAATTCAGGCAGGTCAGTCTAGTGTAGGGATATGACAGTTACTGGTAAAGTGGTTACCCGTGGTAAAAATTCCCATGGTTAGTACTGTTTCCTGTTTAAATTACCTGTAAAAAGCGGTAAAATTTACTGACAAGACATTTCCTGATAAATTTATTGACAAAAAAGATAAAAATATTAAAGGGGTTAAATAACTTACAAGAGCATGTAAAAGTACTTTTTGAACATTTTGAGTGCACTGCAACAATACCATGATAATAATGATCATCATAATAACCAAAACCTGTACTTTCAGCATAATTGTATCTTCACAGATGTGCAAGTTACCCATGCCATGGGTACTAACACCTCCCATAACATCACAAATGCATTTGATCTTTGAAGTGTTAAAGGATAAGTTCAGTTTCTACAGCTTTCACATTGTTTATAGAATGAAGTAGAACAATATACTCACCCAGAAGGCTTTCCTGATCCAAACAGTGCTTCAGGAGATATTTAGATCCAAAATCGAGTGGCGGACATCCATATAATGGTAGTACACGGGGCATGTATAGCGCTGCTCCTAAAACTGCATTAATCGTCCAAAAACGTATTAGTTTCACCAATATTTCATCATGGTCCGCTTGGGCTACTCCTCCACAACAGTCTGTGTCGCTCCAGACATGATTTGTGACTGTGTTGACCTCTGAACTGAAGAAGAAGAACGTATGCCTCCGCGCATGCACAGTACGGCTCATTGTTTCAGGGGAAGACCGCCGGCTACACAACGACTTTCTTCGTCCAGTTTTGTGCAAAATGGACAAATATCTATCGGATGAAGATGTTTTGGAGGAGAACTTTGAATATGATGGGTGTCCTTACAGTTTCGAGCCAGAGTTTACAGATGAGGAGCTTATCGAAAGGAGGACGTGGAGGCAAAGAGAAGAACAGCTCTCCAGAGAGTACTGCGCATGCGCAGAGGCAAGCGTTCTTCTTCTTCAGTTCAGAGGTCAGCACAGTCACAAAAACATGTCTAGGGCGACACAGACTGTAATGGAGGAGTAGCCCGAGCGGACCATGATGATTGGATGATGATGATTTTGGATCTAAATATCTCCTGAAGGACTGTTTGGATCAGGAAAGCCTTCTGGGTGAGTATATTGTTCTACTTCATTCTATAAACAATGTGAAAGCTGTAGAAACCGAACTTAACCTTTAACAGTCTAGATGGTCATTATTGACATCTCCAGTTCTTTGGCATCAAGCACCTCCAGCCCTGAACAAACTATGGACCAAGTGAGACCAGGCCTTTTTCAACACGGTCCTGCATCTGTAATGCTCTCCCAAACCATCTGAGGAATCCTCAACCACTGGACTCTTAAAAATGGCCTTAAAATATTTCTATTCAGACTACTAGCTATTATTATTTACTGCTATTTCCAAACTGCTTTAATTGCTGTTTTAATTCTTTCTGCTGTTGATGTTTTGATGTTTTTATGTCTCTTTGATTTTCAGCGTAGCACTTTGAGATTTTTCTTAATAAAAAGTGCTATACAAATAAAATGTATCATTATTATTATTATTATTATTATTATTATTATATTATTTTTGACTTTCCATGGTAGAGTGTTAACTTCCACTTGTAGATGTAGCAGCGAACTTTGTTGGCTCTCAATGGTTTTCTGAAGTGCTCCTGAGCCAGTGTGGTTACAACCTTTACAGAATGATGTCATCTTAGGGATTGAAGGTCATGGGCATTCAATGTAGATTTTCGTACTTGCATAGATTTCTCCAGATTCTCAAAGTCTGTTGATGATGTTATGGACTGTAGATGATGAAATCTTAAAATCCTTGGTATTGTAAATTGAGATGTTCTTGAACTCTTGGATTATTTGCTCATGGTTCACAAAGTGGGGAACTTTTCTCTATCGTTGCTTGTGAACACAGGGCCTTTCATTCAGTTTAGTTTTAGTTTATTTCAGTCATATATACACTTCAAAGCAGCAAAAGAAAAGACAATACACAATTTTGATTAAAAAAGGCTCAGGCAGAAGCAAAGCTCATTAATCCATGCCTATCATGCATCTTAGGCTACACAATTCATGTTGTCAAGTGGGAAGAGAGAAACAATAAAAAGAAAGAATAAAAAACAAGCATATAATATATCATATGCATACATAGTCATGCACGTACATAGCTCTTTTCCCCTTTTTAATTACAGCCATAACTCATACTTATAAATGCACATAATGATTTCTTGAACATAAAGGAAGTACATTGCTTAAGTTTGAGATCTGCACCATTCCACAGCTGAACCTCTTTAAAAGAAATACATGTTCTTTTGATTTCTTATGCTTCTTCTTCATGCTTTTTTTATACACAATCATGACACACAGGTTTCCAGTTAACCTGAGGAGTGATCCATACAGGTGTTTTTTGAGCACTGAGCTTTTGTTGTCCTCGTCCCAGCTTTTTGAACATGTTACAGACATATTCAAATAGGTGAATTTAAAAAAATGTCGTTTATTAGTTTAATCATGAAAGATCTTGTCTCTGTCTTTTATTTTATTTAATATAGGTTTAAAAGGATTTGAAAATCGCTGTTATACGTGATTAAGTTTTACACAGTGTTCCAACTTTATTGGATTGAGGTTTGTAGTAGAGACAAGCACAGAATTTCAACTGTCACCAATCATTTTGCTCCACTGATATGTGATGTCAAACAGATACATTGCATTTTTCTCTGTTTATTATGTGTTTTATTCAGCTGAGCAAATGTATTAAATCAACACTTAAGCAGGAGCCGCCCTCTCTGTTCTCCTACTCTGTTATGACTCGTTTTTTATTGACTCACCATCACTCCCTTTCATAGTCACCAAGTCTAATTTAACAATCTGACTTTGTTAATATGTCCTCATTTCCCCCCGAGTGATCTCACACAAACAAGAACTGAACAAACAGTTACTCGCTTTGGTAAAGTGTTTAATTTTTATTAAGATGAAGCTTCAAACCCTGAAGCAGAACATTTGTTCAGGGCTGTTACAGGCTTCTGCATCTGGTCATGAGAACAAATTCAACACCCACCCACCCACCCACTCCTCCCCTCTCAGGACAAACATATGGCTCAAATCCAGCTACAGATTTATGGCTCTTTATTATGAACACCGCGGCTCTCATGGCGTTTGTCATCATCAGTCAAATCACTTTCAATCTGTTGTTCTTGTTAGCTCAGTCTGTATGAAACACGTGTTTATTATTATTAAATTCTTTTTATTCTTCTGTGGACAGGAAGGTGTTTTCCAAGCTGAACTTTGTGGTTCCAGAGGAGACAGTGAGAAGGATTGTACTGAACTCTTCAGGGGTCATTGAGCCTGTACTGAGAGCCCTCAGGGAGAAGATAGAGATCAAACTGGAGCACAGCACAGACAATATACTGATCTGTAATGTATGTCCTCATCAATTCTGTCTGATAAGAGCTTCTCCTTCTCAGATCATATAGCTGGTTTGAGTATTTAAAAAAAATAACACTTGCACATGTTTTTCTTTTGAATGCAGGATTTGCAGTACTATGACCACAAGAACCAGGACAAACTCCAAACAGGTAGAGAACAGAAATTTACCACAAACATGACTAAGGGCACTTTCACATTTAGGCCCACTTATTTCGAACCGTGCTACGGCGCAGTTAACCCCCCTCCCCTTCCCCCGCTGGCTTGCATTCACACTTGCAACATCGAACCGTGCCCGGGCCCACTTGTGCATTAACTCAGTTTGAAACAGCAGGGGGCGATATGCACGTAGCTGGTTACCAAACCTGCTACGTAGGAGAACAAAGAAAAGGCTACCATGGTAACCATTTCCTACACCAAACAACCAATGTTTGCATTTCGCTCTCTTCTACATGTTGCTTCAAATGTGTGTTTTTATCATGTTTGAGACGGCATCAGCGACCTTCTGGACCCTCGTAAATCATCGTAATCCTCAGCCAGAATAAACAAATCGACAAATTGAGTAAGCAAAAGATTCAACCGCGGGATTAACAGGAAGTAATGCATCAAAAGTAGATCGGTTCGGACCACTTTGTTTCACATCAGTGAAACCGCACCAAATTTAGGGAGATGGAGCGGATCGAAACCACCCCTTCATGGAGGTCTCGGACCGGCTGATTTGGTGCGCACCAAAGTGCGGTGATTGCATTCACATTGATACTAACGTACCAAACTCTGGGCCAAAACTTCTTTGGTGCGCACAAAATGTGGTGGGTGTGAAAACACCTTAAGTCATTATGACCTGCATTTAGCCAATTGTTAGCTCGGTCAAGGAGGTTTGTTTGTTTGATCGTCTGTTTGTCTGTAGAAAAGCACTCCAAGAGTGCAGACTTCTGCCAAGCAGCTCACTCCCACCCATAAATTGAGATTTCCTCCCAACACTATTGTCCTATATTATTTTAAACGCACATTGGAATGAAAAATATCAATCTACAAGAATCGTGATTATTGTAGATATAAATATCATTCAGGATAGTGGCCTGGTTAGTTGTGGATCTTGTCACTTGTTGACTGAACCAATTTGCTGCTGCTTGTACAGAATTTGGAGAATTTGGGGATTAGGTTTTAACAGTCACACACACACAGACTTCTGCAATGACACTGGGCTTTCCCTGTTGGCAAACTTTTCCTCCCATCTGTTATGTCTTTGAGTAGAACTGCATGCACAGCTTTCAGTGCTGATTGGCTGTGGCTCTGCGTGTAACCAATTGGATGGTGCTGTGGGTGGGACAAAATACTGCCCAGTGTTAAGTTATGGGATTTTTGGGAAATGTTGGGAATTTTTTTGCATCAGACAAATATACAGATCACCACCAAAACTGATGGCTTCTTCCCCAGACCAAACCACACCACTTAAAAATTTTTCATGTAAATCCATCCAGTAGTTTTTGCGTAAACAGACAATTATAACAATCAAACAGACAAACTAAAAATAGAAAGACCCTGTTGAAAACATAACCTGCGTGGCAGAGTTAATAAATGGGAGGAAACAATAGTTAAAGTAGAACCACACACTCAGAAAAAGTCTGAGTACACTAATCTGATTCTGGATATATGCAAAATCACAGATAATGAGTTATAGTCAGTACAGTAGAGAGTATGCGCATGACATCAGGGTGAGTCAGTGAGTGGAGCGTCAGGCACTGAGTGGCAAAAATTACAGACTGGCAACAACAACCAGTGCTAGGTTAGCGATCAAATACCTGTTTTCAGCAGAAAGGTTTAAAGGTGCAGTGTGTAGAATGTGGCATTTTATACATCCACCGCACTTCGCCAAACAGAAACGGTGAAAATAGGATATAATGTTTCTATTTGTATGTCAAGTCCGTCAAAATAGGAGTACAATCATCCCCATGAAATGTTTGTTTTATTTTTATTTAGTTAGAAAAACCTTTATAAAAAAAATTACATTACTGCGGGCCACTGTTTCGTGTAGGCCGACGTATTGATCCGCCGTGCTGTCTACGGGTGGTTTTTAGGTACAGAAAGAACGAAACGCAAATCTGTCCGCCGGTTCTGAAATCTACCTGGAATGCAGGTGAAGAAGAGGAGAGGATGGCAGTGGATGCATAGAAAGTTGTTACTCTGTCCTAGGGATTTAAACTGTGTGTATAAACACACACACAACATAAATTGTGTGCTGTGTTCAGGATGCTTTTTGGTCTTCACAGGATTCCGTTGCTCAGCGATGTGGCGTTTTGGCTATGGTTAGGTTCATTCTAGAATCTGAACGCTAGATGTCGTTAAAATGCCAAGTTCTACACACTGCACCTTTAAAGGTTTTAGTTATATAAGTTTTATTTTTTGGTAGTGGTCACAGCAGACAGTGTAGATCCTCAGCTGATTATATGAAAAGGTTTGGAGCCCTAATGTCAGCTTTATCATGACGATAAAACTGTGATGATGCCTGAGCTCATATCGTATCATTGAACATACACACGTTCAGGTAATCATGAATATGAGCCCCACTTCTTCCTCTGTGCTCTAGTTTTTCCTCTAAAGAAGAATCAATACCTTACAGTCTTTCATAAAATAAAATGAATATCTTAAATGACAAGGCCCTTAAAACTTTTCAAAGTATGATTACGACGGCTGATCTAACAGTGAATGATTTTAAAATCAATTAAGTCCATACATTTGCTAACCTTGCATCTTGCCAATCTACAACAAATGTATTGGCCCAAAGCAGCATGATCCAATCAGCATCCTTCAGAGCAGGAAGAGGTGGGAACTACAAGCAGGTCTACAGCAGAAAGTGACTGCTTGAAGAGAGACTAGCATAGATGCTAACAGTTGAAGTTGCAGTTTTATCAGATCTGAACCACAGTTCTTTTTCAAATGCAAAATAGCAAATACTGAAAGCATTTATTTAATTCATTCATTCAGTTAAACTTAAAGGCTAGTATAATTATTTAATATTTTTTTTATCAAGTATAAGCAGATAGGGGTTAAGAAGTAGGCAAAGAAGATACTAAAACACATACTATAGGGGCTTTTTACACGGATATGAAAGTGTTGGCTTGGTCTTTTGTATGTCTTGGGCAAAAAAAGTCAAATCCTCTGCATTATAGAAAAAAAATGTAAAAGAATATTTACCAAAGCACTCTAATAAGGCATCAGTCATGATCAGTACTTAAAAGTTCAGTGTTTCTTTTACTCGACCTTAAAGCAGACCACAGGATAGAAGTGAAATTCTGTTACAAGAAGTGATCGAGTCAGTGACATGGGGAAATAACTGGAATTTAAAAACAGAAGTGCTGAATTAACAGGAATGAGGTGACTGTGTTTTGACTTGATGCCTTGTGCAGATTTGAGCAGATGTTGGTGTCATCTGTGGAGAGTATTAGCTGACATAGTCGGTCTGTAATGCAGACTGAAGATGCAAACTTGAATATTTTGTGTGTTTTTTTTTAGCACAAGGGGGTAATTTTAGACAGTGTCTTGCAAATGCAGTAGTTTTAGAAAGAGCATTGGGTTTATGTATACAGTGCAGTTGACTTGTTTTTTTAAGGTGCTAAAACAGTAAACAAAGTGAGTTGAAGATAAATAACTCACTCTAAAGCAACAGTGCTGCAACCAGTAACTAAATAAAGGAAGAAGATGCATCTATAAAATGAATTGTTAAATAAAATCTTGTACTGGAGGGGAGTAGGGAAGTTTTCCAGTTGTGTGAAAGAGGACAGGGTCAGCATATTAAATCAAAACAGCTGTTTTGATGAGTCAGAGAGGATTTTTTTAGATTACGCCTGTAGTATGGGGCCATAATTGTTGCAAAAATATGAGATAACAATAAGAAAATCTTAATAAATGTGTGTACACATTCACAAACTTTTGTGGACTGCAAATAACCTTTCTTTTAAAAAAGTCTGACGATGCACTTATTCACTTTAGCCATTGGCTGAGTGTAGTTTCCTTTATTTGGGTCTTTTATTTATCATGTTCTCTCTGTTTTTTATTGGTTTTATTGTTTTTTGTCTCACTGTCAAGCACTTTGGTGGGCCACTGACAGTCTTTAATGTGCTGTACAAGTAAAGCTGACATTGACATTGAGAAACATAGGAGGTACAGCTATTGAATAATGCGGCTGCTCTTATGAGGATGAACTATGTTGTTCAGTCAAACTGAATGTTTTACGCTGAAGACTGGGTTTTCAAAATTACTACCACAAGTTTTCAATTAGTGACGTCTTTGGTTCGCTGCAGCTACTGATGAAAGTGCCCATGTTTCTGGTATTGAGTTGGAAAATTATTCGCTTAAAAGTTAAGCAGTACTTGATCTTTTGTGTGAAACTGAGCTAAACATGGCACAAAAATAACTGTGAAGGCAGAGAGGATGTCCAGGATGAACATTCTGGGTACACGCGAACATCAAAAACTCCTGAAAACATTCAACAAATTGAACAAATTCCTGGAAACCACTCGGTGTAAGAATGAGAGCAAAAATGGTGTCCACTGATAAATTGACAGTTTGTTGCTCTAATAGAGCTCTAACTATTTAAAGTGTGTCTTTAATTCTGTTCAGATTTAGTGAAGCCAGTAGAGCTAATATTCATAAAAGGCTAAGTTGGCTAATTTTCTCTAAATGTTATCACAGTACTAGCCTAAATTTTAGTTAGAGGACGATGAGACCGTACTGTCCTCTTCTTGACATGTAGAACTGAGTCCACTATCATTTCCATATCGTTCCTGATCCCAAGACTCTTGACATCACAGAGTGCTTCTGTTGTACTAAATGTAAAGTCACATCATATTCTACAGCAAGGGTAGTGATAGAAGCATGTGTATGGGTTGGACTTGGTTGCTTACCACTCCATCACACCAGCACCCTGAGAGTCGCAAATTAATCAAATGAGCAAGTGTAAGGTCTGTGGGAAGAAGCCGGATTACGGAGGAGCATGGAGAGAACATGCAGACTTCACACAGAAAGGCCCTGACCATCTTGGGGATCAAACCAGCAACCTTCTTGATGTGAGGCATGTGCACTACCTGCTGCATCACCATGCTTCAAACTACTGTTGTGTAAACATCAAACTAACTTATTTGAAATAGTGTTTTTTTTTTTTCAACTTAACTGGAGCAAAGCAGCCCCCCACGGAGGCGTGAAAACTATTTTTGCAATGATCCACATCTTTGCAGCTCATTGAACACATTAGTGTCTCTGCGTATAGAGTGTAGCTTTAGATTTATTTATTTATTTGACCCATTTGAAGTAGTTTTCCAACAATAATAGCTTCATACTGTGATGGCTGATTCTGCCTCTTATATTAATGTTTGTCCTGATCTTATCCACTTCCTGCTTTATCTCCGCTGACCCGATAACGTCAGCGTTTTTCTCTTAACCGTTCCCAGCAAATGCTAATCAGCATCAGAGACAGCAGTGACCACCCAGAGACAGCAGCATACCTACATCAACCACATCACACACGTCTGATCAGAGAATAACAGGAGCTTTAGGGAGTGTCGCTCTTCCGTTTCCCACACCTCATCTGTCCCTGAAACCACCCTGTGAGGCTGACCTCAGACCTGAACCCCCTCCCTCTGCTTTTTCCTTTTCTATCTACACTCATTATACACACGCACACACACCAGGTCCTCATATCAGCTCCCCACATCACCAGATGGCCTTTTATCTGTGGACTGAGCACAGCAATGCTGGACTTCAAGACCTCCTTATTTTGTCTTCTTCCTATCTCACCTCCTTCTCCATCCATCCGCCTCCTTTCCCTTTCCCCTACTTTTGACATAAGAGTTATTAAATCAGCCCCAGCATGCTGCAGGTTTTTCTGCCTCTGCGTAAGCAACAGGGTTGTGACGAGGTTGAGGGCCTGTTTACACGAGGCAGTATTCGGTCAAAACAGCTCTGTGTAGACCAGAATCAGAGCGTTTCAGGGTGAAACGCTGACATGAAGGCTGTGCTCGCATATCAGGAACAACAACAGCTTGGACCGTCTACCGAGTAACGTGTGAGCTGCTTACCGTGCTCGGTTTGTTATCCAGACAAAGCTATCCAGTCAGATTTGTAGTGATGTTATGAGATGCGCCGAGGCTTCGAAGCGCGTGCCGAGTAATGGAAGGGGCGTTTCTTCAAAGCGCGTATCGAGGCTTGCTTCATTTAGGGGAGGGGCCAAAAATGATGACGTCCGAAGCCTCGCTGCCCGGCTGTACCACGTGACTGCTTCAGAAAGCGGTTCAGATTGTGCCGAGAGGTTTGACAGCGATATAAACCCCTAAGGCTCCATTCAAGATGTAGGTGTTTGTAGGACAGTTGTGGTCAGTTGAGAGTTTGGATACAGGAGTTTAGATAGTGTTTCGATAGTTTGGCGTGTTTAGAAAGAGAGTTGGAGAGATAGATTGGAGATTTAGGAGAGTGAGGAGAGGATAGGTGAGAGGATGGAGCCAGATAGGAGGAGGAGGATTTCCCCTGTGTGGAACATTTTAATTTAATTAACCTGAATGAGGTGAGTGAATAACATCGAACAATAATTCAGACACATTAGGTTGTGTCCAAAAAAAGGAATCATTTAAAACCAAAAACTGTTGAAAAACTGCTATTTCTGAATAAAAAGAATAAAACCTCCCCTGTTCTGGACAGTTCCGTAAGTACTTTCACTGTCCTCTGCTTAAGCACATCACACTCTCCTGAAGTGACAAACTTTACACAGCCTGCCATATTATATGTGATGCCAATACTGTATTGCTGGTAATGGACACATAACTAAATCTGTTGTCAAGAAAAACACAATTTTTAGGGTTAGGCCTATTGCTCAATTAAACCACACTACAGAAAAATTAAAGTTTATCATAAAATAATTTAAAAACATTTCCAAAACATTTCAGTTTCATTCAAAAGTAGAGTCCCAACAAGCTAAGCAAAGAAGTCCAAAATTTTCATAAAGTATAAAGTTTATCAAAGCAAGTCTTCAAATTTGTTCTCAGGCCATCAGAGAGAAAAAATCAGAATGTTGCAAGCAGTTCATCAAACCCAAAGATGTCAAAAAAAATTCAGATCCAAAATTCAAAATATTCAGTTCTTTGTCAATTCAAAATCTCAAAAAGCACAAAATACTACCCAACAAACTCTGTTCTCAGTCCTCCTGATGCCCCCACCCCTCCTAACCCCCAAAAAACAAACAAAAAAAACAAATCAAATGCAATTGACAATGAATATCAAGAAAAGTCATACATTAAACACACAGTACATTCAAAAATATTTTATTAAACACGTGTTATATTATGTCGAGAAAAAAATTACTCGCTAATATATAAATTTTTTAATTCATAGTCATTCCCAAGAGCTACAACAGACAATACATCACACATTGTATGGTTAAGATGAAGCTGCCTGTGATTATACACCTGGCCAGTAGGTGGTTTCGTGTGCACATGAAGCTTCATGAGATGAACCCTTTCTCGAACCAATTGGCTCAAGTGGTTCAATGCCTCATGAGGCTTCAACTCACCACCACTACAGATTTGTTGTCCAGACAAGAAACTCCTGTGTCTTTGTGCATCCACTTCCCATTGTTGTTTGTGAAAAGTTTTTCTTCTTCGTACTTGTATTGTAACAGCGCTGTTTCTATGCGAACCTACATCGCCATCTACTGGAATGGCATGCACACTACAGCAGTTTGTAGCATCTCCGTCTGAATGCAGATTTGAGTTTGAATATGCAAAGGAAAAAACCTTGCGTTTTATGTCACAGTGTCTCCATGAAAACAGGGCGTGTGCCCATCATAACATCAGGACGTGGCATCTCAGAAGTGCTTTTGAGAAACTTTGCATAGATTTGTTCTCAGACTAAAGTATGAACTTATCAGATTTCAGGATTTGTTGACAAAGGTCAACATCATGAGGCCTCATGCTTATTTCTTGCTTGTGATTGGGATATCTCAAGAACACTAAATTACTGCATATATACGTCTGCTCTCCCTGAGTGCTTTTCTAGTTCAAACAGGTGTTCATTGTGCCTCAAGGATCAGATTTTTTAAGGTCAGGTTGAAGGTCAAAGTGTTTGGACCTTGTGCTTTTAGCACATACCTCATGAATGCTTGATGAGACTTTCTCCACTTTTTGCACAAACTGGAGAACAGATGTCCACTGTAAGAGTTCAGTTCATTGGAATTTGAGGATGGATGGAGATTTAATGCCATGTTGGCAACTAAAGGACAATCTTCACAGCAAAATAAACTAGAAAAGCACTCGGAGAGCGCAGACCTCCGCCAGCGCCGCAGTCCTCAGCCATATTGTCATTTTGACCATAAATATTACTCCTACCTTTATTTCATCGAAATATTTAGATTCCTTGACCATGAAAACTGGCAACTGGATTCATAATGATATCTATTTTAGTTCAGTAGTTATTCACAAAAATCACATTTTTCGCCGTGGCGGCCAGACGCTGATCTGGATCAACACCAAAATCGAATCAGTTCTTCCTTTTCCCAAGCTGAACATTTCCTGAAAATTTAATCCAAATCCATCCATTAATTTTTGAGTTATTTTGTTCACAATGGACAGACAGATGGACAGACAAACTCTCCCGAAAACATAACCTCCTTGGCGGAGGTAATTAGACAGACGTGTCGAGATTAAGAATAAACAACTTATAAAAGTATGAAAAGTCTCGCTGCTTTCAAAACTCCAAAATCACTTCTGCTTTGAATCGTTTACTCTTAAGTGCATCATATCCAAAAGCTTTCAGACGTTTTACCTTGAACTGAAGAGATAAGATGAAAACATTTAGGTGGTAAAAGGTGGAATCTTGCAAGTACATCATCAAGAGTACATTGTGTCAAATGCTGCTTGTGGATAAGCAGATTTTTTTCAATGATCTTTTCTTGAATTTGAATCTATTACGGGCTGTGCTGCTGACGTCTTGGCCAGGTCACCCTTGTAAATGAGATCCTGATCTCAGTGGGGATTATCAGGTTGAATATAGGTCAAAGAAAAACAAGAAAAAAATCATAAGTCATTATTTCATACATCAATTTGGAGCTCTCTATTTGCGAGCTCTGTCCAGAGATTTTCACAAAATTTCTACAATTCTACAATTTCATTTAGCAGACGCTTTTCTCCAAAGCGACGTACAACACAAGCAAGAATTCGGACTGAGGGGAAAAGCCTTAGCAAGTGCGTCGAAGTGCTTCAAGTCAATTGGCCACAGCTGCTGCCATCTCGTGCCAGAAGAGGTGCCAATAATGCAGCTTAACACAACAATAATTCAAGTCACAACGAATATTTCATGTCAGCAACAAAAATTCAAGTCAACAACATCGATCAACATTCCAAGCATTCAAAATTCAGTGCTTAATATTCATTAAGAGCTGGTCTGAGACCTTCTGATTCATTCTACCTCTGAGGACAAAGAGGAGAAGATCAGAAGAAGTGCCAAAGTGTTCCCTGAACAGATGAGTCTTTAGACATCTCTTAAAAGTAGAAAGGGACTCTGCGGATCGTATGGAGTTAGGTAACTCATTCCACCATTTGGGAACAACAGAAAAGAAGAGTCTGGCTAGAGATTTAGAGCCATTTTGGGCTGGTAGCGCCAGGCGTCTTTCGCAGGCCGAGCGAAGTGGGCGAGAGGGAGTGTAGACCTGGATGAGGGAGTCCAGGTAGGCAGGAGCCGTTTTTGTCACTGTTTTGTAGGCCAGAAGAAGAGCTTTGAATCTGATTCGAGCTGCCACTGGAAGCCAGTGTAGAGAGATTAACAGCAGGGTGACATGAGCTGTTTTGGGCAGTTTAAAGACAAGACGTGCTGCTGCATTCTGAATCATCTGAAGAGGTTTAAATGTACATGCAGGGAGGCCTGTGAGCAAAGAGTTGCAGTAGTCAATGCGTGAAATCACCAGGGCCTGAAAATGTGCTTCTACATCAACACCACCAAAAATACCAAAGTAGCCCTGTTTCTCCACTCAACAATACACGTCACAGACACATTTAACTGACAGGTATTCATTCTAATTATCGATGACCTTATGCTCACTGGTGGAAATTATTTATTTTACTTAATTCTCTACAGAAATCCACCAGAATGAAGTCAAACTTCTGGCTCAGCTGCAAGGAGGGGAAATGAAAACAGAAGAAAGGGCCAACCCAAAAACTGAGTATGACAAAAACAACAGTTTACTAAGGATTTGATGTATTAATCAAATGTTCAATAATTATAACGTGTTTTTTTTTTATTACACAGTAAACTACAGCACACAGCCCAGTTTTACTCCAACATGGACCCTGCATCAAGACTGGTCGTGCAGGATTTAGAAAAGGACGTCATGGCTTTGATGGAGAAAGTGGAGGTAAACACACGCACACACTAATACACAAACACATAACTTTATTTACAGAGTCTCATCCACTCGCAAAACAACATAAGCTGTGTTTGCTGTTGCTCAAATTGCTGAAGAAGTTAATCCTGGTTCTGATAGAAAGGCATCAGAATACACAAGAGCGTCACAGTTTTTCAGGGAGACAGGTAGTCATAATGGTATACCTGATTGATGTAAATGTGCTTCATATATTTATTTTTCATTGCAAATATCTGCTTTGATCCAAACTTAGGTACTTTAGGTTGTAGTAATGCACTTAATACGATAGTTTCCACCCAACAGAAAAAAGAAGAAGAGGAATATGCTCGCCCGGCCACTACTACAAATTGCTGTATGCAGTATGTAGTATTTACTGCCGTTAAAAGTACTATGTAGTGGGCAGTTTCAAAAGCATCCATAGTTTAGTCACTTTTTCAAGATTAATGAGTTAATTTGCTTTTGCTTAATTCTGCACAAACACGCACACACACTGTAACACACACTGAGTTGAATCCGGGAAACACTCGGCCAACTGGTTGGACATCTGCAGAAAAAAACATTTTCCGTTTTGCTTTCCTGCAGGGGAAACGCTTTAACACACACTCATACCTGTGATATTGTTACAGATGTGTGTGTGAGGTGGGTAGAGAGAGAGAGAGGTGTGTGTGTGTGTGTGTGTGTGTGTGATGCATGCGTCATGAGCTGTGTCAGCAGTGGTCAGTGAGTCAGGACCTCCTCACAGGATGTTGCTTTTCTCTCTTTGCCACATCTGCGCGTTCAGAAAAGAAAGAGAGCAATAGCACCAACGTACAACCTGTCCTTTCATGAACTTCAGGAAGTTTTTATCTTTGTGAAATAATTCACAGCTCTTGAAATAAGCTTCCTCTAGTTTCACAACATCCTTTTTGCCTCATCGTGTGCAGATCCTGCAGATGAAAGTGGACCGGCTTGAGCAACTGGTTCACCTGAAGGACGTGAGGATAAACGATCTGAACAGGAAACTGGACGCGTACAGAGGAAAAGGCAATGCACACTGATACAAAACAACAATATGTGACATGAATAAGCAACGAGAATTCAACTTATTTTTACACGGACTTTGCTGAAAATAGTAGCCCACAGCCTTTTTGTACCACACCCCAGTTTTATTTAACACAATACAGTCATGGACTGGCCAGATGAAGGCGTGGGGGAATATGGGAGGTGTCAACAAACAAACAAGTTGTGCATAGCTTAACTCACACTAACGCAGGAGTAGAGGGAGCCATGGGCTTGTTTATAAACCCCAATAAAGAGACACACGAGGACTCACTCTGTTTGTATCAGCTACTTGACAATGACATTTTCAAACACAGTCTGCTAAAAGTCAACATTATTTAAATCATGTTACAATGATACTGCAATAATTAGTATATTACAAGAATACTGTACATAGAAATCATGATATCTGATGAATTGGGGAGTGTTAAAGGGACAGTTTGGGTTTTTTGAAGTGGGGATGCTGGAGGCCAAAGGTAAATATGATGGCAAGTAAAGCAACTCTGCCTCTATGGAAAGATAGCAGGGCACAGATGCTCACTGTCAAAAGCACTACTGAAAGCCTTATATACTAAAAAACTATTTCTTGGCCTCTTATCAGCTGTTCAGGATGTCAGACTCAAGAAGAAACAACATCAACTTCACTTAAAGGGACTGTGAGGAGAATCTATTTCCGGCGACATTAAGACTCTGCTACCCATGAGCACGTGCGGAGACTGTTGTAGTGCTGCGTTCCAGTAACCTCAGAACTGGGAGTGACATCATCTCCGACTTATCTGCGTTCAGGTTGAAGTCGGAAAAAAATATGCCGAGCTACCAGGCTATTGTTAGCTGTTGTTAGCACGCCCTGTGTTGTTGTTCACAAATATCACATGAAGAATGTGATTATCACTACGGCAGCATTTTTGTAAATATAAGTCTAACAATACTATGTATACAGCTGATCTAGAGCCACACACGTCAGTCAGAAGTGCAAATAAATGGATTATTACAGGAGCTAAATAACTGTTCACACTGGGGGCATCCATCTTCCATTGTCAACTCGGGGGTGGCGAGGTTTCACCGAGTTCCCAGTAGGAAATTCTGACATCGGGGGACGTTCCAGTTGCAGTTTCCTACTCGGAACTTTGAAATTCCTACTTCTGACTACAACTGGAACCCATCACAAGCCAAAGCATGTGTTTGTTTTGATGCTAATGAATGCAGCTCGGACCTTCCTCAGAACTCTGCATTGCTTTATGACTTCTTTTTTCAACAACTTACAGGATGCAAAGCGACGAGGTAATGCATCTCTTTCTAGTTACGTAGCGGTAGTTTTTGATGTGTGACAACAAGCAGTTTTGTAGCCGGCTATATATGGCTACTTACAGCCCGGTGCTCTAAGACGTGTCCGAATAATATAAATTTGCTCTAGTTTTAATTGTCTTGTTCCTGAAGTTAAGTATCCAGGCCAGTCCAGCCCTGTCCGACCCGACCGGAAGGCTAAGGAATAGCATTTATAGATAACCTATGTTGATGCTATAAAACTCATCCTAAGGTGTGTATTTCGATCAGGCATATATCTAAAAGTGAGACTTTTTTGTCATTACTTAGAAACTCCTAACAATCTCTTTAAGCTGAACTTAAAGTGACGATAATGAACTTGAGTGATGATGCCATTCAGTCACTGAGGAAAAACATTTGCAGATAGATTTGGAAGTTTTCTACGGAGAAACTGTTGTGGAAACTGAGGAGCAGGACAGATCACTAGTTACCTTGATAGGTGCATGACCTGTGAGCCCAAGCCCCACGTCATGTTAGAGTCACCATGACTGTGATCATTTCTGTTGCCTTTAAATGGGATAAATACAAGAGTGACATGTCTTCTTAATATGTAGGATAGTTCGACTTATATCAGGTTGTACTTAAATGGTTGCTAACTGACCTGAGCAGCTGATAAGAGCAGCACTTCATTGGCGGGAGGATACTTATCCCACATATCACATCACACAAAAATTCTAAACTCAGGAGCTTTAAAGTCAAATGCTGCGAATAATCTTACTGTAGCGACTGGTCTAGCCAATGCAGTTTAATTCTTAAAGTGGGGTACCGTAAAATACCAAATAGTAGCCGGGGTGTTTATTTGCTTCTAAAACTGAGCAGACCAGGCTTTTATTTGGGACCAGGCGACTATTTAGGACAGGCGTTTAATTCCTTTTGCACAAACATTTTACTTAGCAAAACATGAAAAATATGTTAAATATAATATAATTATTTATTTACACTAGTATGAATAACACCTGTACATTTTCAAGGCAAGATTACAGTACTGTAGTTATACTATTGTCTGGTCATACTGGTCATGAACGACTGGTAGTTAAGTAAAGGTCTTACTTCTCTTTTTTTTGCGCTGCACCAGGGCCATGGAGATAAGCAGCAACGTACCGCTAACTGACGTGACCGGCCTCCTGACATTAGTTAAGGGCAAAAAACAAACAGCGGCAGTGGCAACGTCTTCTTCGTTGAATTTTCAAAGCCCTACTCTGTAAGATTCAGGCTTTCTGCTCTCTAGTACCCTCTGTGGACGTAGAGTGTAGCTGCACTGTTGTGAAACAGAGCGCCTCACACCAACATGCATTTGTTGACATACAGAGGGAGGAGAAGCGAGCCGACAGGACATCCAGAGAGACAAAATAACTGTAAAGGCACAGTCTGATCATGTTTCTTTTCAAGTGTCAGCTGTCAGTTGTGAGCTTAGCATTTGCATGTGTGTTCTGTAAACTTTGACCGTAGCTCGTACGCTGCGCCAAATAAATTACACCAGGCTTTTATTTGGAACGGGCGTCTATTTGTGAAAATGTTCTGCTACTCCCAGCGTTTATTTGGGACCGGGCGTTTATTTGGTATTTTATGGTAACCACAAGGCTCCCTTTGGCCCCATGTACAGCCGTTTGGGATTAATGAATTAGCTCATTAGCATTGTCACTGAATTAGGCAAAGACTGAGACAAAACAATGTTCATGTTTTCATTTTTTATGCTAAAATATCATACAACTGCAGGGGTAAATCCATGTAAAACACACTTCTTATGACCAAGACATAAAATAAATACAAACGTTTTTGTCAGCTCATGTATGTAGACCTCTAAACACAGCATCATACTGTATGTATATGATTTTTAATGTCAACATATTGGGCCAGTGTCTCCATAATGTGGTTTCTGAATCAAGGATGTATATCATCATCATCCTGTCCCACTCCTATGGAAGATCGAAATTTTTCTCAACCTGTTCACTTAACTTTTTTTTGCATTAATAATGAAATGAGACATTGACAGGAACACAAGTGTCCTTATTCTTCATCATTATGAAAGCAAACAGACAATGGTGAGTCATATCCAGCTGCTGCACAGCCATGGTAGCTCAACCACAGTGTGCTGAGGATGACAAAATACAGTGATTTATGTTATAAAAACATAAAATTGTTGATTTTAGACCTTGATCACGTTGATTTTAACGTGTAAACATTGACAGCCACAGTCTAAAATTCAGGTGAAGTGTATTTTGTGATTACATGTGTACCTATAATTTCATATTCTGACCAAAAGAAAAATTCTGAAACATGTTTGTGTATCTGCAAGTTTAGCATTTAAAGTGTTTTTGTATGTATCTATGGAGGGTACTTTCAGAGTCAGTCTGTCTTTAATGTCGAAATTTATTTTGTTCATAAATGGTCTGACTTTTCCCTTTTTGTGAAATTCTATTTAATAGTTTGTGTTTATATTTAGTGTTCGTTGACCCTCTGTGCCTTTTTGCAGCCTTTAACTCCAGATGGATCTTTACAAACCCACAAATTAAACTTGATTTATCGAAATGTTCTTTGAGCTCAGAGGAAATCAGAATGATCCGTAAACTGGAAAATAACCAACTTCTGCAAATTAGATGACATGTGGTATGATGTTTCAGCACTGTAATTTCCTTCCAGATAAAAAGTTTCATCACAACGTAAGACTTGTTCCTGTATAAGTGGGATGATTAGCCAAAAATGCTCAGGAACATTTACATTTCCACTAAAGCAACGCCTTCATAATGATGAATGTCGGAGCTGACAGTTGACTGACTAAATATGGTAAAAAACAACCAACACAGAAACCGCAGATCATCTTGTGCCTGATGTGTTAAAACACAGAAAAGTTTTTTATATGGAAACCGAGCTGACGTCACTTTACACAGAAGTAGGTCATGCCATTGAGATAGAGGTGTTGTTTCTGTATGAACATATTTGAGGTGGTGTGGTGTTGTAGTGCAAGTGCTGTGTTTTGTTTGGTTGTGCAGATCCGTAGATCTTCTCCTGCTGTGGTCTGGTGCTTTCCTGGTCACTTTCATGTCTCCTAATCATTCACTGTTATCAAGATTTAAGCCGAGTGAAACAGAGAGGCACTCCTGACACCTTTAAGAACGATACTGTGTACATCTTTTTTGTTTCATATTCAGGCTTTGTCACAGTTTCGTTCCTAATAAGTCACTGTTTTGTCACTTCAGCCTGCTGATTGTTGGTTTTCTGGGAGCAGATATGATGTCTTAGACCAGAAAGTCAAATGTAAAACTTAGTCTGTGATTTTAGGATGGTGCTAGGTTTCCCCTAAAACAAAGTCTTTTAAGGCCCCATCTACACTAAGAAAAAACGCTTAAAAGTTTCCAAAACAACCGTCATAAAGACAAAGACGTCTCAGAAAATGCATGCGTCTATATGAATGCACTCGATACGCATCAAAACGCTGTAAAACACATGTCAGATCTCTAGGGCCGCTGTAACGATATGATGGAAACAAGCGGGAACAAACGAAAAAACATTGGGCATGCGCACTTGCGGCAAAAGTTGTAAACAGAGATTGTGATAAAGTGATCATAAAGTGCCTTGTTAATTGTTTGTTCAACTTGGTGGTGATTGAGAAGAAGGAGATTTTTCTGCAACAGGGATAGTAGGGTCACTAGCTTCATCAGCACATATGCTTCACGTACGCCGCCATTGTCGTTGCCACGTGTGGCGCATGCATGTCAATGAAGATATGACGTAAGCGTATCTGAAAACTTGCGGAGAGCCAGTAATCACGGAGCTGTGCATACGGCATTTCAAATTCTTTCCACTCTGGAACCTGGTTTCAAAAATGATCGTTTACAGACCCCCAAAACGCCGTCTTCGTATGGATGATACGCAGATTCGGCAAAAAACGTATGCGTTTAGACCTCGGTTTGTCTTCGTGTGGATGGGGCCTAAGACCAGGTCACAATTTGAAAACTAACAAAAGGAATTGCCCCTTTGAGATAACTGAGATTAAAATGGGTTGTTCATTTTCAAAAAGGTGACGGGGTCATTTTCTTCACTGCCACCCACTAAATCTATCAAAACGCTAGAAAAATAAAATAAAACATAAAGATGAAATGAAACAAGAGGTGTTTGAGTTCCAAAATTTACACTTAACTTGAAATATTTTCTTTTTTCTTCCTTTCTAGACTCTACAAATCAAACCAGAGAGCCAGCTGATGGCTGACCCTCTGATGTCAAACATTTCCTCTGACCAGGCTGCACAAGCCTTCTTTCTAACTTCACAGCCCTGTTGATGATCATCTCCTTCAGCTGGTGATCATCAGCTCTCAGCAGTGAGGAGACACCACAGGGCACACCAACTGCTCCTGACGAGCATGGCTAACTGCCGACTAGTTTTATGGGGGCATCTTTGCTCATATACATTCATAAATATACATAAAAAATAATCTTTCTTAATTAGCTCAAGCTGTTAAACATTTGCACATGGCGTCTCACTCCATTTTAGCCAGACAGTAAAAACTGGAAAATCCCCAACTTCTGCAAATAAGTTGGTGACATGAAGCCACGCTGTTGTAACATGAGCAGAGTGTGTCTTGGCATCGTCATTATTGAAATAAGCAGGGACATCTCTGAAAAACAATCGCTCACATGGCAGCATATGTTGCTCCATAACCTGGATGTGCATTTCAGCATTAATGGTGCCTTCACAGTTCACTGGTAGCCCATGCCATGGGCACTAACACACCCTCATAGAATCCCAGATGCTGACTTTTGAACTTGAAGAGTTAAAAAAACAATTAGAAATTGTCAAAGCAGACTTTTCCATTTTGCCTCAGTCCATCTCAGATGAGCTCAGGCACAGAGAAGCCGACGGTGTTTCTGGGTGTTGTTGATATTTGGCTTTGGCGTTTCATGGTGGAGTTTAACTTATACTTATAGATGAAGAGATGAACTGTGCTAACTAACAGTGGCTTTCTGAGTGTTCCTGAACCCAGGTGGTAATATAAAGAAGAAGAAAAAGACATGCTTAATCAACCTTCCCTGTCTTTTGTTGCCCCTGTCCCAGCTTGCTGGCATTAAATTCAAAATGAGTAAATATTTGCAAGAAAACAATGAAGTGTTTGAAAATTAAATACTTTGTCACTCAGTGTATCCAACAGAACATAGGTTGAAAAGGATCCGCTAATCATTGTTTTTTTTCTCGTCATTGGAACTGGAGTGTGTAATTGCCCTCAAATTAAGCGAAGTTGACTTTGTCCTTTGAAATCTGATGCTAAACAGCTTTTATAGCTTGAAATGACTTTTCTCCATTCCTGTTTTATTGCAATCCTCATCATCGTGCTGCTTTGACCTCATTCTTTGAAGCATATGTGTCATCGATCAGCTTATTCATCTGCTGACCAACCAGCACTGAATTCTCCCTGAGAAGAGACATGCTGAGAAACAGTCGAGCTAATCCCCCTCTGAGTGTGTGCTGGCACTGACACACACACACAAGAGACAGGAATGTAAAAGAAAACTTCAGAACAGAGCAGCTATTGATGATGGCGCTGCCTGCCGCTGATGAATCATATTCAGTATCACGCTGATGTTTGAGGAGCAGATTCTTACAGCCGGGAAGGAGGAACCACATCACCCTGGAGTCCCAGGGAGGAGTCAAGGCCGGAGGGATCATCAGCAGGGTCTGATGATGGAGGACAAGAGGAAGGAAAGTGGAGCGCTGGTTCATCCAGGACGAGGCAGAACCTTAACTTTGACCTCACTTCCTGAGAGGGAGGGGACTGAACTCGAGGGACGTTCACCCCGAATCAGACCTCCCAACAAAATGAGCTCCAGTAAACTCTGGGTTAAGGAAACATAATGAGGACAAGGGAAGTTTATTTGCTCTTATAAACACACTCTGTGGTCATATTTCTCACAAACCCTGACAGCAAAAGAAAAAAGGATCTGTGTTGGACAAAAACAAAACCCACTCCCTCTTAACTCTTTCATGCATTAAAGGCACTCCTGTCCCGGGGCAAAGGACAGAGCATGGGCCACTTTCTTCAACAATTTCTCTGCCAAACATGTCAGAAGTAGATTGAATATCCTTTCCATCGAAAAGTTTTTAATGTTATTTGTTTATCATTTAATAAATAAAGTCAATAATGTCAAGATCTGACAAACTGCTCCTGAAGCTGTTAGCATCTGTGCCAATCTCTGTGCAGGCAGTCACTTCCTGCTGTCGTCTCTCTGATTAGGCCATGCCACTTTGGGCCGCTCACAGTCATTTATCACGTTAACATGAGAACTTTAATTCCGAATAAAACTTAAATCCTCTTTAAAAAGATTAAAAATGATCATGTAAACATTTAATTTGATAATTCCGAATAAAACTTAATTCCACAGTACACATGCTTGTTCTCTTGTCCTATCTATCTATCTATCTATCTATCTATCTATCTATCTATCTATCTATCTATCTATCTATCTATCTATCTATCTATCTATCTATCTATCTATCTATCTACAGTATGTAGTTCATGGGAGGACACCACCAAAGGAAGCCATTTCTTACCAAAAAAAAATATTGCTGCACGTTTGAAGTCTGCAAAAGAGCACCTGGATGTTTCACAGCACTACTGGCAAAATTTTCTGTGGACAGATGAAACCAAAATTGAGTTGTTTGGAAGGAACACACAAAGCTATGTGTGGAGAAAAAAAGGCACAGCACACCAACATCAAGACCTCATCCCTACTGTGAAATATGGTGGACGGAGCATTATGGTTTGGGGCTGCTTTGCTGCCTCAGGGCCTGGACGAATTGCTGTCATTGCCGAAAAAATGAATTCCCAAGTTTATCAAGACATTTACAGAAAAATTTAAGACCATCTGTCTGTCAACTGAAGTGCAACAGAGGATGGGTGATGCAACAGGACAACGACCCAAAGCATAGAAGTAAATCAACAATGGAATGGCTTCAACAGAAGAAAATACGGCTTCTGGAGTGGCCCAGTCAGAGTCCTAACCCAAAGCAATTGAGATTCTGTGGCATGACCTCAAAAGAGCGATTCACACCAGACATCCCAGGAATATTGCTGAACTGAAACAGTTTCGTACAGAAGAATGGTCCAAAAGTCCTCCTGACCGTTGTGCAGTTCTGATCTACAACTACAGGAAATGTTTGGTTGAGGTTATTGCTGCCAAAGGAGGGTCAACCAGTTATTAAATCCAAAGGTTCACATACTTTTTCCACCCTGCACTATGACTGTTTACATATTGTGTCAAATAAAAACATGAAAACTTACAATTTTTGTGCTGTACTAGTTTAAGCAGACTGTTTGTCTAGTGATGTGACTTAGATGAAGATCAGAACATATTTTATGACCAATTTAAAGCTGGGGTTGGCAATCTTATCTACAGCTATCTCCGCTATCTACAGCAGGAGTAAAACAGGGAAAACACCAACCAATAATCATGCCGGGACACCTTTTTTTAAACCAATCAAATCCCGTTGCCATTCTGCCTGCCTGCTGTGCATGCATTTTCCCGGCGTGCACAGACTCGGTGCGTGAAGTAGCCGAGCTCATACGTATCAGAGTCCGCTGGAGAATTAGAACCTTTCTAGTTTTGTCTTTGAAAATAAGGGAAGCCCTCTGTGAGCCGTCCCACAACCCCAACCAAGCTCCAGTATCCCTCACATTTTAAGACAGATGTAAAAGAAATCTAAAATAAACTCTTTGTTTTTCTAAGTTTGTTCTGCTGCTCTAATCTCGCGATAGCTGCCACCCAGGCTACTGCAGGTGGACGTTTTCGCGAGGCTTTTTCTTCTTCTTCAGTTTTACGGCAGTTGGCATCCATCATTTTGGAGCATTACCGCCCCATTCAGGCTAGAGACAGAGTTCAGTTTGGAGAGGCGGAGGAATGTTTTTATTATTATATCATCACACGGGAGATTTACAGGAGAATACTGATACAGGAGGACGGCGGGAAAGAGGATAAAATACGGAAAATACAGTAGTTTCATGGCCAAAGCGGGAGATTTATACCCAGATCAACATCTTTCAAATTCATGCTAGTTTTCCAAAATCGCCAACCCCAGCTTTAAGCAGAAATCCAAGTAATCCCAAAGGGTTTACATACTTTTTCCTGCAACTGTATCTATCCTTATATTTTGTCCTGTACATTTTGAAGTGAATCCTTTCAGTTATGTCACAGATATGATTTTTGAAAATTTGGCCCAATGTTAACTTATGGGATTTTTTTTTAAATTTTGTAATGTAAATGTAATGGCTTCTTCCTTGGTCCAAACCACTCCTCTGGTTAAATCACGTAAATCCCTCCTGTAGTTTTTGCTTAGTCCTGATCACAGACAAACAAAGAAGCAGGACCGCAAACATAACCCCCTTGGCGGAGCTAATAATCCTTCTATTACTATGAAGGACGACAGAGGTTCCTGCGAGTACCCAGTTCATAAGAGGAAGTCGTCCCTCATCTGGTCACTCACGCAGACTTCACACACTCACATGCACTCGGACTTCCTGGACGTCCTGTGTGAGCAGCTGACCACTCTGCTAAGGGAACGACTCCAGGGTCAGACTATAGTCTCCTGGGACGAGTGCTGCGCAGACCCAGCAGACAAACACATCGCTCTGTTTTCAGTGTTTACAAGTCATTATCTGGGTTAGAACAACAGGGCCTGTGTGATGGATTGTGGGTATATTTTCAGTAGCTGTTAGCTGAATCATCCTCGTGTCGCTTTCCACCACCAAGGACTCCAAATGAGTGACCAGTCTACACGTGCACGGAGGATGATTCATCGCTGTGTGGACCAAAAATCTCTGGAGCCACATTTATAGTGGCTCTGTCCTCCAGTCATTCAAGTTTAACCCTTCAGGCAGCTCTCTTATTAACATGTTAGGGATGGGAAACACCCACAATTCACAATGAAGAAAAGTGTGAATCTAAAGCAGATATTCTGTGGTTGTTCAATAATATCTCTACAAAAGCCCCTTTCACACATGCTCTACAACCTCAGAGAACCTCCTCCAGGGGAGCTCACATGTTGCTGTTACATCTATAAGCAGTAGTTTCATGACAAAGTTGCCATCATAATGATTTATTGACCCTGAAACCCCACACCTAGCACTCAGAATCATGTCGAAATCATTATTAGTTTGACAGTTATTGAGCAAAAACAACCATTCGCAAATGGTGGTTATCTGGATCACTACAAAATCTGATCATGTTTAAGTTGAGCCATGACCAACACATCCTGAAAATTTTAGCAAAATCCATCCAGTAGTTTTTGGGGAATCTGCTAACAAACAAACCAACGGACTGGCAAAAACAACCTTCTTGGCAGAGGTAAAAAAGCAGGAAGGATATTTTTGACAGTCACGGCATCCAAATATAAACTTGTTTAATGTTGTGTTCAAATGCACTGAAAGTGTTCGCTTGTGTGACTTCACAGCAATAAAAAAATAAATAGAAAAAAATGACCAGTGTAAGTGATCAAGTGAGGCTTTTTTAGGCATAAAAGGGTTAAACTACACTACATATGAGTAAAGTTTAATTCCTTCTGTGCCTCCATGCTGAAGACAAAATTTCACAGGACTGCTTTCAGGGATTTTCTAAATTATTTGTCAAAATGTCAACTCTGACTCAAGGATGAGCTCCTGGCATTTGGAGATAAAAGGTCTCAATGAATAATCCCTGCAGTCCTTCTTCTTGGCCCACAACACTTTCTGTCTGGCAATTGTATAACTTGACCCTGGTCGTACGTCCAATTGAGCTATCGATAAAGCACTTATTTTAATACGCACATTTCTTAGAACCTGATATTTCACAGGCTAGGGATGATTTTCAAAGTGGGCGTCTCATGTAGGGTTGGGAAATTTATCAAGTAAATTAATAAATACAAATGATTTCTTGCAGATGATTTACAAATTAGAAATAACCAGTGTTGTGTGTAACAAAGTAACGCGTTACAGTAATGTAACTACGTTTTTGGGTAAAAAGTAAAGAAACGCACTACTACTGAAAATTTGGTCACGAAACGTGGTTCCTTTTTAATGCGGCGCGACGTTACTTTTCCCGTTACTGGAAAGATCTGACACTGAAGCTGCCTTTTCAGCTGCTCGCACAGACACCAGCAGCATTGCCAAGTCTGCTCGTTATAAGCGCCTAATGTCTGCAAATCTCGTGAGTCCCGGCCGCAGGTTGCAGCTTTTTGGGCTTGTTTCTTAAAGTTAAGTTCCTTCTTGGGGCTCTTCTGTCGGTGTAAATCCCCTGGTTTACATTCCAGCTCCTAACATAAAGCAAAACACGACTGCAGTGGGCAGTTTGTCCACTTCATCGTTTCCTGGTTATCATACACGCCCCCAGACACAGTCATGCACATGGTGCATGCTCCAGAGCCAAAGTTGCCAGGTCTGCTTATTATAAGCGACGTTCTTTTCTTGAATAGATAATTGGCACTGTGAAATTGAAATGTAATGTAGAAGAAAATTAATACACTTCATGTAGATTTCTCTTTTAAAAAAGTAATATATCACATTAGGAAAGAAAATAGCTGGAGGTTGCTTATTTTGGGCTTATTTTTACTGACCAGGTTGCTTATTTCAGAAGCAAAATGTGGAAACACTGGACAGGAGCTGTCATTCCACAGGGTATGTGACATTTTTTAAAATAAAGAGTACAAAAGAAACTGTTATGTTCTCTGTAGTAGATCTTTTTGTAGGCCTTCACGTTCAGGAACAGATATGGGGTTCTGTCCAAGATTTAGCATTGTAAAAGTAACTGAAAGTAACAAGTAACGTGAAGTTACTTTTCATAGAGGGTAACTAAGTAAAGTAACGAGTTACTTTTTTCAGAAGTAACGAGCAAACACTACTTTTTAAAAGTAACTTCCCCAACACTGGGAATAACTATTTTTTTTTACTTGACTTACTCCAATTGTAAGTTTTTGCAATGTTTGGAAAGAAATCTGGAAATGTACAGTTTCATGATGCTGGGCTGTCAGGCTTTGCACACACACGTTTATGCCTGTATTTCATTTTAAAATAAAATGAAACACCAATCAGAGGATTCTGTGTTAATATACAGAGAAACAGCTCAGATCTCCGTTTTTAGGCAGACAAACGTGCCTGTGTCCAAACTCCATTATCAACATTTTATGAAACAATAAAAGCATGAAATGCAACTATCCAAGGGAAATTTTGTTTAACCCTATAATGCAAATTGTATCATATTTGATACATACTTTTATGATACCTCTATTGACTCAATATGATCAACAAATTACAAAAAAAACATCTGAATAAAATCAGATAAATGATAAAAATGTCCTCAAATGGAATATCAGTTGCCAAAAACACCTAATGTATCAAATGAGAAATGAAAAATCTAAATGTTGAATTTTATGGACATTTTGATTTTTATGGATTTTAGCAGAAAGTGAAATAAAAATTGAATCTCCAAAAAATTAGAATTTTCTGGCTATAATCTACGGTCTTGGGCCTTAAAGGGTTAATTTTTATTTATATATTGTTAGAACATAAAGACAAAACTTGATTCAAGTAATTTTTGTGTCCCTTTAAGGTTGTTTTCTTTGAGAAGGGAAAAATGAATTTGAATAAGACATCAAATTTTGTAAAAAAAAAAAAAAAAAAAATAGAGGATTTTATTTTAAGGCCATATTTCCCGGCCCAGTCCCCGCTTTGTTTTAGCTCTTTTATTCCACACAGCACATTACTCCCCTATTTCTCATATTTTCTTCAGGATCAATGACATTTTTGAGCCTAAATTCCACTTTCTCCACAGTTTCCATTTTTCCTTCTCTAAGAAAAACAGAAAAAGTTGAGAAAATAATAATATGAGATAAAACATCTAGACTTTTGTCCTCCTTTTGTTCTGTTTGTAACCTGATCTAATATTTCTCTGAATCACCTCTGACAAAAACATTTCAGATGAAGCATCAGTGTTAAATACAGTGTAAGAGCGCCACCTGCTGGCCTTTCAGTGAACTACACCCACAAATAAATCACAGCAGGGAGAAGAGAGGTACCAAAATAGGTTTTTATTTTACATAAGAACATTGTCAAAACTTGAAAACATTTTCTTTTTTTTTGCATATAAACCTTTTAAAACAAGGAGACAATGTTTGAATTTCACAGATTTTACAAAATATTGACAGAAAAAAATCATCATATTGAGCGATTCATGCCCCTCAGTTGCATCTTTATTTGAACCCACCACCGAAGCAAACGCAGAGTGCAGCCGTTCAGAGGTCAAGTAAACATAGCGACATCTTCCAAAACTACAACTGTCCACTGATAGTCCGGTCTTCCTCAGGTAGAGTCTAAAATAGTCTCACAGTTTAGTCTACGTGGAGCTCTTTCTACATCTTTAAGTTTGTTATTTAAGGCTTGAATTCTCGAGAAGTGGAAGTATCTCAGTGTTTCTCAAACAGAGCTGAACAAAATCAAAAGCTGAAGCACATAAAGGTTAAAACGAGCACCTACTCTCTGATTTATATTCACATTCATCTTAAATAGACCATCTCATCGCACAAAACCAAAGTTCAGCAACATTAAGTTTAATTAGGAGCCGCGTTTCCTTTTCCATCCTTAAATGATCTGAAGCACAGATGAAAAACTCTGCAGGCCGTCACTTGATTATTGAGAAATGTAAACATAGACAGGAGCTTTTGTTTCAATCACTTAACAGACTGAAAATATCGAGGTGTTGAAGCTGTCTCTGGATTGATGGTGCATCTCATGAAAAGGAAAAACTGAATGGGCGGTTTATAATTTACTTTTAAATCTGAAAAAATCACTTTGCTTTCACGAAACAATAAAGATACACTCACATGAAATTTTACCATGATAAAGGGCCAGGATACGAGAACTTTAAACTGATTAAGATGCCAGGAAAGAAAAACCAACATTACCAATCGCTGTTTGGATGCAAACACAAAAGGCAGTTCTTAGAATCAACGATGGACTCATTTGGCGTGAGGGGAACGTCCAGTACATGATATTAGTGAAATGTAAAGCTACCTGAATAGTGCTGAGTTTGATCCATTTTCAGAAGCTTTTATTACTTGTTTATCGAGTCTGTTTTCGATGACATAGTCTTATATATGCTTCACTTATTTGAAGATAAATATGCAAAAATAATGGCAACAACAGGCAAAATGGAGGTCATATTAGTTTGATTGTTTCATCAATTTGTGGTTAAATGTGGGGATGCATAATATTTTTTTCTGATACGCCGATATTTCCTAACTCACCATCGCCAACACCGATAGTTTAAAATGTTTTTTTGCTTTCAATGCAACAGTTTATTCGTGTATCGTTCAGTGATACGGTGAAACAATGTGCTACTTGTATTTAGCAGACATTACAGTTGATATACGGTGTATGTATGGTTGATAAAAAAGCTGTAAATCTCAGTAATATGATGTAGACATTCAACTTTTTAGGCTAATATCTGCTGGTACAGTATCACGTGAATAACACCGTGCATCCCTTGAAAATCTTTGGACTGAACTATTTTGAAATGGTCTGTCAAACCAGCAAAATCAAACTTCTCTGAAATTAATGTCAGCCACAAGCTTGAAATCACATGTCCTAATGCCTCATTATTCAAGTTACTGGTGTTTAATTTAGTGATTGATTTACTAAAATTAAATGTTGTTATTTTGCTTAAAGGGACTGTGAGGAGAATCTGTTTCCAGCGACATTAAGACTCTGCTACCCATGAGCACGTGCTGCGACTGTTGTAATGCTGCGTTCCAGTAACCTTGGACTGGGAGTGACATCATCTCCAACTTATCTGCGTTCCAGTTGAAGTTGGAAAAAAACATGCCGATCTACCAGGCTATTGTTAGCTGTTGTTAGCACGCCCTGCGTTGTTGTATGAAGAATGTGATTATCACTATGGCAGCATTTTTGTAAATATAAGTCTAACAATAGGATGTATACAGCTGATCTAGAGCGACACACCCCAGTCAGAAGTGCAAATAATTGATTACAGGAGCTAAATAACTGTTCACACTGGGGGCATCCATTTCGGATTGTCCTCCGGGGGTGGCGAGGTTTCACCGAGTTCCCAGTAGGAAATTCCAACCTCAGGGGACGTTCCAGTTGTAGTTTCCTACTCGGAACTTGGAAATTCCCACTTCTGACTACAACTGGAATGCACCACAAGCCAAAGCGTGTGTTTGTTGTGATGCTAATGAATGCAGCTCGGACCTTCCTCAGAACTCTGCATTGATTTACAGCTTCTTTTTTCAACAACTTACAGGATGCAAAGCGACGAGGTAATGTATCTCTTTCTAGTTACATAGCGGTAGTTTTTGATGTGTGACAACAAGCAATTTTTGGAAAACTTAGTGTCGTAGTTTTGTAGCCGGCTATATATCACTACTTACAGCCCGGTGCTCTTAGACATGTCTGAATAATATAAATTTGCTCTAGTTTTAATTGTCTCGTTCCCGAAGTCGAGTATCCAGGCCAGTCCAGCTCTGTCCGACCTGACCGGAAGGCTAAGGAATAGCATTTATAGATAACCTATTTTGATGCTATAAAACTCATCTTAAAGTGTGTATTTCAATCAGGTATATATCTAAAAGTGAGACTCTTTCGTAATTACTTAGAAACTCCTCACAGTTCCTTTAATGTAAAAACTGGAGGACAGAGAAAAAAAAAATCATCATGATCTGAATGTGTACAGGCTCAGTGATTTGATACCAGTTGCTGTAACATCACAGCTTTGTCTTTGTTATTAATCTGACATTACATCTTCAAATGTTTAAATGTAAAACGTCAAGTGCTTAAGTCATAGGTGCCAAGAATTGAGTCATTTCTTGTTTCTGATAATCAAAAGTTGAAGCTGAACAATGCCAAAACTGAACAATAAATGAACTCTTCTCTAACAGGCACATCTCCTTAATGCTTTTGTATTTTTCTGAATGCTGATCGTCTCAATTTATGACTGAAAGGTTCAAAAACTACAAAAGTTTGGGTGCATTAGATTGATGCAGGAATTAACCGATAACAGACCTGTTGATCAACATCAGCCATCCACTAAGGATGTGGGAGGATTCAGTCCAGAGGCAGATTTGTCGAGTTATCAGATTAACACTGAATCGTTTAACGGAGCAGAAGAAGCCACCAGCTGTGCACGTCTGTTCTAAAATTAAATCTTTTGCTTGGTGGTCAAACACGAGAGAAGATGCTGCAGCTGTGAAGAATTACAGCAAAAGAAATGAAAGGAAAAGCATCAGCATCTGTGTCAACAATTAGCCAGACTGTTCGGCTGGAGATATACCCGACAGCGTCAATACAAGCAGCAGGAACAACTTTTAAAGATTCAGAGACGAACTGTGAAAAAGACGTCCACAATCCTGCACTCATACAGATGAAAACCTGTCTGTTATTCTAGCTGAAGATAAATTCTCTTTGGAAGACAGAGAGGGTTTTTTATTGGTTCAACAAGTGACCGTGTTAATTGGTGATATTTAGTTGCCTTTTCCGTGGGTCTGTTAGTGTTAGCTTCCATAACTGTAGGGCTGAAAGATTGAAATGAATGGCTTACTCAAAACTGTCAATAAGCTCTCATTATTCACTTAAAAGAGCTGTAGAGAAGAGTCGACTTGTTTGCGAACGTTCACATCTCCGCTGCAGAAGTGCTGGTAAGCAGGTCAACAGCACCAAGCCTCTGTTTAGGAGTAGAATTTTGAGTATCCCTTAAATAAACAGATCATTTATCATTGGTATTAGATGATGAATAATGTGTTATGTGCTTTTAATCATTGGTGTCCTTGCAGTTGTCTATACTGTAATCATAGTGAATAGTGCAGTGAAGCATGATTTGAAGAAAACGGAGAATCGAGTTGAAATACCAATATCTGCCAGAAAAATCGCAATAAGATCTTTTCCTAAAATCGTTCAGTTCTGTATAGCTGTATTATCTAACATGTTAATGATTGATCAGTGTCAGCCAGTTAACACGACCACAATTTAGGCCACAACACCGAGACGGCTGCAGCGCGTGACGGAAAAGTGTAGAAACGGAGATGGTTCTGATGATGACGGTCACCAACACATATGTGATAATAAAATTCAGTAATCACATCTATTTTCTAAGTTTTACACTCAGAATCAACATCATTTATCACCATGTTGGAAGTTTGCTGTTCTCAGAGCAGGTCGAGCATACTGCCCGAGGTCTTTTTGCGCCCCCTGGTGGTATCCTCCAGTAGCACGTGTTACATCCAGGGAAGTATATGAACAAAATAGACGCTCATTAGGGCTGAACAATTAATTGCAAATTAGATTAAATCGCAATATGGCTTGTTGCAATTTTCAAATCGCAGACAGTGCAATATTTTTAACCCAAAATGTGTTGAAAATTTTGGCATTGTGATGTAGTTTCTTGCAGTTTTAACCCAGTTTTTACAACTTTATGCCTATCTTGCTCCCATTCATCTTTTTTTTTTGGCCACTGTCAGACCATGTTTGGAATTTTAACATGGTTTTTGAAAATTCATCCCAATTTTGCTGCTATAATAAATTTTCCTTTGTCACTTTTGAATTTTTTTGCAATTTCATACCTATGTTGCACCTATTAACTTTTTTTTCTGCTTTTGTACCATTTTTTTTACCCAGTTTTTACAATTTCATACCTATTTTGCTTCTGTTCTTCACTTCTCCACTTTTTCTCAAATCTTTTATCCTTAGATTAATTTAATGTCATATTGGTTATTCTATAAAACAATCTACTGTTTATGTCTGTTTAAGAATACATAAGAAGAGGAACATTAAAACAACTGCAGAGTAAATCGCAATTGCAATATTGGGGAAAAATATCGCAATTAGATTATTTTCTCAAATCGTTCAGCCCTACTCATGATGCCAGCAGACGCAAGCGCAAAGGCAAATTACTGAATGTATATGTCCAGCTTTAATGCTGATATCAGTTTCAAGCCTGATTTCACAGCTGGAGCATCGATTTTAAAACACGAAGAAGCAGAAGTTACTAAAGACTTGGTCAGGCGGGGAGTAAATATTTAACATACTGGACATAAATTATAATTTAATCATAGCTTTGCTTTTTAAACAGATAATAATCCAATTCAACAATTTTCACTTTAAAGTCCACCATGCAGAGTTTAACATCCATATTTTTCTTGCACTTTATTTTTTATGTAGAAGTGTACGTTTTTGTTCTACATTGAGCAGCTGTTTTAGTTTAAGTCCGATTCCTGAGCATTTACATCTAATCTAAAATAAACTGTGTGACAACAGAGTTGGCAGACAATCACAGGCACCAGTACTCATCTGAATCAAGCCACCACAAACACACATGCAGGGCCCTGATCATCAAAAAATCAGATGGAAGATACAAATGTTCTGAATTCTTTACAAGGAAGACGAAGCGAGGCTTCCTCCAGTGGCACAAAAATCAACTCCTTCTCTTCGACACCCTCACGTTTGTGAACTTGAACTTTCAATCAAAGTCGTGGCAGATGAACTGATTTGTTTAAACAGCATCTCAAGTCTTTCTGCAGTGGCCGTGCGCTCAGCTTAGAACTACAAACTATCACCAAGAAAATAAACCACAGAACCACCAAACTGACACCACTGTGTGAAACTAAAGGAGCTGAACGAACGCAGGCAGCCCTCAGACTTTAAAGACTCGAGTCGCTGCAGATGGGAACGGAGCTTCATGCAGGCTCTGGTGAAGTTTGAACAAAGACAGGCCACGCGTTTCAAGAGAGAAGTCTTTACAAAAGTCTTTCACAGCTTCGTTTTTACTGTCTGGATAATGTCAGCCCAGAGTAGGTGTGGGCTGACTCTGCAGATTAACACATGTAGGGTTGTCAAGATATCACAATTTTAAACTTGGATTTTATTTTGATAAAAGTATAAATCTACGTGGGCCTGGAGCTGAGGTTTAGAGAAGTGTTCATCAGCCTCAGGTGGAGAATGGAGGGCAACCCTGTTTGTCTCATTACAGGTGCATTTTTTGTCAATAGTCCTCCAAGGGAGTATATCTTTGTCCCTGTTTCTTTGTTTATTTGCTAAATAACTCAAAAACTACTGGGTGGATAGGGATGGGAATTGATACGATTTTTTCAATACCAATGCTGTTAACAGTCCTGGTAACTGATCCAATCCTTTAACAATCCCCTTAAAGACTCCTGCAGATTTTCTGTGTGGGCAAATGTTGGCATGTAGATTTTCAGTGTCAACAATGTCAAACACACGTCACAGCATAGATAACTGCCTCTGCAAGTTGCTTGTGTTTCTACTCACTTAAGGTGGTGCAGTAGGCGCCTTTTACAAAAAATTAAGCCACAATTCTGACGCTTCTGAACCCTGTCAGTGGAAGGAATTGATTAGCAAAAAGACTCAAGAAATCATTTCTTTATGGAGCTGTTAACGATTCTCATCTGGACTTGGTTCTCGTTTCCCATCCCTATGGACAGATTTTGCTGAAATTTTAAGGAGATGTTGGTAATGGCCTAATTTAAATATGATTCGATTTTGGAGGTGATCCAGATAACTGCCATCAGGGAACAACCAGTTTGCTCAAAAACTGTCTAACTATGAGGCCTGTGTTCAAAATATCGACACAGCAAAATATCGTATCGCACTCCTTTGGGACACGTGTATCGATACGGATTCTACAGAATCGATACGGCCTGAATACTTTGACAGTTGTTGTAAATACACTTTGGGTAATGTTAACAGTGGCACAGTTCAAGGTAGAAGACGAACTACACAATGAAGCATATGTTCTAAATTTGAGCTTAGGTCTAACATCTTTGAGGATCTGAATTTATGTCTCTCAAGTTGTAGAACCACTTAAAACTCATCCTTGTTCTTTTTCTTCTTATAAGACAAAACTAAACTTGTCAAGAATTTTGCTTAGAGCATAGTCAATGTTCACAATTTACATGTATCGGGATACGTATCGTATCGTGAAGTTGCTGGAAATACCCAGCCCTACTAACTAATAATGATATCATCATGATTCTGAGAGATAGGTGTGTGTTTTCATGGTCTAATAATCATATTAAGATGGTAACTTTATCATGGAACTACTGCTGTAAATGTAACAGCAATCCGTTAGTGGCAGTCTTTGCTCTTTGCTTTCTACTTCTGTTTGTCTCACATTGCCCCATTTGATATCAAAAGGGAGATGATGTATTCGAAATTTTGACAACCCGACACGTGCAATCTGTCATATCCCGTCATAACTTCTTATCCACTAGCAGCATGTTGTATAAATTTGTGCCTAAGCAGCCCTCGCACTGAGAGAGAAGAGCCGACCAGTGAATTAGTGTCAGAGAAGATGGCACAGAGACGACCTACCCGCTGTTCTCACCTAACAAAAACCATGTAATTAGTGTCACCTGTCCAGATTCCAGTTCAGCCTAACCAGAAATTAATCACTAACAATCATTTCATTAAAAAAAAAATCCCTCCTCTCGCATACAACAAAGAAAATAAATGCAGAGCCAACAGCAAAGTTTAACACTGCACTGATTGCAAGCACGTGTAAATTAGGGCGACTGCTCCTCGCCGCCTTCCCAGGCATAAGCATCAATTATGCTTTTGATTTTGACTATGGCATCAATCCTAGCGCTCGTTCCTGCTTGTCCTTAAGTTTCCACACTCGCTCTTTGCCGTTTACATTAAGACTGAAGTGTGTAGTTTAGCACACTAGCTGCAAAAGCTCGTCCCGCCCGTCACCTTCAGTTCAGTGCTCTCCTGTTCTGTGCAGAGGCAGCTCCCAGAACTCACAGCCCCTTTGGTTTGGATTTCAGTGAGTCCTGCTGCTCGTTGGGCAGGTTAGAGGAGCGCGAAGACTTCGGGGGGTTGTTGGCTCCTTCCACAAACATGTTAGGAATGTCCTGGCCAAAGTAGATCTTACTGTTAGCCGCTATGGCCTGGTACTTCATCAGCTCCAGGTACTCCGGGGTTAACTTCAGCTGCAAAGATTCAGAGGAGACAACAGAGCGTGAGGATCAGACCACAGATTATTATATCAAGAACAGTGCTGTGAGCCTGAATGTGACCTTTTTCCGTTTGTCCGTTTTCAAGTATAACCTTTAAAGGTGCTATGAGGAGAATCTATAACCGGCGACATTAAGACTCTGCTACCCATGAGCACGCACGCCGACTGTCGTAATGCTGCGTTCCAGTAACCTCAGAACTGGGAGTGACATCATCTTCGACTTATCGGCGTTCCAGTTGAAGGCGGAAAAAAACATGCCGATCTACCAGGCTATTGTTAGCTGTTGTTAGCACGCCCTGAGTTGTTGTATGAAGAATTTGATTATCACTATGGCAGCATTTTTGTAAATATAAGTATAACAATACTATGTATACAGCTGATCTAGAGCGACACATCCCAGTCAGAGGTGCAAATAAATGATTATTACAGGAGCTAAATAACTGTTCACACTGGGGGCATCCATCTTCGATTGTCAACTCGAGGGTGGCAAGGTTTCACCGAGTTCTCAGTAGGAAATTCAGACTTCGGGGGACGTCCAGTTGCAGTTTCCTACTCGGAACTCGGAAATTCCTACTTCTGACTACAACTGGAAAGCACCACAAGATGTGACTGAAGCCAAAGCGTGTGTTTGCTGTGATGCTAATAAATGCAGCTCAGACCTTCCTCAGAACTCTGCATTGCTTTACAACTTCTTTTTTCAACAACTTACAGGATGCAAAGCGACGAGGTAATGTATCTCTTTCTAGTTACGTAGCGGTAGTTTTTGATGTGTGACAACAAGCAATTTTTGGAAACTTAGTATCATAGTTGTAGCCGGTTATATATCGCTACTTACAGACTGGTGCTCCAAGACGTCCGAATAATGTAAATTTGCTCTAGTTTTAATTGTCTTGTTCCCGAAGTTGAGTATCCAGGCCAGTCCAGCCCTGTCCGACTTGACCAGAAGGCTAAGGAATAGCATTTATAGATAACATATTTTGATGCTGTAAAACTCATCTTAAAGTGTGTATTTTGATCAGGTATATATCTAAAAGTGCAATTTTTTGCAATTACTTAGAAACTCCTCACAGTCCCTTTAAAAAATTTGACTAATATGGTCACACAAATTTGAACCAACAGACCTTGTATCTACACACTGTTTGAGAGACTAATGCTGCATCCCAGTTGTACTGAGGAGTCGAGATTTCCAAATTCCGAGTGGGAAATTTGATCTGGAACATCCGCTAAGGTCAGAATTTCCTACTGGGAAGTCAGGGAATTTTTACCACTGGTGTAAACAGTTGTTCAGCTCCTGTAATAATCCATTCCTTAGCACTTCTGACTCGTGTTTGTGGCACTAGATCAGCCGTATACATTGTATTTTTCGATGTTTAAATATAGAAATACTGCTTTAATGTTGTCTACATTGTTCGAGTTGGTATGTGAACTACAACACACGGCTAACAATAATCTGGTAGATCGGTACGTTTTTTGTGCAACTGTAATTTTTACTCGAGTGTGACATCATTCCCACTCCTCTCTTCCCAGTTTCAGTGTAAGGGGCCGTTTACATGGCGCCGAAACGCTCAAATCCGTTAAGTTTTCACTGCGTTTTGGCCTTGCGTTTAGATGGAGCGCGTTGCGTTTTTACTGAAAATGGAAACTTTTGAAAACGTAATCCAGAGTGGAAAGGTTTGAATCCGCTCTCCATGCAGCTCCGTGTAAACCCGTATCAGAGCGTTTTAGGGTGAAATGCTTATGTCACCGCATGCGCAGTGATCATTCACATGAAGGCTGCGCGCACATACCAGGAACAACAACAGCTTCGGCCGTCTGCCGGGTAACGTGTGAGCCTCTTACCGTGCTCGGTTTATTATCCAGACAAAACTATCCAGACAGATTTGTTGTCCAAACTGATTAGTTGTCCAGAAAAGAAACTCCTGCGTCTCTGTGCGTCTATTCGCCATTGTTGTTTGTGAAATGTTTTTCTTCTTCGTCCGTGTGTCGTAGCAGCGCTGCCTCTCTGCAGACCTACACCGCCATCTACTGAACCGGCATGCACACTACAGCGGATTTACAGGGGATTAACTCGTCTCCAGCGTTGCCATCTGAACGCAGAAGAATTTGAAAATGCAAAGGAAGAATCTTTGCGTCTTTAAGTCAGGAGTTTCCATGTAAACTGCCCCTAAATGGAACGCGTCAACTTTAGCACACAAACCTTTAAAGGATAGTCCAACAGTTTTTCTTTTGTCTCTTGCCTCACTCCTGCAGAGCTCGCCCACCTCTAATTAGCTAAGCTCAAACACTAAGAGTCAATGGGAAGTGTTAGCCTGCATCTGCCTACAGTCATAAGATAAACAGTAAATACAGCGCTTAAATGACCCACAATTCAACCAACCAATCAGAGTGGACTGAGCCAACAAGGAAAGAGAAGCGAGGTCTCAAACTGACAGGAGCTCCAACACAGCATCTCAGGAGGAGCGCAGCTGGATAAGTGCTGCTCAGTGTTGTGAATATACTCAAGGAGCCTTAAAAAATTAATATACGACCTCCAATTAAAGGGAAAATATGGGCTCTTGATTGTGCGCGATGGTTGTAACTGTACTTGTGATCATTTCGGTGCAGGTCCATTTTCATCCCGGTATGCTGGTTTCACCTGTGCACAAGCCACAGCCAGAGTTTAGAAGAGAAAACAGGTGTGGGAAGTGTATTTTATACGCCAAATCATACTGTAGGCCCTTTCCTCTCCCCAGCTGAGAACGCCAACAGCTACGAGGGATCCTTGACGTTGTCTAAGAAAATAAACCTTTTTCATGTTTTACTTTCATCACCTCTGGTATTTTTTAATAAACAAACATAATACCCAGTGCAATGTCCTTACTGCCAAACTTAGCCTTCAAACAGTGCTATCATGTTTATATTCATATTGTAAATATCTGTCATGTTAATAGTGTAATTCCTTAACCTTGTATATAGTCCTTCTTTTACTTACTTTTTTTCCTTTATAGGGAATTGACATAGCTCCAGAACTCCTGTTGCAACCTGCTTATTTGTTTTTTACTTGCTTACTTAATGCTCTACTTTAATTTTCATGCTCTTATCATCTTAATGTCTTTATTTGATATTCCTACTACTATCCTGTGAATAAGAGCAACAACTGAATTTCCCCTTGGGCATTAATTAAGTATTTCTAATCTTGATATTGAAGATATTGTGCAGGAGCTCTGATACATTTTACCTTCACCTTAAGGTTTGATCACACTCACTAATGTCACTGATATAGCGGCTGTGTCACATATTGCCTCTCAAAGGCTTTTTTAGTAGTAAAATATATAACATCACCCACATCATTTTCCAATATTTTTTATAGCCTATGATTTCTTCTTAGCCAAAATTTGTCATTTTCAACAATCATGAACATCATCAAGTCCCCTTGAAGGCTTGTATTAGAGCTGGGCAAAAAATCGATTAAGTCGATTAATTCGATTAATTCGAATTATTTTCTGCAGAAGATTTAAAAAATTAAAAATCAAGATTTTTTTTTCTTGCCTTAGTCCAATTGTTAGTAGTTGCAATTTTTGAAAAAAATTACAATTTTCATGATGGCCTTGTAGGGTTTGCACAAGCACTTTTATAGGCTTGTATTTGTTATTTAAGTAGATTAAATATTGATCAAAGAGTTTCATGCTAATACTGTAAAAATACCTCAGCCTTTTAGTGTTTATGTAGACAAACCTGCCTACGTTTATACTACATAATCAACCTTTTATGAACCAGACTTTGACTTTAAGAGGGAAACATTTAGACAACATAAAGGCAAAACTTGATTTGTTTTATTTTTATGTCACTGGGAGTTTTGTTTCTTTTAGGGAGGGAAAAATCAATTAAAATCGTAAATCGAGTGTTGTGGAAAAAAATCTGGGATTTTATTTCTAGGCCATATCGTCCAGCCCTAGCTTGTATTAAATAAATGCCTTAGATTTTGCGGGATGAGCTTTGTTTCATACCGTGTTTGCTTCTGCAAACTTGGCAGCAGTGTAATATTCTGCATCAGCTTTAGCCTTCTCTCTGGCCAGGAAAGCAGCATCTGAAACACAGGGAGATATTGTTGAGGGAAGTTTACATGTGACTGCAGCATTTTACCAGATTCAACCGCACACAGTCACACAAATCTTTCTCACAGGACAGCAGAGTGACTGACCCTCGATTTCTGAGATCTTCCTCTCCGTCTCCTTCTCCATCACCTTCTGCTGGAACTGGATCTCTGCGACCTGGGCCACTTTCTGAGCCTCTGTGGGAGGAGAACTTTGCACTTTAAAAACTGAACAGAAGGAGGAAGTTTAAGGCTACACCTGAGTGACTGGCGAAGGGAACTACTAAAATTATATCAGTGGTCATGCAAATACAAAACCGACATGCTCATCTACAGTAAAACATCAGATTTACCAATAATAGCCTTCTTCCGCTCCGTCTCTGCCTCCTTTTCCACCACCTTCTGAGTCTGAGCCGTGATCAACAGACGAGTCTTCTCAGCCTCCCTGCACACACGGATGTAAACACAAGGGTTCTGACAAATACTTTCTCTCTCTGTGTGGTCTTTTTTTCAGTCATGTAGGGGAATTTCACATGAGAATTTTTTTTAAACACAGACATCACTACAATTAGCAAATTTGGACAGTCAGCTTTCTCTTTTAAAGGCTCAAACCCTGGAATTTATTACCAACCAAAATCAAATCAACGACAGATTTAAAACCCTTCTCTACAAAGGTCAAGTGCTGGCTAAAAGCAAACCAGAGCTGTAATCATTCTTAGTTTGTCATGTTTTTACTTATTTTGAACTGGTTTGTAGAATTACTTGTGTTTTTTTTATGTGAACTTACATTTTATTGTTATTCTGTAAACTTTTGTGTTATTTTATGCTGTTAAATATTCATTCAAAGGCCCGACTAGGACAAGAGTTGGAAATTAGCATTTTCTATAAACTCTCTGTGCAGCACATCAGATTCATGCTCAATGATGGAACTATGTTAAACTGCATCGTCCCTATCAAATAAATACATTCAAACTCAATTAAAAATTGTATTACTACCAATGCCATTATCAATCCTCCAAATGGATCCAATTCTTTGATGATTCCTTTATTTTTGTGGGTTTTCTGTGTGGGCAAAAGCTACACACTATTTTAGTGGCAGCACTATCAGACATGCAGTATGTCACTGTATTTAATGTAGCGCTGCATGGGACCGGTGGGAGTTGATACACTTTTGTTGATACTGATTGTCTTATCGATTACTGATCCAATTCTTTAATGATTACCTTAAAGATTCCTGTGGAAATTTTGTGTGGGCAAAAGTTAAACCACTAAGGTTTTCTGAGGCAGTAATATCAGACATGTCACTCCTGAAAACTGTTATCACTGTACTAACACTCAACAGTGTTAGCTTTCAATTCCCGTCTCTGGACGTCACACTGTGAAGAAAAATAGTTAAAAACTCACATGAGTTCAAAGTTCCTCCTGATGGACTCTGGGATCTTTGGCTTGGTGACGCGGACAGCCTACATCAGGAAACAGGGCAGAGAGAAGAGAAAAAAAGCAGCTAAAATTAATGTTAAAGATTTCAGGTTTTTATTCAGAAGTGTGGTGAAGTAAAGTGAATGACTGGTCAGACAGCTGGGCTGAATCTTGCCCTTGCCACAATCAATACATTCACAATTCTTTTATTCTCTGTCATAGTGGGCAGAGCAGAAACTTCCACAGAACAATACAGGTCAGATCTGGAAAGTTAAATTTCACCAGGTTTAGCAGAAGACTGCAATAAAATGATTATATGTTTTTAATCTGTGATAAAAAGCTTTTCAGCATAGATTTACCAAGCATAGGTTTATTGTCACAGATATAGTTACTTTCTTTTATCTCAGACATGCAAATTCTTCACCTACCTTGACATGTTTCGGCGGAAACTTCTGCCTTCCTCAGAAGTGTCACCAGATGATAGGTACGTAAAGAATTTGCATGTCTGAGATAAAAGAAAGTAACTATATCTATGTAACATAAAGACATAATGAACACCGTTCAACATCTAGGTTTATTGTCCTTCAGCTATATTCATACCTGAATAGAGACACTGAAGACTTAAAAAGAAATTCACAAGCTTGAGCCGACTCCACATAAGCAAAGTACGACTCTGGAGCCATAACCAGCCCGCTGTTTTTACCAGGCCTGCAACATCTTTAGTAGGGATGGGAATTTATATGATTTTATCAATACCAGTGCTATTAACAATCCTGCTAATTGATCCAATTCTTTAAAGGTTCCCTTACTTATTCCAGCAGATTTTCTGTGTGGGCAATGTTGGCCTGTAGATTTTCAGTGCCAACAATGTCAAACACATGTCGCAGCATAGATAACTGCTTCTGCAAGTTGCTGGTGTTTTCACTCACTTAAGGTTGTGCAGTAGGCGCCTTTTGTAAAAAATTAAGCCACAATTCTGATGCTTCTGAACCCCGTAAGTGGAAGGAATTGATAAGGGAATTGATTAGCAAAAAAACTCATGATATTGATTCTTCAATGGAGCTGTTAACGATTCTCGACTGGATTTGGTTCTCCATTTCCATCCCTAATGTTTGGTTTATTACAAGCATTATTTAATATATAAAGGAATTAAAAAACAAAATGATAAACCACAGGGAAAAAATGCAATGGGTATGGGTCTGTCTTAATACCAGTTAAGGACACAGTCTACATTCAGACTGGACAACAGGCTAAAAGGTCCACCTCTGTCCCTCCCACACTCTTTTGACAAGTTTACACCGTTGATTGAAGACAGCAACTTAACAATATAGCCATGAATGCATCAAAGAGAGGAAAGTTGAATGTCTCCATTGTAATCAACAAAATGTTGCTTTGCTGACCTACAAACGGTGGTTTGCATTAGAATTGTGAAATTTGTGAATGAGTCGGGTCTTCATAGCAGCTATTTTAAGTAATGATGAGGACCAATTTGCAGTGGTTACTGAGCCATTCGTTTATGAGCCATTCTTAAATTTGAAGGCAATATGCATTTTAGAATGACTCACAAATGGCTCACTCACAATTGTGAATCGGTTCTCATTGTTCACTTAAAAGAGCCGCTCAAAAAACTCTACTCGTTTGCGAACTGTTTCTCTGGTGAAAACAGCCACAAAGCAAAGCCTCTGTTTAGGAAAGAAAGGATAATAAAGTGATGATAATGTAACACAACGAGGTAAAAAAATGAGTCACAACAGGCAGGACCGTTCGGAGTAGGGATGTCCCGATCCAATATTGATATCACATATTATGTTTTGGGCAATTTGCAATACAATAATGCACTTTACACTTTAGCACTCTGCACTTGGCCTAAATGTTTTTTGATGATCAACTATGTTTGATTTGTTTCATGTTGTTTGTTTTGCTTTGTCTTTGTTTTGTATAAATATTTTGTACAACACCAACCTGCCAATGGGACTAGAGATGGAAATTAGCCACACGGCTATAAACTCGCATGTTTACATTTATATGTTTATTAACATGTACTGTCCCATTTCCTTCTTTTAAAAATAAAATCTAAAAATCAGTCCAATATCAGCCTGCATCTAAAAACTCCTATACAAGCAGTCCATTCTAATGTATTTTTAATTTATTTATTAAAGTCGTAGAATATGCTTATGTTTAAGTTAAACACAGTAGTTATTTTACAATTTAAAAAATATATGAATTTCTATTAAGTTACTTCTCAGGGTCTTCTTATTTATTTTAATTTAATTGTAGTATACTCTTATGTTTAAGGTTAGAATTTATTTAACCCATTGGTTTAAAACAAATGGGTTCGTTTTTTTCTTACCTACTATTGCTGACTGCTGTTCCCTGTTTGAGTAATCTCACTTGACCAAGCCTGTTCTTACAGTTCATACTACAAACTAAGTAATAAAAGTCTGTATGATATCGGTATCAGCCAGTACTCAAGGCTGCAATATCGCTATCGTACCATAGCTGAAAAAGTTGTATCAGGACACCGCTAGGTCAGAGATGCTAAAGAGTTTATCTGATGATTATAGGCAGAGGTAGGCTAATACTTCCCATTGACGTCCAGCCATTTGAGCTAAGCTCGTTAGCATTGGGGGACCTTTGTCTCTTCCTTGTTACTGCATGCAGAGTCTAAAGAATAGTGTCTATCTGCTTAGCATGGACTCAGGAGTGAGGAAACAAAGGAAAGCAACAAAAAAAAATGTTGGACTATCGCTTTAAATGAGAGTGTGCATGCAAGGCTAGCAGGTCTGCCACACTGCAGCAGTTCTCCTTTAAGATGGACAACTACACAGACATAAAAACACAAGCAAGCGCACCATAACAAACACCTCTGACACAAATCTTTCACTCTCTGAAACAGAAAGATGTCTCTTTGTTTGAAGAAGCAGTGTCCCATTTGGCATATTATGATTTAACACCTGTTCTTCAGAGATTTTCAAGTACGCTTCATTTTATAACCCAGAATTATCAGTAGCCACTTTCTTTAAGCAGCCACCATAACTTAGTCTGTCTGCCTTTTGTCCCACTGAACAGCTCTCTTCCTGTGTATTTGTTTTAATACCTGTATTGTGAGTCCAGGTGCCATAACATTTAGATCTTTCTGTAACGCAGTCTTCAGGTTCTCATCAATAATGTCTGCAAGACAAAAAGCAGGCACAGTTTGTATAGACACCACGGTGTGTATCACATTTGAGGAATTTCAGGAATGAACACAAGGCCCAAGTGTCCCTCTATGTATTGTGTTAAAACAAAAAAAGTGAATTCACCGAACAGCTCGATGTAGACCTCCTGTAGCGTGTGCACGCTGCAGAACTGGTTCAGCTCGTGGTGAATCTTGTTGAAAATTAGAGTTTTGTCATAATCGGCGGTGTAGTTCCTCACAATGTCAATCACTGTAAATCAATGAAGGAAAGAGAGTCACTGTGCCGCCCAGCAGCTGGTGAGGTCGATGCAGCCGTTAAAAGGGAAGGAAGGATGTGAACACTCTGTACCTGCCAGTGGTACCAGCATGTTGACCACCTCTATCCTGTCGAAATAGATCATCACTCCACCGCTTTGAAGAGAATAAAGAAAGCTGTTAAATACTAAAATTTACATGAAGCTTTTGTTCTTAAGAGCTAAACTCATAAACTCAGACTGACCTCGTTCCACAAGGCACATTCTTAATCTCATCAGTTTGGAGCGTAGTCTGGAAAAAACAGTCAGAGTTATTTTTCCTTGTTCATTATCACTGATACAGACACAACAACCTGTCCTGATTATTTTTTACTCTTAAGGCTGGGCAATATGGGCCAAAAAGCTCATTTTCACCATTTTAAGATGTAAGAACTCTTTTTTAAAATAAATTCGGAGATGAATTCAGCAGCTTAATAATATGCCTTCTATTCCTCTACATTCAGTTTTTACACAATGTGCAATGATAAAAAAAATATATATTTTTGCAAAAAACGTAATCCTTTTCAAAGGGCGAGTTCATATATTTTTTATTTTATATCTGATCATTTTTATGTTTTTCTTATAGCTTCTTTAGCAGGCAACTTTACCACCTGGCATTTTTTTTTTCACATATTTAAAAGAAAAGTGAAAGAACAAAGTGAATAAGGTAAAGTCGCATGTGGAGGCGAGGCAGAAACCTAATGTGGGCTTATTTCAAACCTCACTGCAGGAGACAAATACAGAGAAAATCAACAGAAAAAAATAACAGGACAAAAATTAAATAATAATAATAATAATTAAAAAAAATGTTGTGCATATGTAAGCAAACACACAGTCATTGAAGAGGTTAAAACACAGTGTTTTACAACAGTGGATTTACACTCAGAGGCCTTCGGTGGCCACAAAAGCCAAAAAGCAAATTCTTACATATTACTGCTCTAAAATCTGACGCATCTCCAGATTCTTTAGAGAGCTGTCATGACTTGAAGATCTTTTTAATATCTCTAATGGAAAATACAAATAAATTACAAATATCACAGCAGCACAATAATATTGTTTATTCCACGAAGAATTTCACAACCGTCTTAAAGGGACTGTGAGGAGAATCTATTACTGGGAACGTAAAGACTCTGCTACCCATGAGCATGCGCGGCGACTGTCGTAACGCTGCGTTCCAGTAACCTCGGAACTGGGAGTGACATCATCTCCGACTTATCGGCATTCCAGTTGAAGTCGGAAAAAAACATGCCGATCTACTAGGCTATTGTTAGCTGTTGTTAGCACGCCCTGCGTTGTTGTTCACAAATATCACATGAAGAATGTGATTATCACTATGGCAGCATTTTTGTAAATATAAGTCTAACAATACTATGTATACAGCTGATCTAGAGCGACACACCCCAGTCAGAAGTGCAAATAAATGGATTATTACAGGAGCTAAATAACTGTTCACACTGGGGGCATCCATCTTCCATTGTCAACTCAGGGGTGGCGAGGTTTCACCGAGTTCCCAGTAGGAAATTCCGACTTCAGCGGGTGATCCAGTTGCAGTTTCCTACTTGGAACTTGGAAATTCCTACTTCTGACTACAACTGGAACGCAACAAAAGACGTGACTGAAGCCAAAGCGTGTGTTTGTTGTGAAACAGCTCGGACCTTCCTCAGAACTCTGCATTGCTTTACAACTACTTTTTTCAACAACTTACAGGATGCAAAGCAACGAGGTAATGCATCTCTTTCTAGTTACGTAGCAGTAGTTTTTGATGTGTGACAACAGGGAATTTTTTGGAAAACCTAGTATAGTAGTTTTGTAGTCCACTATATATGGCTACTTACGGCCCGGTGCTCCAAGACGTGTCCGAATAATATAAATTTGCTCTAGTTTTAATTGTCTTGTTCCTGAAGTTGAGTATCCAGGCCAGTCCAGCCCTGTCCAACCCAACCGGAAGGCTAAGGAATAGCATTTATAGATAAACAATAGACAAGGTTATTTTTGAAATGAAGGGGCCCTTTTATGAACATAGTACTCAGTGGTTGAGATGAAGTGGATACTGTTATCGTATATATGTGTATGCATGTGTAGGTATATATACATGTTTGTGTATGTTTACATTTAGGTATGTATCTATATATATGTATATGTGAGTGGGTATGAAATGTATGTGAATGCAAGGTAAATCAAGATGCTTCTATGATTAAGATTCCAAAGTCAATATGGTAGGAGGTTATGATGAAATAATTGTGGATGACATTGCCAATGTGTGAACCAACGAGATGTGGACAATGCTAAAGATTACCCTGTAAATGTTTGTACTGATTTGCTGATTTATTTATTTATTATTACAATTTTTTTTTAGTTTAACAACTGTTTTTTTTATTTATTTTTTTTAATACACTTTATTTTTGTTCTCTTCTCTCTTACTGTTTATATGTTTGGTATTGTTCATTAATCAATCAAACTTTATTAGTATAACACTTTTCATACTGGGCTTTGTAATACAAAGTGCTTCACATGGGACAAAAGATAAAATAAAATAATAATTAAAGCAGAACATCGCATAATCGCACCCCCCCCATCCACATTCAATATGCACACTCACTTACTAAAACATACAAAGACATAAAAAGGAAATTCTGACAGAAACTAAATTGGAGGACGAAGGAAACACTATCTTGAATGAAAAATAAGGGAAACAGGAGCTAAAACTAAAATGATAGTTAAAAATACAAGAAAAGTAAGAGAGGGAATTTTGGCACTAAAAAGCTACATTCAGTGACTTTTAGGACTTTTAAGTATCCATGCTGACATAACAATGTGCTGCCCAGCCCCAACACCACAGTGTATACAAATTCTCATCCTTGAGCAGTGTAAAGAATAACAACTGTAAACATCTGAATCCAAGCGCGTCAACAGAGTATAAACAGGGTTTAAAATAAAGCTGCTGCAGCTATGGTTGGATGGCAACTGTTTGCATGCTGCAGCTGATTTATTTATAGAAGATCTGATTCTGGTGTTCATGTGCGGGGCCTTACACATGCCTCCGCTGAAAACAGAAGGGCTACAGGGCTTGGGGTCACTTTACCTGCACTGATCTGTAGGTGGTGATGAAAGGCAACATTATGTGATATCCAGGACCGTTCGGAGAGGTCAGCAGCGCCCCACCTCTGAAACAAATACAAACAGGATCAGGCTGAGGCCTCAGTGTCTCCTGGTTAGAATAAAGGGTACAGTGTGACAAAGAAATGGACGGCAGCATGTTTCAACAAGTACAACAGTGATTCAACAGGGTGTGGGCTTTTTTGTTGTAGCTGGAAGTGATTGATTCCTTCATTTCTTTCTTGTTTCAGCCTGGTTTGAGGCACACAGGCTTCAGTCAGTATATTCGTAAATTAAAGGATAAGTTTGGTTTCTACAGCTTTCACATTGTTTATAGAATGAAGTAGAACAATATACTCACCCAGAAGGCTTTCCTGATCCAAACAGTGCTTCAGGAGATATTTAGATCTAAAATCCAGCGGCGGACATCCGTATAATGGTAGCACACGGGGCATGTATAGCGCCGCTCCTAAAACTGCATTAATCGTCCAAAAACTCATTAGTTTCACCAATATTTCATCATGATCCGCTCGGGCTACTCCTCCATTACAGTCTGGGGTCGCTCCACCCATGTTGTGTGACTGTTCTGACCTCTGCACTGAAGAAGAACGCTTGCCTCCGCACATGCGCAGTACGGCTCATTGTTTAAGGGGAGGACCGCCGGCTACACAACGACTTTCTTCTTCCAGTTTTGTGCAAAATGGACGAATATCTATTGGATGAAGATGTTGTGGAGGAGAACTTTGAATATGATGGGTGTCCTTACAGTTTCGAGCCAGAGTTTACAGATGAGGAGCTCATCAAAAGGAGGACGCGGAGGCAAAGAGTAGATTAGCTCTCCAGAGAGTACTGCGCATGAGCGGAGGCAAACATTCTTCTCCTTCAGTTCAGAGGTCAGCACAGTTACAAAAACATGTCTAGAGCGACATAGACTGTAATGGAGGAGTAGCGTGAGCGGACCATGATGAAATATTGGTGAAACTAATGAGTTTTTGGACGATTAATGCAGTTTTAGGAGCAGCGCTGTATGCCCTATGTGCTAATATTATACGGATGTCTGCCGCTCGATTTTGGATCTAAATATCTCCCGAAGCACTGTTTGGATCAGGAAAGCCTTCTGGGTGAGTATATTGTTCTACTTCATTCTATAAACAATGTGAAAGCTGTAGAAACTGAACTTATCCTATATGTCATATTTACACTAAAATTAAATCCATCATCACCAAGAAATCTGTCTCAGAAATAACAGCATGGCATCCACATTTGAGGTTAAACTTTGTCTGTGTGTTGATCTACCTGTAGTAAACTGCCAGGTGTCCTTCTTCTATCTTGTGAATGGAGGAGTGCAGCATGATGGCCATCACTCCGGCTATGGCAGCAAACACTGCGCCTACATGCGGCATCGTCATCCTCACAAGCACTCACCTACAGGCAGAGACGGAAACATAAACGTTAAAACCATTTGTCAGAGCAATGCTAATCCCAGAAAACATTACTGAAAAGGGACATTGGATTTTTGTTTCTAACCTATATGCCAATATTTCAAAACTTATTTTGACAGTAACTGAAAAATCAAGCTTCATCTGCCCTTTTAAAAGCTAAAGCATTGATTTACTTACCTGCCAACAGAAAACCACTCTGTTTTGGGAGCTTATACTCTCAATTAGGGCTGGGTTTAAAAAAAAATCTTTTTAATAGATTTTAATCGATTTCCCTTTAAATGGTTCATAATCCATCCATAAAATCCAAAGATCAATCTTTGAACTTGGGTGTTTTTGTCTTCACTGGACGGGCAGAGAAGCAGCCAGTGGTACCAACCCTTCTAGTCTTGCGTAATCAGCGTTTAGCGCTGCTTTTCACTGAACAAGATCTCGTGAGATGTTACTGCAAACAGTCAAACAAACATGGCAGAAGCCAGTAGCACTATAGGGGCACCAACAGCGCGTTTCAAAGCTGATGCTTGGACGTATTTCACATTTAACAAGCACAAAGGAAAGACAGGTTGGACAAAAAAAAGTCATAGGCAGAATTTGCATTGGTGTATATTATTAATATACGATTAATGTAACTGCTTTGGGTTTGGTTCTCAATTTAAAAACAATTTTTGATAATGTATCAGGTCAAAAGGTCACTTTATAAATTTACAGCATTATTTTAACTGATATATCCCAGACTGAATAAATACTGAAGTGAATCGTGAATCAAATTGATGAGACGCATCGATGAGACACATCCCCAAGGAGTGCATGACGATAGTTAGCCAGGTGGATATTTTGAGCACAGGCCTAACAGTAACTTGATCGCATGAGGCACTGACTACGTCGGCAAAGAAGGTATGAAACTCCCGCCTAACTCCAGTACAGGGCAGGGCGGTTTTCCAATGATTATTTTGTGTTAGGCGATCAAATGTTGTAAATCTGTCAACATACTGTTGACTGGACCCATAAAGATACATGTGAGGACCACCTGAAGAGTTATTGTCTATATTTCATTACTTTCTACAGTGTCTCAGAGTTAAATTTGTGTAAAATACTACAAACAGAATTATCAAAAATTATGTAAACTTTAAAAAAACTATACTTGGGAAAAACAAAACAAAATTTCATGCAGGTAAACTTGAGACCATCTTTGCTGCTCCTCAATCACATGCACATAGATCACTGCTAACTGCAGGAGTATTGAGTCTACGGCCCGACGTGCACTGTGCATTCCTCCATCACGTGCACAGATCATCTAGAACCCTGCAATACTGAGACCACATTGTTGAGTCCAGACCACAGGACTATTGAGGCCACACAACTTATTCATGGACAACAGGAAGTGAAACTGAAACTGACTGTTCAGTAAAATAATTCAAACTTGATAAAGTTCCACTTTAAATAGATCTGCTAAGCTGTCATTTGTTTAACTGTATTATTTTGCACTGATGTCTGCCTATGACAAAACAAAATGCTTATATTTATGTTTGAATATGATACAGTTCATTTAAATTACCCCAAATTTCCAGATAATTTCCTTAGAAAGTTTCCAGTTTTAAATATTTCCTGAATTCCCCAGCTTAACCTTCCATTTAAAATTTTCTTTAGAGTTGACAGAAACTTTCCGCTCCTTTGTAACCCTATAAATAAATGCTGAATATCTTTTGCAGTATTAGAAGTCTTTTGCCTCAAGTCCAAAAATTTTTCATGACTCAGCTCCTGGACAATTGACGTGTGGGTGTTTGATGCTTTTTTTTAATTCCAGCTGGATAACATACCATTTCACAAAACTGAAACTGGTTTAATGAACATGGTGTGGAATTCCCAATACTCAAGTGGCCTCCACAGGAACCAGATCTCAACACAACATTCCTTTTTATGATACAATTCTCAATATGGATGTGCAGCCCACAAATCTGCAGCACATGCCAGTGCATCATGTCAATATATAGTAGAATCTCAGAAGACTGTGTCTCCATTTTAAGAATGCACAACATTAGACTTTGCTGATATCTGATATATTGACATTTTTTTTTACTTTGTTATCGCTGATACCATTACGGATATTTCTGGCCAAGAGCACAAGCTCTGTATTTAACAAAAATGGACTCGTGTCTTTTAGTTTTACAGTAGACTTTTTTTCCGAAGGAACAGATGTAACACAAGAAAAATACCATTTAACCTTACAAAAATGAAACTCTTGATTTTTAAAAGCATCAGTATTGTACATTTGAGTAATTTGTTGATATTCCAGCCAATATGCTTGACCAATAGATGGACTGAAAATATCTGCAAAAATTTCAGTGTTGGCAGATCAATACTTTACTTTCTAATATTGGAAAATATCAAATTGTCAATTTCATGCATCCCTGTTGTATATAAAACAAAATACCTTCTTTTCTAATTTGACATATGTACATGTTTATGATGTAGCATTTACTAATGTAGTATATTCCTGTAGTACTACAGTCATCTCCATTTTACCATTCTTTCCTTTAGCTGCTTTAATTGGATTGTATTGTACCCAGAGTTCTGCCTTTTCCTGACTTTGTTGTCTCTGTTAAAGCACTTTGTAAACATCAATTTTTAAAGGTACTATATATATTAAAAAAATAATTAGTGTTATTGCAGCACCTTCTTGAATCCGTACCTTTAAAAATTAAGGCAGATATCAAAACAAAGGAGCGTCTGATCATGTTCTTGCAAGGTGTACCTAATACAGTGTCCAGTGAGAGTATATTTTACTTCAAAATGTTGGTGAACAACACAACACCAGAGCAAAAGTAAAGTTCATGGAGCCACTAACTTGGGAAACTCTGTTTTCTGGTTTGCTGATTACTTCTTCACTGCACGTGAAGCAGCTTATTATAATCCAATGCCAAGCATGGTTCATTTAAAAATTAATGTAAAACTATATGTAAAGCCTGACTTCAACACAGGTGCAGTCTGGTCATAAATGTAACCTGAACGCAACACATGACCATTCAAAAGACTTCCTTGTCACATTGAGCTCTGCTAGACCTGCACACTATCAGTTTGATAGAGCCAGACTGACCCCTGATCCGCTGCTTTTACAGTTAACTCACATATTCAACAGTCATAGTAGGTGAGACAGTCGGTGTCTTAACACTGCACAGGTAAAGTGTTAACATCAACCAGCTGAAGCTAACACACGACTAGCCCACAGAATGATTTGTGAAAAGAAAACTGACCACCAGTTCCTCTTTTGATATATGAAGCAACGTGTTAGTGCCACAGACATGTCTCTTAATGTGTTACCAACACTTCGACGGCTGATTTAATTCATGTTACAGACAGAAACCCCGGACACATCAGTGCCCAGGTAACGTTAGCCCTGCTAGCCGGCTGAGCTAGCTGTCTGACGGTTGGGTTATGAAGACGCTAACGTCAGTTAACAGAAGCTACATGCTACCGTTAGCACGTTGGACTGCTAACACAGCTAAAGCGAGCAGCCTGACTTAAACGAACACATACGTCTAATGTTTGGCATGAAAGCGTTATGACAGATATGTTAATAATGAAAATGATATTTACCACAGTACTGAACCGTCTGCTTCAGCCCTTATCACTCACCGTCCCATCCCCCTCACCCCCTCCCACTGCTTTCGCTGCTTTTACTAGTTACACCGTGGTGCCTTCAGGGGCAGTCGGGAATGATATTTATACTATTACACTTTCCAAAGACCAGTATCAACACTTAAAGGGACTGTGAAGAGTTTCTAAGTAATTACGAAAAAATCTCCCTTTTAGATATATACCTGATGGAAATGCACACTTTAAGATGAGTTTTATAGCATCAAAACAGGTTATCTATAAATGCTATTCCTTAGCTTCGCGGTCGGGTTGGACAGGGCTGGACTGGCCTGGATACTCAACTTCAGGAACAAGACAATTAAAACTAGAGCAAATTTATATTATTCAGACACATCTTAGAGCACTGGGCTGTAAGTAGCCATATATAGCCGGCTACAAAACTACCATACTAAGTTTTCCAAAAATTGCTTGTTGTCACACATCAAAAACTACCGCTACGTAACTAGAAAGAGATACATTACCTCGTCGCTTTGCATCCTGTAAGTTGTTGAAAAAAGAAGTTGTACAGCAATGCAGAGTTCTGAGGCATCTGCATTAGCATCACAACAAACGCACGCTTTGGCTTGTGGTGCGTTCCAGTTGTACTCGGAAGTCAGAATTTCCTAGGTTCCAAGAATTTCCTACTGGGAACTCGGTGAAACCTCGCCACCCCTGAGTTGACAATGGAAGATGGATGCCCCCAGTGTAAACAGTTATTTAGCTCCTGTAATAATCCATTTATTTGCACTTCTGACTGGGGGGTGTCACTCTAGATCAGCTGTATACATAGTACTGTTAGACTTATACTTACAAAAATGCTGCCATAGTGATAATCACATTCTTCATACAACAACGCAGGGCATGCTAACAACAGCTAACAATAGCCTAGTAGCTCTGCATGTTTTTTTCTGACTTCAACTGGAACGCCGATAAGTCGGAGATGATGTCACTCCCAGTTCCAAGGTTACTGAACGCAGCATTTCGATAGTCGCCGCACATGCTCATGGGTAGCAGAGTCTTAATGTTGCTGGAAACAGATTCTCCTCACAGTCCCTTTAAAGTAAAAAAAACGTGAGAAATGTGATTTATGATCACAGTTAAATTTCAATCTTTTCCTCAGGCTGTCCGAATATTATTTTATTAAATGACTGGATAATCGTGTACCCAGTGGTTAAAGTGGGATTTGATATGTGGGGGAGCCCTTAAAATAGGGTGTTGCAGTGCCATAGGAAAAATCACTTAAATTATTGCAAAAAACTGTATCAGCCTCTCTCTCCACAGAAAAATATAGGCTGCATTAACAGGCAAAACACACTATTACCAATCTAGGTGAGTCTCTATGTGAAAACCACACCTATATAGACACACGGGCGAGTAAAACACATGAGGAGATCAAGTAAGGCAGGGGAAACACGCTAAGTAAAACTAAGTACATAGGCAACACAAGGAGAAGATATCAGGCATGAAAAAAGGTCGGGATTGAAAAGGTGAGGAGGCCATGACCCCTCTCAGGGGGTACGGGGCCATGCTCCCCCAGTGAGAAAATTTGGAGTATTATTATATGCGTTATTTCTCCTGCTGTGTTCGCTAATGTTATGCATCAATGACACAATGACGCTTTCAGCAAGCTTTAATTCATCTAGTGATATATTACCTGTAGCCACAGGTGGGACCAAGTCTTTGGTATGCAAGTCACAAGTAAGTCTCAAGTCACCTCAGTCTTACAGTTGGAGTTTCAAGTCTTTTTCGAGTCCATCTTGGCTGCTCCTCTCTGGTCTGTCATGTGTCCATCACTTGGTTTGACTTAAATATGTTTGTTTTCCTGGTTGAATGTTGGCTAATGTTGGCTGACAGCTGGATTTCTGTAAAACAGAACCAATGGTTTCAGGGGTTGCACTTACAGAAATACGGAATCAACGAAAAAAATGTACTTTTCCAACTATAACTTACCCCCCCTCACATTTTTCAAATGATTGTATTCTGGGGGCCGTTTAGGAGGCTGTGGAGGGCCTGATGTGGCCTCACCAGCTGATCATCACTGATGTGATGACAGATTTGTCAAACAAAATTTATCCAAGTCAAGGCTTCAGTCAGGCACATGTTGGCAGTTCACTGATAATCTCTGGTATACCTCCATGTCCCGTCCATCCACGTTGGTGTTACGCTCTGATTTGTTGTGAATCTCGGTGCTAATGAGAGAGCCACGCAGGCTTAGCATTAATGATCTGTCATCCACAGCGCTCCTGTTTGAATTGAATAATTAATTTGTTTTTTTCAGGCAGAGCTCAGCACTGAGGGGGCGGAGCTGATCTCCAGCAGGCTCTGGCCCACTTTAACCTCTATACATAAAAAGTAAGGCTGGTCTTGCTCATAAGCTTCAGGGATTGTTGGAAGACCTAGTGATGGAGAGGGCTTATGTGTTTCGAAAAAAAAACCAAAAAAAAAACATTGACATTAAAAGCCATTTTTGCATACACACAATTTCAGACTCATGGAGGCCACGATATGTCCTCATTTATTTCTGCTTCATGACACAACACCTTCCGGATTATTTTCAACATCCCTATTTCAGTGGCTTATGAGGTAGAGTCTCGAGCAGAGAGCAACACACCCCTGACTCGCAACACACCCCTGACTCGTGGCTTTCTTTGGTATTTTAAGTCTTGAAGACTTTGTATCACATTGTGAATTTTAGGCTAAGACATACTGCTCTGCTATATTCAATTGAACCAACCTGAAATTGTCTCCAGCTTTCTTCTGCATAGACAGAGGAGTCCTATGACAGCCTAATCAATATGTTCATGATTTGGAGGAATGAGGAGGTGGAGACCTGAGGGTGGACTTTCTACTATTTTTCTCGATATTTTTTTCTTCTCATCTCATTACTTTATTTTTTCTCAAAAAATAATTTTTGGGAGGTTGAGATTAAAGTCAATATGAGGAGAATAAAATTGAAATGACTTGACAAAAGTCTAATGTCAAAAATAAAGTTGACATGCAATGCATTTCGACTTTATTTTTAATATTTTTATTTTTTCTTGACATTTCAACTTTTATCGCATAATTGTATTTCAACTTTATTCTTGTCATTTCAACTTCAATCTCGAAATTTTGATTTTGATGTTGCCAAAATTATTTTCTCTATCTAACATGGCCCTAAAGTAAATGGGCCATATTAGATGGAGCATATAATTTTGGGGAAGTCGAGATTAAAGTTGAAATGATGTGAATAAAGTTGAAATACAATTATGTGATCCTAGTTGAAATGTTGAGGAAAAAGTGAAATGTAAAAAATAAGAAAAAAGTCAAAATACAATGTGGCGACTTTATGCTGGACTTTTAACTTATTTTCTCGTCATTTTCACTTTAATGTCACCATTTTGACTTTTATCAATAAATTGTTTTTAATTGTCGACATTTCAACTTTTATCTAGCCATTTCGACTTCAATCTCAACTCCCCCAAAATTATTTACTTCGATCTAAAATGGCCTGAATACTCTTCCATATACTCTTCCGTGCTCAGGTCTTCAGGACTGTTTCAAAAATAACATGAAATACATACTCATTTGAATTTAAATACGGACCTTATAAAACCAGATTAAAAAATAAAACAGTTAAAAGTGGAAAAGGAAGGCGTCCGGGGGACGTCGTCCTCATCGACCGAGCGCAGAGCTTCGGGAGGGACACACATGGAGTGGTGAGGGAGGAAGGGGACACCCGCCTAGCCAGCCAGATCAGCCGAATCAACCCTAGCGATCAATGGGGTGACAGATGTCGCAGCCAGATCGCCCTCACATCCAAAATTCGAGGGAGGGGCGTGCGGTATAAATACGAGACACTCTTGTCCTTGTTTTCTATCCCGGTGTCGTCAGGTAAAATGTTCGCCATAAAGTCGACAGATACAACGTAGTGTTAAATGGCGTAGGAGACTTTTAATGTCGGAAAGTGTAAGCGTTTATTTAGCGAACGAGCAATTCGGAGTCTTACCCATGATGCTTTGCGACAGTACACGCTGTCTCTCTATTGGACGAAAGCTCAAAAAACTTATTTAAACGCAGTTATTGAACGATTTTCAGCTTATTAATTAAAAAGCTTTCCACATTAACTTATGATTGTTATTTCGGAAAATGAGCACTTTAAATCTGACCAATTTTACCGAGAGAATATGTCGAAAAACCTTTTCAAACATCCACATTAACAAAAATGTCTTGTTTACAGCGCATAACCCCCTAACCCTAACCCTAACCCTATCACTTTTAACACGACTTAAATTAACTAAACACAATTTAAAATAGTTGGCATGATTCCAGTTTAATTATTACTGTAGTTTAAGGCTGGTTCTCTATTATTACTGCATTTTCTATTTGCTTGTACCGTGTAACAGTTGTATTATACTGGTCTAAACTGCAAAAGTCACTAATGAATCCTTGGCGTGCAGCTCTTTTAAATCCTATTAATAGATTGGTAAATTGCTCAGAAAAAATAAAATGCATGTAACATACATTGTGCACGACCCCCACTCTCAATGTCTGCCACATTAGACTGCGAGGGGGAGACAACCTTCTGGCACATCAGCATGGCGACCAATTAAACAGCAGTTCGGTACACTACCTCCGACAGGCTCTCATCACCGAGTCTGCTGGAAGAATGCAAACATGTTTCCTTCCTGTCCAGTCAAAACAGTCGAGTGAAGGCTCTAAACTTCTGCAGAGGGTCGTGCATGTCAGCGAGTCCAGTGCTGATGTCCGCGCTGCAACAGAAATGGTGAATTAAAAGTTGGAAAATTTACCTGCAGGAGGTGACATTACGTCACGCTGTGATGCGTTCAAAGTCGGCTCAGGAAAATGACTATCTGGAAAATTGAAGTGATATGTAACTATGATGCATTCAACTGTCACTTAGGAGAAAGTAGGAGAAGATTCAGTCTGATAAGCTTCTATAATTAAGCTGTTATGACATTCCTTTGACTCTTGAACAAACTTAAGCTGTGGCCCCTTTTCTCAAAATATAAACTTAAATTCAAATGAAGCTGGGATGTTGTGCAAAACTTAAATAAAAACAGAATACAATGATTTTTTAAATCCCTCTTTGACCTAAATTCAGTATAACACACTCCAGGGACAAGATCTTCATCATTATTCATTTTAATTTTTTTTATTCATCTCAAACTTAAAAAACAATCAACAATTAGTCAAGTGTAACAGGATTTATATTGTATATTATTCCACTTGCTCTCTGTGATTTATGTTCCTTTTTGGCATATATGGCTCTAGGGCGCCCTCTCTTGGGTTAAGTCTATATATACAATGGGCAGCCGCAATGCATTACCATTGTATGAGAGATGTGCCCGAGGTGAGTCACAGACCGAAGCAGTTTGTACAATAACTGTGTATCAACATAATTTTCTCCTCTTATAGACTTCTGAGCATACAGTGATTTATGTAGAGGGTTATGAGATGTATAATGCATAGTTTACCGTAGTTTTCATTTACTAAACTGTCTAGCCTATATAATAACTTTGTGCAGTTATTACAAGGTGACTAGCATTTGTGCTAACTCTGTTATGCTGTTGTAGTGTGCTTCGGTATGCCGAGACGAGCCAAGTATATGACCAGTATCAATCTGTTTGTACAGGTACTTTTTGACATAGTTTTGTATTTTGTATTATTGAAATTATTCTACATGCCGTTGTACATGACCATTGTATGAGAGATGTGCCCGAGTGTGCTTCGGTATGCCGAGATGAGCCAAGTATATGACCAGTATCAATCTGTTTGTACAGATACCATAAAAATACCAAATAAACGCCCGGTCCCAAATAAACGCTCAGTCCCGAATAAACGCCAGGTGTGGCAGTACATTTTGACAAATAGACGCCTGTTCCAAATAGACGCATGGTGTAATTTGTTCACATTCTCCTCCCTCTGAATGTCAACAAATGTGTGTTGGTTTGGGACGCTCTGTTTCATGACAGTGCAGTTACACTCAACGTCCACAGAGGGCACTAGAGAGCAGAAAGACAGAATCTTACATACTAGGGCTTTGAAAATTCAATGAAGAAGACGTTGCCACTGCTGCTGTTTGTTTTTTGTCCTTAACTAACGCCAAGGGTCTATGATTTGGACCCTGGTTGCTTACATGACCTTAACTTAAAATAGCAGTCATTCCTGATCAGTAGGCTATAAAATAAGAGTGTTGGTGCCTATTGAAAAAGAAGAAAAAAGAAGACAAAAATCAACCTACAGTAATCTTGCCTTGAAAATGTACAGGTGTTATTCATACTGGTGTAAATAAATAATTTGATTATATTTAAAATGTTTTTTCACTTTTTGCTAAGTAAAATTTTGGTAAAACCTGTCCCAAATAAACGCCTGCGGTCTGCTCAGTGATTGAAGCAAATAAACGCCTACTATTTGGTATAGCATTGCTACTACTATCATGGGCAGCAGCGCCAGACCTCCGCTTCTTACTCTTCACACAACGGAGTCAACGGGGTTTTCTTGAACCAGCAGCTGCAGCAAAGTGTGCCGCGAGACGTTACATGCCGTGCCTGGTTGAACCGAGCGTTTATCGGGAGAGGCTGCTGTAATTCCTGGTTCGGGCTGAGGCTGGTGGCGGGTTGCCTGACGAGGCAGAAGCTGAGCTGTGGAAAGGCTGAGAATAAATCTACATTTCGCCACATGGGGCAGCGTAACGACAGGTTTGGTGCACTGAGTCAAAGGACTTGTGAATAGATCTATGAGCTCTGGTAATTTTTCAGAGACTTTGATTGGTATAATATTTGCTAGGTCCTTTTTATAAAGGACTTTTGTTTTAATGTTTATTTGAAGGGCTTTCAATCAAGCCTATTCAAGAGGTACATATTGTGTTATTTGAGGTTCATCTACACCTTTTAAGGTCATGATCAGTAGGTTTCTTGGATGAGTGATGAAGAAGCATGAACCTACAGACCAAAATGAGGTTTATTCATACTGGTGAAAAAATAAGAGACTGCAGTGGTGGGTATGGTCTGCACAGTGATTGGACACAAAGCATGAACCATCACAAATGGGGCCTCACACCCCACAAATGGTTACTGTTGGTCAGATGAAAGCCTGTGGCATTGGGTCTGTTGTTGAGAGATTTGGGGTTCTGTTGGTGAGAGCCTTTAAAGTCATAGAATGCATGGGACTTACAGTGATGGGAAAGAGGGAGCGGATCCTTATTGAGGAAGAAGATGAGGGGGGCTGGGGAGGGGTTGTGAGGTAGTGGGAGCTGGTAGGCGGAGGTGGGAAGAAGTGATGAAGGTGAAGTAGAGTTGTCCTTGATGTTTAAGTGCAAACCACTGCAACAATGGACAGTATCTGAGGTCCATGAGAGACTGGTTGAGCATTGTAGAGATCAGAAACAGACATCAAGGTTTGACATGACGACTACTTTAACTTATCAACAACAGGAAATAGACTCCAGTGTGCAACATGTAAATCCTGACAGTCGTGTTCGTGGACAAGTGGCGTCTGCTCCAGAACCATCGACAGGGAGGTTGACGGAGGGGTCTGCGGATTGGTTGGACCACTTCATGGCCATGCTGGAATCTGTTCTGGAGAAACAGACTCGGCAGGACGAATTGTCAAGGAAAAGTGATGTACGTCCTCAAGAACACGTAAAAGGGAAATCTAAGCATTTTTCACCCTGTGATGTCTGTGGAAATGTTGGACACTCAACTCATTACCACTGCAGAACACACCAGCTTTGTTTTCTTTGTTATAAATCTGGTCACACTCGTGCTAAATGTTCCAGGGCTGCAACTACAGACAGTAGTGTTGCAGTCTCCACAGCGAGGCAGCAGGGAAACTAGAGGGCCTGCATGTGGAGGGGGCAAGTGTTAGGCCTGAAAGTGACCCCCTGGAGACTGATGATGATGAATCCATTGTTCAGAGTGTTCACGAAGAGGAGAAACGAGGAAACAGACCTGTCCTATAGAACAATCAGAAACTGAGACCACAGGATGAACTGTTTTATGAGAATGTAACACTGGGTGGGAGGGTGACAGTCAAAGCTATGCTGGACAGTGGTTCGATGGCATGTACACTGAGCTCACGTATGGTGCCCCAGCTGCATCAACAGGCTGTGTTTAAGTCCCTCAACCTGGAACCCACTGATGTTGTCTTGATTGGGTGTGGTGCATCAAAGACTGTGCCGTTAGGCATGTGTGACCTTGAAGTTGAGGCATATGGTTGCAAAGTGATTGTGCCAACACTGGTTATTGATGGACAGAATGATGACCTAATAATCGGCAGTAACCTAATGAGATACCTGGCTCAATGGCTGAAGTTGGAGAGAGGTCTTCTAGACTTTGGTTCAGCTTCTCTACACCATGGCAGCGACAAAGAAAAGCGTCTGTTGAGCTTAATCTCTGAGGTCTCGGAGGGGACGGAGGACACTGTTGACAAGGTTGGGACTGTGAGGATCAAGCGAGCTGTCACATTGGAGCCGATGGCTGAACACTTGGTCTGGTGCAAGCTTCAAAGAGTGAGTGTGTCTGAAGTTGGCACTAGGGCTGAACAATTTATCGTTTTCAGATCGAAATCGCAATTTTAGACAATGCAATTTTGTGATCGCCAAAGCTGCAGTTTTTTGCAGCACTCCTGACTGAATCAGGATCTGTTGTGTCAAGTATTATACACATACTGTTTTACAAATTTGTAAGACAATCTATATTTTAAAAGTGCTGGTAAGCAGGTCAACAACACAAAGCCTCTGTTTAGGAGTAGAAGTTAATGAAAACAGATTATTTATCGTCACTATTGAAGGTGAATAATGTGTTAAGTGTTTTCATCATTTATTTCCTTACTGTTGTCTGTACTGTAAACAAAGTGAATTTTGCACTGAAGTTTGATGTGACAAAAAATCATGAATTGCAATATCTGCCAGAAAAATCAAAATTAGATCTTTTCCTAAAATTGTTCAGCCCTACATGTGAATATCCCAAAGCTTGATTTGAAGAAAATCGTGAATCGAATTGAAACCGCAACATCTGCCAGAAAAATCGCAATTCAATCTTTTCCTAAAATCGTTCAGCCCTAGTTGGCACTACTGTCATGTTGGAACCTACTAGCTCAAGAGCTAGACCAAGATCAGTTATCGTGGGACGATCTGTTGCAATTTGAGAGAAGATTGTTGGCTGCCACTTAAAGTAATAAATCCATCTGAAAAATCTGTGACCTTGGAACGCAATGCTAAACTTGCTGATGTGTATTCTTGTGCTGCAGTAGAGAGTTTTGGAAGTTCTGAGGAGGCCAGTGACATGCTGCAAAATGTTCAAAGGGCAACATCAGCCTCAACCTGTCACCTAGAGGGTCAGAGCTTAACTACTGATGTTTCCAGTTTCCCTGATCATCCTTTGCCTAAAAAGTCAAGCTATCCAACTGATTCGCTACATGCAGTTTTGGAGGATCTGGGGCTACCTGACATAGACATCGACTCCTGTGAAGTGTCTCCAGTTTGCAAAGAGAGATTGGTTAATCTCATTGCTGAGTTTCAGTCCATTTTCTCCAGAGCCAAACTGGATTGTGGTAAAGCCACAGGCTATGTGCACCGCATACGAGTTGTTGATGACAAACCCTTCCGACTAGTGTTGGAGAAGTGTTGGATGATATGGAGGAGAGAGAGATCATAAGAAAATCAAGCAGCGAGTTTGCATCACCGTTGGTGCTGGTTTGGAAAAAGTCTCGTGAGTTGAGAATCTGTAATGACTTCTGCTGGCTTAATACTCGAACGATCAAAGACGCCCATCCTCTTCCTCATCCAGCAGATGCATTGGCTGCTTTAGGGGGCAACGCCTTTTTCTCAACAATGGACCTCACTTCCGGCTACTATAATGTGGAAGTGCACAAAGCTGATCGGAAGTACACAGCTTTCACTTCACCCTTCGGGTTGTATGAATACAATCGAATGCCTCAAGGTCTGTGCAATAGTCCCGCAACCTTTATGAGAATGATGCTGGGGAAAGATCTGGGAGACCAGAACTTTCTCAGTCTCTTGTGTTATCTGGACGATGTCTTGGTGTTTGCACCAACCGAGGAGCTGGCGTTAGAGCGGCTGCGCATGGTCTTCCAGCAACTCAGGGCTCACAACTCGAAGTTGGCACCTAAAAAATGTCATTTTCTACAGAGGTCTGTGAGGTTTTTGGGACACATTGTCAGTGCTGATGGAATAAGGATGGACCCAGATAAGGTGGCGGCCATCACTTCCTTGACAGAGGTTGATCTTATGGAGCAGGGCACCGACATACCATCTCAGTAAAAGATTAGATCTTTCCTTGGAATGGTGGTTTTCTACCAACAGTTTATCGAGAACTGTTCGTCAATAGCTAAGCCCCTGTTTAGTTTGACATCAGGACAAAAGAGTCCACGTGGAGCTGGTAGAAAGCGTCAGTCAGCTCGGAGAAAGTTGAGCGCTGCTGATTGGACTGATGAGTGCAGGCAGGCTTTTCAGCAGTTAAAGTCAGCTTTGCTGGAACGAGTCCCCTTAGCCCACCCAAACTTCAGTGGTCCCTTCCTGTTGTCAGTGGATGCTTCTACCAGTGGTCTGGGTGCTGTGTTGTCCCAAGTTCCTGCTGGAGGTTCGACTGCCAGACCAATCGCCTTTGCAAGTAAATCACTCAGCTATGCACAGTCCAGATACCCTGCACATAGGCTGGAGTTTTTCGCACTAAAGTGGGCAGTGTGTGACAAGTTTCATCATTGGTGGAGGGGTCATCAGTTTACTGTTTGGACGGACAATAACCCCTTGACGTACATTCTGTCTAAAGCAAGGTTGGATGCATGTGAGCAACGGTGGATTGCTAAGCTGGCACCTTTTCAGTTCGACATCAAGTACATACCTGGCCCTAAAAACGTGGTTGCTGACGCCTTAAGCAGAGAGCCCTTTGTGCAACTCAGCACATCACATCGTCTGACAAGAGTGCCATCCAGTGGAAAGGTTGCAAGTGGGATGCCAAGCCATTGCTTCTCAGTCGGCAACAGTTGCTCAGACTGGCAATCTATCTAAACAAGAGGTGACAGCTGTCTTCCAGGCGCACCATCAACTAGATTTTGCAATGTGTCCACATGCATTGTTGCTGCCTCATTTTCCCCAGACTGTGCTATCACCTGAATGTGTTGACTCTGAAGTGCTCTCTCTTGGTGAGCTAGCTGAAAAGCAAAGGAATGACAATGTTCTCAGCAGAGTGATGTTCTTTGTGGAGAGGGGACGGAGACCATCAAGAAGAGAACGTGTTAAAGAGCCCGTTGAAGCCATCAAACTGATGAAAAACTGGGAAAAACTCACAGTGAGAAATGGTGTGTTGTATCGAGTGACAAAGAACACTGTTACAAAGAAAAAGACCTACCTGTATGTTGTTCCATCTTCGCTGCGCTCCAAAGTGCTGAAAGGGGTCCATGATGAAGCTGGTCATCAAGGACAGCAAAGGACACTGTATCTGGCAAAGCAGCGGTTTCACTGGCTGGGTCTCAGTAAAGATGTAACAAGTTATGTAAGATGTTGCAGACGTTGTGTTGTGAGCAAGTCTCCAGAGCCTGAGGCTAGAGCTCCTTCGGCGAACATCAGAGCCTCTTGAGTTAGTGTGTATCGACTTTTGGTCAGCCGAGGACTCTGCCAATCGTTCTCTGGATGTACTTGTTGTCACCGACCATTTCACGAAGTTGGCTCATGCCTTCTTGTGTCCCAACCAATCTGCAAAGGCCGTTGCACACCAGCTGTGGCATAACTATTTCTGCATCTATGGATTTCCCATGCGGTTGCATTCTGATCAAGGGACCAACTTTGAGAGTGCATTAATTGCTGAGTTGCTCAATGTGGCAGGAGTCCAAAAGTCCCACACAACTCCATACCATCCAATGGGCAATGGCTCTTGTGAACGCATGAACAGAACATTGGGAAACATGATCCGCACACTTCCTCCCAGAGCAAAGCATAGGTGGCCTGAGGCGTTGAAGTCTCTCACGTTTGCGTACAACTGCACCATCCATGAAACCACAGGCTACTCACCCTTCTTGCTAATGTTTGGGAGAGTGCCAAGACTCCCTGTTGACACTATCTTCAGTTCTGTTCTAGATAACCCAGAGGTTGCAGATTATGACCGCTACGTCCAGTCCCTTCGCAAAGATTTGAGAGAAGCTATGGACATAGCTCAAGCTACAGCTTCCAAACAGTTACAGCGACACACAGACCTCTACAACAGGAAAGTTCACTGGTTCACCGGGGAGCACTGGTGGAAGTTGGTGATCGTGTGTTGTTGGCTAACAAGGGAGAGTGTGGAAAAAGGAAGCTTGCAGACCGCTGGGAAAATGTTGTCTTTGTTGTGGTTGAGACGAATGCTGAAACTCACACGTTTAAGATCAAAAATACCATCAACGGTCATGAGAAAGTTGTTCATCGGAATCTGATAATGCCAGTGAATTTCCTGCCTTTGCCTGAAGCGGATTGTCAAGAGGAGGTGGCAGTGTCATCTGTGTCCAGTTCTGAAGATCTCTCTGACGGACCGAGGTGTGTGTCTGATGCATCTATTGACTCTGTGGAGTACAGGACCAGGATGTGGGTGTCTGGACTACCGTCTGAGTCTCCCAGTCAGGCTGATTTGGGGACTGTGCAGTTTACAGATGATGAGGATGATCGCCAGCTTGATGCTACAGCTGTCTCCCCGGGTGCCATTGCCGAACCTGTGGATCTTGGTGGCAAGCCATCCAGCGATCCTTCTCAGACTGTTTGCTCCGTTGAGGTGGCCCTGACTTCTCAGAGTAGTTTGACTGACTGTGTTCCAGGTTTGACTGCTGCTGTTGACCCTATAGACTCATGTTCATGTGCTGAGACACGAAGCTTAGCTACCACTGAAGCGTCTGCAAGAGGTGAGGGTGCTCATGGAAGCGTGAGATCCAGAGCAGGGAGGTTACTGAAACCTGTTTCGAGGCTTATTGAGATGATGCAGCAGAAGACAGTTTTGGCCTTGTAAGCTGCCCCATGTTAGGTCTGAGGGGTGGACATTTTATTTATGGTTATTTTTTATTTTATTTTATTTTTTTCTCTCACTTTGAGGAGGTGTCTGATATGTTTAGGGTCAAATTTCTTGTTTTTCATTGATATGTTGAGGTGAATTTTGCAGTCTTGCTATGTATAAAATATGTAACAGGCATATTTTTCCCCATGTGTTTTGAAAAGGTCTGGCCAACTTTTTCTTTCACTAACTCTTTAGGAGAGTAGTTCTATTACTGGGTATTGTGACTGCAGAATTTTTTTGTTGTATAACCTCTTCATGTGAAAAGACGGAGATGGGCAGATGTTGATATATTTCTGTGATATTCTTGTGTTTGTACCTGGTGTTTGGGGCTGGTCAAAGTTTTTGTTTATTTTTTTTTCTATTGGACGGCAAGTGGAATTTAGCAGGGGGGAATGTAACAGGATTTATATTGTATATTATTCCACTTGCTCTCTGTGATTTATGTTCCTTTTTGGCATATATGGCTCTAGGGCGCCCTCTCTTGGGTTAAGTCTATATATACAATGGGCAGCCGCAATGCATTACCATTGTATGAGAGATGGGCCCGAGCAGAGTCACAGACTGAAGCAGTTCGTACAATAACTGTGTATCAACATAATTTTCTCTTCTTATAGACTTCTGAGCATACAGTGATTTATGTAGAGGGTTATGAGATGTATAACGCATAGTTTACCGTAGTTTCCATTTACTAAACTGTCTATATAATAGCTTTGTGCACTTATTACAAGGTGACTAGCATTTGTGCTAACTCTGTTATCCTGTTGTAGTGTGCTTCGGTATGCCGAGATGAGCCAAGTATATGACCAGTATCAATCTGTTTGTACAGGTACTTTTTGACATAGTTTTGTATTTTGTATTATTGAAATTCTTCTACATGCCGTTGTACATGACCATTGTATGAGAGATGTGCCCGAGTGTGCTTCGGTATGCCGAGACGAGCCAAGTATATGACCAGTATCAATCTGTTTGTACAGATAATAAACGGCGGCATACAGACAGAGCAGCCTCCCGCTTCTTACTCTTCACACAACGCAGAGTCAACGGGGTTTTCTTGAACCAGCCAGCTGCAGCAAAGTGCAACTGCGCACGGTTACACAAGGCATCAGACATCTGTATATGTCAACAGCTAAACTTATACACAATTATGTCACACAATGTCCTCTTTGAGAAGAGACAGCCTGAAGCTAAGAGAATATCTAGTCCTGCCCCCTCCTTACAAATAAGATCCATTACGGGAAAAAAAAACAACAAAATATTTATTATTATTAATGAATTTATTTAATAATAGCACCCTCTCTGGTTAAGTCTATATCCTCTTATAGACTTCTGAGCATACAGTGATTTATGTAGAGGGTTATGAGATGTATAATGCATAGTTTACCATAGTTTCCATTTACTAAACTGTCTATATAATAACTTTGTGCAGTTATTACAAGGTGACTAGCATTTGTGCTAACTCTGTTATCCTGTTGTAGTGTGCTTCGCATGCCGAGAGCAGGCCAAGTATATGACCAGTATCAATCTGTTTGTACAGGTACTTTTTGACATAGTTTTGTATTTTGTATTATTGAAATTATTCTACATGCCGTTGTACATGACCATTGTATGAGAGATGTGCCCGAGTGTGCTTTGGTATGCCGAGACGAGCCAAGTATATGACCAGTATCAATCTGTTTGTACAGATAATAAACGGCGGCATACAGACAGAGCAGCCTTCCGCTTCTTACTCTTCACACAACGCAGAGTCAACGGGGTTTTCTTGAACCAGCCAGCTGCAGCAAAGTGCAACTGCGCACGGTTACACAAGGCATCAGACATCTGTATATGTCAACAGCTAAACTTATACACAATTATGTCACACAATGTCCTCTTTGAGAAGAGACAGCCTGAAGCTGAGAGATTATCTAGTCCTGCCCCCTCCTTACAAATAAGATCCATTACGGGAAAAAAAAACATCATAACAAAATATTTATTATTATTATTAATGAATTTATTTAATAATGTGCTAGCACCTCTGGAAAATATTGCTGTTTATGTTAAATATATATATGATCAGCACATCATACACGTTATATCTCATATTTAATAGTTTCAGTATTTAATATTTAAATATCTGTAATATTTGCATGAATACATACTTAAATGCACACTCTTGTCTTCATAATCATATCAGTCAATCAATCAATCTTTATTCGTATAGCGCCAATTCATAACAAGTGTTATCTCAAGACACTTTACAATAGAGCTTAAAACTCTTCATTTTAAGGATACACATATATGCATAGATACATATATACATACAAAAATACACATATACATATATATACAAATATATACATCCAACACCCAACATGAATCCATATAGCCAATCATGAATCCCTCCATCATGACAGCAAAGAAAAAACCTGTTAAGCTGCAGGAAATCTTGAATGTGGATCCCAGTCTCATGATGAACAGCAAATCCACACGATGCTGTGTTGGGTGTGAGGGTGAAGGAAGGGAGGTAAGAGGAGACAAGTGGACTAAAGTAAGAACTAAAGTTAGTGACAGATCCATGAACCACAGACCTGTCGTCTGATTTATTTAGAGGTTTGCCTCTTGAGATGCTACATCTCATTTTCAGGAGGGTCCTCATGTCTGAATGGTTGCGGTGATCATTTTATAGGAGTATAATGGATTAGAATCTTTTTTTTTTATGTATTTTTTGGGCATTTTGTGCCTTTAATGATAGGAGAGAGACAGTGGATAGGCTTGTGAAAGGGGGAGAGAGAGTAGGGGAAGACACTCTGCAAACTGGTCACAGGTGGGATTTGAACCTGGACTGGCAGAAGCAAGTACATGGGGTGCCTGGTTGCTAGCCACTCCGCCAAACCAGCACCCAAATGGATTATAATCTTAATGAAAATAAGAATTTATGGTAGTGACGACCTCAGGTGTGCCCAGACCACAAGTGCATCCCAACCATATTTGTCTCTATTAAGTATAAATGTATTAAAGGTAGACCTCTTTAGATGTGACATCCCATTTTAAAGAGGGACCTCATGACACTGTGGTGCTAAATATAGAGATGTATAAACCATGGACAGGGAGACCATGTTAATATCTACTTTAACAGCTATAATGATTATGAACTGGAATGTTCCTAATGAAATGGCCAAATATGTGTCATGTTTGTAATTGTAGTTATCGAGGCTTTGTGACTCCATATATCTCCTCTAATTATGTATATAAATTTTCCACCAGTTTGATGTTCAAACTTGGTTTGAACTTAGGTTAATATCAGTATTAGCCTAAAAAATTAAGTACTGGTGTTGGTTGATATTGACATTTTTGCATATATCAGCTGGAATATAAACAAAGTAGACAGATGTACATTATTGATGCACCTTCTCATCACTGCATGAGTACATTTAGAGGTGTAGTGTGTAGAAGTTGGTAGCATTTTACCAAACAGAAATGGTGAATATACAATATGTTTCTATTTGTACGTAAAGTAAAGTCCCCATAAAACTTTAGTTTTCTTCTTATTAAATTAGAGAAAGCATTTTATAATTTTATGTACCACAGGTCTCCCCTTTGAGTATGCTGACCATGCTGACATAATGGTCCACCATGTTGTCTACGGGTGGGTTTTGGGGACGAAAAGAATGAAATGACATTTTCGAATGAGTCTGGCTGCCAGTCTACCTGAAATCTACCTGGATGGCATCGAAGAAGAAGATGGCACAGTGTTTTTAACTGCTGTAAATGATGCCCTGTTCACAATCCTTTTTGGTCTTCACCGGCTCTCTTTGCTTAGTTACCTCCGCCAAGGAGGTAATGTTTTCGGGAGAGTTTGTCTGTCTGTCTGTCCATCTGTGAACAAAATAACTCAAAAAGTAATGGATTGATTTTGATGAAATTTACAGGAAATGTTCAGCATAGGAAAAGGAAGAACTGATTCGATTTTGGTGTTGATCTGGATCAGCCTCTGGCCGCCATGGCAAAAAATGTGATTTCTGTGAATAACTACTGAACTAAAATAGATATCATTATGAATCGAATTGCTAATGGTTTGTTTTCATGGTCAAGGAATCTAAATATTTCGACGAAACAAAGGTAGGACTAATATTTATGGTGAAAATCACAATATGCTTGAGGACTGTGGCGCTGGCGGAGGTCTGCGCTCTCCGAGTGCTTTTCTAGTTAACGTGATGTTTTTGTAAAGGACGGGCTCATTACAAACTCTGAACACTAGATGTCGCTAAAATAACTAGATTACTGCTTTGCAGACTCTTGTCATTCTCTTTATGAGCTTCAAGAGGTAGTAACCTGATATGGTTTTCACTTCTCAGGTGAGCCTTTCCAGGGTTAATTAATGGAATTTCTTGCCTTTTTAATGGGGTTGGGACCATCATTTGTGTTGTTCAGGAGTCAGGCTGATGCACAGCCAACAGCCCTATTAGGCAACTGTTAGAATTAATATTATGGCAAGAACCAATCAGCTAAGTTAAGAGAAACGAGTGGCCATCATTACTTCAGTGAGTATCTACAATGTAATTGTAATTAGTGATAAAAATAAAGAAAATACATTGAATGAGGTGTGTCTAAACCTTTGGCCTGTACTGTGGCAATCACATCCACATTTAAAAAAAAAAAAAAAAAGTTAAGTCCACTTGACTCTGCCAAATAATATTCTGAAAGAAAGGCCAATAACATTTAAAGGTGTAGTCAGCGATCTTCTAATCTTCTTATCTAATGCAGTATTTGTCAAATTCACCATCTTTCTCCTCTCCATCCACAAGCGGTCACCACTGTCAGCATGTTGAAAAAAAAGTCCGGTTTCAATACACAGCCTTGGCTCTGAATTTCAGCAGGTAAATACTGTGGCTCGGGCCAAGTTACCAAAAAAGAGTACACCCCCCACATCCAGGGGGCGATCATACTCAAGCGCAGATCAGACAGAGGGGGGAGGGGGAGTAGTAGGTTGCGTAAGGTGCGCAGTTAACGCAAGAGAGAGATACAATAGGTGCAGTAGCAATGGCTGAAAAACAGCTTAAAAGAAAAAGGTCAGAGGAGTGAAAAGTGAAAAAGAAGGGCTATGACCATGAAAGAGCGAAGACCAGGGTCAACATTGGTGTTACTTTGCAATGATGGAGGGAACTCCGCGAACTGAAAGACCTGAAAACGTAGGCGGATGTCGCCGTCTTTCTGCTGGATAGGTTAGCAACATTAGCTTTTTGGTGCTTCACATAACAGTAACAGCCGTCGGGCATTCATCTTATTGTCTAATCTGCCAGAATGTACTGTTGTTGTGATGTTATCAATATTGTCAGTCGAGTTGTTTGACGAGTCGGGGTTACCTTAGCTGCGTTGGTAAACTACACAGTTTCTACGGCCATTTCCATGACGATGCACGTCCATCAGCTTTCGGGGGTGGAGCCAGGGGTGAGGTGTGAAGGGGGAGGCGGGTCTAAATTTGTTTATAAACAACCTCTCCACTCGTTTTCTCCAACATCACTGACTACACCTTTAAGGACAAGGGGTTTATATTTTGAAAGAGGCTGCTCTTCTGAAGCTTCTCTAAATAGCGAGCTTCTCTAAATAGATCAAGTCAGGTTTATCAATAAAGCACCTTTAAGAAGACAGCACTCGATCAAAGTGTTGTACATAAATAAAAATAAGTAAATAAAATACATAACAATAAAAACAAAGACAACAAACATAGATGGGTGTTTTTCCTTCTTCTATAGGAAATGTGAGTATGGGCAGCCTTGCTTGTACACAGGCAGAGAGGTACATATGTAAATATAAATATTAAATTCAAACACACAAACAAACATTAATTCACAAATATGACCCAAAAAGTCAAAACATATCACTGGAAAAGATTCTTTCTTATTTACTGACCAGTTCTGAAAGATCTGGATTGAACACCAAACATTCCACTGTGTGGTTTTCACATAAACTTTGCATACTTGATAGTCTTATGTTATCCTTGTGTTGTAGATAACAGTCACTCCCCAGAGACTGTCGAACCCAGGGTCCCATAAACAAGTCATTTCCTGTATTTGTGTGAACTGATGTCTGGTGCACTGTGTGAATGCTAAAAATCAAATACCTCCCCTCCTCAACTGTTGTGCACTTAAAATAAGAGAGAAGCTAGTATCAAAAAATATTGCCAGGCCTTTTAAACAAACACAAACATGACACTTCAGTAATATTTATTGACATTCCTTCATGCATAGTTCATCAGCAGCAGCAGGAGGGTGATCCTCTTCACACAAAAATAAATAAATCTTGGTTACAGCTAGAGATACTGTAGCTTTCAGAATCCAATGACACTGATGGCGAACCATGTCTTGACGGCTCACACATGGTCTAAACTTACATGTAAAGACACAACATGAAACCACAAAGCTCTCAGACTGTGTGTGTCTGATAAGGCACTTGTTTGCAGCAGATTTCCTGAACTCAGTCTTTGGTTTGTTTCTACATGTTTTGAGTTGGTTGGGCCTCCACTGCTCCGTACTGGGTCCAGCTCCAGTCCTGATCCTAAAGAGAGGCAGAAACATTATAATAAAAATGTAGATCATTTTATTGTTACAGCACTTTTACAGGGATACGCCCATGGGGGGAGGAGGAGTAACAGGAAGACTGAAGATGGGAGGGAACAGTAGAAAGCCAGTAGCCGTATTACTATTTTTAGTTATATTTATATACCTATGAGGGTCTTCCAAAGGGATAAATAAAGTTCTAGTTAATTTAATCTAGGTTTTAATCCCTTTTCGTGTCTTGCCTCACTCCTGAGTCCATGACAAGTAGGTAGACGCCATTCTTTCGACTGTGCATGCAGTAACAAGGAAGAGACAGGCAGAGCTCGCCCTCGGCTAATTAGCATAGCTCAAACACAGTGAGTTAATAGGTAGTGTTAGCCTGCCTCTGCCTACAGTCATCAGATAAAGTCTTGATTTTCCTAAGGTGAGTACACACCGGACTTGTACTACCTCAGCGATCACTCTCCATGCAAAGTCAATGTACAGCCACGATGGGGCGGGGCTAACACTCCCGCGATGCGACAGCCGCTTTTCACACTACCACATAGCTTGTCACGCAATGTTAAAGTAAAAAAAAGTTGGTCCTTTTAGATGATGTCGTGCGTGGCTGTGTGGCAACAGCCAATCAGCGGTGTGTGCACGTGTGACGGTATCCTAGACAGACAGCTATTCTCCCAGACTACAGAGTAACAATCCACGTCCATGTGGGAAACATTAGTCAGTGAAGACATTAGGTCCGCCTAGACAGACCGCAGGAAACTCGCAGATAATGCTGCTGCAGGACATCAGCTGCAGTGTTTTGTGGTTGATAAGTGAATGAAAAGGATACAGCTGGAATAATGTCTGCTTATACATCCTATTATATGATACATGATATGATCGCGGTGAAACTCGAGCGGACATGACGTCACCGAGTGACGGCCGACAGCAACGGTGACCAAAATGAGGTATTTATGGATGCGCGACGCTACGTCAGTGGGCTACACGATTTTGGAAGCTGGGTCGCTTGCATAGTGAACGCAGCATTACTCTTGTAAGTAGGTCAACAAGCACTTCCACGATGGTTTGTGCATGTGCCCTGTAGTTTAATTCCATAAATATTTCTTTTTTGAAAATTACATAAAGTGGTAATCTTACTCTAAAAATAGATAATGTAACATAACTTGGTAAAAAAGTGAATCAAAACAAGCACACAGGATCGTTTTGAGTTGCTGAAGAGTATATCTGATGACTGTAGGCAGAGGCAGGCTAACACTACCCATTGTCCAAGATGATAACATAATCATCATCTGAGGATCTGACATCTTTCTGTTTATTCTATTTTGTTTATGTGTTTGTAAAATGACATTGGCTCAACCATTTAACATAAAATCATAACAAATATTGTTAAAAAACCCAAACAGTTTGTATTCAAGCCAAAGCTGACATTGGTGCAAATTTAAAGACAAAGTCCTGGAGAGTGTTTTTGAGATACTGTGCTCACAAACAGGCAAATACTGTCCAAAAAGCTCAGATGAGATACTGCATTCTCATGATAGGGACGACCTATGACCAAAACCTAGTCTGTTTAGACATGTCACTCTGGGTGTTTGTGAAAGGTCTAATGGAAATCCCTACAAAGCACTTTTCGTGATATTGTGTTTTACAAGTTGACATTCGAGAAAAGTATGATCATTAAAGTCCAGGACCTTGGAGCATATTCTACAAGGGATGCAACGACTATTTATAAAACTTCGGGAACATAACTGTGGTTTCTGTTTTGGGATATCAGTTTAATCATGCTATCCTATATAACTTTCTTTTTTATTTACTTTTTTGTCTTTTTTTTTTTTACCTCCTTGTACGAGAGAAAACAACTGCTGGAGTCAAATTCCTTTTATGTGTTGCATACTTGGCATTATAAACTGTTTCTGGTTCTGATTCTGATTATATGTCACATGTATAATGTTTGTAATGTATCATTGCTGTTCGGTCACTCCTCTCACTGTCTTTTATAGAGAGCAGCGTCAGCAAATGCTGCCATAGGATGTCAGGAAACAGCTTAGCAGAGCAAAGGAAGCTGACAGAGCTCATAGCTATTGCTCATTTCCAACCTTTGTCTCTAGTTTGGCTTTTGAAAAGTTTACAGAAGCACATTAGAGTAGCTATTTGCAAGCCAGTACAATACAGACCTGATCAAAATCTTAAGACCAGTTGAAAAATTGCTAGAATATGCATTTTGCACGTTTGGACCATAATGAGGTTTTAAATAGAGCTACAATATGCAAAAGCAAGAGTGTGACAAAAAGCACTTTGAAAAAGTAATTTATTAAAAACAACAAGTAAACTGAAATAGGCTGTTTATCAGCTGATCAAAAGTTTAACACGACAGGCTATTAAAGCCAAAATCTGCTAAAAAATTTCAAATTTTCATTCTAGAGCTTGCCAGAGACAATAGTCATCAACCTGGGGGGGATGTCCTGGAAAAGGCCTGGAAAATGATTTCTAGAAAAGAGCAGGAACACTGCAAACAACCCTAACTAGTGTTTAAGAGTTAACGAAAATAGGGGTGCTGGTTTGGCGGAGTGGTTAGCAACCAGGCACCCCATGTACTTGCTTCTGCCGGTCCAGGTTCGAATCCTGCCTGTGACCAGTTTGCAGAGTGTCTTCCCCTACTCTCTCTCCCCCTTTCACAAGCCTATCCACTGTCTCTCTCCTCTCAATAAAGGCACAAAATGCTAAAAAAAAAAAAGTTAACGAAAATTATAGTTGTCTATTAGCTATCTTAGTCTTATCTCAGTCTGGCTTTTATGTAGTGTCTTACTATTAAACGTTGAAGGTTCTAAACTTATTTTATCAATCTTTATTTAGTCAGCTTTATCAAATAAATTTTATTTATTTTGCCATTTGTTTTTTTTTCTGTCACCATTGTTTTATTTTTTTATATATTATTCCTTAACTTGCATTATTTTATCTGCTCATATTTTATGGCTAAGTTTGCATTAGCTACCAAGTACAGTTTTACTTCATTTCCTGTTTGATTTTTGTTTAGTAACAAGGTAGAAGGAAGATAAAACATTTTCCAGGACAAGTCAAGATTTTCCCAGGACAATTGACTTTTTTCCTCATTTTCCAAAGGTTTTCCATGACTGGGAAATTGGTCAATCATTTTCCAGGTTATTCAGGACGCGTGGGAACCCTGTGCTTGGGCTGCAGCAGACCATTTAGGCGGAGAAAGGCTTTGAGGTTTTTTAGGCTGTTTAAACTTCTACTTGACAACTGTGGTGGTTTCCTGACTCTTGCTGCCCATTGGTATTCAAATGGGTGGGAGGTGGGCATGATAGGCTGTGTTGTTGGTCAGTATTGTCTGTGTTATCACTACCTGGAGCCTGTGCTGAGGCTGGATCTGTTTAATGTGGCATCAATGTTTGGGATGCAGTGCCAAGTTAGGGCCATGTGGTGGGTTATGTAACTTAGCTGTTAGTCAAAGTGGCACATTTGGAATAAAGGTCACTTAACTCAGTGTTTTTCCTTTTCTGAGGATGTAAATATCTAGTGTTTACTTTAAATTAGGCCTTTGATCATCTCAACAAACTTGTTTATTTGAGCACTAGAGCCTGTAAGACTGTATACCAGTCAAGCAGACAGAAAAGTCAATAGAGATTTGTGCACACATCATGAGCATGTCAGTGGGGGTGACCAGAAACACCTGCAACAACCAATCTGATCATTTATGACGGATGCTTTCTGCCAAAGTAAACAGAACTTTTGAACAGATTTAATAACAAACCCACATACCATCACACTTTGCTCCATCTCATGTGTGGCATCGTGCAGGAGTGATGTCAGCAGACTCAGATAATGTTGGTTTTCATGGAGCAACTGATGAACCGTTTCACTGAAAAGACAGAAACAAAACTCTGAATACATGTAGATATTTGCTCAAACATAGATGTTGTAAAAAAAAAACCACATCAAAAACACATCATTGCTTTAAGACTTTGAAGCCTAATTAATGAAAGTAGAATGAATTGAGCCTGATGCAGTCTGCTTGTAAAAGCTGTTGGGTTTTGATGTGCATAGGCTGACCTCTAGCGGCAGCTTCTGAACATTTATTTGCTTCTTAATCAGGCTCACATGCTAACTTAATAATGTGTCAGGCCAGAAGGGAGTGGGGTGGCCTGACGATCCAGCATGTGTCTGTTTATTCTGTTTTTGTTCATTTGTTGGTATTATGTCCTCAACACCTATAAGTTCCTCCTATAAGTTTGTCCTTGAGTCAAAGCTGACATCAGCACAAAGTTAAAGAGAAAGTGTTTTAGAGATATTGTGCTCACAAATACCCAGCTACCATGATAACAAATCACAAAAATAATTGTTTCTTTATAACCTCCACCAAGGAAGTTATGCTTTTACTGGTGTATGTTTGTTTTGTCGTTTGTCTGGTAAGAAGGATTATGCAAAAACTGCTGGACAGATTCTGCTGAAATTTTCAGAAGATGTTGGGAATGGCCCAACTTTTGGTGGAGATCCAGATAACCACCATTAGCCAACAATATTGCTCCATAACTGTCTAAATATTAATGATATCAACATGCTTTTGAGGTGTGGGCGTTCAGGGTCAAATAATCATATTATCAATCATATTATCAATCAATCAAACTTTATTTGTATAGCACTTTTCATGCAGGAATTTGTAATATAAAGTGCTTTACATGGGAAAGAAGATAAAATGAAATACCAATAAGTGAAATAAAAAGCAGAAAAATGCATAACTGCATAAAATGAAAACATAAGACCCCCCAAATCACATTCAATGTACACACTCACTTACTCAAACACACAAAGGCATAAAAAGAAAATTCTGACAGAAAACAAAATTAGAGGACCGAGGAAACGCTATCTTGAATTAAAAATAAGGAAACACAGGAGATAAAAATAAAACAAGAGTTACAAATACTAGAAAAATATTAGAGGGTTAAAAAAGTAAATGTGTAAATACATAAATAAAATAATATAATATAACAATATAAAATAAAAGTTAGATAAATAATATGGTAAAATGAGGAAGTGTAACATCAGGTGCATTCTAAAATAAGCTTAAATAAAATTATAAAAGGAAAACAACTAAACAAAGAATACAAATCCAAATTTTAAAAAAATGGAACTGAAATGTAGAAATAATGCAGAATAAAAGGGTTAAAATATAACGCAAAATAATAATTGTAGGAGCTATTTAGTGTTGTTTTTTGTTTTTGTTTAGAATTTAGTTTAGTGTTTAGATTTTTACTATTCTAAATCAATTAATTTTGATTTAATTATGATTACATTTTTGTTACTTTTCCAGTAGTTTATCATTTCTTTAGTTTCAGTGTTTTATTTATTATTTGTTTAATTAGGACACGGTGGCACTATAGGTTATATAGGTAGGGGCACGGTAGGGACCAGCATTCACCTGGGTGGGCAAATGTTTTTTTACCGGAGCGGGAGAGGCACAGGAATTTTCCTTTGTTCTGTGTTTGCTTGATTTCTGGCTAAATTTAAATTGGACATTCGTTTGGACCTTAAAGTGATATTCCGGGATTGAACAAGTTGGGTCCTATCACAAGGGTTAGGGCAGAAATTACCTCTACAGCAGTGTTTCTGTGGAGAAGAAACCCAGGGCGCTAGGACCTAACTCCCTCTGACTCCTTCGGATCTGCTCGTCTGCTGAATCCGCTGGAGTCAGACGGGGCCATATTTTACTTGACCAAAAACACAAATAAACGGACTCCCACCGAAAAAGTCTGATATCGGTCTGCATTCACGCTTTATTTAGAGAATTTTCAGCGCGTTACTTTCACACAAAAACACCGCTAAATAAGGCTCTAGTTCGCATAGCGCCGTGAAACGGCCTCCGCTGCACAGCCAGAGCTGAGGCTGCAGAGCCTCCGCTGCTCTGCAGCCTCCGGCTGTGGCTGTGCTGGCTGATTTGCTCCGAATGGACCGCCATTGCAGTCAGTGTCTCTCCACACAGCGCTGTGTGGCTGTACTAACCTCTGAACTGACGAGTCTGTTTACATGCTCTTCGCGCATGCGCAGTACTCTCTGGAGCGTTGCGATCGCTTCCTCATTTCTATGAGCTCCTTATCTGTATAATCTGGCTCCAAACTGTGAGGACGTCCATCATATTCAAAGTCCTCCTCCACAACATCTTCATCCCATAGATATTCGTCTATTTTGCACAAAACTGGAAGAAGGAAGTCGATTTGTAGCTGCTGGTCTTCCCCTGAAACAATGAGCCGCACTGCGCATGCGCGAAGAGCATGTAAACAGACTCGTCAGTTCAGAGGTTAGTTCAGCCACACAGCGCTGTGTGGAGAGACACAGACTGCAATGGCGGTCCATTCGGAGCAAATCATGATGGAATATTGGTGAAAAACATGAGTTTTTGGACGATTAATGCAGTTTTTAGGAGCGGCGATCCATGCCCTACAGGCTACCATTATATCGGTGTCCGCTGCTCGATTTTGGATCTAAGTATCTCCCGAAGCACTGTTTGCATCAGGAAAGCCTTCTGGGTGAGTATATTGTTGTTCTTCATTCTATAAACAATGTAAAAGCTGCAGGAACCGAAGTTATCCTTTAAGTTTTTCCCCATCCGTGTACACCACAGCCCACGGTGCAAGAGGGGCCTTTTGAGCTTTTTATGAAAGAGATTGTTTGAAACTTTTCGTTGTTTTTTTTTGTGGACAAACGGCCACTACAATAATACATGATGGTAACTTTATCATGTTACTATTGCTTGTAGATGTAACATTAATATGTGAGCTATCTTGGTGAGGTTTGCGCTCTCTGAGTGCTTTCCATTATTAATTTGTACTGATCTCACCTCTCAGTTGCACTTTGCTCAAGTGATGATGATGGGGAATTATTCTGTGCCTAGAAGGACAAAGACACTGGGTTACTTACAGTGTAACTGATAATGTAAGTACTGCACAACAAAAATCTTTAAACTTTGTCACTTACACATGCAATCTTCAGAAGGTACCAGAACTCTTTCTGTCTCTTCATCTGCATCTGCATCACGGCTGCCTCTGCTGCTTTTATGTTCTCCACCGCCCTCTCCAGTTTAGGGAACAAATCAACGATGCGTTGCTTACAAACCAAAATTGTGCTATAAAAAATAAAGACAAAAACACAAATTAAACACAGAAAACTTAACAACATGATTTCCAATGCATTGACCAGAGGCCTATATCACGAAGCGCGGTCGACTTATCCCCGGTAACTCACATCTATCCAGGATTGAGTAACCGCAACAATGGCAATAAGGATAACCGATAGCATGACGCAAGTTATCAACATGGTAACTCAACCCAGGATTGTCTCATCAAGAGCTGTGAACACGCACGTATAAGGGGAGGGCTCAGAGGCAGCTGACCAATCGTGATCATGAGCAGAGAACACGCTGAGAAGCGCCGGGACACTGACAGAGCTCCATATTTCACATGTGAAGAGCAGCGTCTGATAAAGTTAAATATGAGGATGAAAAAGCCAGTATAATGGAGAAAAGAAACACCGTAGCAGCTGTCAATCACAGACAAAAGGCGTGGCAGACTGTGAAAATGCGCAAATTACTCATCATTGACTAAATCTGACACTGATCACACTCATGAATCTCATGAAGCATTATACTGTGAAAATGTGTTGCATGTCTGACAGTTATCATCCCATTCCCTCAGATGTAATCCCTCTGTAGTGAGGAGGTCGTGGGAGCAGATAAGAAATAAATACAAAAACATAACTGCGTCTGGTTGGTTGGTCTGTTTCATGTCATATCATGCTGCAGCCTGCATTTAAGATTTAAGTTGTCGCCTCAATTAAATCATAAAAACACACCGAGCTGAAGTCTGACCTAAATTAACAATCTAAAAATCAGCAAGAAAAAAAATCCCTCAAACACATGACTAAAGTGCAGGAATGACATGATGGAATAATGTGCTGTTTCACATAAGAATTACATCCCTTTTATTTGTCAAGCACTTTATGATGCATTTGAATGTATGAAAGGTGCTATAGAAGTGAAGTTTATATTGCAGGGAGATGCAAAATGACAGCGGGACAGTTTGTGCACCGCTCCTGCGGGTCACACGGGGAATAAACGGCTCCAATATATCACCCAGGTAAAGATGATTCTGGACCACGAGAACCGGTACGTCTTATAGCGCGTCGTCAGGTTGATCTAGTGGGTCAAATCGGTATTGTGACACTCCTTCTCATCTTCATGCTTGTCTAAAGAGGTGTGCACCTCCTTCTACCGGGTTCAGAAGAAGAGGGCAGGCCAACTTATCCTGCTCCGGAGCAGGTTAGCCGTTCAGAGTAAGTCACCATGGTGATCTACTCCGATAAGAAATGAACTGGCTTCGTGCTATCAATAATCAAGGGTTAACCCTGAAGTTATCTCGCTAAGACATTAATCCTGCTTCGTGATATAGGCCTCTGATTTGGACAGCACTCATGTATAAGGTACCTGAGGTGAGTGTACAGGTCTTTCAGCACTCGGTCCTGGTTCTGGACTGTCTGCAGGATGGTCCTCACCATGTCTGAGCTGTCACTGTAGCCGTGTGGAGGGTCAGGACCTAACGGAACAAACAACTTTAATGTCGTTCACATGCTATAATTGTTGTTAATCCCTCCCTAATATTCTATTAAAGTTCTCCGAAACATTTTTATTGAGAAATTCACATGGAGAGTCTTTCAACACTTGCCTCATAGTTAAAGAAACTGAGTCATATCAACAGGATTTGTTTTGTAAGATTCTCCATCTTGATTGTTTAAAAAAATCCCTCTAATGTCATTTTTCTCAAAGAACCAGTTTAATCAGGTTTTAGCTGATCTTAATCCCTTCTTTGTATTCCAGTTTTAAAGGCCCTCTGGAAAAACATTTGAAAAAATACATAAAGAAAGCCTTTCAACTCACAAACAAGAATTATAAAGGTTAAATAAAATTTTAATGATCTAAGAAAAAGTTGTACTTTTTTCCATTTGAAACATTTTCCTCAGCAAACCAGCCAAATCAGTTTACACACCCATATGTTCCCCAAAGCATATAATTTTTGGCTTTTTATTCCTTTAATTTGGGAACAGAAGGTTGTTGTATTTAACCAAAACAAAAACTACCAAGAAAGTTGTTTTCTGAAACTTGAGTTAAAAAGATGATGGACTTTTATCATCCAAGCTAGAAGGAAACTTTGGACAAGAAGTCTTGACACAACCACACTAAGTGACACATAACAAATTGTCAATGGCATGTCATATTAATTTGGATGTGTTTGCTGACAGTTAAAAAGTTCCTCAGTTATCATACTGTTGTACACCTTTTTGTACAATTTAGAGTGCAGAGAGATCCCTCTCTGTACCTTTTTCACTACACAAAAAACCCCAAACCTTAAACAGGTATAAAATTAACTACAGCTTCACTTACACTGAAAATAAAAAGTCTAAACATAATGGAAATTGAAGCTAATACAAAAATCAGAAACTAGTGAAAGCAAAATTATCAAAAAGCAAGTGGTAAGAGTTGGGAATCAGGGAGAAAGTGGTTGACAGGATGGTGTTTAGATGTTAAGCCTGCAAATGAGATAAATTGAGTTTAATTCTTTGCTTTTTATTTTTGAATTTCTGCACCTTACTGTACATCATGTCTCCTCAACGGCTGAATGTTATATTGCACTGCCTTGCTGATGAATGACTGTACCCCTTTTTAATCTGTCAAAAACATTACAAATAAAATTCTTATCCTAAACCAATCAATTTCAATCCCAAACCGTTGGTCCGTTATATAGATACAGTAAAATGCATCAAAGTGGGATGCTGGTTTGGTGGAGCGGTTAGCAACCATGCACGTATCATATTCATACATCTCCCGGGTTCAAATCCAGCCTGTTTGCAGACTGTCGTCCCCTCTCTCACCCCCTTTCACAAGCCTATCCACTGTTTCTCTCCTATCAATAAAAGGCACAAAATGCCCCAAAAATACATTAAAACATGCATCAATATAAACAGCCCATCCTTGAGTAAAACTGGGCGTATGTATGAAAGTTGGGAAATAGAAATTGTGCTCTGATGATTGGTACAGACATGTATTACCAACACAAAAATCAACTAGAAAGCAATCAGAGAGCGCAAACCTCCACCAAGGTATCTCACATATTGCTGTTACACCTATAAGCAACAGTTCCATGATAAAGTTGCCATCATAAAAGATTCCTTGACCCTGAAAACCCACACCGAGCACTCTGAATCATGATGATATCATTATTAGTTAGGCAGTTATTGAGAAAAAATGATTGTTCACTAATGGTGGTTATCTGGATCTCCACCAAAGTAATTATTTTTAGTTGGGCCATTACCAACATCTCCTGAAAATTTCAGCAAAATCTGTCTGTGTGTAATCTTTAGGGATGGGACGATACACTTCAACTCACGATATGCTGCACCTCGATATGCCCGGGTCACGATACGATACGTCACGATACAATATCAACATAGTAAAAAAGAAAAAATATTACTGTGCAATTACAACTTATTTATTTTTGTTTGAGTTGCACACAGGAAAACACAAGGCCTAAGAGGCCAAACACAAACAATAACACTCTCTCTAACCCTAGAGAGGTTAGAGAGAGTGTATGCTAACGAGCGGTAGGCTCGTTTTCGCCGTCTTTGTCTTTTTGAATGAGAAAATACTGCCAGACAGATGACTTGGAGGAGCGTCCTCAATTTCGACCTCATTCGACTCCATCATTTGGCTTTTTGGAGGCAAGGTAGTTGGTGCTAATGTTTGTTGTCACTTCTGGTCACATGCGCTATTACCGGACACGACGTCTTTATTTCGTGATCCAGTTTTTTCAAACTCGATGCATTTCGTCACATACTGTATCGCGATATATTGTCAAACGATATTTCATCCCATCCCTAGTATTCTTGCTAACAAACAAACATACTCCAGCAAATTCACACCCTTTTTAGTGAAGATAATTATCCTCAAAATGCAGAGAAAAGTGTTTTGTTTGTTTTTTTGACTGATGATTTTACTCACTTTTGCATTTATCTTTGAGTTGCTTGTAGAGTTCAATGGCCTTTTGCTCACTGAAAAAGAGAGTTTACAGCACTTAATCATAAAATTAATACAAAAAGATATTTTCATCAAAGTCTTTCCTACGAATAAGTTTGTGCCTACCATAGCTTAACGTTTCTATAAAGAGATCACATTTCATTATGCTTAAATCAAAATCTGCATGCCTGGATCTATTCATTAATTTAGCCTAAAGCATGTCTGTGTGTAGTTAATGCATTGATTTAGTCATATGAAGAGGGTAGCTTCTAAACTAACACTGCCTTTTACTAGCAGGGCTTTTTCATTACGTGGTATCTTCTTGACGCAGCTTGACTTTACTCGTCTGTTTTGGTTTTCCATTAGGGTCAGACTCCCTGGCACAGTTTCGCCAATTATCTCCAGCAGGGTTCTAAGCTGTTTGAGTCAAGACTAGGGATGTAACGATATGAACATTTTGTATCACGGTTATTGTGACCAAAATTATCACGGTTATCATTATTATCATGGTATTGTTGCAGTGTGCTCAAAATGTTCAACATTACTTTTACGCACACTTGAAATCATTTAACCCCTTTAATATTATAATCATCACACTTCTTTGTTGTCTCTTTCGTCAATAATAATGGCAAGTATTTGTCATTATTCTGAAATAAATACTTAAACTGTGTAATTACAAGAAAAGGAAAAACAGATAAGAACTTTAAACAGGGTTCTCTTCATAAACAATTGTAAATGAACATGTTTCAAAGTTTGAGATGGACAAAAATAAATGTAACCTATTTTGCATACACTGACACATTTTAGTTTGCCTACAGCATTAGTGTCCATGTTACAGCTCGTTATATTAAACATGTCCAGGTCTTTTTATTTATTTATTTTTTTGTTTTACTGATGATAGTCCCTGAAGCAATTAGTCCCCCTTGTGACTCTCCTCTGGTCTACCCTCTCCCTGACAGATCTCCTCGACATCTCCTTCTTTAATATTTCCAAATTACGATTGATTAAATCCATTAAACATGAAATTTTACAGAAAAAGACAACCTATTTCAAAATACGGCGAATACACGGCAAAAGAACGGCAAGAACACACTCCAGAATGATCCTAATGCTGTTAATTACAGGATTTCTACATTATTTAGAGAGAAAATACTGATAACCACCTGTTATTCACTCAGGTATGGCTCACTGAATCCTCTCTCTCTCTCTACCTCTATGGCTCGGTCAGTTCATTTGCTCGAGGAGTTGCAGCAGTTTTAACCACGCACGTCTTTTTCTTTCACTGCAGCTTCATTTTTAAACAGGGAGACTGTCTTCTATCAGTTCCCCCTCAGCATCCTTGTAAAATCCAAAATTCAACCAGACTTCAGAGTCCGTTTTGAGACGGACACCTTCCATGAGGCTGCTTAATCGAGGACAGATACATTGTTCAGGGTTTTCCCGTCAAAGATCAGCATCACTGTGAGACATTGATGCAGTGTGGTGATCAAACACGGTATAACGGTAATTTTAATAGGACACAGTAATGATTACCATGGGAAATTTTACCGCAGTTAACCATTTTACCGGTAACCGTTACATCCCTAGTCAAGACTGAACATGACGTGTAGACACTGTTGACCCATGAATGGCCAGAGGACCGCTATAAGTCATAGACAAAGATGTAGAAATGAAACACTGCTCATTATCTGGGATGCTGTATGACAACCAGCCTTTGGAACATTAATCTCCTAACTCTCTGAAAGAAAAAGCCAAAAGGGTTCTGGCCTTTGTTTTCTCCTTTGTATCAACAGTTTCAGTTTCTTGTGTCCAGCAAACTACTCAGACTTCCACAAGCAAACACTAACAGATAGAAACATTCATTTGTACCTTCGGCCAACTCCTTACTAAACTCCAGGAGTGAAAGGTAGCCTAGTTTTTTTCCCATCATATACCTTTCTAGTTTGTTTTTTTCATAAGCACACTCTCCTTCCAATCTCACACTAATAACATCACCCAGTCTGCTTATTTTCAATGCAACATCAACCATCTCCGCCCCTCCCTCACTCCTCACAGCACCTCCATTCTTGTCACCTCCCGGATCAATTACTGTAACTCTCTCCTTTTCGGCCTTCCCCAAAAGTCCCTCCATAAACTTCAACTGGTCCAGAACTCTGCTGCCCACATCATCATCAAAACCCCTCCCACCATCACATCACCCCCACCCTGCAGCAGCTCCACTGGCTAAATGTTTAAAGTGTTAAACATTTGTACTAAAGTTTTATAAATATCATATGTTCTGCTCCTACTGCTTCACAGCAGCACAGGTAATTGACCCTTTGGGGACAAATTAATTAATTAATAAATAAAGTTAAGTGTGTTTTTGTGAGGGTGGCACCCTATTTTCATACAGCCACACAACAGTCCTGCCTGTTTTAAAGAGGTTCAGATACAGTTCGAAGCAGGTAGGATACAAGTTGAGCTGAGACTGATATGTTGTGATTGTACGCAGCAGGACACAGACAGAAAGTACTCCTAAAACTTCTTTTGAATCTACATAAGAAATGGTCAGACCCAGCAGAGGTAATAATAACAGTATGCAAAATTTGTTGCAGTTCACAGAGGCACTGTAATGTTTCTTAAACAAGTCAAATGGAAACAGAACAGTGTCCAGGACACTCACAGCTGCTCCATCACATCCCCTTGTTTTCTTGCAAATGGACTTCGCTGCAACTCCACAATCTCAGAATGAAGAGCCACAATCTCCTCGTCCAGATATCCCACATCTGCAACCTATGACAGTCCACAGAGAAAGCATTAACTCTTCACAGCCAGAAAGACTGTGGGGATTTAGTTAAACTCATCTTTTCTCCCACCTTCATGAAGCCGTCCGCCTTCTCTTCATTCTCCTGCCAGGTCTTCAGCAGTTTTTCTGAAGCTTCACAAGCAAACAGAAACACCAGGAACCACATTTTTAGCCTTCGTAATGACATTTAATTCTGAATCACAGTAACAGATTGTATTTTTTTAAGACGTGTGCTGCTGACCTCTTGGCCAGGTTGGTCTTGTAAATGAGTTCTTGATCTTGGTTAAATAAAGGTTAAAGGGACTGTGAGGAGAATCTATGACCGGCGACATAAAGACTCTGCTACCCATGAGCACGCGCAGCGACTGTCGTAATGCTGCGTTCCAGTAACCTCGGAACTGGGAGTGACATCTCTGACTTATCAGCGTTCCAGTTGAATTCTGAAAAAAACGTGTCGAGCTACCAGGCTATTGTTAGCTGTTGTTAGCACGCCCTGCGTTGTTGTTCACAAATATCACATGAAGAATGTGATTATCACTATGGCAGCATTTTTGTAAATATAAGTCTAACAATACTATGTATACAGGCGATCTAGAGCGACACACCCCAGTCAGAAGTGCAAATAAACTGATTATTACAGGAGCTAAATAACTGTTCACACTGGGGGCATCCATCTTTGATTGTCAACTCGGGGGTGACGAGGTGTCACCGAGTTCCCAGTATGACTTCGGGGGTCGTTTCAGCTGCAGTTTCCTACTCGGAACTTGGAAATTCCTACTTCTGACTACAACTGGAACGCACCAAGACGTAACCCAAGCCAAAGCATGTGTTTGTTGTGTTGTAGCCTGGACCTTCCTCAGAACTCTGCATTGATTTAAAGCTTCTTTTTTCAACAACTTACAGGATGCAAAGCGACGAGGTAATGTATCTCTTTCTAGTTATGTAGCGGTAGTTTTTGATGTGTGACAACAAGCAAGTTTTGAAAAACTTAGTATCGTAGTTTTGTAGCTGGCTATATATGGCTACTTACAGCCCAGTGCTGTAAGACGTGTCCGAATAATATAAATTTGCTCTAGTTGTAATTGTCTTGTTCCCGAAGTTGAGTAACCAGGCCAGTCCAGTCCAGCCCTGTCCTGTCCGACCAAGAAGCTGAGGAATAGCATTTATAGATAACCTATTTTGATGCTATAAAACTCATCGATAAGTACGTATTTCCATCAGGAAACTCCTCACAGTCTCTTTAAATACAGGACAGGCCAAAAGTTTGGACACACCTTCTCATTCAATGTGTTTTCTTTATTTTCATCACTATTTATATTGTAGATTCTGACTGAGTGTATCAAAACTATGAATGAACAAATGTGGAATTATGTACTTAACAAAAAAGTGTGAAATAAATAAAAACATGTCTTATATTCTAGTTTCTTCAAAGTATCCACCCTTTGCTCTGATTACTGCTTTGCAGACTCTTGGCATTCTCTTTATGAGCTTCAACAGGTAGTCACCTGAAATGGTTTTCACTTCTCAGGTGAGCCTTTCCAGGGTTAATTAAAGGAATTTTTTGCCTTATTAATGGGGTTGGGACCATCATTTGTGTTGTTCAGAAGTCAGGCTGATGCACAGCCCACAGCTCTATTAGACAACTGTTAGAATTAATATTATGGCAAGAACCAATCAGCTAAGTTAAGAGAAATGAGTGCCCATCATTTCTCCAGTGAGAATCTACAATGTAATTAGTGATGAAAATAAAGAAAATGCATTAAATGAGAAGGTGTGTCCAAACTTTTGGCCTTTTACTGTGTAAGAGTAAATACATGAAAAAAATTAACATCCACTCACAGATGCCATTGTGTCTCTGTTTGGAGTACTGCTCCAGGTCGTGCTGGATGCTGGTCTTAAAAAAAGCCAGTTTTGCTCGGAGCTGCTGTGACTGGGAGAACAGCAGGTTCTTGAAGCGGGTCAGGTTGGTGTTGTAACGCAGCAGACTCAGCCTACACATACACAAAGAAACAAAGAGTTTAAGGTGAAGATGCTACAGAGTGTGGGTCCACCTGTATGAGTGTGTTTGGGTGCTTACATAGCTGCCCGCTGTCCCTGAAACAGACGGATGTAGTCCTCCTTCAGTCCACAGACGTAGTGCACGGCCTCTCCCCAAACTTTCCTCAGTGCAGACAGAGGGAGCTGGGTCTTTGTTTCCCTCACTGAAGTAAAATGTAATAATGAAGAACAACAAAGAGTCTAGTCACAAAGTGTATTCTACAGTGTGGTGTACATGGGTTAAAAGAAAAGTTATATAATCAAAAAAAGTATTAAAAGGATAAGTTCGGTTTCTATAGCTTTCACATTGTTTATAGAATGAAGTAGAACAATATACTCACCTAGAAGGCTTATCTGATCCAAACAGTGCTTCGGGAGATATTTAGATCCAAAATCAAGCGGACCCATATAATGGTAGCACACGGGGCATGTATAGCACCGCTCCTAAAACTGCATTAATCGTCCAAAAACTCATTAGTTTCACCAATATCTCATCATTGTCCGCTCGGGCTACTCCTCCATTACAGTCTGTGTCCTCCAGACATGTTTTGTGGCTGTGCTGACCTCTGAACTGAAGAAGAAGAATGTTTGCCTCTGCGCATGCGCAGTACTCTCTGGAGAGCTGTTCTTCTCTTTGCCTCAGCATCCTCCTTTCGATGAGCTCCTCATCTGTAAACTCTGGCTTGAAACTGTAAGGACACCCATCATATTCAAAGTTCTCCTCCACAATGTCTTCATCTGATAGATATTCGTCCATTTTGCACAAAACTGGAAGAAGAAAGTCGTTGTGTAGCCAGCGGTCTTCCCCTGAAACAATGAGCTTGAAAAAAATGAGTTTTTGGACGATGAATGCAGTTTTAGGAGCGGCGCTATACATGCCCTATGTGCTACCATTATACGGATGTCCACTGCTCGATTCTGGATCTAAATATCTCCTGAAGCACTGTTTGGATCAGGAAAGCCTTCTGGGTGAGTATATTGTTCTACTTCATTCTATAAACAATGTGAAAGCTGTAGAAACCGAACTTATCCTTTAAGCCTAACACATTTTAAAAAGACCAGTGATTCCCAATTAACTTTAAAAGCAGAATATATTCAGAGATGTTCCTTGAAAAAATTACAGAACTTTTGGTTTGAAGGAAAACTCCAACATTTTTTTTGTATTCATGTCTTTCCTCCATGACGAGCAGGTAGACACCAACCTTTCATCTGTGCATCCAGTAACAAGGAAGAGACGGTAACAGATCACCAACCACTAGTTATCTTGGCTCAAGTGCAGAGAGTATATGGTTGACCTTGTGATGTTACGTTATTTACTTTCAGACTAGGATTGGCATTTTATGTCATTTTTAAAAGAAATACTTAAACAACTGAGTTACAGGAGTGCTTCTCAGCAGGTTAACAAAACAAAGCCTCTGTTAATGAGTAGAAGAAGATCTGTATTAAAGATGGCTGGTGAGGGTTATGGCTGACCTTATGAAAGGACAAGGATGATTTCTTCAAGACTGATGAAGATCCAAAACCTTGCCTATTTGAACCAGAATATTCAGAGGAGGAGCTACACGTTTTGGACGCTTCGCTGCAGAAGCTGAGGCAGTGGGGCTTGCCAACCTATTACATACTGTAAATCAGTCTTATTGGAGAAATACAGGAATCTCGAGGGGAAACAACAAGTCTTATGAGTGTAGTCAACAAAGTGCTTAAATATTTAAAAAGCAAACAAACCAAAAAAGCGAAACAAAACAAAACAGGATGTTTGTGTGTGTGTGTGCAAAGGAAAGTATGTATACAGACATATATACATACACAATTCATGGATATGTAAATTGATATATGAATTTAAAGATATTTTCATGTATATAGTAGGTGTACATAAAGGTGTGGTGTTTAACTATATATAGATAGGTAATCAGATAGGTAGAGAGGTATTCATATGTGTATAAAAATAGGTAGGTGAATGTTTAAATAGATTTCATAAGTCCATGTAAATGCTTTCATGACAAGTCTATGGGAGAACATATGTTGAATACAAGTCAAATATGTAACAGGGAATAAGGGGTAGGACTAGATAAGTTTTACTTCTTCCTACTACTAGAGCATGTACATTGTAACTTCTGATGAATATTATAAATTAGTTATCTGTTTTCTTATTATTTCCTCTTATTATTTTTTTGTGCGTTGTACATATTTTTGTTGTTATGTGTTTGAAATAAACAAATAAAAATAAACTGTGATCCTTGAAAGAATAACTTTAACCCCCCAAAATAAGCTTCTTTTTTAGAACAATAAGAAAGTACTAACCTGGAAAATATAAATTAGAGCTGCTAATAGCTACCACTCTTTAAAGCTAGGGTTGGTAATCTGATTTAGATACACTTTTTGTAATACTGGTTAAAATGGTCTTTATGACCTGATGGCAATCAATTCATAATGTGTTCTTAAAATAGAGCGGAAAATATCCGCTTTCTACAGCGGGAGTAAAACAGGGAAAACACCAACCAATAAAACCTTTGTAGCCCACATTTAAAATGAATCAAATCGACATTCTGCCCGCCTCCTGTGCTTACATTTTGCCAGCGTGCACAAACTCTGATTTAGTGCGAGTAGCCAATCTGAGAGGGATCATGAGTCTGCTAGAGAATGCTCATCTGCCAAGTTTTGGCTTTGAAAATAAGGGAAGCCCGCTATGAGCCGTCCCACAACCCCAACCAAGCTCCAGTAGCACTCACATTTTAAGACAGGTGTACAAAAATCTAAAATAAACATTTTGTTTTTCTTGATTTGTACCGCTGTGGGCTCTAATCTTGCGACAGCTAGACTGGGCCTTCGGCACCCAAACAAACAATGACAACACACTTCCCTGAAAGTCATATCAGCCAGGGCATTACAAATGATGAATAATTCTTTTGATACTACAAAAAGATGATACAACTTGTTCAGACAGTCACAAGCTGTTTAGACCAATGTTTTTCCTTTCGGCAGATACAAATTTTTATTTTTGCTCTCAAAACAGTCATGTTTCCTTTTCAGGGCTTTTGAGGCCTGTAGTAGGCATTTGGTGAACATCAGTTTTTTGCTCTTTAGCATTTGACTTCATAGTCAACATCAGAGGTAACCATTTGATACAAAAAGAAGTGATATTGTTAGTTTATCTCAATAATAGTAATGGGCAATACAGTTCAAACAGTATTTGATGCAGATATATGCCAAATTTCAGACAGATTGTTGCTACCAAGATACAAAGCAAGGGGGTGCTGGTTTGGCGTAGTGGTTAGCACCCCATGTACATGCTTCTGCCGGTCCAGGTTTCGAATCCCGCCTGTGACCAGTTTGCAGAGTGTCTTCCCCTGCTCTCTCTCCCCCTTTCACAAGCCTATCTACTGTCTCTCTCCTATCAATAAAGGCACAAAATGCCCAAAAATATACATTTAAAAGATACAAAGCAAGCACATCAAAACTAAAAGAGAAAATGTAATCAAGAATTTCTGATAATTTTTGGAAGACATGTAAAAGGAGACCATTTTGTGAATAGTTTGAAAACACTATTTAAGCTTTTTTTTGGATTATTAAAGGTCAAATTTTAATCACACTTTTTTAAATTACAAAAATATATGCTCACAGCCTGTATCCAAACCCCCCATTACTGAAGAAAAGAATCTCTTCTCCCTCTGTTTCTTGCTCAACCCTTACAAAAATGTGCACCCAAACAGGCCATTTGATTAGGCTCACCTTCCTCCAGATGGGAAACATTTCCTGAGCCAAGAGTTTATACATTCTACAGCTGGTTTCAGGCCTCGGCAAATATCTAGGCAAGTAAAAGCCATGTATTTCTCTTAGGAGGGGCATTGACAAATACAGCTCAGCAGGATTTACACTTATACCCCTTTCAGACTGGCTCCTGTCCGCAGTTTGAAAAGGTCTAATCTGCATTTTGACCCAGGTCTACTGACACTGCAAGCGACACAGGTTTTTATCGGCTCGCCTATGATCAGCTTCAGTGAGATCATCACACCCAGGTTGACCCGCTAACTTACGGATGACATCGGCGTAATGTGCCCACATCATAACATCACGCCCATCCACTCTATCTGTAACTTATGTGACTCTTTCCACCGACCTTTGTATCATTTCCACCGAGTTTGTTCATTTCTAAAGAGGAAAACCTCGTCCACTTCTTCCCTGCTCATTTCCATTGTTTACCTGGTTGTGTTTCATCATGCTGATGATGTCATCAATGTGAGGACATCAGCTTGATGCACCAGAGGACAAAAAACAGCCACGCAGCTCGTCTGCTGCCGATCAGACCTGGGTCTGCTGGCAGTGGTAAAAAAAGTCCCTTGACCTGCTAATTTTAGCGTGCGAGTGGTATAAAACAGCCTGTTCTGCAGGGCTGTAACAGAGGGGTTTAGGGGCATACCAAAATCTAATATATAAGCAGATTTTAAGGCAGGAGATCCTGAAATACGATCCTGAAACATCTAAAATCCCAGTTCTACTCTTAAATAGGAGTAAAATATGGGACCTTTGAATAGTGCATAAAGCCATGCCTTACCTCAGTGATAACAACAATACAAATCATAAAATAGGGTAGAAATGTACAGTTATTGAACAATGACAAAACTATGAATATGTCTTTTATCCCATTTGAAGGAGGGGGTGCTGAGTATCAATCAGTTTTCAAATTTAGAAATGGGAGATGTGAAGGAAAAACTGGTATTGGATAACAAGTTTTCCATGTTAAAGTTGTTGAAGGCAAAAACCATCAATACAAGTTTTTCTCACTGAAATGATGGGCGTCAAACCACATTAAACCTAAAGGTCCCAGGACCTGGTGTATTCGAACATTTACATCATGTACTGGATGTCTTTGAGTAATATTAAGATTTGAGTCGAATAAAAAATTCAAATGCCACTGAAGAGGAGCGGATGTTCCTCTATTTTCGATTGGAACAGATCATGTTTGAAACAATCTTAAATACAAAAGTAAAAAAGAAAAAAGAAAACTTTCCTAATCCAACAAGCTGATACGTAGTTACAACAAGGTATGGTAAAGGTCCCATGTCCTGGTATGTTTGAATGTTTACATCATGTTTTTGGTGTCAATTAGAAAGGTGTTGATTTAGGTTTAAAAAAATAAAAATGTCACTATAGAGGATCTGATTCAGCTCTATTTCCCTCCCCTTTGGAAATGCTCGAATGTAAGGAAGCGGGGAGGCTATGGAAGGCTATGATTATGAGGTCTGCAATGACTGGCTGCTCTCATAAAGTCTGATTGGAGGTGGGAGGAGGCATTAAGGGCCATGGAGCATAATTTCAAACCAGTGATGAAGTATGCTTGTGATGACCAGTAAACACACATGTAGGTGGAGTTTGTATAGCTATGACATCATAAGCCTGAGGAAGTAAAACAGAGTGTTTTAAAGTCATTTTCTTGAAAGAGGATAGAGTATTTCCTTTTGAACTGGGACTTTTGCACAGTGGATGCCATGATCTTCTGCTTCTGAAGCCCCTTCTAACAACAATACAAGTGACTGAGCAGGCTACGGGACTTTTTAAACAAGACGTATGACATAATCCTTCAAACGATAACAATCCAAAGACTTCCTGCATTGTTGTAAAAACCCAACACAAGACCTGCTCTCAAATCATGTGTTTCAAACTATGACAAAAAATCTACAAATTTTGTGTTATTTAGTAGCAGTTCGGTACAGAGCAACCTTTTCTTACCTATAAAGTTGACACTGTCTGGCAGAGGCCTGGCAGTCAGTGGTCCGGAGTACTTAGTGAGGCTCTTGTCAAAAAGGAAAACTATAAAGCTGTCCCAGCCTCGCTGAAAGCAGAGAAAAAGCACTTTATTAGCTTGAGAATGTTTTAGTGATGATTTTCTCATTAGTTTATCCTGAAGTTTTTTTATTTTCTAAGTAGAGGATAATCCTGATTTAGTCATTTACATATCACAGGGCTATCAAGTGCGACCAAAATTTGTAAGAGTGCGCCTAACTTTTTTTGTTGGTCGCACTGGTGCACCCTGCGCTCCCCGGGTGAAAAAAAACAAACAAAGGTAACGGCAGTAGCAGATAATCTGCTAAAACCGGACAAAACACCGCGCTTGCAGTCTCTCTCTGTCTCTCTGCCTCTCCGTTCAACAGCAGGTCCTGCACACACACGCAGGCACGCACGTACGCATGCACATACACAGCCCTCAGTAAACATCCAATCAGCTGTCAGTATGAAGAGGAGCCCAGACTCTGCAGTGTCAGGCTACAGCAGCAGAGCTATAGAGATAGTAATTATTATCTCTATAGCTCTGTACAGCAGGAAGCGACACAGCGAAGCTCCGCTGAATCGTCTTAGGCCCTCCTCACACGAGGACGGCCCCGTATTGTCTTGGCGTCGGCATCAAAACATGTATCGCTGCTTACACATCATATTGTACATAGGCTTGTGTATTTACTTGGGAACATAAAAAATCTACGCCGGGACGTACCTATGGGTTCCCACGCATGCTCCCAACCCATACTGCACGCTGGGTAATGTAGTTCTTTGGTTACTACACTCGTAACATCACAGTTCTGTTCCGAGGTGTATTCCACGTCAATAAGTGCTCATGCACGCGTAACATGCTTCATCTCTGCGTGAGACCTTGTTGCTGTTGTTGCCGAAGGTGGTGTTGTTGGTGTTCTGTGAGCAAATGTTGGTATTAAAGTCGTAGCAATATTTATAGCTGCTGGAACAAGATAAGAATCAGCCCGGCTGCCGCCATTGTTGTTGTTGGAGTGTGTGACAGCGTGGGTTAGGGGGCGGGAAGGAGGAGGGGTGCTATGAGGTCACCGTCTTTTCCGGACTTATCTGTTTATACCAACAACGGCATGAAGATGAAAACACAGATATCCACTTGCAGACCCGTTTTCAAAAAAGATGCGGAGTCATGGACGAATACGCGTCTCTGTGTGTCAATATCACCAGATCGATAGTTTATTTTACCAGAGTCTTACAAATTCGTACTCGTGCAAAGCCCACCTGAGTGACAGTCAGATAATTAATAATTAAATACAATAACAAGTAAAACAAAGTAAAGTTAAATATAACATCTATATCTGCACAGTCATTTCTCCTGTTAAGGGGGGAGTTGGAGGATATGAGTGTTCACGTCCACTGAGGACAAATGACTTGACTGACAGCCCCCGACTGAACATTAAGCTGTAAATAAAAAAAAGCCAAAAAAATTTTTAAAAAGTCAGAAATATTCTGCCCTTAAAGTCGTTTTCATAAATTAGTTTGAAATTTGTTCTTTTATTATTTACCTTATAGTTTCAGTTTTGTAAATATTGAATACAGTGAATGAAGTCTTATTCTAGGTTCAAATTTATGGGAGAATAAGACCATCCAGTTAAATGTTGTTGTTGGTTGTTAAAATATGGATATTTATTTCATTTTTCAGCACAGTACAGCACCTTAAACATTAGCTTTTGTTATCCTGAAATATTTTATTTAACTTGAGATGTTTGAGTTTGAAATATTATATTTCAGTTCAGTAAAACACTTTAACCCTATAATGCAAATTGTACCATATTTGATACATACTTTTATAATACCTCTATCTACACGATTTGATCATCAAATGACAAAAAAAATCAGAATAAAATCAGATAAATGATAAAAATGTCCTCAAATGGATTATCAGTTGCCACAAACACCTAATGTATCAAATGAGATACGAAAAATCTATATGTAGAATTTTATGGATTTTCTGATTTTTGTAGGATTTTACCAGAAAGTGAAATAAAAATTTAATCTCCAAAAAATACAATTTTCTGGCTATCATCTACAGTCTTGGACCTTAAAGGGTTAAGAACAAGCACTTTTATTTGAAGATGTTTTATTCTGCTTAATGTTTTAGTTTAAAGTTGTAAATTTCATTCAGTGAAGCACTTTAAACACTCTGTTTTACATTAAATGTATAATTTTGCTTCAAATAAAGACAAGTATTTATATCTACGTCTTATTTAAAAAGCATTTACATTATATAAAATTTATGTAGAGTAATAAAATGGTGACCTTATGGTGTTAAAGGCGACACTAAAAAATTTGGGTGCACCTAAATTTTGTGCTGGTGCTCCTTAAAAATTTTTTTAGGTGCACCGTTCCAACCAACTCAAAAAGTTAGTCGAGAGCCCTGTATCATGCCTGCAGACTGTTTCCAGCTTTGACTAACTTCACAATGAACCTTATTCATTACAAAATCAGCAGTTTAAAGGCCGTCATAAAAGATCTTTGTAAAAACATAAATGACAGTAATAAAACTTAAAAACAGACCATTAAAAAATGAAAAACAGACAGTCTTCTGTGGTGTTTGCTCTTGTGACTGAGGCGTGCTCCACATCACTTATTTTCTTTTATGCGCATCACATACCAGCCCCTCTGGCAGACAATGTGAAGGTGGCCAGCGTGGGTCAAGAGAAATTCCTGTCTCCAGCAGCAGCTCCTGACTTAGCGGGGCGATGTGTGTCTGAGTGTGTGTCTCCAGGCGCAGCTGCAAGGAGTGTAAGCTCTCCTCCGCTCCCAAAATCAATGAGTGTAGCTGTGCTGACGTCATATCCAACACATGGATTACCTGGAGGAATAAATGCTCAGTGAGGGGGGGTGTTCATGTCACAAAAAACCTTAGGTGCACAATAATATCTGTTTTAAGTAAGGGAATGAATAAAAGTAAACCTTCATGTTGAGAGTATTCTGTAGAACTGAGTAGTAGCAGGGTTTGTTTGTTTCAGGATCTAGCCCTCCACCTCGAGCTGCAGGGTCCCACAGTAACAACATCTGAAGAAGGGACTCCACAGGTTCAAGCAGTGGCCTGCAAACAAACACACATACAAAGCTGTTTATTTATCTACAACAAGGAGGTTATGTTTTTTGCCGGCATATTTTTGTTTGTTAGCAAGATTATGAAAAAACTACTAAAAATACTTTGCCAAATGTTTCAGGAGATGTTGGTAATGACCCAACTTAAACATGATCAGATTTTGGTGGTAAACCAGATAACCTCCATTAGTAAACAATCATTTTTGCTCATTAACTGTCTAATTAATAATGATATCAACATGATTCTGAGTGCTAAGTGTGGATTTTCAGGGTCAATTAATCATGTTATGATGGTAACTTTATCATGGAACTATTGCTTATAGATGTAACAGCAATATATGAGCTACCTTGGCGGAGGTCTGCACTCCCGAGTGCTTTTTAGTTAGTGTATATGTCCATGGGTGTGTATGTATATATCAATAGTTTGTGCTCTACTGTGTCAAATGCATTTTATCACTTTTATGCAGATGGTACCATTATTTATTGCTGTTCATCCTCACTCACTCAGGCTTTTAAGTTTTTACAAGCTGCTTTTAATGTTGTACAGTCTCGTCTGAGATGTCTGAAACTGGTTTTAAACACTGAAAAGACCAAGCTCATGGTCTTTTCAAACTCAAGCGAGTTACCACCAAATATCCCAATATCTCCAATTATAAGTATCTGTGTTTTCTTTTGGATCATGAGCTTTCTTTTAAAGCACACATTGCAGGCTTGGTCAGCAAACTCAGGGTTAAGCTCGATTTCTTCTACAGAAACAAATCTTGTTTTTCACTAAGAGCCCAGAAACTGCTAGCCTTGCAGAGCAGACAGACCAGCCTGATTCTGAAATCCTGCAGGTCCGTCTCGCCAGCCTCCGTTGTCCAATGAATTCACTCAGCTGAATTCTTAATGGCCCAATCAGGGAAGAGAGGCGGGAGCAGCAGAATGCAGCCGTGACAACAACCGGAAGTTGAGAACAAACATACCGATTAGCCTATTGTCCTCATAGCTACTCAGTGAAACTTGGCGAAATCTGCCCTCCTCAGAAGTTTACTTGTAGGGCTTGTCTTTGACGAGGTTCATGTCACATATAAGTGTTAAATGAATCATCTGTGATGTACAATTTAATGTAAGACGATAGTATAAGGCCGTTAGCTGTTAGCAGCTAAGTTAGCGGCTAACGGCTAACAGCCATTAACTGTTTTTAACTGTTGTTAGCTGTTAGCGGCTACATTAGCCGCTATGTATGCTACATTATAGTAGGCAACCCTGCTTGATGTGGATTGGTCTGTGACGAATGTGATGAGCCAAACGATTGTCCAATTACAAGCTTGTGTTTCTTTTGAACGTTCTGCCCCTGAAAACAAATTTAATTTTAGATTTTTTAATTCTACCCAGATGGACTAGTGAAATATTTCTGTGGCAGATATATGGAGCTGTCCATCTAGCTTGTATCAGCAACATTTCCTCCCCGATTGATTATGGAGACGTGCTGTATTTTGGTGATCCTCTAGAATGTCTCCAATCATTAAACATTGTTTATCACAGTGCATTGAGGTTTGTCACGGATGATGGCCGCCTCACACATCAATGTGAACTGTACATTCGATCTGGTTTGCCCTCTTTAAGTGCGCAAAGGTATACGCACTGGTTGACACTGATATATACAGTATTCTTGGCTTAGTTCCATCTTACTTATGCTCTCTTCTTCTGAGAACTACAAGCAACTATGCCATACGGTCCTGTGATGTTTTCCATCTTTCTGTTCCTCGTGTAAGAACTGAACTGGGGAAGAAAGTGTTCAGTTTTGCTGCTCCAACAGCGTGGAACTCTCTACAGACTGAACTGAAGCTCTCAGAGCTCATCTCACTTGGAGCCTTTCGATCCCTGCTGGTGGATAAACAGAGTGAAACCATTAAGCAGTGCCTGTGTTTCTGAATAGTTATGTATGTTTAATAATCTTCTGCCCCTTACTGCACTTCTCTCATTCACAAAAAAAAAATATTTTCTAAATCATTGTTATGTTGTATACTATTTCTAGCAATATGTATTTGTGTATTTGTGAAAGAGATCATGATCAATGAGTTTTTTTTTACCTGGTTAAATAAAGGTTAAATAAAATGAGTAGGACACTAATTATTCCACAAAATGGTATAACTGCATTGTGGGTCCTCAATGAGTGTGTCTGTGTATATTGGTAGGAACCTTTGTGACATCACGTGTTGTTTGACGGGGTGGAACACTAATGGTTTCTGATCACAACGCTGCACCACTGAGAAATGTTTAAGTTGGTTTTGTTGTTGAATTGTGGATTGTAAGCTTTAACGGACACTCTTTTAGACTCAACTGGGTGTGCAAATAAAATAAAATCATTTTAAAATTCACAAAGTTGAACATCATTTGCTTCAAATCACAGTATAGATGTACAAGGCGAGCAGGTCCATTGGTTAGCCCGTTGGTAGAAGAAGATTAAGAAGAAAACATACTTATTTATCCCTAATGGAAACTTTAGTTCTTTACATTTTGTTGTTGAGACATGCTGCACACACATAGGCTGAAATGCACATGTACAAACAGGTCCTGCAATCAAGCATTAATGGAGAGATGTCAGAGTGCTGGCTTGCTGGTCCTGAAGAAGACCTGCCGAGCAGTTTTGGGGTTAAGTGCCTTGCTCAAGGGCTCTGCAGCAGTGCCCAGGAAGTCAGCTGGCACCATTCAAGCTACCAAACCAACTTCCAAACATGGTTCAGTCAGTCACGCTCCGGTCCCCAACCCCAGTCCTTCCAGACTGATTAACTGCCCTTCAAAGTAGTGCATTGGGCTTAGCTACACGTCAACATTAAATGAGTACAGGATGCTCGACTTCAAGGATCAAAACTGTTTTTTTAAGCTTTTTCATAATGCTGTTTCAAGAAAGGATATCTATACTCTGTTTTTGTAATGACATGAATATCATGGACCACTGTGTGTTTTCAAGTCTGACTGTGTGTATGTGGAGCTCCCACTGTTCCATACTCATAAGCTCCCATAACACAATATGAATTAACAGAAACTTACCATAATAATACAATAACAGTTGAAGAATCAATATGAATAACTTAATGTTTTGTTTTGCGTGATTATGGCAGAGCTTCTTTATGGGCTTTATGTTTACCTGCTCATATTGTTCGGATAAGGCAGCCGGGTCGAGAATCTGACCTCTCCGTTCATGTCCTCGACTGCCATGATGTCTTTAGGGCCTTTGTTCTTCACTTTACTTGTCCTTCAAATGCAAAAAAAACACAAACAGTAAGTCAGAACAAATGATAAACATGAAATAAACACAAAAGTTAAATAAAGAACATATTATAGCCACTCTTATTCCTATATCTAATTTGAAAAATACAGATGTTATAAAGAACTGCCTTGCTGTATCCTGTATATATCTGGTTTAAGGTGGGCCTGCATTTAATATCGTTGTGAAATCCTCTGTAAAATTACAAGATTAGGAATTCTGATGGTAAAAAAAAAACCCTCTAGGGTGTACTTAACTTCATATCTGTGCCAGCTGACTACTTGGTCTGCTGAAGAACGAATCCACTGAGTGAAAAATTGTTTAGTTCCTAAGGGCAGGAATACACCACTTAAGTTATGAAGATGGGTCTCTATCAATGTGTGATGGTGTCTTTGTTTACCCCACCCCCCTCTTCAGCCTGTATGTCGATGTTTTGGTTTCCTTTTGGGCAGAAAGCGCCCATTGAGAAAGTCACTTTGTGTGTTATAAAATGCACTATGCTGTGCAGACCAGCAAAGATGGCAGATGCTACAGCGAAGAAAAGAAGATGCAATCAGGTAGAATCAAAATGCCAAGCGGACAGAGCTCGATCTAAAAGCAGAGTGAACCTAGGGTAGGTTTTCGCCTGCTTCTGAACTCTGAAGGATCATCTCAGGATGAAAACGTTCAGACAGAGACGCTAGAAACGAATGACAACGCTGTAGTGTGCATGCCAGTCCAGTAGATGTCAGCGCCTCTACAACACGCGTACGTAGAAGAAAAACTTTTTACAAACAACAATGGACGCAGGAGTTTCTTGTCTGGAAAACTAATCTGTTGGGACAACAAATCTGTCTAGATAGTTTTGTCTGGATAACAAACCATGCACTGTAAGCCAAACAGTAACAAAAAATCCTGCAGACCTTACCTACCTGGTACACTTATTTATTTCTTTTACTTATTTTCACCTCATCATGGTGGAAAAGGAACAGCAGCAGTTTAGATTGGAGTTAATTTATACAGAGTGACACCAGCTGCAAAACATGAATATCTTTGACTGTTAATCCAAGCAAAGGTGGAAATAGTGCTGTACAATTAATCGTTTTCAGATCAAAATTACAATTTCAGCCAACGCAATCATGTCAAAAGATGCAATTGTTTGCAGCACTCCTGACTAGAGCTGAACAATTATTTGCAAATTAGATTAAATCGCAATATGGCTTGTTGTAATTTTCAAATCGCAGACAGTGCAATATTTTTAACCCAAAATGTGTTGAACATTTTGGCACTGTGATGTAGTTTCTTGCAATTTCATGCCTTTTTTAACTTTTTTTTTAACCCAGTTTTTACAACTTTATGCCTATCTTGCTCCCATTCATCTTTTTTTTTGGCCACTGTCAGACCATGTTTGGAATTTTTACATGGTTTTTGAAATTTAATCCCAATTTTGCTGCTATAATCAATTTTCCTTAGTCACGTTTGAATTATTTGCCTTTAATTTGCACCTATTAACTTTTTTTCAGCTTTTGTACCATTTTTTTTTACCCAGTTTTTATAATTTCATACCTATTTTGCTTCTGTTCTTGACTTCTCCACTTTTTCTCAAATCTTTTATCCTTAGATTGATTTAATGTTATATTGGTTATACTATAAAACAATCTACTGTTTACGTTTGTTTAAGAATACATGAGATGAGGAACATTAAAACAATCGCAGAGTAAATCGCAATTGCAATATTGGGGAAAAATATCGCAATTAGATTATTTTCTCAAATCATTCAGCCCTACTCCTGACTGACCCATGATCTGTTGTGTCAACTATTTCACACTTACTTTTATTTATTTATTTTTTTTTTACAAATTTGCAGGCAATTTACATTTAAGAATGTATAAAAAAAATGAAAATAAAAATGATCTTTTTTTGTATAGCACTTTTCAAAGCAGGGTTACAAAGTACCTTACAGACAAAATAAAAGCTAAAAAGAGAAATAAAAGAGAAGTGTGAGGAATACAATGACCAAAAGGGTAAGAGTTGAAAGACAACAGCAAGAGCCACAAATGACATAATAGAGCAAAATATATAAAAGAGTAATATCACCAAAGATAGGAAGGAGGAAGCAATTAAAAGGCTGAAACTACCAACAGATAAAAGGAAATAAACTGATAAGAAAAGGAGTAAAACAAAAAGAGGATACAGAGTTAAATAATGAAAATGAAAGAATGAAAGTTAGCATTAGTAACCACATAGATGAGGTTACTCAGGTTGTGTCAAATAATTGGTATAGTGCAGGATGTGTGCTCAATTTCCTTCAACCACACAGAGGAAATGCATCACTGCCATGTTGACTCACCATTGTACAGGCTGCATGTGGTGCAAAAAGGGCCGAAAGCCACAAGTGCATTCAAAGATGACTGTCCCAAAGCTCCAGTAGTCGACACTCACAGTATACGGCTTACTCTCAAACAGCTCTGGAGCCTGTAACACACATTTATGAATAAGTAAACTGTAAGGGAAAACAGGGCTTGAAAATTGATTTAATTTCTGATCAAGCACTTACAAGGTACTGCAGAGTTCCTACAAAGGACGTACAAAGACTGCCCTGATCGAGATCTTTTGCATAACCAAGATCTATGATTTTATGGACAAGCTGTAGGGAAATGAAGCATCATTATGAGAGAGGAAAAAAAATGTAAAATGCAGTTTAAAGAGGCTGCATGTATAAAGGGAATCAAGCTCACCTTCCCACTAACTTCCTGCAAAACAATGTTCTCTGGTTTGAGGTCTCTGTGAATGATCTTGTTCTCGTGCAAATATTGAATACCAGAACCTGAATTTGTGGAAAAAAGATATCAATTAATCTCTACACATTGTTACATTATGGTCAAACTGAAGATGGGGGAAGCATTACCAATGTCACTGAGCAGAGAGAGGACTTGACTCTCTTTCAGCCCACAACAGTTTTCTGGTTTATTTAGCATCTAAATGAGGATGAGAAAGGTTAAAGGTATACATTTGAAAGACACAAATAGCTCAAGGTCTTCACAATATACCCACTTTGTACCTTGCGTAGGTCTCCTCTTGAGCAGTACTCCATGGATAATAGAGGTAAGTCGTTCAAAGCAATGGAGCTCAACTCTTCTGGCACTTCTCTGGCCTGAACCACATTCACATGCTTCAGCCTATAACAGAGTATGAAAATTCAGCCATGACCTATTATTTGGTAAGTACATAATGAGCTCACAAGCCTCCAGGAGTTGAGATTGTACACCCACTTCTTCATGATCTGAATCTCTCTGCTCCAGCGGTCTTTGTTTTTGGAGTTCAGCTCCAGGCGGCAAAGTTTCACCGCAATCTTCTCTCCGGATTCCTGCTCCGAACAAAGACAGAGTGTACAGTAGAACCGAGCCATGCGTACTTTCAGTGTTGACATCCACTCTTAGAAAACTTACAAGGTGCTGGTACAGGTAGACGTGGCCAAATCCTCCCGTCCCAAGCCTCTCCTTCATCTCCCAAGAGCCACACAGCTGGCTCTGCTTGAGTGCAGTCCGCTCCATCGTGTGGTAATCAAAAGTCTGCTAGAGAACCTTAAAGAAGAAAAACAACTTTAAAGAACACAGTTTTATCAGCACACAAACAGTGTTTCCCCTGCCACTCATTTGGAATAGCTCGCTGGAACACAAACCCGCAAAATAAGCATATCTGCGTATGTATGTACTGCATGTATATTTTGGTGGTTAGCTGAGTCACTGTTGCCTCTCTTATGACCTGAACCAATTCTCCTCTCACCTTCGGCATGAACGCATTTCCCTACAGAGAACTGCTGCTTACTTGATATTTTCTCTTTTTAGACCGTTCTCTAAACAACTGCCAGACTGTTGTGTGTGAAAATCCTGGTAAATCAGCAGTTTCTCCATTTTTGAATACTTTATTTTGCAGTTTTCAGCTATGCAAGATCAGTACAACTTTTTCCCACAAAACTAACAAATAAATTAGATATTACATTGTGACACATGTCATTAGGGCTGAACGATTTCAGGAAAAGATCCAGTTGCCATTTTTTCCAAGCAGATATTGCAATTTTCTTCTAATCAAGCTTCAGTGCAATATTCACTATGTTTACATTGTAGACACAGTAAGGAATCAATTATCAAAAGTACATATCACATTATTCATCATATAATATTGATGATAAATAATCTGTTTTTATAGTGTAAGGGACACTCCAGCTTCTACTCCTAAACTCTGTATTGTTGACCTGCTTACCGGCACCTCCGCGATGGAGATGTGACGTTTGTGAACGAGTCAACTCTTTTGAACTGCTCTTTAAACAATGAGAACTGACTGACGGTTGTGAGTCAGCCGTTGAATTGTACAACATTCTTAACCCTTTAAACCCCTGCTTAACTGTTTAAAGGTGAAGTGTGTAGAATGTGGCATTTTATGCATCCACCGCATTTCGCCAAACAGAAACGGTGAATATAGGGGATATATGTTTCTATTTGTATGTAAAGTCCGTCAAAATAGGAGTACAATCATCCCCATAAAACGTTTGTTTTATTTTTATTTAGTTAGAAAAATCTTTATAAAAAAATTACATTAACGCAGGCCGCTGTTTCGTGTAGGCCGACATATTGATCCGCCGTGTTGTCTACGGGTGGTTTTTAGAGACAAAAAAAACGAAAAACGAATCTGTCCGCCGGTTCTGAAATCTACCTGGAATGCAGGTGAAGAAGAGAAGAGGATGGCAGTGGATGCATAGAAAGTTGTTATTCTGTCCTAGGGATTCAAACTGTGTGTATAAACACACATACAACATAAATTGTGTGCTGTGTTCAGGATGCTTTTTGGTCTTCACAGGATTCCAGGATTCCGCTCAGCGACGTGACGTTTTGGCTACGGTTAGGTTCATTCTAGAATCTGAACGCTAGATGTTGCTAAAATGCCAAGTTCTACACACTGCACCTTTAAATTCAGAAATATTTAAAGTGTTAAAAAACTGACAGGTCGTTGTTTGTTTCTGTCAATGTTTTAAGATACAGAAAAAAAAACACTAACAAACCAAAAGAACAGCTATTATCTTTGTGTGAGGTTTAAAGGTTTAAAAAGCTAAAACTTATATTATCATAATAATTTCAAATACTTGACCATTTACTGATTTGAGCATGAATATATACATAAACTGTTGATCTGATCAAAAACATTTTTCTGTGCTTGTCAAATTTATTTTTTGTTATTTTAAGTCATTCTTATTTCTATTTTATTTACAAACATTTTCTAATTGATTTTGTCCAAAATATGTGTTCATTATGTAATAATCCCATACCAAGAAAATATCTGGTTTTTGGTTTGTTTGTTGTTTTCTCTGTTCCCTCAAGTGTTAAGGGAATCAAACAATGATTTGATTTGTTCTGTTCTTTTAACATTTAAATACCCCTGAATTTATTGATGTCCTCTGCCAAACAGTTGAGCTGGTAGTTAAAGGGTTAAATGTAACTTGCCTGCATATCTGTCAAATAGTTGACACAACAGATCCTGGGTCGGTCAGGAGTGCTGCAAACAACTGCAGCTTTGGGGATCACATGATGACGTTGTCTGACATCACGATTTTGACCCAAAACAATAAATCGTTCAGCCCTACGTGCTACCGAGATGTTTCAATCACTGTATCTGAATGTTGGTAGGGGATTACGGTCAGACCTGTTCAAAGTTGGAAAGTCAGACCGAGTCCACAGCTGCAGGGCTCCAGACTAACTTTTTGCACTGGTTGCAACGGTACAAAAATTAGGTGCACCCAAAATTTTCATAGTGTCACCTTTAACGCCATAAGGTCACCATTTTATCACTCGCCATAACTTTTATATAATGTAAATGATTTTTAAAGAAGAATAAGATGTAAAGAAATACTTGTCTTTATTTGAAAACAGAAGAATAAAGAATTTACAAATTCAAACTAAAACATTAAGCAAAATTAAAACATTTCTGAATAAAATTGCTCGTGCTTAAAGTGCTTTACTGAACTAGAATTTAACATTTCAAACTCAAAACATCTAAAGTTAAATGAAGACATATAGGACAGATCATTTCATGACTATTTTCTTTATTTTTTTTCTCTTTTTGTGGCCCTGTTTTTCTTTCAAACAGTGGACGTGGACACTCCCCTCTGTGCCTTTGTGACTGAGAAACCCCCCCTCAACAGGAGAAAGGACTGAATAAGTATGGATGTTATATTAAACGTTACTTTGCTTTACTTGTTATTTATTAATTATCTGACAGTCACTAAGACAAATTTGGCAGAGCTTCACTGCTTCTTCAGAGTTACTGCTCTGTGCCGAAACTTGACACCACAGTCAGGCTCCGTCTGTGCTCATTTGCATACTAACAGCTGATTGGATGGTGACTGAGAGCTGTGTGTGTGTATGCATACGTGTGTTTGTGTGTGTGCATGTGTTTAGGCAGCCTGTGAAGATACAATGCAGGGACAGAGAAAAGAGAGGAAGCAGGTGCTGTGTCTTTTTTCACTACGTCAGTTACTTTTGTCAACTTAAATTTGTAAGAGTGCGCTTAACATTTTCTCTTGGTGCACCAGTGCGTCCAAGAAAAAATGCTAGGTGTTGTTGTGCGCTCAGAATGGTTGCACTCTGGAGCCCTTGGCTGGTAAAGGTAATGTTTCTTTAATGTCTTCCCAGACAGCCCATCAGGAATCAGCAACCATGATAGTCAGTTCAAACTTAGCAGACTGTCCTGACTATGTCCACGTGCCAAAATGCACTGAGTTGCTAAAATGGCTGATTAACTATTTGTGTTAATGAGCAGTTAAACAGGTGGACCAAATAATGTGGCCCAGGCATCTAATTAAAATCTAATTTTTACCTAAAGTACCAATGTGTATAAGTTAACATAAGTTTTTGATTGCAAATATTTCACAAGCTAAGGTTAATACATTTACACAAAGCTAAGGTCATGAGTGTGTGGTGTCTGTGATTGAAAAGTGAGTCAGATGAAGCCAAAGGCTCTCACACACATGATGGTTGCAAGCTGACATTTAAAAATTCTAAAACAGTACTTGCTCATATTTAGAGATGTTTTTTATTAACTTGTTTTCCATGAGGTTTGGTCTGAGCTGAATGTCTGCTTTGTGGGTGGCTGCACTGTGTGACATTGGTCTTATAAAAAATATATTATTGTGACACATGCACTCACCACAGAGTCAGATCTACGTGAGGTCCAGAACCAGAAGACCAGCTTTTTCATTACAATGATTTATACTAGGGCTGGGCGATGTTACCTAATCTCAATATCACGATTAATTGAAGCTCTTACCTCGATTACGATTAATGAATGATTAACAAACAAATTAGTGTTGGTCCTGATTATTGTCAAAACGGTCTTCCTTCAGTATTTACATTCAACTTCTTTCTGCTCAGTGTCTCTGCACAGAATCAGAAATGTGCCCAAACAACAGACACAATATTTTTCTTGGCTACAAGCTCCTCTGATAGATTGGTGCTTGTGTTCTCCATGTTGGTGGCATTTCCTTCGCTCAAGGCGAAAGTGAACGCAGACTGTATGGAGGGGGCACGGTCACGTGACTTAAACAGGAAATATAATCAAAATAATTGACATGTGTAAAATTACTTTGATTAGAGGGTCTAAATGTTGATTTCGATTATTTTTCGATTAACTGCTCGGCCCTAATTTATACTACAGCACGATGACTCCATCCAGGATCCACAAAGGATCTCTGCAACTGTATAACTTTCCATTAGTCAATTAGTGTTTTATTTGATAATTATGTTTAACCAGGTCACTTTAATGTTATATTTCTCATTTTTTCCTCTTACGGTTGTATTGTTTGAATTTAACAATCCTGCTGTGTGAGTGGACTGGGTGGGGCTTACAAATAGGTATACTTGCCCTTTAAGTTTAACTTTCACTTGATTAGTCATCGGGACCGTACGCCTTGTCGGTGAGTGGTATTGTTTGTCAAGATTGAGGCCATATTACTAATTATGGAGTCACCATAGTTAAATTTAGGTCTTGTTTTTGTTCATGTTTCAGGTTTACAACCTAATAAAAAGTTGTCTTTCATGCAAGCAAAGTGAGTGAGCGTTTGCATATGCTTGGGTGCAACATACATTCAGGCTAAAAGAAGACTAGAGTTGCGAGAGCCGTACGTGTCCTGATACCCTTCCAGAGGGGAGTTTATTAAGCTACAGCAGGTAGTCTAGTAAAATCTGGACAGCAACTGTAATGTGGGGCTCTTTCTGATGCTACACTTACTGCATGAGCTGACGACCTGGAGAGAGACCTCAGCTGAGTAACTTAATTTGTGATCTGATTTATTCAATAAATGGACTGATTTATGCCAAACCAAACTTAATTAACTGAAGACATTGTTTATTTCAAGGATAATCATTGAAATAAACAAAGTTAGTCTAGAAAAGCAATCCATAAAAAAATGTATTATTATTTTTATCATTAATACACGTTAAGGGGTGGGAGAAAAAATCAATTTACATAAGTATCAGGATTTTTTGTTTGACGATTTTTAAATCGATTTTTCTGTTCTAAGATAAATTTTTTCCAAATTTAAATACTTCATTTTAGTCTGTGTTAATAAGGCACTTAAATGCAATCCAGGCTTTTGAAGAGAGAGTATAAACAGCTGGTTAAAATATATTGCTGAATAAATCCTAAAAACAGACTCACATGTGATGTGTATTTTTCCTGATATAGTTTGTAGGCATCATCATTGTTCATCTTTTTTGCTGGTTTTAAAAAAGTTAAATAAAGATTGTAAAAATAGGCAATATCTTAGAATCGCAATTTAAATCGAATCAGAACCTAAAATTTTTTTTTTAAATCGAATCTGGAGAAAAGCGTAGCGTCCCAGCCCTAATATACATATACATAATCATGTATAGGGCGGCACGGCAGCAGATAGTGCACGCGCCTCACAGCAGGAAGGTTCCCGGTCCAGTTCTCAGGTTGAACAAAGGGCCTATCTGTGAAGTCTGCATGTTCTTCCCGTGCATGCGTGGGTTCGCTCCGGGCACTCCGGCTTCCCCCCACAGACCAAAAACATGCTCATTAGGTCAACCGGTGACTCTAAATTGCCCTTAGTGCGAGTGTGAACATGAATGGTTGTCTGTCTCTCCATGTGGCCCTGCAATTGACTGGTGACCGGTTCAGAGGGCGCCTCTCGCCCAATGACAGCTGGGATAGGCTCAAGCCCCCCCGACCCAGAAAGGGATAAAGGGGTATCGAAAATGAATGAATGGATAACCATATGCAGTCATGCATGTTATTCAATACATACTCACATAATGTACTCAACAGCAAGGTACAAGGCACGAGATAAGGCATGGTAAAGACATTTAGATACGGGGTACACAAGCTTAACAAGAGGAGAGCACAAGTCCAGACTAACTGAATCCAGCAGAGAAAAAGATTTAATAGCAAGAGCAAGATGTTTGGTGATAAATACATAGAGATAATCTGAAGATATGAAAGGAGGAAACAGATCTAAGTGAATGGGGTAAGTTGTTCCATGCACAACGACCAATTTCTTCCCTAATTTTTGGAGTTGAGAAAATAAATGATCAGTATGTCTTAGATCAGTGATTTCTGGTGATACCCCACGGGGTACGTAAAGTGGCGTAGGGGGTACTCAAATACCTGTCAGGCTTCAAGCTATTGTTTCAGTAGTACAAGTTCAAACTGGAAAATGTTTGTATTGTGAGCTTTGATAAAGGCCTGAAGTGTTGGCAGAGAGGCTGGAGGCTGGATTGGTGAGGCATCTTGGAGAAGAAAATCTGTCCTGAATTATCTAAGATTCTTATAGTAACATAACTTCTGTCACACAGCCTTCTCATTAAAGCTGTGCTGAGTTTCTAACAGCTTCAAGTTCACAACTGAATGCGTTCCAGAAATGTACATTTATGTTTCAAAAGTTGCCCACTGACCTTGCTGCTAAATAAATCTATTTAGTGAGAAATAATTCACTTTAAGAGATTTTATTTGGTGCTGCTAGCTGCTCTAAGTGTGTTAGAGTAGGAGGTACATGGCTGGAAGTCAAGTGTCTGAAGGGGTACTAGGCCTGTGCTCAAAATATCGATACGGCAAAATATCGTCATGTACTTCTTGGGGATACATGTATCGATACGGATTCTGCAGAATCGATACGGCCTCAATGTTTGAACAGTTGTTGTAAATAAACTTTGAGTAATGTTAAAAATGGCACAGTTCAAAGTAAAAGCCAAGCTACATGATAAAACACATGTTCCAAATTTCAACTTAAGTCTACTGTCTTTGGGGACCTGAATTAAAGTTCTTAAAGCTGGGGTAGGCGATTTTGGAAAACTAGCATGAATTTGAAAGTAGCATCTCCTCAGGGCTCCGCCTAGCCCCACCCCCCGCTCACATGCACGCGCGCAGCCGCTATATCCAGAAGCAGTCTTCTGGACTCCAGACCCTCAGCACAACGTGTTTGTTTTACACTACACCAAGTCATGTCTCAGTCAGCGGTAAGAAAACACCAAACAAACATGTAAAGTCAGTTAGTACTCACAGCCGATGTTGATCAGGGTATAGGTAGTTCCTCTGACATTCTCCACATAGCTGTCAAATCTCCCATTTTGGCCATGAAACTATCGTATTTTCCGTATTTTCTCCCGTCCTCCTGTATCAGTATTCTCCTGTAAATCTCCCGTGTGACGATATAATAATAAGAACATTCCTCTGCCTCTCCAAACTGAGCTCCGTCTCTAGCCTGAATGGGGCGGTAATGCTCCAAAATGATGGATGCGGACCACCAAAGAAGAAGAAGTCTCGCGAGAACTGCCACCTGCAGTAGCATGGATGGCAGTTCTCGCGAGATTAGAGCCAACAGCGGAACAAACTTAGAAAAATAAAGAGTTTATTTTAGATTTCTTGTACATCTGTCTTAAATGTGAGGGATACTGGAGCTTGGTTGGGGTTGTGGGACCGCTCACAGCAGACTTCCCTTATTTTCAAAGACAAAACTTGAAAGGTAAGCATTCTCCAGCGGAGTCTGTTCCCTACACGCTACACGCACTGTCTGTGCACGCCGGTAAAATGCACGCGCAGCAGGCACGCAGAATAGCGACTGGATTTGATTGGTGTAAAAACAGGTATCCCGGCAAGATTATTGGTTGAGGTTTTCCCTGTTTTACTCCAGCTGTAGATAGCGGATATTTTTCGCTCTGTTTTAAGAACACATTATGAGTTGATTACCATCGGGTCATGAAGACCATTTTAACCAGTATTTCAAAAAGTGTATCTAAATCAGATCGCCAACCCCAGCTTTAAGTTGAAGAATTATTTAATACTCATGCTTTTTCTTTTTCTCCTTGTACTAAAAACAAAAGTTGCTGGGAATTCTGTTAAAAGCACAGTCAATGTTCACAATTTATGTGTATCGGGATAACTATCATATCGTGGCCTCAGTATCGGGATACGTATCGTGGGGTCGCTGGAAATACCCAGCCCTAAGGGGTACAGGCTGTGAAAAGTTTGGGAATCACTGTCTTAGACTATACTGTGAATTTAAAGGAGACATATCATGCTGATGCATGATTTAATACTTACATATAATATAATAAACTTGAAAACAAGACCTTACACCCCCTTAATTTTCAAAAAATGAGATATTGTATTTTTTCTGATATCCTAGAACGAGATTTGGTGCCTCTGAAAATAGGTCATTGCGAGATGTCCGCGAGATTTCAAACGTCATGACATCACAAGGTACCTTTCTTTTTATTGGAGTAATCTGATAAAACACTTCCTCCTCTGTGATGTCCGTTAGCCCCAAACCGTCACCGAGGAACACATCCAGCAGCAGGGGTATAAAGCTCCCTCGCTCACTCTCCCTCATTACCAGCTCTGGCCTGTAGGGGGACTCAATACGCGGTCGCTGCTTTGAGCCTGCTGGAAAATACAGTAGAAGAAGAAGGACAGGCTGGCTCTACCCCCGACAGAACTGACCAATCAGAGCACAAAGGGCTGTGACATTGCGAGGTAACTTTAGGTCATCCTTGAGACCAGGCGTTTCAACAAGCGCTTCATAACGGCCTAAAATGAGGATTTTGAGAACGCTATTGTGGGGCAATGAAGGAACTAAATGACTTGTCCTGAGGGCAGAAATGCTTTACAGGCATCCTAGTCTGGCATAGTGAAAAGGAGAAACAAGCATGATATGTCCTCTTTAAAGGAATTAGGATTTTTTTTTACTAAATAGATACATTTAAAAGCAAACAACCCATGAAATTTACTTCTGTCCTTGGGGGCCAGCAAGTTCATGGATGCCTACACTAAACAGTGGTGGGTCCTGTATGGACACAAGAGGACAAATCTAGAAAGACTTATATAAGACATTGAGAGGACAAAGATTTGTTCCTGCAGTGTTGCTATAATTACATTAGCATAATCAAGGATTGGCAGTGGCAACAGTGTTGTTAAAAAACATTCAACAGAGCCATAGAGTGATTTTAGACAACCCCATTTTTTTTAGAATTTGAATTGATGTGAGGTTTGAAGGACAGCTGTGAGTCTAGCCAAAGGCCTTAATATTTGAACTTTTCTACATTTGGTAATGCTGTATCATCCAGGGAATTTATTGCTAAAGGCAAAGAATTAGGTGGAGGACAAAACACCATAAATATGATTTCTTCTTATTCAGAAGAAGCTTCTTGGCAGAGAACCATTTTTGGATGAAGTTAAAATCAGATTGTAATGAGTGTTCAATTTCAGAACTTGTCGTTGTCCGTCCTGTGCTGATATATTTTGAATACAGCTCTCCTTCTAACAGACTCACGTCTTTAAATACTCATATCGAGCAAAAATTGTAAAGAAGTTAAAGCTGCGGCTGGGCTTCTATTTCAGGGATAAGGCTGCTGCAAAAAGCATCTTGCTGACTCCACTTTATGCGTCTTGATCATGGTTATGCTTTCTCAATGCAAGAAACTTCTACATACCTAAAATCGTTGGATAGTGTTTATCATGCAGCTTTTAATATTCATAGCAAATTTCAATGGTTTGATGCATTACTGTACTGAGTATGATTGAGTTGGAGTGCCTACTTGGCCATCCATACAGCTACTCACTGGCACATCCTGATTTTTAAAACTAAACTTAATCTGCTCCCATCACACTAGAGTGATTTACCTCACCAATCTGTCCCCAAAGCTCGTCTTAAAATGGGTAAGAGAAGTTTCAGATATGCTGCTCCTGCAGACTGGAATCTGCTGCATGAAAACTGTCTTGGGAAGCTGTTCTCTTTAAATCTTTTCAAAAGCTTATTAAAGTCATTAGGAGAAGATCATGCAGGATGTTGATACTCTGGATTAAATAACATTACAGTATCAGTTTCTGGAGAAATTGGCCTAAAGTTGAATACCTATCTGCCAATACTGACATTTTTTCAGATATTTACAGTCCATACTAGGAGTGCACTGATCACAATTTTCGAGCTGATCCCAATCGCCGATCTTCAAAAGCCTGACCTGCCCATGCCGATTTTTTGCTGATACCGATTTTTTTTATAACTTACAGTATACACCTTCAGTGTTACAATCTTATTTATTGAAAAACATTTAACAAAACCTGTTACAACAATACCTTGTTTTAACTGCACAGTAGGTAGTTCTCTCAAATATAAATGAAAAGTTTTACATATGGCTGTCAAAACAGATAAATTATATCAGTTCCTTTAGTCTTTCATTTTTCACATTTAAAAATAAATACTTGAGCAACAGCTTACACTGCAGGCCTGTTTTGAGCCTCTTACCAAAAATAAAGCACACAGCAGTATTTTGCTTTTACAAATAAAGGAAATCACAAGGTTTGAGATAGTTATTAAAATAATCTGCAGGGCAAACTAACAACACAACTTAAACCACTTATAAAGTATCCCGAGTCTTAGGTTTCCTTGTACTGCAAAAATAAAAAACTGTCAAATGCAGCATCTTTGTGGCTATTTGAATGTAAGAATACCACGGGGTTATACTAAAAGTACAAGATCAGTAGTTTCAAGACTTTATCAAGGTATTAGTGAGAACTTGGGAAATATCACAGACCAGGTTAAAGAAAGATGGGAGAAAGAATTGAAAGAGAGTATAACTAACCAGCAGTGGGAAAATATGTGTGAGACTGTTTTTTCTACTACTTGCTCGATGTATTGGCGTGAATTCAGTTGGAAAATCTTGTGCGATATTTCATCACTCCTAAAATGAAACCTTTTTTAGAAAAGATGCTGGAGAGGCTGCAGGGATGATGATGCAAATCACTTCCACATCTTTTGGAGTTGTCCTAGGATTCATGTATTTTGGAAAAATATCTGTGTATACTTACAATTATTTGGTAAACAGATCTCACTATCATGTTTGGTTCTCTATCTGGGTGACATTCCAGCAGGGATGATGAGCAGTGACAAATACCTTTTAAAAATTTTGACTGTTGTAGCAAAAAAGGCAATTACTGGCAAATGGCTACAGACTGATCCATCCACAGTGGATGAATGGCTTGGAATTATTGAAGAGATCCACGAGATGGAAAGACTGACCTTTCTGCTGCGGCTGAAAAGTGATCTGTATGTCGCTAGATGGTCAAAATGGACAGCTTTTTTGCTTAAAGTGAAAACATAAAGGGTATAATTTCTCCCTTCCTCCTCTGAGATATGGCTCCTTACCTTTGTCTATGTTCCCTTCCGTCCAAGAAAACTATGTTAGGACAATGAGATAAATCCAGATGTAGCCTATAAATCTTATTTGATGAAGAAATAGCAACGACTTTTATGTACTTTGACTGTTGAATATATTATACTTTAATTTACTGTTTTTAAATTATTTGTTTTTTGTTGTAAAGAGAAAATATAAAAATGTGAGTATGAAAATAAAAAAAAAAAAAAGAATACCACGGGGCCTGTCAGTCTGGCAGATGAAAAAGCTACAGTGGCTGACTTTCAGACCTTTAATAAAATAGATAAGACTAGTGGACAAGATCGGTTTCTTGTGTAAGTCCAATCGCTGATCCCCCAAAATAAAGGAAATGGGCGTCGATCGACTGGCCAACCAATCAATCAGTGCATGTTTAGTCAATATATATTGGCCATAGGGCTGGGCAAGATATCGATTAAATAGATTAATTCAAATAATTTTCTGCAGAAGATTTTTCATTCACTTACTTAAATTCTAAGTAGTTGCAAAGTTTGAAAAAACATAAAAACTGAAACTTAACAGTTTTCATGATGGTGGCCCCGTCAGGTTTTGCACAAGCACTTTTATTGGCTTGTATTTATTTTTTAATTAGATTAAATATTGATCAGAGAGAAACATGTTAACAAGCTGTGAAAATCCCTCAGCCTTCAGTGTTTATGAAGGCAAACCTGCCTGGGTTAGAACTACATAATCAACATTTTATGACACACACATTAATTTTAAGAGGGAAATTTTGATTGATTTAGGAATAGATTTAGACAACATAAACCAGAACTTGATTCTTGATTTTTTGTGTTGAGAGGGGAAAAATCGAATAAAATCGTAAAGCAGGTTTTGTGGGGAAAAAAATCAGGAATTTTATTTAAAGGCCATATCACCCTAATAGGCCATATATACCAATAAGCCATGACATTATTAACACCCTGACCACTGCAGACCAGGAACACAAGAGCTGTAGCGTTGGAGAAGCTCTGATCCAGTTGTCCAGCCATCATAGCTCCTGTCAAACTCTTTCATATGATGTCCTATTTTCCTGCTTCCAACATAAAGTTTGAGGTGAAAATGTTCACTTGCTGCCTAAGATTTCCCACCCACTGATAGGTGCCATAATGAAGAGATGATCAGTTGTATTCACTTCAACTGTCAGTGCTCCTATTGTTATATATCATTTTAGTGGGTTGTATTATTTGCCATCAGACTGTCCAACTCTTCACTTGAGGGGAGGAGTAACAGGAGGACTGAGGATGGAAACAGCAGCAAGCCAGTAGCCATATTTGTGTTCAGATTTATTATTCTAATGTATGTTTTTATTTATATTAATCTTATTTATACATTTGTTATCTGCTATATAGTGCTGCTGCTGGAATCTTAATGTTCCTGAGGAAAGGGGTTAATAAAGTTCTGTTTAGTCTAATATAATCTAATGTAAAGAATCAAGAGCTTCATTTATACAAGGGAGAAATGTTTTCTTGTCTAACATCTGTTTCAGACACACTAAAAGCAACAGGATAGAGTTGTCAGTATCTGTGATAACAAGTTTGGAAATACTGACTGACTGGATTTGGGCAAAAAGTCCTATATTGTGAATCCCTAGCAGATGTCTTGACTATTGACCTTTTGCTCTGTGACATTAATTTGACTGGTTATTTTGTAAATGATAAATGTGGTGCTGTCTGTCTAGGGCCAGGATACTCCTTTATGTTAGACTCTTAATTTTAATGAGGTTCTGCTCATTTAGGGATTTAGTGTTTTGATTTCACTATTATAGAAACGTGATTACTAAGATATAAACAAGCAAATGTTACATTTTACAACTGTTAATTTCTTTTCTTGTACATTTAAATACCTGTTTTAAGACACTCGGTTTTATTTGCCTTGTACAATATAACTGAAGTTAGTCAAATGCCCTGTTTATTTTCTGTTAAAGTGAAACACATAGGTATTTCTTCACTGTAGATTTCTAATGTTGTGTTTAGTAGAGTCATACAACTTAACTGTAACCAAGACGTGAGCTTAAAACAATAATTACACCCAAAAACCTTAACAAACTTACCCGTCCAGGAGTTCAGAGCCCAGAGCTAACAGTAAAGCTCACTTTAGGTTTCTGAACATTGTTGTTCAGAGTTAGCTAACTGTGTTGTTTACGGTTTGTTCTCCTCTTTACGAGAGTCGCGAAGCTTGAGCTGTCGATAACATTTACGTTTACATAGAAAAACAATCAAAAACAGCGCTAGATGTAAGGTTAACGTTGAGTTTTCTGTATAATTTTAGTTTGAGAACAGCAACAACAAGACGGACACTGTCGTTAACTACACAAAGTGAAAGTCTGCGTTCAGGTGTTTTGGAGAAATCGGAAAGACGAGCGCCTCATAGAAAGTGTCAGCTTAATTTAGCGAATTCGCGATTTCACACCCGTTTAACAGATTTATAGAGTTAAAAGGTCATAGTAAGCAAAATATGACCGACTTAAATACGAGTGGAGGTACATAAATTTTGAATTAAGCAACAATGTAATTACGAACACACGAAGCATGTTTACAATTCCAGGCAATCCGAGAAGCCATGAATGCAGCACAACTACAGGCTACAAGCAGACGATGCTCTTGCGCATGCGTGACATGCTGAGCAGGATTTATGTAGGACTACGCCCTCTGCAGGGGGATCAGCTCAATCCTATCAACTAGACCTCTTTCCTGCATGAAGAAGTGTTCACACAGAGAAGCAGTGTTTTCCCTTTCACCCCCGAAAATGAAAAGCATGCATCTAATAAAGCAGTGGTTCTCAACAGCTGGGTCGTGACCCAAAAGTGGGTCGCGGACTCTATTTCAATGGTCCACGCCTTTACCTTAGTTAAAGATAGTTTGGAATAAATCCTGTGACTTTATTTTGAGGGGCATATTTGATGCAGTGGACTGATACTTTCACACTCCTTAACAATATGTGGTGATTACCCTGTAATGCTAATTGACACATGTTTCAATAGAAGGGTGTATGTTATATATTCAATATGTAGGTACTCTGCTTAAACTACATATTATAAATATTTTCTTAGATGACTTCAGTAGTTGGACTTTTCATTTTCATGTTTGTCCATGAAAGCACCGTGAAATCTGTTAAAACAGACTGAAGTCACTGAAGTGCTTTGTATGTTGTAACAGCCCCATGATCAGTGGCTGATGTAGTGCTAATACTTGAATATGGTTAATACAGGGCAGTTCCACTGACACAGTGTTAACATAGCTACAGTTAGATTAACACTATTTTGTTCCTATTTAATTGCAGCTTTTCATTTCAAAGGGAATATTTCCCTCTCTAACCTCGCCACATTTTGGTTTCACTCTAAACTTTTTTTGTGTTGGCATACTGTGAGATTCTATGCTCTTCCAGCTTCAAAGTGCAGCATATATTTTAAAAAATAAATTAGAGAAGTTGAAAATTAACCTCTGGTTACCAGTTTGGGATGCAGCTTGATATTAAATGATAATTTGTGGCAGATGGTGTGATAGTGGCAGAGTGTGGACTGAAGGTAATCTGGGTGATATTTGGGATTGGGTAATTGAAGAGTATAATTTCTTACTGTAGTTACTACATATCAGCTTGTTGGGTTAGAAAATCAATGTATTATGGTATGTTGGTTTGACTGGATGCTCTGTACTGATGTGCTTGAAACTCAGCAACAACTGAAAATGTAAAAGTATAAATGCTATTATTTTTTTATTATTATTATTTCAAACAGGGTCTGTTCCAATCTCAACTTTCAACTATTTATTCTGTAGAATGAAAAACACAAAGTTACTTTATTTGCAGTTTTACACCGAAATAAAGCATACTATTTTCTCATAAAGCAAACTGAAAACTGTAGTTTTAACACATGGTTGTCCAGATTCCCAAGGTACTAGGACAAGGACTCATCTCAAAGTACACTTGAGTGCAATGTCACACCATTTGAGCACCCATGTGTTAATGTATGTATTGAGGTTTTCACAAGATGGCGCCATATACACAGCAATTCATGATCACGGCAAACATACATCACAGGCTGGAAGGGTGAAGTATGAAAATTTTTGTGAGATGGAGATACTTTGTCTGTACACATTCATATTGAATTTCAAGGTATGATCCCAAATTTTAGTAGTTTTAATGGAAAAACTTAAACTCATGTATCAAACTAAGAAAGAAAACAATGTGAATGTATGCCATTGTAATAAATGATTCCCCATGTGCCCTGCCTAACACCCTGATGTTGTTCTTTTTCACATGAAAATTGTTTATCAATATTTTTATTCTTTTCTCATTTTTACATGAATTTTTATGTGTTTTTGCACTTTTTATATGTACTGTCTTCATTTAAGGGCCACTGTATTAGGTACGCCTTGCCAATACAAGGTTGGGCCCTGCCTACATTCTTCATGGCGTTAATTAATTAAGGTCCATACTGACATGTTAGTATCTTATCAGTTGCTGCAGATTTGTCTACTGAACATCCATGATGGAAATCTCCCATTTTACACCATCTCAAAGGTGTTCTATTGGATTGAGATCTGGCTACTGTGAAGGCCACTGAAGTACAGTGAATCCATTGTCACGTTGAAGAAACCCAATTAAAATAATACTAGTTATCAAAGATATCCTGCTGGAGGTAGCCACCAGAAGATGGGTACCTTGTGATCATAAAAGGATGGAAATGGTCAGTGATAATACTCAGGTTGGCTGTAGCTTTAAAAATGTCTCCCAAGTCATATTATCATAAGACCATCAGCCTGAACTCTTAATACATAGCAGAATAGATCCATGATTTGGGGGCCGTGTACACGAGGCTGAATACGGTCAAATCTGATGAGTTTTCATTGCATTTTGGCCTTACGTTTACATGAGAACTCTATACGGTGTGCAAGAATAAGCAAAGTGGTTTTTTTTTTAATGTATTTTTTGGGGCATTTTGTGCCTTTACCGATAGGAGAGAGACAGTGGGTAGGCCTTTGAAAAGGGGCAAGAAAGCAGGGGAAGACACCAAGCAAACTGGTCGCACGCGGGATTCGAATCCAGACTGGCAGAAGCAAGGACATGGGGCGCCTGGTTGCTAACCACTTTGCCAAACCAGCACCCAAGAATCAGCAAAGTTTTAAAACCAGGGTCCAGAGTGGAGAGTTTTCAATACGCTCCGCCGTGAAGCTCCATGTAAACCAAACTCAGAGTGTTTCAGGGTGAAACATGGAGGCAGGGCGCGCATACCAGGAACAACAACAGCTTCGTCCGTCTACCAACTAGCATGTGTGCTGCTTACCTTGTTCAGTTTGTTATCCAGATTAAACTATCCGGTCAGATTTGTTGTCCGAATAGATTTGTTGTCCGGAAAAGAAACTCCTGCGTCTTTGTGCATCCACTCACCATTGTTGTTTGTGAAAAGTTTTCCTTTGCACATGTTGTAGCAGCGCTGCCTCTCAGCAAAAACCTACCTAATCTCCTGAACTGGCATGCATACTACAGCGGTTTCATTTGTTTCCAGCGTCTCCTTCTGAATTTGGATCCATCTTTAATACGCAAAGGAGAAATCTTTGCCTTTTAAGTCACAGAGTCTCCATGTAAACATAGCCCTGATGTTGCTTAAGCTAACCCTACTGTTTTTTTCCGGTCCTTGGTCCAATTTTGGTGAACATGTCTAAATTGTAGCCTCTGTTCTTAGCTGACAGGAGTGGCACCTAGTGTGATTCAAGATGGTGTGCATTCAGAAATGGTCCTCTGCAAACCTTGGTGGTGACCAGTGGTAAATTGAGTAACTATTATCTCAAATCACTCTGGCTTTTCTTCTCTGATCTGTGGCGTACATAAAACAATTTCACTCAGAGTTCTGCTGCTCAATGGATATTTTCTCTTTCTCTGACCTTTGATTTTGAATGGTTGTGAGTGAAAATCACAGCAGCTCCTGAAAAACCAAGACTAGCTTGTCCGACACCAACAACCATGACACTATAAAAGTCTGAAAAATCAGATTTCGCCACCACTGATGCTCTGTTTGAACTCCAACAGGTCGTTTTGACCATGTCTCTATACTTAAATGCACTGAGTTGCTTATATGCAAGCGTTTTAATAGCTATTTGTGTAAACAGTTAAATGGGTGTACCTAACAAAGTGCCTGGGAGCTGTTAAAATAAATGGACCTCTGATTTATTTATGCAGTAGGTTTCCTACTTATGTGTACTTGTTTAATTGTAGCAGCACCGTGAGTCATTCTTTATTTTCACACTGTCTAAGGTCTCCACACATCATTTCTCGAATTGTTTCACTTCTTCATATCCTCCCTGACGAGATGATGAATTTGTAAAATCAAGAAACGCAAGGTCAGAGGCTGAGGTCATTTTCTGGCATGTAGCAGCTTTTAACAGTTCATGGTGTTTGTTCATTTAAAAATGAAATAATACATGTTTTACCTTGTTCTGCTTTTATGCTTACAGAGAAGTGACTAACTGACTTAGTCCCTTATTTCTCAACATATGACTGAAAATATAACAACACACAAGGTCTGGGTGAATTGGCAATAAGTTGTGTGATAACAATGACTACCTGCTGATGCAATGGGGGCCCAGGACAGTTGTTGGTAACCTAAACAAAATGCCATGGAGCTGTCTAAAAATCAACAGAGTGAAGCTTTAACATTTTTTGTAACATGTTGAACCTGAAGTTTTGAAGACCTATTTGTATTCTGAGGGGAAAAGGTCACTATACAGAAATAAAACCAGAGAAAGGAATCGATCGTGAAAATATTTTCACAGCCTCATGTTTTTTTTGAGAAATGAGCATTGCCACCTTACACTGGAAAGGAGAAGCAGACAGGGGTGGAAAGTTTAAAACCAACCTGCTGAAATATACATGATCAACTTTCACATACAAGACAGAGCCTATAGTCGGCTTTTTTTGAGTCTTAAACGCAGTGGATTTCACGTGTCCTCTGCATGATCATGTGCTTTCATGAACAAGACGAAAAGTCCCTAGCATCAGGACTTCTCCCTCTCCCCTCTATACAGTGCCTGTAGCTGCCTAAAATGCCTGCTCTCTCAGATTTGTGGACAACATGGTGCCAAGCAGTGCTGAACTGGCCAGTCACCACAGAGGAGACTAGTTAACCGATCAGAGCGGACTGGACCCAGAAGAGAAGGGGGCCTTAAAGGGGCAATAGCTCTAACGAAACGCCTTAGACTGGCTGTGGAGACACTAGATCAGGGTTCACCAAACCAAACTGTATCAACCTCCGCCTTAAAGAATGCACAAACATCTTCTTTTCATGCCTTGCCTCACTCCTGAGTCCATGACAAGCAGATAGACTCCATTCTTTTGACTGTGTGAGTAGCAACAAGGAGACAGAAAAGCCTGCCCACCGCTTATTAGCTTGACTCAAACACTGGGGGGCAATTGGTAGTGTTAGCCTGCCTCTGCCTACAGTCATCAGAGAAACTCTTCCGCAACTCTATACTGTCATGTGTGCTTGCTGTGACTCATTTTTATCGTGTTATCTTACATTATCTTCTACTACCATTTAATTATATTTCTTTACTCTTAAACCAAGACTTTGTTCCGTTGATCTACTTTCGCAGTGGTTTGCGGTGGAGATGTGACATTCGCGAATGAGTTGAGTCTTTTGAACAGCTCTTTTGAGTGAACAATGAGAACAGATTCAAAGTTGTGAGTAAGCCATTAGTTTGCTTGCCTAGTTCGCAAACGCCACAGCTATAAGCCAAACCACCACAGAAGTAGGTCAAAAAAGCAAGTTATCTTTTTAGGAGTAGAAGAAGATAATACCATAGTAGAAGATAACCTAACATAGAACATTAAAAAAAGTAGTCACAACAAGCAAACAGAAGTATTTAGAGTTGCTGAAGAGTTTATCTGACGACTGTAGACAGAAGCAGGCTACCTTTACCCATTGATTCCCAGTGTTTGAGCTGTTTGCACAGTTGTAGAGTGGTGTCTGTCTGATTGCCATGGACTCTGGATTGAGGCAAGATATGAAATGGAAAAAAAAGTTGGCATACTTCTTTAACTCATCACCTGACAAACCAGTTGGGCTGTTGCAAATATAATATACTTTACAGAATATATTTAGAATAGAATAGAACTAGAAAAGCACTCGCAGAGCGCAGACCTCCGCCAGCACCACAGTCCTCTCCCTTAATGTGATTTTTACCATAAATATTAGTCCTACCTTTATTTCATGTAAATATTTAGATTACTTGACCATGAAAATATACTATTAGCAATTGGTTTCATAATGATATCTATTTTAGTTCAATAGTTATTCACGAAAAATCACATTTTTCGTCATGGTGGATCCAGGCGGTGATCTGGATCAACACCAAAATTAAATCACTTCTTCCTTTTCCCATGCTGAAAATTTCATCAAAATCCATCCATAACTTTTTGAGTTATTTTGTTCACAGACAGACAGACAGACAGACAGACAGACAGACTCTCCTGAAAACACAGCATCCTGGCGGAGGTAATAAAACTTTATTCGTCCCACGCGGGGAATTTACAGTGCTACAGCAGCAAAGTGGACAGCATTAATAGAATAAAAAATAGACTTAAGCATAAAAAATAGCAGCATGTACATTACTCTACCTTTATAAGACATAACATATAAAAACTATAAAACATATAAATATACAAAGGGCTTGGAAACAAAACTAAAAGCAAATCCTATAAAGATTATATACACATTTACTGAGTAATTGCACGTGGGATAAGTGATTGTACATGGGTGTACTTCCACACTGTAATTGCACATTGTTAGAGGATTGAGGAGTGCACATTAATTGCACATTAATTGCACATAATTATTTCATCAGGAAAACAGTCCATATAAAGTGCTGGGGGAGGGAAGAGCCTTTCAAAAGTATTTCCAGCTCAACTCAAGCTTATTTATAATACACTTCATAAATAATCACAGTGGAAACAAAATGCTGTACATCCATAGACATAATAGCGCAGATATAAAAACAGTGAAAACAATTTAAAACAATGGAAAATAATAACTAAACACAAAGCTTTAAAACTCTTAAACAGAAGCAGAGTCTCATGTGGGGTTAAAAGCCAAGGAATAAAAAGGAGTTTTAAGATAATTTTTTAAAATGGACAGTGAGGAGGCTTGTCTACTGTGGAGGAGAAGCTTGTTCCACAATTTAAGGACAGCTGTGGAAAAAGTTCGATCCCCTCTGAGCTTCAGTTTTGACCCTGAAACCTCCAGAAGCAGCAGCTCAGTCGACCTGGGGCACCAGTAGATGATTGTTCTGTCAGTTGCATACATTATGGGCCATTCAGTGAATGAAGAAGGCGGCTGCTCGTACTGCTGTGTAAGGTGGAAAAGTTGAGCCATGTTGAGAAGCAAACTCTCCCCATTAACTTGTCAGTGGTGGACCATTAAAGTCCTTCTAATCAGTGATTTCAGCATTATTTGTAGCTTCCTGGCAGTGTATTCTTGCACAGGCACAAAACCACCTTGCAACAGGTCTACTTCTTACTGTATGTTGAAAGAGCACAAAGGTGGGACCTCTGAGCCTTTAGGGGAAATCGGGAGTGCTTCTGATTTAAGGCTTGGACAGAGGAAGTCAAAATGATTTAACCAGCACTCCAGGTTGCAGCTGTATTCAGGCTACATTGTCTGGGATTTCCCTGAGTTGGCTCATTTCTGTGATACAAACCATTTCAGGTAAAACACCTGGTAAAGGTGAATCATTAATCTATCAAATCCTAGAGTCAATAAATCAAGAAATGCTCAGCTGTTTCATGCTTCAGGACTTCTAGTGTTTATCTTTTCCTTGAAAGATTTCATGTCCAAAGACGTGCAGCAAGGGTCCATATCAGCCCTTTGTCACTGTCCAAGAAGAGGAAATATGAGTAACACACACGTCAGACATGTTAGCGTAGAAATCCCCAAACATAATCAAGTGCTCATTGTTTTAGGGGAAGTTGTGTTTAGTTACCAATCTAATATGTGCATGAATGTAACAGTACTGAACACAGCTGCAGATCTACCAGAAACAGATTTGTTAGTAAAGAAGTTGTTTGCAGAAAATCTTTAATTTGAAGAAATATGAACCGTACAGCTCCGGTTTGGGAATTTTTATCACTGACCTTGAATTTTGATGGAGCTGATTGCAAATGAAAACAGGATGATGATTCAAGAGGATTTCCGTATAAGTCAGTGTTTATGGAGGGAGAGGCCTTAAAGATTTGATGATATCATTGTTTGTTAAAGTAGTGGTTCTCAACTGGAGGGATTGTACCCGAAAGTGAGATGTGCAGCCATCGTCAGTGGGTTGCAAATAGCAAAATCTATTTAAGCCCTGAGCAGAAATGCATCCCTGTATTTTTGTTTTATATAAATTTACAAGCACAGCAAGTTGTTTTCTTGAGATCTAACCTGATTTAAAAGTTAATCTGTGATAGCAAAGCTGGCTTTCCAATGATAACATCCTATGGTGCTTTCCAGTGGTGGACAAAGTACTCAATGCCAGTACTCAAGTCAAAGTATAGATACTCATGTTCAAATACTACTCCAATACAAGTGAAAGTTGCTCAGTCAAATTTTTACTTAAGTTAAAGTACTGGAGTACCTGCTTTTGAAAATACTCAAGTATTAAAAGTACATTTTCCCGTTGACCTTACAGAACGTAATGACTGAAACAATCTACAGAATGCACTGACCTGCTTATAGATCATGTAGAATAAAGAGTTTGAAAATATGCTACAAAGTCCGTGGAAATGCATACTGAAACACTAATGCAGTGGTTCCCAACCCTTTTTGTCTTGTGTACCCCCTGAGCCTTTTTGTCATTTCATAAGTACCCCATCACTGATAACGTGTTAATGATTCTACAAAAGCAGAACGTAACAAAACTGATTAATGAATGAAAGTATTTTCTTGCATCTCCTTAATTTGAACATATAGTTCTAAGAAATTTTCTTCTTTTTAACTCAAATTCAACATAATAATAAATATGTTGCCTTGAAAATAAAAATGCAATCTACATTAATAGATACAAAATCAAGATATGTAACCTGCCTTTGTTGTATTTAGATGTTTAAACAGGCATTTAAACTTAAAAAATCAAGAACATTTAAAGGAGACATATCATGCTTGTTTCTCCTTTTCACTACGCCAGACTAGGATGCCTGTAAAGCATTTCTACCCTCAGTACAAGTCATTTAGTTCCTTCATTGCCCCACAATTGCGTTCTAAAAATCCTCATTTTAGGCCATTAACAAGGTCCCGTTGAAAAACGAGGATCTCAGGATGACCTACAGGTGTCTTGCAATGTCACAGCCCTTTGTGCTCTGATTGGTCAGTTCCATCGGGGGTTGAGCCAGCTTGCCCTTCTTCTTCTACTGTATTTTCCAGCAGGCTCAAAGCAGCGACCGTGTATTGAGTCCCTCTACAGGCCAGAGCTGGTAATGAGGGAGAGTGAGCGAGGGAGCTTTATACCCCTGCTGCTGGATGTGTTCCTCGGTGAGGGTTTGTGGCTAACGGACATCACAGAGGAGGAAGTGTTTTATCTGATTACTCCAATAAAAAGAAAGGTACCTCTTGTCGTCACGACGTTTGAAATCTCGCAGACATCTCACAATGACCTATTTTCAGAGGCATCAAATCTCGTTCTAGGATATCAGAAAAAATACAATATCTCATTTCTTGAAAATTAAGGGGGTGTAAGGTCTTGTTTTCAAATGTATTATATTATATGTAAGTATTAAATCCTGCATCAGCATGATATGTCTCCTTTAAAACAGTTTATCTGCAGGCTTCTGTAACCCTCTCCTGAATCCAGAGCAACTGGATGTTTTAGCCATTTATCTATATTTTCCTGTCTGCAGGTTACCAGTTGTTTTTATTTTAGGATATTGTTCCCCCAGAAAAAAACAGTAAACACATACAATTCTATTGACAGGCTTAACTCAGTACTTCGAAGGTGAAAATAAACTATTACATTTTTCCACGTACCCCCTGCAATGTTCTCGCGTACCCCTTTGGGTAGACGAACCCCTGGTTGGGAATCACTGCACTAATGAATTAACAAAAGGACAACCATTGCCATTTTCTTTATTTTTATTTAACTCCCCCCCTTCAGATATGGCCATGGGTGCTCTGGTGTGGAATTGTCATCTTTATCTGCCATAGCAGCCATCATTACTGCCAAGACGAACCGTAACCACCAACGTTAGCTCAACCTTTACCTGGCCAATCGCAGTAGCGCATGCACATCTTCTTCTTCTTCTTTGTTGTTTAATGGCGATTGGCAAACCAACTCAAAAGTGCATTACCGCCACCAGCTGGACTGGAGTGTGGAACAGGATACACGAAGTATAGAAAACACCACTTGAACAAATCACATTTTAGAAGAGAAAATTTTCATCCGCTGACTTCATACCTGTACCTAACGAGGCCATTTATAGAAATGTAGTGGAGTTAAAAGTAGAATATCTGTCTTTTAAATGTAGTGAAGTAAAAGTCATAAGTTCCAAAAAAACCCCAAAACTCAAGTAAAGTACAGATACCCAAAAAATGTACTTAAGTACAGTACTCAAGTAAATCTTCTTCGTTACTGTCCACCCCTGGTGCTTTCAATATAACCTTGGAAGTCATATATCTTGGCTGCACCTTAGGTGAGTCACTGGGAGGAAAGTCAGAATTCAAAGATGGAATGATGGGGAACCTTCATTTATCTAAAATGCCAAGCTAACTCTGATTTTGAAGGTTCAGTGAACGCATGATGTGTTTTACAAGATCTGGCTTAATGACATAATAAATACTAGAAAGCACTCGGAGAGCACAGACCTCCGTCAGCGCCACAGTCCTCACCAATATTGTGATTTTCAGCATAAATATTAGTCCTACCTTTATTTTATCTAAATATTTAGATTCCTTGACCATGAAAACATACCATTAGATTCATGATGATATCTATTTTAGTGCAGTGATTATTCATGAAATTCGCATTTTTCGTCATGACGGATCCAGACGGTGATCTGGATCACTCTTAAAATCGAATAATTTGTTCCTTGCAAATCAGACCTGCACAAGGATCAAAACTCTTTAATTTCAGGGTGCTGGTTTGGCGGAGTGGTTAGCAACCAGGCACCCCATGTACTTGCCTCTGCCGGTCCAGGTTCGAATCCCGCCTGTGACCAGCTTGCAGAGTGTCTTCCCCTGCTCTCTCACATCCTTTCACAAGCCTATCCACTGTCTCTCTCCTATCAATAAAGGCACAAAATGCCCCAAAAATACATTAAAAAAAAAAAAAACTCTTTAATTTCAGCAAAAGTTTTGGGATATCTGGTTTGAATCGCTCTTTTGAGGTCAGGCCACAGCATCTCAATTGGGTTGAGGTCAGGACTGTGGGATTGGGATTTTGCCAGTGCTGGGGAACATCCAACAAACATCTGTCTTCAACAAACTTCAAATGTGCAGCTGCAGGTTTTTTTTTTTTTTTGGACAGTAGTGGCTTTCTCCGTGGTATCCATGGTGTCCTCCCATGAACTCCATTCTTGTTCAATGTTTTACTTTTTTGGAAATTTCCCAACAGAGTTGATAGCATGATGTGCCAGACATTTATGAAAATCTTTAGCTTACAAGCTAAGATTCTTCTCCACCTCTGAACACTCTGCACTGTAGTCTTGCAGTCATCTTTACAGGAGGGCCATGCTTACAGAGAGTAGCAACAGCGCTGAACTTGTGGACAGTCTGTCTTACTTTGGACATATGAGAGTCAAGGCTTTTAGAGATGCTTTTGCAACCCTTTCCAGCTTCTTGCAAGTCAACCATACTTGATCTGATATCTTCTCAGAGCTCTTTTAGTGCGAGGTGTGGCTCACATTTGGCAATGCTTCTTGAGAACAGCAAACTCAAAACTGATGAGTTTTTTTTATTTTTTTTAAGACAGGACAGCTTTAACCAAAACCTCATATCTCATCACATGGACCCAAAGTTTACTAACTCCTGCCTTCAATGAGCTCTCAGATAAGTTATTATCCTAGGAGTTCACATACTTTTTCCATCATGCACTATAAAGGTTTACGTGCTGTGATCAATAAAAACATATCATTTTTGTAGTGTCAGTTTAAGCAGACTGTGTTTGACAATAATTGTGACTTAGATAAAGATCATAACACATTTTATGATCAATTTAAGCAGAAATCCAGGTAATCCCAATGGGTTCACATACTGTTCTTGCAGCTGTATCTCACAAGACCATCTCAGCCATCATTCCTTATTCATCACTTTCACTTTCTGGCAAATGTTTACCAAAAAGACGCACATAACCTCTGAGAGTTAGTAAACCTAGTTATTGCTATAAAAGCTTCTATAGCTTTCATGTTTAATGCTTAGTCTTGCTATCTAATTCCAGCAGTTGTCAATTCTTGTGTTTTTTTCCAAACATTTGATCAACTTTAAAGCACTCTGGGCTGCATGTTAGATTAAAAAAATGGAATATAAACGAAGCTGATAAAATCTTGTTGATTTTCATTAGCCATAAAAAGAGCATCACACAGTTTACAGTCCTCCTGATGAGACAAATTTGGAAATATACTAAAGCTCTGAGGGTGATCGTTAGTGTTTGTGGTTTTGGCAAAGTGAGTTGAGTCATAGTGATGATTCAGAATGTGACAAGTGCACGTCTACTGCTCTAATGGAAATATTTAAGCATAATATACGTATATGTATCTATCCATCTCTCACTATCTCTGTCTGTGTATATATATATATACATATATATATGTGTGTGTGTGTGTATGTGTGTGTGGGTTTGTTGACAGATATCTTCTTGACAAATATTTTAGACGATCTGTCATATCATCTGTCTAAAATGAGAAACACAAGTATTTAAGCCAACTTTCAAAAACTTGTTTAAAATTGAAAATGTTGGAGTTATTCGCCGGTTTGCTCCCCAGGTCATGCAGGGCCTTTCTGTGCTGTTTGCATGTTCTTCCCGTGCATGCGTGGCTTCTCTCCAGGCACTTTGGCTTCCTCCCACAGACCAAAAACATGTGTATTAGGTTGACTGGTGAATCCAAATTGTCCTCAGGTATAAACGTGTGTGTGAATGGTCTTTATGTGGTCCTGTGATTGGCTGATGACCAGCTCAGGGTGATGTTGACAGCTGGGATAGACTCCAGCACCCCCCTCACCCCAAAAGGGATAAGCGGTATAGAAAATGAATGACTGAACGTTGTTGTTATTGGACAAACATTTTTAACAGAAATGAAGAATTTCAAACTGAAATCCCCTGTAATACCTAAATTTGAGTTGCTCATTTGGCTTGTCTGAGTAGTCAGAAATGAATCAAACATAATATTCAATGGCTACAATTTTTTTTCAGTTTAGGAATGATATCAAATAATTAGAATTTGATATCACAGTCAATAAAAACAGCATACTTTACTGTTTATTTCTGTTTTGTTGTTTGGAATGGAGTGAATTTGGAAATTCCTGGACAATAATAATGATAAGGCTTTCGCATTCAAAATATCTTTTTTGTTCTTCCAGTTGTTGGTATACCTGACACAAGGCATTGGATCAAATGCGCCAAACTTTTATGTAATAAAACCCAGACTATCATGCAACTGAACAGAATGTAACAGTTTCTCACGTCATTATGTAATACTGTCTGCATGTTGTCATTAATCACGTTTTGCAATGGCTATTACAAAATGCAGGAGTCTTCATAAAATCTAATTCTACCAGGTCCTTTCTGCACTTCCTAACCAGAACCGATGTCTTTATTAAGAAATACCTAAATATATGATAATAGCATTCATTCAACAGTCAAACTGCAAGAAATAAAAGATTTGTAGGATAGGAGAAGGGTTGCTTTTATTGAAACATATCACAGGACAAACTGTATTTTACAGTTTAACACAAACTGTGTTTAAGGGTCGATACACTGGGGATGTGCACTATTCGTGTCTTGTACTAACTAGCTATAGATTTCATAATAGTTTTAATATGCGCAAATGCATGTTGGGTCTCTTAGGACTATCTTTATCCTTTCTTTTCCTTTTCTTTTTGAGTCAAGGGGGGCATTTGTGCAAAGTCTGGTAAATGTCTCTCTAAGTGATCTAAGTGATCAATAAAAATAATTTTTACACTGTGTGGTCTGGCTGTTCAAACAACAAATGACCATGTACTCTCGTTTCCACCCAGTGGACTGTTCGCCTATAAGCGAGGAGTGGTAATTTCCAAAGCTGGTGTGCTCATATAATGAAGACACAAAATAATTAAAACATCTAAAACCTGATCTAAAATCTAAAGTCTGTGGGAAAGAGTGGTCCTCATAATTAGAGGATGCACTGGAGAAATGGACGTACATCTACATGGTGAAAACCATGGGGGGGGGGGGGGGTTGTTCTACTCACACAGGATGGACAACAGTGCACATCTTCATAGTTTTATGTCAGAGCATTTGTCCATAAAACCAATTCATGTTTATGATGGGACTGAAGGCTGAGAGGCAGCTTTCCTTTTAAAAGCGCTCCTCTATGTGCTCTTCAGTGTGCACAACAATGCAAATAATACTCCCAGAAATAAGGAGAAACACACACAACCAACGATTCTCATGCACAGGGAGCTACATTAACATTTGTGTACAGACTTATGAATGCCATCAACAGTTCTGATATCACAAAGTGACTGACAGACATACAACCTGTGTTAATTTTGTTGACTAATTATTTTGTCAACAATCTTTTTTTTTCCTTGTCATAAACTGGACACTTGCTAATAAAAGCAAGTGTACATGGAATGCAAATGAAAACTGAAAGAAAATGTTTGACAGAGACTCCAGCCAGACTTTTTGGTCATGCAGAGAGTAGAGACAAGTTAGGAATATATCCAATCACAGCTACTTTGGTTTCGTGGAAAGGTTGGATGAGTTCAGAGGGACATCCAATCACAGCTGCCTTATGCTGCGTTTCATTAACCTCGGAACTGGGAAATGGGAAATGGGAGTGACATCATCTCCGACTTATCAGCGTTCCAGTTGAAGTCGGAAAACCACGTGCCGATCTGCCAGGCTATTTTTAGCTATTGTTAGCACGCCCTGTGTTGTTGTATGAAGAATGTGATTATCACTATGGCAGCATATTTGTAAGTATAAGTCTAACAATATTACGTATATAGCTGATTTAGAGTGACACACCCCAGTCAGAAGTGCAAATAAATTGATTATTACAGGAGCTAAATAACTGTTTACACTGGGGGCATCCATCTTTGATCGTCAACTCAGGGGTGGCGAGGTTTCCCCGAGTTCCTAGTAGGAAATTCTGACCTCGGGTGGCGTTCCAGATAAAATTTCCTACTTGGAACTCAAAATTCCGACTTCCGACTACAACTGGAACGCACCATTAGCTTGGTGGTGGTAAAGTTGTGGAGCGATCCAATCAGAGCTGCTCTCTTTATGAATTAATATATTCATGTAGAGCAGGTTCACTGTTGTCAACTGTCAGTTCTGTTGAATTTGTTTATTTTAATTTATATATTCAAACTTTACTAGCATTCAAAAAAGAGTTATTACATAGTTTATTTATATATAAGAGTAAAACACGACTTTAGAAATCCAAGAAAACATAAAAATGGCTTACCCTTTACACCTCATATATTAGTTGACTAAATTTACAGTGTTTTGTTGACTAAAATGTGTAAACTAAAACTAGACTAAAACAATGTATTTTAGAAAAAAGACTATGACTAAAACTACATTTAAAAGTACTGTTAAAACAACACTGATGTAGGCTTCCAGCTCTTCAACATAAAATAATGTTTTGAGGAGGAGGTGATAACTTTCTGTGGTCTATATGTTTTTTTCATGATAACATCTTGTGACACTTCTTTATTTACAGGAAACACACCTATGAACGCACAGCTGCAGTAGCACATATGCCCAATTATGGATAAATGTTTGTTTTTTTTACTGCTTCCACCACTATAACTGTGGTTTAAGGGGGAGGAGGGGGTGTTTAGCGTTTCTGTGTCAGAGGAAGTGATGAATTCTTCGGACAAGACTTTGCAGATCAGCATCAGAGCTTCAGAGATGTTTCCATCACTCCCCCTAAACCCCTCCCACCAGCCAGTGTTTGATTTAAATAAGAGGTGGAGCAGGAGGGTCAGCAGAGAAACACCGGGACAGACAGAGAAGAGCCTGAGACCTCCTGACTAACCAGAGGAACGAATCAGAGGACACAGAGAGACTCATCAGCATAAAGAAACAAAAAAGAGCCTCATCAGGACTACTGCACAGAGAGGTAAATATAACTATACTGAGCTTCAGTCACTGTGAGGTTTCAATAATCATAGGTTGTTTTATCATCTGATGGTTTCTTGAAAACTCTTTTATCAAAAGAGGCCTCACATCTTACACAGTGTAACACCTTGTGCTGAAAATAATCACCACAAAAAGTTATTACCAGTGGGAAACTCTACATTAATCTTTAATATTCATGTTATAGCTTTGGTAAATGCACATCTAAACTGTAAGTGTAAAGTAGAAAGAATCTGGATGTAGCTCAAGCAAATTATTAAAACAGATAGGAGAAAAGAGACAAAAACAAAGAGGAGCTAAATTGTTTTAGAGCAAATAAAAAATACTGAAGAAGACAGAGTTCAAAGCAAGTTTGTGTTAATTCAAGGGATGGCCATTTTAAACAGCAACATTTTATTTGAAACCACAGTGTGTTTTATTTTTTGCATCATGTGCTTGTGGCAAGGCAACAATTTAGTTATAATGAACAACAACTGTCTTGCTTAATTGAATTTGTAAATAGTTAACCCGTGCAAAACTATAGCCTGATTGGGGACTTTAAGTTAGTATTTAGAGCTCACAAACAACTTACTCCCACAAGATGATGGCCTTCTCTTTGTACTTGTCTTGCTAGATCTCAGTGCAGGCTTTGACTTCATAGATCATACTGTTCTTCTACAGAGGTTAGAGGAATTACTTGGGATTACAGAGACTTCTTTAAAGTCCTACTTACCTGATAGATACCAGTTTGTACACATGAACAATAAGTCTTCTGTGTACACCAAAGTCAGTTATGTAGTTCCTCAAGGTTCTGTGGTAGGTCCAATTCTCTTCTCCCTATACATGCATCCCCTCGGTGATGCTACGAGGAAACACTCTGATCATTTTTATCGTTGGACTGATGATACTCAACAGTGTGCATCAATGAAGCCAGGTGAAAAAAATCAGTTATCTAAACTAGAAGAGTGTCTACAGGTATTGGGATGTGGATGGCCAGGAATTTTCTTCTTCTTAACTCAGACATTTCACCCTTGTACCTAAGATCCGGATCTCAATGGGAATATCTGGTTCATTTAAGGTTAATTAAAAATTAAAATTAAAATAAGGACAAGACAGAGGGGTTTGGAGTTCAAATGCAAAACAGGACTTGGATTTTGAACCAGCAGTGCTGCAAAGTAGAAATTTCTACCAAAGCATTTCCAGCATTGTCCAGCGAGATAATGTTAAAAATGTGGAAAACTGCCCTTTTTTGCACTGTTAACAAACCTTTTAAAACTGTCCTGGATCCACATCAAAATCCAATAACTTCCTCCTTATTGCATTAAGAACTTTACCTGAATATTTAATCAAAATTGTTTAATACATTTTTCAGTTATCCTGCCCAAAGCTAGGCAATAAATTTCAGTATAGGTTCCACAATTATACCATGCCCAAATACCTTAACATGAGAACATGATAAATCTGTTTTATTTTTATTGAGACCTTTTCCCAGTATTAGTTTTTATAAATTATAACATATGAATTCCAATACTGGTTTAGTTTTCAATTAAATCACAGGAAGCCAGAGTAGTTTGAGATAAAAGAAAAGGCAACAGTAACTCATGGTAAACATATGGTGTAAACAAAAGTAAAAGGCCATTTCTGGACCCAGATCAGGTCACATCTTGAAACAGTTGTCTCTGTCTTGTCAGTTAAGAATAGTAAACTGAGGCTACAGTCCACATGGGCTTACCAAAACTAGACAATAGAGGATTTGAACAATGTTCTGATGAGTATCAGTTTTGGTATAAACATTATAGATTAGAATAGAAAAGAAAAGAAGTCTTTATTGTCATTAAAATGTGTTGTGAAATTGGGTTACCCCTCATTAACCCAATTTCATTACACAGAGTCCAGAGTTACACCCTGGACTCTGTCTGCCAAATGATCACAGGGCCACATAGGGAGACAGACAACCATTCATTCTTACATTCATACATGAGGGCAATTTGGCATTAATAATCAATGATGAGCTTGTTTGTCTGTTTTCTGAGGGGGAAGTCAGAGTATTGGCACAGGGCATGCATGCAATCTTCACACAGAAATCCCTTGTTCTAGCTTGAGTATATAAAATATGTGGGGTCTTAGAAAAAGAACAGGTTATTGAGCAAGGAATTGTTTAATTTGCAAAGGTTTTGAGTACTTTATAGGTTTTAAAGTTTAGAGACAGATGAAGACTGATTCTTGGTTTATTAAAAATATTTTGAATAATCAAAATGGTACAAATTGATTAACTGATTAAATAAATTCACAGTCAATAAAATAGATTTAATTTAAGAGTTTCCTTCACTTTTTGGAGCTTGTTGATGTATTGAAACAGAATAACTTGACTGTAATAATCATAAGTGATCCCTTAAAAAGCACATATATCACCATATTGACCAACTTGCCCGACAGATGCTTAAGTTTGACAAACTGTGCAGAACACATTTGGGACAGGACCCAATCTGAGAACCTTTCATGGGGCCCAAACTTTCTGGCAGTGGCCCTGAATAAGTTTGCATGAAAGCATTTCTAGCAGATTGTTTTTGACTGTTCTGTCATTATCAGGTTGACTCTGTGTCTTAAATGTTTAAACGAAAATTGAATTGACCTGCAACACTTCACAGAACTGTTCTGGTTTGATTGTTTGCACATGTTGTGCACAGAAATCATCTGACCTTATTGATAGTGCACTCTCTGCGCAGATAGATGTGATGTTTACAGAACAGAGTGCTCATATTAGGGTCTATCTCATACAGTTAATCTCCAGCAGCACAGCCTCCCATTGAAAGTTAGTGCACTGACTTGAGCATTGGAAATTTTCATCCACGAGTTTGTTTGCTAGACAAACATGTCATTGTTCTGTCATGTGCCTTAAGATGAAGTCCATATAAGGCAACATGGTCTTTTATTTGGACGTAGTGTTGTTAAACTCCTTTTTTGTATTTTTTCCTCTTTTTGCAGACAACTTTGAGACAAAAATAAACACAGTAAGGAGAAGTGAAACCAGAAGTGAAGAACATGAACCTGTTAGTCATCATCACTGTACTCGCAGCATTAAATATTGATGTGGTAAGCAGTAAAATGAGGAAGTCAAATTAGGTGTGATGTGAATTCCCAGGGGCCTCATGTTGCATACATTTGTCTGAACTGAGTCTGTTGCTCTTTTCAAGGCTTTTTCAAGGAAAAAGTCAAAGAAGAGATGGTGGCCTGAGCCCTGGAGTAACAACAATGGTGAGCTAACGGTCATTATATCATATCATCTTTATAATTTACATAGTTATATTTTCAGATATTAAAGGTTTGTCTCTAATGTGCAGAGAAGTGTCGGTCTGGAGATGGAAGCAGCTACAGAGGATCTGAATCAAAGTCTGGGTTCGGACGCCCATGTGTTAACTGGAACAAGATTCAAAATCAGTGGGGGGCCGGGAAAGGACTCGGGAACCATAATTACTGCAGGTAGACCATCACTCAGTGTGACAGATCATAAAGGAAAGCACTGCAGTCAAATGAAGGTTGCTCTTTGGAGCAATAAAAGTGTATCATATCGTAAAATGCATCAAATGTTATGAAAGCAACCTTAGATACCACATGTAAACCAAATTTGGACATCCTCAAAGCTGACAGAGGGTCCGGCCACTGGTGCTGTGTTACTCGAGACTCGTCCTGGGCTCGAGATCACATTTTGAAGGTCTTGGTCTTGTCTCGGTCCCGGACTGGCTGGACTTGGGATTTTGCATCAAGACTGATCAAGACCAGCACTGATCTGCTGTTCTTCAACTTCATTAATGTGAATAAGGAGGAACACTTGTTAAAACAACGAAAAGCTTTAATTCATGTGTTATTTACCCCAGTATACTCGGTGTTGTGACTGAAGGACACCCCCTCAAAGATTTAATAAACGCAAGGAAAAGAAAAAATCAGAAAAAAATAAAGGCCCAACAACCCCCACCCCCCAAAAAATCACACCAATTCAATGAAAGGCATAAAACCCTTAGAGTTCAAACCACAAATCAAGCAGGAAAGATGTGTAAACGACTAAGAGAATATAGAGTGGCAACATCATTAAACATGATCGCACCGTGGAAATTTTTACAGCCATAGATTACTATAATTGTTACTGCACAAACAAATATGACAGAGTTTTTAATGTCCTCTGACTTTTCAAGCAGGGGTGGGATTAAATTAATTTGTACTTCTTCCTTTTTGGTCATGTCAATACAACCGGCCAATTGCTCTCAATTATTATTTTCCCATTTTCAGAAACTGGATTGTTTGAGCTTAAATGTGTGTTGCATTATTTATGACTTTTCAAAAGGTACAAATACATCCCATTTGAAAATTGTAGACAAATATTTAACAGATAATTGGGTTGTTTGTCAAACTTTATCATGTATTTAAAAAGAGATACACACCAATAATGTACTAAAAAAAGAGTGATTTAGGGAACTTTAATTAGATAAAAATGTGGTGCGCCTTGAGATTTTGGCTTGATTTTGGCATTGTTACATGACTTAACACTAGAAGGCACTCGGAAAGCGCAAACCTCTGCCAAGGTAGCTCATATATTGCTGTTACATCTATAAGCAATAGTTATCTGATAAAGTCAACATCATAATATGATTCATGACCTTGGAAACCCACACATGGCACTCAGAATCATGTCAATATCATTATTAGTAACACAGTTATTGAGCAAAAATGATTGTTTGCTAATGTTGGTTATCTGGATCACCACCAAAATCTTATCAATTTAAGTTGGGCCTTTACCAACATCTCCTGAAAATTTCAGCCAAATCCGTCCAGTATGTTGCATGACCTTGCTAACAAACAAACAAACATACACGACAAAAACATAACCTCCTTGGCATTGGTAACTTATTATAATGTATGTATGTATATACATATATATTACATATAACATGACATATACCATGGTATGCACCAGTATGCCACCATTCTAAAAAAATATAGTAACCAATCATAGTGTATCCTGTTATATCAGACTGTTATTTAATGCCATATGTTGTTATCTAATGCCATATGTTGTTATGTGTACATTGGCCCCAAAGAGAAACTTTGGGAACAGCTGTTGTAAATTATCAAATCTTATTATATCTCTTGTCGGGTATGTTATGGTGTGATGTCATTTCATGTCGTGCCAGATGGTATCGTACTGTATCTGAAAAAAGTTTTAAATCAGATCCAGCTGTGGTGTTTAACATGATCCCTCTTGTTTTCAGGAATCCTGACCAAAGTCTGATGCCGTGGTGTCATGTCCGACGGGGAAGGAGGGTTGTGAGAGAATTCTGCTACATTCCCAAATGTAAGCTGAAGACTGGATCTTCTGACTATCTGAGATCAAAACTGTTATTGTTTAGATTGGATTTGAAGTAATGGATTTTCTCTACACCAACAGGTTCCACAGTAACACTGAAACCTCCACAAACTGCTGACACAGGTAGATTTAAATTAAGTCCTTTTCTCCGTGTTATATTGTATGTCTGCTTTTGAGCCATTACCGACTCTCCCTTTGTCCCTTTGTGTTCCCGCAGAGATGACATGCGGTGAGAGGTCAGAGCAAAGGCAGAACAAAATTGTGGGTGGGTCATTCACCACTATAGAGTCTCAACCATGGGTGGCTGCAATCTTTCAACAGCGCACTGGTTTCCTGTGCGGTGGCTCTCTCATCGCACCGTGCTGGGTTGTCACAGCTGCTCATTGTTTCGCTGATGGGTGAGAAAAAGTACCACATGCCATCATTTCCTCCACTACAATGCTCAAACCATAACATGAGTCATTTTGTCCTTTGGTGTTTTTTTCTTTCAGTGACTCGACCAACATAAATCAGCTGTCCGTGCACCTGGGGAAGTCAGCCATCAATGAAACGGATGCTACAACAGAACAGAGCTTCACTGTTGAGAAACTTATCATCCATCAGCAATTCAACGAGTCCACCTTTGACCATGACATAGGTGAGCACAGCCACACTCATCAATGTGATCTTCAGAACGCAGGGCCTGTGATGGGACTTTGCAAGTATCCAGCTAGTTTTAAGGGAGAAGACCAGGGTCGAGCATTAAAGGAGACATATCATGCTGATGCATGATTTAATACTTACATATAATATAATACATTTGAAAACAAGACCTTACACCCCCTTAATTTTCAAAAAATGAGATATTGTATTTTTCTGATATCCTAGAACGAGATTTAATGCCTTTGAAAATAGGTTGTGAGATGTCCGCGAGATTTAAATCGTCGCGACGACACGAGGTACATTTCTTTTTATTGGAGTAATCTGATAAAACACTTCCTCCTCTGTGATGTCCGTTAGCCACAAAACCGTCACAGAGGAACACATCCACCCAGCGGCAGTATATAGCTCCCTAGCTCACACTCACTCATTACCAGCTCTGGCCTGTAGGGGGACTTAATACGCGGTCGCTGCTTTGAGCCTGCCGGAAAATACAGTAGAAGAAGAAGGACAGGCTGGCTCAGCCCTCTCGGCAGCTCTGACAGAACTGACCAATCAGAGCACAAAGGGCTGTGACGTTGCGAGGTAACTGGAGGTCAGCCTGGAAACCGAGCGTTTCAACAAGAGCTTGATAATGGCCTAAAATGAGGATTTTGAGAACGCAATTGTGGGGCAATGAAGGAACTAAATGACTTGTACTGAGGGCAGAAATGCTTTACAGGCATCCTAGTCTGGCATAGTGAAAAGGAGAAACAAGCATGATATGTCTCCTTTAATGATTTTCCAGTATTCAATGCTTTACATTTTGGAAGTAACGTGCCCAACACTGCTCTTGGGGAATTGGGCCTTGAAGGGGCAGGAGCTCTAACAACTGTATTCTCAGTCTGTCTGAAAGTCTCATGATGTTATTTTGCAGCTCATCGTAAAATGGAGTGTGACAGATTTTGTCACGTTTTGAATTTGCTGATTAAATTTGGCTTACTGACCTCACTGAGTGTTGAGGTTTTGGCTACATGGGACTCCAGTGAAGTTGTCACCCCCGGCATCCGTTAGTGTCTTGAGCAATAACACAAATCTTCATGAAGTAGCATTCATTCGTCTCATCTTCTCTGGGACTTTCTCCTCTCGAGAGTGTAGACAACAAAGTGCTTAGTGTAAGCCTCCAAATGTCACTCCAGGGACCCAAGGGCCTATGAACTATTGGTGGAAACAAAACTAATGAATCAGGAAAAAGGAAGTGCCTGTGGCTCATAGATCTTTGTCTTGTAGCGCTGCTGAAGATCAGAGGCAGAAGTGGAGGCTGTGCAGTGAGGTCAGCATCCGCTCGGGCTGTTTGTCTTCTTCCATATCACACTCAGCTTCCGACAGGAATTCAGTGCAGCATCGCAGGATTTGGACAGGAGAGATACCGTAAGAGACCTTCAAACTTTAATTTATCTATGAACTCTTTTCTCCCAAGCAAGCCTGACATCTATCTGCTTTATCCTCAGTGGCCTGGCATTACTCTCAGTATCTGAAACAAGCTGAGGTGAAGCTGATCAATCGAGCTCAATGTAGCAGTCAGTCTCACTATGGAGACCTCATCACGAAAAACATGTTCTGTGCGGGGACCCCCGACTGGAGCACTGATGCCTGCAAGGTGAGAAATCTGATAGAATGAAGAAAACTCAAAGCATGTTGGGGCCAATCAAAATCCAAGGGCACCAGGCCACAGTTTTGTCTTTTCCTGCCCACAGCCCATGTGGTGTGGTAACCCTTTAACTCCCAGCTCAAGTGTTTGGCAGAGGTCAATAAATTCAGAAATATTTAATGTGTCAGAAAATCATTGTTTGTTTTGTCAGTGTTTTAGGATACAGAGAGAACTGAAAAAAGAACTGATATTTTCCATCATAATTATTTTAAATACTTAAAGGGACTGTGAGGAGTTAGTAATTACAAAAAATTCTCACTTTTAGATATATGCCTGATCGAAATACACACTTTAAGATGAGTGTTATAGCATCAAAATAGGTTATCTATAAATGCTATTCCTTAGCCTACCAGTCGGGCCGGACATGGCTGGACTGGCCTGGATACTCAACTTCGGGAACAAGACAATTAAAACTAGAGCAAATTTATATTATTCGGACACATCTTAGAGCACCGGGCTATAAGTAGCGATATATAGCCGGCTACAAAACTGCGATACTAAGTTTTCCAAAAACTGCTTGTTGTCACACATCAAAAACTACCGCGACGTAACTAGAAAGAGATACATTACCTCGTCGCTTTGCATCCTGTAAGTTGTTGAAAAAAGAAGTTGTAAAGCAATGCAGAGTTCTGAGGAAGGTCCGAGCTGCATTTTTATTAGCATCACAACAAGCACACGCTTTAGCTTGTGGTGCGTTCCAGTTGTAGTCAGAAGTAGGAATTTTCAAGTTCCAAGTAGAAAACTGCAGCTAAAACGTCCCCCGAAGTCAGAATTTCCTACTGGGAACTCGGTGAAACCTCACCACTCTAAGCTAACAACAGCTAACAATAGCCTGGTAGATCGGCGTGTTTTTTTCAGACTTCAACTGGAACGCCGATAAGTCAGAGATGATGTCACTCCCAGTTCCGAGGTTACTGGAACGCAGCATTACGACAGTCGCCGCGCGTGCTCATGGGTAGCAGAGTCTCAATGTCGCCAGAAACAGATTCTCCTCACAGTCCCTTTACTTTAATGCCATAAAAGTTATTAATCAAAAACACTTTTTTGGTGTGTTTGTCAATCTCAGTATCATCTATTTTGAAACATTTTTATTGCTATTTTATTTGCAAACGTTTATGCCTTTTCTAATTAATTTTTTCCCAAGTATTTGTGCATTGAAGCCATTCGAAAATAAACTTTCAGCTTTTAAACCTTTGAATCCCCGTTCCCTGAAATTTTAAGGGAATTAGACAGTGATTTGATTTATTTAGTTTTAGGGATTCAAACAATGATTTGATTTGTTCTGTTTTAGGAAATCAAACAATGATTTGATTTGTTCTGTTTTAGGAAATCAAACAATGATTTGATTTGTTCAGTTTTATAAAGCATTAAATATCCCTGATTTTATTTCGATCTCTGCCAGAATCTGGTTGTTAAATGGTTAAGAAACACTGAGTGAGAGGAATTTGTGATTTAGGTTACAAACTCTCTTTCTGAGATTCCATATAGTGCCAAATAGATAGCAGATGGGTTATAGACTTGGATACATTTGTGGGCAAGAAACTTTGGAAATGTGTTCTGCAAACTTGTTGAAAAGGTTTCAAACATGTGATCTTGATGCCAGTGCTGACTGTTGTGTCTTTTTGCAGGGTGACTCTGGTGGTCCGCTGGTGTGCGAGGTGTCGGGCCGGATGTTTCTGTATGGGGTGGTGAGCTGGGGTGACGGCTGTGCCAAGAAAAACAAACCGGGTGTTTACACCCAGGTCACCAACTACAACAAGTGGATCGCAGATACAGCAGGGCTCCAGAAATTCACAAACGGAGTCATGTTTCCCCAGAAATAAACTTGAGATAGGATTTTATTTGAGGTCAATTTATGCCACACAGGAACATTTGGCAGCAGCTATGCGAGCACTTTGCTGTTAGAGAAGTGATGCTTTATCTGTTGATAGAAACCTCTGTTTTGCACTTTTGTTTTTATGGTTAAAGTATTTGAAGATATATTGTTGTACTGTACAGTAATTGTGATGCTCAAAGTGTACGTTTAAAATAGATCAAGTTTAATATATACTATTTATTTAATGGCGCTTAGTAGAAAGCCAGCCCTGCTGTTAAGCTAATTTTTATAATAAATGACTTTTTATATTTACATATGTCTTCATCTTTGCTCTGAAAACTCCAGCACTTCTAGATTTCCATTCTGTCCTACTGTTTGTAGGGGTTAAAAAAAATAACTAAACCTTCTAATATGAACAAACATTGTAAGCATGTGGGAAACACTGAAGGGCAGCAGTTTAAGTGTTTTCTGTTAACAGATGTATTATATTCCAATAAAATATTGGATATAATCAGAGGCAACTAACTAATGTAACTAATCACAATTATTCAAGTTACTGTACTATACAAGCAAATTTGTGCACAATTATTTTTTTAGTTGTTTTTTGAAGCAGTACTTCCTCTTGTACTTATTTGAAAAAAAAAAAAGTCCATGGAAATGAGAATAAGTTGGCTGAGTAAGCCCGGCTTTAAAGGAAAAGTTAGGTTTCTACAGCTTTCACATTGTTTATGGAATGACGTAGAACAATATACTCACCCAGAAGGCTTTCCTGATCCAAACAGTGCTTCGGGAGATATTTAGATCCAAAATTGAGCGGCGGACATCTGTATAATGGTAGCACATAGGGCATGTTCCTAAAACTGCATTAATCGTCCAAAAACTCATTAGTTTCACTAATATTTCATCATGGTCCGCTCGCGCTACTCCTCCATTACAGTCTGTGTCGCTCCAGACATGTTCTTGTGACTGTGTGTGACCGCGCTCTAGGTTAGACCCAAAATATAACTTTGAGGAAATTACCAAGTTTAGATTTAACCCCAAGAGGACTAGTTTTACTGAGACACGGCAAAATGGCAGCAAGTAAAGAAACCAGAGTCAGGAGTGATATTCAAAAATATATATATTTTTGAATAAACTTTAGTTATAATTTAGTTCAAGATAAAATTGATAATTTATTTAAGACAGTTTAAAACATTTGCAGCAGCAACAATAAATCACCTGATAGAGAAAAATAAAACAAAGTTAATTATAGAATTAAAGAATACTAATAAAAGGGGGAGATTGCAGACCAAGGGCTTGTAAGTGGTTGTGACTGGGAAAGGGGGTGCAGACTACTTACCATACACACTGGTGCCCACACCCTGTGACCTCTCACACACACACACACTGCAAATGAAAGAAAATGTGCCCAATGAGAACAGAAATTAAGGTGCAACTAACAATCACACACAATTAGGGGGAAGTGAGGTGCAGGTGCAGCCTATACCCGCCAACAGCACCACACGCTCCAGATGACGTCACCGCTCGGCCAGCAACACTCCCGAAATCATGTAAGGGAAACAGAAAGAAACAAATTAATCTAGGTCACAGCAGCAGATTCCAATAACCTGACCAATAACAGCAAAAACTACTTTAAAGACTGGATGTAAATAAATTAGGCAGGAAGCTACACCGCATGGAAACTTAACCAAACTAAACTAAACAAATACAAAGCAAAACAAAGCAGCAGTGGCAAGCGATCTATAAAAGAAACAAAACTGTTATCATACAGGCCACGTGCATCTCAATCTAGTCTGTACTGATGGACAAAGTCATATACCTCGCAGTGAAGCCTAAAATGTTTGATCAGCTCCAGCACCTCAAGGACCAGGATCTGCACACAAAAAGGGGACACCATGAGACAATGAAGGCCCATCACAAGCTGCATATAAACCACAAAGCTTACCGCACGTCTCAGTCAAGTCCCAGACAAACGCCACCACCCAGGAATAAACGTCAGCAAGAAGAGAGCCAAAGCTGCAGCCTACCATGCGCCGAAATGAGGCTGCCTATATAGCAGATCACCTGCTCGTGAATTCAGGAAGCGGGAGGGGCCCCGCTGGAACCCGACTGAGACTACGGCAGCCGCGTAGGGACAAAAGGGCTGCCGGTCACGTGCTAACCTCTGAACTGAAGAAGAAGAATGTTTGCCTCCGCGCCTGCGCAGTACTCTCTGGAGCGCTGTTCTTCTCTTTGCCTCCGCGTCCTCCTTTCGATGAGCTCCTCATCTGTAAACTCTGGTTCGAAACTGTAAGGACACCCATCATATTCAAAGTTCTCCTCCACAACATCTTCATCCGATAGATATTTGTCCATTTTGCACAAAACTGGAAGAAGAAAGTCGTTGTGTAGCCGGCAGTGCTCCCCTGAAACAATGAGCCACACTGCGCATGCGCGGAGGCAAACATTCTTCTTCTTCAGATCAGAGGTCAGTACCAGTGGCGTCGCCTGGCTTGGGCATCCGGGGCTTTAGCCCCAAACGTTTTTTCAGTAGCCCCGGATATTTTCACTTCAGAAATACAGTAGAACCGCACAAATGACTGAGCCACTGAAGAAGCTTTAGTTTCCCATCTTCAGTGAATGCAACACATGCGACGCTGAGACAAATCAGAGAGGAGCTGCGTGAAGCATCTAGGTTTGAAAACTCGGCAGAGGCTTAAATCTCCTGACTGCCGCTACCAGAAACAGATGAATGAATAGTTTAAAGTCATTGTATTCGGTCCGGGTATCATCGTATAATTCCTAATTCATTTGTGATCCAAAAACGAAAAACGATTATTTTTATATACGTTCCAAAACGAAAAATGGAAAAACCGTTTTCTTGTCAGGATGCAAAAAACGAAAAACCACTACAAACGACTATAAAACGAGCCGTTTTATTATTTTTCAATATTCCTTTTCTCCCTCCTCAACTTGGAACGAAGAACGAATCAACCAATGACGTCACGTGTTTTTTCGCTTCTCGATTCCAAAACCAAAAACGAAAAACCAAGTCACATGGTCTGTTCCTTTTTCCATTTCCAAACGAGAAACCCAAATTCAAATAACGGTCCGATTTTCCTTTTTGCAGTCTCATTTTTTTCATTTCTTATTAAGGACGAAAAATAAACTGATTTCCGGTTCACGGGAGCGCACAGCCGTCATAGCTGAAAAGCGCAGCTCCTGTGGCTCTGCAGCTCTGCAGCAGGTTTCATCGGACTCAAACAACCAGTTTGTTTATGAATATCTAACTATGTTTATTTGTGATTGATAGACTCCTGTATGTCTACTTGCCTTGTATCGCTGTTCAATGACTAGTTAGTGATTTTAATCTGGCGTGTACTAGCGCTAATAAAGATATGTGTCACTGACGGAGCTACTTTTTTCTGCACCAAAATTATATAAGATCCCTCAACAGAGTAATTGGCCACACACAGTGATTTGTACAGTGTGGAAATGAGTAAAAACACATTACTATGACTCCAGCCAGTACTTTTTACCTCTTAAGAAATGAGTAAAAGCACATTACAATGACAAAATCAGATTTATTGCTTGCCAAAAACTGATTCATGCCTCTGATATAGTACATAGATGAATATTTAGTCCAAAAATAACTAAATATAACACAGCAGAGTAATATTTACAAGATTTATCTCCAACCAGTAGCCTACTTGCATGTATTGTACAATACCAGAGGCGTGAATCAGTTTTGGGCAAGCAAAATAAGCTGATTTTTACATTGTAATGTCATTTTTCTCATACTTCAAACCGTACAAAGCACTTTGTGGGGTCAGTTACTCTGTTGAGGGATCTAATGTAATTTTGGTGCAGAAAAAAGAAGCTCCGTCAGTTTATTAGCGCAAATACACGCCAGATTAAAATCATTAACTTGCCTATTGAACAGCTATATAAAGCAAGCAGACGTACAGCAGGCTATCAAATGCAAAAACAAATAAACATTGTTAGATGATCCTAACAAACTGGTTGTTTGAGCTCGATGAAGCCGAAGAGCCACAGAAGCTGCTCTTTTCAACTATGACGACTGTGCGCGCCCCGCTGCATCGAAATCAAATTTTGGCACAACACCGGCTCTCCAGTCATTCCTGATGGGCTGTGGTCAAACTTTAGAAAATTAATACACCTCGTAGAGATGTTTCTCACGTTTGATTGTTGTGGTGATTTGAAGATATCATTCGGCTGCCTTGCATTCAAGTCCTCTTTTTTTCTGAAAAGTTTTGTTGGCGGAGCCACGCTGTCCACTCTACAGTCTATGGTCCTACACAGCAGCACCGCCCTGGCAGGTGCTCTTACTTTGAAAAGGAAACTTCCAGTCTCACAGTATGAAAAACGGCCGTTTTTTTGTTTCTGTCTTCTAAAATTTTATTCACTGTTTTTAGAAACGGAAAATGAAAATCAGCTGGTTTTTCAAAAATAAGAGAGGAACAAAATGGAAACAATTTAGTAAAAATATACACATAATGTGAGAAAGGTATTCGCAAATGAAAAGAAGTGTACAAATGAATAAAGGTTATATAGAACACAATTCTAATGTAGCCCACAAAATGCTGCATGTGAGGGTAGAGCACTGAAAATCTGTAGGCTACTCAAGTAAAAGTACAATTACTGAAGTAGAAGTAAAATGACTATTTAAGAAACCTATTTAAGTAAAAGTAAAATGTTACCTGCTTAATAATTTACTCAAGTATAAGTTACTTTCCGTTTGAATATTTTATAGGGTGTACGGACCAGTGCAAATAATGAAAAAACAGCACTTGTTGATAAAATATCTGGTTTACTCAGACTACCAGCTCAAAACTCGAAGATATTCATGTCATCAGCATGTTTCATAAAGAAAAGCAATTCATCACATCTGAGAAGCCAACAGCTAAGACTAAAACAATTATTCCTTTATCAAAATAGTTGCTGAGTAATATTCTAATGACTTACCTGGCAGTGCTGCAAAGACTGATTTCGTTTTCTTTGAATAACTTTTAGAGGCTTGAGAAGGTAAGACATAATGAGCCAACCTGTTTTCAAAACGGAATTAAAGACCTAATTCATATTGCAAGACGGCATGTGTAAAGACAGAGTATGCAGGGTCAGGTGTAGGTAGACATGCATGCACTTAAGTGTCTTGATGTTTTAATGTTGCGTTGCTAATGCATTGTTTTGACAACTGGGCATTTTTTGTACATATTTGACTTTATCTTTGTGAATAACAGGCTCTGTTGATATATTGGCATGAATTTTGCCAAGGATGTGTATTTGGATTTGGATAATTCAGGGGGAAAAACATTTCTATGTCTTTAATGCACTGTCTACACAAAATAGCTACACTGAGTTTGCTATGGATTTTTTTTTGTCATTCACTCACATTAAAAACACATTTTTTTGAATGCACTGCCATTGCAGTTTGATTTTGATTTCTTTTCTTTTTTTTGGCTTGGTGTTTACATCCCTTCGAATTTGTACTTTTTGTTGTTTTATTGTTTCTAGCAGATTGTGCCATCTTCCCATGTACCATCTATAGTATCTGTCAAACACCAACAAGCTTGTGTTTACAATATATACTGTATATTGTTACACACTGCCCAACAATTCTGTAAATATGTTGAACTAAAATTATTTGGGTGTGTTTTAGGGATGTCATAGTGTGGTGTGCATGTGTGTGTCGAGGAATTAGTGTGTGTGTGTGTGTGTGTGAGAGAGAGAGGGAGTCTGAGTTAATAATGTTCAAGCAAAAGCTTGCTTCCACTGCAAAATTTCTCTTGGCTTTTGCTTTTTTCTTTTCTTGAATGTGTTTGGAAGTTACTTTTAATGATGTTAACTGGACCTTATAAATTCCCTAAACACATAAAAGTGTTTGTTTGTTTGTTTGCAACATGACGTCTTCAATTCTATACAAGAAATGTGTACTTATATTCCACATCTCTGATTTGACTGTCATGTCCATAAGACCATGTTGGTAATTAATGTTTTCATTTAAACATATTATCTCTTGGGACAGGGGTTCCCAAACTTTTTCATGTCAAGGACACCCACAATAGATGCACAATAGGCCATGGACCCCTAATTCAGATGATTTTGTCTTAAAGGCAGTGTGGTTCCCAACCTGGAGGTCAGGACCCTCACAAGGGGTCACTGGATTAATGAAAAGGGCTCAAGAGATAATAGGACAGGATAGAATACAGGTATAATACACATTTTGCACAGACTTTATTTCCCAAGCTTTTGTCTCATTTTTGCTTTATGTCTGACCTTCTCAAGCCTCTAAAAGTTATTCAAAGAAAACGAAATCAGTCTTTGCAGCACTGCCAGGTAAGTCATTAGAATATTACTCAGCAACTATTTTGATAAAGGAATAATTGTTTTAGTCTTCGCTGTTGGCTTCTCAGATGTGATGAATTGCTTTTCTTTATGAAACATGCTGATGACATGAATATCTTCGAGTTTTGAGCTGGTAGTCTGAGTAAACCAGATATTTTATCAACAAGTGCTGTTTTTTCATTATTTGCACTGGTCCGCACACCCTATAAAATATTCAAACGGAAAGTAACTTATACTTGAGTAAATTATTAAGCAGGTAACATTTTACTTTTACTTAAATAGGTTTCTTAAATAGTCATTTTACTTCTACTTCAGTAATTGTACTTTTACTTGAGTAGCCTACAGATTTTCAGTGCTCTACCCTCACATGCAGCATTTTGTGGGCTACATGTAGAATTGTGTTCTATATAACCTTTATTCATTTGTACACTTCTTTTCATTTGCGAATACCTTTCTCACATTATGTGTATATTTTTACTAAATTGTTTCCATTTTGTTCCTCTCTTATTTTTGAAAAACCAGCTGATTTTCATTTTCCGTTTCTAAAAACAGTGAATAAAATTTTAGAAGACAGAAACAAAAAAATGGCCGTTTTTCATACTGTGAGACCGGAAGTTTCCTTTTCAAAGTAAGAGCACCTGCCAGGGTGGTGCTGCTGTGTAGGACCATAGACTATAGAGTGGACAGCGTGGCTCCGCCAACAAAATTTTTCAGAAAAAAAGAGGACTTGAATGCAAGGCAGCCGAATGATATCTTCAAATCACCACAACAATCAAACGTGAGAAACATTTCTATGAGGTGTATTAATTTTCTAAAGTTTAACCACAGCCCATCAGGAATGACTGGAGAGCCGGTGTTGTGCCAAAATTTGATTTCCGGTACGCGGGAGCGCGCACAGTCGTCATAGTTGAAAAGAGCAGCTTCTGTGGCTCTTCGGCTTCATCGAGCTCAAACAACCAGTTTGTTAGGATCATCTAACAATGTTTATTTGTTTTTGCATTTGATAGCCTGCTGTACGTCTGCTTGCCTTATATAGCTGTTCAATAGGCAAGTTAGTGATTTTAATCTGGCGTGTATTTGCGCTAATAAACTGACGGAGCTTCTTTTTTCTGCACCAAAATTACATTAGATCCCTCAACAGAGTAACTGACCCCACAAAGTGCTTTGTACGGTTTGAAGTATGAGAAAAATGACATTACAATGTTAAAATCAGCTTGTTTTGCTTGCCCAAAACTGATGCACGCCTCTGGTATTGTACAGTACATGCAAGTAGGCTACTGGTTGGAGATAAATCTTGTAAATATTACTCTGCTGTGTTATATTTAGTTATTTTTGGACTAAATATTCATCTATGTACTATATCAGAGGCATGAATCAGTTTTTGGCAAGCAATAAATCTGATTTTGTCATTGTAATGTGCTTTTACTATTTCTTAAGTGGTAAAAAGTACTGGTTGGAGTCAAATCTTGTAAATATTACTCTGTTGTGTTATATTTAGTTATTTTGGGGCAACATATCTATCTTTGTACTGCATCAGAGGCATGAATCAGTTTTTGGCAAGCAAAATAAGCTGATTTTAACATTGTAATGTGCTTTTACTCATTTCTTAAGAGGTAAAAAGTACTGGTTGGAGTCATAGTAATGTGTTTTTACTCATTTCCACACTGTACAAATCACTGTGTGTGGCCAATTACTCTGTTGAGTGATCTAATATAATTTTGGTGCAGAAAAAAGTAGCTCCGTCAGTGACACATATCTTTATTAGTGCTAGTACACGCCAGATTAAAATCACTAACTAGTCATTGAACAGCGATACAAGGCAAGTAGACATACAGGAGTCTATCAATCACAAATAAACATAGTTAGATATTCATAAACAAACTGGTTGTTTGAGTCCGATGAAACCTGCTGCAGAGCTGCAGAGCCACAGGAGCTGCGCTTTTCAGCTATGACGGCTGTGCACGCTCCTGTGAACCGGAAATCAGTTTATTTTTCGTCCTTAATAAGAAATGAAAAAAATGAGACTGCGAAAAGGAAAATCGGACCGTTATTTGTATTTGGGTTTCTCGTTTGGAAATGGAAAAAGGAACAGACCATGTGACTTGGTTTTTTGTTTTTGGTTTTGGAATCGAGAAGCGAAAAAACACGTGACGTCACTGGTTGATTCGTTCTTCGTTCCAAGTTGAGGAGGGAGAAAAGGAATATTGAAAAATAATAAAACGGCTCCTTTTATAGTCGTTTGTAGTGGTTTTTCGGTTTTTGCATCTTGACAAGAAAACGTTTTTTCCGTTTTTCGTTTTGGAACAAATATCAAAATAATCGTTTTTCGTTTTTTGGATCACAAATGAATTAGGAATTATACGATGATACCCGGACCCGTAAAGACGCATGGACAGTTAGACATCATCAGTCATCTGGTGTGTTGTTACAGTTAAAACGGTGTGTCGTTGGCTCACGTTACACGGTTTTTAGAGAATTTAAAAAGTATGAGTCCGCCTTTTGGTTAAAGCTAGGGTCTACGATTTGAAACCGCAGTCTGCCCCCCCTTCCCTCACCTCTCCCCTCCGTGTTCCAAGATCCCGCCCCCAGCTCGTGTCGCCTCATAAAGCCCCCTCGGACAGAGCTACGAGCGACTAGCACAATATATCAGCAGCAAACTCAATCAAAAACAGCTCAGCTCAACTGAAAGTATCAAACACGACAGACATCCCCCTTGTAACACACAGCAGTAGCCATTTCAATTGGACCGGCAGCAATGCGGGTTTAGCGCCGCCAGAGCGGAGCCGAGTGTGGGGGAGGATTTATCTTTCTCAGCCTGTCCTCCCCAGCTCAGCTTACAGTGCAAACGATTAGCGGCTAACGGGCTAACCCGCTCCCTACAAGTTATTAGCCCGTGCAGGCACAAACTAACCAGAGTTATTCAGCAGACATCTCCCACTGTAGTAAACAAAGCCATTACCTGATCAACGAGGGGCGAAAGCAGTCGATGCTGAAGGTTTGATGGCGGCTGAGGCTATTCGTTAGCCGTTAGCCGTTAGCCCGCTAACAGGCCTCAACCAGCGAGCAGAGCTCCGTTGGGCCCAGCGAAGGGAGGCAACGGTCTCGGCGCTAGGCTTTTCCGGCTCCATGATAGTTCAGTAGCTAGCGCTGCTAGCTGCTCACCGGAGGTAGAGGGGAGGAGGCGGGACCATGGGCATGACGCTGCGTAGCGAGGGAGACGAGGATTGGATGGACTCACGGACCAACTCATGGACCAATTAATAGTCGCAGGTTCTTAGGTTTGACTGGTCAGCTAGTATGCAGCTTTTCAGCGGATATACTGAATGGATTTTTTTTCGTTCTTTTTGGTCTTTATACTGTGTAGATAGGACCATAGGACCATAACAGCCTTATAAACGGTGTTATTAATATGTACAAAGCTTCCAAATCGTAGACCATAGCTTTAATTAAAACTCTGCACTCCTGAGCAGTCCAGCTCTTTTTTTAACTTATTTTTTCCTATTTTTTTTCTAAATTCATCCTGAGGTTTCCTGCATCACTTATTCTCCATGATATAAGAGCAATCTGTAAAAGATCCAGCTCCAAATGCAGTCTACTAGTGCAGCGATTCTCAACCTGTGGGTCGAGGCCCAAAATTGGGTCTCAGAGCTGTATTCAGTGGACGGTGTATAAATCAGGTAAAAATGTGGCAAGTTTGTCTTCGGTGTTCAGAGGCCTTAAGCAGACAACAAAGATACATTTTATTTTACTCTGTTGTGCTTTAACAACACATATTAGCTGTTCTCTCAGGTTCTTGATGTGTCCTTCTCATCTTGGCACAGACATGAGGATTTTCCCATGATGAACCTTTGACTTGAGATATGAAAACAACTAACATGAATGTTATGATGAGAAACACTATAAGATTAATGGATCTGTGAACTCCCAGGGCTCTCACTATTGCTGAAGCTTTCAAACATTTTTTTCCACTTTTTATGCATAAAATGTGTTTTCTTTAATCTGAGGTCCAAACTGCCATGATATTTCATTAAACCAATTAAACTGGTTGATCTTTTTGAGATTTGGGTCATGTTGACTGTTGAGATGATCATTGTTTCTCAGAATAGAGCAGTAAGAGCCGACTCCTCACTCTGTTTTATCTGAAAGTGTCAAACATAACTGTTTCCTTCCACTTCTTATATTAGCTAAGGCAAATCTTTTATACATTTCCATAAATAGGACAGTCACCCCAGAATGTACCTTGTTTGACAAATCTGTCCTCATGCTGGACATCAGTGATCATCCACTGGTGGCCTTGAGGCCACATCAGGCCCTCCACAGCCCCAGAACATTATCAAGTTCAAAAAATGTGGATGGGTTTTAGTTGGAGTTAGAAAAGTATATTTCTTTTCAGTGATTCCCTACAGCTGTAAATGCAGCTCCTGAAACTGTTGGGTCTGTTTTACAGAAATCCACCTGCCTGCCAACATTCAACCAGTAAAATAAATGTATTTAAGTCAATGATGGACAACATGACAGACCAGAGACAAACAGCCAAAATAGACTCGAAAGGACTTGAAACTCCAACTAGGACTCAGGACTTGTCTGTCTTGTCTGGAGACTAACTTTGACTTGTATATCAATGACTTGGTCCCACCTCTGGCTACAGGTAATATATCACTAGAAGAATTAAAGTTTGCTGAAAGACTCATCGTGTCATTGATGCATAACATTAGCTAACACAGCAGGAGAAATAACACAGCAACAACAACGAGCCTCCAGTAGAAATTAACTGTTAACATATTTCATGAGAGAAGTTGTCAGTCTCATTTCTTATGTAGCAGAATGTGACCATTTTTTGAAAGATACTTTATTATGAAGTCATACTGTCCTGTAATTCCGCTTCATGTTTCTCTCAGAATGCATCAGACTGATGCTTTTATCATGCATGCCCTTGGACCCCCCGAGAGGAGTCACAGTCTTCTCACCTTTCTCACTCCAGACCCATTTTCATGTCTGACTGATGCAGTTCAGCACCAAAAAAATACAAGGAAAGTGTATAGGCCTAGAGATATTTTTTTCCCTGAACCCCAGACTTTCCTAAGAGGGACCGGGCTTAGCCCCCAATGACCTCAGTCCCAAGAAATGCCCCTGGTCAGTACAGTCACAAAGACATGTCTGGAGCGACACAGGCTGTAATGGAGGAGTAGCCCGACCATTATACGGATGTCCGCTGCTCGATTTTAGATCTAAATATCTCCCGAAGCACTGTTTGGATCAGGAAAGCCTTCTGGGTGAGTATATAGGTCCACTTCATTCTATAAACAATGTGAAAGCAGTACAAACCGAACTTTTCCTTTAAGCCTTTGAGCAAGCTGCAGCTGCTCAGCAGTCAGTGAGGAGAGGTGTCTTCCAGGCAGAAGCAATTCAGCCTCACAACCACTAGATGGCACTAAAAGAAACACCAGAATACAGCAGCAGTACCATGCAGACACAAACTTACACACGCTTAAACTTCACTGTCTAAAACAAAGGGCAAAAATACAGAAGACAAACACTAATTAAGGCAACTACTCAGGGCCGTCACAGGGATGCTTCTTTGAATTTTTTGAATAATTTCCTTAAGGACTGAGTAAGAAGATGAAAACTCAACTAAATCAAAGTAACTGAAAACATAAAGTTAAGTATCTTGATACTCAGTACTGACTAAATGCTAAAAGCTGAAATGATCCTGGTTTGAGACCTGAAACAGGTTGAACACAATAGATTAAGATCATGAGTAACAGCTTCCATAAACTATTGAAACTAAACTCATTACACCACGATAGTGTGGTGTCTCTGTTTCTTTCTGAGTTGCTGTGTGAAAGTGAAAGTCTGCTCAAGCACTTAAAGATAAACATGTGAATTCCCCACCTAAGCCACAGGCTGTGAGAACCAGAGACACTTTGGTCAGCTCACCTTTTTACTACACATCAAAATTCTCAGTTCTTTGAGAGTATTTTAAATGAAGCACTACATATTTATTTTTACTTGAGGAGATTTTTGGAGAGCAACTTTGAGTTAAATTGTTTCAAAATCTGAGTACTCTTCTCCACCCCTGAATAAAGGAAATGTATTAAAGATAAGCAGAAATGCTTTAGTCCAAACAGCTCTCTCTGAACTTGTCAACGCTGCTGAGAGCTTCATTCAGCCCAGATGAGTCCTAAATTAAACACTGGAGGGCGCTATAGTGTTAAAAATTAAACAGGCAGGTCAGTGGCCTCACGTGTACCTCAGATAAAAAAAAAACTTTTCATTTACAACAGAGAGCAGGAAGAGTTAAGTAGGGATGGACTGGTAAGGCTATGTCTAACACTGTGCTGTGTTATTAAATGGCCATTAAATCACTTCTCAAATGGCTATGACAAAATGATTAAAAGGGATTTTTATAGATGGTGCAGCAATTACAACATTACAATGAATCGTCATTTAACACCAGAAGTTCCTTCATCCAAAAGTATTTTGTCTTTATGATTGTGTTTCTTAGCAAGGCTAGACTGATAGTGAACAAAAACTACAATAAATCTGTTTATTCTCAAGGAGGCTTTACTGGTGGCTGTTTATGTTAAACTTAAAAAATGCACTACAAGCTTGTATCAAAATGTAAATAGAGTATGTAGTAGTTCAAAACACAACTGTTCAATAACTTAAGCTTCAACATATAATGAAACTGTGTCCATAAATTTCTCATCTTTTCTTTACATGTGAATTTCTTAGTAAACTTACAGCAAATGTTGAGCAAGCACTTACATTATCCAAATTATAACAGCTGATAAATTGTAAGCACTGAGCTTGAAACAGGCCATGGTACAAACAAACTAACTTTTAGCTAGCTAGCTTAACAAACAAGCATCTTAGTGTTTGTTTATATTTTCCACTCAACCAAAACAACCTTTCTTTAACACATGACAGTTCTTTTTGCAACTACAATAACAGTGTAAGACTTACAGACTTATCAACTCCAAGGCCCAACTTAAGGAGATAGCTGATCTGTAAGCACATGGCAATAGTTTTGTGAAAAGTGGAACTAAACCAGGGGAAAGTTAAACTTAAAGATGTTATGAGGAGTTTCTAAGTAATTACAAAAAACTCTCACCTTTAGATATATGCCTGATCAAAATACACACTTTAAGATGAGTTTTAGAGCATCAAAATTGGTTACCTATAAATGCTATTCCTTAGTTTCGCAGTCGGGTTGGACAGGGCTGGACTGGCCTTGATACTGAACTTCGGGAACAAGACAATTAAAACTAGAGCAAATTTATATTATTCGGACACGTCTTAGAGCACCAGGTTGTAAGTAGCAATATTTAGCTGGCTACAAAATTACGATACTAAGTTTTCCAAAAATTGCTTGTTGTCACACATCAAAAACTACCGCTACGTAACTAGAAAGAGACACATTACCTCATCGCTTTGCATCCTGTAAGTTGTTGAAAAAAGAAGTTGTAAAGCAATGCAGAGTTCTGAGGAAGGTCCAAGCGGCATTCACTAGCATCACAACAAACACACGCTTTGGCTTGGGTCACGTCTTTACGACAGTCGCCGCACGTGCTCATGGGTAGCAGAGTCTTTATGTCGCTGAAAATAGATTCTCCTCATAGCACCTTTAAGAAAACATAAACAATCACTAAAAGTGTCCATAGGGGGGCAGTAAGTGTTAATTGACCTCATCTTACAGTAATCATAATATAAAGTCTATTGGATCTTTGAATAGCTTTTTGGATAATTAAAGGTGTAGTGTGTAGAAATTGGCATTTTAGCGACATCTGGCATTCAGACTTTGGAATAAGCTTGTCTGCTTCTAAAACCTCATGTCATGAAGCGACGAGAGTCGGTAAAGACCAAAAAAGATCGTGAACAGGGCATCATTAACAACAGTTACAAGGTGAGGGTTTTTCATTCATATTCATAACTATTATTTTATTAGATTAAGGTCAGTTAAGATGATGATAATAGGCTTTGTAAACTTTTGTAGACTCGTATTAAAAAATTGCGTTTCGCTCTTTTTGTCCCCAAAACCCACCGGTAGACAGCATGGCGGATCATTATGTCAGCTTCCACAGGTGAGGCCCATGGTACATAAACATAAAAAGCTTTTTCTGACTTAATTAAAAGAAAACCAAGTTTTATGAGAATGATTGTACACCTATTTTGACATACAAATAGAAACATTGTATCCTATATTCACTGTTTCTGTTGATGCTGCCAACTTCTACACACTACACCTTTAACTGAAATATGGTTAGCAGTAAGCAAAAAATAACATTAGTAATGTACAATTAGGGCAGCACCTATGTGCAGCAGGTAGTGCATGTGCCTCACAACAAGGAGCTCACTGGTTCAGTCGCCAGGGCCTTTCTTGTGTGGAGTTTGCATGTTCTTCCTGTGCATGCGTGGGTTCTCCCAGGACACTCTGGCCTCCTCCCACAGACCAAAACATGCTCATTAGGTTGACTGGTGACCCCAGATTGCCCTTAGGCATGAGTGTGAGCGGGAATGGTTGACCATTTCCTTGTGTGGCACTGGCTCAGCGTGTATCCCGACTCTTTCCTGATATCAGTTGGGACAGGCTACAGCCCCTTCGTGACCCTGAAAAGGATAAACAGTGTAGATAATGGATGGATGTACATCAGGTCTACCACATAAGTACGTCTGGAGTTGCAGTGGTGGTGAATTTAAAGCATTACTGTGTCTTATAAAGGACAGGTGCTCACAAATTGCTATTAAAGACCAGAGAAATGTATGGGGAACTGCATACATGATCAATTTAGATTGTCTTATAAACAATTTGACATGAGCGCAAACTTGATCAGGTCATCATATGAAGGTAAAACTTGTCTACTGTTAACTCTTGTCCAGCCGGGACACTCTCTTTTTCTTTTGAATCATGAATGGTTTATGATGCAAGTCCAATGTGCAGCATTTATGTGCTGTCTCTGTGCAGAATCAGGACAGAACATTGAACTAAGTTTCATCTGTCATACCAGCGATCACTGTTGCATGGCTTAAATACTCACACAGCCAAAAAAAAGAAAAGCTGTGGCTCTGGAGGACACGTACACCTACACACTCATGGCATCACCTGCCGACACAGTGAGCTGGTAAATCATAAAACAACTCTCCAGTGTCTTGATGTCATCTGAAGCTCTGCCTATTTATTCCAACTTGTTCGTATTTGCCTCGGTAGTAATGAAGGAGGACTTATATCACACGGACATTGTTGCTGTCTGTCACCTCATAAATAAAATAAAGCCTGGGGATCAGCTCATAGTTACTCTCTCTGTGAGTGAATGCAGTCGTGCGACCAGAATATCAAACATGTCAAAGATCCGTCTCTGGTTCTTGTCTTGTAGGCCATCTTGGATCCTTGGTTTGGACCGCCTGCTGCAGATTTACAAAGCTTCAATAACTGCAATTACAATCATGTGGCCATTCCTTTGGCCCCATTATCATTATGGACCCTGATATTCGCTTTAAGGAGATCAACAAAATTAAGTACATGGGAGTTTCTGCAAACAGCACACATAATTAGTATGACTGTAAGAAACATTCATACTAATACATGTGTGCTGCTGCTGTGGACCCGCTCAACTCCATGTGCTCTATCCTGCATCAACCAGCAACAGAAATTACCTCATTTAACATAAATTCATACTTCAAGACCAGTTAAACCCAATTTAATGGCAGTTCAGCTAGATGCTGCTATATTAACCAACATCATTCCTCCACAGATTATATTCATTATAGATGTTAATGTTCATATTAAACTGCTCTCTGTGTCCATCGTTGTATTGAATGTACATCCATAGAAATGATCTTTACAGCCTTATAGACATGAGGTCCCTCTTAAAAATAAGATGCCACATATCAAGGAGCTTACCATTATAAAATTTATATTCAGCAAATATGGTGCTATACAAATAAAGATTAATCGAATTTATATTCAGCAGAGACAAATGTGATGATAACAGATTTATGATCTGGGCATCCACGTGTTTGTCGCCATATTGTTTTGTTTTAGTTTTTGTCTCTGTCTGGATGGATATATCTCTGGATATATGTAAGTGTGGATACAAATATATTTATTATATTTCTTTGTATATCTGCATATATCTATAAATTGAAGAGTATGGCTTCAGCTGCTTTGTTTTTAAAGTATCTTGAGATAACTCTTGTTGTGAACTGGTGCTATACAAATAAAGATTGATTCATTGCTTGATCAATCCAACTGGTTGGGAGCCGAGGATTGGACTCAGGTTGGGCTGTAATTTGCTGTTGTGTCTCTGTGGACACTACATGACAAATATTTCACAGTCAAATGGAGTCCTGAGTTTTTTGATCAAAAACATGTTAAGATCACAAAGTGTTTGCATGGCTTTAAAGCTAGGGTCTATGATCTGAAAACCAGTTTGGCTGTTGAGACAGATTTGAAAATCGCAGCCTGCACTCCCTTCACTCACACCTCCCCTCAGTGTTCCAAGATCCCGCCCCTCAGCTCGTGTCGCCTTCTAACAATATATATATATACATTTCTTCCTTACTTCAGCCTTTTCCTCGAAACTTTTACGTTTCCTTCCCTTCGATGTGGAGGGTAACAGAAGCAGCCTCCCAGTTTCGGTGCTGGTCTTCTCCAGCTCCATGATGCTTCAGTAGCTGTGCAGCTAGCTGCTCACTGTACATGAGGGAGGTAGTGGGGAGGAGAAGGGGCCATGGGTGGGATGGTGCGGAGCAGGGGAGACAGGGGACTGGATAGACCCGAACCGCCATTCCCCGCGGTTCGGATTGGTCAACTATTTGGATTTTTTTCATTCTTTTTGGTCTTTTTATTGCGTAGATCGGACCATAGGACCATAACGGCCTTATAAATGGTGTTATGAAGATGTACCAAGCTTCCAAATCATAGACCATAGCTTTAAACTGTCTCTTCACTTGGCTAATTTGCTTCCTGTACCTTAATTAAAACTGATGCAGTTAAAGCTGTGGTCTACGATTTGAAACCGCAGCCTGCCCCCCCTTCCCTCACCTCTCCCCCCCCGTGTTCCAAGATCCCGCCCCCAGCTCGTGTGTCCTCGCCTCTTATCAAGCCCCCTCGGACAGAGCTACGAGCGACTAGCACAATATATCAGCAGCAAACTCAATCAAAAACAGCTCAGCTCAACTGAAAGTATCAAACACGACAGACATCCCCCTTGTAACACACAGCAGTAGCCATTTCAATTGGACCGGCGGCAATGCGGGTTTGGCGCCGCCAGAGCGGAGCCGAGTGTGGGGGAGGATTTATCTTTCTCAGCCTGTCCTCCCCAGCTCAGCTTACAGTGCAAATGATTAGCGGCTAATAGGCTAACGCGCTCCCCTACAAGTTATTAGCCCGTGCAGGCACAAACTAACCAGAGTTATTCAGCAGACATCTCCCACTGTAGTAAACAAAGCCATTACCTGATCAACCAGGGCGTCGATGCTGAAGGTCTGGCGGCTGGCTGAGGCTATTCGTTAGCCGTTAGCCGTTAGCCGTTAGCCCGCTAACAGGCCTCAACCCGCGGGCAGAGCTCCGTTGGGCCCCGCGGGAGAGGGAGGCGGCTTCGGTCTCGGCGCTAGGCTTTTCCGGCTCCATGATAGATCAGTAGCTAACGCTGCTAGCTGCTCACCGGAGGTGGAGGGAGGAGACGGGACCATGGCGCGCATCGCGCATGACGATGCGTAGTGAGAGAGACAGGGATTGGATGGACTCACGGACCAACTCACGGACCAATTAATAGTCGCGGGTTCTTAGGATTGATTGGTCAGCTAGTATGCAGCGGATATACTGAGTGGATTATTTTCATTCTTTTTGGTCTTTATACTGTGTAGATAGGACCATAGGACCATAACAGCCTTATAAACGGTGTTATTAATATGTACAAAGCTTCCAAATCGTAGACCATAGCTTTAAGCAGTGAGCACTTAGAGATGACTGAAGTTGCTGCCAAACTTACATAGTACTATGCAGGCAACTGAGGTGCTCAGAGGGAGTGGGACTGATGCCATTCTCTGTGTTTGAAATCCTCAACAGATCAGTGAAAAATTACTATGAAAGTCAAAGCAAAGTTGTGAACTGAACCAAAGGTAATCACTGATATTCCCATGACTAGGTAATTATCTGTTAAGCATTTAATATAATACATTTTAACCCTTTAATTGTGTAAACAGAAAGGGCAGATTTTAATGTCCATTGGTAAACATTTAGCTGTTCAGGGAAGGAAAGAATATGCCTTCGTTTTGACTGTTCCAGTACAGACATCAGCTGCTGCCTCAGCTGCATTGAGGACCTTTTTCTATTTTATATTTTTACTTCTATGCAGTAAAAAAGGTATTAAATGACTCAGCAAAAGGCTGCTGTGTGCATCTTTACACTGCTTTGTTCTAAACATGGTTCTGCTGCAGAGGGGGAGAAAGCCGAGTGCATCGTCAGAAGACTTTTGATTCCAGGGACGCTCTCAGCAGGAGGGAGGAAGTGTTTATGTGTTCAGTTGTCCACTGACTCACACCTCTCTGTCTAATATCTCCAACACCCACAGTCCCTTCCCTGAAGAGAGGCCCATGCTGCAGACACTCCCTCAATCAATGATAAAACAGTTAGACATACTGTACTATGTGAGCTGTGCTCCATCAAATCAGTCAATGGGCTCACACGTCATACTAATTCATACATTTAAACCCCCACAATGTTTCACCCTCACTGTATACATCACAACAACATTATGGGAGTGGGAGGTCACTCAGTTGCAAATAAAATGTGAAATATAAAGAGAAATGAAACAATCAAGTATCATCATTTTGTCTTTGGAGGAGTACACTGTAAATATGGCCACTACCTGATCACTTTCTCTCCATTTTTCAATAATAAACTTTATTTGTATAGCATCTTTAAAAACATAGGTTTACAAAGTGCTTTGACAGCAGGCAGGAACACAAGATAACAAAGTACAAGAGTTTAAACACAAGGAAAAGAAGAACAACCGTAAAAGGTTCATTAAAATCAAAGAACAGTTAGGACATACACAAATAGCAAAATAAAGCTGAGAAAGTTCCACAGCACATAAATCAGTTGAACCCCAAAAGTAGGCACAATGGGCCTCATGCAAGAACATTTTCGTATTCTTATCCTAAATTTTTTCTTACCTTTTTTCCTATGTTGCGTTCGTACGAACATGCTCTGTCAGATTCAACAAACACTTTTATCTTAAGAAAAGTGCCTAAGTGACCAGCGGAAACATGATGAATGCCACCTGTGCGTACTTAAGTGCACATGCACAAGGATAGCCTATTTGCATAAGTAACACACCCCAAGAAAACAATATAAGGATGCACACCATAAAACAGGAGTGTTCATTTATAAAGATGGCGCCAAACACACACTCTCTTCCAAGTGCCTGGCATGCCAGGGCATCCAAAAGAAGAAGCTCAGCCATGACGCAGCTGGTTACTCTCTCATTTAATTTTTTATATAGACCAGTCTAATAAACCTTCAATTAATAGATTTTAATGTATTCTCCGGTCTGAGATCCTCAGATTTATTACGTCTTATGCTATGTTTTATTAAAAATGCTTGGAATTAGTTAAATGTATAATCAGTATGTAAGGAACTTGATTTGAAAGGAGCAGACTAATTTGTTGGGATTTTTAAGACATGTCTGGACCACTCGTGATTTGTGTTCGCACTTGATAGAAAATTCTAAAAACGAAAAAAATGCTGAATGCGACATATTCTCCTAAATCATTCGTATGCAACACTTACGAACGTATTTGTCCGTACGAACGGTTCTTGCATGAGGCCCATTGTTCCAGGCCCCGTCACTAAACACGGACACAGAGGAGGCCCCGACCCCATGGGGCCGGAGACAACACACCAGGATGCAGCAACATGCAAAAGGGTGAAGACTCAAGTGTAAACTGTATCCTGATGGTTCTATCTAACACGCACAAGTGTCATGTCCAGTGACTCCAGCCCCATGATTCAAAAGGCCCCCTCCATGTGTCATAGGAACCCAGGCAATACAGGAACACTGCTACTAAAATGAGACCATGAGGACCAAATAAAAATCAAAGCAATATAAAAAGACAATATAAAATAGCAGAGATGACAAAAGAGATAGAACAATAACACAGTGACCTTAAAAGATTTCTATAAAGTGATTAAGAGTATGACGCAAGATAAAACAATCTGAATTAAAAGTAAATAAAGGCACCAGTCTTTATTCAAATGCTGATGAAAACTAGATTTGGTAACACTTTACTTGACGCATACCTCTATAACGCATTATAAGTGCATTTATAAAGCATTATAATGCCATTATAGTGCTGTATAACTAAGGTTATAAACACTCATAAATGATCATAATGCTTCATAACAATAATCATAACACACTATACAGCATTTTATCATCGCTTACAAGGTCAGGTATTATAATACATTATAACTGTTATCAACTCACTGACAATGCCCACATACATGATGAATTATACATATATTCATGATATGATTATAAACGTCTATATCTATCAATATAAACACCCATAAATCTTAATAAGTCTTTATAAAAATGTGCTTAACACATTATAGAGCATTTTATAATGGCTTATAAGATCGAGTACAATAAACCTTTATAATAGATAGATAGACTCTAAATGCTCATTGGGTGCTTCAAGTAAAGTGATGAAACTGTTCAGGTATAGGCTAATGTAACATAATACAAGCTGGTCAAAAGCCACTAGAAGTGGTTTTCTTGAAAAAAAAAATACACATCTTTTAATCTATGCAAGAACAACACAAAACTTAGCAAAACTTATTTTTTATTATCAAACTTAGCATCAATAAAACTCTTTAGAATGTCTTATAATAACTGCTATGATGCATTATAATCACTGGTTGAATGCATATGAAACTCTTTAGAGTAACTTATAATCACATTATTATGTATTATATCAGTGATTATAATGCATCATAGCAGTGATTATATGACATTCTAAAGATTTTTAATTCATAGCAACTATGATAATCATAATACCCTTTGATACAACAAAATCGGTTAGCAAGGGATATCTATCATAAAGGTTTATTGTACTTGATCTTATAAGCCATTATAAAATGCTCTATAATGTGTTAAGCACATTTTTATAAAGACTTATTAAGATTTATGGGTGTTTATATTGATAGATATAGACGTTTATAAGCATATCATGAATATATGTATAATTCATTATGTATGTGGGCATTGTCAGTGAGTTGATAACAGTTATAATGTATCATAATACCTGACCTTGTAAGCGATGATAAAATGCTGTATAGTGTGTTATGGTTATTGTTATAAAGCATTATGATCATTTGTGAGTGTTTATAACTGTAGTTATACAGCACTATAATGGCATTATAATACTTTATAAATGTACTTATAATGCGTTATAGAGGTATGCGTCAAGTAAAGTGTTACCCTAGATTTCATCTATATAAATGTGTGATACAAGAATAAAAGTAAATATCACAATACAAGTCACACAAAATTCATTTGAAGATCTGAATGGTGCCGAAGGAGGCAGTGGATCCATTCATAAAGCTATTAGAGTCCCAACCCTGATTCCTTTCACAAATGCCCAAAGCCCTCCTCTAAAAGAGTTCGGATGTTGCGTAATGTGCACTAAAATCATTAATCTTAGTCTAAAATAGATAATATAAAATAACAGCAAAAAAGGGAGTCACAACAAGCACACAGAACTGTACAGAGTTGTTGAAGAGTTCACCTGATGACTGGAAGCGAAGGCAGGCTAATGCTACCCATTGTCTCCCAGTGTTTGAGCTATAAGCTAGTTAGTGATGGGTGAGCTCTGCCCGTCTCTTCCTTGTTACTGCACGCAGTCAAAAGAATGGTGTCTATCTGCTTGTCATGGACTCCAGAGTGAGGCACAATGGGACAGAGTGTCGGTAGCACAGTTAGATCGTGCGCTTGGCCAGTAATTCGGAGGTTGCAGCCCAGCTCCTGGCCACACATGGCGTTTTCTCCTTGGGCAAGACGCTTAACCACTGCTGCGTCAGTGGCGTGTAAATGGGCGTGAATGTGTTGGTTGGTACTGATTGATAACTACCATAGAAACTCAGAGCCATCATAACCAACCATAACCATAATGACCAAGTGAGAGTGAATGTGTAGATGGGACCTGAGATGTAAAGCAGCTTTGAGTAGTCAAAGGCTAGAAAAGCGCTATATAAGCTCAAGTTTATTAGCCATTTCCAAGAAAACAATTTAAAAGAAAGTTGGCATATCCTTTAAGCCCCAGCTCGTTTGCTCAATAACACAATTTACTGTTGCTGTCTGCTCCAAGAATCCCTGTCAGTACTTGCAAGTATCTGAAGCTTTTTTCTCAAATGATAATAAGTTTCTACTTTTTAACATTTTTACATTTTCATTACAGTTCCAAAATGATCCCATTATCATGTTGACCTATAACTTCTGTTAAGAATATTTAACACAAATTTTCTGTAAGCATGTATGTCTGCAATCTTTCTCTTGTTTTTACATCTTACAGTATATTACCTTACTTCATGTATTTAAAAAAATAAACTGACGGTTACAGAACATAACACATAGATTTTAATCGTAATTGATTATTTTAAATAGCTTTTACTTACAGCTAAAAGGGCAAATATATGTTAATGTTTATGCTGTAGTTTCTTTTTTTGTTAAAGTTTCTATAATGTTTTTCCTCTTCTGCTCTCATGTCTCTGCGAACACTCTTGGGACCTGGGGTTCAAAAGTGCTTCTTCATGAAAGCCTTAAATCTGTTAAGATATATCATTGGCCCCTTTTACATGGGTCAAAAAATCCTATTTACAATCAGATTGAAAGGTCAATCAGATTAGAAATGTCTCATGTAAACACCTTAGGTAATCGGATTCACCCGGATCTGATTGTATTTCGGATCGGATTGTAAGAGGTAGTCTACGCCGATTGATAATCCGCTCCATGCTTCATGTAAACGGCTGAGTGGAGCGGATTGGGTTGATAGAGAGGATTGTTCGGTCTGCACAGGCGCACCGTAGTGTTTAAGAGGCAAGTAGTGACGTGCGCAGAGCGTGCCCAAACAAACATGGTGAACAAACAGAAGAACTGGACGGTGGAGGAAACAAACTTTTTAATAGAAACTCACGAGATTGAAAAATGACTTCAGAGCCTCAAATAAATGTAAACATAACACAATAAGTGTCCCCAACAAAACACAACGTGGATTCACCTATCTAGAGGTAAACAGGAAGCAGGAAGTGCACCTCTTCTTCTCTTACACATTTGCAGGTAGATGCAGAGTGACCTTCTCCACATGTAAAAAACAACAACAATACAATTGGATTCAGCCGGGGCCATGCAAACGTGGATCTCTTTACTCAAAGTTCATGTATACAGATCTAATCAGATTCACTTAATCTGATCAATTTCAATCAGACTGTGGAAAACTACCTATGACCCATTTTAGTTTTTTCTTCTGAGACTTATTCCATGCCCAGGGTAAACTATAGAAGGCAGTAGTAACCCCCTGATTCAACAACACTCAGGGTATAGAAATGTGAGGATAGTTGGTATTTGGTGGGACTGAAAAGGAAACTCAAAGGCTGTCAGGCTGGTGTCAGCCCTGTGTTTGTTCAATCAATGAATCTATCAATCAACCTCTATTTGTATAGCATCAGTTCATAACAAGTGTTATCTCAAGACACTTTGCAACAGCAGGCTGCAGCCATACTACTGATTTATACATACCCATATGCATACATATAAATACATATAATAAATATATTTTTAAACACACATACATTCATCCAGGGATGCATCCCTCAGGCAGAGACAAAGGGACTCAAATCACATTTGTCTCTGCTGAATTTAGACCCTATCAATAAATCTATATTTGTATAGCACCATATTTGTCTTTGTTGAATATAAATGTGTTAAAGAAGAGCTCCTGAGATGTGGCATCTCATTTTAACCTCATGCCTTTATGGTTGTAAAAATAGTTATTGTGGATGAAAAATTAATACAACCAAGGATAGGGAGATCAATCTAATATTGACATTAATAACTATAATTGATATAATCTGGAGTTGAATGATGTAGATTAATAAAGCAGCATTTGGCTGAACTGGTCTAAAAGTATGAATTTATGTTTGTTCTATGTACTGCAGAGCTCTGCATCAGATGCTAAACAGAGCTGACGGTTTTTTCCTATGAAGCTTCAAACCTGCATCTGACACACGATCTGTGTTCATTAAAAGGTGGGTCAGGAGTTCATGTCTCCAGACCTAAATGTCCAGGTCTAAATTAAGACTGAGGATTCAGCTTGCTGCTGCTGCTGGCTGAAGGAGTCCCTCCAGGAGTCTTTTACAGACCCTGAACCGCTCCCACATGCTGTCTCTGTTCCGGCTCCCCTCTATCAGCTGTCCTGCTGGTTTAACACCCACTGGACAGGTTGCACTTGAATTTGTGGGTGGGTTTACATGAAACTTATCCTCTAATTGAGAGACAAGTGTCTTGATGTTGTAAGTTATGGTTGTAGTGTTGTCCCAGCTTCAGTCTGAATGTGTTTTGGGGAAACCGGAGACCCCAGCAGCTAAAATAGAGGTATTTATACCCCTGAGAACTGGTGTGGCCCAAACAGTGTTCAGCCAAGAGAGCCCTCAGAGTGTGTATAAAATGTGGGCATAGACAAGCAGCTACAAACCAAACCAGCGAGACTGGACACTCTGGTCCTGACTGGAGTATTTACAACCCTGTCCTCGTTTCTCCTCTTCCTCTTCCTTAGAAATTGTCCTTACAGAGGAGTAAGACTCATACCGAAGACATCTTAAATCCATATAAGGGTTGAGGCGAGTAGAGGAGCAGTAAAGTAAACTGGGGTCCTACGATAGGGGGTGGGGGGGAGGATGAAGTGTGTTTGGCCTCAGTAGCGCTGCTGCAAACTGTCTGTATATGTTGACCTGTCCAAACAACTATGATAGAAAACACTGGAGGTCTCATAGTGGAGCTCTGAAACATCCTTCATCATGTTGAAACCCCCAGGGGTGAAAATATAGTCAGAGCAGAAGAGCAAATGACTGCAGTTCCCCGAATGGCCACTTGGGGATGGCATCAAAAGTCAATCAGCCCAACTAAGCCCCATGGTTGAAATGTCAGACCTCTCAACAAACATACTCATGTGTCCAGACAGTGGCAGCCTGCAAATACCGTTATGGGGCCCTCTTCCTCAACTGTGATCACCATTTTCACTCTTCTTTTCACAAGAAGACACACATTTGACTCATAACCTACTGGCATTATGATGTCATTTTGCACAAACAGATTCTTTTAATGGAAAGAATAGAATAAAAAAAAAGGTTCCATTCAGCCAGATTCTGCTGTTCATGTTCTTGTATTCTCACACATCCACACTAAGCTACATTACACTACAAAATCACAATTATTAACCAGTAACTGTAAAATATAGTTATATCTTTGACAGGCCAGTGAACCCATAGCTTCATGGTGTAAAGCTTGCTCTTCAGTTGCAGCTTTGCAAGTGTGTTGTGTAACTTTGCACAGTAGATGGACCTGCCCGATTCAAAGTCTGTCCAGTCTGTCTGACAACTGTGAGCGGCCAAAAGCAGCCAATCAGAGTCCCTTAGAGCAGGAAGAGAAACGAACTACAGGCAAGACAGCAGCAGGAAGTTACTGTGCTTACAGAGATTAGCATAGATGCTAACAGCTTCAGTGACAGTTTGACCAAATCTTGACCATATTTACCTCCGCCAAGGAGGTTATGTTTTCAGGAGAGTTTGTCTGTCCGTCCGTCCAACCGTCCGTCTGTCTGTCCGTCTGTGAACAAAATAACTCAAAAAGTAATGGATGAAATTTTCAGGATAATTTCAGGAAATGTTCAGCATGGGAAAAGGAAGAACTGATTCGATTTTGGTGTTGATCCGGATCACCGTCTGGCCGCCATGATGAAAAATGGGATTTTTGTGAATAACTACTGAACTAAAACAGATATCATTAGAAAAACACTCGGAGAGCGCAGACTTCTGCCAGCACCACAGTCCTCCCCCATATTGTGATTTTCACCATAAATGTTAATCCTACCTTTATTTCATGTAAATATTTAGATTCCTTGACCATGAAAACATACCATTAACAACTGGATTCATAATAATATCTAGTTTAGTTCAGTAGTTATTCACAGAAATCCCATTTTTCGCCATGGCGGCCAGACGCTGATCCAGATCAACACCAAAATCGAATCAGTTCTTCCTTTTCACATGCTGAACATTTCCTGAAAATTTCATCAAAATCCATCCATAACTTTTTGAGTTATTCTGTTCACTGACAGACAGACAGACAGACAAACAAACTCTCCTGAAAACATAACCTCCTTGGCCGAGGTAAATATGAATCCAGTTGCTAATGGTATGTTTTCATGGTCAAGGAATCTAAATATTTCAATGGTAGGACTAATATTTATGGTGAAAATCACAATATGGGTGAGGACTGTGGCTCTGGCGGAGGTCTGCGCTCTTCGAGTGCTTTTCTAGTTCTTAATTGAATTAAAAACAAATAAGACACTTCAGACTTCTCTATAGTAAGGATATTTTCTCTCCACTTCAGACATGTTTTGATGAGAGTTTGTTTTACAGTGGCTCACGCTGTAGTAACTTCCACACACAACATTATCTGATTAGCCCACTTTAAATGCTGATTGACAATCCTCCAATCACCTGCTTTGCTTCTGCAGAGGTGCAGCCCTCCCCAAACACTTTATGGGCTCTTTTCCAGAATATGAGTGAAATATATTGAATAATCCATCCAGTATGCCAGCTTATACTCTATGATGCAGGCCAATTACAAATGTCCCAAAGGCCACAGTTGGCCCACATGCCACTGTTTGAAAGCCCCTTTTGTATTTATTTGTTTGTTTATGTATTGACCTTTATTTAACCAGGAAAAAACTCACTGAGATTAAAAATCTCGTTTCAAGAGTGTCCTGGCCAAGACAGCTGCACTAAAACATAAAAAAGGATAAAGATTTTCCACCAGTCTTTTCCTAACAAAATAATTAAATAAAATAGAGTCAATTAAAAAACATGTCAACACTCCGTATGTTCCAGTAACTGATTACCTGGTGGAGGTTTTTAACTTCTTTGTGATAGTTTTAGTCAGTTCCTCTTGTCCTCTTTATGGTTTGTGTGTTTGTGCAGAAATGCTGCCCCAAGAAAATTGATTTAACCACCATCACAAGCTTTATGGTCATATGAGTGAAAGAATGCTATTGTTCTCATTCTGAACACAAGATAAAAATAATGCAAGCGTGAAGCTTCTCTGAAAATGAATACAACACTGTTTAACATATGTTACCAGTGGTTTGTTTACAGGTGTTAAATGCTCACTGCTGTGTGGAGCTCCTCCACCCCTGCATAATAATATCCCAATTTTATTAATTCTCTTTAAGTTTCTCACACTTTCATTTTTCTCACAAAACTGTTACATGTTTATTTTTACACGGGCGTCATTCACATTCAGCCTGAAGTCTCAGACATCAAATCTGATTTTTTAAAACCACCAGACCACACTCATTAAAAGCTAAAGAAGTCATTTTAAGTTCAACATGTGTCATTGACTTTTTTGTATTATTTTAAAACAATCAAGTTTTAACAGGCAGGTACATCACAAATTGGACAATGCAAAAATGTTGCTTCAGACATAAAGACAGTATACTAGAACAATAAAACAAGCAACAGATTTTAGTCAGAGTGGGGAAAAGATTCATAATGACCAGAAAGTTTGATACTTTTGCTGTTTTCAATTAAGCCTAAGGATTTCATAGTGTATTAAAATTCTAAGAGGAAGTTTATAAAGGGGTAAGATTTGGTAAATTTTTGTTTGTGAATGTAAAATTTAGCATGAAGGATTACAAAATGTAATAAAAATTCAAGTTACTTATTATTTTTGTTAATGTAGCAGATGATATCTCTTAATGTAAAGGAGTATTGGATATGGGCAGGGTTGAAGAAATGGAGATTAACGCTGACCAGAAAGTTTTTAAGATTCTACAATCAGAAAAATAAAACTGAAATAGTTTCAGCACTTTGGTTAGAAAAAGAACATTGATTATCTATTTCTGTAAAATTTGGCAATAAAACAATTAACAAGGTCAATTTAGTCAGTAAGAGGGGGGGAAAGATTCATAATGAGCAGAAAGTTTGATACATTTATTGTTTTTAATTAAGATGAGGATTTCATATTCAAATTCTAAGAGGAAGTTTTCAAAGTTGGGGCAAGATTTGGTAAATTTTTGTTTGTGAATGTAAAATGTAGCATTAAGGATTACAACATTTAATAAAAATTCAAGGTCTTTATTATTTTTGTTAAAGTAGCAGATGATATCTCTTAATGTAAAGGAGTATTGGATATTGGCAGGGTTGAAGAAATGGAGATTAAAGCTGAGCAGGAAGCTTTTGTGATTCTACAATTAAAAAATAAATCTGAAATAGCTTAAACACATTGGTTACAAAAAGAACATGAATAATCTACTTCTGTAATTTTTTCCCCAACTTTGTTTATTGGTTTCACATTTCACAATATAACAAAATATATGCATAATACAATACAATAACAAAACAATAACAAACAAGCAAAAAAAAGAGAGAAAAGCATAGCATGTGGTGTTTTAGATATGTTTTTTAGTAATAATTAAAGACAGTTTACATGAAAATTTGACGATAAAACAATTAACGGGATACATTTTATGTAAATTTCCAAAGTGAATTTCTTTGATTTATAGGAGAAGCATTATTTGCGTGGTAAAAGCCTTTCCCCACACTTTCCTTGTTGGGGCTCCTGGCATGCATGACGTCATTTGGGAAGCGCTTTCACTTGTCTTACGTGTGCGTGCGCGTGTGTGTGTAGATGGGGGGGCGTCAGTGCGCACCAGCAGCACCAGCCCGCCTGGCAGCTGCACCGCTCGGCTGTGATTGGGCGGAGGGCGGTGATTCCTTCTGTCACGATTTGGGTCGCTCCCACCGGAGGACGCCGACCGTCTGAGTCCAGCTTTCCCCGCGGACAGGAGCACCGGGAGGAGCAGCGGCGGCAGCAGCAGGGATTTAGAGGAGGAGGAGGAAGAGGAGGGGGAGATCTTCAGCGCTGGATGTGGAGCGACCAGCCGCCTTCTTCTTCAGTCAGGGCTGCGGTACAAAGTCGTTCACGATGCCGGTGTTTCATACCAAGACCATCGAGAGTATCCTGGAGCCGGTGGCCCAGCAGATCTCTCACCTGGTCATCATGCACGAGGAGGGGGAGGTGGACGGTAAAGCCATCCCGGATCTGACGGTGCCGGTGGCCGCGGTGCAGGCGGCTGTCAGCAACCTTGTTCGGGTGAGTCTCAGAGCGTCGATCCCTCAGAGCTCCAGGTGACATTTAGCATCTGAACTTCACAAAGCTGCAAACAAAACCTGCTGCAGAGAGAGGAACACCTCACTGGAGCCCGCATGGGTTAGGGCTGGGCAATATGTGCAGTTTTTAATATCAGTTTAAATGAGATAAGACCATGGGAGCTGTGACCATTACCTGCAAAGTCCAGGGGCCTCACAGTGCAGTCATTATAGTTAAGAATCAAATATGAGCATGTGCCATCACCTCCATCAGGCACAGACCTCCTATTTTATTTGTTTTACGAAACATTGCTAATTGACGTCCATGTTGGTGAGTGGAAACTTTTGACCAAATAGCAGGACAACACAACAGGCTATTCCAGGGGTGTAGCAGCGATTTTAAAAGTGAGGGTGTTCTAAGGGTAGGGCAACCTTCAAGTCAAATTTTTGTTTTTACGATACGCTAATTGAAATTGAATTTATTTTTGCTTTTCGTTACAATAATATGCAAGTAAAGTAGCATTAAGTATCAAAATGTGCATTGATGTACCACACACTCCACGCTAACATCCTTTTACACTTTTCTCATACCATTATTGTTAAATTCTGCTATGATTTAAGTATTTTTTTATATAATATAGCACTAACCATGCCCATGACTCATATCCAATGATATTTGTGGGTGATACTTTAAAGAATACAGCACCTTTTACATTGTGACTTAAATCTATTTTAAATCAGTCAACTTAAAATCAGTGTCAGAAAAAGTAAACAATACTTTTAGCAAGCTTATTTCCCAATGAGCTTTATACTGATTCATAAAAAAAAATCACAGCATCTGCAACCCCAACTGGTGAGATGCGCATGAATCCCTCTGTAAAAAGTGAGGGAGATGATTTTTTGTTTCTGTGAAAGTGCGGGTGTCTCAACACCCCCAAACCCCGCGGGTGTGACGCCCATGGGCTGTTCCTTAGTTCAGTAGTAGAACATTTTGAAAATATCCTAAAACGTAGCAAATTCTTGATCAAACTGTTAAAGAGCCACTGTGCAACTGAATTTATTGCATTTCTTGATGATTTTCTAAATTAATTCACACTTCATTGCGCCAGAGTGAATTAAAAATCAACATTAATTGCACAAATATATTAAACATCTTGAAACATATGGAATTTCATAGAAATGTCAGTTTCCCTTTGTCGTGATTTTATTCTGATTTCAATTGTGAAGTGACAATTCCATTCAAAATTAAGGTTGGGTATCGATTCCGATTTTCTGGATCAATTCGATTCAATATTACAAGGTCTCAAATCGATTCTATTCACGATTTAATTCGATATTTATTCAGTCTGGGATATCTTAGTTAAAACAGTGCTGTAAATTTAAAAAAAAAGACCTGGTAAATCATAAAAGATTGTTTTAACTTGACGAACTAAACCCAAGCAGTTACATTAATCATATTTTAATGATATGCATTAATGCATATTCTGCATATTACATGTTTTTTTTGTCCAACTCGTATTTTCCTTTGTACTTGTTAAATCTAAAATACTGTACATCCAAACATCAGCTTTTAAACCTGCCAGTGGTGCCCATATAGTGCTTCCATCATGTTTGTTTGCAGTAACATCTCATGAGATCTTGTTCAGTAGAAAGCAATGCTAAACGCTGATCACATGAGACCAGCAGGGTTGATACCACAGGCTGCTTCTCTGCACATTCACAGAAGAAAAAACTACCCAAGTTAAAGATCGATCTTTGGATTTTATGGATCGATTATGAACCAGGTAAAGGAAAATCGATTTAAATTGATTATATCAATTTTTTTGACCCAGCCCTATTCAAAATTGATTTAAAAATTCATGTTGGTGAGTGAATTTTAGAAACGTATAACCTAGTAAAGCACTCGGAGAGCGCAGACCTCCCCCAGAGCCACAGTCCTCCCCCATATTGTGATTTTCACCATAAATATTAGTCCTACCTTTATTTCATCGAAATATTTAGATTCCTTTACCATGAAAGCACACCATTATCAATTGGATTCAAAATGATATCTATTTTAGTTAAGTAGTTATTCACCAAAATCACATTTTTCGTCATGGCGGCCAGACGCTGATCCGGATCAACACCAAAATCAAATCACTTCTTCCTTTTTCCATGCTGAACATTTCCTGAAGATTTCATCAAAATCCATCCATTACTTTTTGAGTTATTTTGTTCACAGACGGACAGACAATCAAACTCTCCCGAAAACATAACCTCCTTGGCGGAGGTAACAATGTAGAGATATGAGTTTTGGTTGATGCTGCCCAGCTCTAACTACCTGCCTCAGTGTGGTTTTCAGGTGCTTTTATCTCAGTCCCACCAGCATCCATGTCCTCCATTAAAATGACATAAAGCTGTCACAGGCTCAGCTGAGTCGAGTGCACGTTCATGAGCTTCACAACAAGCATGTTAAACTTTAACCCAGATTGATGATCAGAGGCCTCAGAGCTTAATGAAGTTTGTGTAGCGGAAGCCACTCGTGCCGATTGAGTTAACAGAAGCGGGGGGTAAATGTCACTTGAGGGCGACTGTAGCTTTTTATTCTCTTAAAATCGGAGAGCAGACTTTGATTGTTGGAGAATTTGGGTTCATTTTTATGTGAATAGCCAACGATCACCCTCCACAGATGATGATGCCCTTTTTGGTCATTTATCAGACCTTTAATGTTCCTCCAATCGGGCCTTCTTTTCTTCTTAAATTTCTTCGACTGCTTACCTCCCTTCACCTTCCCTGCCCCCTTTATTCTCCATCGTATCGACTCTGAACTTTCTATAGGACCCTGATGTCTTCATTGTGCGCGCTGACCAGAAAAATCAATACGATCCACATCATTAAAGCCAATTCAGGCCGTTGTAATTGACACAGGAGCGACATGACTTCGCTCAGTCAGAAGAAATCAGCAGCAGACAAAGAAGTCACTCTTTTAAGCTTTAATTATGGAGTCAGAGAGAGGCGAGGCTCGTGGTGTGTTTAGATGAATGTGAATGCGTGGGAGTTTGCACTGTATGAAGCCATTAATGCAGACTGTATGAGGCATAGATTAGCTGTGTGATGTTTTATAAAGAATAAACCAGCTTTTTGTGCAGCTTTGTGAAACACCTTTGTAGTTAATTTAGCTTTTAAATTGCAGCTTTTTAACAAACTTAATTATTTCAGATTATGGTCAACACATTTTTTCCTGAGACAAGTTTTTTGTGATGACCAAATGAAGCTCAAAATATGTTTAAAAATCCTGAAAAACAAGATAATGTTGTTCTTAGAAAGACCATTTTGAAGGATAAATCAATTTACAGACTGAATTATTTGATAAAGGGCTGAGCTATGATTGACTATATGAATCAATCAATCAATATTTGTATAGCACCAATTCATAAAAAGTGTTATCTCAAGACACTTTACAATAGAGCATAAAGCTCTTCATTTTATGGATACACATATATGCATACATACATATATATAATACACATATACATATACATACAAATATATACATCCAACACCCAACATTAATCCATATAGCCAATCATGAATCCCTCCATCATGGCTCAAGAAAAAAACCTTCTGTTAAGCAGCAGGAAATCTTGAATGTGGATCCCAGTCTCATGATGAACAGCAAATCCACACGATGCTGTGTTGGGTGTGAGGGCAAAGGAAGGGAGGTAAGAGGAGACAAGTGGACTAAAGTAAGAACTAAAGTTAGTGACAGATCCATGAACCATCGACCTGTCGTCTGATTTATTAGAGGTTAGCCTCCTGAGATGCTACATCTCGTTTTCAAGAGGGTCCTCATGTCTGAATGGTTGTGGTTATAATTTTATAGAAGTATAATCAATGATATTCTTACTGAAAATAAGAATTTATGGTAGTGACAAACTTAGTGTGCCCAGACCACAAGTGCATCCCTACCATATTTGTCTCCGTTAAGTATAAATGTGTTAAAGGCCTCTTGAGATGTGACATCCCATTTTCAAGAGGGATGTCATGCCTATGTGGTGATAAAAATAGTTACTATAGAATTTTCAACCATGGACAAAGAGATATCAAGCTAATATCTACATTCAGCTATAATGAACATAATAAACATATAAAGATTATCAGGCTGTTTTTGTCATGTCATTTCCCCATTTCAGATTATCATCTGTTTTATAAGTTTATCCTGTGGTCTGAGGTGTGTTAAAAGTAAATATTTATGACCAAAACACTTAATGTGTGTGGGGAAAGCCCATGACTTCTGAGTCATGACTCTGGAAATTGCGATGCAGAATTTAGCCAATCAAGAAGCGAGCTGACTGTAGAACAAGGAAGCAGACATAAATAAAAACAAGCATGGCCGACCTGAAACATTGGCCGTTTTCGAATTCGCTTACTACATACTGCATATGAAAGTAGTATTTAGTAGGTGCTGCATACTGCCTACTACACTTGAATGTAGCATGTAGTATGACTGTTCTGTTAAGTTTATTTTGTAGTATGTTACGCTGGTTTCCAGTTCGAGCAAAGTGGAAGTAGGCTACAGCCTACTTAATCGTACAAAACAAACAAACAAACCATGAGTACATGTTGACATTTCAGTTATTAATCTGCAAAGATATTGCCAGAAGCAACATTTTATATGAATCAGTCAAATGGTGGAGAATACGTATTATTTCGGAGAGGAATTATTTTATATATTTTTATGTGATGACGTACGACAGCGTATTAGGGCCACTTAAAAGAAAGAAAAAACAGTTCAAGAATAAACATCACATGCACAATACAGTATTAAGAATGAGGAGAAGCAGGAACATTTAGGGTGGTTGAAATACAGAACACAACGGTAAAATGTCAGACTTGTCAGTGGTTTACGCTAATAATGCCGCAGGTACAGGACGGACGTAACACCACCGTCCAGCCGTTACGAACTGTTAACGGAAAACAGCAACAGCATACCTTTTTACAACTTATAACACACTATTACGTGTTGAAAAGGTAAAGATAACAACTAATGGCTCATATATTTATTTTCGTGTGCTGCAGGTTGTTGAAGCTTCGCTTCAGCCGCTTTGCATTGTGGGTAACAGTAGGCGAAGCAGACTGGTCCGATGCATACTGTGAATTTTTTCCCGAATCAGTAAGTCATCTGGGTATTTTTTGCATACTGCAACTTCGCTTTTGTTCGCATACTATATACTGCATACTCATTTTGGTTGAATCAGTACACACTGCTAGTATAGTAGGCGAATTCAAAAACGGCCATAAATAGAGCTGAAACGATTCCTCGAATATTCGCAAGTACTCGATTACAAAATATCCTCGAATTAAATTTTGTGCCTCGAAGCCTCGTTTTATATATAATTATACATATAAATATATATCTGGACTACTATACAGTGCATGGTGTTTGACATGGACGGTCATTTCTGTGGCACAACGTGCCTGCTACCTCCGCGGCTTGTAAAATCATGAAGGAAGAGAAAAGAGAGGGACAGAAAGGAGAGAGTCCACAGAAGAAATGGCAGAGAGTGTCCCAAGTGTGTGGTCACTACAAGAAGAGACGAAAAGAAAACACAGTGCAGTGTGTCTGATGTCAAACAGAGTGAGCCTAGCACGTAGCGTAGCATGATAGCACGTCGTTAGGGCTGCAACTATTACTATTACAGCATTTTAAATCTGCTCATCACAGACATGCGTCCTCTTTCCATGGTGGAGGACACAGGATTTAAGAACATGATCAAGGATTTCAATCCAAACTACACAATGCCCTCCAGAACACACTTCACAAATATAATTGCAGAATTATATAACTGCTTTGTAAATCAGTATTGTATAGGCTTTGTTTTAAGCCAGTACTGGTTTAAACTTTGAAAGTTGTTAAAATAAAAACCCTTTTCTGAGGAATAAACGGCATTTGGTTGCTCATTTTGAAAGCCCTAACATGTTGCATTGTATACAATTGATTTATTTGTTTAAAAACAAAAAAGTATATTTTGTTAGAGTACTCGAGTACTCGAAGAAATAATTGACAGAGTACTCGATTCCAAAAATACTCGATAGTTGCAGCTCTAGCCATAAAGTCCGGTGGACCTCGAAAAAGGGAGGACCAGCTTACATGTTCATGCTGTCTCCAGGATTTTTTCCACAGTCGTATCTTTTTTTAAGGCCCGGATTTGTCCTTCAAAAAAGGCCCAAGACCACCGCCATCATTCCCTCTTCTCATATGTCCTCTTCCATGTTGTGTGTTTTGTATTCCGGTTGTTGCTGTTTCTGTTCTTTTTTTTTTTGTCAGAAAATGTTTGACCATGTGAGATTTCTGTCTTGGAGGACGAGATGCTAGATTGCTGGTGGGACAGAATTGATAGTCTTCCCAAGAGGTTGATAAAGTTCGGTCTAATCCAATCATTGGGGTCTTACATTTTAGTGTTGATATAAATCTGTGTATCCAGGAAGTTTTAAGATTAGGGCAGATTGGACTGTTTTCACATTTTAGACAGTAACTCGTTTGACAGTGTTGGAAATGCTTTGATGATTCGTGCTTTCAGAGCAACTCTAGCTTTGTATTTATAGAAATTTTGTCTATTTTGTTGTGTTTTAGAGCAGCTTAGTTGTCAGCAGTGTTGGGCAAGTTACTTCAAAAATGTAATGCATTATTCACTACTTGTTACTTTCATTTCAAAGTAATTAGTTACATTATAATATTACTGTATTTGAAATGAAAGCCCTTACACTATTATCACATTACTTTTAAGTTATTCTCGTCAAAATGACAGGAAATATGGATTTGTCATTCTAAATGTAGCTCATTACACTCAAAAAACTCATCACACATCCAGTGAAGGTGATGCGGTGGCTATCTGACTGAGTTCAGCTTAAGGCTAAAAACAGTAGAATATAATAGCCAGGGATGGGATGAAATTTGGCGAAATATCGCAATACAGAACTTGAAGAAACGCATCAAGTTTGAAAAAAATGGATCGCGAAATAAAGACGTCACGTCCAGTAACAGCGCATGTGACCAGAAGTGACGACAACAAACATTAGCACCAACTAACTTGTCTCCAAAAAGCCGAATGATGGAGTCGAATGAGGTCGAAAATGAAGACGCTCCGCCTGGATACGAGTCATCTGTCTGGCAGTATTTTGGCTTTCTCATTAAAAAAGACGAAGACAACAACAGAGTAACTGACAAGACTAAGACTGTGTGTATACTTTGCTATGCTGCCATTCTGTACACCGCCTCCAACACAACAAACATGAACCACCACCTTCAGCGTCTCCATAAAAATGTGAAGACGACCCCGGCAAAAACGAGCCTACCTCTCGTTAGCATACACTCTCTCTAAACTCTCTAGGGTTAGACAGTGTGTTATTGTTTGTGTTTGGCATGTTAGGCCTTGTGTTTTCCTGTGTGCAACTCAGACAAAAAATAAATAAGTTGTAATTACACAGTAATATTTTTTCTTTTTCTTTTTTTGATTTTGTATCATGACGTATTGTATCATGACCCGGGCATATCGAGGTGCAGCGTATCGTGAGTTTAAGTGTATCGTCCCATCCCTAATAATAGCTACATTGATGCTCATGGCACAATACAAGAAATGATCATAGCAAAAACAGACTAAAGGTAAAATTTGTGATACATTGTGTTAGAGATACTGCAACTTTAGGCCTAGTGAAGGACTTTTCTCCTCCACTGATCTCACGGAGTGTTTGGTGAACTTGTATTTAAATAAACAAACAAAAAGCACCTCTTCATTTCAGGTTAAGTTAAAATGCATTGTAACTTGCTTTACTGACATTTGTACTGAGTAAAATAAAAATGAATGCATTACAGTAATCAAATTAATCCTATTAAATACAATTTTGAAGACCTGTTAGTGAATAAATTCCTGTTTATAGTATCCCGATACAGCATGATGTATTGTATTATAAACGTAGGTTGCAGCACAGTGGTGGTAGTGCGTGTGCCTCACAGCCAGAAGTCACCCATGTTGGTCAAGGCCTTTCCATGTTGAGTTTGCATGTTCTCCTTATGCATGCATGTGTTCTCTCCAGGCTCTCCAGCTTCCTCCCACAGACCAAAAACATGCTAATTGGGTAAATTGGTGGCTCTGAATTGTGTGTGAATGGTCATCTGTCTCTCTGTGTGGCCCTGCAGTGTCCGCTGGGATAGGCTCCACCCCCTGTGACCTTGAAAGGGACGAGCGGTATAGATAATGGATGGAAAACAAAACACATGCTGACAGGCAGTCGACCATGTTGATTATTCTCCATATTTGTTCCTTTGAGGTCATCTTTGACCTCCTGTTTCTGAAGAGATCGTTACAGTCTGCTGTGTGTGGTCTCATTGTCGCTCATTTGTCTAGTGTCTTGTACCCAAACAAAATTTCCCTGTGAGCACCTTAAGACAGATTTAAATGTTAAAAATCAGTTGAAACTTTCATGAAATTGCTCAAATGTATAAATTGTTGTGAGCTTGGTCAGCCACTTCAACCAAACTGAGCTGTGTTTAGTCTTATTTTGTGAATTTTAAAATATTTTGAGGAAACTTTGTGTATCAAACCTTAGAGTCCTGACAATTTGGGACCTTTATGTAACTTTATTGTGAATTTCCCCTCTTTTGTTGTTGGTACGATAATCCTTTGTGTTCCTCTGACAGTGTTTTCTCATAAATTTCACTCTTTGCTTTCTCTAGGATTGCGTTCCTAAAATAAATAAATAAACTGTCATTTTCATACATGAGGAAAAAACTAAGCTGCTGGGATAATCCAGAAATGTTATGAAACAGCTGAAAGCATTTTCTGATCTTACTCAGCATGTGTTAGGATGTGTCTGCAGGATTTGGATTTAGAGTGGGTACATTTGGATTATGAAAATTATACACGGAGGGTTATTAATGATCATTTCTACATAATTAGAGTAGACAGCAGTGATAACTTTATCCTTTTGAGTGGTCTGTATATTAAACCGAAACATTTAGCTTTAATTTCTGTTATCTGTAGAGCATGGTGAGTCTTAAGCAGGGAACACAACTGAGTATTTTCTATATCAGAAGAAGTTTTTCATCTGTTAGAGACCCCACACATGTAATTTGAAAAACAGACATTGAACAGTTTTGATCATAATGTGTGTGGTGTGCTCTGATAATCTCACATCGCACATATATCCATTTATTCCCACCACTGATCGAAAAACTAGTCCTCCAAGACCAAAATCATGATCAAACGTTATCGAACAAAAACGAAGAAGAAGAAACAAAGCAACAACCAGAAAACACAACACCCAATATGGAAAAAGGACATGAGAGGAGGGAATGATGGTGGTCTTGGGGCAGTGGCGATTGCTCTAAGACTGCAAGGGAAGCTCAGCTTCCCCTAAAATGTCCCCAAAAAAAGTGGTGATATGTACTGCTGTGTGTACATTATATTGACTAAATATGCGCTAGAATACCTTCATCTTTTGTTCAGAATCAGCTACTTATCACAGGTAACTGGCGCGACTTCCTTCTCATTCACATCGCAGCTGCCTCACAGCACTTTAACACAGTCAGGACGCTGTCCCTAATTAAGAGCACCTAGCAGGAAGTCAGAAGATTAAAGAATAATGGCAAGCCCTGGCGGAAGCGGCCTCGCTCCCATTATGATCTATCAGGCAACTATCTGCACGCGAAAGCGCCATGATCCGAAGTGGTCATACGCTTAGGGCGCGAGATACGCCTTCAGGTCTACGCCGCTTCCAAACCCCGTAGAAATTCAGATTACAGCACTCAGCAGGAAGTCTAGCAGGAAGTCACCGTGTGGAGTAACCGGAAGTTTCAAAATAAAACAAAATGCACAGACTTTTGCATGTAATTTTCCTCAATTTGTCATTACGTCGAAACCGGAAGCACGAGCTTCAGGTCAGCAGTCGGTCAGAGGGTCCCAGAGACAACACGACAGCATGGATGAAGAAAAGTGAATTGTAGAGGTACAGAAATACATAACACTGCATGCATGACACCATAGTCTTTCTACACGGATATAGGCGGACAGAAGTTGAATAATTCACGAAGCTGTGTGGTTGGGACCAGCAAAGGGACCTAAGAGAAGCAAAGTGAGGTGTTGTTTATTGCTTTTCTCAGTCTATAACATGTTTTATGAGCGAGTGACATCGCTATTCTCATGAGAGCCGTGGCTCTCGGGGGATCAGCCCTCCCCCTCCGGATTGAGCTCCACGGCGCACCACGGCGCGGCGCTTCCAGTGGGTTTTGAGATTCGGAGCAAGTCGCGGCGCGGCGCAGCGCTTTCGCGTGCGGTGGAAATTGGGGGTGAGCGTCTTCTGACTTCGTTGGGGAAGCGTAGAGTGGGTTGTTCCACTGTGGAAACTGGACGGTCATTGGATAAACGCTGGGCTTTGTCCCGCCCATCGGTCGCTCAGCGTCTCTGGGGGTCTATGAGGCAGTGGGCTGGCCTGGACGCTCGGCTTCTGCATCATGATTGGATGATCTGTCTGAGGCTGAATCCCTTTTTGATTGACAGTGAAATGAGCCAATCAGCAATCTTAAAGTGTAACCCTCCACCGGAGCATCTTCTAAGTTTTACATTCAGTTGTTCTGGACAAGAGCTTCTCCTGTTTAAAGCGGCTCAAGTTTTACACCCGCAACACAACGGGCCAAGACCGTTTAAGCAGTCTAGCTCCGCTGGCCATTGAGAGAACACTGGTAAAATCCCTGGAAAAGACACCGAGTTGGTACGACAGGGTCACAAGGAGGTTGTTTTCTGGAGAGTTTGTTTGTTTGTCTGTCTGTCTGTCTGTGAACAAAATAACTCAAAAAGTAATGGATGGATTTTGATGAAATTTTCAGGAAATGTTCAGCATGGGAAAAGGAAGAAGTGATTCAATTTTGGTGTTGATCCGGATCACCGTCTGGATCCAGGAATTGTTCAAAGGATTCTTCATCATTGGGAGATAGGGAACTTTGCTGCTTGGCGGAGGTCTGCGCTCTCCGAGTGCTTTTCTAGCCTTGAAAAGGAACTGAGGGTAGAATTTACATTTAAATAAATAAACAAATTTATGATGTAGGCCGGAAAAAAATGAGCTTCCCCTCCTTGACTGACCAGCAGCCGCCACTGTCTTGGGGCTATTTTTGACAGGAAAAATCTTGGACACAGCGTGAATATGTGAGCTTGTTCTCCATTTCTGAGGTCCACAGAACTTTATGTTTCAGGTTGGCCATGCTTGTTTTAACTTACACCTGCGTCCTTGTCATTCAGTCAGCTCGCTTCTTGATTGGCTACATTATGTTCAGGTCATAATTCACAGAGTTATGACTCGGGAGTTGTCAGCTTTCCCCACTCACATGAAGATTTTTGGTTGTAAATATTGAACAACTTTATAATGTAGGATTGTCTGCCTCGACCCATTTCAGAGATGATTATCAGGATGAATTCACTCTTAACACTTATTGGATAATCTTAAAAAACACAAATAATCAGGTGTTTGCTGTCTTTGGTCAGGACAAGGAAAGCTGGGACAAAAACAGCCCAATAATCTTTATGTGTGTAAGATGGAAATTCTTCTTATATTTCAGCATAGTTATAAAATTTTAGGTGTTTTTTCTGCAAATTGCTCCTTTAACTGACAGTTTTAATCTTTTTCCAGCCAAACTTCCTCCAAACTCTATTTCTCTCCTGTTGAAGGACACTCAGGCTCATTTTGATAAATCTCCCATTAAGTGATAAAGAAAGAGTCACTCAGTCTGGACTCTAACTCTGAGGCATCTTAATGAAAAAAAGCCTCCTTTCTCTTCGTTACAGTCCAGCTGCGGCTCGTCCTCGATATCCCATCACTGCAGGGCTCACCTCTCTGTCTCTCTTCTCTCCGCTTGTCCTCGATGATCTGCTTAGTTGATCCTTTCAGACAGGGAGCAGAAGGAGGCTAATAGCAGCCTGAGGCTTGTTGAAGGGGTCTTAGATGATGGAGATACGAGGGGACAAGGACTGATCGGACTGAGGACACGGTGACAAAAGAAGGTGTCGAGCAGAGAAGGGGTTTAAGGATGTAGGAGGAGGCAGAGAGGAGGGAGAGCGGGATGCATTCAGGGTTTCATCTCTACTCTGCTTGTGTTTTCTCTGTACTGCACTTATGGTTTGTTGCTGTGCAGGACCAATAGGGCACTTTAGACATTTTAAAAAACATAAGCGAAGATAGAAGATAATCATTCACAGAACTTGAATGTACAGCTTACATAGAAACTCAAAACCATCAATGGGAGAATGCCGGAGTGAAAAGGGCTGAGATATGAGCTAAAATGTATATCTTGATTTTTTTATGCTAAATGTCAATATTAACAACCATCTGTATGTTCTTCTAAATATATTATTTATAAAATTACAGGATGATTCAGCTCAAAGTGAGATTGTTCAATGCAGGGTGCAATTAAAACCTGAGTTTTTTAGCAGCTCATCATTTTATGCTGTCATCATACTGCATTTTGTGGAGCTAATCAGAAATTTGGAGAAGATTGATCATGCTGAAGCTTCTTTTGCCATTTTTTTGGTGTTTGCAGAACAAAATAACTATGGTGATTTAAATTGTACAGTCTAAACTCATACTTTATCTTTGAAAATATGTCCATATAAAACTAGAAGCAACTTTAAGCCCACAATGCAATGGATCGATGTAGCCTGCAGTGTAAAAGCACTTTTAGTTATTAGAAAAAACTTAACATTTAAGTGATACTGCAGTTTTCCATACTTTTGCTATAACTCTGCGATCACTATCAGAAATGCCATGGGAAAGTTTTGTACTCTTAAAGCACTTAAAGAACATTTTTCAGTATTTCTATCTTCAAATGGTGCCACAACCTTCCAGTTGTTTTACATCTGTTTGAAGAAGAAATGGAGAAAGGAGTTAGCTGCAGGAGCCTGGAGTTGCAGGATGAACTGTGGAGTAAATAAAGGAAAAGACAATCCATAGATTAATCAATTTAATGAAAGAATGAAGTCATTGCTCTGACCCTGGCAATATACTTTTTTAATCTTAGACATGTAATTGTCAAGGCGGGGACCCAAAATAGAGGTCAGGGATCAGAGGATAAATGGATAAATAAATTTGGAGGACTGTTGCCAGTTTAAAACAGACACATTTGACACTGATGTCTGTATATTTCCTGTAAAAGCTAAATCACCCATCAGGGAGAAGGTTCACTTTGTCAGTATAGTTATTTTTAATCCCTATTAATGCTGCTACCGTGTCTGATTTCAGTAAAGTGATTTGCAGCATGCAGACCAAAAGGCTCTTTGTTTACACTTCAGCTGTGAGAGTTTCATGGTGAGAAATACTGTTGACTCGACGGTCAAAATTAAACAGCACAGTACTTTTCTGTGCAGAGAACACAGTCACAGGACAAAATGAGAAAAAGGGTTTTTAAGATTGAAACAAAATGAAGATCAACAGTTTGCTTATGTGTGGTCTTAAGGTGTCTGGTATGTTTTTCTTTGTCTGTTGCATGTACTGATGCACAAGTAGATTCTTGTGAATATATTTCAGAAAATTGTCTGGAGAAACTTTGAACAAAGGTCCATGTGGATTTAAGGCTAAATCAGTTTGATTCCGGAGGTCAAATGTTAAATCCATCAAGTTTTTGACTTATCCGCCGCTTGTGCTTGTTATGATTAAAAGCATTATGGGATATTGTTTAAAGATGCTATAAGACGTTTCTAAGTAATTACAAAAAAGTCTCACTTTTAGATATATGCCTGATCGAAATACACACTTTAAGATTAGTTTTATAGCATCAAAATAGGTTATCTATGAATGCTATTCCTTAGCTTCGCGGTCGGGTCGGACAGGGCTGGACTGACCTGGCCTCGATACTCAACTTCAGGAACAAACAATTAAAACTAGAGCAAATTTATATTATTTGGACACATCTTAGAGCACCGGGCTGTAAGTAGCGATATATAGCCGGCTACAAAACTACGGTGCTAAGTTTTCCAAAAATTGATTGTTGTCACACATCAAAAACTACCGCTACGTAACTAGAAAGAGATACGTCGTCACTTTACAACAAACACACGCTTTGGCTTAAGTTTTACCCCGGGTAGCTTTAGCCTGCCTCTGCCTATAGTCATCAGAGGTGCTTGTAAGTAGGTCAACAAGGATGTCTGCGGTGGTTTTTACTTCATTTGAAAATCACATTAAGTGCTAATCTTAGTCTAAAAATAAATAACACAATAGAAAAAAGGACTCCCAACAAGCGTTTAGAGTTGCTGAAAAGTTTATCTGATGACTGCAGGCAGAGGCAGGCTAATGCTACCCATCAACTCCCAGTGTTTGAGCTTAGCTATGTGGGGGAGCTCTGCCCATCTCTTCCTTGTTTCTGCACGCACAGTCAAAAGAATGGTGTCTATCTGCTTGTCATGGACTTGGGAGTGAAGCAAGACTTGAAAAAAAAAAGTTGGTGTATCCCTTTAACTCCTGCCTTGAATTCTGCAGATCTAAGCTTTTTCCTCCCACATGCTCCCTCCACAGAGTCCTTCAGGGACACTAGAGTAAAGATTAGAGCACTTATGTCATGTTTCATAAAGGAAGGGAGAAAGAGCTGACGAGTTGTTGTGCAGCTCGATGATAAGAGCAGTGAGAGCTGAGAAGTGTTTTACAAGGAGGTGTTATAAGAGCTCACAGGGTGTTGGAGACAGAGCTGGTAACATCAGCAGGGGTTTGTTGCCGGGTAGATAAACTTAATTGGATGTAAAGTGCACCTAAAGATCGAGTGCAGACACTCCTGAGGACACGAGCTTTATTTTAGAAAGCTGATTCATTTCTGAGCTGAGATGTAACACAGTAAACAGCCACAAGAGCCTGAACCACACACCGATACAATTACACTGTTAACCCCAGACAGGGTGGGCCGCGTGGGGGGGCACTGTAAAATCTAGGTCACTGAGACACCTCGCACAAGATGGTGTCAGTCTGGAGCTGTCAGGTTGTTGGCGTGGGCTGACGCTGATTTGACTAAAGATCTGAACGATGCTGCTGCTGCTGTTTCAAAGTGTGGGTGTGATTGTTGGTGAAGTTGTGCTGTTGAAAGAGCTGAGTCGGTGCCGTTTGTGAAGAATGTGCTCCTCACGGAGTCAACAGAGATCCTGAGTATGTCTGAGGGGGAGCGGGAGGAATAAATAGAATTGCCGTTGAGGGAAGTAACTGCAGTACCTACGGAGACGAGCAGAAAGAATTAGAGGGAGAAAAACTAAAGTTCAGAAGACAAGATGAAGAGAAAGAGAAACAGTTACTTTCTGTTGGTGGAAAGAGAAAGAGAGACTCCGAGCATCACAGGCCATCAAACCCCACCAGCTGTTCTCCTCCATCCTCTCCACACTGATGAGGAGGTTCCAGCTGTGTAACCCTTCCCCCCTCCCCTAAAGGACCTTGCCATGCAAATAAACCTAAACATTTTTTGACATGCCTTTCAAGTAACTTAAAACTAACACATGTTTGCTTATGTATGTTGCGTACATTCTGAAAAATCACTCGTGGCAGCCAGTACAGACTAGGGCTGGGTATTTCCAGCAACTTCATGATACGATACATATCCTGATACATGTAAATTGTGAACATTGACTATGCTTTAAGCAAAATTCTTGACAAGTTTAGTTTTTTCTTATAAGAAGAAAAAGAACAAGGATGAGTTTTAAGTGGTTCTACAACTTGAGAGACATAAATTCAGATCCTCAAAGATGATAGACCTAAGCTCAAATTTAGAACATATGCTTCATTCTGTAGCTCGTCTTCTACCTTGAACTGTGCCACTGTTAACATTACCCAAAGTGTATTTACAACAACTGTCAAAATATTTAGGCCGTATCGATTCTGTAGAATCCGTATCGATACACGTATCCCAAAGGAGTGCGATACGATATTTTGCCGTATCAATATTTTGAGCACAGTGCTAGTACAGACTTAACATCAAGTGACAGTGACCTGAACCTGATTTACTTTAACTAAAAATGTTTAGGGAGAACAAATCTCCACAGAGGCACTTCCAACATTATCGCAAGGTGGTGTCAAAACTTGGAAACAGCGTTAATTTTGACAGTGCTTTTTTAATTTAACATAGTATTTTGCATAAAATATCTTTTAGTTTTAGTCATAGTATACTCATCTAATTTGTTTTAATTTAAATGGGCTATGAGGAGTTTCTATGTAATTACAAAAAAGTCTCACTTTTACATGTATGCATGATCGAAATACACACTTTAAGATGAGTTTTATAGCATCAAAATAGGTTAACTATAAATACTTTTCCTTAGCTAAGTGGTCGGGTTGGACAGCCGGCTGCAAAACTGCGATAATAAGTTTTCCAAAAATTGCTTGTTGTCACACATCAAAAACTACCACTGCATAACTAGAAAGAGATACATTACCTCGTCGCTTTGCATCCTGTAAGTTGTTAAAAAAAGAAGTTGTAAAGCAATGCAGAGTTCTGAGGAAGGTCCGAGCTGCATTCATTAGCATCACAACAAGCCCACGCCTTCGCTTGGGTCACGTCTTTTGGTTGTTGTCAGTTGTAGTCAGAAGTAGGAATTTCTGGGTTCCAAGTAGGAAACTGCAACTGGAACGTCCCCCGAAGTCAGAATTTCCTACTGGGAACTCGGTGAAACCTCACCACCACCGAGCTGACAATCGAAGATGGATGCCCCCAGTGTGAACAGTTATTTAGCTCCTGTAATAATCAATTTATTTGCACTTCTGACTGGGGTGTGTCGCTCTAGATCAGCTGTATACATAGTATTGTTAGACTTATATTTACAAAAATGCTACAATTAAGTCTCTGTCAAACTTTTTAATCAAGTTTCTATTTGCTGAAGAAAATGTCATTTAATTTAGTTTTAGTTTTTCTCCATGTGCAGTTGTTTTTATTAGCTACTATCTTGTTTTGGTAAGGGAAAAAAGTTTATTGACGAAAACTGTGAGAAAAGTTAGTCAACATAATTGACACTGCTAGGAAACTTTTCAGAGCGAAATAAACATAATTCACAAAATGATGTGTTTCTCCATTAAACTAAACATGTCAGCATTACTGCCTTGCATCAACTAATCATACAAAGGGAATGGTAATTGATAAGTTTGCCCAATTCTGTAACAATTCCTTCATCATTTCCTACTAATTTATTTAATTGGGCTACACTGGTTTTCTGTGGCGACAACATCAAACTCATGTCAATCATTTTTTTCCATGCCATGCTGTAAAAATGAAATCTTCTTCAAGCTGCTGGAGTTTCGACTTACTGAAAGTTGTGCAGTAAACTTGTTTCTGCCAAAACCACCACCATCTGCCATGATTTTTTACTTCTTTGTTATTGTCCCTGTTGGCTGCCTCCAAGGAGAGAATGATGTCCTTTTTTATGCAAAGTATGAAGAAAGGAGTGGAAGGAATTGATTTAAAAATGATAAGCAAAAACACTAATGATATTGATTCCTTGAGACAGTTGTTATTGAATCTCTACTGGAATAAGTTTTCGATTACCTTCCCCCCCTGTACTGTTAGTTGTTCCCATAAAATAACTTTTTGGGTTAAAAACAATAGAGCACAAACCTCCAACAAGGCAGTTCCAACACTGTGGAGCAAGACTGTCCTATGTACCTCTGTTAGTAAATCCTTAATAAGTTACTGGATCAACATCTGGATGTGGATCACCACCAAAATATAACCAGATCTCCTTTGTGCCATGACCATCATTACCTGAAAATATCATCAGAATCTAATGACGAATTATTGAGTCATTAGAAAAATAATGTGGAAATCTACCCTGTCTTACAATGTTAAGAAATCCTTCCTGGAGCCACATCTGGATTCAGACCACCACAAAAAATCATTTTTATCATATATCAGACAGCAAGAAGGAGGCAAGAAATGTTGCATGACGATGGGAAAAGGACTGATACATGCGATCTCAATAGAAAACAGCTGATCTAATTAGAGACAAAAGCTGTATCTGCATCAGCGCTGATGACTGCGGCTGAATAATCGTTTCCTTGAAACTTTGATTGACAGTTGACTGTTGGCTGCTGACTGCGTCACACCTCTCAGGCTGTAAAACCACACACACAAACACTCTTCACACTGTCAGCGAGTCCAAACCCTCTTACTGGCCCATTAAAAATGCATGAAATAGTCGATGCTGCTGCTGCTGACGGGAAACTCTCACGCCGCTCTTTGATCCACCGCCTGATGTGACTCGGGAGTGTCTGCTGGGTTTCATCTTACCTGAACAGCTGCATTCCTGTCATTTCACTGTTGAAAATCTTTCTGCTTTTTCAACTAAGAAATTCAACAGGACATAAAATTCCTTTCATGTTTATTTTATCTCTGAGGACACTTTCTGTTTTGTTTCTAAGCTGTAATAACATTTAAAAAGAGGTGATATGAGTGGATAGAAGGACACCAAAGAGCATCAAAATTAATGAAGCAGCAATTTTCGGGATATTCCTGAATATTCTCAGTGGTTTTTAAGAAGTTAATGTCTGTTTACTGAAATTTCTGCATTGATGTTTTAGCTCAACTGAATCAGTGACAAAAAACAGTTTGTCATGCTGTGGACATTAGCTAGGCACTGATGCATCAGGATTTTATGGCTAATTAACTGCATATAACCAGCCAGTGCAAGGTACACCCATCCAACTGTTTAATATAATAGCTCATATCCAACCAAATGGCAGCTATTCAATGCATTCAAGTATGTAGACATGGTCAAGACAACCTGCTGAGGTTCATACCAAGCATTAGAATGAGGAGGAAATGTGACTTTAGATGTGGCATCATTTTTGGTGCCGTACAGGCTGGTTTGAGCGTTTTAGAAACTGCTGATCAGACAGGATTTTTACCCTCAACCATCTCCAGGTTGACACAAAATGGCACGACAAACGACAATTGAATATGCTTTGTTGATGCAAAAGGTCAGAGGAGAATGGCCAGAGTGGTTTGAGATGATGGTAAGTAGGGGTGGGCGATATGGCAAAAATATCATATCACGATTTTTCAAAAATAAAATCACGATCACGATTTTATCACAGTTCTTTTTTACGTTGATTTTTCTAGACTATTTTGCATGTTTGACCATTTTTTCCCTGTTTAACATATAAAACACATAAAATCCGAAAAGAAAAAAACTACAACTAAAGCCAAAGAAACTTTCTGAACAGGTTTTAATTTAAATAGTGCAGTTTTTATAAAACTGTGCAATAAATGTAAACATAAAAGGTAATGAACAACAATATCAACATTATCTCTTAAAGTGCAACAATTCAAAACAAATGTTTTCTAACTGCAAAGTCTATAATCTGAGTGAATAATACAGCTGCTTTAGAACAGATTTTTGCTCAGACATCTTCAAGCTTTTATCTCCTTTTCTCTTTCCGCCATGGCTTCACGCTACATAACCAAACAGGAGATCCCACCATGCATTGCGCATAATGTGCTACGATTGGCTAGTCAGGTGCGCGTCAAAGTCTCTGTGCCCACACAGACGATCTGACGATCTTTCTGCTTTATGAGATCATCCCCACGTTATAATCCTTAACGATTTAATATCGTCATATCGCACACCCCTAATAGTAAGGCAACAGTGACTCAAATAACTACTCATTACAACTAGAAAGCTCTCAGAGACCGAAAACCTCGGCCAAGGTAGCTCACATATTGCTGTTACATCTATAAGCAACATTCCATGATAAAGTTACCATCATAATATGATTCATGACCCTGTAAACCCACACCTAGCGCCCAGAATAATGTTGATATCATTTTAAGTTAGACAGTTACTGCGCAAAAATGATTGTTCGTTTATGGCGGTCATCTGGAGCTCTGCCAAAATCATATCATTTTTGTTGGGCCATCACCAACATCTCTGGAAAATTTCAGCACAATCTGTCCAGTAATTATTGTGTAGTCTTGCTATCCAACTGGCAAACATAGGTTGGCAAACTTATTACCTCTTTGGCAGAGGAAACAAAGATATGGCGATGTATTCAAATTAAAACACATCCTTAAGAATATTGAGGCAGATTGGCTTCACCAACATGGGACCACACCGTGTGCCACTCTTGTCAGATAAGAACAGGAAACTGAGGCTACAATTTGCACAGACTCACCCAAACTTGGACAATTGAAGATTAGAAAATGCTGCCTGGTCTGATGAGTCTGGATTTATGCTGCCAGCTCACATGGTCGAGTCAGAATTTAGATTAGTTCCTGCAAACAGCATACATTTATGACCTTGACCTTGACAAACAATCATAAATGACCTGCTACTGTTGACCTGCTTGACTACATGTGCTCCATCCTGCATCAACCACCAACAGAAATAACACTATTTAACATAAATTCGTACTTTTAGACCAGATAACCCATTTTAATGGCAGTTCAGATAGATGCTGCTACATTAATCAACATCATTCCTCCACAGATTAGAATCTTTATAGATATTAATGTTCATATTGGATTGATCTCTCTATCCATGGTTGTATGTATTGGTTATACATCCATAGTAACTATCTCTACAACCATGTAGACATGTGGACCCTCTTAAAAATGAAATGCAATCTCAAGGGACTTGCCTTTGCTAAATTTAAATTCAAGAAATATGGTGCTGAATAAATAGTAATTGATTGATTTTATCTATATTCAGCAGTGACAAATGTGATATTGGCTTTTTGTCCCTGGATAGATCTATCTCTATATGTATGTATGTGTATATAAAATAGATTTATTATCTGTATTTGTATAAATGTATTTATATGTATCTATAAAATGCAGAGTTTGGCTTCAGCCTGCTCTATTGTATAAGTATATTGAGATAACTCTTGTTGTGAACAGAGGCTGTGCAAATAAAGATTGATTATTTGATTTAAAAGAATCCTAAAAGATCCGACACTCTAAACTGGGATCATGTTTTGAACCAAATTTTAACACTGATGTCATTGTTACCACTCACCAGGCAGCATCTAATCCAGACCTAAATCATGAGCGAACTCAAACTGCTTTTCTTGCTTTTTGTTACTTCTCTGCAGCCAACATTCATGACCAGAAAAGGACAAGTTTACAGCAGCAGAACTGTCTCGATGGCTAAATGCTCTAAAAATGTGCAATAAATCTCTCGCCCAGGGCAGCTCTGTTTGAAAGCTGCTGTGTGACGGACGCCCACGAATCTCTGGAGCCAAAAAGTCTATTAGCAGACGACGGTCGACAGACACAAGAGACTGACGTCAGCAAATCCCTCCAGCTGAAGTGTGGGCGCATGTTGGTGTGGACTGTAAGAACTGATTTGTGTGTGATCTTGTTTTTCAAGCAGCCACATCTCCAGATGAACATCTGCAGAAGAAGCGAGCGACATCCTGCTGCTGTGTGTTTGTGCAGATGTGTTCTGTAGTAATGAGGCTGTGAGGGTCTGATTTATGCAACTCGCTCGACAAAACTGGGAAAAGCCGCAGAATCGATAGAAACTCCATTATGTTGTTGAATCTGATGTTTGTTCGAGGATTGAAATGTCTGACCTGAGAAAGAAAACAAAACACACATTTGCTGAGAAGGAGGAAAAACATGAAGTGACTTTAATAGAAATGTCGATTTTTACAAAAATGAATGTCAGGATCAGTTTGCTGTTTACAGAGAAAACACTTTCACTGAGAGCTGCTCCTGCATTTAGTTTATGAAGCAGATATTTTCTGCTTCGTTGGCACTGTGGGGGCCATGAATAGATTAATAATGGTCTAGATTAATCCATTGCATCATGTTACTATTTACCCTTCCTGAGGCCATGCGACTGGGCAGCATGTCCTTGCATGTGAATATTGCAATCTTGTCTGTGATGGTAATTTTCTGCTGCTCTAGCAGAGGGTCACACTGGGCTGAGTGCTCTACAAGGTGCTGCTGGACTGTTGTGGTGAAAGGCTGACAGATGGGCTTGTAGATATGTTGTAGATGAGGAGTGGGCCAGCTGCTTTGCACATATTCAACACATAGCTCAGTCTTTTCTAATTATTTTGCCATCAGTGGCATTGAGCCCAAAGTGCTTCCACAGAGTTTCTTTGCTTGTCCCCCATGTTTTTGAAGTGGACTTACTATGTTTAAGGTTTTTAGTGAGAATGTTGGGTTTTGCTGAGGTCTGTTGGATCAGACAGTTCAGTACTCCAGGAACCCTGATGTGCTGCTAAGCTTTATATTTTATATTCAAATGTAAATTTACTAGTTTAGCAGTAGGGATGGACAATATTTTTCAGTTTGATATTGGTATCGACTGATATCAACCAAAGTGGTTAAGTATCAGTATCAGCTGATGTTAAAATATTTGCAGAAATGTACAGCTGATATATCGGCAATATATCAGCTGAAATATCTGCAAATAACAGAAATGCATTGTATTGATGCACCTTCTCTTTGTTGCATGGGTACATTTAAAAATCAAGGGTTTCATTTTTGCCAGATTTAAATTCTGTTTTTCTTGTTTTATCTTTTCCTTGCAAAAATAAACTGTAACACTGAAAGAAACAAGTCCATTTTTGTTAAGTGCAGAGCTCATGCTCTTGACCAGAAATGTCAGTATCGGTATCTGTATTGGTACACTATATTGTCAAAAGTATTCGCTCCCCTGTCTTGACTCGCATATGAACTTAAGTGACATCCCATTCCTAATCCATAGGGTTCAATATGATGTTGATCCATCCTTTGCAGCTATAACAGCTTCAACTCTTCTGGGAAGGCTGTCCACAAGGTTTAGGAGTGTTTATTGGAATTTTTGTCCATTCTTCCAGAAGTGCATTTGTGAGATAACACACTGATGTTGGACTAGAAGGCCTGGCGCTCAGTCTCCGCTCTAATTCATCCCAAAGGTGTTCTATCGAGTTCAGGTCAGGACTCTGTGCAGTCCAGTCAAGTTCATCCACACCAGACTCTGTCATCCATGTCTTTATGAACCTGCTTTGTGCACTGGTACTAAGTCATGTTGGAAGAGGAAGGGACCAGCCCCAAACTGTTCCCACAAAGTTGGAGCATGGAATTGTCCAAAATGTCTTGGTGTGCTGAAGCATTCAGAGTTCCTTTGACTGGAACTAAGGAGCCAAGCCCAACTCCTGAAAAACACCCCCACACCATAATCCCCCCTCCACCAAACTTTACACTTGGCACAATGCAGTCCCACAAGTATCGTTATCCTGACAACCGCCAAACCCAGACTGGTCCATCAGATTGCCAGATGGAGAAGCGCGATTCGTCTCTCCAGAGAACGGTTTGTGGTTGCTGTGATATCCAAATAGATACCAACATTGTCTGATATGCACTATAATCTTCAGTAAGTCCACACTCTTGTTTCATGGCAGCTGCAATCAGTAAGTTGTCTCTTTGGAGCCAAATTAACTTGATTAGGTGAGTTTACATCCCTGTAAAGGCAGCCTTTTCTAGAGCCTGTTCTGATTTTATGAGCAGTTAACTTTGTTTTACGTCTTTTATTTCTACTGCTCTATAAGGCCTTGAAAATGTAGCCAGCTGTTTGCTTGGAATATTTTACATTTTAATTATTGTTTGTTTTGGGACAGTATGAAGCAAGAGACCAGTGCAGCACACTGCAGCATTCAAAGCCAGAGCTAATATTCAATGCCTGTCCCTAGTTGGGCCTTTAATAACAAAAGCAAACAATAAAAACTGTATGAAAACAATAACTAACAAACTTCACATTTACAGACAGAACAATACAAACCACAATACATACAACAAAACCAAAAAAAGGTAAAACAAGAAGCATGTGATCAGTATTGATGACAAACTGAGTCATGTTCTCAGATCCTGCCTCATGTTTTGGTTTGGTCTGATTAGTTGAAAACCTTAAACAGCCCTTACGCTTCAGATGTTACCACTTAAAACTTCCCCAAGCATTTCAACCCCGGTCAACTGACCCTGCAAGTGACATGTGTTTTAATCGGCCCGCCTCCGGGAACATCACACCTGGGTAATCAACCAGCTAATTTACAGATGATGGCGGTGTAATGTGCCCACAGCATAATATCACACCAGACCCTCTGTCTGTAATGTACATGACTCTTTGCCTTCTTAGAAATGAATTCCATCCACCTTTGTATCATCAGCGCCTCATTTTTAAAGAGGGACAAAAGTACAAAATAAAGAAAACCGTGTCCATGGCCTCCATGTTCCTCTCCATTGTTTACATGGAGAGGCTTCGTTGCACTGATGATGTCATCAACGTGATGACATCAGCTTGATACACCAGAGAAAAAAAACAGCCATGCAGCTCATCTGCTGCCGGTTAGACTGGGGTCTGCTGGCAGTGGGAAAAGAGTCACTTGCTGATTGATAGCGGGATAAATTGCTTTGAAAAACCTGAGTTGACCCGCTAGTTTGAGTGTGAAAGTGGTAATAGATCATAAACTCTAGGCCATATTTGAGGGAATTTGTGGTGTCAAGTTTGCTTTCAGTTGATTTGGAAGCTGGTTTAAAAGAGAAAGGAAAAGGTTGAGACAATGTCATCTGTGAGGGAAGGACCATCTCATGGAGCCATCCTGCAGCTGCATGAGTGGGCGTTGTAGCATCCCTGGCTGATTGATGGTCAGACTCTCAAACTGATGTTCCATAGAGTTTTAATTTTGAAACCTTCATGTACTGTAGTACACACCTTGAACCCCATGAACCCCGTAAGAGCTAAAGAAAAGAGTCAAAATAAACAAAATATGAGTATCTTACACACAAATTTAAAGTATATCCATTTAGCTGCTAATATCAGACATAAAAACATGAATTATCACTCTCTATTGTTTCTTATGAAAATGACATTTTCTCACTGAAAGCTACAATTTGTACCATATTTATCTTGAAATGAAATTATTTATAAATTATTTTTATAAATCAATATGCAGCTTTAATCCTGACAATAACAACGCTACTTAGCATTCCGCTAACCCAAACACAACCCAAACACAACTCAATCAAGTCCCACTAAATCAAGAAACGAACTGAACCTTAACCTTACAATGGACATAACGTGATACAAAAATAATTACAGACCTTGTGCCCTTATCAGCCAGGAGCAATAACCTTTACACCCTTTACATCGTTAGACATGCTCCTCTTGTAAACACACTTTTCACTCTGCCGGCACCGTAACATGAAACATAAAAAAAAAAAAAAAAAACGGATGTTGTGGCCTGCAGTCGAGTAGCCCTTCAAAATAAAAGTCTTGTTTGCCTTTTCTTCTGTTTTTTTCTAAAATAATTAAATAAACAACATAATTTCTACCAAACATTCCCAAATAAAAATATATGAAGCTATCTTAATAAGGTCATTTACAGGCGTGTTTTCAATAGATTTAAGACACAAAATCTGGGAGTTGGGGCTTCCTGTGGTTGGACATTGGCAGGTACATGGCAGGGTGGGGAAAATTGAAGCAGCTGGATCTGTAGGATTGCTTGATTTGTTTTTGAATGACCACTTTTTTATTTGATTCTTACCTCCACCAAGGAGTTTTGCCAGCGTATGCTCATTTGTCTGTTTGTTAGCAAGATTACGCAAAAGCTACTGGATGGATTTTGCAGATATTTTCAGGAGATGTTGGTAATGGCCCAACTTTGAAATGATTCGATTTTGGTGGTGATTCAGATAACTGCTATTCGCAAACAGTCATTTTTGCTAAATGACTGTCTAACTAATAATGATGTCGACATGATTCTGAGTGCTATGTGTGGGTTTTCAGGGCCAAGGAATCTTTTATGATGGCAACTTTATCAGGGAAATATTGCTTATGGATGTAACATTAGTTTGTGAGCTACCTTTGTGAAGCTTTGAGCTCTCTGAGTGCTTTCTAGTTTGTTTCCTGTATTTAGGAAAGTTGTGTTTTAGAATTAACTGTATAAATCATGCTTTTACTGACTGATGATTTTGACTGTTGGCTTATTAGTTTTCTTCTTTTGTGAAGCTATTCATATCATCATTGTGTGCTTTTTAAGTGCCTTATAAAGACTTTAGATTAATGGTTGAAGGTTATGACTTCCTGGTCTGAAGCATTGGGTCAAATTAGAGCAGCATCCGTCCCCTGACTTGCCCTCACGCAGAATACCAGACGACCCTGTCAACCATGAGCTCGAGCCGCTTCCACCAGAGATATGACATGCATGCACGGTTGAAAAAGGTGTGAATTGATGCACACTCGTTCACCCCGTGGACTATAAATAGAGCTCTCTTGAATGCTACTTCCTGTCTTGCTGCAGCTAATGACAATGTGGAATAAGTGGCTGTTTTCTGTGTGTTTCAGGTTGGGAAGGAGACGGTTCAGACTACAGAGGACCAGGTGATGAAGAGAGACATGCCGCCTGCCTTCATCAAGTACGTCTGTCTCTGGAGAATCTCTTGTGTGATAATAAAGCTGTCTCACCAGCAGCCGCACCCAGAGAAGGAGAGAAACATAAACATGATGCATCCGTTCACAGCAGACAGAGAACTTGTTAAAAAGAGGATTCCAAGCAGTTTAATGTCAGGAAAGATGGCTGCCTGCCCAGCAGCAACAAAGAGCCACTTCTGATGTCCGGCCCCAGCGTCCAGAGCGCTGAGAGGGCGCTCGCTGTTTTCCAGCCTGCATCTAAAGAGCTGGACATGAACTCTGAGAGCTGCTGCTCTCAAATCTGAAAACCCAGACACAGAGCTGGGATAATGCTCCTGTAGGGGCTGGAGTTATGTAAAAATTTAAAGGTGTGTTGATTTCTTTTTGTAAGATAGATGGTGAGACAGAATCATTCATACTTGATGTGGATGTTGATCTGGAAAATAGAGACAGACTCCAGGCCTGATGCTCAGTTAAAGGAGAGAGGTAATGCTTTTGTTGGCATTTGTTAGTGTCTTTGTGTTTTTGGTTTATTGTATGGAATAACTAAAAAACTGATGAACAGATTTGTAAGATATTTTAAGTGAAGGTTGGTCTTGGTGCAAGGAAGAAGTTGTCAGATTTTGGTGGTGATATAAAGTCAAATGTGGATAAAGGATTCTCTTGAGATGTGAGGCAGTTTTCCTCATTTTTTGCTAACAACTCAGAAAGTTCTCTGTGGATTTGACTGACATTTTCAGGAAATGTTGGTCATGGCATAAGATTAGATTAGATTAGATTGTACTTTATTAATCCCTTAGGGAAGACTCCCTCAGGGAAATTATGATTCCAGTTGCATTATATTATTAATAAAAGATAATACTTGTAGGCTACTGCTGCTGCTCCCATCCTCTGTCTTCCTGTTACTCCTCATCCCCAATTGAGGAGTTATACAGTCTGATGGCCTGAGGGACAAGGAGTTTCTCAGTCTGTTGGTCCTGCACTTGGGGAGGAGCAGTCTTGTGCTGAACAGGCTCATCTGGTTGTTGATGACCATGTGTAGAGGGTGATTGGCATCATCCAGTATGTCCAGCAGTTTGTCCAGTGTCCTCTTCTCTGCCACCGTCACCAAAGAGTCCAGCTTCATGCCAACCACATGCTGGGTCTCCTCCTCACCTTGTCCTTTTGGCCTGAGATGCAATAGTTTCTCTCCTGAATATCTGATGAAACTGGCTCGTGGTAGCTGATGATAATGAAGCTGGCAGCTGGTGGCATGATCTTTCAAAAAGAACACTCTGCTGGTATCCTCAGAAACGCCTCCTGGCAGCAATGATGGTTGAAAAAGATATCCATTGGATACATAAGAAAAAAGAGTCTTAGTAAGAAGTGCAGGAAGGTCAGAAAAGATCAAAAAAGGAAAACTTTTGAAAATTGTGAAAAAATTAAGGGAAAAAAACACAAAAAACAGCTAAAATATGGAGAGCAAACTGGACAGGCTGCTGCTGTTTACAGCGCCATGGCAACAATAAAAGGGTTGGGATTTGTTTTAATAGAGCAGCTTTGCACATTTTCACTAATAACACAATAAGTTCAGAACTGATTAGGCTGACATTTTCAGGAAATGTTGGTCATGTAACAAGGAAGAAATTGTCAGATTAAGGTGGTGATCTGAATTCAAATGTGGATCCAGGATTTCTTTTCAAATGTTTGTTGATATTGAGAGATGGAACAGTTTCCTCATTCCTGCTAATATCTCAGTAAGTTGTCTGTGGACTTGGATAACATTTTCAGGAACTGCCTATTGGCACAAGAAAGAAGTGATAGCATTTTGGTGGCTATCCTAGTCCAGATTTAAGATTTGTTAACAATGCAATATAGAGCGGTTTTCCACATGTTTTACAATAACTTGCTCTACAGTGTTGGGAATTACTTGGTGGAGGTTTGTGTTCTCAGAGCACTTTTAGTTTGTATCATTATTAGCACCGCCAAGGAGGTTATGCTAATGCTGGCGTATGTTTGTTTGTCTGTTTGTAAGCAAGATTAAACAACTGGACAGGTTTTGCTGAAATTTTCAGGAGATGCTGGTGATGGTCAAACTTAAGAATGATGAGATTTTGGTGATGATGCACGTAACCAACATTAGCAAACAATCGTTTTTGCTAAATAACTATCTTACTAATTATGATATCAACATGATCCTGAGTGAGAGTAGGGGTGGGGGATATGGCAAAAATATCATATCACGATATTTTAGAAATAAAATCACTATCACGATTTTATCACGATTCTTTTTTACGTTGATTTTTCTCGAATATTTTGCATGTTTGACCATCTTTTCCCTATGTTTAACATATGAAACGTCTAAAACCCTAAAAGAAAAAAAAGACAATTAAAGCCAAAGAAACTTTCTGAACAGGTTTTAATTTAAATAGTGCAGTTTTTATAAAAATGTGCAATAAATGTAAACATAAAAGGTAATGAACAACAATATCAACATTATCTCTTAAAGTGCAACAATTTAGAATAAATGTTATCTAACTGCAATGTCTATAACCTGAGTGAATAATACAGCTGCTTTAGAACAGATTTTTGTTCAGACATCTTAAAGCTTTTACCTCCTTTTCTCTTTCCGCCATGGCTTCACGCTACATAACCAAACAGGAGATCCTACCATGCACTGCACGTAATGTGCTACTATTGGTTAGTCGAGTGCACGTCAAAGTCTCTGTTCCCACACAGACGATCTGACGATCTTTATGCTTTATGAAATCATCCCCACATTATAATCCTTAACGATTTAATATCGTCATATTGCACACCCCTAAGTGAGAGGTGTGAGTTTCCAGGATCAAGGAATCATATTTTGATGTTAACTTTGTCATGGACTTGTTGCTAATCGATTTTACAGCTACTTTGGCTCCAAGTGCTTTCTAGTTGTATATATAAATGAAAAATTGCCTAATATTTCAAGTCTAAACTTTTATTAGTGGTGTTTTAATTATCAAAAAGGTGTCTATCATTGAATTTTTCTAGAATGATTTTTGTGACAATTGCGACAGCCATGAGTATTTTTTTTTTGTGTGTGTGTTGGAAAAGAAAAGGATTTTCAGTTATCTGTAACCTTTTTTTGTTCCTTCTTATCCTTTCTCTCATTTTTCTTAAATCTCCTGTCTGTGTTAAAGTTTAAGGAAAGTCCTCAGACCACGAGCAAACCCACACACCGGCTTCCTGGCACACACCCGAGGCATTACACCATAAATCTCACTCACAGGGCTTAGGAGGGGGCATGTGGGAATGTGAACCAGACTAAATATAGATGAACCAGCAGCCATCGATACCGTGACCAATGGGGGTCAGAAAGACAAGTTACTTGAGTTTATTAAAGCGCTCTCACAATCCATCACCTCCCTCAGGTTAAATCCTTGATCCACCAGGACAAGGTTGACAAATAAGAGCCTCAAACTTTAGTGAATGTTAACGTTTGTCAGACTTTTAAAGAACCCGGTAAAGTAAGAGCTGCTGTGTGAAGTGTTTGGTAGATTATGAAACAGGTGAATTTTAATGTTGTTGCCTCCATGAGACCTCAACAGATTAAACTTATGCTGACATTTTCAGAAGCAAGTTTCACATGATTGATATGACAGATGATCAAAGTAGAACAGGGTGATTTTTCATCAGTGAACAGAGATCAGAGATTCTGATGTCATGACAGTCCTACCTAGAAAAATATCAAGTATCAGCATAAAGAACAGATCTCTGATTAGGGCTGAAAGATTTAAGATTTTCTGATTGATGTCGCAATGTCAGACAACTCAATCACGTGAGCCCTAAAGCTGCAATTTTTGCAGCGCTCATGACTGACCCAGGATCTGATGTGGGTACAGTTGTGTGTATTTTACACAAACAATGTAAGAAATTTGCAGGCAATTTGCATATAAGAATGACTCGCAAATTAACTGCTTATTCACAGATGGTAATCATACATCACCACACAAATCCTCTGTTTAGGAGTAGAAGTTGAATTATCTCTTAAATACTGAAAACAGAATATTTATCATCAGTATTAGATGACAAATAAGGTGTTGTGTGCTTTTAATCATTGATATTCCTTACTGTGTCTATACTGTAAACATAGTAAATATTGCACTTAGGCTTGATTTGAAGAAAACTGCAAATCAAATTGAAATCACAATATCTGCCAGAAAAATTGCAATTAGATTTTTTCTTTACTTCAGTCAATTTTATTCCTTTTACCTCATTAAAATAAACTTTTTTTTTCTAATATGAGTTTGATGTTTTTGATGTAACAATAGTAGCAGTAAATAATTTCCTCCACCTAGGAGGTTTTGTTATTGCCGGCATCTGTTTGTTTGTGTGTTTCTCTGTTAAATGTCCAGATTGGGACAAGGAACAAATAATTAGATTTTGGGAGTGATCCAGATCACCATCTGGACCCAGGATTTTTTTAAAGGACTATTTAACATTGCAAGACAGGACCATTTTCAGCATTTGTGCATATTACTCCACCAAAAATAGTAAGGACTAGGGCTGGGTATCGAATCAGATTTTCTGGATCGATTCAATTCGATATTTCAAGGTCTCAATTCGATTCGATTCACGATTCAATACGATATTTATTCAGTCTGGGATATCTTAGTTAAAATAGTGCTGTGAATTTAAAAAGTGGCCTTTTGACCTGGTACATCATTAAAAATTGTTTTAACATGAAGAACTAAACCTGCATATTACTTGTTATTTGTCCAACCCGTATTTTCCTTTGTACTTGTTAAATCTAAAATACTGTACATCCAAACATCAGCTTTTAAACCTGCCAGTGGTGCCCATATAGTGCTTCCACCATGTTTGTTTGCAGTAACATCTCATGAGATCTTGTTCAGTAGAAAGCAACGCTAAACGCTGATCACACGAGACTAGCAGGGTTGATACCACAGGCTGCTTCTCTGCACATCCAAAGAAGAAAAAACTACCCAAGTTAAAAGATTGATCTTTGGATTTTATGGATCGATTATGAACCAGTTAAAGGAAAACTGATTTAAATCGATTAAATTGATTTTTTTAACCCAGCCCTAGTAAGGACATTTGCAAATAAAATACAGGACAAGATTCCAACATGTTCTACAAGATATCAAAGACTGATCTGGATCCTGGCAAAATTCTGGATTCTCTGATCCAGAACAAGAAAAATTTAGATATCCTTGAAATTTTCATTGTGGCAATGGAACAAATAAAGGCATAGACTAGCAACAAATGCCAAAATATAGCCAAGATACTGTGGAATCTGGAGTGTTCAATTGGATTTGTTTTATCTTCAAAAACTTTGGAGCTAGATCCAGAAGAAAACCCTCCTGACAAAAAATGCGATTTTCAGGAATAACTACTGAACGAAAATAGATATCATTATGAATCCAATTGCTAATGTTATGTTTTCATGGTCAAGGAATCTAAATATTTAGATGAAATAAAAGTAGGACGAATATTTAAGGTGAAAATCACAATATGGTCGAGGACTGTGGCGCTGGCAGAGGTCTGCACTCTCTCAGTGCTTTCTAGTTTCAAACATGTAAAAAATAAAGTAAATAAAGGTTCTAAGTTTATAACAAAATAGCAAAAATAATACCACAACTAAGATAAAAAAAGTTGCCCTGCCTTTTAGAAATGATTTACACGCCATAGTTTGTTGGAAATATATTATAAATAAGGAAAATAATCCAAAAATATCAACAGCTGGCACCTAAAAAATCAGTGCAAGGCACACAGCAGAATACATTATTTATAATACTTATATTTTACTTTTGTTTTGTTCATATGTGGCAGTACTTGTTTAAATGTCTCTTCTTTTAAAAACCAGCCCAGGTCTCTTTTTGGACCATCGTCAAAGAAAAACTCTTTACCGTTGTGCACCGTTACTCCGTGTGTGCATCTTGTTTGTGATGAAGGTTGCTGCTTCTGATAACGGCCTTTGGTGGATGTGAGATCTGATCTCTTTGTTTACAAGGTGATAAATTCCTGTTTTTGGTGAAAGCATGTGTCGTGTTTGATCTCCGCTGAAGTCGTCTCTGCTCTTTCTTCTCTCAGGGTGGAGAACTCGAGCTCAAAGCTGGTGCAGGCGGCTCAGATGCTGAAGGCGGATCCATACTCTGTTCCTGCTCGGGATTACCTGATCGACGGATCCAGAGGGATCCTGTCTGGGACTTCGGACCTGCTCCTCACATTTGATGAGGCCGAGGTGTGTGTGTGTGTGTGTGTTTGCCACTTTCCCTTTTTTTTAATTGAATCCATAATGTTCCAACAAATATTCCACTTACATGTACAGTTTTTCCACCTGAGTTAAGTCATACATCTCCACAGGGGACACAAAACAAAATAGGTACAGAATCTCAAGTTTACAGTAGAGAAAGTGGGAAGAAAAAAAAAAATACACTTCTTCTCTTTTATTCTTTTTCTCTCTCGCTCCAGTCCTCATTTCCTCTCTTTTTTACAAATGCCTCATCTCTTCTGTTGGAGTGTGATACAAATTAAATCAACATGTGAACTATAAACAGGTTTGTAGCGTGAAACTAAGGGGTCAATAATCTACAGTATACAAAATATTTTCTTACAAAATACTTACTACAAAATCTCTTCTCAATGGAGACACAAAATCAACCCAGTTTTCCCAGTAGTTGTTAAAAGTGTTTGTTTTAAGTCTTGACAGAAAAGTCAGTTTCTCCATTCTATAAATATTAAGCATTACCTCTATCCAATCCTCTATATTCGGTGTATCTGTCTTTAAAGGAGACATATCATGCTGATGCATGATTTAATACTTACATATAATATAATAAATTTGAAAACAAGACCTTACACCCCCTTAATTTTCAAAAAATGAGATACTGTATTTTTGCTGATATCCTAGAACGAGATTTGATGCCTCTGAAAATAGGTCATTGCGAGATGACCGCAAGATTTAAATCATCGTGACGACACAAGGTAACTTTCTTTTATTGGAGTAATCTGATAAAACACTTCCTCCTCTGTAATGTCCGTTAGCCACAAAACCTTCACTGAGGAACACATCCACCAGCAGCAGTGTATAGATCCCTAGCTCACACTCACTCATTACCAGCTCTGGCCTGTAGGGGGACTTAATACGCGGTCGCTGCTTTGAGCCTGCCGGAAAATACAGTAGAAGAAGAAGGACAGGCTGGCTCAACCCTCTCAGCAGCTCTGACAGAACTGACCAATCAGAGCACAAAGGGCTGTGACGTTGCGAGGTTGCTGTAGGTCAGTCTGAGAACCAAGCGTTTCAACGAGAGCTTGATAATGGCCTAAAATGAGGATTTTGATAACGCTATTTTGGGCAATGAAGGAACTAAATGACTTGTTCTGAGGGCAGAAATGCTTTACAGGCATCCTAGTCTGGCATAGTGAAAAGGAGAAACAAGCATGATATGTCTCCTTTAACCATTTCCTTGTGATTGCTTTTTTAGCTGCCACCAACATTATTCGAAATAGGTATTTTTCTCCTGACCTTGTGACCTCCTGAATCTCTTTTCCCAGATATAAGACGTCAAATGTAAATGGAAGTTGCACTTTCAGAATCTTTTCCATATTCTTCTTTAACTCCTGCCAATATGGTATAATACGGGGGCATCCCCAAAAGATATGAAGATGATTGGCTTTATTTTCCCCACATAGTCTCCAACATCTTGTATCCGGAGATTTCTGTTGTGCTGGTGTAATAAAATATCTTACAACATTCTTCCACCCATATTCTCTCCATGAGAGAGCATGTTGTTTTCCACTGCACTCCATTTACCTTCTCCCATTCCTCCTCAGATAGCGGCCTCCCAGCCTCTTTTACCCACTTTTCTTTTATGTATGTTGTATTGTTACTCTTGAAATTTTCCAATTCTTTATATAGTTTTGAGATTGACTTCTTGCCTGGGTCTGATTCATGTGCTAAGACATATATTTTATTGATTCCTGAATCTAGCTCCTCTAGTTTAAACGTTTTAATAGTTTGCTTCATATAATGCCGCATCTGCAGATATCTATAAAAATTTTGGTTGTTTAGACCAGTGGTTCCCAACCTTTTTTGTCTTGTGTACCCCCTGAGCCTTTTTGTCATGCCATGAGTACCCCATCACTCATAACGTGTTGATGACTCTTCAAAGGCAGAATGTAATCACAATTGATGAATAAATTAAAATATTTTGTCTTAACTTGAACATTTGAGTTTTCAGAAAATTTCTCCTTTTTAAGTCAAATTAAACATAACAACAAATAAAATACTGTCTTGAAAATAAATATGTAATCTTACTAAATAGATACAAAATCAAAAGAATCAACCTTCCTTTGTTGTATAGAACTGTTGTAATGTTTACCACAGTCCACCTTTGAGCTCTTCTGAATAAAACCCCTTTAAAAAGGCATTTAAACTTTAAAAATCAGGATCAAAACACTCAAAATAGTTTCTCTGCGGTTCCTCTTAACCATCTCCTGATTCCAGAGCAACTGGATGTTTTAGCTATTTATCCATATTTTCCTGGCTGCAGGTTGGCACCCATTTTCATTTTGGCTTGGCTCAGGTTATTATTTCCCCTGGGAAAAATAGTTGTAGCTCAAAATACAATTCTATTGACAGGCTTAAATAAATGAGTACATTTTTCCACGTACCTCCTGCAATGTTCTCGCGTACCCCTTGGGGTACACGTACCCCTGGTTGGGAATCACTGGTTTAGACCATATTGAATTGAATTGAATTTGAATTTAATGTATTTATTTCGGTCATGTCAGCACACTTATTCAGCATCACACATTGTCAATAGATGATCACATTGTACATGCCCGAAAGGGAAGACGGAAGAAGCAGAGCTTATCTAGTCCCGTCCCCATTTCCTCGATATTTAGTCCCCTCTTTTTTTACATATCATCAGATTATTATAAATTCATATTCCATTTACAGAAGTATGACATAATTCTTGAGTGTCTTTTAGTGTCCATATGTGACATTTAATGTCCAATCCTTTGTTCGAACCATTCATTCCAGCTGTCCATTGCGTACCCAGCTAGGAATGTTCCATCTGGGCATTTTGGTTCTCCCGGGCCAGCTCGACGGGTTGAGAAAACCTTATCGATTGCGTTGAGAGCCCAACTTAGTGGATCCATTTTGAGACTGTCTGTCCCTCTGCAGTTAGTGGGATGATATACTGCTACCTCACGTGTCTTGCACCATCACTTCATTCACTATCATTGTTTTGGTACATTTGGTCTTTCCTACGGTCTCACAGACTATACATACTCAATTGTTTACGTTTCAGCATCCGTCACGTCTTGACAATTTTTACACAGTCTTGATTTTTTAAATCTTGAAAACTTTTGATAGCCTTCTTATTAAAAAGCTCCCAAAATATTTTTGGTCCCACTTCCCATCTATTAAAACTATAGTCTTCTGTATTTGGTGTGAAGTCTGATTCATGTGCAGTCCATCTTAGAACCTTACTCTGCTCAGTTAGATTATTCTTTGCAATAATCTCAAACCATATTTTCAAGGATACCCCAAGCCATGGATTCATCTCTTCTATACGATGTTCTCTCAATTTTTTGTCACTTATTATTGCTTGTACTGGAACATGTGTATCTGATGTGAGACACTCAATGTCCTTCCATCTTGCACTATAGGAGGGATTGCACAAACTCCACAAAGTTTTGAGCTGTGCAGCCTGATAGTAGCTCTTCAGACAAGGTAGGGATAGTCCCCCTTTATCTCTAGGCAACTGAAGGGTTCTAAATCTTATTCATGGTCTTAATGTTTGCCACTTTTCATCAGGAGTGTGTCCTGAGAATCCCTCTTACTTCAGAGCAGTGGTATCTTTCAGGGAAATAAAGCTTTATTTAGCTGAGCAGAGGAAGGAGGAACTCGGCTCAGAGGCTGTAATGGAGTCTCAGATCGAATCGCTCAGATCAAATGACTTCCCCTCTGTCGTAACTCACAGCGTGTTTGTGTGCGTCAGTGTGTGTGTGTATGTTTGTGTGTGTGAGGTGGTGCTATGTTTGTATGAGGGCTGGGCTGCTTGGCATTATAGCAGGTTTGAAGATGTGGGTTTGTGAGATAATGTATGAAAATATGCTTTGTATCAGCAAAATGTATTCTGATTTTAATTTAAAGATTCTCAGTGTAGTGCTCAGAATGAAGATTGTTTACAGTAAAAACCATCGGAAGTGATATGATCATCAAGATAGATCATTCGTAATGGTACAAATGTGGAATTATCATTCTGTTTAACTAAAGGAGCTTTATATTATTATTACTCATCCATCAATCCGTTATCTAAACTGCATATACTTTCCTGGGACATGGGGCCTGATGAGAGGCGTTGTTATATCCTGGACTGGTTGCAAGCCAATCACAGGGTCGACATATACAGAGACAACTATTTTCACACTCTTACACATAAGAGCAGTTTTAAGTTGGTTAACTAAACACGTGTGTTTCGATCTGTAAGTGAAAAACAAAGCTTAAAGAGGCAGAACATGCAAACTCCACTGACAGCCCCCCCAGCTGGGGAGGTCAAACCAGCAGCTGTCCTGTGAAGCATCACAGGTGTCAAAAATAATCCTTTAATTGATTCATCTTGATGGAGACGTAAATGATTCTGCATCAGCAGAGACAGCAAATAAGGAGATGCTAGACTGCAGGATCAGTTTTGTTTCTGAGAGGGAAAAACAGGTAAAGGAAGAAAAAGCCATTTATAATTAATAAAATGATTTTTTAATTATCTGACTGCTCGATTTTTTTTTTTTTTTTTACAAAAAGTAGCCTGATGCAGTAACTGTGAATCAAGGATGCTTTTCACTGTGTTGCGTCATGATGCATTGTGATGTTGTATCGAAGTGAATACTTAATTGAAAGGGACTGTGAGGAGTTTCTAAGTAATTACAAAAAAGTCTCACTTTTAGTTGTATACCAGACCGAAATACACACTTTAAGATGAGTTTTATAGCATCAAAATAGGTTAGCTATAAATGCTATTCCTTAGCTTCGCAGTCGTGTCGGACAGGGCTGAACTGGCCTGGATACTCAAGACAAGACAATTAAAACTAGAGCAAATTTATATTATTCAGACATGTCTTGGAGCACCGGGCTGTAAGTAGCGATATATAGCTGGCTACAAAACTACGATACTAAGTTTTCCAAAAATTGCTTGTTGTCACACATCAAAAACTACCGCTACGTAACTAGAAAGAGATACATTACCTCGTCGCTTTGCATCCTGTAAGTTGTTGAAAAAAGAAGTTGTAAAGGAATGCAGAGTTCTGAGGAAGGTCCGAGCTGCATTTATTAGCATCACAACAAACACACGCTTTGGCTTGGGTCACGTCTTTTGGTGTGTTCCAGTTGTAGTCAGAAGTAGGAATTTCTGAGTTCCGAGTGGGAAACTGCAACTGGAACGTTCCCCGAAGTCGGAATTTCTTACTGGGAACTCAGTGAAACCTCGCCATCCCTGAGTTGCCAATCAAAGATGGATTTCCCCAGTGTGAACAGTTATTTAGCTCCTGTAATAACCAATTTATCTGCACTTCTGACTGGGGTGTGTCGCTCTAGATCAGCTGTATACATAGTATTGTTAGACTTATATTTACAAAAATGCTGCCATAGTGATAATCACATTCTTCATGTGATATTTGTGAACAACAATGCAGGGTGTGCTAACAACAGCTAACAATAGCCTGGTAGATCGGCATGTTTTTTTCCGACTTCAACTGGAACGCCGACAAGTCGGAGATGACGTCACTCCCAGTTCCGAGGTTACTGGAACGCAGCATTACGACAGTCGCCGCGCGTGCTCATGGGTAGCAGAGTCTTAGCAGGTGTTGTATCAAACACAAAGTCATTCCAGATTTAACAGTTTCAACTGCAATCATTTCAGGGGTTCAATTAAGTTATATAGTTCAGAGTGATAAAGGTTAATTGAGTGACTGGGATGTAAAAACAAAAAAAAATCTCTCAAAACCCAAATGACTTTTATTTTCCGTAGGAAATTCTCAAAAACAAGGGTAGAAAGCCGTAAAACAGTCCATCTCAACTCATGCCCTAAGCAACCCATAAATCATTTCATGGCAGCCAGTTGAGCAAACTGGGAAGGCCACTTTTAACAGGTTTTTCCATTACCATGTGAAATGTATCCATAAAACAAAAACACCTGTTTGTTGTTTTATAAACACATACAGTGAAGTGCAGTTTTTGTGAAACAGTCCTCATTTTAGAAAGAAACATCTATTTAGCAGAGGTGGATGGAGCTGACCACCATCTCTAATACAGGGGGTAAAGTATGTTTGGTTTTTCATTTTGTTTTATTAAATGCTATAGTCTTGTTTTTTCAGACATAGTTGAAAATAGTTAGAAATATGCATGGTTGTAGTAATAAAGATTTGGAAGCTAAATAACTTTATTAATTGATGGAGCAGGGGTTAAATAAGTTTGACAATTTCTCACTCCTTTTCAGACATGTAACATTTATCCAAGTTAGGGATGGGAATTGATAAGATTGTATCGATACCAGTGCTGTTAACAATCCTGCTAATTGATCCAATTATTGATATCCTTATTGATTCCTGCTAATTTTCCGTGTGGGCAAATGTTGGCCTGTAGTTTTTTAGTGTCAACAATGTCAAACACATGTCACAGCATAGATAACTGCTTCTGCAAGCTGCTGGTGTTTCCACTCACTTAAGGTTGTGCAGTAGGCGCCTTTTGTAAAAAATTAAGCCACAATTCTGATGCTTCTGAACCCTGTCAGTGGAAGAAATTGGTTAGCAAAAAGACTCATGATATTGATTCTTTAATGGAGCTGTTAACGATTCTCAACTGGAATTGTTTTTTGATTCCCATCCCTCATCCAAGTGCTGTGAAGTTTTCTTTTTTCTGTTTGTACTTATATTTTTTGTTACATGTTTGAAATAAACTTATCAATGAATTTATCAATCATTTGTTATTGTTTTGATTGAGATCTTCCTGATGGCAGATTCAAATACGTTACATTATGAACTAGAAAGCACTCGGAGGGCACAAACCTTCGCCAAGGTAGCCCACATATTGCTGTAACATCTACAAGCAATAGTTCCATTTGACTTCTCAGAAATCATATCCAAGTTTGTAATTTGTCATCATTAAAGTTATTTGTCTTTACAGGTAAAATATAGAGGTTAACATTACAGACTGACTATCAGTGAAACATATTAAGATGATTTTTGTATGATATTTCCCAACCCTAGTGAGAATGTATGAGTATGATGATGTGAAAGTCTGTTCAGTGTGCTGAGAGTCTGATGGCAGCTCTGTAAGTGGAGTCACACTGAACACGTGATAAAACTCACCATGTCTCATCAGAGGCTTCATTTTAAAAAGAGCAGCTCCACAGAGTCACAAGACCCATATCACAAGACTGGATCACAAACACACACAGACTCAGAGACACAAAGACGCCCAAATAAAACAACAGGCCGACTTTTACTTTAATGCTGTCGGAAAACATCCTCACAGTTTAGACGTCACTAAGAATGAAGAAGAGTTTGTCTCCAATTATCAATCTGGCCTGTTTCATACATGAATAAATGGCCTTATTTCTAATTTTATATTTGTGATGTGTTCCAGGTGAGGAAGATAATCCGGGTGTGTAAAGGTATCCTGGAGTACCTCACAGTCGCTGAGGTAGTGGAGACCATGGAGGACCTCATCACCTACACAAAAAACCTTGGACCAGGTCAGCAGGACACTTGAAAAATATGTAATTATTCTGCTGTAAACATCCAGGCTGACAACCACACAAGCATAAACAATGTGGATGATCAATACTGACAAATTCCTGTTCATGATATAAGCGGTTTCTAGTGTGGAAAATGGTGGAACAAATTTATTCAGACAGAATCACTCAGCAGATGTTTGAAGAAAACTCTGTAGTGGTTGTGTCTTTTGTTTTCTTGTGCGTAGGGATGTAACGGTTACCAGTAAAATGGTAAACCGCGATAAAATTTCCCACGATAATCGTTACCGTGTCCAATTAAAATTACCGTTATATCGTGCTTGATCACCACACTGCCTCAGTAACGCACGGTGATGCTGCTCTTTGCCTGGAAAAGCCGGAACTATGTATCTGTCCTCGATTAAGGAGCCTCACGCGAGGTGCACATGCGCAGTTTGCATTGTTTGGCCTCTGAGTCTGACACATTTATTGACAAAAAAGACAAAAGAACTGTTATGAATATAATAATAAAGGGGTTAAATGATTTCAATTCTGTGTAAAAGTACTTTTAGAACATTTTGAGCCCACTGCAATAATACCGCGATATTAATGATAACCGTGATAATTTTGGTTACAATAACCGTGATACAAAATTTCCATATAGTTACATCCCTACTTGTGCGATATTGTCACAACTATTTGTTCTAACAAAAAAAGGAACATCAGGTCTCTCACAGCCACTCATGTTGTGACAAAATTTAGCTAAAAAACTCCTAGGAGCGCACAAACCTCCGCCAAGGTAGCTCACATATTGCTGTTGCATCTATATGCAATAGTTCCATGATAAAGTTACCATCATAATATCATTCATGACCCTAAGAACCCACACCTAGCACTCAGAATCATGTTGATATTATTATTAGCGTGTAGACAGTAAGCGTCATTAAACAGTTATTGAGGAAAAATAATTGTTTAACTAATGGCAGTTACCTGGATCACCACCAAAATCTAATCATTTTTAAGTTGGGCCATTACCTATATCTCCTGAAAATTTCAGCAAAATATGTCCTTTAGTTTCTTGGTAACAAACAGAATAACAAACAAACTTACACTGACCAAAACATAACCTGTATGGTGGAGATAACAAGTTAAACTAATGGGTAAAACTATGATGCTCTAATTTGAACTTGAAAGGACTTTATAACACCAAGACTAAATGACTGAATGACAAATCAATGCTGTCACAAAATGTTTGCTATTTATCTTATAGATCTCCACAAACCTAAAAGACTGTAGTTTTATCATGTTTTTTTTAGTGTTTAAAGCATTTAACCACAAGGGAACATTCGGCTTCTGCTGGATGTCAAGAACAATACCGTCCAGCATCTAACTTAATGGATGTTTATGCTAAAGAAATATTATTAATGTCCCTGCTGTGAACTCAAACCTACACATCCAACCATAACTGTCTACTGCTATCTAGAGGGCCATTCTAACTAGGGCTGTAGCGATACACTTATTTTCCGATACGATACGATACACGATATTCAGCTCACGATACGATAATATCACGATATATCACGATATCACAATATTGTGATATATTGCGATATTCTGCATTAAACTAGGAAAAACCTAGAGACAGTGAATATGTAACTTTTCTATTTTATTGTTATTGAAATTTGTCAAATGCAGCGTTACATACATACACTTAACACAGAGTGCATCAAGTCAATTAAACTAACATTGCAAAGAAATTGTTCTTGTTTTCCCTTTAACTAAGTGTTGAAATCATCCTAACCTGTAGTCCAGTTCAAACTGTAATCAAACCCATGAGAAACAAAGAGCTTTGAGTTACTGACATAACAACAGTAAGTTGAAAAAAGTCACATATTTCTCTTGTCACTGTCTGAACTGAATAGTGCATAAAAAAAACAGGTGCAAACATCTTTATAAGTTGTATTTTTTTCCCAACTCTGATAAAATATGAGTTTTCATTTTTTTTAAAAATATCGATACTAAGATTTGAGATATCGATATTACATCGGGAGTCAAAATATCAATATATATTGCGATATTGATATTTTTCTACACCTCTGATTCTAACAAGGGTTTGAATTTCATTTATTTAATCTGTGATTTGTTTTATCAGGCTTAAAGTATCATTTGCAACAGAGGAATTTTGTAGGCTAACACTAATGCTGGCAATCATCAAGTAAACTTACTAATAACATGGCTGTGTCTTTGTCCGATAAACAGTCACCAAGAGCTGAATACGCACTTTAAAAAAAAACCTTTCAGTACCTGTCAGCATGACAACTCAAAAAGCTAAGAATAGATTTTGAAGACATTTTTAGGAAATGTTGGTCAGGGCACAAGAAAGAAGTGATAAGTTGGAGGGTTGTGCTCCATAACCACTTCTAGTCGTATAAGTGTGCAAAATTGGTCACTGAAATTAGCTCTGCATTCACAGATGCAAAAATGAAGCATACAAAGAAAAGAACACTGTACCTACTGTGAAACATGGAGATAGCTCAGTTATGTTCTGGGGCTGCTTTGCTGCATCTGGCACAGGGTGTCTTGAATCTGTGCAGGGTACAATGAAATCTCAAGACTATCAAGACATTCTGGAGTGAAGTGTGCTGCCCAGTGTCAGAAAGCTTGGTCACAGCTGCAGGTCATGAGTCCTCCAGAAAAACTATGAGCCAAAACACACAGCAAAAACACCCAAGAACGGCTCAGAACAAAACATTGGACTGTTCTTAAGTGGCCTTCTATGAGCCCTGATCTATATCCAATTGAAAATTTGTGGAAGGAGCTGAAGCAAGCAGTCATGAGAAGACACCCTTCAAACTTAAGACAGCCGGAGCAGTTTGCTCATGAGGAGTGAGCCAAAAATACCTGTTGAGAGGTGCAGAAGTCTCATTGACTGTTAAGATTGCCTGATTACATTGATTGCCTCAAAAGGTTGTGTAACAGAATATTAAGTTAAGGACACCATAATTTTTGTCCTGGCCAGTTTCATTATTTTGTTTTTTAAAATGATTCGGTTGAGCCACAAGTAAAAAGCAATGTCTAATTTTCATTAGTTAATTTTCAGTACATTTTTATTTATTCTCACGTTTATCATTTTCAAGTTATTGTGGGTTTTCTTTCTTTAAAGGAAGGATACCAACAATTTTGCACTCGTCTGTATTTTGGCTGCCTTTAATTAATCAAACACTCTGTTTTTCTGTCTTTTGTTTCAGGTATGACCAAAATGTCGAAGATGATTGAGGAGCGTCAGCAGGAGCTCACACACCAGGAGCACAGACAGATGCTGATCAGCTCCATGAGCACCATCAAGGAGCTGCTGCCTGTTCTCATTTCAGGTGTGAGAGTGTGCGACTTTGTGGGAAAACCTCTGTGTGCAGGTCACTGTGTCGACTCACCATCCTGTTGTTATAGCAACAGTCATAATTACAGTCATTAGTTCCTGGAGATGTCAGACTGACTACAAACCTCCCAATGCTGGCTCTGTTGAACGGCACAGTGAAGCAAGGAACAAAGCTTTGTCGCAACATTAACGTCCTGAACTTTCACTAGTTTGTTCCACATGTGTGAATGTGAGTAACAAAAGTTTGGACTTCCAAGTAAAGTAAATAAAAATATGTAGAGCTCAAACTAATAAGTTTCACATGTTCATGGATTACATGTCTGCTTGTATTAGCGGCTACATGTGGGAAAATTATATATTGAGACAACTCATTGGCCACTTTATTAGGGACACCATGCAGCACCAGATAGGATCCTCTTTTACCCTCTGAACTGCAAGAATTCCTCATGGCAGTGATTCAACACGGTGCCAGAAACATTCCCCAGAGTTTGGTCCATATGCATGGAAAGCCGTCTGATCATAAAATTGATATCTGTGACATCGGCCTTAGTCCAACTCTACCACTACTCAAATTTGGAGTATATGTACTCAATTTTGGTCAACTATTGCTTTCTATGGTTTTTGGTTTTTACATGGTTTTACATGTAGTAACTGTTTCCCTAGCGGTATGTTTTTCTTGTTGTATATGTCCTACTTGTTTGGCAGGCTGTGAAAACAAATTTCCCAATGGGACAATAAAGATATCTATCTATCTATCTAGTGAAGCACAAAATGTCACTCGTACTACTTGTAGATCGAACAACTCCAATAAGTTGTTTCTGAGTTGCTGCCATATGATTGGCTGATTACATGTTTTCCACATTTCTTTTGAATTCTGCAGATTATTTGGTTTATGGCAGACTTTTTGCATATTGGTTATGTATTTAGGCTTAATATTATAAATGAGTTTGAGATGATGGTAGATGGCATCTTATCTGTTTTGTCCCTGGGTTTTTTTTGTAGGGATGCATGATGTTATCGGTTTGCTGTAGGTATCCGATATTAGCCTAAAAAGTCAAGTATTGTATCAGACGATTTTGAAGTTTTTGCAAAAATTTACCACCAATATACTGGCCAAACATATGGACACACATCATCTGGAATATCAGCAAATTACACAGATGTAGAATATTGAGGCATCTTCTCATCACTGCATGGGTACATTTAAAAACCAAGGGTTTAATTTATGCAAGAGTTAAATGCTGTTTTTCTTGTTAAACATCTGTTCCTCACAAAACTATACTGTAAAACTGAAAGAAACAAGTCCATTTTTAAGTACAGCTTGTGCTCTTGACCAGAATTATCTTTATCAGTGATAATGAATTTAAAAATATCGGCATATCAGATATTGTCAAAAAATTCAATATCATGCATCCCTATTTTATTGTAAAATAAAAAATTGGTAGAATATTATAAATTGGATTAGGCCATGACTTATAAAGTAGCATTATTTCTTTTGCCTTCAGTATATGCTCAGTTATTCTTGTTGCCATTAAAACACATTTCTGTTTTTAGCTATAAAGATTTTTGTCGCCACAAAGAGCAGCCGAGGAGCCGGCGTGGAGGAGGCAGAGAGGAACAGGAGATTCACGTTTGAAAAGATGAGCACAGAGATCAACGAAATCATCCGAGTGTTACAGCTCACCACGTGGGACGAAGACGCCTGGGCTAACAAGGTAAAACTCACTGCACATGTGAACTCTGCTTTACTCAATTAATGCACCAAACCCCCCAAAACAACTGAGATACCCCCACATACTTGAATCAGATGGTCACTTTTTGATTTCTTTGTGCTTGTTCACAAACACACAGAAACACACGTCCCTCTCTTTAAATAAATTCACTCTTTACGTTCTGTTTCCACTTTTCTTTTACTCACGGGTATAACTCCTGGTTTTTCTTTTTCTTTATCTTTCTTTACCTTCCTTCCTCCATTCTTTTCCTCCCTGTAGAAGGTAAGCCTGTTTCTCTCCCCCTCTGCAGTTCCCAGCATGCACCTGTGTATGTGTGGTTGACAGAGAGAAGGAGATAACGTCCCTGTGTTCTCGTATGTTTCTGTCATGCTGGGTGTTAACAGCGTCAGTGTGTGGTGTGTTTTTAAATCCACCGACTGTTCCTCGATGTGATGATGTCCAGTCATCATTAAAGTGTCTGATGTTCATCTGTTTGTCTCTGAGTGTCCATTTAAACAAATGGCTGAAACAGATGGAGGTTTGGTCGAGGTTGTTAAAAGAATAGTTCAGATTTTTCATGCTGATTGTATGAAGTAAAAATCAAGGGTGAGATTGTAATTAAACTATAAAATGCTCTGAAGTTAATGAACTCAAAAAAAAGGCCAAGCTTTGTTCTGCTGAGAATGAGGCCTCAACAACCAGTCAAAACTAATCTTCTCTCCCCCCTGGCAAGATGCTGTGGTCCATCCAGACTTAAACCTCATGCCACCTGAACATATTATTTCCTACGCTGTAGGCATCATTAACAGTAACTTGGTCCGGCCTCAACTCCCCCTTAAAACAGCCTGTCACCCAGCCTAATGTTTATCTTATACACATGCACACTGTATCTACATTTATACTGTTAAAAAGTTCAGTTCTCACCTGTACAACTCCTTCACCACACCTTTTTTGTATATTCTGGGGTTGTGTTTTTGTTCTTTTTTGCTCCTTTTGTATATTTTTATACATACTCATTTCAATTTTACACCATTTTTATCTATTTTATACTGTTTTAGTCCTCCTGACTCTTTGCTTTAATTCTAATTTGCATGTTAATAGAACATCACAAATGTACACAGCAATAAATACCAGTAGTGATTTCTGATTCTGAAAAACCTGTCCTTCTGGCAACATCTTAAAGGATAAGTTCGGTTTCTGCAGCTTTCACATTGTTTATAGAATGAAGTAGAACTATATACTCACCCAGAAGGCTTTCCTGATCGAAACAGTGCTTCGGGAGATATTAAGATCCAAAATCGAGCGGCGGACATCCGTATAATGGAAGCACACGGGGCATGTATAGCGCCGCTCCTAAAACTGCATTAATCGTCCAAAAACTCATTAGTTTCACCAATATTTCATCATGGTCCGCTCAGGCTACTCCTCCATTACAGTCTGTGTCACTCCAGACATGTCTTAATGACTGTGCTGACCTCTGAACTGAAGAAGAAGAACGCTTGCCTCTGCGCATGCGCTGATATAAAATTCTCTCTATTGTGGCACACAGCTTGGTTTCTTTGTAAGTATTACAGTTGGCTTCAAGATTTAGGAGCCATACAAGCATCAGTTTGTTAACTGGAGCTCACACACTCTTAATTAAAAATTGCCTCATATGACCAAACATAAAAAATCTGAACTATCCCTTTAAGATGAGGTTTTCATATTTAACAATAAGGAATTGTATCCATCTCTGCTGATCTCCTCTCCTGCTGCTAATGCTAAGCTACAGGGATGTCATCTGCACTATCAGATCTAGTCTGGGCAGAAATGTTTTCGGCACATCAGTCAGAAAATGTCTTTAGAGTTTCCTGGTAAACTTACGATGTGTCTCTCGAGTCTAACCTGTAACCCTGCATGTTTCTCTGCACACAGCTGCTCCGACACTGACCTGTCTGTTTGTGTGCGTTTGTACAAGCGTGTGTGTGTGTGAGTTTCTGAGGTGGACAAACTGCTAACCTCATGTGTAAGCTGTGATAAGCACTTCCTGTCAGTGTGGGAGGGCTGCTGGCCCACGATGACAGTCCTCTGGAGTCATGAATTATAGAAATAAGCTGTTTGGTGTCCAGACTCATCCATAATAGATGTTTGTATTGAACGGTTTCACTTAAGAGGTTCAGACTCCAGTCAGCTGGAAAAAAATGACACTTTCTTTGTCGTACAGTCGTGAAAGAGCTTCAGATGTGAGGGCTTTATCCAGCCTAAGATGTTTCTGATCGACCCATGTGTCATCTGTTATTAACATTAAATAATATGACAGGTTATAAGGTCGCACAGACTTTCTGAAAGTGGATCTACTTCCTTATTTATCACACACTTTATTGTCAAGAAAATACTTCTTTTTTTTATTCGTTTATTTGGCAGGGACATTGCAATTGTACATAGTCACAAAAAAAAACTATTTGCAGCTGATGCCATGCAAGTGGAGTTTATAGCCAAGGCTAATTCTCAACTTCTGTCCCTGGTTGGGCCTTTCTACATTACATAAAACAAGAAATTACATCACATAAAAACACAAGAAATTACAGTGAAACATTAATAAAATCTATTAAAAAAACAACAAACAAATTAAAACTTTTAAAAACTAATACTATTAAAATTAATACTCAAATAAATGAATAAATAGATAAATCCTTCTTTTCATGCACAGTATTCCTTAAAAATGGGTACAGGATTGTTTTGTTTTTAGCCAAGACTTAAAGGAGACATATCATGCTTGTTTCTCCTTTTCACTATGCCAGACTAGGATGCCTGTAAAGCATTTCTGCCCTCAGTACAAGTCATTTAGTTCCTTCATTGCCCCACAATAGCGTTCTCAAAATCCTCATTTTAGGCCATTATCAAGCTCTCGTTGAAACACGAGGATCTCAGACCGACCTACAGTAACCTCGCAACGTCACAGCCCTTTGTGCTCTGATTGGTCAGTTCTATTGGGGGTAGAGCCAGCCTGTCCTTCTTCTTCTACTGTATTTTCCGGCAGGCTCAAAGCAACGACCGCATATTGAGTCCCCCTACAGGCCAGAGCTGGTAATGAGTGAATGTGAGCTAGGGATCTATATACCCCTGCTGGTGGATGTGTTCCTCGGTGACTAACGGACATCACAGAGGAGGAGCTGTTTTATCAGATTACTCCAATAAAAGAAATGTACCTCGTGTCGTCACGATGATTTAAATCTCATGGTCATCTCGCAATGACCTATTTTCAGAGGCATCAAATCTCGTTCTAGGATATCAGAAAAAAATACAATATCTCATTTTTTGAAAATTAAGGGGGTGTAAGGTCTTGTTTTCAAATTTATTATATTATATGTAAGTATTAAATCATGCATCAGCGTGATATGTCTCCTTTAAGCCTGGTGGTGAGGATATTGAACTCAGTGATGGTCTTGAGCTCAGATGGTAGCAAGTTCCACATCTTTGCAGCTTTATAAGAAAAGGAGGACTGACCAAATGAAGTTCTGCAGCGAAGTATACAGTTCTTATGTATGGAACCCCTTGTGGCTCTGCTGCTGTTTTGTTTCTGGACAAATGAACAAAGTGGATCTGGTGCTAGATCATTAGTACATTTGAATATTGATTTGAGAAAGCGCAAGTTACTGAAACTTTCAAAGCTCAGCAGTTTGTACTTCTCAAGAATCTTACAGTGGTGATCACGGATTGGCTTCTTGTCCCTAATCTTCTTTATTAGTAATCAATTAGCTTCAGGGTGGTGAAAGAATCTAAAGGTTAAAAAAGCTAATGATCAGTTTTTGTCACACTGATTTATTTTTTCTAAGTTAAAAAATGTACTCCCTTAACATTTATTATGCCATACATTTCCTGAAAGATATAAAACAAGTTTATTTCTGCAGCTGAATCCTGTTCAGCCAATATTGAGGCTATGTAGGGGTGCAGGAATGAGTCCAAAAAGGCAGAAGTGAGCTATAATCTACATTAGAGACTTCAGGTTTATGCAGTGAAGACGGATGCTTTTGTTGTTTGCCTTGGCTTTGCATACATTAAGACAAATATGCTGTATAAGTCTGTTATATAGGCTTACATTTCACTTTTAAGCCTTGATATAGTAAATACAACAACAATGCTTGTCATGTCAATGTTCTGTTACAGTCTGCTGTAGTGTAAAACTGTCTATGTGCTCCTGTTCTGACAAAACTTCACTCATATCTGTGTTTGCTCTTTCTTCAGGATATGGAGGCTTTAAAAAGATCCCTGGCTTTGATCGAGTCAAAGATGGGACAGGCTAAAAGCTGGCTCAAAGATCCCCATGGGCAGCCAGGTTAGTGGGTTTTTTTGAAACAGAAACCCCCTTTTGAAGATGTTATCCCACCATCTCATGCTGTGTTGTGTCGTCATCCTCAGGAGACCCTGGTGAGGTTGCTCTGCGTGTGATCCTGGATGAAGCCGGTAAAGTTGGAGAGCTGTGTGCTGGAAAGGAGAGGAAAGACATTCTGGCCACAGCTAAAGCTCTGGGTCAGATGACGGATCAGGTCGCTGATCTGCGGATTAGGTAAACGCAGATTTTGTGTTGAAGTGGATTCAGCCACTAATGATGGTCCTTTTAGGCTTTGCAGTTCTATGATATTTATCTTCCAACCCTCTATTATTCAAACCTAATAACATTGGTATGGGATGGAGGGGCTCCATCTGAGGGCGGATACACTCTGGACTGGTCACCATTTAATCATGGGGCAATTTAGCACCACCGGTTAAGCAGCATGAAGTAAAAGCTGCATAGGAAGAGCATGCAAACTTCACAGAGAAAGGTCCTTCAAACAGGGAATCTTCTTGTTATATTAAATTGTCAGGCATCCCATTTGCTAATATGGACATTTATAAACAGAGAAAATTAAAAGTCAAAAAGTTCTGGCACAACTTCACCAACTTCCAAGGTGCTTGGAGAGAAGGAGTCTTGAAGAGGTCAAAAAAGCTCCAGCAACACTTGTAGTTCAGGAAACAACTTTATTTGACCAACGCGTTTCGGCTTGTGGCCTTCATCAGGGTCATCAGAAATGGATTAAAAACAGCACTTAAAAAGGGTAGGGCTGAAACTGAACAAATTAAAAGAGTCCAACATTTCCGAGGATTGGCCAGTTATGTGAAGCAACATCTGAGTCAGCCTATGGATTGACTGCAGGGGTGTGTCAGTTTAGTCACCATGAGATTTTTTGACCAGTGAGGTGCTGGCAGAGGGTGAGGGGAAGTGTCCAAAGAGAGGCACCATCGGCACCATTTTGGTAGAGGGCCTAAAAGACAGCCTCCATTGGATGGCGCTGGCACTGGCAGCCATTTTAAGATGTTAGTTGACCAGAGGGTCAGTTTAACATTATACATATAAAAGGACCATAAAGAAAAACACAGGGATATACAAAAGTTGTCGATAAAACAAATTCATACATATACATTCATAAATATATACATACATATATAACTGGCCAATCCTTGGAAATGTTTGACTCTTTTAATTTGTTCAATTTCAGCCCTACCCTTAAACAGAGAAAATTAAAACATGCATCAACATTGTGGCTGATGGGGATCTAAAACAATCCTTTGCCCCTTTAATTACACCGTTGCCCTATAGACAGTGTTATAGTGCTCCGATGTTCACCTTGTTTGAGATTCTACTGAAGTTGATGCGTTTTAATTTGTGTATTGTATTTTGTTGCCAAATGTCTGTGATTCCTGCCACACCTTAATTTTCCAACAGAGACATGTAAACAAACTTGCTGACTAACTGCTATGAGTTGACAGTGCACACTTTGTGTTGTTAAATTCAGGCAGTATCAGGGAAATTCTGTTGTTGTTTCAAGGATAGTTTTTGTTGCTAAATCCCTACAATGATCACTGAAGCCCCCAAAACAATTGGGGTTAAAACAACTTTTTCAGGAATGACTTCAGACTAAACAGATTCTTAGAAGACATGTAGGGGGCGTCGGTGGCTCAGGTGGATAGTCCGCTAGTGCATGGATAGTGCGCTTGGTCAGTGATCAGAAGGTTGCAGGTTCAAGCCCAGCTCCGGGCAGCACATGGCGATGTGTCCTTGGGCAAGACACTTGACCCCAAGTTGCTCCCACTGCTGCATCAGTGGCGTGTAAATGGGCATGAAAGGGCGTGAATGTGTTAGAGATACTGATGGATAACTAACATAGAAACTCAGAGCCGTCAGTGAGTGAATGTAAGAGTTAATGGGTGTGAATGGGTAAGTGTGACCTGCGATGTAAAGCAGCTTTGAGTAGTCAAAGACTAGAAAAGCGCTATACAAGCCCATTTACCATTTACCATGTAGAGTGACAGTTTAACCTCAAAAGGAATTCTTATATTTCAATCACTCTATTTTGGCACCAATAATATCTCCTTGCTTGATCTGTTTAAAAAAAAAATGCACCCAACAGCCAGTTTTAATTAACGTTTTACCAGGATAACACGTGAATAAGAGTCAAACCCAGAGATGTAAAACAATGGCAGCTCCAGAAAAAAGTTAGTCAAAACAGTGAGTGTGGAAGAGACTGATCTCACTTTTAAAGCTGCACTATGTTAGCTTCCAGCTTTCAGCTCTCTAGAGGCCTCTATGGTCATTGAGTGTAACTGCACGGTTTTACACCAACGTGCATTTGTTGACATGCGTAGTGAGGAGAAGCGAGCCGACAAATATACCATGAGGACTGATAAGGTTTAGTCTGATCATGTTTCTTTTCAAATAAATCATCATGCACTTACAAGTCAAACAATAACAGGGCCAAATCAGCATCAGTCAGACATCCCTCCTCGTCTTTCAGCTCACACCAGTGAGTGAATGCAGGGCCGATGTTAACCTCTGCCTGGGCATTTAGCTTGTTATGGCCCTTTTCCACTAGCACGCCTTGGTCCTACTCTACTCAGCCCTACTCAATTTGCAGCGTGTTTCCACTAGCCTGGTACCTCCTAAAACAAGCTAGTTTTAGTACCTACTCCGCTCTGCTTCCAAGCGAGCTGAGTCGACACTAAAAGTTGACGTCACCGACTGCCAGCTGCTGATTGGTCAGACAATGTCGTCATCGATGAGTCATGAGGGTGACGACCTAGCATGCTAGCGGTAGCTACCTTTACCTTACCCTCATACGTCTATTCTTTGCAGCTCGATTGCTCTCGTCCTCGGCTTCATTCTGTTGTATAGCTTCCAAAACTCTCCTGTGCTTCTCAACGGGTATTTCTTCTTGCCACTGCAGCCTTCTCCTGCTTTCCTTTTTTACTTGGTTTGTGACAAAAAGCCACAGATTGTTGTGTCGCGCTCAAAATGACGTCACTGCAGTGCCGCTCTCTGTTTACAGCGACACTGCACCCTGTTGGGCAGGCGACTGGGGCTAATGGAAAAACAGCACAAGGCAAGTAGAGTAGAGCCGGGTAGAGTCGAGTAGAGTAGAGTAGAGCTAATGGAAATGGGCCATTACTCCATTACTACCAGTTTTCTTGTTATTGTCTCCTCCAATAAAACTTTTTTTTTTTTTGCTGGTTTGCCATGATAACAACTCTATATTTAACTTTCTTGTTCTTCTTCTTGTTCAATGGCGGGTGGCATCCAATGTCAGAGGAGCATTACTGCCACCCACTATACAGGAGTGTTAGCCAGAGGTCCCTATTTCCATGAGGAAAACAAGTGTATATTTACTTTAGACTTATTTCTGTTCATTAAATCTGTGTTAAAAATTCAAAAACTGCTTTATATTCAGCTTTTCCCAATGTTTAGCTTTCGCTTCGAGGGGGAAGTGACATGTGCTGTAAAGCAGTCAAAGCTGTAAAATGTTTAGTTTTTTAGAGTGAAAGTGTTGTTACCATTTACATGGAAGTTACAAAGTGCCAGTGATGGTGATACAGACACCCTCAGACCATGACAGAGGTGTCATTCAACCTGTTGTAAGTTGATGTACCACCACAATGACTCTTGAAATATTATATTAGGGTGAAAAACTGCTTGGTGTTGGTTTAAAGGCTAAGAAGTACAAGCTTCATATTCACCTGAGTCTGCTGCTAGATTGACCAAAAATTAATTTGACAGTCTCCATTCTGAGTCTCAAACATTGGCATCAGATTTGGTTTAATTTACAACATAGGAAACACCTTTCTGACTTTGTTTGGTCATTTTAGCTTCAGTGTTTGCAGCATGAAAATGTGCCTCCTGCTGGCAAATCTACTTCTGAATCACAGTCTTCAGTTCAAAATGATCCAGCGAGACTGTTTTCCTGTTTCTTACTTTTATAATACATCTCGCCATCGTCTGTCATCCTTGTGTGTATTTGTTTTCCTGACAGAGGCCAGGGCCCGACCCCAGGGTGTGTTCAGCGAGCAGGCCAGTGCTCACAGGGCTTAGACTTGTTATTTGGCAAAGTGGACAGTGCTGCTCGCAGACTGGAGGCTTTAATCAATGCCAAGCAGGCCATCGCCAGGAGGCTGGATGCTGCACAGGTCAGATAAAACAACAACAAACACAGTAATCTGTTTTGACCCTCAGACCTCCTCCCAGCCTCACACAAAGTATTTACCCTGTCTGTGCTTCTCCTCTTTCAGCATGTGCATTTATCTTTGTACGCACTTATCACCATGTATGAAGCTATTTTTATCATAACACTATTATACATAAAGATAATCTGGAAATACTTTTCATTTATATTGAGATTTTAGTAATACTTTCCTGCTCTTAAAAAGGGAAACTGTGGTCACAGCAGCAAATTGTTTGAGTAATAAAAACATTAGAGGCACAAATGCACAATTAATGAATTTAAACAGGAAGAGATGCTACTTAACAGTCATAAATCTCTTAAAACAGTAGCAAACATATGTTTCAAAATTAAGTCAGTCTTACATTTTAAGTATATTTTGAAGGAGGGTGGTGGTGTGAATTTGCAGTAAAGTGATCCCTGTATTAAATGTGTAGTAATAGTAAAGAGAGCCTGGAAGTGTGCGAATTAAGTCTTTGAGAAAACGGAATAAATAAAATGCACAACTCAAATCACTGATTACATATTAAACATATAAAAATATTATGAACCATTTTTTCATCTGTACACTGAGCACTCTCTTTAATCTTAAGCTAGGTGATGTTTTTATTGAAATAAAATTTTAAAAGCTGCAAAGAATTGAAAACTAAATAAACTCGAAAGACACAAAACTACATTAAGGCATTTCTGACATTGTAAGGTTAGTTTTTATTTATAATGTGGAAAAGTACTCTACTGGGCAATGTAAAAAAATTGTTAGAAAGAAATGACTGGATCAGAACATTAATTAAACCCAATCACTTCTACCTTATGTCAGCATATCCTGAAAATTAAATGAAAATCCTTCAATATTTTTTGAGTTATAAGCAAAAATGTTGAAATTTGCCCTACATGAATGTTAACAAACCATTTAAAAAATATCTGGATCCGTATCCATGTATGTATCACCACCAAAACATAATCACTTGTTCTTGTGCTGTGACCAACATTTCTTGAAAATTCCATGAGAATCTGTTGTGAAGTTTTTTTTCTTGCTCAGTCAATCAAACAAACAAACAAATAGACAAACACCAGCAAAAGCATGACCTCCGTGGTGAAGTTACAGCTGTACGTGACAGGCCAGTGTGAGGATGCAGGTTAGTTCAGGAGCGGAAAGGTGGTGTCCTCACGCCAGGGGGCGGCAGCCTCGTGCCAGAACGGGGCATCCCCATTCTGGCCTGTGACTAAAGGCTTTCCCATCAGAGGCTCTATTAGAGGAAGCACGCCAGGGGGGATCATCACATCCTTTATGGGTCCTGTGTCAGTGCCTTCTCCATCTGCTTTCTCTCTGTCCTGTGGAGTCATCACCTGCTGCAGAGCCTAAAGCATCAGGGTGTCACAAGGTCGTCACCTCCTACGGCCCAACTGACCCCTGGACCTCCAGCCATGCCCGCCAACGGGACCAAAGTGATACCTATGTCTAAAGAGGGCAGGCTCTCTACTGACATTAAACCCCACTCTCAGTAGACCAAACCGAGGACCATCTTAGTCTCTTGCTTCATCTGTTTTTAGTTCTTCAGGTTGATCTTCCTGAAACTTGTTACAGCCTCACATGATCAGGGTCATGTGTTTTTTAGAAGGCCTTTGTGGTGTTATTTGTTGTATTGAGAGACTATATTGAAAAAAAACGTGTAGATGCAGGTGAAGACTCAACCATCCCGATGTGTGGCAGCATCTTACTTTTCCTGCTTGCCATCATTTTTGTGGTTCTGGTGACTCACTATACAAACCACAAAAACTGATCTGTGGAGAGACCTGTCCTCATGTACATGAAGTCCACAGATCAGACCTCTAGCCCAAAAAATAACTACTCGAAAAAAGATCAAAATAGATCAAAATAGTTAATCTGCCAGCTCAGTGCACAACAACATCTGAGAAATGTGTCTGTTTTGTGCAACTATATGGTTTGTAAATGAGAAATCCAACCTAACTGCATAACTTTCAAGCATTTACAGTTTGGACACACAATATTTTTTTTGCCACTTTTAGAAACAAATAAATAAAATGTGATGGAATATTATTTCACGTCCGCTCCTGTGCTCTCAGGAGTTGCATTCAGTGTCCGTTTCAGAGATCAATACATTGGATTCATGACTCAGCACTTTGTCACCAGCAAAAAGTTCATGTGAAGAAGTCACCAAAATGCAAAAATTAGGAATGAATGTCTCCAGTGTCTCCAAAACTAAAGAATGATACAGTCTAACAAACCACAAAAAGATGGCTAACCATGCAGACTGCAGATTAAACAGATATGTAAGGAAGCTTTTGGCATAAATAACAGATGTAATTAACCTTCCACATCATCCCGTCACTCTCCTTCATGTTTTTTTTTTTTCATTTTAAACAGATCATTTACCTCTTTTCCAAAACATGTTTGTTCTTGAGATGCATTTTTCCCAGCTTTAGATTAAACCTAAAACCACGTGATCATGTTTCAGGCCTGGCTTGCTGATCCTAACGGTGGTCCCGAGGGTGAGGAGAACATCAGAGCACTTTTAGCTGAGGCCAAACGCATCGCTGATCTTTGTGAGGACCCCAAAGAGAGAGACGACATCCTGCGCTCCATCAGCGAGATCGCCGGCCTCACTGCAAGACTGATGGAGCTGCGCAGACAGTATGCTTTTTTTCTCTCTTTAACATACGCCAGTTCACTTTCTGTTCTTCCATAAATGATTCTTAGACCCTCTTTTCAGGCTCAAAATGCAACCTCATGCTGCCAGTAGGTGGCGTATTCTACCTGCCTGGGACATATGCTGTTGCCTTTCCACACTGGGCATCAGTCCTGCATTAAGGTTTATAAATGCTTCAGTTTGGTGTGACAGGTGTTTGGTATCAATGTGGAGGGTCTGGCAGTTTGAGGGTGGTGAAACTCAAAGGAAAATACCACCTTATTCACAATTTATTACACTAAACTTCAAACTAAAGCAGCTTGATGGTGATTTAAGTGATTTAAGATAAGTTAATAAACTAAATGGTTCAGTGAATCAGAGGGAGATGAGTCACTGTCAGCAATATAAATTTCTCCTCTTCGTTTCAGCAGCAGTTGCGACCATAAAAGGAAAAAAGAGATAAACTTGCCAATGCTGAATGAATAAACCATTTGTTTGTGAAAACGAAGCTTTGAAAGGACTGCAGTTCAACACAGATACGTCATTTTAAGGGATGTTAACATAAGCCAATGATCAGGGAAGATACTTTGAATATGATAAATAATCTCTTTAGGTTTATAAATACTATCAGACCATAAATGACTGAAGGTCAGTTGTACAAGGCATACATATTAATAATATGATAAGCCCAAGTCCATTTACCATTTACTGGTGATGTCTTTCATGAATGTTTTGGGTAACTGTTCCATTTTGTTGCTTAAAGGATAAGTTAGGTTTCTACAGCTTTCACATTGTTTATAGAATGAAGTAGAACAATATACTCATCCAGAAGGCTTTGCTGATCCAAACAGTGGTTCGGGAGATATTTAGATCCAAAATCGAGCAGCGGACATCCGTATAATGGTAGCACACGGGGCATGTTAGCGCAGCTCCTAAAACTGCATTAATCGTCCAAAAACTCATCAGTTTCACCAATATTTCATCATGGTCCACTCGGGCTACTCCTCCATTACAGTCTGTGTCACTCCAGACATGTCTTTGTGACTGTACTGACCTCTGAACTGAAGAAGAAGGTTTGCCTCCGCGCATGCGCAGTACGGCTCATTGTTTCAGGGGAAGACCGCCGGCTACACAACGACTTTCTTCTTCTGGTTTTGTGGAAACTGGACAAATATCTATCGGATGAAGATGTTGTGGAGGAGAACTTTGAATATGATGGGTGTCCTTACAGTTTCCAGCCAGAGTTTACAGATGAGGAGCTCATCGAAAGGAGGACGCGGAGGCAAAGAGAAGAACAGCTATCCAGATAGTACTGCGCATGCGCGGAGGCAAGCGCTCTTCTTCATCAGTTCAGAGGTCAGCACAGTCACAAAGAACATGTCTGGAGCGACACAGACTGTAATGGAGGAGTAGCCCGAGTGGACCCTGATGAAATATTGGTGAAACTAACGAGTTTTTGGACGATTAATGCAGCTAACATGCCCCGTGTGCGACCATTATACGGATGTCCGCTGCTCGATTTTGGATCTAAATATCTCCCGAAGCACTGTTTGCATCAGGAAAGCCTCCTGGGTGAGTATATTGTTCTACTTCATTCTATAAACAATGTGAAAGCTTTAGAAACTGAACTTATCCTATAAGTAAGTAAGAGAATAGAATAAACAAGCACTGATTATACAATACCTTTTAGCTTACATTTCAAGCTGAGAGACAGTTTGGCTTTTCTGTAGTGCTCATCGGTTCACCATTCCCCCTCCACTGGGTGTAATACTCCCAGAAACAAGAAAAAGCACACATAAAACTAAAGATTTTCTGGAAACATGGAGCTAAATTTATAATATTTGTATACATACTAATGAATCAAATAATGCTCACAGATAATATAATGGGCTGTTCAGTGTGTTTTACATACTTAATAGGGAACAGGGAAAAGGATTCTTGCAGGAAAATAACTAATAATTGCTTGAAGCCAAAAGTTATTTGATTTTAAGCAAACACGTCTACCATGAACATAAACTTGGGTGATCCTGACAGTTTTATCTGGAGATAGAAATCATTAATGAGGTTTCACTTTTACATTTGTACAAAAGTGTCCGTCTTGTCTTTGGGCTTGTTTCTTCTGCTCTTGATACATCAATGAAAAATCAGTGCACATTGATTTAAAGGGAATGATTGTTTTGATGATTATGCCCAAAACTTACCCATAATTAAGGCACATAATCCATCATCTTTGCATCCTGTGCTTGGTTGTGTCAGGCCAAGTCCTCAAAATAGCAAAACATAGGCCGCGTGCCACATGCTTTTCGCTTCATGAAAATGGAGCCAATTAAAAGTGTAATTGATCTCTCACTGTGGTATTTTCCTTGGTGATGGTGGGTTATAACTTTGGTGCTGTAGGTGATGGCGGATCATATCACACAGTCTTGCGTCTTTACACAGTAATTCGTCTCTGTTCTTCTTTTTAATAGTCCTTCTCTCAATCCTGTCTTAGGGGCAAAGGGGACACCCCAGAGGCCCGCGCATTAGCGAAGCAGATCGGCGCAGCGCTGCTGACCCTGCAGTCCAAAACGAACCGTGCCGTAGCCAACATGAGACCGGCCAAACCCGCCGTCACCCTGGAGGGGAAGATGGAGCAGGCCCTCCGCTGGGTGAACAACCCCGGAGTGGACGACAGAGGAATAGGTGAGCAGGGGGAGGGGAGTGACGGGATGATGTAGAGGCCTGTCCAAAAATAAACACTGTGACCTTCTGTGACTTCTGTCAGACTTTTTATGATGGATAGAGAGAGAGGAAAAGTGGTCACAGCAGCACGGGGGCTCTGGGATAAACTTGTCATGGGATCCTGAAGATGGGACATGTTTGTCATCCAGTGTTTTTTTTATTTTTTATTTTGAAAAACATTTGTAACTTCTCTGATGGTGCACAAATACTGCATGTACTGCAAAAACTCAGATCTTGGCAAAGTAAGTACTTAATTTAATTCATATTCACTTGACAAGTCCAGATAAATATCTCACTCCAAGGAATTAAAGACAAAAATCATGTATTGAAATGCTTGTAATGATAAGAAAATATCTTCCACTATAAAATACTTAAAGGTGCTATGAGGAGATTTTATTTTACAAAGACATTAAGACTCTGCTACCCATGAGCACGCGCGGCGACTGTCGTAATGCTGCGTTCCAGTAACCTCAGAACTGGGAGTGACATCATCTCCGACTTATTGGCGTTCCAGTTGAAGTCGGAAAAAAACATGCCGATCTACCAGGCTATTGTTAGCTGTTGTTAGCACGCCCTGCGTTGTTGTTCACAAATATCACATGAAGAATGTGATTATCACTATGGCAGCATTTTTGTAAATATAAGTCTAACAATACTATGTATACAGCTGATCTAGAGTGACACACCCCAGTCAGAAGTGCAAATAAATTGATTATTACAGGAGCTAAATAACTGTTCACACTGGGGGCATCCATCTTTGATTGTCAACTTAGGGGTGGCGAGGTTTCAGAGTTCCCAGTAGGAAATTCCAACTTCGGGGGACGCTCTAGTTGCAGTTTCCTACTCGGAACCCCGGAAATTCCTACTTCTGACTACAACTGGAACGCACCAAAAGACGTGACCCAAGCCAAAGCGTGTGTTTGTTGTTATGCTAATGAATGCAGTTTGGACCTTCCTCAGAACTCTGCATTGCTTTACAACTTCTTTTTTCAACAACTTACAGGATGCAAAGCGACGAGGTAATGTATCTCTTTCTAGGTACGTAGCGGTAGTTTTTGATGTGTGACAACAAGCAATTTTTGGAAAACTTATTATCGTAGTTTTGTAGCCGACTGTCCAATCGACCGCGAAGCTAAGGAATAGCATTTATAGCTAACCTATTTTGATGCTATAAAACTCATCTTAAAGTGTGTATTTCGATCGGGCATATATCTTAAAGTGAGACTTTTTAGTAATTACTTAGAAACTCCTCACAGCCTCTTTAAGTTTTCCTGAGTGAGGGTCTTAAATTCAGCATTTATAACTTCTCTGAATAAAACATTTCATTTAAAGATACCCTTCAAGGTAAGTTTATCTCATCTAATTGTCAGGTAATTTGTACTTATTACTTGCAGCTCAGCTCTTATATTTAGATCAGATATCTGCAAATAAGATGTTAATCCAGACATGTCAGAGAATTGTGCCTTAGAATAAATCTGCTGAGATTTTTTTGGACACGATACTGGACAGATACTGTCACCTAGATCTGAGTTGTTGCAGTGTGGGACCTATTCAAACACACTCCTGTCTGTTTTACCTCTCTTGACCAGGTGACAGCGTAGCAGTGCAGCACTCACTCAAACACTCTTAATGTCACGAACAGACAATAAATCAGTGTGGATGCTCTTGCCAACAAGTTCACATTTGCCAGGACGTTACAGTGAGTTTGCTTCCTCACTGATGCCTGATATTGTTTCCTAAAATCCCCACAGGACGGTTTCTCATGTATGAGTCAGAGAGTGACTAACTCAGTAGACCAACTCATTCATTGTTTTGATTTTAATGCTTTATGTGATGTCTGTTGCTCTTTCCTGTTTTCCTTGTCATGCTTCCATTCGGGAGTAGAGATTGAGATACTACAGTGGAATGAAGGTACCGAAACACGGATTTTCTTAGAAGATACATACAAAGGTGTTCGGATTTTTGAAGAAAACAACACTTTATTTTTAATTTTCTTTTTATTAAACATTTTGACATACCTTCTGCTACAACTGATACACAAAGACTGAGGCTGTGTCCGAAATGGCATACTAACGTACTACATATTACAAACTCATGTGTATATACTGTATACTACATACTATAAGTATGATTAGGATGCCAACCGTTCACTCTGTAGTAGTCTACTAAGTTTCCCATGATGCATTTCAAACCTCCGACGCCAAAAATCAGTAGCACACCAGGCTATCAAATATCTCTGTTGATTCGCCACATTTGAAAGTTCAGAGAGCATTTTAGGTGACAAAGTCACCACGTAGAATACCAAAATGTGGTCATTTGAGCCATAAAACGCACGGATACAAATTTCAATTCGGCATTTCGGACATTCCGCTATTCGCCCCATTATGCTTGTAAAGGGAGGTTATCACGGGCCTGCCGCCCTGTCTGTGTAACTCTCACACACCCACGCATCCATACAAACACTCACCCACACACGCACACATGGACACACTCACACACACACACACGTACGCACAGACTTTACATCATGTTCCATAATGGAGAATTTGTATTGTTTGTGTATTTTTGTGTTATGTAGATTTATAAGTTGGGGAATTAGTTTTGAGTATTTAAAGGACTACTGTAGCTTATTTTGATCTTTGATTGGCCAATCAATTTATACATAATGTTCACTCTTATTCTGTTGATAACGTTTTCCTAGCATTACCTCCCTTGCAATAGAGTTTAAGCTACAGTATATTAAAGTGGGAACTGGTTTATTAGAGTTTTCTGTCTGTGAGTGTGGGGAGATAATGAGAGCACCTGTGGGGAAATGATAATGAGGCTGGTATGGCTCAGGTGTGTGAGACCTCTCCAGAGCGGAAAGCCGGAGAGGCGAGTCAGGAAGATGTCTCCATGAGGAGCTCTTCAGGTAGTATGTTTTGCCGCTGTAACTGCCAGAAAAATGAATAAAAATACAATAGTTTGCTAAACCGGGGTCCGGAGTTTCCATCCTACTGAGCGAACCGTGACAATGCTATCGAAGAAACTTCCGGTCAGCTCAAAAACAAGAGTCCATTTACAAAAACGTTAAAGAACTAAAAGGAGATAATAAAAGACGTGTTTATTTTGAAAATGGGAAATTTGCTAGTGGCTAGTTTTTAGCTGAATGCTGGTTGGTGTTGCATGGCGCAATGCGTTATGGGGCTCGCAATGCATTATGGGGCGTTTCAGTGTGACCAGTATGCCCACCTCGCATACTTAAATGTTTTTCCGATATAGTATACATCTGGGTATTTCTCACACACTCAATCTTTTCATACTATCTATTGTGAACACACTACATACTCATTTTGATGTCACACTTAGTATGAGTAGTACGTTAGTATGCCGTTTCGGACACAGCCTGAGTCTATTTTCCCTCCAATATGGCACCTTTAGATCAAACATGACACTCTTCCTCAGTCTTTATAACATCTTTGTGTTTGACATGTCTTCTCTTAAAAGATATTTCAGTATTCCTGTTTCCCTTGTATTTTTTAAAGTCTTATCAGCTGGTAACTATATACAGTATTTACAGAGAAGTGTAAGTCATGTTAACCGTATACTGTATTTTCTTATTTATTTGTTTGTATATTTATTATTTATTTGACATGCATGGACACACAGTAACATTGATGCTGGGATATTTAAATATGCTCAGGTCCCAAATGCACTGCTGTAAGTGTTTATAGCACAGTGCTAATTTTCAACACAAGTGCATGGGAGGTTTTTACAGATTAAAAATATACAAATAGAAATTTAAAAAAGAAGTCATACCTTAAACGCATTTAAATATTGAGACGATTCAACAGTTTTTCTTCTTCCATCTTGTGGGATTGAAAATCAAAAACAATTGGTGTTTTTTTTATTTAATGAACTGTGTGCTATTTATGTACATTCTGTGGGCTTTTGTAAACATTGTTTTATGGGATAAACATCAAGGTTACATCTCTAAATTGCCCATCTTATTAGTTTACTGAAATCCAGAATTAGAATAAATTAGTCGCTGATTTTTGTATGTAGTCCATCTTGACCAGAAGTGAGAAGAAAAACATTTTAATGTAAAATGTACCAGAAAAATTAATATATTACTGGAAAGTTGGTTTTATGAAATTGTCAGAGCGTTTACAGATGTAGCAAATAGACTGGGCTGTATATTGGTTGAACTTTTGTCTAAATAAGGACCTGTATTTGCTGTATCTGGACCGAGAGGATGTTAAGTATCCAGATGTGATTTACGACTGACTCCCTCCCCGTGTCTCCTCTCAGGTCAGGCAGCAATCAGAGGAATGGTTGGAGAAGGGAGGCGGCTGGCAGGAGGCCTGTTGGGTCCATACAGGCAGGACATGATTGGACGCTGTGACAGAACAGAGGGTCTGATGAACTCTCTGGCCGACATGGCAGGCAGAGGAGAGGCTGAGGCTCCTCACGCACGAGCAACAGCCGCACAACTGCAGGACAGCCTCAAGGTAGAGCATTAGGACACATATTAAACACATTAATTTATTTATAAAATAAGGTTTAAGCTCAAATTCCACTGTCTTTAGGCCTTTATTTCATTCTGTTAGTATATAAAACAGTCAGTACAAACAAAGAAAAATCCCAAACGTGAATGAAAAGGAGCAGAATGAAGAAAATTCTTATAGAGTCTGCCCCTTTTTAACAATATATTAATTAACTAAATTGTTCCTACAAAATAAAAGAAGAGCTGCAGGCCAACATGCTTTTAACAGTTCATTATTTCTCATTATCAAAAATAACCAATGAGAAACCAACAACCAAAAAGAATAAAATCTAATTGAGCTTCTTCGGTTTCTTTGTTCAGATTGTTCCATAAACTGATTCCTCTCACTGTAACACAGTGCTCCTTCAGTTTAGTTCTGAATCTTGTTTTTTTTTTTTTTATTTAAATCCTTTTCAATTATAGCAACTTTCCCCTTTTTTAAATCAATTCTGGATGTGATTGGTACAATTTTCTTAGGAGCTTTATACATAATCTGCAGCATACTGAGATCTACCACTCATTAAATTTCAACAACAGCAGTTTAACAAATAATGGGTTTAAAGGATCTTTGTATTGACTTTAAAGTAGGGCTGGGCGATATTACCTAATCTCAATATCACTATTAATTGAAGGTCTTACCTCGATTACGATTAATGAACGATTATTATTCTTTCTGCTAAATGTCCTCTGTACAGAATCCGAAATGTGCCCAAACAATGGAGACAGTATTCTTTCCTGGCAACTAGTTCCCCTGATAGATTGGCGCTTGTCTGCTCCATGTTGGCAGCACGTCCTTCGCTCTTGGCTAAAGTGAACATAGACTATATGGAGGGGGCGCGGTCACGTGACTTACACAGGGAAAATAATCAAAATAATCGTCATGAGTAAAATTACTTTGATTATAGAGTCTAAATGTCGATTTTGATTGTTTTTCGATTAATTGTCCAGCCCTACTTTGAAGCTAACAGCATGTTGTTAAGATTTCCCCCAAGCTGACTGGTAACATTAGATAATACAATACTCAGAAATGGAGAGGAGGAAAGGCCAAGTAAGTATCTGCAAAATGAGCAGATGAAGATAAAGTCAAGTATCGGGTAAATATTTAGTGTGATTTTCTATTTTGGATAGATGAATGGATTGATGGATAGAGTGGCGGATGGATAAACTGATATACAAGCAAATGGATGGATGGAGAGACAAATATGAAGATGAATTGGTGGATGTTTGAATTGATGGATTGATAGGTGGACTGATGCATGGACAAATAAATGGACTGATGGAAAGGTGTAAAAAGATGGAGTAATAGGTGTAAGGATAAAAAGACGATAAATAGTCGAATTTGTGGATATACAGATGGTTGGACAGTTGGGCGGATAAATGAACGTATTGATGGCTGGTTTGTTGTTTCATAGATTGACAGAAGAATGGACACATGAATGATTTGACAAACGGGAGGGCAGAGAAATGAATGAATGCCTGGATGGACTAGATAGCACATGCATGGGTTAATGGATGGATGGATGGACAGTTGAGTTGATGGATAGGCAAAGAAAAGGATGTATGAATGTACAGTTGGATGGATTGATTTACAAGTGAGCATCCAAGTGGACAGATGGATGGATGGTGGAATGGGTTAATGGACAGGTGAGTGGACAGATGATTGACTGAAGGGAAGACGAATGGATTGAGAAATAGATCGACGGACAGGGTGGCAAACAGATTGATGAATGGATGGATGAGCAATTGGATAGATAGATGTTTGAAAAAATGCAAGAGTGGATGGGATGTTGGGGTAACGAATAAGTGGTTTGATGGATGACAGATGTTTGAATGGCTAGCTGGATAAATGGATGGATGGACAGGTGGGTAGATGGATGGTTGGAAATATTAACTGGTTGATGGCTGGGCAGTTGGGCAGGATGGATGGTTCAAAAATGGATAAATGGATCACACGGTTTTCAGACAGATAAATATATAGATGGACAAGGGGGAAATGGTTGGATGGATGAATGTTAAGGTGGATGGATGTGTAAAAGGACAGTTAAATGAATAGAAAAGTTGGGTTAAAGGATGATTGGGTGGATGGATCCCAAGGTAGGCAGACAAATGAACGATTGATGGACAGATGGACAGGGGAACAAATGAGCTTATGAATGGACAGTTAGATGGACAAATTATAGTCCAAAAAGAGAAAAAATGATTGATCAACAAAAACCAAAGGTATACCAGAAAAATGTAAAGAAAAAGAAAGAACAATCTCACCAGGATCCAGCGAGGCAGGGAAAGTCGAGCACCAGCTGTCCAGCCCAAAACCCCGGCGTATCTTTTGTTTGTAGTTTTCTTTATCTTTAAGATTTTCTTTCAATACTGTTTATTAGCCTGTCAATAGTCCGTGGCGTGACTTCCACTTTTCCCCGCCACATTCAACTATTCCTCCTGGACAGTATCTCTCCTTCCCTTATGCAACATCCTCCATTAAATAAACTTTTGGATCACCTTTTTAGCTACACCCATTACATTTTAAAAGTGAAACACACATAATCCTATGAGAACAAAGAAAACATTCTTTTTCATAAGTTTATTTTTGTTCTCTCTTTTGATTTTTACATCCCTCTTTATTTTAGCGAGGTGACACTGTCACAAACTGCATTGTAAAGACTTTAAATGTTTAGCTCAATAATCAGTTTTTGTTTGGAGATTGTTTCTGTGCCTGTGTTTAAGTGACTGAATTGGCTAAACAAACACAATGATCAGAAGTTTTGGTACAGAGCTCCCCCTGGTGGACTGACAATGACTCTGTCTCTGCTATAACCAGGACCTGAGGCAGCACATGCAGGAGGTGATGACCCAGGAAGTATCTGATGTTTTCAGTGACACCACCACCCCTGTGAAGCTGCTCGCTGTGGCTGCAACTGCTCCACCTGATGCCCCCAACAGAGTGGAAGTCAGTAAAGCAAAAACATTCTGGTTATAAAAGGCAGTCTGATGTCCTGAAGCATCCTTGTTGTGCCTTTACTCCAATAATAATCGTTCTGATACTTGTCTCAGGTGTTTGAAGAGCGAGCAGGGAACTTTGAGGCCCACGCAGGTCGACTCGGAGCGACGGCAGAAAAAGCTGCTGCCGTGGGAACAGCCAATAAGAGCACAGTAGAGGGAATACACGCCGCAGTGAAACATGCCAGGGAGCTCACGCCACAGGTGATACTGTTTGCTTTGTGCCCTGATTTACATATTGATAACATGCTGCTGTCAGAGTTTTCCACTCACAGTCTAAGTGTGACTGTCCGTCTTTGTTCAGGTGAGCTCTGCTGCAAGGATCCTGCTGAAGAATCCAGGAAATAAAGCAGCGTACGAGCACTTTGACACCATGAAGAACCAGTGGATTGACAACGTGGAGAGGCTCACAGGTGAGAATTACACTGGATTTGGTTGGGTACTTAAACTGTTAATAATTTTACATTTTTATATTAATACAGATGGTTAGACTAACAGGCAGACTTACGCTAATCTTGCACTGCCTGATTTACACTATATTACCAAAAGTATTTGCTCACCTGCCTTGACTCACATATGAACTTAAGTGACATACCATTCATAATCCATTGGGTTCAATATGACATTGGTCCACCCTTTGCAGCTATAACAGCTTCAATTCTTCTGGGAAGGCTGTCCACAAGGTTTAGGAGTGTTTATTGGAATTTTTGACCATTCTTCTCGAAGTGCATTTGTGAGGTCACACACTGATGTTGGACGAGAAGGTCTGGCTCTCAGTCTCTGCTCTAATTCATCCCTGAGGTGTTCTATGGGGTTGAGGTTGGAACTCTGTGCAGACCAGTCAAGTTCATTCACACCAGACTCTGTCATCCATGTTTTTATGGATCTGCTTTGTGCTCTGGTGCACAGTCATGTTTGAAGAGGAAGGGGTCAGCTCCAAACTGTTCCCACAAAGTTGGAGCATGGAATTGTCCAAAATGTCTTGGTGTGCTGAAGCATTCAGAGTTCTTTTGACTGGAACTAAGGGACCAAGCCCAGCTCCTGAAAAACACCCCCACACCATAATCCCCCCTCCACTTAACTTTACACTTGGCACTATGCAGTCCGACAAGTATCATTCTCCTGGCAACAGCCAAACCCAGACTCGTCCATCAGATTGTCAGATGGAGAAGCGTGATTCGTCACTCCAGAGAATGCGTCTACACTGCTCTACTGTTAAGTGCCAGTGTGTTTTCCACTACTGCATCAACGCTTTACATTGCACTTGATGATGTATGGCTTGGAGGCAGCTGCTCGGCCATGGAAACCCATCCATGAAGCTCTCTACACTGTTCTTGGGCTAATCTGAAGGCCACATAAAGTTTGGAGGTCTGTAGTGATTGACTCTACAGAAAGTTGGCGACCTCTTCGCACTTATGTTCCTCAGCATTTGCTGACCCTGCTCCATCAGTTTATGTGGCCTACCACTTCATGGCTGAGTTGCTGTCATTCCTTAACACTTCCACCTTCTTTTAATACAGCTGACAGAGCGAGGAAATATCACAACTGAATTTGTTGCACAGGTGGCATCCTATCACAGTTCCACGCTGGAATTCACTGAGCTCCTAAGAGCGACCCATTCTTTCACAAATGTTTGTAAAAGCAGTCTGCATGCCTAGGTGATGATTTTATACATCTGTGGCCATGGAAGTGATTGGAACACCTGATTCTGATTATTTAGATGGGTGAGCAAATACTTTTGGCAATATAGTGTATATCTATCATTTGTCGGATCAAATTATAGATATAATTTGGTCCAGAGGGAGAATTGAACAATTCTGTCGTACATGGACCCCATTTCTTGACTATGTGGGCCCGAGAATATTCAGCATTTTCTGGAGGACTCTACCTATTCCAAGAAAAGGATGACTAGTGGACAATGGGGGCTTTGCTGTCTTAATTGCTTCAATTACTGTATGTGTTAATAATAAAAAGGTTTCAACACTCTACTTTATCATGTATGATTTACTGTGCTCTGCGATTAAGTTGGAAACTGTGCTTGTTTTGTTTTGTTCTGTTTTGTTTTGGAGGGTGTCTGTTAATGTAAAAATTCCCACACTGTTTGACGAAGACGTAGTTTCTAATTGTTACTAAAAGTATTTTTTAAAAAGAAAGTACTTGATTGATCAACAGAATCAAGAATGGCATTTGTACCAATAATATCTTGTCAATTCCCATTCCTTTGCTTGTCATCTTCACAAAATATGTTGAGGTTTAGGAGAGTTTAACAACAACTTGTAGCTTCCCTCTACATAAAATATAAAAGTAAATAAGATTTATCTGTTTATCTGTTCCCTCAGGTCTGGTGGATGAAGCCATTGACACCAAATCTCTGCTTGATGCGTCTGAGGAGGCGATAAAGAAAGACATCGACAAGTGCAGAGTTGCAATGGCGAATGTTCAGCCCCAAATGCTTGTTGCTGGGGCAACCAGCATAGCGAGACGAGCTAACAGGGTCCTGCTGGTGGCCAAGAGGGAGGTGGAGAACTCTGAAGACCCTCGGTTCAGAGACACAGTGAAACACGCCTCAGACATCCTCTCACACACCATCTCGCCCATGGTGATGGACGCTAAGGCCGTGGCTGGAAACATACAGGATAAAGGTGAGGAAGTACAGCAAGTAAATGATGTTCATTCATGCAGCTGTTAGAATTTTTGTCCATTGGTTTTAGTTTTGTCCATTCCTCTCAAGTACAATTCAAAACTGTATGGTTTAATATTCAACATTTTAGTCCTTATAGATATTATTTTTCACTTATGTTTATATTTTTTTTGATGTGCAATTACAAAGAGTAAAGAAATATGTTCATGGTAGTTTTTTTCTGCAGCACCCTTATTTATTTATTTTTTTTAAAGGTCTTTATTAATTCCTTTTTTCATGAAAAGATGAGATAATACATTTTAACTGAAAAATAATTATAATTCTCATCAAAGCACCTGATATATTACAGATTTGGGGTGTCAAATATCCAATTTCTAACTTTAGTTTCCTCTTTGCTCCTTTAACAAAATGTAAACATGCATTTTATAAGAGTGTTAATCATCAAAGATATATTTTAGCCAGTTAGAGCCTCTTTTTCTCATGAAGTAAAGGGAGCAAATATATTTTTCCAGTCACTGTCATTGATGATCACAGTACACAAACTTATTTTCATGACAGATAAAGTTTTTTTTTTATTTATCTATGTTATGTGTCCTCTTCTCCTCTGCAGCTCTGCAGAAGGCTTACATCGACTCATGTCTGAGGATTTTGGCTGCAGTGGGAAAAGTAAGAGAGGCGTTCCAGCCTCAGGAGCCGGACTTCCCTCCTCCACCTCCAGACCTGGACCAGCTCCATGTGAGCTCATTCAGACACTCACACGGCCCAACATCCACAGCAAAACCTCTGATAACCTCCACCTGTCCTCACCACACTCACTTAGATGGCTTCAGTAATACAGACAGAAAAGAGGGAGTAAAATGTTCATCTGCTCTCATGGCAGTGACCTTAACATGCTCTAATGGAGCAACTGAGTGGAAAAGTGGTTTGAAAGGTCAGCTATCAGACTGTTTGTGTTTTAAAGCTCTGTTGATCAGTGAATGGATAAAATGCAGCCCCAAGCACTGAATACAGACAAACAGCTTTAACCACAAACTTGTTTGTGATCTGCTAAGTTTTTGCAGAAACCCCAAAGTGTTGACTTTAACAACCACAATACGATCAAACTTTGTCACTCTACAAGTCCCATGACTTCACCGTAGGGGCTTTACACTTGTGATAAAAACCCAGTTTTGAACTAATAATTCAGTATTTGCAGAAATTTTGTAGGTCTGTTCAATGAAATGAATTTTAATTTTATGATACGTTCTACTCTGATTTTATCATATCTATATTTTTCTAAAGAACAACAAGTCTCCACTATACTTTATCTTTATACTCACAGTCTTTTTGTGTTAGGAACAGATGCAAATCAAGAGAAACTCCACTTGATTCTGTAACAATGAGTTATTTCAAATGCAGACATTCTCTGATGAGGTGAGGCATTGCAGCACATCCCTGCATTCTAACAATATTACGGCCATTATATGGGATAACAGCTGCTGTTAGCTATAAATATTCATTCATTCATTTTCTATACCCCTTTATCCCTTTCGGGGTCGGGGGGGTCATTGTGCGAGAGGCTGGGTACGCCCTGAACTGGTCGCCAGTCGATGGCAGGGCCAAATAGAGAGACAGACGACTATTTGCACTCACACTCATACCTAAGGGCAATTTAGAGTCACCAATTAACCTAATGAGCATGTTTTTGGTCTGTGGGAGGAAGCCGGAGTGCCCGGAGAGAACCCACGCATGCACGGGAAGAACATGTAAACTTCACACAGAAAGGCCCCTGCCCGACCCGTGAATTGAACCGGGTACCTTCTTGCTGTGAAGCACGTGCACTACCTGCTGTGCCACCGTGCCGCCCGCCATAAATATTGTCAAACTTTTAGTATCATCTGATAACTATATTTAACATATTGGACTTTTTTATGCTATGACCAATATTGTGTCAAATATATCATCTATCTTTGCTTCACAAGCATAACCACATCTGATTTTCCCTTTTTCACTGTAATAAATCTTTATGTAACCCCCTCTATGTTTACATGTGTGTGTTTATATTCCAGGTAAGTGATGAACAGGCACCACCCAAACCACCTCTTCCAGAGGGTGAGGTGCCTCCACCTCGGCCACCTCCTCCAGAGGAGAAGGATGAGGAGTTCCCGGAGCAGAAGGCCGGGGAGGTGCTGAGTGAACCCATGATGGTGGCTGCACGACAGCTGCATGACGAGGCCCGCAAGTGGTCCAGCAAGGTCAGTTTGAGGAAAGATGCTAAAATACCATCGCCATTTTTATCCCATAACAAAATGTGTAAAATTTTAAAAGCAGTCTCAATCAGTGATACAGTATTGACATTAATATGCTCCCTGGTTCTCCTGTGAGGAAGATTATATGTTCAAATTAATGGAACAATTTTGGATGCTAACATGTGTTTTTATTTATGTGATATATATCTATAAATTAATCCAAATCACTTAACACAGAAAGAAAGTAAAATAAAGAATATATTGACTCTTAAATACATAGAAAACAGGCTTATATAGACATTTTCCACCACTTAAATACTGTGATTTTGATCCTGTCATATCCCTTGGTTATGGTATGACTAAGGTTTTGTTTGCATATTTAGCACGTAGAGTGCTATAAAACTAGGGATGCGCAATGTTGGATTTTTGCTGATATCTGATATGACAATATCTCTAAACTTGCTGTCTCCATTACTGATATATTTTCCAAAAACATAAAGTCTCCACCTGACCAAAATTAATCTTTTTTCCTTTATGGTGGCAGTTTGTATTAGAAACAGATTTTAAACTTTAATAAATTACACTTAAATTTATGAAAATGGACATTCAATGATGGTGAGGTAAACCATTATGGTTTGATATTAAAGCCAATACATGGTAAATATATGGCCAATTGGTATGGCCAAAATATTGGCTGTTAATGTCAGAAAAAAACTGTACATCCTCTGATACTACAATCAACTTTTTAGACTATTGCCTCTCCGATATTGTTACATTAAATATTCATTCACTAGTTGTTCTTCTTTGGAGCAACATGGACATGACATCACTTCATCCCATTCTCATTTGTTTTCAAATTCAAGACACGATGTGAGTGTGACACAAGCACCACTTTGTGTTCAGTGAAATCATTTATAAACTTCTCTGGAAAGAGACAAAGAAATCAGTTTATGCTCAACATGTCAGCACTAAAGGTTTATGATGGATTGCCTTTATATTCAAACTAATGTATTTTAGAAACAAAATAATTTAAATACGGACTACCATTCAATTCAGAAACAGAGAATAAGTTGTTTATGTGTATTTGTTATATTTTTGTGTCTTGGAGCTGTACATGAGCAATGTATCTGTGACAATAACTGTCAGTTATCCAAATATTCAGCCCTCTTTTTGCCTTGCTGACACTTTGGACTGTTTCCCACTACAGATTTCTTGACAGTTTTCCTATTTTGTCAATGCGCTGTAAGTGTCTTTGGAAAAGAAGGCACGAATGTCTCCTTTGATGGCCACACTTTTGGTCGCATTTAGTTTCCGAGCACACTGCTACACAACTTTATCCTGAAAATGTCAAACACTGGTTTTGGTCCCACTTAGACCTTGTTTGGCTTCACAAAAACTTTATGAACTTTCAATGCAGCTACTGCCTCAGAGCAAAGCATATCATCTACCTGCTTCCAGCCCAAAAATGCGCCCCTGTCCTCGCCTTTATTTGTTCCCATTTTTGCTTGTGCTTGCAGCTTCACCTCCCCTATCCCTGTCCTCCTTGGTGCTTGTATTTGCTCCTCCTCCTCCTCCTCCCTGAAAATCTCCTGTCCTTTGTTCTTCCATACTGGACTAAATGCCTCCTTTCCCCATGCTTCCCTGCTTTCTCCTTCCCTTTCTCCATATTCCTCCTTTTTTTCCTCCTCCCATCCCCTTTGCCTCCCTCCCCTACCCATCCCAATTGCTCCCACTCCTCCAACCGCCATCGCCAATCTCCCCTCCCCTCGCCCAAACCAGCCTGAGGATGAGGAGGCAGTAGAGGAGAGGGAGGTAGATGAGGAAGATGAGTTTACTGATGGTGAGGATGACTATGAGCCAGAGCTGCTGCTGATGCCCTCCAACCAGCCTGTCAATCAACCCATTCTGGCAGCTGCCCAGTCTCTCCACCAGGAGGCGCGCAAGTGGTCCAGCAAGGTCTGCGCACGCACATTTTCATGTATTAGAAGATTACAACGTATTTTTAAAAGGTGCAGCAAATATAGAAATCTTTAAAGCTTGCAGACAATCAGGCATCATGTAGGGTGAAGCCCTGCAGAGCAAAAACACAAGCAAACGCTCCGCATCTGCTACAACCATGGAAGCCTGCACCACCCAGCTGTGACTGCTGTTTGACTACTTCTGCATAAAAAATATTAATATAACGACTTTTCACTGCATTCTTTGGTCTATGCACAGTGGCTCTCTCTTTTTAAGGCTTTATTAACAAGGATGTCATATTGCTGTGTTCAAGGTGTAAAGTTATAGATTTAAAAAATGTAAAGACTTCATGTTACACTTCTAAACAGACAAAGTTCTAGCTACTGTGTAATGGAGAACTGGCTACTCAGCTTGTGCTCTGTTTGTTAGTGTACTTTGTTTTATTTATTTTATCTAAAATATTACATAATATATAACATGGAACATTAAACAAAAAGAATTTTCACATGAATGCTACTGTTTGTACTAGCTAGCCAGCAAGCATGCTCTATTTGTTTTTATTTATCTAATTATATGAACATTCAGCAAAAAATGATAATTTACACATTTAGCCTACTGTATAAATACAGTGATTAAAAATTGTAAGGCAGCCAGATTAATATTTGACATTTGTTTTGAATAGGAGTCTGTTTTCAAACTTAATTCATCCTTTTAGACCCAAACTTTGACTTCCTTGTGAAGTTAGTAGAACATTCAACCACGAACACAATTCTTTTCAGTTCGGGAATGACCATAATTTGACATGTTAATCAAGAAATAACAATGTGGTTTTCTATATATTTCTAAACAGCGCATGTGAAAATTCATGGATAACAATAATAGTTATATTTTAGCATTAAAAAGTTATGCTAAACTACATAGCGGTATATAAACCATTATAGAAACAAAAGATGCTTTTGGAAATTACCAATCTGTTAGGGCAGCTGTGGCATAAACCTTAGACTGGGTGGCCCAACTTTAGTTGGCAAACATCAAAGCTAAGTGCTTAGCTAGCTCATGGATAACCGAGCTGGCTAAAATGACAAACTAACATTAGTTTTTTTTAAATCAAAATTTTGTGGGGTATCTTTTGGTTGTGTAAACTAGCTATTGTGTCATATAACTACCCAGTTCAGGCAAGTTAGATAGCTAACAGCTAGCTAACGATATAAGCCAGTTAAAGATAAAAGTTAACCAGTTATGTTATTGTTTGCTAACTGTGGTCGGTTCTCCTCCAACTTTCACTACCAATTTTCGTCTCTGTTGCTAAGCTAGCTATGGTAAGTGCCTTTTGGCTATTTAATCCATTTAAGTCATATAGCAAACATAGTTAGCTGTAGGTATTAGACAGTATTTGCTGACTTTGTTGATGACTTCACGTCCTATTTTCACTCTTGTCTTCTTTGAGAACTATTTATAAATTAGAGACGATAAAGTGTTGAAATAGCTTTACTCAAAGGTCCTTGAACACAGCACTCTTGTGTTGAGCTCACCCTCAACGTGATAACTGAGTGGCAGTAAAAATGAATGATGATGGTCATCCCTGAAGGTCATTAATTGCTGATATTAAAAAATACTTTTTGCACTTTCTGATAAAACTGGTAATGGCTTTACAAGTACTGACTTCATGAAGATCAACACCTATCTGTTAAGCCCCAGTCACACATTACTGTTTCTCATGGCAATTGTGCACAATGTCATAATCCTGATGAAACATGTTGTGGTGCATGTGATACTTGATCTGGGTCAGCGTTGTATAGTTGTGGATGAACGCCGGGAACGGGGAAGAGTCCAGACTGTTTTGAACTGTTGAAAACCGTTATGGAGAATCACTGCTCTCATTATAGCAGAGTGGAAAGCTAATGCAGTCCTAAGGCGAACGGTATTAGTGTGGCAGGTATGAGGCTCAATCAGGCTGATCATGGCTCAGTCCTGAAAGCTTTCTGAGGACGACTGATGAGGACATACCTGTTTGTGTCCTGACTGTGTCCTGACCGTTCAAGGCGACACAAGCAACAGGGCTCAATCAGGGCTTATGTGATGGAAACAAGGCTCGAACAGGGCTGACATCATGTCAGCAGGAATACATTGAATCCTCGTTGCATCATTGTATTGACCAAATTGAAGTGGGACGAACGCCCCCACAGCGCTATAGAAGCACTGTAGAAGTGTTACTGACAGTATATTTATGGGTTGTGTCCAAGGGAGAGACAGTCATTTCTTCCCATATAATAAAGATCAAACTAGCCTTGCCAATCATGTACAGTCGTGCACAATCACCATGAGAAACGGGAAGTGCTACTGGGGCGTTAGCTGTTTCCCTTGTGAGTTCAAGATTCCTTGGTAAAGCAGTTCTGATTTCAGACAGCCTGCTTTCCTGGTATGATAGTTAGCTTCTGCTTCTTTTAGTCTCAGGTGGCACTGACCTCATTACTAACCTCCTCTGTGATGTGAGGAAGATGCCAAGAAGACTTAGCGCTGTCTGCCTCTGAAACTGAACAAAAATAGCACATCTGCTCTGTCTATGGTGGGATTTAGAGAACCTGCGCTGACATTGCATGCAGCTTTTTGCTTTGAATTCAGTGCCTATTTGGTTACATTATCTTTAGTTTTGTCTACTTCATACCAATGTGTGCATACATGGCTCATACAGCATGTTTGCAGGCCCTTCCCTTGATCCATTGCCATGCTCCTCTCCAGTGTCCTGCTAACAGCTCTTACTCCTCCTCTTCCTCGCTCTTCACAGGGTAATGATATCATAGCAGCAGCCAAGCGGATGGCTCTGCTAATGGCAGAAATGTCCAGGCTTGTTCGTGGCGGTAGTGGGAACAAACGAGCGCTGATCCAGTGCGCCAAGGACATCGCCAAAGCCTCAGATGAGGTGACGAGACTGGCTAAAGAGGTGGCCAAGCAGTGCACTGACAGACGCATCAGAACTAACCTGCTACAGGTAGACTCCTACAGACACAAACATACTGGAATATGGTTTATGTCTTATGTTATTGACATATTTGTTCTTGAATCATAGGTGTGTGAGAGGATCCCAACCATCAGCACACAGCTGAAGATCCTCTCCACGGTCAAAGCCACCATGCTGGGGCGAACAAACATCAGTGAAGAGGAGTCAGAGCAGGTAAACTCACTAAACCGTCTTCTTTTAAACCGTCACTTATGGGTAGGAGTGGGCAATATCACAGTTCTTTTTGACAGTATGACAGTCTCATCACAATTCTATCTTTGTCATTGTTAAAGTTATATGCCAACTTTTTTTTCTTTTCATGTCTTTGTTTGTGAAGCCGTTATTAAATGCAAATTGCCTGCAAATTTAAGAATAGCTCGCAAGCGAGCAGCTCCCTCACAACTGTGAATAGGTTCTCATTGTTCACTTAAAAAAGCTATTCAAAAGACTCCACTGGTTTGTAAATGTCACATATCTAGTGAAACCACTGCAGAAGTAGATCAACAAAACAAAGCCTCTGTTTAGGAGTAGTATACGTTTTTACGATGATAGTAGAAGATAACATAACACAATCCAGTAAAAAAAATAACGAGCCACAACAGGCACACAGAACTGTTAAGCACTGCTGAAGAGTTTATCTTATAATTGTAGGCTGAGGCAGGCTAGCTATACCCACTGACTCCCAGTGTTTGAGCTAAGCTAACTAGTGTTGAGTGAGCTTTCGTCGTCTCTTCCTTGTTACTGCACGCACAGTCAAAAGAAAGAGTGTCTATGTGCTTGTCATGGACTCACGGGTGAGGTAAGACAAAATAAAAAACAAATGTTGGCTTAGACTTTTAACACTTATTAAAATTACTGACCAAAGTCAAACATATATGAATGAATATCCGTTTTAATTGCAAATACTGAACTTAGAATATGCATATATATGCATATGCATATGGGTATAACAATAGCAGAATACCTTGCACCAGTTCAAAGACTCTTCTCTTCTTTACAGTATGTTTTTGGTTTGTTCATGGTCTTTTGGTTGCAGGACCTTTTCTTGTTTTGTTGGGCTATCTGAACTCCTGTGTTGAATAGATTTGTATTTCCTTTATGAAGGTTTGCTTGTCAATATTTTGCAAAAGATACTCAAAAAGTTGTAGCTGCTATTTTTTGTTATGCTACGGCCACACCAGACGAGAATTGGCAAATTTAAACGCGTGTAGTGCCTGTGACGCGCCGCGTGCAATGCCCGAGGTTGGACGCTGGACCATTTTGACAAGCTGAGGGGCGACGCTCGTCACTGCGCAGGCAGAGTAGAAAGCCAGAGCCAGTTGGACTCAGTGATGACCCGTGCAGGCAAATCCAGCTGGAAACAAATATTTACAGAATTTACCTTCAAAACCTGTCTCCTCAGCGACTTTCACCCAAGCCTGCTCCTTTTTGTTCCGGTCTCTGTAGAGATCGTATAGCTCCGGATGATGGCAAACAGCGCAGATCAACCTCTCCTCCATCTATCGGCAGGGTTTGAGCCGGAGCAGGTGGCGTCACACATAATCAAATCAATGACGTGGAGGGGGAATGTCATCGCTGATTGGCTGCTGCGGCACAGCGTCACGCGAATTTGCGTCGAAAGTCCAATATTTTCAACTCGAGCGTAGAGGCGTCTGACGCCCCAAACAAGCCGGACGCTCCATACGCGCTGGGCCAAATGTCTTTGCTTTGACTTTGTAAGTAATCTCAACGCGTGTCTTTGCGAATTCGCGTCCGGTGTGGCCGTAGTATCAAGCTTGAAATGCAAAAGTCATAGTATTGAAATACATAACATACCTGACCTTAACCCTGAATGATCCATTATGGCCATAAAACCATACCGTCTGACTATAGATTTGATGTGTCAGCATTAAAATGTTACAGCTGCAGTTGGTTGGGGTTATTTAAATTTCCTGTCTTCTTGCTCAGGCCACAGAGATGTTGGTCCACAACGCCCAAAATCTGATGCAGTCCGTGAAGGAGACCGTCAGAGAAGCAGAAGCCGCTTCCATCAAGATCCGCACAGATGCAGGTTTTACTCTTCGCTGGGTCCGCAAAACCCCCTGGTACCAATAAAAACCTGTCTGCTGACACGAGGAACACTCTGGACTCTGCAGCGATAGCACACAGCCTGAGTCAAAGTAGCAAACGTGCACTTCTATGAAGAAACTGCAGGTGTTTTCCACCTTCCTCTGTAGTTCAAACCAGGATCATGTGGTACGAAGCAGGTTTTATTTGTTGGAGGCAGTTCAGCTCTGCTCTCCTCTTCCCTTTATCTGTAATGTGTTATCCTGCAGGCTCATTAGAGACAGTTTTTAAATATATATTTTTGGTATGTTGTGTTACAAGAGCTTATCCAAATCCCAGGTAAATATATTTTTTGCATGGAAATTTTTTCTATTTTCTAAAAAAGAAATTATAAGATTATTGTCTCCGAAAGGACGTTTTCTTTAATCATTTTTGTCAATGGGTTTCTTATTGTCTAATGTATATACAGCAGTTTTTGTTTTATGGACAACACTCAGCTATGAGTTTTGTACTCTGAGTTTGACACTAAGGTGTGGAGTCACGTGTGGGCTGATGAGCCTCTTCATGTTTACGTTTGGAGATAACGCTCTTCTTAACTAAAGATACATAATTCTAAAAGTAATTTATCAATACTTGAAGAACTACAATGTCTTCTGGAGTTAAAGTGCTATAACTTAAAAGCAAATGACACAGCTTCAAGGGTGATTGTATATTTGAAAAACAGTGCAGCATTGTCAGTAGAGACCTTTTGTTGATGAATATCTTTAAGTTGTAGTCGGAGGTTTTCACAGAGCTGAGATGTGAATGTGAGTTTTCAGATTCTTGTTTAGCTTTATTTTAATTCTACAGTGAACAATGCCAAAGGTTTTCTTTCACATTACTGTTGGTCTCATAAAGTTAGCGAAACATTCAAGTTCAGTTTATACAATTAACACCTTAGTCCTTTCACACATGTAATCCTGGAAATGTCTGGAAAAGTTTAAAACAGCTGGCTCCTAAAATCTTCCAGAGTTCCTTCACTGTTTTCAACGAGAGATTGTCCCTGGAGAAGCTTTGAGCAGTTTTGTCTGAGGCATTTGCTAACTCTGGTGTTAAAAAAGAAGCTAATGAAGAAGCTAATTACACAACATTATTACATGCACAGAAATTAAGCCGGTTGTGTTTGTTGAGCATGTTTCAACAGCAGAGTGTGGAGAATTCAATTTCCCCATGAGAGATGAATGAAAAATGTCTTTAGCACTTTCTGTACAAGATGTTACCACTCTGTGACAGTCTCATGAGGTAAATTTACCTAATGTTGTTCCTAACGTTTACCTAAATTTAATAACCAATTTTAGATCGTATTGGTGTTTCCTTCGCATGGAAATGGCGTACTTGAAAACACACATTTTTTTCAAATGGGTCCCAAATAAGGCCTTGCATTTCCACGCAAGGAATACGTATATTATCACAAACTGCATGTGTGAACTCTGAAAATGGTTGAAAAAGGTGCGGCACTCGTGCTGCAGAAGCTTCTGAACTTGTTTCAACTTTTACAACAGAATCTTCTGCTCCTCCAAGACCACCGTAGTGTTTGTTTACATTTCTCATGATGCGAGTGCATGTTCCATTTCTTTGGCTTTGGGGCTTGTCTGCAGCAGCGTTACAGTGCCACTTACAGGCCTGGCACATGTACTACAGTGTTTTCACATGGACAGGCGCTTTTCTTGAAACAATGCCATCTTAACAGAGAATGTTTTAAAACAAAAAGTTTTTGTTTCCATGTGGACAGGGCCTAATTCTCCCCTGCTTTACCTTAATTTACAAAGAAATGAATCAACACCATCACACAAGCTGCGAAGGCAGCCGGTTGGGACTTGGTAGTTTGGGGATTCAGGGGTGGGGTCACCTTATTAAACAGACATGCAATTATGCAGGCACAAGATACATTACAGTAAGAGTGTTAACACTGCGGGCCAGTTTGTGCGACAAGAAAACGGATGAAAACTGAGCGGTTTTGCACCTTCCATGAACAGAAAAACGGTGCCTGGAGTTCCTGATTCCACAAACTTTGGAAACTGGGGTCTGGGGTGAAACATTTTGAAAACATTTTCATTTTTGTCTCCATGTCAACAGTGATCCCCCATTATCAGGGTGACATACAGTGCATGCACAGTACTCTTTCAGATAAAGGTAGCGTGGAACCTAGGAACAACAACAGCTATAGCTGACTACCGAGCAACATGTGTGCTGCCAACTGTGCTCAGTTTGTTACCACTCCACCGATGAAATGTGGATTTGCTGTGTTCATACCAGCAGAGGTGTATTTGTTATATTCACCATGGACTCTACAAACTTACATCCCCGACTGGTCTGGCATGCACACTATGGCATTTTCAATTGTTCTGGTGGATCTGTATAAATATGCACTGTTATCACAACGTCTTTGTGCAAACACAGAGTAATTTTGACAGCATCCTTGTGCCCTAAATATTACCTGTTGTGTTGCGTAAATGAACACAGAGTATTGCAGTTAAGGGTCTGAAGAAAACTGTCGTGCTGCTCATTCAGGACTTTTTCAAGAGATGCATGTGTGAAAACGCTAAGACAGTTTTATTTAGATATTGTAAGTCTACAGTGAAACAGTTTTTAACTATAAAAAGTATGTTTTCTGCATTTTAAACATATAGTGGTGCTTTGTCTCTGCACTCTCTTTGTAACAGTTGAACTGTTTGGGTTTATTTATGAAAATGATCTAAAGAACAGTTTTTTGCAGCTATCTGAAATCCTGTTGGAATCTTTTATTCCTGAGCTCTGTAGTTGATTGCTCTGACTCATATTTTCATGGTGACCCAGGTGGTTTGAACTCATAAACAACCTTTTTTATATGATTTTAGGCTGTGATCTTTTTTTTAAAGGCTTAAATCTAAAAAATAATTTAAAGGGATGTTCTCGTCTGGATTTACTACACAGCAGTATTTCATAAATCAGAGCAGTGAGTTGAACTTCCCATGAAGATGTTTCCGTTTGTTTCATTTTTCCCCGAGGATGGCTAAGCAGATTTATTTTCTTCAGTAGGAACCCTGGCGTCTGTATGTATGTGTGAAGCCATTCACTTACACAGTATTAATGAGCCGTTCCTGGTGAAGGTCCGGGACGGCAGCACAGAATGTTTCTGCATTTTTATATTTATTTGGGCCTACTGAGCATGTAGCAGTCTCTGAGTCCTCGCTGAGAGGGACAGGGTGTAAACTTCTGTGTGTACTTGATGTGTTCATTCACACCCTGAATGTATTCTGATGTTCTGATAGCTTCTAGCCCTGCCAACACATCTGCTGTGCCTTGGAAGAATAAAAGACTACAATGAAGACTGGATTCTGCCTCCTCATTCAGTTTCACAACTCTGCTTCCACACAAACCCATTTCCAAACAATTTATGACATTATCAATTAACCCATCTTTATTTGTAAAGTGCCAGTTCATAACACGTGGTATCTTGAGGCAATTTAGACTGTTTTATACATACAAATATATATATATATATATTAACACACATACATCCAGAGGTCTATCCATCCAGACAGAGACGAAAGGACTAAAACAAGAAATTATGTTATGAACACCCAGATCATAAATCTGTCCTCATCACATTTGTCTTTGCTGAATATATATTCAATCAGTCTTAATCTGTATAGCCCCATATTTGTCTTTGTTTAATATAAATGTATTAAAGGTAAGCCCCTTTAGATGTGACATCTCATTTTCAAGAGGGACTTCATAATTGATTGATTGTTACCATGGATGTATAATAAAGACAGCCATGGATAGAGAGATCCATACAGTATTAACATTAATATATATATAAATTATAATGTGGAGATGAATGGTGTTGATAAATATAGCAGCATCGAGCTGAACTGCCATTAAAATGGTTTTAACTAGTCTAAAAATTGGAATTTATGTTAAATGCTGTCAGGATGGAGCACAGAGTCCACAGTCGGTCACCCATGATTGTTTTTCAAGGTCATACTAATACATGTGTGTGGTTTGTAGGAACTATACTGTGTTTAATTTTGTCTGTTAATATCAGGGACTGTAATGATAATGGAATGGTGCCAAATGACCACATACAATGGAAATTAAAACCATCGGTTACTGTAAATACACTAATTCTTTTTTTTCTCATTTTTTTGTGCTACGGATCGAGATTGAGCTTAAGTGAGGATCATTCAGGACCAGCACAACTCAGAATATGAATCAATTTCCATTTTCCAGTCTCGTCCAAGAACATTAACCAATCTCTGAACAGGGCATCCCAGGGGCAGAATAGCTAAACAAATAAGCACACTCAAACGTTTCATTTTAAAGCTTTTATAAGACATCTTTTACACAAAAAGAGAGGTTTAAATTCATACATGTGCTTTAAGTTGTATTTTTCACATGGACAACTGATTGTGCAAACACTGTGCTGAGTGAGGAGGTTATATTTAAGATTGTGTAGAGCAGGGACGGGCAACTTTTGTTACCACCAGGGCCACTACGACTTTTCCTTATCGTTGCAATTCAGGAGGCATGATTACCTATAATGTACCAAAAGAATAAATACTGCTAAGGCATTTTATATCAACATTTTGTATAATTGAAATCAAACACAAGTAGTAATATTTATTTTATTGAGCCAAACACTGCATTGAAGAAACTTTTTAATTAAAGTTACTGTTGATGTGTATGACTAACAATTTCATTTTCATGATCACAAATGCATAAAGAGGGTTTGACTGATTCTATTACAGCCACTTTTCTTGGGATAGCTGCAACTTTTAACATTTTCAAGGCAGATTTTTTCACTTTTCCTTCATGCAATTAGATTTTTTATACTTAAAACAGACTGGCAGGCTGCACTGAGGGTTGATGGTCTGCATGTGGCCCCAGAACCACCAGTTGCCCATCCCTGATATAGAGTGCTTCTTCACAACTGTTCCCAGCATCACATTAGCTTGAATAAAGGCTTCAAAAGAGATTTGTACAACCTTCATTAGTCAAGATATGTACCTCTGATATAAGATTAATATTTGACATCTTCTCTTAGGCTACAAAGCGTGCAGTTTATGCTGCGTTGTGCTGTACAAAGCACCAAGAAGGCCACATTTAAGAGTGAAAGTGTGCAAAAATACATGCACTAAAGACAGTGCTACAACACACACTGTAGCTACTAGATAGTAGATATGTTAAGAATTTTCCAAAAAGTAAACATATATATATTTAAATGTATAAAAGTCACTACCTAATATCATTATAAAGGCTCTGAAAAGGCAAAGCTGCTTATTTTTAGGCAACATGCTGTAACGATTGTACACTTGTGCTGAAGAGGTGACAAGGCAGTGAGCTGTGAGTGTCCCTTTAAACCAAAATATTCCCCTTAGGCAACACTCAAAAGGTGTTAGGCAAAAGTCAGAAATAATATAAAACAGGAATGGTTCATATAATGCATCACACTAAAAAGGATTGGAACTAATAGCACTTCAATAAAGGTCACATAGGTTATTAAGGCTTCCCTTTACAGGCCACAAACACCGTCCAGGTGTAAAATATAATGCCAAACACACAATAAATAAGTGTTAGAATGCAAAATCGTCCGTTAATCACAAAGAGTCAGAGGAAATGTAAGACGTATCGGAGGGCTGACTCAGCGAGGTAATACCCTGGCCCTCTATTTGGCACGTTGGATTGTTTAACTTTGGGTTTGAGAGTCAGCGCTCAGGTCCGCACTTGGAATTTCCCAGCTTTAGTCAAATATTTGACCCCTTTGAATGGCTTGTACTTCTCTCCGTACATGTCAAGACGGCTCACCTTCAGACCTGGACAGAGGACGAGAGGAAAAGTGATTACTAACAGATGAATAAAAGCATCACTACAACCAGCCGATACCACCGCTTTGACTCAATCAGTAACAAAGATAAAGACACAATGGAGGAATGTGGGTAGAGTAAGCATCCAGGTTTGTTTTGTACGTGAAGCCTGGCTTAGCTAAAGGGATAGTTCAGTATTTTTGAAGTAGAGTTGTATCAGGCATGTGACAACAGCCAGTGAAGTGGCTGAAAGAGCTCAGCAGTGCTGCACCTTTAAAGGGACTGTGAGGAGTTTCTAAGTAATTACAAAAAAGTCTCACTTTTAGATAAATGCCTGATCGAAATACACACTTTAAGATGAGTTTTATAGCATCAAAATATGTTATCTATAAATGCTGTTCCTTAGCCTTCCAGTCAGGTCGGACAGGGCTGGGCTGGACTGGCCTGGATACTCAACTTCGGGAACAAGACGATTAAAACTAGAGAAAATTTATATTATTCGGACACGTCTTAGAGCACCGGGCTGTAAGTAGCGATATATAGCCGGCTACAAAACTACAATACTAAGTTTTCCAAAAATTGCTTAGTGTCACACATCAAAAACTACCGCTACGTAACTAGAAAGAGATACATTATCTGTCGTTTTGCATCCTGTAAGTTGTTGAAAAAAGAATTTGTAAAGCAATACAGAGTTCTGAGGAAGATCCAAGCTGCATTTATTATAGCATCACAACAAACACACGCTTTGGGTTGGGTCTTTTCGTGCGTTCAAGTTGTAGTCAGAAGTAGGAATTTCCAGGTTCCGAGTAGGAAACTGCAACTGGAACATTTCCTGAAGTCTGAATTTCCTACTGGGAACTCGGTGAAACCTCGCCACCCCCAAGTTGACAATCGAAGATGGGTGCCCCCAGTGTGAACAGTTATTTAGCTCCTGTAATAATCAATTTATTTGCACTTCTGACTGGGGTGTGTCACTCTAGATCAGCTGTATACATCGTATTGTTAGACTTATATTTACAAAAATGCTGCCATAGTGATAATCACATTCAAATCATACTTTATTTTACTTTATTTTAATTATTTATTTATTTCTTCATGTGATATTTGTGAACAACAACACAGGGCGTGCTAACAACAGCTAACAATAGCCTGGTAGATCAGCATGTTTTTTCCAACTTCAACTGGAATGGCAATGTCGGAGATGATGTCACTCCCAGTTCCGAGGTTACTGGAACGCAGCATTACGACAGTCGCCGCGCGTGCTCACGGGTAGCAGAGTCTTAATGTCGCCGCAAATAGATTCTCCTCATGTGAGTGCATGTATTCAATTTTTTTTCTTTTGGCAGAGATTTCTTGTACGCATCTGCATGTTTTTACTTTACCCATGACCTGTGTTTGTCTTTTCTTTTATTTAATTTGTTATTTACATATTTATGAACATATGTTCCTTCTGTGTAAATGGACAGAAAGAGAGAAGGCTGTGGAGCATAACTGAACATTTTTAAATGAATTTTGTTGGAAATATTTGTGAAACTAAATGAAAATAAACAGAAGTTCAAAAAAAGAAAAACAAAATTAGCACTCGGATAAATGTGAGACGTCTGAAAAGGAGTGAGAAGTAGTAAAAACGTATTTAATCCCCCTCTCCATCAATTAATAACCAATTATTTAGCTTCTTATTCTAAATAAGTACAAACAGTTTTTGGACAGGAGGTCACATGAGGGAGGTTACCTGAGATAGCCAGCTGCTGTATCTTCAGGTCAATGTTGAGTGACGGGTTATCTTCAGGTTTCGGGGCCCCGGACTGCAAACTCAGGCTGCCTCGCAGGTTTGGAAGCTTCTGGGGGTTCAACTTCCCGATGTCCCAAACCAGAACCTTCAAAACACAAATATTCTCCCCTTATGTACAGTAAAACCAAACCTTTTTTAAGATAGTTGGATGTGAAAGACTGTGGTTTTTCTTTTACTGGACAAACAATGGTCCAAAACTTCCCCTACATCACGAAAACTCGGTTTTCCATTAGCCCTACTCTACTCTACTCTACTCGACTCTACCCGGCTCTACTCTACTCGCCTTGTGCTGCTTTTCCATTAGCCCCAGTCGCCTGCCCAACAGGGTGCAGTGTCACTTTAAACAGCTGAGCGGCACTGCGGTGACGTCATTTTGAGCGCGACACAACAATCTGTGGCTTTTTGTCACAAACCGAGTAAAAAAGGAGAGCAGAAGAAGGCTGCAGGTGGCAAGAAGAAATACCCCTTGAGAAGCACAGGAGAGTTTTGGAAGCTATACAACAGAATGAAGCCGAGGACGAGAGCAATCCAGCTGCAAAGAAAAGACATATGAGGGTAAGCTAATGGTAGCTACCGCTAGCATGCTAGGTCGTCGCGCTCATGACTCATCTATGACAACATTGTCTGACCAATCAGAAGCCGGCGGTCGGTCATCTTTTAGTGTCGACTCAGCTTGCTTGGAACCAGAGCGGAGTAGGTACTAAAACTAGCTTGTTTTAGGAGGTACCAGGCTAGTGGAAACACGCTGCAAATCGAGTAGGGCCGAGTAGAGTAGGGCCAAGGCGTGCTCGTGGAAAAGGGCCATTAGAAAAAAGGATCCTTCATATTGATGTCTGGCTTCAGCTTAGTGTCCGTACAGCTGAAAATAAATGAATGATGAGTCCTAGTATCCACATCAAGAAGCAAAGATGGGTGAACACCTGACAGAGACTCCCTGTAGTTGGGAGAGGCTATTTTCTCATATTTTGCCATTGTGTAGTTTAAAGTGTGCATTTGTAGAGTTCTTGGGGGGGGGAAACAGGACTGATATTGCTTAGCAACAAAATTAAAGAGGTCTGTCAGAAATGCTACATGCTCATTTAGGGTTTTTATTCATGATGGTAAATATGAGAATAGCTAATCAAGCCTGAGAGCGGCTCTGGCAGCAGCTGGTTACCTTGGTAGCGAGGTCGTAGGTGTAGTTTCCCTGTGAGGCTGTGAGGTTGGCACTGAGCACAGCTTTAGGCATGTGGACGGTGACCATCAGGTTCTCCACCACCTTCCCCATCGTCTGCTTGGGTCCGATGGTGATGTCCAGGCGACCGGAGGGGCCCGACTCAAAGAAGCTGATGCTCTGCTTCACCCACACTGGGATGGCCACAAGGCTAACAGCAAAAACACAATGAACAGGCAGATTCAGCAGGCAGGCAGGAACTATTTTAACAAGGTAACAAGTGTAGATTGTGATTTCTTAATGTGGAATGAAGATAGAATTTCATACTCAGCTAAAACCCTCGTCCAACAGCAAGAAAAAAGATTTGATTGTGTATTAAAGAAGAAAACTATCCAATGCCTTGCTCATAACAACATGAGGATGCACCACAGTTTAAGTTTTTTTCTTGCACAGTTATGTGCTTACTTTTGAGAGCTGACGTGATAGTTCATGAGAGTGAAGTTTCCATCAGGTGGGATAAAGGAGAGGACACGCTCCGACTCCCAGCGCTTAAACCGAACACAGGGGTGGAAACTCACATCATCCAGAAGGCGAGGATTCTGTGGTAAAGACATCAACAAAAGCAGATTTCTTGTAAAAACTTAGAGACGAGTTTTTTTTAGAACACCATGACTTCAAACTAAAATATCACACCTGCACAAAACAACTCCTATTTTTATTCTATGGCTACAAAACAAGTCGTAGGAATTCAATATTGTCTCATTTTTAGTTTTAATAATCACCAATTGGTTCTCAACTGATCAAGCCTAAAGGAGCCTAGATCATCTCCTAGCCGAGGAATGACAAATCAAGCTCAAATTAACTGAATGAAAATCCTTAGATGAAACAAAATATGAAACTGAAATAGGTTCTAGGACAAAAACTGATTGATAAAAATCATTCTGTGGAGGCCCTGGTAGGACATGCATGCAAACCTTTTGTTTCACTACATCCCCCATAATTACAGTATATATGACAAAAGCACTGCTGTCCAAAGATGTAAGGAAAATATTTGGAGCACTTGCAAACAACCAAATTGATTACTCATCACGGAGAAGTACATAGAAAAATAACTTATGATTTTTGGACCTAAAGGGACTATGAGGAGAATCTATTACCAGCGACATTAAGACTCTGCTACCTATGATCACGCGCGGCAACTGTCGTAATGCTGCGTTCCAGTAACCTCGGAACTGGGAGTGACATCATCTCTGACTTATCGGCGCTCCAGTTGAAGTCGGAAAAAACATGCGGGCTATTGTTAGCTGTTGTTAGCACACCCCGTTGTTGTATGAAGAATGTGATTATCACTATGGCAGCATTTTTGTAAATATAAGTCTAACAATACTATGTATACAGCTGATCTAGAGCGACACACCCCAGTCAGAAGTGCAAATAAACTGATTGTTACAGGAGCTAAATAACTGTTCACGCTGGTTGCATCCATCTTCAATTGTCAACTGAGTTCCCAGTAGGAAATTCAGACTTCGGGGAACGTTCCAGTTGCAGTTTCCTACTCGGAACTTGGAAATTCCTACTTCTGACTAAGACTGGAACGCACCAAAAGACCCAAGCCAAAGTGTGTGTTTGTTGTGATGCTATAATAAATGCAGCTCGGACCTTCCTCAGAACTCTGCATGGCTTTACAACTTCTTTTTTCAACAACTTACAGGATGCAAAGCGACAAGGTAATGTATCTCTTTCTAGTTACGTAGCGGTAGTTTTTGATGTGTGACAACAAGCAATTTTTGGAAAACTTAGTATCGTAGTTTTGTAGCCAGCTATATATCGCTACTTACAGCCCGGTGCTCTAAGATGTGTCCGAATAATATAAATCTGCTCTAGTTTTAATTGTCTTGTTCCCGAAGTTGAGTAGATAACTAAGTAGATACGATGAATAGATAACCTATTTTGATGCTATAAAACTCATCTTAAAGTGTGTATTTCGATCAGGCATATATCTAAAAGTGAGACTTTTTTGTAATTATTTAGAAACTCCTCACAGTCCCTTTAAGGCTTTTTTTCCAGGAACAGATCTGTGATCAAGTGAAAACAGCTGAATGACCAACTTTTGCACCCCAACCCCCCCATTTATCACTGTAGCCTAAACTGCACCCTTTTGGCAACACTTTGATACCAAAATGAATCAAAGAGTCTTGAAATATCAATACTGTTGACAAGCTAACAAGACACAAAAGCACAAGACAAAAAAATTGTGCTTGGAGAAATGAGCTCACCATGAAAGACAGAGTGAGGTCAGGCATCCCGGTGAGCCTCACACAGGCTTCAATCACTCCCTGGATCTCTGCACAGACTGTGGAACCTGGAGATTGAGGGAGATGCAAACATGTTCAAAGAGGAACAAACTGATTTCTGTGGGTACTAACTTCCTCAAAAGTGATCAAGCAAGTACCTTGACAACAGACTACACTGTCTTTTAATAACAGACACAGTTGGTTTAGGAGGTCACCCATTGAAAAAATAAAACAACCTGCCAACACAACGTTCACTTAAGTCAAATTAATGGAGGAGAAAAGCTCTTCGATGCGGTTGTTTGCAACATGCAATTTTGCTCAGAAACTGTCTAACCAATAATATTATCAACATGATTCTGAGTGTTGGTTTTAGGGGTCAATGCTATGTGATCAGGCCTCCATGTGACAGCAATATTTGAGCTACTGTGACGGAGGCTTGTGCTCCTAAAGTGCTTGCTAATTTTTCTATAGCATCAGGTCTGTTGCAATGTGTTGTGCTGATGGTTGCACTGGAGATCATAACAGTTTGTGTCTCAGATATTAGACTATTATTTCAGCCACAGTAGTGTAAAGAGTGACCAACAGCTTTCCAGATGACATAACAGGTACGGAAGTATATCTAAGACTGAGGATTTTGCTTTTGTTTGTACCTGATTTGTCCAGAATGGCATCGATCTCCTCGATCACATCAAAATAGGCCTCATTGTTGGTGTATTTCACTCCAGCTCGCCTCCATGGGATGTTGGACAGTTGACCTGTGGGCAGTGTATCTCCAACGTTGCTGCCTCCTGGAAAACAAACAGAACAAACACAAATTTACAGAGCAGAACTGCAGATCCAGGCCTTTTTCAAACCAGCCCTTACACCCTAAACTTCCCCTCTCAGGCAGAAACAGGACGTATCTACCTTCAATCTACCTTCTTGACTGAACCTACTTGCCAGACACTGACAATGCTAAGTGCTGTCTTGCTCTGTATTTGTTTGTGACTGTCTATTGTTCTGTTCATGTTCTGTGTGATGGTGTGCTTTGGCAACATGATATGGGAAGCTGTGGAAACAAATTTCCCTTTTCTGGGACAATAAAGGTTCATCTATCATCTATGTATATATTGCCATGGTTCACAGCGGCATCTTGCAGGAGCGGCAATTTTTGCCCTGATCTACCAGCAAATGAAACATGAGCGGATTAGATCCTCCAGGGTGCAGACATTTAAGGTGCCTTTACTTTTGATTATGTAGCAGCGAAAAGTGAGCCTCTACTTTCTGTTGCTAACTCATTCTGTAAAAATCATTCAGGATATTGATTTTATTCATCTTTATTAAATTATATGAGATTGAACCTTTAAATCGTTCCTAAATGTATAATTTGATGTCAAGTCAATTTATATTAATTTAGTCATCATGTCATATAACAGGTTGCACTAAATAAATGCAAAAACCAAGAAAATATTACTGAATGTCAGAGCAGCAAAAAGCAACTATTTTTGTTGTAATTTATGTTTGTATCAAACCTTCACAAGGACATCAACAACAATAAAAATCAGAAATAAACAAACTGTTTTCTGGATAAATGCAGATCAGGACTTAAAGGTGTCAGCGATCTTTTAATCTTCTAATCTAATGCACTATTTGTCAAAATCACCGTATTTCTCCTCTCCATCCACAAGATGTCACCACTGACAGCATGTTGAAAAAAAAGTCCGGTTTCGATACACAGCCTTGGCTCTGAATTTCAGCAAGTAAATACTCTGGCTCGGGCCGAGTTACCAAAACAAGGTACACCCCCCACATCCAGGGGGCGATCATACTCATGCGCAGATCAGACAGAGGGGGGAGGGGGAGTAGTTGGTTGTGTAGCATGCGCAGTTAGCGGAAGAGAGAGATACAATATGTGCAGTAGCAATGGCTGAAAAACAGCCCTAAAGAAAAAGGTCAGAGGGGTGAAAAGTGAAAAAGAAGGGCTATGACCATGAAAAAGCGAAGACCCAGGTCAACACTGGTGTTGCTTTCTGACGGTGGAGGGAACTCTGCAAACTGAAAGACCTGAAAACTGATGCGGATGTTGCCGTCTTTCTGCTGGATAGGTAAGCAACATTAGCTTTGTGGTGCTTCACATAACAGTAACAGCCGTAGGACATTCATCTTATTGTCTAATCTGCCAGAATGTACTGTTGTGATGTTATCAATAATGGCAGTCGAGTTGTCTGACGAGTTGGGGTTACCTGAGCTACATTGGTCAGCTACGCAGTTTCTACGGCCATTTCCATGACGATGCACGTCCACCAGTTTTCGGGGTGGAACCAGGGGTGAGGTATGAAGGGAGAGGCGGGTCTAAATTTGTTTATAAACAACCTCTCCACTCGTTTTCTCCCACATCACTGACTAAACCTTTAATTTGATAATCAATACTATGTGCATCTTGAGTTATAAACATCAGTATGACAATCATTAATTATTTTTCTTAGTTTGACAGCGTTTGTGCAGACACTTGCGTAGAACTTTCATTTGTATGCTGGTTCCTTCGAGACTGAAACTGGACTGTTCAGCGAGTCAGCATCAGTGCAGACCTGCTTGTGGTGGGTTTTTATAGCCCACTGTCCCACCCTGCAAATCGGTTTTAGTGGACTTAATATTGTGGCACCTCTGCAAGGACATGCAAACGTGGGTAGGGAGAGTGTCAGTGTCGCCATGGCAACAGAAAGACGCCCGTTTATGGCTGTTGGCTGTTAAGCTGTGGCAAAGATTGTGACTCTCTCGGACAGGAGCTACGTTATAGCCTACTTTAGATTATTTAAGTGATTCCATGTGTCTTTCAATCCGATTACCGTCTGACAATTCCAATCAAAGAAATGTATAACTGCTGCCAATTGTGCTCACATTTTAAGGTGCCAGGGCTGCACAATCATATCAAACGTCAGCACAAAGAAAGATTTGCTTGTTTCACTTAAATCTTTTAAAACCACGCTTTATGTGATTTTCTGTCAGTGTGACAAAGGTGTGGGGAACAAATGGACACATGTGGCCCTTACATTCATGTTGTTTCCTCTCCCATTTAGATGTTGCACTTCCTGCTAAAGTCGTCAAAAGTGTACATTGATGCAGACTCGCTGTTTAAGGGCTGAACGGTCCACTCCCCTCCACACTACGTGGTTTGGGATGGCCCTTCATATGGCGGACCCTCTGCGAGGATGATTTTGCCAAACGAAGGGGTAGTTTGTAGGGAGAGTGTGTAGGAGACGGTTTGGGATTGAGCCTATCTCCTCAGAGATGAGTAGAGTGTCGAGTACCCAGAGAGCCAGTGAGATCTCCATTTACCTGTGAGAGTGTTGACGACTGTTCTCAGGATGGTGGGAGGCCTGATCATCTCTTTCAGCACGTTGGACTCTGTGGCCAGAGGAAAGCCGTTATCCAGCATCTCTTCCAGCAGCTCGTACACAGTCACCACATTGTCTTTTATTATTCCCTCTGTACACTCTCCAAAGTAATCCTGTGGACAAAAGCACAGAGTCATTCATTTTAAAAGTTGGGTGCAGAAAGTTGAGCCTTTAGAGGTGAATTTTAGCAACATTCAGTGGCACTAGGGATGGGAATCGAAAACCAAATCCAGTTGAGAATCGTTAACAGCTCCATTAAGAATCAATATCATGAGTCTTTCTGCTAATCAATTCCCTTATCAATTCCTTCCACTGACAGGGTTCAGAAGCGTCAGAATTGTGGCTTAATTTCTTACAAAAGGCGCCTACTGCACAACCTTAAGTGGGTGGAAACACCAGCAACTTGCAGAACCAGTAATCTATGCTGTGACATGTGTTTGTGGTAAATGTTGGCCTGCAGATTTTCTGGGGCAACAATGTCCTGGAAGATCTATAGGAATCAATAAGGGAATCGTTAAAGAATTGCGATCGATTAGCTGGATCGTTAATAGCATTGGTATTGATAAAATCTTATCAATTCCCATCCTTAAGTGGCACAGCTCTGTCGTCAAACCCCTTCAGACATTAATATTTACTCTGCATGATACTGTAGCTACCTGTAGTTAAGTGTTTTTGTTTCTCGTGACAGAAAGAAAAGCTTACAGGAATTAAACAGCCTTTTTGTCCATTATTCATAAAGAGACACGGTAATCCCACCTGGATTGTATCTGCCACTCTGTGCAGAAACTCGATGACAAACAGTGGCGGGACTTCAGTCTGGATGACGGACAGGAAGAAGAGCTTGCCCCTGTATATGCTGATGAGATAGTGGTGCGGGGTCTGCAGCACAGGGGGCACATTCTCCGGCTCCACCGCCTTCTCCTTGGCCTCGAAGAAATAATCGCAAACACTGCGGCCGATGACGCTCTTCCAGTGTTTCTCCAGGAAGATGTCGCCCGTGTGATTAATCAGGAACAGACTGTGGATCATCTCTGAAACAATAAGGTCATTGTTGTTAGTGGAGCAACGCTTAACCGGGTTAAAGACATTGAGGGTGAAGCAAGCTCGCATTTTTATGCACCATACCAACAATAACGCTCTGTGAAAAGCATATGAAATGGAAGATATGAACTGTAATAAAGCTGCCTGTTTATGACAAAAAACATGATCACTATTGTTTAAAAGGGATGCGCGACATTGGATTTTAGCTGACATACTCATATTTCATCAATACTGATCTATAGAAATGACTAAAAGTGGTTCTTTTTAGATCACATCTATGTCACATGTAAAATGTCTCTTTGACAGTAGCAGTAAATTAAGCTTCATCTGGCCCTTTAAAAGCTAAAACACAGATTAACTTACCCGCTGTCAGAAAAAAATGCCCTATTTTGGGAACTTATGCTCTCAATTCATGACTAATATGCAAAAACAAAATCCACTATATTAATACTAATTAATATGACTGAAATATTGGCTGAAATGTTCATATCTGCCGATCCTGATATTAGGAATGAGTATCGATAACATTTTATACCAATGCTATTAACAATCCTGCTAATCAATCCAATTCTTTAACGATTCCCTTATTGATTCCTCAAGATTTTCCATGTGGGCAAATGTTGGCCTGTAGATTTTCAGTGTCAACAATGTCAAACACATGTCACAGCATTGATAACTGCTTCTGCAAAGTTGCTGGTGTTTCCACTCACTTAAGGTTGTGCAGTAGGTGCCTTTTGTAAAAAATTAAGCCACAATTTTGATGCTTCTGAACCCTGTCAGTGGAAGGAATTGATAAGAGAATTGATTAGCAAAAAGACTCTTAATATTGATTCTTTGATAGAACTGTTAACGATTCTCATCTGGAATTGGTTTTCAATTCCCATCCCTAACGAATATTTAACTTTTGAAGCAATCATCTGCGGATGCTGATATCATACTGATAATATTGTGCATCCCTAATCATTTTGTATGATACTGAGACCACGATTATTCAGCATTATTACTCATTGATTTGACCTGCGTTTCATGCATTTGTTGAACATAAACACTCCTCATACTTTGGCAGGATAAAGACTTATAACAAAAACATTAAGCAAATGGGACAGTGAAATGGTAAACATAAAATATATAACATTTAGTATCAGTTAAAAAATATAAACAATTAAATACACATTAATAACATGATAACTATCATGTTATGTGGCACTTTAAGGGTTTAAACTCTATTCTTTTGTTTTTATAACTGTGGCAAGCTGTTACCAGCTCCATCAAGGAGGTTATGTTTTCTGTCTTTTAGCAAGAGAACTCAAAACTTATAAATGGATTTGGATAACATTTTTAGGAAATGCTGGTCATGGCACAAACAGGATTTTATCAACAGTGCTTGAGAAGACAGTTTTCCACATTTATTCTTATAACCCTAAGTTCTCAAATGATGTGGATGAAATTTCCAGGGAATGTTGGTCATGACACAAGGACGAAGTGTCATGATTTTGGTTGTGATCAAAATCCAAATGTGGATTTGGGAATATTTTTCAGGATCTGTCAACAGTGCAAGATAGTAGGGCTGCACAATATTGGAAAAAACTGACATTGCAGGGTGCTGGTTTGGCAGAGTGGTTAGCAACCAGGCACCCCATGTACGTGCCTCTGCCGGTCCAGGTTCGAATCCTGCCTGTGACCAGTTTGCAGAGTGTCTTCCCCTACTCTCTCACCCCCTTTCACAAGCCTATCCACTGTCTCTCTCCTATCATTAAAGGCACAAATGCCCAAAAAAATACATAAAAAAAAAAAAAAAACTGACATTGCGATTTTTGGGGGGGGGTTTGCGATATATATTGCGATATATCTTGCAATATTAAAAATAGAAGAATTTTCACCAGATGACTTGAATAGCTCTGTTTGGGGAGAATTTGGTTGACTCATAATGACACCATTGTATTTGTATAATGCAGTTTAATCCAGGCTAAGGGGGTTCATCTGTGAATGATGAAGATTGCTGTATATAAAAGGGATCCAGGAGGCCATGTCTCTGTACAAAATAGAATAGGTTTCAATTTCAGTTGCTTTTTTTCATTTCCCCAATAAATGGGGGAAATGCGATAGTCACATGGCATGTTCAAACGATATATTGTGCAGGCCTACAAGATAGGACAGTCTTTCACATTTCTGACAGTGACTCCCCCTACAAAGTTGGAAATAACATGGTGAAGGTTTGTGCTCTTGGGGCACTTATAGTTTTAATTAAAATTAAAACTCTATTAATTGCACAGCCCTAGACATATTTATATTTTCGCATTTCTGTATTGTTTAAATCAGGGAAGTCCTTATGCTGTGTCAGCATAAATATCATACAGGAGCTGATGTGAGCATTTTTCTTATTGACTGAGGATCACGATTAAGACGAATCATCTCAGCCTGATTGTCTACGACAGTTTACGTAAATTGAGCTATTAATGACAAGTGAAGTAACAGATATAAATATATAAATGCTATCTGAGTAGAATTTAATACATTTATTCTAGAAGTGTTATTATAATGATAGTAGTACTCTAAAGGAATTCAATAAGCTCATCTTGCTTCTGTATGTGTTCAATGTGCTGAACAAACCACAAACCCAAAAATCAGTGTGAAGGTAATGTAAACATTGGATCAGGACTATACTCATTATCTAAATCCAGATTGGGATTAGGGATCAAAAAGGCTGATTTGCACATCCCTAGTTAAAATATCATGTCTTTACAAACTCTGCACTTCTTTACAAATGCTGCTGTATGGCTGTTCATATCCACCCCATTCAACAATCTGAACTCCTGTGTTCCTCCAGAAAAGATTTCTGTATGACTATATGACACAAACAAGATGTCCCATTAAATATAAGTAATCTGATAAGATGAACACTTCCTACCTAAAGAGCGAAAATTAAACAGTTGGATTCACACAAAGCAAGAAAAAAACCTATTGAAAATCTGTTAAACTAACTTTAGTGCTCAGGTGTTGTGCTTCACCTAGTGACCGTGTCATATGACGACTTTGGGTCAGGGGTTAACGTAAGCGCAGCAGCATTAACGGTTAAAAATCATCAAAACACAAGTAATTTGTTAAAAATTCCATAATGAAGTCAAACTTTTCCCATTATTATACATCTATAATTACAAAAATATCACAAAGAAGCATTTAAAGAGGTCTTCTCTTCTAACAGCTGCTAAACCAATGAAACAGCAAACTGCTGAAAGTCTTCATTTAACACGGACAGCAATTAAACCAAAACACAGCTCAATCAACCGCGTCAGTCAGAGAGTGTCCATTTCAGGTAATGTCACTTCGTCAAACAGAAACCAAAATACTAAAACTAAAGACCGAAAGGCAGAAGTTCAGCCAAACCCCAGCAGAGGCGTAATAAACCAAAGTTTAGCAGATGTTAAAAGTTTTACCTGCTTCAGTCCAGTTCACTCTGCCAGAGGATCACTGTGCCAATATGGCAGGAGTGTCAGCTGAAGAGACGCCTGCAGATCAATGCACACGTAAACACATTGAAGTCATAACAACATGCTGAAAATTAAATTAATGAGGCCTAAATGCGATGAGTGATACACTGAAATAAATACAAGATGAGCATAATATCCAGAGATTCAAGTCTCACCTGCTCGGTACTATCAGAGCAAAGTTGGGAGGGTTTTTAATCAGGCGGTATTTACGGGCAGCTAAGACGCTGTTCCGAGTGTCTTTACTTGGGATCTTACCGCCCTGAGCGACGTCTTTCAGGGTTTCAGGCAGTCAAAATAAAACAAAATGTACAACGTTAAAGGCAAATAATGTTTACTTCTTTGCTACAATATGAGAACTGTAAAAAAAGAAGAAAAAGTAAGGAGTAAGGACGTTTAGCAAAAAGTTTTTCGACTTGTTTCAAATTACAACACTTGTGAAAAACGCGTACTTAAACGGAGAACAGCGAACAGTTGTTTACGAATTCTTTAAATCCTTTATTTAATTGAATACAGCACAAAGACAAGATTATCAAATTCTCGACTGATAAAATGTATCGTTCAGAAAGATTCATACATTGGGAATTTGAAACCTGCAACATGTTCCAAAACAGAACACGGAAAAAGACAAAGTTCCATCCATTATAAACAGTCATGGCCAAATGTTTTGAGAATGACCCAAAGAGTTATTTTTCCAAAGTGGTTTTCAGTCTGATTGTTAAATGTTTCTCAGGTACATTGAAGTGCAGTTATAAGCATTTCACAAGTGTCAAAAGCTTTAATGTCGATTACTCTAAGTTTATGCAGAGTCCACATTTGCAGTGTTGCCCTTCTTATTCTTTCCTTTTTTCATTCGATTATTTTTAAGAGTGCGTTTGTGTCTTAATTGGTTGTAGAGAGAAACAGTTGATAGGCTTGTGAGACCTTTGCAACCCCCGCTGGCATGCTGTTAATCACCGTCTGGGCTATATCTTAATGACAGCCCATCCTTGCTTTATCAAGTCTTGGGCTGCGGTCGAATAGTCACCTCCTAAGCCCTTTCCTATCTACTTTTCCTTAACCCTGATTTAAAACGTCATGAGGTTAAGGAAAGGAGAAAGGAGAATTCAGAAGGATTAGGAAAGGAAAACTGCCGTGCAGAGTGAATCCGACTACACTTTCACTACGCTTCGCCATCATGTGACGGAGGATTTTACTGCTGCGGTTAAACTACAATTTTCCGAAGGTGGACTACAAAAGACGCATCATGCATCATGTATCATGACAATGTTGTTCCTTTCAGACAACATTGAACACAATAACCTGGTAAAAATTGCATCTGAATAACCGATGTTGGCAGTGAGGATTTAAATAAATCTGTCCTCTCATTATCAACATGAACACAAATCAGTGCATGAAAATAAATGAACTGAAGGAAAGAAAGGCAGAAATTGTTGACCACAATCTAATGGTGTACAAATAATTAATACTGAACCATGTTTAAAACATAATCAACATCAAATGTCTCATATCCTGTTCTCTTCAGAGAATCAGACTACTGGAAAGTTAGGGCAGGTTTTGGTAAACTTTAGAAAGGATGAAGTGGGAACTCACATGGTCTGTGTGATTTGTTTGTCATTATTCGGTTGAATTCGGAAGCAGTCGGAATACGCACTGTTTATAAAAGCTGTTGCCGCGGTGAATTGTGGGACAGAATAATCTCCTCTCCTTTCGTACACTGCACTTACAGATGTAGACGAACTGTAGTTACTGACAGTGGTTTTCTGAAGTGTTCCTGAGCCCATGTGGTGATATCCTTTACACAGTGATGCTGGTTTTTGATGCAGTACCGCCTGAGGGATCGAAGGTCATGGGCATTCAATGTTAGTTTTCGGCCTTGCCGCTTACGTGCAGTAATTTCTCCAGATTCTCTGAACCTTTTGATGATATTACGGACCGTAGATGATAAAATCCCTAAATTTCTTGCAATAACTGGTTGAGAAATGTTGTTCTTAAACTGTTGGACAATTTGCTCGTGCATTTGTTCACAAAGTGGTGACCCTCGCCCCATCCTTGTTTGTGAATGACTGAGCATTTCAGAGAAGCTGCTTTTATATCCAACCATGCCGCCCACCTGTTCCCAATGAGCTTGTTCACCCGTGGGATGTTCCAAATAAGTGTTTGATGAGCATTCCTCAACTTTCTCAGTCTTTCTTGCCACTTGTACCAGCTTTTTTGAAACATGTTGCAGGCATCAAATTCCAAATGAGCTAATATTTGCAAAAAATCACAAAGTTTACCAGTTTGGACGTGAAGTATCTTGTCTTTGCTGTGTATTCAATTGAATATAGGTTGAAAGGGATTTGCAAATCATTGTATTCTGTTTTTATTGACGATTTTCACAACGTGCCAACTTCACTGGTTTGGGGTTTTGTAAAAATGTTGACTTTATTCTCGTCATTTCGACTTTAATGTCAACCTGCCGAAAATGGATTTTTCCATCTAAAATGGCCCTATACTTTTACGTACTATTTCAACCTTGCTGTTAGTCAACCTCCAATAAACTCCATGAAAAAAAAGACCTTATCAAACTCCTGTGATTGGTTGAGCATATGATTGCATCTCCTTGCCAAGGGGGAGGCAACCGCTGCCTGCGAGACAGCACTGAGGGCAAACCCTCCCGTTTACTGTTAGCCAACATAACCGCGTTTTCACACCGGTTAAGGTGAAGCAACGTGCCCGGTCAGCTATGGCTTCAGAGGAACCAAGAGCAAAGAAACAAAAACTCTCAAAGGAGGAGAAGAAACAGGAGTCTCCGTCCAAAGATGCCCCTTCTAAACTAAGGTGACCGACACACGCGGAGAAAACGTGCATTTAATCTCGAGGGGAGACATGACCCTCCTTTGAGCTGTTTGACTGTGTGAGTGATATTCAAGGTGCTGTGCAAACTCTGTGACGTTTATTCTCAAGTGCGAGCATTTAATAGTGAAAAGTTGATGTAAAAGTCCAGTTGTCCTGAGTTAACGGTGTGCATGATCCCGCCAGCATGGAGGTCGCTGTTTATGACTGCTGGTGTACTGCGTATGAGAGTTACCGTGCTAACTGATGCCGTTCAGCCGTTAGTTGTCGTAACTACAGACACTGAAGACGGAAACTGTCCAATTTAAGTAGCAGTTACAGATATAAGTGTTAGTAATTTTGAGATTTTAATAACAAAATCTCGTAAAATAATTATGTTTAAGACCACTTTCTGTCCTCAACGTCTGTCGTTTCACAACTACTACCATTCGTTCGAGAGTCATCAGATAACATTGTCCCAATTTGAAGCACAACACTGGTGTAAAGTCCTTTGATGTGGTTATTATTTAACTTTTTGCAATGTACAGGAGATAACAATTGAGTGGTTAGTAGTACTATTAGCTAGATTAAGGGTAATACGGCACTTGTACTGTTAAACGATATCGTAAAACCTCCACAAGTGTGCCAACCATGATGCTTGTGGGTAATACGGCGCTGCATTCAGGTGTCCTCGGAAATTTTATATTTTGCTGTGAAATCATCTCTTTTTGTCCTCATTTTGAAGTCTTTTAAGAAACATACCATGGCAGTGCGGTAAAAAAAATATGAATATTACGAATTATGAAAACATTTGTTTCAACTCTTTTAATTCCAACTAAAATTGTGGCTCACCTACTTTAAAATAAGTCATTTAAGATATGTGTTCAATTTATTTGTATATTTTCGACAATTTGACGTCCACATTGTTAACTTAGCTTCCACATCGGAGTATTGCTTCTGTCTTGGTAGTGATTACACCTTTAAAGTGGGCCTAAGTTGATTTTCTAAGTTGACAACCCTTTTTTCCGATTTTTCCAACGCCACGTAAATGCAGGGTTCAGTATGATCACCACCTGCTGCCCCTGCATGTTAAGAAAGAAACACTTGACTGATTTGGACACTTAGTTCCTTCAGTGTCAGCCAGGAAGAGCTTGCTTTATCCATCTTGTGCAGGCACTTAAAATAACCAGCCATTAAAGAGAGTCTTAGCCTGGGAAATAAAATATTTACACGTTGTTTTTCCTGCATCTTGGTGTGTTGCATCACACCCCAAACACGCAGCAGGGGTATCTCCGCTGCAGCCTCTATCATCAGCACTCTCCTCACGATGCAATTAAGCCCTCAGAAGAATGAGAGAGGATTGTGGCAGGAGTCTGCAAAACAAGCCAATCACCAGACAGGGACTGATCTTGGCCCTTCCTCCTACTTGTGCCTCCAATCAGTCTAGCCAGAGTAGGAGGAGCTGTGGTTGCAGGGGAAAATCGATCTGCCCGCATACTGGGACTGAAAATGTGAAGTTTTTTGAATGCCTAGCTCTTTCTGAGCCGGTTTTAGGTTACTCAACAGGTTTGTCACTATCTTGCTGGTGCAGACAGAGAGGAACAGCATGTCTTCCGCGAGGTAAGAGGCTCTTTGACATGTGGGGGACAGAGGTAGGCATGGGTTGGGTTTGTGTAATTGGCTGCACAAGCCCAGTTATCATCTGACTGCATACTGGCAGATGCATTTGTAGGTTATGATAATAGGGGTGGGGCATGATCTTTTCTCTTAAATGACAAAAACACATCTGTGTGGCATATGTTTCTGTCTACTGCTTTTCTTTCTTGCTGTGTTTTACTGCATTAACTCTTGTGCTCATGCGAGTGTAGAAGGATAGGATGGATGGGGAGACGTGTCATGCTCATGGTCATGCTGAGAGGTGGCATCTGTCAATGAGCGATGTTCAAACACAAGCTCCATCTGGGTTTCTTCAGGAAATCAAGAGCGACAGATGGATAAATGGAGACTTTTAATATCGTGGGGAAAGTGACAAAGACTGGAAACAAGGCAATATGTAATCTAAAAGATATAAAAGTAAGCCCTAAAATACAATAAACATGTCAGCATGTTTATAGGTTGTATACTGATTTTTAATGAAACTTAATTAAATTAAAATTTGAGTAAAGATGAGAGTATCAATGCTTTTAAAAGTACTCTTTTGAAATCAGTGATCTCCCCTTAAATGTTGACACCAAACAGGGATGTACAATATATTTCATAGGATTGTCAATAGCATGCAAGAAAGTTGAACATGAAGCATTGTAATAAAATGAAGTTTGAGATACTGCCTAAAAGTGGAAATGGAAGTGGAATTTTTTCCATATCATTCACCCCCTTTTACCAAATATGTACTCCAACAGAATGTATATCTGTGCTCTTCTCCAGACGGTTTACAGCCTTTCTCTGTTTTTCTGTGCCAAGGCAGCACCATCTCCAAATGAAGGAAAAACACTCACGTCCAAAAAACTTAAGTACTGGGTGCAAGACGCAATAAAAACGGTTCTTAAAAGAGTAATTAATCTGCACACCAAAAGTCATTCCAATGACAAAAACCATTTCTGGTCCAACAGGGCATTTAATTCACTTTGGGACTTTTTTCAATTTTACACAGCACTATTTTCCGTGTAATGTGACTGTGTAGATCATTCAGAAGTACAGAAAAGCTTTGACAAGGAATGATGCATAGAAACACAATTTTATGCATATACAAAATATTTTATATTTTTAATATTTTGTTTAAAGTCATTTTTAAATAATTTAGAATTTGCCATGTTTAGTTTAAATGGATTAACTCAGTGCAGCACAGGCTTACATGTTTAATGTTTTATTTGTATTGTATTTATGAAATAATTATGAATTAATGCAAAATCAACATGCTACTTATGTGTTAAAGGTGGAACATCTACTAAATTTAGTTTCTTAACACTAAAACTTAAGACTGAACTAGTTTTAAAATCAGATGATCTTAGAGTTTAGACTGTTTCCTTTTTATGTGCTTTAGTCAAAGAAAAACATCAAATTAATCAACATTATTTGTGCATTGTAGAAGGATATTGGTATCAGTGTTGAAAATGATAGAAAAAGCATCAATTTGCAAAACTCTGGTACCAGCCATTACTAATTTTGAGATATTAAGCCTCAAAGTTTGAGCTTCTGATAGAGAGAAGATGGTTGAACTTGTCTAGATGTCTAACACCTTCGTTAATGAGTTACCACAGAATGAGAATATTCAAACCACCGTTAGTTTTGACGCAAATGTTTAGAGAACTTAGAGGAAAGACCGGCTGAAGATGTCCTAAAATATTCAAGGTGATACTTCAAACTCACGATAGAAGGCAGGTGACACGTAAATGCAGCTCCAGGTACACGTGTTATTGACATGCTGCTGCAGCCTTTGGTGTCTTTGCAGTATTTGCTCATAGTAAACCAAACACAGACTGACTCAGTGGAGCTGATTAAAAACATACTGAAAGTTTTAACAGTCGGGTTCATACTCTGTTTTCTTGTCACTGCCATAAATCTGCAGCCATCAGAAGGCTTATGATTCAACATGAGCTTCTCCTTTTAGCTCCTTGCCCCCCGGGAACGAGCAGACGGCACACAAAGAGGCACACAGCCTGCTGCTGCCCTGATGTTGTCTCACTGTTAATGTCATAACACGGTTTCACGCACGGCTGGCTCGATCCTCACAGAGGACGGGGAATATTCTTGCTCTTCTGTAATGTTTGTTGATGACCCTTGTGACTGCTTCTTTCTTTAAAGCAGAAATTGGAGCTTTCACAACATGTGATCGAGGTCACATGGAAGCAGAGCTGTGGGTTTTACAAATTGGCTGCCTGCACAGAGCACACATGGTGGAGGCAGTAAATATGGAGTTCATGAAATGAGTCTTTTCACAAAAAGCTGAATGAGGGGTTGTCCCGTCTTAGTGAAACCACCGGCTTGTCCTAATTTAGCTCACTCATAAACTATTACTGCACAGACTCTACAAAAAAAGCTGAGTTTCTGTTTACTTTCCATCATAACACTGTCTTTCTGTCTGTTTCAGCCCGAATTCTCTCTTTGGGATGGGAAACCCTTTATTGGACATATGTGCTGTAGTGGACAAAGACCTCTTGGACAAGTAAGTGAGAGGATGAGAGCACCACATAAAACCACTCTTATCAGGTGTTGTCCTCATCGCTGATAACCTTCGTGGAGCTCAAGGTGTTTGTATGTGTGTTTCAATAACCTTCCACCGGGCTGACGCGTGTTCAGAAAAGTGGGTCTTCCACAAAGGTTTGTCTTCTCAGATGTGCACTGCCCGGCCAAAAAAAAAGTTGCCACCTGGATTTAATTAAGCAAATAGGTACGGGCCTCCTATTGGATAATTACTGCATGGTAGATTATCTTTCAGCTGGCAACAAGTGATTTAACCCCAGCTGATCCAATGAGTAGCTTCTCTTTGCTTAAACAACCATTTTAAAAGACACATCCATATGATCTTGTTGAAAAGATGTTAGGCCCCATCCACACGAAGACAAACCGAGGTCTAAACGCATACATACGAATCTGCGTATCATCCATACCAAGACGGCGTTTTGTGGTCTGTAAACGATCATTTCTGAAACCAGGTTCCAGAGTGGAAAGATTTTGAAACGCTGTATACGCAGCTCCGTGATTACTGGCTCTCCGTAACTTTTCAGATACGCTTACGTCATAGTTTCATATCGTCATCGACACGCATGCGCCACACGCGGCAACAATAACAACAACAACGGCGGCGTACTGTGTAGCATATGTGCTAATGAAGTTAGTGACCCTACTATCCCTGTTGCAGCAAAATCTCCTTCTTCTCAATCACCACCGAGTTGAACAAACAATTATGAAGGACACGTTACGCAACTTTATGATCACTTTATCACAATCTCTGTTTACAACTTTTGCCGCAAGTGCGCATGCCCACTGTTTTTTCGCCTTTTTCCATCATATCGTTACAGCGCCCCTAGAGGTCTGGCATGTGTTTTACAGCGTCTTCATGCGTATCAAGAGCATTAATGTAGACGCACACATTTTCTGAGACGCCTTCGTCTTTATGACGATCGTTTTTGAAACTGTTAAGCGTTTTGTCTTCGTGTGGATGGGGCCTTAGTCTGTTTAAGAAGGGTTAAACCATTGGCATGCATCAAGAATAGAAAACATCTAAGGCAATTGCAGAAACTACTATATTGGGTCAAGAACTGTCCAACACATCATTACAAACTGGAAAGATGGGTGCTGGTTTTGCGGAGTGTTTTGCAACAATACACGTTCCATATATACAGTATACTTCTGCCAGTCCAGGTTTGAATCCAGCCTGTGACCAGTTTGCAGAGTGTCTTCCCCTTCTCTCTCACCCCCTTTCACAAGCCTATCCACTGTCTCTCTCCTATCTATAAAGGCACAAAATGCCCAAAAAATACATAAAAAAATAAAAGCAGTTGGCAGTTGGCCCCTTTCTTGACTCTCCTCTGGTCTACCCTTTCCATGGAAGATCTCCTCGACATCTCCTTCAATATTTACAAATTACGATTGATTAAATTCATAAAACACAAACTTTGACGGAAAAAGACGATCTATTTCAAATACGGTGAATACGTTGCAAAAAACCGGCAAGAACACACTCCAGAATGATCCTACTGCTGTTAATTTCAAGATTTATACATTATTTAGACAGAAAATACTGATAACCATTTGCTACAGCAGTTTTAACCACGCACGTCTTTTTCTTTCGCCACAGGTTCGTGTTTAAACAGGGTGACTGTCTATCAGTTTCCTCTCGGCAAACTTGTAAAATCCAAAATTCAACCAGACTTCAGAGTCCATTTTGAGAGGAAAAGTCTCCACTGTAGTGTCTCTAACTTTCGCTCTCAGACTCAGAGGCCAAACAATACAAACTGCGCATGTGTGCCACGCGTCAGGCTGCTTAATCGAGGACAGATACATAGCTCAGGCTTTTCCAGTCAAAGAGAAGCATCACCGTGAGTTACTGAGGCAGTGTGGTGATCAAACACGGTATAACGGTAATTTTAATAGGACACGGTAATGATTACCATGGGAAATTTTACCACAGTTTACCATTTTACCAGTAACCGTTACATCCCTAGTTTGCTACTCTCTGACAGGTTGAGAATTGATATGAAATTATTGACACCAATGCCATCTTAAGTTCTCCATATCGAACTGTTTATGTCTCAAATAGAAAGCAGAATCATCCACATGCTGTTTGTTTTTCCTAAAACTGATTGAATAACACGGAGCTCTTGGCCCCATCCACAGCAATGTATGGCCTAGCATCCATACTAGCTCTTTGCTGACATCAACAAAGATGATCAGATGTCCTGTGCTTGTTTTAATTCTTAATGGTATTAACCTCACTGAATCAGAAGTACTGTTCTTTTAAAATTAGGGCTCAAGCTTGACTTTGTAATTTAAGGCCATTAAGAGTGTAAGAATATATTTTTATTCTAATTTATCTTGATTTTATGTGACATGATACTGTGTTAATATTTTCTAGTGCAATATCTTTAATATATGAGGTTTTAATATAAAGAAATTCAGTTAACTTGTTTTGTATTGCAGCTCATTTTTAAGCCCATTTAACTTGACAGCAGGTTTTAGGCTTTTTGACTCTCCATCTCTGCTGAATTTATTGTAATTTTTCTGTTACTTACAGTAGAATTTACCCATGTTGTAGGCACCATGCTTCTTTAACATTAAACTGATTCATCTCTATTTTTATTGATGTAAAATTGTGGGTATTAATACTATTAATTATTTTTAAAAGTAATCTATTTAAGCACGGAAGATCATGAAAATTCCCTGCTTTAGTTTTGCAGTACATTGTTATGTATCATGTCTTCATCTCTCTATTGCAACTCATACTTGATTACCAGATTCTTTCCAGTACGCACAGTTTAAGTCCGTAATGTCTTATTTGACTTAGTGATAGGTCTTAAACTCAAATTTTACTTAAAGATCTGCCCTATCAAATCTTTTTTGGATTACTTGAACTTTCTAATGTCCCCATGGCCTGTTACATTTTGGTAACTAGAGGAGAATAGATTGGAATAAACCTTTATATGTCCCACATGGAGACATTTGCAGTGTTACAAAGAAGACAGCGTTATTTATATATAAAATAGACTTAAGTTTAAAAAAGAGCAATGTACATTTTTCTAACTTTATAAAAGTGCTTGGATATAGAAAAAGCTAAAGAGCAACTCCTGTCACGATTATTTCCACATTCACAAAGTAACTGCACGTTGATTTAAGTAATAATAAAGATTTCACTTTAACAACTTAACATTGTAGTGCATTATAGAAAACATGGTTTGTGTGCTGACTGCCTCTTCAGAGAGCTTGGAATGGAAAGCACTAGCAGTATGCAGAAGGCACCGAGAAGAACATGATTTGGCCTAAAGGCAAACGATACAGATGCTTCAAACTGGTTGAACGAGTTCTCAAGAATAAACAGTTCCTGATTCCCATCTCTGCTCTTGACTTTTTGGGCTCCGAGTCAAAATCAGTCCCAGATAAAGCAGAAGTTAGTGATCAGTGGTGTTTTGTGGTTTAGAGACTGTGTGCAGGAGTTTATCTGCTTATTAAAGATAATAAGGTATCCATTGTTAGATACCAAATACTTTTGATTTTGTTACTGTCATTAAACCTTCTGATGTTTGAAGAATGCTGAGTGTTATCAAGACACCCCTTCTGCCTTTATGTTCACTGAAGTATCTGGATCTGTCCGGCAGAGTCGTTTGTTCTGGTCTTTCTCTGCTCCCTCGCTGAGTTGACCAGGGCAAAGGGCTCCAGCTCAGAGTCCACTCTCAAGCCCCTTGCGTAAACTCGGGGATTAGACCAAAAGCAGCCAGCCACGGCTCTCATTCAGTCTGTTGTTGAGACAGCAGAGGTAGAGCTTTTAAACAAGTTCCTCCAACAATCTTTGTCCAGGAATTCAAACTGTTTATTATCACTGACCAGCATATTGAATTGAACTGAAGTAATAACTAAAAAAAAACGTTTCCAGAGATGGCAGTTTATTTTATTACTTTATTTATGTAATGCTTATTTATGTAGGGATGACATAATCAAAGAAAACCAGCCGCACTGGTCTCCCCTGTAGAGTCTAAAAAACACACATTTCATCAACAAACACTGATAAAACGGCATCTAAAATCTTAATAAAATGAATACGGTAAGCACAGGATCACTCATTACTACTCAACCCTGGACAATAGTGCTGGGCAATATATTGATTAAATCAATTAATTCAGTTTACATTTTGCAGAAGATTTAATAACTAAAAATTAGGATTTTTTTCTTGACTTGCACTCACTTTATTGTAAGTTGTTGCAATGTTTGGAAAAAAATACAGAAAATGTGCAGTGTTCATTGTGGTCGACCCCGTCAGGTTTTGCACAATCAGATGTTTAGGCTTGTGTTTGTATTTTAAATGAGATTGAATACCCATCAGATATTATCATGTTAATATATTGTGAAAAACAGCTCAGAACTTAATGTTCATGTAGACCAACCTGCCTACGTTCAAACTATATTATCAACATTTTAGAAAAAAAATACCAACTGAACTATAAGAGGGGAATTTAGTTTCAGAATATGTTTTGTAACATAAAAGCAAAACTTGATCTTCTTATTTTTGTGTCACAGGGAAGATTTTACCCTTTAAACTATATTTGTGCTTTTGTAAGGTGTGTGTCAAGTGTCATGAAAAACACCCTTGAATGAAATGTTTTTATTATTACCTTCGCCAAGGAGGTTATGTTTTCGGGAGAGTTTGTCCGTCCACCCGTCCGTCCGTGAACAAAATAACTCAAAAATTAATGGATGGATTTGGATGAAATTTTCAGGAAATGTTCAGTATGTGAAAAGGAAGAACTGATTCAATTTTGGTGTTGATCCGGATCAGCGTCTGGCCGCCATGATGAAAAATGTGATTTTTGTGAATAACTACTGAACTAAAATAGATATCATTATGAATCCAATTGCTAATGTCGTTTTCATGGTCAAGGAATCTAAATATTTACATGAAATAAAGGTAGGACTAATATTTATGGTGAAAATCACAATATGTGTGAGGACTGTGGCGCTGGCGGAGGTCTGTGCTCTCCGAGTGCTTTTCTAGTTATTTTGAGGGAAAAAAATCAATTAAAATGATAGATCAAGTTCTGTGAAACAAAAAATGGGGATTTAATGTTTAGTCTATATCTCCCAGCCCTACAGGATGCGGAAAGTCATTTTATCCTCCATTTAATGGAATTTTATCTTTTATTTTTTCCATGGAATTGTGAAACATTTTTAATGCACCAACAAAGGGCTGCAAAACATACTTTCATATTATATTTCCTTAAATTTTTTGGCAAAAATATGACTGTAAAGGATCTAGTTTTTTACTTTTTGACCATCATTCTACAATTAATAAGTAATGGAGATTTAATTCATATTAAACATACACAATTAAGAATATACTCTGTGTAAGCATTGATGTTGACAGTGGTTTTGCAGAATTAGGGCTGCTTATAGGAGTTAACTGCAATTTTTACAAAGGAAAAAAATCTCTACATTGGTCATCTAGGACTCTTTTGTCACCAAGGTAACAAACCTTTAAATCACAACAAAATTAAGTAATTTAATCAATCCATTTATAAAAATATATAAATACTAAGCTACTAAGGACCCAGACATCAAGAAATAAATACAATCAGAATGTGACACAAGCATGATAACCTATGTTAACCTATTACCGACAATAAACCTAAAATCCAAAAGTTCTGTAGTTACTGCAAGACCCTGTGGTATCCACAAACAATACATAAAGACAATGTCACATAGAAAGTAACTATCACACCTCATTATATTTAATTGATATTATTTAGAAATAATTTAAAATTCTTATTGTAGCACTGTAACCACCATTTGTCTCATAGTGGAAAAAAATCCAAGAAATTCATCATGTATTCTTTCTGGTTCAAACTGTTCAGCCCTGCCCCTACACTGTCTCTACTGTTACACATAAAGAAGGATTCAAGCTTGTGTTCTGCTCCCACGAAGCGGTGGAATATTTGATTTTTCAGTGGTTTGAAGGAGTAAAACAATATTTCAAATTTGTGTGTTTCAAGTCTGCCAGACTAACTCCTCCTTCCTCTCCTTTAATTATTTGCAGGTACACTCTAAAACCCAACGACCAGATCCTGGCAGAAGACAAGCACAAAGAACTGTGAGTACCACTGTCCAGAAATATTGCTGTGTTTGAGCTCAGCTGTGTGAACAGGGCTCAGCTTAAACCAAGGTTGATCCTCCCCGTTCTAGAGCAGGTCAGTCTAAACAGGCACACACCAGAAATCAGCACAATTGACCTCCGCTCCTGTGTAGACGGCCAATAGCAGCACTGCAGCTGCAGCAGAGGGATCCAGTCTCAGCCAATAGAAATGCAGGACACTTCACCTCCCAGTCCTCGAGAGGCGAGAGCCAGAAGGCAAACATTTCACAGCAGGAGATGAGGAAGTGGAGTGGGACTGTGGCTGTGTAGGAAAGACAATAAGACTGAAGTGCTCAGTGGTTGAGATTTCACAGATGAAACTCCTCAAACCAACGTTTCATTTCCCTTTTCTTGCTTTTTTCTATCTATAGATAGATAGAAAAAAGGAATCTATCTATCTGTCTGTCTATCTATCTATCTATCTATCTATCTATCTATCTATCTATCTAAAACTTTAAAAAAAAGCGACAGTCAGTGCAAAGTAACACGTGAACCAAACAACAGAACATTTCTATCAAATAAATGTAGAGCTGTGAGGTCTACAAACATTTTATGTCAACACAACAGCCAGTTTGAGAAGAACAGAATAAAGCAAAGTGCTTATTTAGTCTTGCCCCCTCCTTACAGATATGATCCAATTCTGAAACAAATACCAGCTGTCATTATTCATGTAATATTATAAATACATGGGTAATATCTCCATTTTACAAACAGTCAATCTTCATAGAAATTAATCTCTGGAAACACAACCCCATTATTTGTTTAACCTCCAAGAGAACATCAAACCGCACTAATAATAAGCAGAAAAAATAAAGTGTATATCTATATCTATATCTATATATCTATATCTATATATATATATATATATATATATATGTATATATTCATTATTATTATATGATTAATAATATTAATTAATTAATATAATTAACTAATTAATTAATTACTATATAATTATTAATAATATAAATATAATTAATATAACTTATAATAATAATTATACTATATATATATATAATTTAATTATTCACATATTATTAGGGTGGGTAAAAATATTGATTAATCAGTGCATTGCAATATCGATTCAGGAATTGCCTGAATTGATTCCCCTCCTGGTCAGTGGGTGGTGCTGATCATGTATCCAAGAGGAAATATTATTTAAGTTTGCTTGCACTTTTTCAGTGTGTCATACAGAGCTGTCGTATTTTCTTTTACATTTGTACTCCATATGCTAAAAATAAGATGCTATTTACTGTTAGATGTTTTATTGCTCTGTCATATGAGTTGGCATACCACTTATGTTGACGTTGGCATGTAACAAAAATATATTTTTTAAAATTGTCACAGGTGCTCTGATTATTTGTGTATTTCTACTTATTATATTTTATACTTATGTCAAATCAAATTGCAACATAATGAATCGAAATCAAATCGTGGGGTTCTTAATACCCAGCCCTAATATATTATATACATAAACACACTCATTTAAATGTATTCTTAAACACATAATAAATATTCAAAATGACTACTTTTTACACTATTAAGTGTAAATTTGTACACCCCTTCAGATTGGTCAGGAAGCTTTTAGTTTGCTTTCCATATCAAGGTTTTCTATGGCATACGATTGTAAACAAGATTTGTTAAGTTACACACAAAAAAAGTGTTTTTCTCAATTTAAGATCAGGATACAACAAGAAATACGCCCCAATGAAAGGGGCGGAACCAAAGCTATTTTTTTATTATATTAACTTATTTTCATCTTATGGGGAAAAAAAAGTTAAGTTAAACTCAGGTTTGTCAAAACTTTGGGAATTGTTCATTTAGATTTGAATACATTACCTTTAATAGGGGGTTTATCATTTATGCTGGCCACTGTTCATACAGTGCATCTGATCTAAACTACATTTGAGCTGAAGTTTCTTCAATAGGCTGTTCCCAGTTTCCCTCTGTAACCTCTGTCACAGTTTTTAGTCCTTTACAACAGTCAGCCTGTCATGCTCCACAAGGACATCTTTGCACATGCCGTCTCTCACACTCACATTAAACCGTATAAATGAACGTCTGTGTGGGAACAAACGTCTATATTTAGACAGCACAACACAGCAGCTCAGAGATGCTTCAGCCTGAAGGAGAGAATCAAAGTGCTGCTCCTGCTAGTGTATAATGTAATGAAAATAAATAATTCAGGCTGAATAATCTGCCATTGTATGGATGTGGTGTTGTTAGCTGGTAGAAATATGTCTTCTGGAAGGAACGTTGTTAAGGAGAAGAACCACAGTATGCCCATTATCATTAATCCATCAGGAGAATCCATCCACAGCAACAACTGTGTAACAAAATAACTGCCAGTGCACATCCTCCTCCTTAACAGGCATTTCTGTAATGTGTCTCTTTATGACTGTTAATGATGGAAACACCTCACAGAATTGATTTTTACCTCCGCCAAGGAGGTTATGTTTTCGGGAGAGTTTGTCCGTCCGTCTGTCTGTCTGTGAATAAAATAACTCAAAAAGTTATGGATGGATTTGGATGAGATTTTCAGGAAATGTTCAGCATGTGAAAAGGAAGAACTGATTTGAATTTGGTGTTGATCCGGATCAGCGTCTGGCCGCCATGACGAAAAATGTGATTTTTGTGAATAACTACTGAACTAAAACAGATATCATTATGAATCCAATTGCTAATGGTATGTTTTCATGGTCAAGGAATCCAAATATTTTGATGAAATAAAGGTAGGACTAATATTTATGGTGAAAATCACAATATGTGTGAGGACTGTGGCGCTGGCGGAGGTCTGCGCTCTCCGAGTGCTTTTCTAGTTATTTGATGGGACTGTGTTTTTAAAGTCTGAATTTTGCACCACATTTGCTTCATGTGCAGCACTGCTCCCCAGCCTTCTTTTTACTATGGCCCGTATTAATCTAAAACAATCAAGCTGTGGTCAGGCGAGGCGAATAAAAGCAAAGTAGGGCTGGGCGATATGGCCTAGAAATAAAATCCCCGATTTTTTTTCACAACACTTGATTTACGATTTTAATTGATTTTTCCCTCCCTAAAAGAAACAGAACTTCCAGTGACATAAAAATGAAACAAATTAAGTTTTGCCTTTATGTTGTCTAAATGTTTCCATCTTAAAGTCAAAGTCTGGGTCATAAAAGGTTGATTATGTAGTATAAACGTAGGCAGGTTTGTCTACATAAACACTAAAATGCTGAGGTATTTTTACAGTATTAGCATGAAACTCTCTGATCAATATCTAATCTACTTAAATAACAAATACAAGCCTATAAAAGTGCTTGTGCAAACCTTACAAGACCGACCATCATGAAAATAGTAATCTTTTTCAAAAATTGCTACAACTTACAACTGGACTAAGGCAAGAAAAAAAATCTCGATTTTTTAATTTTTTAAATCTTCTGCAGAAATTAATTCGAATTAATCGATTTAAGCGATTTTTTGCCCAGCCCTAAAGCAAAGTATTAACAACTAGAAAAATAACCGGAGAGCACAGACCTCCGCCATATTGTGATTTTGACCATAAATATTTTCCTGAAAATTTCATCAAAATCCATCCATAACTTTTTGAGTTATTTTGTTCACAGACAGACAGACAAAGTCACTCTCCCAAAAACATAACCTCCTTGGCGGAAGTAATCAAATATTGTTCATCATGTTTCTCACCAGACCGTGGGGTCAGAGGGAGCAATTGGCTTGTTTCTAAACCTAAGTAAAAAGACATTTCTGGGGTGCTGGTTTGGCGGAGTGGTTAGCAACCAGGCGTGTCTCATACACGTACTTCTGCCGGTCTGGGTTTGAATCCCGCCTGTGACCAGTTTGCAGAGTGTCTTCCCCTACTCTCTCTCCCCCTTTCACAAGCCTATCCACTGTCTCTCTCCTATCAAGAAAGGCACAAAATGCCCAAAAAATAAATAAATAAATAATTAAAGAAGAGACATTCCTGTGGACTCACTCTGTTTTTACCAGCTGAGTAATGATGACATTCAGGAACCCAGTTGCCACTGGAACCAAGTAAACCGCAACACCCTCTGCACATGAGGCAAATGCTCTAAAATGTTGTAATAATCATGCCAGTAATAATTTTGAGGGCACTTTTTAATTTAGCTTTGCTTGTAGTCTTTTGCCTAAAATATCTTTTAGTTTGTCATAAGTTAGTCACCTACATTACTTTAATTTTAGTCTAGTTTTCATTGATGGAGTTCACATCATCTTAGTCAACAAAATCTTCTGCAAATTTAGTTGACTAAAATAAAAAGCTTAAAGTGTAAGGCATTTGTTTCCTTGAATTTCTGAGGTCATGTTTAAAACTTGGATAAAATGAAACATCTAATAACCCTTTATTGAATGCTAGTAGAGTTTGAATGTATAAATGAACAGAAACAAAAACTTCTGTGTGAAATGCAGTCACCTTTATTTTTTGATACCTTTCAATTACAACACCAGAACTGACAACAAACAATGAACCTGCTCTACATGAATATATCAATTCATAAAGAGAGCAGCTCTGATTGGATCACCCCACAACTTGTCCCACCACCACCAAGCTAAGGCAGCTGTGATTGGATGTCCCTCTGAACTCATCCATCCTTTCCGCACAACCAAAGTAGCTGTGACTGGATATATTCCTAACTTGTCTCTACTTTCTACATGACCAAATTATATCTGATTGGATTGAGTCCCTGTCAAAAGATCTAGTTTTTATCTGGTGATGAAAATGTCAGTCAATTTAGCTTTAGGTTTTGTCCATGTGCACTTGTTTTTATTAGTTTTAGTCTAGTTTTCGTCAGGGTAAAAAAGGTTGTTGACAAAAACTATGACGAACCTAATTAGTCAACAAGATTAACACTGCTTTATGTGATGCTGACGTTTGTTTTATTCATCATTTATCATCGGTCCGAGTGATTCTGATGATTCTGTTGATTACTGATGGGTATTTTATTAGTTCTTACCTCTCAATTGAGCACTTTTGTATCCCTTGACTGGCCTACGGTTGCAACATGGTGCAGAGTCTGATATTTTTAAAAATATGTCCTAAGCACAGTTTGAAGAATGCATAAGCATAAGGTTTAACTGTGAGTTTATGTCAGGTTGTAGTTTTTCATTCATCACTGCGATGACAGTGGCAGAGCATAATTGTCAAGGATTGGCAAAAATCCATTCTTTCCAAAAAAGAAAAAAGAAAAGCACACTGCAGTCTGTTATTCGTACCTGCCCATGTCCAGGTGGTGAACCTCTAATTAGTATCACATCACCACATTTATTTATTTTTTGTTAATTTGAGTTGTTTGTGTGTTTTTTCCAGGTTTGATGAGATCGTGAAGAAGTTTAAAGTCGAGTACCATGCAGGAGGCGCCACACAGAACTCTATAAAGGTCGCACAGGTCAGTTATTCACACAGAAAACCTTTGGGCTCTGTCACATTTGGCGTTTCTCTGTGAAGTTTATGAGGTACATTTTGGCACCTTGCTGGTAAATGAATTGATCAGAACTGCTGTCACTGTCTCCAGTGGATGATTCAAGAGCCCCATAAAGTGGGCACTTTCTTCGGCTGCATCGGCAAAGACAAGTTTGGAGAGATTCTGAAGGAGAAGGCGGAGGAGGCTCACATCGACGCCCACTACTATGAGCAGGACGAGGAGCCCACAGGGTCGTGTGCTGCCTGTATCACAGGAGACAACAGGTAGATAACTGCTGTGGTAAAACAAAAAAGCATGTGCTGTCTCGAGTTGTCATGATTTTAGAGCCAGTATAGTAAAACAGTATTGATACTTTTCTGGATACCACAGAAACTAATGAAAAAGCCTCCTGAAAACCATTTAGATGTATCTTTTTTTCTCTAATATTCACATTAAATGAGGATAATTGACCTAACCAAAGTAAGATTCATCATCTATACCACTTATCTCCTTTGGGGTCTCAGTGTGTACCAACTGACAATGGGCGAGAGGTGGCATACACCCTGTGTACACTCAAGCCAATTCAAGGGCCACACAGAGAGGCAGACAGCATTCACTCTCTCACCCATGCCTTGGGGCATTTTAGGCCCTGTTTACACAAGGCTGGATTTGGCCGAATCTGAAGAGTTTTTATTGCGTTTTGGCCTGTTTCCATGGGGACAGTGCCTTGAGTGCCTAAATCTGCAAACTTTTGAAACCAGGATCCAAGGTGGAAAGTCTTGAAAGCTCATCGCCACCCGGTTCCATGTAGATGGGATTTAGCATTTTAGGTTCAAACGCTGACGTGGCCTCATGCACAGTTCTATTTCACATGAAGACTGCGCACACATACCAGGAACAACAATAGCCTACAGAGTAACGTGTGCTGCTTACCATGCTCAGTTTGTTATCCAGACAAAAATATCTAGACAGATTTGTTGTTTGACAAAAAGAACTCCTGCATCTTCATGCGTTCAATCACCATTTTTGTTTGTGAAAAGTTTTTCTTCCTTGCGCGTGTGTTGTAGCAGCACTGTTTCTCTGCAACCCTACATCCTCATCCACTGGACTGGCATGCACGCAACAACGTTCCAGCTGTTCTTGTGTCTCCTTCTGAACCCGGATTGAGTTTGAATAGGCAAAGGAAAAACCTTTGCATTTCAGAGGATAGTGTCTCTGTGTTAACAGGGCCTTAGATCTGACATTTCATGCAGTTGCACTCTTGAGTTCCCAGATACTCAACAATTTGTCAAACTTTGCTGTAAAGAGATCAGTTAATACAAATTCTCAGTCTTTCCAGTGAAATATATTCCAATATCAAGACTTCCACAGGTGTATTTAAAGAGGTTCTTCTCCCACCGATGGTCATAACAGCCTTTCAGCCCAATATAAGCAACAAATGAAGTGTTGCTCTGTGATCTTAATGATTCAAGGATACATCCCAACAGAAACTATAATGGTTTGGGCTGTTACTGCACTAACCTCAACAGTTTGACAAATCTGTTGATTCACAGAGGCAGTTTAGTCTTCTCCCTAAAGTATTGTTACATTTTTGTAGGGCTGTAATCAACCAAAGAAATTGTTGGTTGACTAAAACACAGCAATTGTCGACCAAAAATCGACCAAAGGCCCCCTACCGTGTTTATCCCCTTTGTGCGCCTTTTTTTCTCTCAACACAAGACTCTTTGCTTTCCAGTCCTCATCAATGAAATGGGCAGTCACTGTCATATAGGACTCCATTCGAAGAGACGTACACATCTGTTATCTTTATCTATTAACTCTGAAACTTTCTCTTTTTACTCCCTCGTATTCTGCCGTTAGTGCGTGCGTAATTGTCTGGCGCGCTGGCACTGAATATCCAGGTTCCAATGTTTTTCTTGGCATTCCACGACACCAATGGGCCTCATACCCTCAGAAATAAAATAGTCAATTCCTTCTGTGATGTCGTTTTTGCATTTGGGTGTTTATATGAGGCATAAAATCCAGCGCGGACTGGGTGAGGGATGCCGCCGCTGTTGCAGCGGGCAGGTGCGCATGCAGTTATAAAACGAATAAACAATTATTAGACTAGAATATTGAAATGTTCTTAAATAAAACTATTGAAATGAACGATAAATACATTAAAATGGTGTTCTGAGACATGATGGGGGTGCTCAGAAAATACACCCATTTCACTTGATACGTTTCTTCTGATGAAATGAACTGCAGGGGAAAAAAATTAATTGACACATTTGGTCGACCAATCAGAATTTTAGTCGACTGAACACGCATCGACTAATTAGTCGACCAGTCGACTTGGACTTTACAGCCCTACATTTTTGTTAGTTTGGAGAGCCCCCTGCTGTTTATTTACCAAACATATATGGAGATATATGAACATACTGTAAGATATAATGTTGCATTTCTCAGAATCTGTTACATATGGATATTTTCAAGGTAAAAGTAAAAATGTCTCCCCTACTTCAGGATATATTGTTGTTTCTGAGTGTAACTTGTTAACTTTTTACAGTGGCATCCTTCTACAAGTCCTTCATCTTTGATTTCTGTATCCTCTCAGGTCTCTGGTAGCAAACCTCGCTGCTGCAAACTGTTATAAGAAGGACAAACATCTAGACCTGGAGGAAAACTGGGAGCTGGTGAAAAAAGCTAAAGTCTACTACATTGCTGTAAGTACTTTCCAGAACGAATTATTTTCATCAAGACATCAGTCAAAATATATTTATATAGCAGTTTATTGCAGTTCAAAATGTTTTACATTAAGACAAAAATGATTGACAAAAGATATACATATAACCACCCAGCAAATAAACTCTTGACATCCCAACTTCTATCATTACAGTTACAGTGGGATGTCACTTAGTAGATGGACTTCTGCTGAAGACCATCTACTATGTGGTATACCACTGTAACTGTAACGATGGAAGATTGGATGTCAAGAGGATTTGAAGAGTGATGTATCAAAGAAGCTAAAGTAAAAGAAGTGATCAACTCGAGATGACTGATAAATTATAAAAGAAAAGAAACAAGAGAAAATGCAAAGCAATAAGACCAAGGACGTCAGGTAAGGGATAACATGCTGAAAATGAATTCTTGAATGAAAAAAGGAAAAACAAAGAAGTGTTAAGAGATTAAAATTTAATCTATGATGATAACGTGTAAAAAGAGAAACTATATCAACATGATAAGATATTTAAGTACACACTAAAAATGGAATAAATATAACATGTAAACTTAAATGTTTAAGTTATGTAAGGGGAAAAAGTGATAATAACAATATAAAAGCCAGGCTGAATAAATGAGTTTAAAGATTTGTAGCTCGTCTTAGATCCTCTGGAATTTTGATTCACAGTTTTGGAGCATAACAGCTTCAAGAAGCATCACCAAATATTTTTGTTCTGCTCTGTGGAACAAGGAGAAGAATCAGAGATCAGAAGGGCCGTCTTCAATTTTGACAGCACTTTTTAATTTAATTTCAGTTGTAGTCTTTTGCAAAAAGTATCTTTTAGGTCAAGTCATTACTTGTTTTAATTTAAGTCTAGTTTTAGTTGATCAAAATTCACAACATTTTAGTCGATGAAACCTGCTGTAAATGTAGTCGACAAAAATATGAAGGGAGTGTAAGACATTTTTTTATGTTTCCAAATTTCTTAAGTCATGTTTTACACTTGCTGAAATTTCAACATCTAATGACCCTTTATTAAATGCTGGTAACGTTTGAATCTAAAAATTAACAGAAACAAATTAAACTTTTGTGTGAAATGTAGTCACCTTTATTTAGGCTACCTGGCAGAGCATCTAAGTTACAATACCAGAACTGACAACAAACAGTGAACCTGCTCTACATGAATATATCAATTCATAAAGAGAGCAGCTCTGATTGGATCACTGCACAACTTATCCCACCACCACCATGAAGCTAAAGCAGCTGTGATTGGATGTCCCTCTGAACTCACCCAACCTTTCCACACAACCAAAGTAGCTGTGATTGGATAGATTTCTAACTTGTCCCTACTTTCTACAAAACCAAATTAAGTCTGATTGGATTAAAGCTGGGGTTGGTGATTCGGAAAACTAGCATGAATTTGAAAGTAGCATCTCCTCAGGGCTCCGCCTATCTCCCGTTTTGGCCATGAAACTACAATATTTTCCGTATTTTATCCTCTTTCCCGCCATCCTCCTGTATCAGTAGTCTCCCGTAAATCTCCCGTGTGATGATATAATAATAAAAACATTCCTCTGCCTCTCCAAACTGAGCTCTGTCTCTAGCCTGAATGGGGCGGTAATGCTCCAAAATGATGGATGCCAACCGCCTTAAAACTGAAGAAGAAAAGCCTTGCGAGAACGGCCTCCTGAGTGGCAGCTATCACGAGATTAGAGCAGCAGAACAAACTTAGAAAAACAAAGAGTTTATTTTAGATTTCTTGTAAATCCGTCTTAAAATGTGAGGGATACTGGAGCTTGGTTGGAGTTGTGGGACGGCTCACGGTGGGCTTCCCTTATTTTCAAAGACAAAACTTGAAAGGTAAGCATTCTCCCGCGGACTCTGATACGTATGAGCTCGGCTACACACAGAGTCTGTGCACGCTGGGAAAATGCACGCGCAGTAGGCGGGCAGAATGGCGACGGGATTTGATTGGTTTAAAAACAGGTGTCCCGGCAAGATTATTGGTTGGGGTTTTCCCTGTTTTACTCCTGCTGTAGACAGCGGATATTTTTCGCTCTGTTTTAAGAACACATTATGAGTTGATTACCATCGGGTCATAAAGACCATTTTAACCAGTATTACAAAAAGTGTATCTAAATCAAATCGCCAACCCCAGCTTTAAGTCTCTGTCAAATAATTTGATCTAGTTTTTATCTGTTGATGAAAATGTCAGTTAATTTAGTTTAAGTTTTCGTCCATGTGCACATGTTTTTGGTAGGTACTACATGACAAAATTAGGTCTGATCCGATTAGGGGCTGTCCTTGTTCATTGACTAAATCCATCTCTTAGAGTTGTTCTGATGCCAGGCCATTCATTTCTGATTTCATCTCAGCTCGTGTCCTTTGACATCATTGTTGTCCCCATGGATAGCCATCACTGTCTCTGTTGAGGACGTTGCGTTATGTTTCATTAGAGCCCACCAAGATATAACTGTCGACCTGATGTCACTGTTTGCTTTCAGGGTTTCTTCTTGACCGTCTCTTTGGAGTCCATCCTCAAAGTGGCAAAGCATGTGTCTGAAAATAACAAGATGTTCTGTCTGAACCTCTCCGCACCCTTCATCTCCCAGTTCTTCAAAGATGGCCTCATGCAGGTTCTGCCTTACGTCGACGTGCTTTTCGGCAATGAGACGGTGAGCAAGACGTTCACGGCACATCCCTCACACACTGTCCTCTGTCCTGAGCTGAAGTGATCTCATGCTTGTTTTTGTTCCTCAGGAGGCTGCTGCGTTCGCCAAAGAGCAAGATTTTGATGTAAATGAGTTCACAGTTAATGTAACATTTCCACACCACCAGAGCAACATTTCACATGTGTGTTATAATTAATGATTGTTTGTGTTTTTGTGTGTAGACTGAGGACATTAAGGAAATCGCCAAGAAGGCCCAGGCTTTGCCCAAAGTCAACTCAAAGAGACAGAGGGTTGTCGTGTTCACCCAGGGAAAAGATGAAACCATCATCGCAAGAGGTAGGAGGATGTTCTTCCTTTTTTCCATTTGTATATCCTTTATGCCTTCTTTAGAAACAGAAACATTTTTTGGAGTAATTTTGACGTTAAGCTGGAGGAAGTTGCTGTAAAATACAGGGATGTGCATGCGGGATAGTCACAAATATTCAATTATGCATGTCATCCTGAATTACTGCGAGCTGCAGTCCTCTTCTTTCTTTCTTGCTTTCTTTTTTTGTTCCTTTATTTGTTTCACTTTCTTTCACAACAATAAACAAGCAGAACACAGTCCCTGCTTTCGACCCTCCACCTCGCATTGATAGTTTCTTCTCATGATATATTGATCTCTTCAAATGGACGTCTTTATCTAACCACAACTAACAATCCATTATAGATAAAACATTAAAACTCAATCAGCAAATCTGTTTGACGGTGTGTGTCAAAAACAAAACTGCAATCAGATCCTCTCCTGACTTAAACCACTTCAGAAATGATCCAACCTGCCTCTGTTCAAAAACAAACAAGAATTTATCTTCTACTCTATTGAAGATAAAGCTGCATTTAAATACGCTTTTTATGTAAATTTGGCAAATGTTGCTCCCTTCACTATGAATAATGACATTTAATTTGTTCTTTTAGGGTCGATAGTACTTAACTCAGAGTTGATTTATTTGGCTGTGTGTTTATAGACACCTGTTCTCTGTTATTCCCTCCTTTTTATTTGCAGAACAGATTGAATCAGACTGTGGAAAAGTTTCACTTCTAAACACTCCTGATTGTCAATGACAGATAGAAAAGCTTTTGCTGGAGTCCATGCTCTCAGGTTTTTTAATGTGTCCACTCCCTCTTGTGTTCAGGTGACAAGGTGGAGACATTTCCCGTGGTGAAGGTCGACCCCAAGGACATCGTTGACACGAATGGTGCAGGTGACGCCTTTGTAGGAGGTAAGATTTTCTATTTTCACTCAGCTCTGATATTTGGGGCTTTTGGTCTTTTCTGTGTTTCTGGTGGATCTTGAGTTGAGATCCAGGGTGGTGCTGCAGATGTCCTTTCCTAACATGCAAGGACTTCTTTCTATGGATGCACAATATGGTAAGTTGGATGTGGGTATTGGCCGATATCAGCCGATATTAACATTTTTGCTAATGTTATCAGATATAACAGCCATATGTTGGCTGGATGGGTATGTTTAAAAATCAAGGGTTTCATTTTGGCAAGAGTTAAATGCTGTTTTTATTGTTTCACATCTGTTCCTTGCTGAAATATACTGTGATTCTGAAAAAAAGTCCATTTTTGTTAAGTGCAGAGCTTGTGCTCATGACCAGAAATATCAGTATTAGCAATAATGAGTTAAAAGACATCAGCATATCTTATGTTGGCAAAAATCTAATATCATGCATCCCTACTTTTTTCCCTACCTTCCGAATAAAATGTACCTTCAGTATATTAGGGATGGGATGATACACTTAAATTCACGATACGCTGCACCTCGATATGCCCGGGTCACGATACGATACGTCATGATACAATATCAAAAAAGCAAAAAAGAAAAATATTACTGCGTAATTACATCTTATTTGTTTTTGAGTTGAAACACAAGGCCTAACAGGCGAAACACAAACAATAACACTCTCTAACCCTAGAGAGGTTAGAGAGAGTGTATGCTAACGTCTTGATGCCTCGTTTTACGCCATCTTAAACGTCTTTTTTAATGAGAAAGCCAAAATACTGCCAGACAGATGACTTGTATCCAGGCAGAGCGTCCTCAATTTCGACCTCATTCGACTCCATCATTCGGCTTTTTGGAGGCAAGGTAGTTGGTGCTAATGTTTGTTATCGTCACTTCTGGTCACATGCGTTATTACCGGACGTGACGTCTTTATTTCGCGATCCACTTTTTTCAAACTCGCTGCATTTCGTCCTGTACTGTATCGCGATATATTGCCAAACAATATTTCATCCCATCCCTACTGTATATATTGTTAGGTTGTTCTGTTTTGTGCCTGTTGTTTAATTTGTATATATTTTTTTAAATATACACAAGTCTGTTTTACTCCATTTTCTAGGGCTGGGCAATATGGAAAATTGATTAATTGGAATTATTTTTTGCGGAAGATTTAAAAATTAAAACCGATTATTTTTCTTGACTTAGTCAATTGCAAGTTGTTGCAGTTGTGTTTGAAAATATAAATAATGAAAATGTACTATACCATTGTGTTCGGCCCTGTGATGTTCTGCACAAGCACATGTTTAGGCTTGTATGAGTTTTATGAAAGAGGTTAATGCTGATCAGAGAGTTTCATGTTGATATGCTGTGAAAATAGCTCAGCTGTCAGTGTTTATGTGTACTGACCTGCAGATGTTTGAACTGCACTATCAACAGAAAGAAAGAAATGCACTTTGGTGTAGTTTTGTTATATACTTTAATAACCAAAATGCAAAACTTGATTAATGTAATTTCCTTGTCACTTGGAATAGTTTTCTTTTTTTTTGTTTGAGGGAAAAATCATTTAAAATCTTAAATTGAGTTTTATGGGAAAAATATGTGAGATTTTATTTTTAGGCTGAATCGCCCAGCCCTGTCTTCTTCCTTTTTTAGACTTTATTTTATCCCCTCTCCCCCTTATTTCATTCTAATTATATGTTGATTGTTTTTTGCACATATTAAAAAAAGTTAAATTCCTTGCATTTGCAAATGTACATGGCAATAAATACAAATTCTGAGTTTTATTTCTTTTCTCCGTTTGCTACAGGTTTCCTGTCTGAGCTGGTTCGGGACAGCCCACTGGATCAGTGCGTGAAGGCGGCCCACTACTCGGCTAACGTCATCATCAGAAGATCAGGCTGCACCTTCCCTGAGAAACCGGATTTTAAATGAGCACTCCTCAGCCTGAAACCTCACACTCACCTGCTGTCAAACTTGGACTCATATCACCAATACATCCAACATTTTCAGCCCACTTTTTTATTCCTCGTATCAGTGAACCGTCCAAATTCTTTTTTTTAATTTGTGTGCTGGATTTGTCGTTATTTTAGCTGCGTGCGTCTGCTTGTGTCTTTTTGATCACCACACGGTGGCGCCAGAGGGTCACGCAGATCAGGAGGAGATTTTAACCAAAACGATCATGGCTTTTTCTGTGAAGGATGAAATTGGGGAATCAGTTTTTGTCATGGACTTGATTTTTGGGGCTGCTCCAACAGCACCGTGGCTCTGACACTGCCAGCGTATCAGACTCTGCTGCTCCGAGGATTTATTACTGATCAACAAATTATGATAATGAAAGAAACCGTCTGAGAAGGTTTTCGATGCTGCAGTTGTGATTTATTTGTGTTTTTTTATTGATTATTCCCTATTATGACTTAAGATTGTGATAATTTTAACAGGCCAGTTATGAAACCAAAAGGTTTTTGTTGAAGTGCACACTTTTTGATGTCAGAATGTCAAAGTCTCTGTCCTACTGAAGAGTATTAGGATCATTTTAGATGGAAATAAATTACTTTGGCAGGTCTAGATTAAATTTGAAACAAGAATAAAGTATATATTTAGAGATTAAAGTCAAATTAACAAGATTAAAGTTGGAATGTCGGCAACAAAGTTGAAATACAATTTCGTGATAAGTCAAAATTATTCGGTCGAAATTCGAGAACAAAATCGGCATAAAAATGTATTTTGACTATTCTCAACATTTCAACTTTTTTCTCGGCATTGTATAAAAAAAAAGTTTTATAACGTTTTTCTCATAATTTCAGCTTTATTCCTTTCTTTATAACTTTAACTTAGAAATTTCAACCTTAGTCTCAACTTCCCCAAAATTATTTTCTCCTTCTAACATGTCCCTATGCTCTTCCGTACTGTCCACTTTGTCCTCCAAACTCTGAGTACCGTCCGAGTCAACATGGTTGCTTATCTTTTTGCTTTTTTTTTTTTTTTAGGACAGTGCTCCTTTCCACGAGTGCCTTTTCTGTTTTTCTTTTTTTGCAAGCGTCACGCAGTTTGCAAGGGCCCTATGATGTGATGTGAGCAAACACTTGTTAATATTTGGAAACTAAAAAGTGCAGGTGAGTGGTTACTCACGGAGAAGAATAGACGCACAACACTCTTGAATACATTAAGGATAACTGCTTTCATTTGGTTTTACTTGAATGGTCTTTGGAAAATGAGTTGGCTCAAATTCTAACCTGTTGTCTGTTTTTTGAGTTTGTTGATCTCCTGCAGTGCATCACATTTAACTCGGCTGAATTGCTTAAGCTAAACTAAGGTTCAGGGCACTCTTGGGGTACGGGGCCAAGCATTTCAAATCATCAGTATTTGCCCGAGTAAGTGACTAAATACTTGAAAACAACTGTATTAAACTTAGTTTCATTAAAGCGCATGAAGTTTTTGCATTTTTGTGAACACTACAGAGCTGTGATGAAATGTATATCCGTCTGTACCACGTGTGCTTGTCCTTCTGTTGACTGTGTTCAGAAACACCAAAAAGCCTTATGTTTGTTCAAAGTCTGAGGACAGTCAAGTCTGCTCACCTCAGTGTGAGGATGAAACATCTACTGACAAATAAAACTTACCAGGTAAATTCAGTTGTTCCTTGTGACTGTTTTCAATCAATCAATCTTTATTTGTATAGCGCCAATTCATAACAAGTGTTATCTCAAGACACTTCATTTTGTGGATACACATATATGCATAGATACATATATACATATAAAATACACATATACATATATATATACAAATATATACATCCAACACCCAACATGAATCCATATAGCCAATCATGAATCCCTCCATCATGGCGGCAAGAAAAAACCTTCTGGAAATACTGAATGTGGATCCCAGTCTCATGATGAACAGCAAATCCACACGATGCTGTGTTGGGTGTGTGAGCAAAGGAAGGGAGGTAAGAGCAGACAAGTGGACTAGAATAAGAACTAAAGTTAGTGACAGATCCATGAACCATAGACCTGTCATCTGATTTATTAGAGGTTAGCCTCTTGAGATGCTACATCTCATTTTCAGGAGGGTCCTCATGTCTGAATGGTTGTGGTGATCATTTTATAGAAGTATAAGCAATGATATTCTTACTGAAAATAAGAATTTATGGTAGTGACGATCTCATGGATGCCCAGACCACAAGTGCATCCCAACCATATTTGTCTCAATTAAGTATAAATGTGTTAAAGGCCTCTTGAGATGTGACATCCCATTTTCAAGAGGGACCTCATGCCTATGAGGTAATAAAAAATAGATACTGTAGAAGTATTGATCTACATGAACAGCTATCATGATAATGGAAATGGAATGTTCCTAATAAAATGGCCAACTATGTGTCATGTCTATAATTGTAGTTTTTGAGGCTTCGTGACTCTACAGCAGAGGCAGTCTCCACCAAGGATCCCAGGCCACCTACAAGACAAGAGCCAGAAACGAGTACAGGAGCAAACAAAAGGCTCTACCTCCCACACTACTTTTGGAGATTGATGGTATCACAAGTAGGCTAGCATTTTGTCAGCGTAATGATCTGGAGGGGACTTGGAGACATGAGGAAGTTCAGACCTGAAGGTGGACTTTAAAAGTGTTGGGGGTGTGGCTTGATCATGATGCACCAGACATTGAGAAGAAATCAGCACCCTAAGCCAGGGAAACATCCAAAATATATTTAGGAAATTGGAACAGGCAGAGGGCCGGGGCTGTTCCCCCCTTGCGGGCAGGAAACTTGGACCCATTTCTTTGATCACTTCTCCAAGTAATGAACAGATTGATCAGGCTGTCGTCAAACTCCTGTGTCTATGCAGAATCACGCTGGAGACAGTTTCAGGTTGGTTCAACTAAATATAGCAGAGCAGTATGTCTTAGCCTAAAATTCACAATGTGACACAAAATCTGTTAGACTGAAAATACCAAACAAAGCCAACCGTGAGTCAGGGAGCCATTCAAATAGGGGTGTTGAAAATTATCTGAGAAACATTATCAGTCATATAGAAGTATCATGAAGCACATGTCTATGATGACACACTGCTGTAAAGCATTAAAGGATAATTTCGGTTTCTGCAGCTTCACATTGTTTATAGAATGAAGTAGAACAATATACTCACCCAGAAGGCTTTCCTGATCCAAACAGTGCTTCAGGAGATATTTAGATCCAAAATCGAGCGGAATGTATGCCTCCGCATGGAAAACAAGAAATGGGCATTTTTTTGTTTTTTGCACAAAACGAAAAAATGGAAAAACAGCTTGATTTCTTGTTTCTGCTTGTGTCTTTTATACCCAGGAATCAGACTGATAAAACGTACCTTGGTACTACTATTCGATTCGATTCGATTAAAATTGGCCTCTTTGTGTTAGATTGATGCCTCTACATGAAATAGTAGTGATAAACTATGCAGAAGTTAGCTATAGCTTAATGCTCTAAGAACTATTCAATAAGTCAATGCCGTGATTGTAAAACTGAATAGTCCTGTGCTTAGCCGTGCTATGCTAAAGTCTGTAAGGCCCTGTTATATTACCAAGTCCATGGGAGGAAAAGGTGTCCGTTTACATTCTGCTCTGCGAAGTCCAGTTCTGCAAGTTTTGATGGTTTCTCAGTGGGTCCCAGGCCGGTCTGTCCCTCCAGCTCCTGGCTCTGAAGACCACTGGTTTCTCCTTTGTCCTTTCAGTTAGCAGCTTGATGCTAACTCTGTGGTGTTGTCTCTTGTTTCAATCAGGAACTCCTGTTCCTTAAGCTGGCTCTTGCATTGCCTGGTGCAACAGTCTGCGTTGAGCAGGACTGTGGAAAAAGTCTTGAGGTTGTACTTCTGAGAAGAGACTGGAGAGGTTCTGTGTCTCTTCTACAGGCTGAGGCAGAGCTGAGCTGAGAGAGAGGACCTGTGTCCTCTTCACTCCATGGTTCAGAAAGAGACTGAGAGACTGCCAGGCAGAGCAGGGTCTTATTGTTCTTATCAGAGGTTTCAAACCTGGGGGATGAGGTGGTCAGCCTGGTTCAGGCTTCTGAAGGGACATGGATCCCAACACATCTTCATAGAAAACTCAACTGTTGTTGTAAAACAAAGTGTACAAAGTAATGAGAAAAGTGCCTCAAAGTGTGAATGTGAAATGAACGGGTTGAATTAAAAAAAAAAAAAAAAAAAATTAAAAAGATTTTTAAATCTTATCAAGTTTTTGCCCAGGCCTACTGGACAGTATAAAAATTCTTGAGCCCCAATCTTGCCTTAATCATTTGAGAACCACTGAGCTAGGATTAAAACAATGAATTGAATTGGTTTTGATATAAAAATAAATAACAGCTTTAAAAAGTAAGCTTATGTAATAAGGTTTTTAACAAAGTTTGGACATATGAGGCCAGCTAAAGTTGCATAGCAAACTCTAAAAAATTAAGGCTATTTAAATGTTTCAAATCAATAAAAAATTAACTGAAATAATAAGTGATACATGAATTAATGGGATATAAAGCATTCACTTAAATCCTACTTTTGGCAGTATGATTGATGTACAGCTGCAGAGTGAGAAGATCATTTATGTGACAAAAATATAACGGCGTTTTGGGCCAAAAGCTTACCAGAGCTAAAAAATAAAAAAAAGCCACTACATTCCTTCAAGGCACTGCAAACATTGTCGGATGAGTTATTTTCAAAAAGTAGAAAACTGCACCACATTGTACTGTTAACAAATCTTTAAAAAGACTCCTGGATCCTATTCCTGTTTTGGATCAGCACCAAAATCTTATAACCTCTTCTTTGTGCCATGACCAACATTCCCTCAAAAATAATTTAAATCTGTTTTTTTTTTTTTTTTTGAGTTACTTCCTAACAGAGAAACAAACTGACAAACACTGGCAAAAATACCTCCTTGGTCGAGGAAATATTAAGACATCTTAGATGGGCCATTATTTTGTAAAACAAAGTTTAATTATACAGCTTTCAAAAAACATAAAAACAATACAATATTCCTGAGACGATTATTAAAGAAAAGTTGGATTTTATGTACAGTCATTACATACTTTTATCGTGTTTATTGTTCTTGCATTTCTCTTTTTTCTCTCATCCTCTCCTCTTGAAGGTTGATGTCCAGGGCTCTGAGCTGCTTCAAGAAGCCATGATTTGGCAGGATGCAGCGTCGCTGTCGCACGTGCTCAATAGCATCCACTACTGTTAAGCTGTGTTTCATCATCAGGTAGGCCAAGACCAGAGATGCCGACCTGCTCCGACCCATCACACAGTGCACCAGCACCTTGTCTTAAACAAAAGTGAATTAAGATTTATCAGGGAAGCTGCATTTACAGAAGGAAAGTGATTTAATGTAGAGTTGCATGATATCATCGGCACAATATCGGTATAGGCTGATATTAGCCTAAAAAGTTAAGTATCAGTACTGATCACTATTGATATTTTTTGGACATATTTATATCGGCCATATGTCACATGGAGTATTAGCAGATTACACAAATGTACCATATTAACGCACCCCAACACTGCATGGGTATATATGAAAATCAAGGGTTTCATTTTGCAAGAGTTAGGCCCCATTTACACGACGACGTTGTCAACAGAAAAGGAAAGGTTTTTCCTGTGCGTTTCTGGAGATGTGAAAAAGACTGAAAACGCTGTAGTCTGCATGCCAGGCCAGCAGATGGCGATGTAGGTTTGTAGTGAAACAGTGGTGTTGGAACACGTGTAAACTTTCTGGTGAAGACAAACTTTTCATAAACAGCAATGGCAGATGGACACACAAAGACGTAGAAGTTTCTTGTCTGGAGAACAAGTCTGTCAAGACTATTTTTGTCTGGATAACAAACTTAGTGTGGTAAGCAGTACACATGTTGCTTGGTAGACTGCTAAAGCTGTTGTTGTTGTTCCTGTGATACTCGTCCAACCTTAATCTGAAAGAGTACTGCGCATTTGCTGCACATGTACATTTATATGGACACGAAAACATTTTCAAAGCTTTTCACTCTGGACCCTGGTTTCATAAGATTGTGGATTCACACTCTCATATGAACAATTGACAAAAGGGCAATGAAAACTCTATTTTCTGCCATTTTTGTTGTCGTGTATACGGCTTCTTAAAGGTTTTTCTTGTTTTACATCTTTTCCTCGCAAGAATATACTGTAACACTGAAAGAAATAAGCAAGTTTTAGTTTCGTACAGAGCTTGTAGACTTGACCAGAAATGTCAGTATTGGTATCTGTGTTAATGATTTAAAAAAATATCAGCAGAAGTCCAGTATTGTGCATCCCTAGTTTAATGTTTTATCTGCTCCAGGACTTACTCTCTGGATGACTGAGGGCCTCGTGGATGAACTGGGTGGCAGGGTAGAAGAACTGTGAGATGTTGAAGGTGGGTTTGTCATCTGCCTCGACACCAAAGTACTGAATGTCCATGTCGCTGTAATATTCAGCGCCAGTCAGCACATTGTTAAACTTCCCCTCAGCTGCATTGAGGACGTGTGTGACACCCAGGTCCCTCAGGCCAGCACACTCCAGAGCTGTTTTCCTGTTTATTAGAGAACACTAATCCTTAATCTAACATTTTATCATGAAATATGAGCCCCATACTGCCAAATTCCTGTGTGTAGTTACTCACTCATCGCCGATGTAGATTCTGGGCCAGACCTGATCGACGTGAGCGTACTGAGCTCCGGCGCCAGACCAGAACATCTGCTCCAGGTCTAAGGTTCCTGGTGTGATGTAGTCGCTGTCTGGGTCCACCTGCACTGCAGCATATGGGTTCCTACTTCTGGACTTCACAGCACCAGACATGGCTCACGTCTGCTTCAGGTAAACACACACATCACAGTCTCAAACTGAACGTGAATTCACCTGACAGTTTTTATTTTGAAACAGACATGGAACAAGAAAATGATGGGTGTTTTCTCTTGAAATACTGACATTCACTAAAGAAAAACAATGTAATTACTTTGGATTAAGATTCTAAGCTAAATGTGTTTCTTTCTCTTCAAATTTTTTATTGGGTTTTGCAGATTTATGCAGTTGTATTAAAAAATTATAAACAGTTAAGTATACACTTTCTTTAACAAAAGAAAAAGTGGTCCCTGAAGTATTGCTGCATACCAAGGCAACTTATAGGAAACTACTTATAGGAAGCCACAATAAAAATAATTAAATGAATTAAAAAATTAGGACTAGGACTAGACGGAAATACAGACCTCAGCCAACACCACAGGCCTCACCCATATTGTGATTTTGAGCATAAATATTAGTCCTACATTTATTTCATCTAAATATTAAGATTCATTGACCATGAATACATACCATTAGCAATTGGATTCATAATGATATCTATTTTAGTTCAGTAGTTATACACAAAAATAACATTTTTCGTCATGGTGGATCCAGACGGTGATCCGGATCAATACCAAAATGTATTCATATGTTCCTTGTCCCAATTCGGATATTTCCTGAAATTTTCATCGAAATTCATCCATAACTGTTTGAGTTATCTTGCTAACAGAGAAACAAACAAACAAACAGATGCAGGCAATAACATAACCTCCTTTGCGGAGGTGACAATAAATATGGGAAAAAATTCACAGTGGAAGTGTGACAGCTTTGACGACAGTAACAAATTAAAAACACAACCATTGCTCAGAGGTTTTTTGCTGCCTAGTGTGTAAAATGGAACGAAAAGCTTTAACTGAGACCAGTTCTGAAATTTCAGTTAAGTGTGTATTGTGCTTCAAGCAGCTCAGGCAGCTTAACTTTGATAAGAGGAGCACAGGCACATCATGAGCCACCTAACAGTAAACTACGACAGAGATAGCAAAAGACATCCCAAGTCTGAGTGACCCTCTCAAAACAGAAAATCTGTATGTACTTCTCTAAGCTGCTTAAGTCCTGTGGGAGATCTGCTTTCTTAATGAATTGAAGGAATAGACCCCATAGTTTTCCAAATTACTGGAGCAGCCAGTTAAAGAAAGTCTGATTTTCTCCAGCTTAAGGAAATAAAGGGTCTCTCTAATATATGGCAGGGTGGTATCATTGATTTCCAGTTAATTACAGTTAATCTTCCAACTAGCAGGGAAGCAAACGCAAATACATCCTTGTTGGACGTAGCAAATGTATTTCTGACAGTTAAAGGATAAGTTTGGTTTCTACAGCTTTCACATTGTTTAAAGAATGAAGTAGAACAATATACTCACCCAAAAGGCTGTCCTGATCCAAGCAGTACTTCAGGAGATATTTAGATCCAAAATCAAGCAGCGGACATCCGTATAATGGTAGCACATAGGGCATACAGCGCCGCTCCTAAAACTGCATTAATCATCCAAAACTCATTAGTTTCACCAATATTTCATCATGGTCCGTTCGGGCTACTCCTCCATTACAGTCTGTGTCGCTCCAGACATGTTTTGTGGCTGTACTGACCTCTGAACTGAAGAAGAAGAGCACTTGCCTCCACGCATGCGCAGTACAGCTCATTGTTTCAGCAGCGACCGCCGGCTATACAGCGACTTTTTTCTTCCAGTTTTGTGCAAAATGGACGAATATCTATCGGATGAAGATGTTGTGGAGGAGAACTTTGAATATGATGGGTGTCCTCACAGTTTCGAGCCAGAGTTTACAGATGAGGAGCTCATCGAAAGGAGGACGCGGAGGCAGCGCTCCAGAGAGTACTGTGCAGGCGCGTGGGCATACATTCTTCTTCTTCAGTTCAGAGGTCGGCACAGTCACACCATAGACATTATATACGTATATACGTATATAATGTCTATGAGTCACACAACACAGACTGTCGTGGAGGAGTAGTCCGAACGAACCAAAATGGCATATTGGTGAAACTAATGAGTTTTTGGATGATTAATGCAGTTTTAGGAGCAGCGCTGTATGCCCTAGTGCTACCATTATACGGATGTCCGCCGCTCGATTTTGGATCTAAATATCTCCCGAAGCACTGTTTGGATCAGGAAAGCCTTCTGGGTGAGTATATTGTTGTTCTTCATTCTATAAACAATGTGAAAGCTGTAGGAACCGAACTTATCCTTTAAAACAATCTTCATTTATTAAAGCTACAAACATCACCGTACAACCTACTGACAGACGGTGAGCTCTTGGGAGCCCCTAATGAAAATGTTCCTTCTTTTGAGCTTAAACATTAAACATTATTTCTCTAAATGAAACTTGACAGAGTGGCTCACAGCTAAAATGTAATTAGTTGGTGTAATCAGATTACTTTTATTGTTGCAGTGAGTACTGCAATGAATGAGTTTTGCAGGTCAAGAAATCTATTATGTTAACTGTTTAAGTACCATATTTTACATTACATATTGTTGCTTCAAGCATAAACCAAAAAACTGCAAAAGCATCAACACTTCAATTTATTTTTGCTCCAATTTTATTGGAGCAGAAAGTTAAAGCATGCAATACAACTGTAGAGCTCCTCACTGGAGGGTAGGAGGAGTAACAGGAAGACAGAGGATGAGAAGGAGCAGTAGCCAGCCTGTAGCAGTATATTTCTATTTTATAATATTTATATTTACATTTATTTATTGATAGTTTTATTTAGATCCATTTTTTTCTTTCTATATATCTTTTTATCTGTAATAATCAACTGCTACTGATTCTTAGTTTCCCAGAGTGAGTTTTTCCCAAAGGGATTGATCAAGTCTAACCTAACCTAATATAATCTAATCTATAATTTGGTAACCTAAAAGTCCTCTTCAGTTGTTAATACACTAGCAATCTCACATTGTGTGACTAATTAGTTCACAAAGCACAAAAAGCTTTCAGGTTAATTCACTCTTGTTGACAAATGTCAATAAAATTTAATTTAAAGCTTCTTCAGATCAAGGTTGATGTTACGTCTGACTTGCTATGCCGGCAGTTTCTTTTGCACGGCAGATGCCCAAAAGCACAACAAAAAAATGTTGGAGAATCTTCCTCTAAAAGTCATAAGGCCAAAGTAGAAGTGCCCAGAGAGCACAAAGCTCTGCCAAGACATTAAAGGTCAAAGACTCAGTTAAAATTTCATTAATCTCAGATCCAGACTGAGGTCCAGTATAAAAATAACATATCTGGATCTTGGTCCGGCTCTAAGCTTAGATGTGGTTTTGCCTGGACCAACATGACATCTGCATGATTTTTTTTCACTTCTGAGATTGCTAGCCAAGTTATTAGAGCAAATGTAGAAAAACTGCACTATCTAGTATTGTTAATGGATACTACATTATGGAAACAGTCTAAAGCACTCGGAGAGCTCAAAGACCACTACCAATGGTAGCTCACATACTGCTGTTACATCTTTAAGCAATAGTTCAATGATAAAGTATAACCATAATATGATTCCTTGACCCTGAAACCCACACTCAGCACTTAATCATGTTGAGATCATTATTAGACGGTTATTGAGCAAAAATGATTGTTCACTAATGTTGGTTATCTGGATCACCACCAAAATCTGATCATTTTTAAGTTGGGCCAGTACCAACTTCTGCTGAAAATTTAGGTCAAATCTGTCCATTAGTTTTTGTGATCTTGCTAACAAACACACAAACATATGCCGCCAGAACATGACCTCCTTGGTGGAGATAATCAAGATTAATTGAATAATTTTGAGATTTCAGTTATTAGACACAGCTATTCTTCTCCACCATCAGTGCTTTTTAAACTGAAACACTTGTACACAGTGGTGTAGTCGAGGGTATATGCCGGTATAAGGAGTATACCCACTTATTTTTCAGTCAGCATTGCGTATACCCACTTCTAGACCCCCCCGATGTGCACCATTCAGTAATGTCTAACTGCCAGATTGCCCTTTTTCCCTCAAGGATGGTGAAGCCATGACCCACCCTCCTCTGCCTCTAATTGGCTGGTACTCGCTGCCTTCACTGATTAAATTGGTTAACTTTAGGCATGGTGACTGATGAGCCAATCAGAAGCAGAATAGGGGTGGTCATGCCGATTAAATTATCGCTAACACCTCAGGTGTCTGTGCATGCATGTATGTATGGGTATGTATGTGTGTGTGAGGGTGTACTTTATTTTCCTTTGTATTTTATTCACATGTCCTGGTGTAAGTGTCAGCACCCTAGTTGTACTATATGACACAAATGATGTAAATCTAAACTATTTTTTGTTTTTGTTCATTGTAACATATTTTGTTGAAAGATTCTGTTCAGCTGTTGAAAACTAAATAATTTATTTCAGTTTTATGACAGTGCACTTTTAAGTTTATCTGATTGGTTTTGATGTTTGGAAGAGAATGATCTGTGTTTTATTTAAGGTTAAATATGAACAAGACTGTATTGTCAACTTCAGATTTAAAGTATTTTATTTAAATAAATGTTCAAAAAATAACCGAAACACCATGTTTGCCTCATGATAAATACATTTTACATTCATCCATTCTGCTTGTGTGACCAGTAGTAACTACAAACTGCTCCTAATTAAGTCATGATAATTTTATAACAGTGAGCAAGTAGAAATGACAGATTTTTGAGTAAATAAAGTAGTCTTACATGTCACTGGTTCTAAAACCGTCTTTTTTTCTGTACTACTTAAAAAAAGGTGAAAATTTAGAGCATAATCACTTCTCAAGGGACCACTACACCACTGCTTGTACATATACAGTAAATACAAACATATAAATACATCAATAAATTAAAATATTTTTTAGTAATGATTAATTGCTCTGACCAACTTTGAGTGTGAAACCATCTGTTCCACCATTTGTCCTCTTATTATTCAAATATTGACTCAGCCCCTCATACACCAGCCACTGGAGGGGGAAAAACTATCACTACGTCCCTGTTTGAACCTCAGTAGACCACCTCCTCTTCAGATGTGACCCTCTCATCTCTGTTAAAATTCACCCACAGTCTCTGAAAAGTTTTTGCGTAACATGCTCATTCTGCTTTTAAATAAAGTGTCAGAAAACAGGATGACCTACCTTCTTCTTGTAGCACTTAAAAGCTTTGAATGTGTCCCTGAGCAGGATCCTAGACCAGCATCTGAACTCTACCACGGCGGACATGTGTGAAATTTGTGAGTGTGTGTGCGTGCGTGTGTGTGTGTGTGTGTTTCCCCGCAGTAAGCGTGAAGACTGAAATACGGATCTGGAATGGTAATGGCTCTCTCAGGCTCTGTGTTTAAGATGATATTTTTAGGCAGCTCCGAGCTACATCTGACCTCAACGTCTCACACACACACACACACACACACACACACACACACAAACTTCCTCAGTGCTGCCTCACAGCCTTTCTCGTGTCCTTTAGTCTCATCATCACTGCTTTTTTTAGGTTTTAAAACCTAGACTTCCTAACACAGAAACAGTTGTTTAGAGAGTCGTGTTGTTGCTTTATTGTCTTCGTAAGAATGTCGGTGGTGTGGACAGGTGTGGGGATCAGGTCACATTTGTCAGTGCAGAGTTATTTCTAGAGACGTGAAACTTGAAGAATTCAGTTGTGTGTCGCTTGAGCAGAGCCAAGTCTTAAACTTAACCCTTTAGCTCCCTGTCAACTGATGGGCAGTGGTCAATAAATGCAGAAATAATTTTTAAAGGTACAGTGTGTAGTTTTTAGCGGCATCTAAAGGTGAGGTTTGAGATTGCAGCACTCCGGCGCTCCCCCCTCCCTGTCGGAGAACCTCCGGAGCTACAGTGGCCTTCCAAGGACAAAAAAAGTTTTTAGCTTAGTTATCAGCTTATGTTTTGTCTTACTGCCACAGAAAATGAATAAATCGTGGAGTTTTAGCATGATGTTGTCTCCCTATTGTCTTTCAGTCTTGCTAACGCTCACACCGGTCGTTTGGAAGAGACAATCATTTCAAAATGCTTGTGGCCGTGAAATAAGCCTCGCATAGCAGATACATTCTCTGCGTCTTACTCCGACTTCTCCCAAAAGTCAACAAATAAATTCGGCTCCATATAAGAGTAAAATTCGACACTTAGTCTTACCTGTCCAGCAAAAAACAGGCAACTTCGGCATCTGTCTGCAAACTTATCCTCGCCTTCAGGGACTTCCATCTGGGAAAGGCAGCGCCAATGTTGACCCTGTTTTTTTGTGGTAGCCTGTCCCGATTGCGTTTGGCTTCGTCGCGTTTTCTTTTCTTTGACAATGATTCACGCTCCACTGATGGCAAATTGTACGTGTGGTCCTCCGTGTTTGTTTGTATTAGCATAGCTGCTTGGTAATCACTCTCTTCTTCTTCGTCTATTTCACCACTGTGCATTTCCGGTAGGCGTCAACAAAAAAAACGAAAAAAAGCGTTTAGTTTGTCCGTTCTGAGTTACGGTAGAAAAGATGGCGACGCAAGATGGAAGCCACCATAAGAGAGGACCCGCTCCCATGTAGATATAAATGACTTATTCTAAGGTAACGAAAACAAAACAATAATTATTTAAGGCTGATTAGAAACTAATTTAAATATAATTTTAAGTAATCTATTCCATTTTTACCAAGTCTGTTATTTTAGATAGCATTTAATAATGCACACTGTACCTTTAAATACATATTTGTTAGGAGAGTACTTTGCACAGCTAATTTAGGAGACAGGTGCGTCGGAGAAAAAAGACAATTTAAACAAAGATGGCTTGGCCTACATTAGCAAAAGAAGCAGGAAATTAAAACAAAGAATAAGTGAACATAAAAGTTCTACATGCAGAAATGACCGGGACTGTCCTGTGGCTGTACACCTCAGTGATGCACAACATGACATCTCCACTCTGCGTTTCATTGGCATTGAACAGGTCAAATTACCACTAAGGGGTGGCAATCATGACAGACTTTTGCAACAGCGGGAAGCATACTGGATCTATACCTTAAAAACTCTGGCTCCAAAAGGCCTTAATGATGAGCTTTCTCTGAATATGTTTCTGTAATTTACGTCAGAGCATGTCCTCCCTCCTTCGTTTAGCGTTTAGTTTGTCCGTTCTGAGTTACGGTAGAAAAGATGGATGGAAGCCACCATAAGAGAGGACCCGCTCCTATGTAGATATAAATGACTTATTCTAAGGTAAGGAAAACAAAACAATAATTATCTAAGGCTGATTATAAACTAATTTAAATATAATTTTAAGTAATCTATTCCATTTTTACCAAGTCTGTTATTTATTTTTTTATTTTAGCATTTAATAATACACACTGTACCTTTAAGCCACATAGCTAAAGATGGGGACTTAGGAGATTTACAAAGAAGTAAAACATTAATTACACAGAATTTTTTGTTAAATCTAGAAGTTTGTCATGCTGCGTCACTGTCTTCATCCTTCAAGACATTTCTGTCTTCTCCATGAAGATTCTTCTCCAGCTGCCTCAGCTGCTCCAGAAACCCGGAGTTTGGTCCGATGTCTCTGTTCTGACGCACAGCAGTGATGGCGTCCACTAAAGACAGGCCGTGGCAGATCATCAAATACGCAAGAACCAGCGCTCCAGAGCGACTCACACCCATGGCACAGTGCACAAACACCTTTCCTGAAACAAACAATTCATTTGACACCACTTTGAATTTCAGGGAATTGGACATTGAAATAGTTTAAATTCTCTTTATTACAGTAGCTTATGATTTTTAATATGTGATCTAATGTAAAGTGTATAACAGAGGCTGATTTACTTAAATCACTTGAGATTTTATGTTTAATGGCGATGTGTTTTGATACATACAGTCATACTTTTATTCTCATTTTTCGATGTGTTTTAACTTTCAATTTCATTGTTTTATTACCTCCGCCAAGGAGGCTATGTTTTCGGGAGAGTTTGTCCGTCCGTCCATTCGTCCGTGAACAAAATAACTCAAAAAGTGATGGATGGATTTGGATGAAATTTTCAGGAAATGTTCAGCATGGGAAAAGGAAGAACTGATTCCATTCTGGTGTTGATCGGGATCAGCGTCTGGCCGCCATGGCGAAAAATGTGATTTCTGTGAATAACTACTGAAACAAAATAGGTATCATTATGAATCCAGTTGCTAATGGTATGTTTTCATGGTCAAGGAATCTAAATATTTATATGAAATAAAGGTAGGAGTGATATTTATGGTCAAAATGACAATATGGCTGAGGACCGTGGCGCTGGCGGAGGTCTGTGCTCTCCGAGTGCTTTCTAGTTGTTTTTGTGTCTTTAGTGTCTCATAGCTGTTATGTGATCATTTGGCTAAAAAAAAAAAAAAAGCCAGTTTAGTTCAGTTATATTGTGAGACCCCTGGATCAATTAAAGACAATATTTTAAATGTAGTTTTAATCATAATTTAGTATATTTCTGATTAAATATGGAAGCAGAAAGATTCTTCGTACATTTTTACAATCAAAAACTGAAAAAACTTTGTTTTAAATTAGTTATAAATTACCCAGGAGAGGGTATTTAAAAAAGAAACTCTAACAAAGTTGTCAATATCAATTCTAAATGAACTCATCATGTGTAAATGTGTGATTATAAACAGGAAAGAAGTCAGAACAAACTTGTTAAACCAGTGTTAATACTCAAAATCTTTTGATTTATCCAAGGAAGATCAAATTTGGTTACAAAGAGAGCCAAATTTATATCATGCTCAGTTAGAGGGCCACAAATAATTTACAGATGTCTTGAGAAGTCTTATCATTGACAATTACATACATTAAAAGACATATCCAATTACTAATACACAATTGTATGAACAAAATTTCAATTAAAACCAGTTTAATCTATTTTATGCAAATAATGTATCATTTACTTGTTATTAAGGAATAGTGTTTTCTTTGAAAAGTGCATTGAAAAAAAATCACAGCCAATTATAACTGTTTTCAGAGGAAAACATTTTTAATGGTGCCATTTTTTTGACAGGTGTTCGAAATAAACATTTTTATATTATATAATGACTAAGAACTGCATGTTGTCCCTGAGCCACCAGTTGCCCAACCCTGGTTCAATTTTTTAATTGTCCAACCCCAATTCCAGCAAAGTTGGGACATGGTGATAAACATAAATATTTAGAGTATACAATGATTAACTAATTCATTGACTTGTATTCAATTAAAAACACTACAAACAAAAGATGTTGGGTAGGGTTGTATTCATCTTGTATAAAACTTCTACATTTGAAGTCTTCTTACAACCTTTTTTTTACTTACACTTTGTTTTTTATACTTTTAACTATTGCACTGAAAGGGAGAAGCTCACCAATCTCATTGTACATTCTGTAAAATGACAACAAAGGCCATTCTGATTCTGATATATAATGATAAAACTGATCAACTTAATTGCTTATTCAATTGAATATGGGTCAAAAAGCATTTTTAAAATCAATACATCCTGTTTCTGTTTACATTTTACACAACGTCCTGACTTTTCTGGATTGGGTTTTGCACATAATGATAACTAATGATAACTCAGACTGACCGTTGTTCTTCAGAGCATCGTCTATAAACTCTGCAGAGGAGTTGAAGAAAGGCTGAAGGTCAAACTCAGGATGGTCAGCAGCTTCCACACCGAGGTACTCCACGTCAAGGTCACTGTAAAACTTCATTCCTGTATTGATCCGATGTCGTCCTGCTGCAGCGTTCACGATGTGAGTCACGCCCAGAGATGACAGAATGGCTTTATCTCTGGCTACAGACCTGAACACGCACAGAACATACAGACTTATTTAATTCAGCAAGCTCAGGCAACATGTGAAGCAGCTGGTTGAGATTTCTCGACTCACTCATCTCCGATGTAGAGGTTCGGCCAGACTTGATTGACAGCTGACACCGGCCTTCTGTTTGTCCAGAGTAGTTGCCTCAGCTCCATCAGAGACGGGGTTTCCTCCTGTGCTGAGTGACCTCTGTGGCAACAAAAATGTGCCTGTATACATGTGTCGAGACTGGGAAGCACAGACCTTTTACAGCCTGCAATAGCTGTACACAAAACAAAGCAAAACTGGAGGCAAACACAAATCTGTCACACAGCTTGCAGGCAGCACGGGCCTTTAAAAAATGCCATGTTTTTTGAGTGCCAGAGAAGAAAGGGTTAATAGTCATGGCTGAAATCTGGACTGTAGTTTTCTGTTTCCATTTGTTAGAGTAATATCTTACAAGTAATGCTCAGTCCTGGAGAGAAAGGCCACTTTAGCCCTGTTTCCACCAGAGGGTTCAGTTCAGTTCGTCTTGGTATGGCTCGCTTTTTGTGGCGTTTCCATAGCCTTACACCGGGAGAGGACCCCTTATAAGTGAACCATACCGTCCTACTTTTTGGGACCCTTCTGTTGGGATGCCAAACATACCAATTCAACTCCAGATGTTGGAGCTAGAAACACTGCAGTCCGTTGATTGGTCGAAGGAGACGTCACTTCCCGTGCGACAGCGGAAAAACACATAATCCCGCCATGTTTAAATCTCCACTCGTCTTCATGAACATAACTCTCGCGGCACACAGCCTTCTCTGAAACAAAGCTTGGTTGCACTTTGTAACAAAAAGCCACATGCTGATCACAAAAAAGAAGAATTGCTGGATGTCTTCCATCGTTGCTCTTTGTTTGCTGTGTTGTGTTTTCTTCTTTGTTGTATTTAATAGCCGGGTACATTGTGTCTCTCTGCTATGACATCATGCTATCGGCATCCCGTTTATACGCCATCTACTAAGTAGGGTTTGGTTGGCTGTGGATACGCGAACAGGATCAGGCTATACCGATCCGGCCTGAGCCAAATCGTGCCGATCCATACCGGAGCACTTGGTGGAAACGGGGCTTTTCACATTGAAAGTTCAGTGGACTCAGTTTGATTTCATGAGTTAGCTTGCAGCATTGTTGTAATATTCTCTTGGTTTCTTCCACCCTGCACTGTCAGGTGGACCAAAGCCTGTCAAATGACGCATAAAAAAGCCTCCCGCCTTTACCAGGGGCCGTATCTCCAATCTTTATTCCTGCCATCGATCCTATGGTTGTAATTTGATCTGGACATACACAGCCAGCTTAGAGTGATGAGTTGTTTAGCTTGAAGCATCTTGAGTGCTAAAATAAAGATGAGGTTGTATTTGGGCTGCTCAGGTGAAACTGCCGTAATGATTTGAGTGCTGTGTAACGAAGATCTGCATGGACTTGTAGACGTTATCCTGTTGAAAGTAACATGACAGGCAACCCAGTGCCCACTGTTGAAGTGAAATTTGGTCGGGATGGTCATAAATAATAAGAAATAGATTTTGAAAGAGTCCATATTTTCACTAAAGTAAAATATAATTTCCTATTTAAAAACCTAACTCCTTCCTAATGGGAGATAGCTTTATTGGCATTTATATTTACTGTGCCAAGAACCTCAAGCGACCTGACTTTAAAAATTTGAAAAATGCCTTGAAAAGAAAAGTTGCCTGGCAGTGCTACCACTGCTAACATTAGCAGCACTGTTCTTGATACTGTCAGAAAACACTTAATCCACTGACCTATTGTTGACAAATTCACGCCACAATTCACTTGCACCTGCTATCACTGAAAATACACGACAAACCTTTTTTCAACTCTACATAAATCTCCGCCAAGCAGATCAAATCAACACAGGAAAACAAGCACTCAGAGTTATCAGGTCATTTTTAAATACATGCTTTAATATGTTTTGAGGATATGCATAATCAGCTGAGCCAAAATGTGGCTATGACATATCGCTCTGCAGGCCAAAATTCTGAGAAACACTCTACATAGAGCCAGTATGGCTCTGAATCTAACCTGTACCTTTTGCCAGCCTGTCACTTACAATACAATCAAGCCACTAAAACCAAATTGGGTGACTTGTTAAAAATATATTTCTTAATGTCGCTCAATGGTGTGATAATCTAAAGAGTCTATGAGTCAAAGTTTCTAGGCGTGATCATCCACCAACTTAGCTGGAAATCACATACAGAATTAATTAGATGTAAATTATCCAAATCTGTTGCCATTTTTAGCAATTCTAAGGATTTATTGAGTAAAAACTGCCTTGAGATTTTGTCCAATTCACTTGTAATGCCTTTTATGTCATACTGTGCTGAAACCTGGGGAAGAACATTCAAAATAAATTTAGACCCAATAATCAAACAACAGAAAAGAGCAATTAGAAAAATCATTAAAGTTGGATATCTGGAACACACTTCTATGTTAATATTTAAGACATTGTTTATTTAAAGACTCTGAAAATATTTGTGTATATGTATATAAATAAGATATTTGTGTTCAAACATTTTGTAAACTAAGAGGGGTGGAATATGATTTCATGATATGCTTATGTTTTAAACAAGAAATGTTAGAATTAATATGAATGAATACATTTTAAACTACTTTTTAGACATGTTTATTTCTGCTGCAAAAACAGGCACTTTAACATGAGTGTGAATGTGACCCTCCATACTCTGCAGTCAGCCTCAAGTGGACATTTAAGGAACTGCAGATTTTACCACCTAAGCATTGCTGTTGCTTGCTATTTGTTGTGTGTGTTTTAAACGTTAAAGTTGTTTGCTGTATTTGTGTCCCTTTGTGCATCTTTACAGTGTTTGGGCCTGTTTCCTTCTCCTCCTCTCCCTCTCCAGGCCGATGTCCAGGCTGCGGAGCTGTTGCAGAAAGCCGGGGTTTGGGCAGATGTCTCTGTGCGGCCTGACGGCAGCTATCGCCTCCTGCAGCCTCAGGCCTTCGACGATCATCAGGAAGGCCAGCACCAATGTGGAGGAGCGACTCACACCCATCAGACAGTGGACAAACACCCGTCCTGGAGCAGAGATTCTGGCTGTTAATGGTAAACTTTACTGTAATAGTACTTTAACTGTGCCGCCTGATTGTAAACCAGACAGACTTTGTCCAGTCGTCTTGTTTCTGTTTCTTTTTGAACTAATATTCTATTGATTTTTATATCCCTCAGAGCCTTTTCAATAAGTCACAATTATTTTGCAATTTGCACAAATAATCTTATGTATTTTTTTTTACATATTGCCAGTCAATGCTAGCTTTTACACCAGTCATGTAATTCAGCCAAATGAGATTGAGGCTTTTGTTATTTGGGAGCCGAGCTTTGTTGTTTGTTTCATGCTTCACAATATGAAAGAAGAAGGTAGTAGCCATCTTTAATGTTGACATGTTGTCCTGTTATATTGACTTTTTGTTGAATAAAAACAAGCTCCCAAAAACTAGATAAAGGCATTAGAAGATTACAGTGTCCAGTAAAGAAATGTTAGCATTATCTATCAGATAGCAATTTGTCTTGGGGGAATTTAAGAATTTCAATTGTAAGCCTACCAGTACAGATAAAACAAGAAAGCATTTACAGAGCGCAAACCTCTGCCAAGGTAGCTCACATATTGCTGCCACATCTATAAACAATAGTTCCTTGATAAATTTACCATCATAATATGATTAATGACCCTAAAAAAACCACCTGAAACTCAGAATCATGTTGATATCAGAATAAGTTAGCCAGTTATTGAGCAAAACCAGATATTCACTAATGTTGATTATCTGTCTCATCAACATTTTATAATTTGTGGTTGGGTCACTACCAACATCTTAATATTTTAACAAAATCCAGTAGTTTTGTTTTGTCTTGCTAACAAACAAGCATATGCCAGCAAAACCATAACCTCCTTGGCAGGGGTAAAAATGTCACACTAACTGAAAGATTATTCATAGTAGTTTGCAAACATGTGTGGAGCACAAAAAGCTTATCAATTAAGTGTTGTTTTCTTGAAATATTAACCACATTTCCTCTTAATTAAACTTTTGATCATCTATGTGTCCATCCAGAGGTTGTGAATTAGGACCAACTGGCAGACTACTGAAATATTAAACCTGCCTCCTGGATCACAGTGACACCGGAATGGCATTTGCACTTCATATATATATAAATATACATATATATATATATATGTTCGTATTTATGTAGTATATGCCTTTTATGCATTTGTATATGATGCACATTATCAATGTAAGCTCTTTGGTATTTCAAAGGTTGTAGAAGTTTATGCTATGCTGTGAATGCATACTATTGTATGTATATAATGCATACTATTGTATGCATTATATACAATAGTGAGTTGAATATGTCTTTCATCTTTCACCAGATCTGCAATACAACAATTTAAAATCAATCCTGCACACTGTACCTCTTTCAGGGCGCACTCACACTGGCCATTATGTGTCGTGCTTGAGCCCATTTCTCCACAAGTCCCTTTGCTGTGCTCATCCGTGGTCCATTCCACGCTTCTTTTATTGAGTCTTTATTTTCTTGTGCCCTGGTGTCCTGATTTGATCATCTGTCACTACAGGTCAACTGGGAGGTAGGCTGGGAGGTTAATTGGGAGCCCCAACTCACTATGACAGCCCTCTATGCCTCACAGCTGTAGCCTAAAGCTGGCTTTGTCCTCAGAGGCTGCTCACATCCTTTGCATGGCGAGTTCTCGCTCCTATAATCAGGCTGTCGTTGTGTGGTCCTTAAGGGTCAAAAAAAGAGGTACAGCAGTTTTGTACCAACAACAATGGGTGCGCTGAATGTCTATGGGGAGATATTTGTCTCAAAATAATGCACACAAATATATCCATGATTTTCACATGTGCTTTTAAGATCCACAAATATATATATGATTTTCACATGTGTTTTCAAATTTGTGAGTGCATTTATCATGACTTATCATTTGTAAATCTTCAATTCTGCTTGTGAACTGTTGGAACGTTTGTGGATCAACTGACACCTGCATTCATTTTTGCGTTGAGTCATAACGCAGTTTCCAAGAAATGTACACACATATTTGGAGGGGTTTATCTCACGCACTTCCAACAGTTCACAAGCAGAATTGAAGATTTACAAATGATAAGTCATGATAAATGCACTCACAAAATTTGAAAACACATGTGAAAATCGAATATATATTTGTGAATCTTAAAGACTAGGAGTGGGAGAAATAATCGATTCACCTAAGTATCCCGATTTTTTGTCTGCCGATTTTTAAATAGATTTTTTTGTTCAAAAATCGATACCCCCCCCCCCCCCCCCCCCCACACACACACACACACACACTCTATAGGCGCTAAAGTCGCAAAATTGCGGCAAGCGACATGGCTGCATAAAACAGGCCATAGCTGTTAAAATAGTGCTGAATAGTGTTACTACTTTTCACCAGCAGATAGTGGACAGGTGACAGGTTTCTATTCAAAGTTTTGGTGTGTATTTATTTTGAAACACACACACCGGAGAGAGGGACACGAGTGTGGCTGTAGAGGCTGTAGAGCGGAGCAGAGAGAGAGAGACACACTCACAGAGTGAGAGAGACTCAGTAGGAGTACTCACGATGCTGAGAGTACTTTGTCAAGTACTGGCTGACTCTGAATCTGAGGAATATTTACTCTCTGAGGACGACGGTCAGTTGTCCAGTGAGGAAGAAACTGGCGGCGCATGTGCGCGCATGCAGCGGAGCGGGTCCGCGCGCCATTACAGTCCCCAAGCAGCACATACAAGGCCGATGCTTTGCCTCTCCGGGGCCGGCGACTGCTGAAGAGGGGACATGGTCTGGGATGCAGGGAAGCTCAAACACCACGAAAAGTGGCAGTGTTAGCGGGAATGAGAAAGACCGTGGAGCTCTGGGCAGACGAGGGAGAAGCCGGGGGTAAAAAGCACAGTCAAAGCAGCAGAGGCGTTCGTGCTCGGCTCGTAAATTACAGTGATGATGATGGGTGGGAAAACTAACCACTTTGAATCTATAGCCTTTTTAAATCTTGATAGCAAAATTGAATATTTTCTTGAGAAAACTCTGGTGCCTAGAGGGTTAATAAGCCACTTTTGTATGCAATCAAGGCTTTTGAAGAGAGTGAGTATAAACAGCTGGTTAAAATATGTTGCTGAATAAGTCCTAAAAACAGACTCACATGTGTTGTGTATTTTTCCTGATATAGTCTGTAGGCATCATCATTCATCTTTCTCGCTGGTGTTAAAAAAGCTAACTAGAGATTGCAAAAATTGGCAATATCGTAGAATCGCAATTTAAATCGAATCGGCACCTAAAAATCGCAATAAATCGAATCGGGAGAAAAGTGAATCGTCCCAGCCCTATTAAAGACACATGTGATAATCATGGATATATTTGTGTGCATTATTTTGAGACAAATACCTCCCCATAAATGTCAAGGCCAGGTTGATCTTGTTCATATTGCACTTTAGTAAGACCCAAGGAGATGCTTAAGCATTTTCCATGATTTTATTTTATATTTTTTTTACTGATTACCTCTGCCAGGAGCTTATGTTATTGCCAGCATCTGTGTTTTTTTCTCTGTTAGCAAGAATACTCTAAAAGCTATTGACGGATTTCAATGAAATGTCCAGGAAATGTCCAGATTGGGACAAGGAACTAACGATTACATTTTGGGAGTCATCCGGATCACCATCTACATCCGCCATGACAGAAAATGCGATTTTCATGAATAACAACTAAGCTAAAATATATAACCTTATGAATTCAATTTCTAATGGTATGTTTTCATGGTCAAGGAATCTAAATATTTAGATGAAATAAAGGAAGGACTAATATTTATGGTGAAAACCCCAATATGGGTGAGACTGTGGTGCTGGCAGGTCTGCGCTCTCCAAGTGCTTTTTAAGTCTCAATTATGTTATAGAGGATTTTGCTGTTCTTAACTGTTTGGTACTGATAAAGAAACCTTGACCTTGACTTTGAGACCACTCCCACAGTGACGGCTCATCAGTGGACCTCTGATCATTTGTTTCAGCAGGTGTTTGTGCTTTTAACCCTGTGACTGGACCATGTCACACATAATTAAAATGAGGAAAACAAGAGCAAAGAACACATTTCCTTGACTCTGAGGTCCTCTGATAACAGTAATCCAGTCCCTCAGGCAGCTCGTTAATATGGGATGTTTTTTGGTCCCTTTTTTGACAGTCTATGCACGGTGCAGAAATGGTCCAGACTTTAGTAGGGAAACGTGCTTAGGCCAACAATGAATTGCCAGTGTGTGTACCCTAAGTGTAGCAGACTTGCCTCCCATAGCAAGTGCAGCTCTGATGTATCTCGCAGTCGGGTAGAAGAAAGGACTCAAGATGAACTGTATTGAATCATCAGCCTCCACCCCATAATAATCCACCTTCATGTCTCTGTAGAACCGAGGTCCAGTTTTGACGAAGAAGCAGGGTCCAGGACCGGGATTGGCCGGTCCATGAGCAGCATTTACTATGTGAGTAACGCCCAGACTATGGAGCAAGCTTTTGTCCCGAGCAGCCACCCTGAATTCACACAGTCACACACCAATGATGCGTCAGAGAAAGTCACTAAACACTGGATGCAGATAAAACACATTAAATACAAAAACATATCACATCTCATTTTGGTAACACTGAATGTTATGGTTTACAAAACTAGCACAGTCTCAAGGTAATGAGAGACTAATTAACTGTTAAGTCAACTTGCGTTAAAATTGGTAAATAGGAAAACCGTGAACATTGTATGAATTGCTAGTGACCACAAGTGCTATAGATTTTGGGAATAATTGAGAACCTAACTGCTTCACAACCTTTAGCTAGCAAGTACATTGTGAGAAACTCCTCATCAAATATAAAGTGACTAAATTAACTTAATCATCATACTGAGCAGTTGCCTAAAGAGTGTTTATTTTGCTTTAACTCAAGTTCATATATTTGATTTTTGATGACCCCACAAGAGAATGTTCCCGGATCCAGCTGTATTCTCTCTCTGTCTCAGATGCTCTGATGGAGCTCCTGCTACTTTAAAGCCAAATTCCCTGTGTGAAACTTGTACTCTCTGATTGGTCAGCTGGTGGATTATGTGGTGATTGGTCAGTTCAGCGCTGTACTTGCTACCCCAAGTATGTAAGCTTAAACTCCCACTGTAGCAATGGTATGATGTAACACTGGTAAGTCCATTTGGTGGGACCAGAGAAATCTGACTTTTTAAGCAGCAGCTGGTGCTGCAGGCCGGGGATAGGAAAAAAATCAGATGCTGTAGACTTTTTGTCTTGTGTATAGAAGAACTTCATCATAAATGAAATAGAAGTAAAATACATTTACAAAAAAATTACATAGATAGTTATATATTATATCTTTTTTTAATAATCAGTGTTTTTTTCCCATGTTTCTGCAAGTGTTTGTTTGTCTGGTAGCAAGCTAACTCAAGAAGTAGGGCTGAAAGATATATCGGTATCATATCGCTATCGAGATATGAGCATTCAAGATATTAATATTGAAAAAGCAACAATACAAGCGATATAGATTTCCCCCGCGCTCATCTTGCATGAACAGCTCTGGAAGTCACAACAAATTTCATTTTTATGATTGCCTTTGAATGCACCGCTTGGTTTTTACCGAACCCGTAGTCGTACCGTATCGTATCGTATCGTATCGTATCGTATCGTGTCGTATCGTATCGTATCGTATCGTATCGTGTCGTATCGTATCGTATCGTATCGTATCGTATCGTATCGTGTCGTATCGATATATCTGGGATGAATATCGAGACATGAAATTTTGTCCATAGCCTTATCAAGCAGTGAAGAATGATTGAGCCAGGCCTTTCTGAGTGGAGTTTTCATGTTCTTCCCGTGCGTGCGTGGGCTCTCTCCGGGCACTTCAGCTTCCTCCCACAGACCAAAAACATGCCCATTAGGTTGACAGCTGAGCTGACTCTGAATTGCCCTCAGGTAATTTGGGCCAAATCCCAGAAAAGTGTTAAGCAGTATAGATAACAATGGATTATAAACCAAGTAAAGCAGCTGAATTGATAGGTGGACGTTTCCATCAAGTACACTAGATTAACCCTTTAAGGCCCAAGATCATAGATTATGGCCAGAAAATTCTAATTTTTTGGAGCTGAAATCTTTGTTTCACTTTCTGCTAAAATCCATACAAATCAAAATGTCCATAAAATTCAACATATAGATTTTTCATGTCTCATTTGATACATTAGGTGTTTTTGGCAACTGATGATCCATTTGAGGACATTTTTATCATTTATCTGATTGTATTCAGATGTCTTTTTTGTAATTTGTTGATCATATTAAGTAGATAGAGGTATTATAAAAGTATGTATCAAATATGATACAATTGGCTTTATAGGGTTAAGACCACATGCACGTTCTGTGTGAAAAATTTACAAGAAATATTTAATAGATCTACCCATAGATCAACATCAAGAAAATGATTCTGCCCTGGAAAAATGTATTCTTTCTGGGTTTTTTGTAGTTTTGTGCTTATGAAACACATTCATGTTTAAGAAAATGCTTAATACTTTGTGTTTTCCAGAGGAATGCCATTTTTTTAAATGTATTTTTGAAGAATTTGCTTTGTGAAATGCTTTTGACCTTCAGTGCCAGCATAGTGAACTTACTCATTACCGATGAAAACATTTGGCCAGACTTGATTGACGTGTCCAGTCGGTTTCCTGTCAGCCAATAAAAACTCCAGCAGCTCCGACACAGATGGCGGCTCGTACGATGGATCCCTCAGAGACATACTGACACATTAAGCACACTCAAAACCTTCACCTTGTTTGGAGAACTACCTGCACACATTAAGCTGAATACAAAAACGTCACATACACTTCTTAAATGACCTTATGCATATGTCTTCTTGTTTATATTGCAAGTTATGACAACCTGAGCAAACCAAGCTCTGATAACTTTGAATATTATGAACTCACCTCTCTGTGAGGCAGAGGAAACTCCTCGTCGACCATGCTCACTCTCATTTCCCTACAAACACACAAGCACACTGTTTCCATTTATAACTCAGTAATCATACACTCACTGCTGACAAAACACCCTTCATCATAAGTTTATCAGATATACAAAAACGTTTACTCAGTATCCTCAAGCTTTATCTAAATGAGCAGTAATGTGCCATCATCCTATGAACTTTAACATGAGCTCGCTGGCTTAGTTTCCATGATCACAGACTGTTATGTAACACAACACTAAACTGAACTGTATGTGACTTCATGTTGCTACCCTGCAGTGGAGCAACGCCTGCTGCTCTGCTACTTTAAGATATATGCGCTATATTATCCCTAAATTTGATTTCTATTCAAACATTGAAATAAGAAAAATGTTAAAATGTTAGAGGGACACGCCAACTCTTTTGTCTTTTTGTGTCTTACTTTACTCTCAAGTCCATGACAAGCAGAAAGACACCATTCTTTAGACTGTTTGTGCAGTAACAAGGATGAGACAGGCAGAGCTCGATCAAAGCTAATTAGCTTAGCCCAAAAACTGTAGGTCGATGGGGCAGTATTAGCATTTCTTTGCTTCCAGTCATCAGATAAACTCTTGTGCTTGTAAGCAGGTCAACAAAACAAAGCACGTCCGCGGTGGTTTCCACATGTGCCCTGCAGTTTAGTTTCATACAGGAGATATATTTCTTTTGAAAATTACATAAAGTGCTAACATTAGTCTAAAAAAATAATGTAATGTTAATAATTGTTATGGGTTTTTGTTTGTGTTAAAGGACTGTTTTCTTTCTAATTATCTGGTTATTATTAATAAACTCTTTAAAGGTACAGTGTGTAGTTTTTAGCGGCATCTAAAGGTGAGGGTTGAGATTGCAGCACTCCGGCGCTCCCCCTCCCTGTTGGAGAACCTCTGGAGCTACGGTGGCCTTCCAAGGACAAAAAGTGTTTTTAGCTTAGTTATCAGCCTATGTTTTGTCTTACTGCCACAGAAAATGAATAAATCGTGGAGTTTTAGCACGACGTTGTCTCCCTATTGTCTTTCAGTCTTGCTAACGCTCACACCGGTCGTTTGGAAGAGACAATCATTTCAAAATGCTTGTGGCCGTGAAATAAGCCTCTCATAGCAGATACATTCTCTGCGTCTTCCTCCGACTTCTCCCAAAAGTCAACAAATAAATTCGGCTCCATATAAGAGTACAATTCGACACTTAGTCTTACCTGTCCAGCAAAAAACAGGCAACTTCTACATCTGTCTGCAAACTTATCCTCGCCTTCAGGGATTTCCATCTGGGAAAGGCAGCGCCGATGTTGACCCTGTTTTTTTGTGGTAGCCTTTCCCGATTGCGTTTGGCTTCATCGCGTTTTCGTTTCTTTGACAATGATTCACGCTCCACTAATGGCAAATTGTACGTGTGGTCCTCCATGTTTGTTTGTATTAGCACAGCTGCTTGGTAATCACTCTCTTCTTCTTCATCTATTTCACAACTGTGCATTTCCGGTAGGCGTCAACCAAAAAACGCAAAAGCGTTTTCTTTGTCCGTTCTGAGTTACGGTAGAAAAGATGGCGACGCAAGATGGAAGCCACCAAAAGAGAAGACCCGCTCCTATGTAGATATAAATGACTTATTCTAAGGTAACGAAAACAAAACAATAATTATTTAAGGCTGATTAGAAACTAATTTAAATATAATTTTAAGTAATCTATTCCATTTTTACCAAGTCTGTTATTTTTTTTAATTTTTGTGTTTAATAATACACACTGTACCTTTAATAGTGCCAATTAGTCTCAAACCATTTTCTTTAGAGATTACCAGAAATTTTTATGTTACTCCTTTTCCTTATGCCCTAGCAATTGAGTTTAGTCAAAGGTCATAATAACATAAGACGAATAAAAAACAAGCCATGGCAAGACACAGGAGCATTTAGATTTGCTGAAAAGTTTAACTTATAGTATGTTTTAATCCAATTCTCCTAAGTCACAATGCCAATTCCCAAAAAAATCTGTATATGTTAATGAAAATATTGTTCTATATTTATAAAGCTCAGTTTATAGTCTGCTTAGCTCATCTAACTGTTGGAAACAAGTGAAAAAACAGTTTCAAAATAGCTTTCAATTGGTAAAAAATTAAGTTAGTTTGAGATCTGAGCTTGGCTTAATGAGGACAGCTGTTTAGTTTAAAGGTGCTATGAGGAGAATCTATTTCCGGCGACATAAAGACTCTGCTACCCATGAGCACGCGCCGCAACTATCGTAAAGATGTGACCCAAGCCAAAGCGTACATTTGTTGTGATGCTAATGAATGCAGCTCGGACCTTCCTCAGAACTCTGCATTGCTTTACAACTTCTTTTTTCAACAACTTACAGGATGCAAAGCGACAAGGTAATGTATCTCTTTCTAGTGACGTAGTGGTAGTTTTTGATGTGTGACAACAAGCAATTTTTATAAAACTTTGTATCGTAATTTTGTAGCCGGCTATATATGGCTACTTACAGCCCGGTGCTCTAAGACGTGTCCGAATAATATAAATTTGCTCTAGTTTTAATTGTCTTGTTCCCGAAGTTGAGTATCCAGGCCAGTCCAGCCCTGTCCAACCCAACCGCGAAGCTAAGGAATAGTTTTTATAGATAACCTATTTTGATGCTATAAAACTCATCTTAAAGTGTGTATTTCGATCAGGCATATATCTAAAAGTGAGACATTTTTGTAATTACTTAGAAACTCCCCATAGCATCTTTGATGCAAAAATTACTTGAAATACACAATTCTAGGGCTTGAAGCTGGTGGTATGTCCTTATCTAATAACTGTACAAGGTCTAAACCAACAATAAAAACACTTTTAAGAAACTATTTTTCACAAATAAGTCAAAACAACACAAGGAGGAAAAGTAATGTTGTCTTTAATGGACATTTACAACAGAATTGTTTGTTCTAAGCATGTGTACATGACATTCCTAAAAACTCAGACAGCATTTGAATAAAGTTTGAAAATGAAAAATCAACCTCAGAGAACTATGATACAGATATTTACATTATTTAACACGACTGTTGCCACTGTGCCCAGAAGTTTACACAAACAAACATGGTTTAACATGGTTTTTAAAAGGTCACTTCAGCTCTATCAAAAATAAAACTCAGACTACTACAGTAGTTAAGGAGTGTAGAGAGAAAGAAAGAGGTCTTGAGGTGAAATCTGAAATGATGGAGCTGAGCAGAGGTAAAATCCAAAAAAGAGAGATGGGCAGATGTCAGAGAAGAGGACACAACCTTCGCTTGAAGGTCAGCTGTTCATCCAGTCTGAGGAGGAGAGACAGAAAGTTCCTGTTTGGGTAGATGGCTCGTTTTTGGACGATTCTCCTCAGAGCATCTCTCAGAGAGAGTCGCTGCCGAAGCATTAAGTACACCAGGACCAGAGTGGCTGATCGACTCACACCCATGATGCAATGAACAAGCACTTTACCTGTGAGGCAAGAGAAAAGGGGAATATTTGAGTTAACAGGACATGTATATACTCACTAGTTGGCCAGTTTGGATACATGATAAGGGTGGAAAGCTCAAATACAGCTGTTTTGTTGTTTGATAAAATGACTTCCTCTGTTTGCATCTGTACAACTTAACATTATCTTCCTGCTGATCCTGTCATGTGCAATATTTGCCTGTTCTAAATGACAAAGTACATACTTTATAATTTCAAATATGGCCCGCCCTTTCTCAGTTTATACTAATAAATGTGTTTTAACATAATTAGCAAAGATGCAGCTCAAATGAAAATATATCAGGTTCTCTGTGTAAATGGTAAATGGACTTGAGCTTATATAGCGCTTTTCTAGTCTTGGACTACTCAAAGCTGCTTTACACCACAGGTCACACTTACCCATTCACACCCATTCACTCTCACATTCACTCACTGATGGTTCTGAGTTTCTATGTTAGTTATCCATCAGTATCTCTAACACATTCACGCCCTTTCATGCCCATTTACTCGCCACTGACGCAGCAGTGGGAGCAACTTGAGGTTTAGTGTCTTGCCCAAGGACACATCGCCATGTGTCGCCCGGTGCTGGGCTTGAACCTGCAACCTCCTGATCACTGACCAAGCGCACTATCCAACTGCGCCGCCGACGTCCCAAACAAAATGTCAAAACAAGCTGTAACATAAACCACATTGTTGTACAACATGATAACATTGAGCTTCCCACACTTATGACGAACATTTGCTGCTGTGTAAACATGCTCGATGCCTTTAAATAATGACGGCTTTATATTCATAACTCTTATACTATACCTTCTTTGCTCTTCAGTGCCTTATGAATGAAGTCAGCAGCAGGTTTGAAGAACTGACTGAGGTCAAAGTGATCTGAATCTTCTGCCGGGATGCCAAAATAAACGCAGGTGTTCCCATAAAAGCTCTGGTCCCCGATGCTGCCCTGCTTGGAGTGTGCTGCGTTCAGGACGTGAGTGATGCCCAGTTTTTGTAATGTCTTTTTATTCTGTGCAACAGCCCTGAAAACACAAAAAACATGGAGTGATGTTCTTGTTGCCCAGAGTCCTCGATTTTAAATCAGAAAAAACGCTGAATGTGGATGAAAGAGACAGTAGATCTCCATTTAACTTGTAAATGTCTATTTACAGGAGCCAAAGATGGAGTTAAAGGAGGAAGGTGGGTGACAGGATAATGGTGGCCCATGATAGGTAAGCAGCACAAAATATCAACTAGAAAAGCACTCGGAGAGCACAGACCTCCGCCAGCAGCACAGTCCTCACCCATACTGTGATTTTCACCACAAATATTATTCCTACCTTTCTTTCATCAAAATATTTAGATTCCTTGACCATGAAAACATACCATTAGCAATTGGATTCATAATGATATCTATTTTAGTTTAGTAGTTATTCACGAAAATCACATTTTTCACCATGGCGGCCAGACGCTGATCCGGGTCAACACCAAAATCGAAACAGTTCTTCCTTTTCCCATGCTGAACATTTCCTGAAAATTTCATCCAAATCCATCTATTACTTTTTGAGTTAATTTGTTCACAGAAGTACAGACGGACAAACTCCCGAAAAACATAACCTCCTTGGTGGAGGTAATAAGATGCAAAAACAGACCTGCAGCATTAGCAAGTGCTTCTTACCTGCAGTCTTTCATACATTACCGTGTGATGCTATTAAAAGGCCATTGTCATCTATAAATATTAAGAATTGATCTGAAATATCTTGAGTAATGTAAACGTTAACTAAAATGTATACACTGATCAGACATAACATTATGAGCACTGACAGGTGAAGTGAAAACACTGATTATCGTAAACATCATGGCTCCTGTTGGTTGGTGGGATATATCAGGCAGCATATGAACATTTTGTCTTTGAGGTTGCCAAAAGATGTGTACGATTTGAAGTCTGATCCCACAGACGAGTTAGTGTTGCTCAAATTGCTTTAGAAATTAATACTGGATCACTTTAAGTGTGTTTCATAAATCAAATTCAAAAAAAGAAAAAGGTCGAGGAAATCCAGCAAACCAATTAGGCCTGATGCATTACTAAAGAATGTAGGACAACTATATATAAATTCAAAAATAAAATAAGACTAAGTCTTAAATATGCCATTCCTGTTGTCACCTGGGCTTTGTTTGGTTTGACTAGAGACGCTTGTGTGAAGTGACGTGCCACTGCCATGTACGGGTCCTCCAGCTGGCCAATATCAACATGTTTGTGTGCTATGATTAATCTTGCGATTAATTCTTATAACGCATTAATTTGCAGTGTATTTAATTAATCTAATTAATGCACTAAAGTGACAGCCCTAATATTTTTATTATCATTTTCAGTCAATTCACTTCCGTAATTATCTCTCAGCCATTAAATTCTCACGAGTCCTCACTGCTTAAGTAGCCTTCTGAAAGTGATCTGTCTTAATCTGTCACAAGCTTCTTAATGATGATAAATGTGATACTGCTTTTGTTCTTGAGGGAACAATATAGTTGAGTTGAATTTGCACAAATTTGCATCCTGATTGCATTGTGGTAGAAAGACAAATCGTGTTGTCCCGAATTGGCAAATGCTTCATGTGAATTGTTAGTGTATCTTACTGAAGCCTACATATAGGGGATGGAGATTTCCATCCCTAATGGTAGGAACAACCATTTTTTACAGCGATATGAGCCAGCCATCTTGATCTTTTTGTCCTCAGTGACATAATTACATTTATTTTCTATCAGTTACTTTAAATATATGAGTAGGTCACTGAGATTTGAGTTTTTTTAAAGCTAAGTTTAAGTTTTTTTGTGTGTTCTATTGATTTGGATACAAGTTAAGTCTTGTCGCACCTAAGGAAGTGGCTTTAGAACATGCCAGATAGTCAGTCACAGTTTGTTGTGTTTCAGGCTGTTTAGCTGTAGACCAGTCAATTTGTTCTAAAAAGTATTTTTTTACAATTAATTTTGTAATTTCATAGCTTTTGTTTATATTATCTTGTAAAAATCAAGTCACTGGTCTACTAAAGAAGGTTATGGCCAGGCACATAAAATATGAATCCAAAATTCCAATGACAAAAAAAAAAACATTATTTGTTCTCAGGATAAATTAAAATCTCTGGAGTACAGTTTCACCAGTTCACAGTATTTTTTGCAGGTTTTCACATCAACAGGTTGGCCTTAATCTCTTAATTCCTCTCCTTAAGCCACATCTGCCTTATTTTGTGGCTTCCTTCAACTTGAAAAATGTGACTTTACTCTGATCTTTAAGACTTTTTCCCAAAGCACATACTGGAAAAAACTCCCTCCTCTTCCTCCTTTCCTCATGCTACGCCCCCAATACTCCTCTGAACTGATCCATGAACCAAGCTTGTTAAATTTTTCCCTACAGGCCAACATGAGAAACTCACACATTTCCTATGTACAGGCTGGGCCAGACTTCATCCACCGGTGTGAGCTCGAGCGTGCAGGAATCCAGGATGAGCTCCAGTTCCTTAATGAGCGCCAGGTTCTGTAGCTGCCTGCTCCCTGACATCCTTACGGCGCTCCTTGGGCAGACCCCCGGTCTGTAAGCGTCCACCGTCCCTTCACCGCCACGGTCTGCAGATCACTGAGGGGCAGGAGCAGGTGGGTGTTTGAATGGTGCTCGGCTCTAAAATTAGCTCTCTGTGTTCAGCGAGTGCTCTGTGTGACTGCATGTGGAGTTATTTAATGTTGCTGTTGTTGCATTGATTGGTCTGATTGTTGATGACAAAAGGCCCGAGGGGTGAAGAGTGGGACGCCTATCTGTCCACACTGAGGTCACTGGAGGTGAGGAGGGGGAGGGGAGTGATGGACTAAGTTCAACAATACACACATGGCAAAATGATACAAAGAAATGAAGACAGGCTTACGAACTGTAGTGTAAATGAGAGTTAGGATTACTACAGAATATGAGGAAACAATATATCTGTTTTCACACTTGTTTTTTTATTGTATCACTTAAGGGTCAGTGTTAATTTTAACAGCACTTTTTTATTTTGTTGTGGTCATAATTTAGTCATCGTAATTGTTTTAGTGTTAGTTTAGTTTAGTTGATGAAGTTTCACAACATTTTAGTAGACAAAATCTTCTGTAAATTTTAGTCAACTAAAATATGAAGTGTAAAGGGTGAGGCATTTTTCATGTGTTCTTGAATTTCTGAAGTCATGTTTTAACTTGGATAAAATGTAACATCTAATAATGTAGTTTGAATGTGCAAGTTAATTGAAACAAATTAAACTGTAGTCAGCTTTATTTAGGCTACCTGGCAGAGCATCTCAGTTACAATACCAGAACTGACAACAAACAGTGAACCTGCTCTACATGAATATATCAATTCATAAAGAGGGCAGCTCTGATTGGATCGCTCCACAACTTATCCCACCACCACCAAGCTAAGGCAGCTGTGATTGGATGTCCCTCTGAACTCATCCAACCTTTCCACACAACCAAAGTAGCTGTGATTGGATAAATTCCTAACTTGTCTTTCAACATGACCATATTAGATCTGATTGGACTAAGTCTCTGTCAGACATGTTTGTCTAGTTTCTACTTGATGAAAATGTCAGTTAATTTAGTTTAACTTTTTGTCCATGTGAACTTTTTTTTGTTAGTTGCTGTCTGATGAAAATCAGTCAACAAAAATAACACTGCTTGCTGCAGGCTACATGAAATTGGTGGGGGTTGTGCTCTCTGAGCACTCTTAGTTAGCCAAGTATTTATCCAAAATGTGGAAATCTGTCCTATCTTGCACTGTTGACAAATCCTGAAAAAAAACTCCTGGGTCTACAAAATCTAAGCATTTCTTACTTGTGCCATGACAAACATTCTCTGAAAATGTCATCCTTTCTGAACTTTTGGAGGGACTCAAACCAACAAACAGACAAATACTGGCAAAATCATTGGCACACTCTGATTTACAAGGCTATTCTTGGCCTGGTTCCATCATACTTGAGTAACTATATTCATGTGAAAAGTTCTGGAAGCTACAGTCTTTGCTCTGCGACTCAGTCACAAAATTTACTCTTGCCATCGGTCCCCAAAGTTCGTCTTGAAATGGGTAAAAGAAGTTTCAGATATGCTGCTCCTGCAGACTGGAATCTGCTACAAGAAAAACTGTGTCTTGGAGAGCTGGTCTCTTTAAATCGTTTTAAATGTAGATTAAAGGCTTTAGAGGAAGATGAAGTAGGCTGTAAAACATGACCTCACCGGTTAAGGTAAAAATCTATGAAACAAATCTCTGGGTCAATCATAGATAAACTTAAGCACTGTCCTGTCAAAGTGAACATAGAGCTGAGAACAGCAAAACTTAGGGAAAGTTAACTTTATTGTTTATTTAGTTAGTCATCACTCTATCAAGAGCAAAAATAATCTTAAGAAGTACTCAAACACAAAGAAAAAACATTTAATCAGGAAAGTTCTTAACACTGAATTGTTGGATTTGTAATTATATCAAGACAGCTTTGCAGCTGTGACAAAAATCTTTGCTGTGAAAATTAACACGGATTTAGACTTAAAAAATGGTGTGGCTTTTTCAGACGTCAGCAGGCTACTTTTTTGTGTCCTTGTGGGTCGTCGTCATCTGTGGAAATAATCCTCCATGGGCTGAGGCAACCTGTAACCTCTTATCAAAAGTTCTCGGATTAGAAGTCATTCACTCTTGAAATGAAAACATGGCATTCTTATTTTTTCATATAAACTTATTTAAGTTCATTTATTTTGGCTCTCGATTCAACCTTTCATCCTGCAGTTTTCTGTCCAAAGCAATGAGCTGTCGTAGGAAGCCTCTGTTTGGGAAGATCCAGCGTTTCTGTTGCACAGTTTGTACAGACGACAGCAGACTCAGATTGTGATGAATCATCAGATACGCCAGGACTAACGCAGCTGATCGGCTCACACCCACAGCACAGTGCACAAGCAACTTCCCTGGAAATCATAAACAGAAAGAGTGCACAAATTAGGCGTGTTTCTATAGTCAGTATTAGCTTGGTCCCAAATCAGGAGCTGCATTCTTTGATGGGCCTCTTTAAAGACTAACTGAGCCAAAGACGAGGTGTATAAGGCTGTACCACTTTAGGCTGTTCCACATGTGGACTCCTTTTTCTGAGCCACAAGGATCCATCCCAGACACCATTCAATCTTTATTTGCATAGCACCAGTTCATGGCAAGTTTTGCCTCAAGACACTTAAAGCTGGGGTTGGTGATTTTGGAAAACTAGCATGAATTTGAAAGTAGCATCTCCTCAGGGCTCCGCCTAGCCCCCCCCCACCCCCCGCTCACATGCACGCGCACAGCCGCTATATCCAGAAGACTGATTCAACTCCAAAACCCACAGCACAACGTGTTTGTTTCACACTACACCAAGTCATGTCTCAGTCAGCGGTAAGAAAACACCAAACAAACATGTAAAGTTAGTTAGTACTCACAGCCGATGTTGATCAGGGTATAGGTAGTTCCTCTGACATTCTCCACATAGCTGTCAAATCTCCCATTTTGGCCATGAAACTACCGTATTTTACGTATTTTCTCCTCTTTTCTCCCGTCCCCCTGTATCAGTATTCTCCTGTAAATCTCCCGTGTGACGATATAATAATAAATACATTCCTCTGCCTCTCCAAACTGAGCTCCGTCTCTAGCCTGAATGGGGCAGTAATGCTCCAAAATGATGGATGCCAACCACCGAAGAAGAAGAAGTCTCGCAAGAACTGCCACCTGCAGTAGCATGGATGGCAGTTCTCGTGAGATTAGAGCCAACAGCGGAACAAACTTAGAAAAATAAAGAGTTTATTTTAGATTTTTTGTACATCGGTCTTAAGATGTGAGGGATACTGGAGCTTGGTTGGTGTTGTGGGATGGCTCACAGCGGACTTCCCTTATTTTCAAAGACAAAACTTGAAAGGTAAGCATTCTCCAGCGGAGTCTGTTCCCTACACGCTACATGCTAAATGCTACACGCACTGTCTGTGCACGCCGGGAAAATGCACGCGCAGCAGGCACACAGAATGGCGACTGGATTTGATTGGTGTAAAAAAAGGTATCCCGGCAAGATTATTGGTTGGGGTTTTCCCTGTTTTACTCCAGCTGTAAATAGCAGATATTTTTCGCTCTGTTTTAAGAACACATTATGAGTTGATTACCATCGGGCCATAAAGATCATTTTAACCAGAATTACAAAAAGTGTATCTACATCAGATCGCCAACCCCAGCTTTAAGAAGAGAGCAGACAGAAGCCAAAACCCTTGACTTTATAGATACACATATATGCATAGGCTACATACAAAGACATATAATATATATTTATATATATGTATAAGCACAAGCACCCAGAGATGTATCCATCAAGGCAGAGCCAAAGGGACTAAAAATAACAATTTATGACGAGACAAATGCATGGACACCCAGATCATAAATCTGTCTACATCACACTTGTCTCTGCTGAATATAGATCCAATCATTCATTCAACTGTATAGCACCATATTCGTCTTTGCTGAACACAACTTTAAACCCCTTGAGATGTGGCACCTCATTTTTAAGAGGGACCTGGTGTCTAAATGGTTGTAAAGACATTTATTATGTACATATAATTGATGCAACCACAGATAGATCAATCTAATATTAAGATTAATATCTCTAGGACTCCATAATGATTTGGTATGTCCCAAGAATTATTACGTACCACTTCAAATAAGGTGGTGCAATCTCAAGTCCAGAAATGCACTTTTAAATGTAAGTAATTGGTTTCAACTCAGTCAAAAACTTAACAGTACTAACATCAAGATGTCAGAACTTAGGGTTTAGATACTTGATGTTGTTTATGTAATTTAGATCCTTTGCAAACCTCTAAGTGTTTATTGGGGACAGAGTGTTTAAGTGTTGTTTTCATTGAACAGTCCAGTTCAGTTCAGCTCGGTACGGCATACAATTACGGATGTTTCCAATGTCACTTTTGCTAACCAAATTGCCCACAGGATTATTATAATGTTGGAGTTGTCAAATGAGGAGAAAAGGTACTCAAAAACTTAACTGTGCTGTCCCACGTCAATTCCCACGTGACAGCAGCTTAAACGAAAAATACCCTCCCATGCTCAAATAAGCTGAGGATTTATAGTGATTTTTTCTTCTTGTTGTTGCTGTACAGAATGCTTGTATGAAACGATGATAAAGTACTGCAGTGCTTTAAGTTCTCCATTGTTGCTCTTTGTTGACAATCACAGTGTACTTTACACAAAGCTGAAGGTTCATGTCCCAAACCTCAAGTTAAGGCACAGCTGATGACGGAATAAAACAAGATCAGGGTTACTGCTCCAAGCCATACTGAACTGGACTGAACCAAACCAGACCTTGGTGGAAACAATCCTGACTCCCTCAAAACCACTGATAACACCTACACACAACCTACAATTTTGGATTTCATTAAAGCTGGGGTCGGCGATTTTGGAAAACTAGCATGAATTTGAAAGTCTCCTCAGGGCTCCGCCTAACCGCCCGCCCTCGCTCGCATGCACACGCGCGGCTGATATATCCAGAAGACTGATTCAACTCCAAAACCTCAGCACAATGTGTTTGTTTTACACTACACCAAGTCATGTCTCAGTCAGCGGTAAGAAAACACCAAACAAACATGTAAAGTTAGTTAGTACTCATAGCCGATGTTGATCGGGGTATAGGTATTTCCTCTGACATTCTCCACATAGCTGTCAAATCTCCCATTTTGGCCATGAAACTACCATATTTTCCGTATTTTATCCCGACGTTCTCCTGTATTCTCCTGTAAATTTCCCGTGTGATGATATAATACTAAAAACATTCCTCTGCCTCTAGCCTGATTGGGGCGGTAATGCTCCAAAATGATGGATGCCAACCGCCGTAAAACCGAAGAAGAAGAAAAAGCCTCGCGAGAACGCCCACCTGCAGTGGCCTAGGTGGCAGCTATCGCGAGATTAGAGCAGCAGAACTAACTTAGAAAAAGTTTATTTTAGATTTCTTGTACATCTGTCTTAAAATATGAGGGATACAGGAGCTTGGTTGGGGTTGTGGGACGGCTCACAGCGGACTTCCCTTATTTTCAAAGCCAGAACTTGAAAGGTAAGCATTCTCCCGCGGACTCTGAGACGTATGAGCTCAGCCACACGCACCGAGTCTGTGCACGCCGGGAAAATGCACGTGCAGTAGGCGGGCAGAATGTCGACGGGATTTGATTGGTTTAAAAACAGGTGTCCCGGCATGATTATTGGTTGGGGTTTTCCCTGTTTTACTCCTGCTGTAGATAGCGGATATTTTTCGCTCTGTTTTAAGAACACATTATGAGTTGATTACCATCAGGTCATAAAGACCATTTTATCGAGAATTAAAAAAAGTTTTTTAGAATTGAAATTGGATCAGTAAACTTCCTTAGATTTGAGTTTTTGCAGTGTCGGCCTGTACGTGAATGTTGTTTTAACTTTAGTATTGACGCACACTTAAGTTCCTTTAAAGAACATGTGGTTTAATTTAGCTGACGTGCACCAGTCGGCTACTCCGTCATGGCAAGATAATGTCCAATAAATCCAAGTTCTTGATGTTCAAACGTTAAAGTGAAAAATCCACACTTCGCCTGTTATGCGTTATAATAATCAGTTCATTTATTTAACCGATTCGAGTTCAACAAAAGTCGCTTCACAATCCATCTAATTCATGCCATGCCATGCCACGGTAAAAAAACAACAGGTCCCTGTATGCGCCACTCCTGTGACAATCACTGTGGCCTCTTAAATAAGATGTGACCTGCTCACTGCACCACTAGTGGCTGATGGTTGAAATGGCTCCAACACTTAGCTTTTGAAATATTCACAGTTTTTTATCACTCCTACAAAAAAATGTGGATTTGCTGCGTCAATACTCTGACCTTGTCTTCACCGGAAAGCCTTGTGCAGACACATATTGTAACACCGCTGTTTCACTACAAACTAATATCACAAATAGTGGCCTGGCATGCACGGACCCGTGTGAATGTGCGTCATCACACTGCCTCTGTGTTAACGCAGAGCTCTTTTGGAAAAGGAAACAGAAGAAAAACCTTACAGTTTCTGGTGATAACATTGTTGTGTAAATGGGCCCTAAAAGTTTTTAGAAGAGTGCTGGTTGGTTGCTGCTACCTCCTGAAGTCAAAGCCTGGTGAATGAAGTCAGCGGCAGGGTAGAAAAAAGGCGAGAGGTCAAATGTGGGCAGGTCGTTGGCTGGGACTCCGTAGTATTTCACTGTGGTGCCGTAAAAATCGTCGCTGCCCTTACAGCACAGTTTCCCGTGTGATGCATTCAGCACATGATTAACGCCCAGCTGCCAGAGTCCCAGTTTGTCATGAGACATGAACCTGACAAAAATAACACGTATGATTAAGTTATTTTGAACACGTGTATGATTATTAACAAGGTACATAAATGAGATACTCACATGTCTCCTAAATACAGATTTGGCCACACCTCGTCGCCGTGCCGACAGGAGCGTGGAGCTGAATATAAAACTTCCTCCAGCTCCTGCAGAGTCGGGATCTTTATTTCTGAAGCCTCTGTGGACTTCAGTTCCTCTGCGTCCCTGACATTTCTCTGTTCAGAGTCTCGTTCCTCACAGTTTACTTCACAGACGGCACTTTGGCTTGGTGTTCTGTCTGACATTTGAACGTGAATTAATACTTTTTAGTCTCTAAAAGTGAGTCTCACTGCTGTGGTAGCTTTGCTTTGGTTGCATGCTCTCTCTCTCTGACTGTCATGAACAGGTGGTGCAGGTTGGCTCACATTCACCAGGACTACTTCAAATGAAACCATTGACACCAACGCAGCAGCAGATTAAAAGATGGAATATGGAATTACAATCAAAAAGGCCAGAAAATTTGTCTTTGGAGATTCCAAAAAGCAAAAGCTGCTTCCACCTGAAGTAAGTGGGACTGTAAGTTCCAAGGTCTTCATTTATTTTTTTAGGAAGATATGCCACCTTTTTTCTTTTTCTGCTCTCACACTGTAAAAAAAAGGCTAGTTGTTTTAACTTAAAGAAGTTAGTGTCAGGGCTGCCTTAAAATTGTAAGTTTTCTGAATTTAGAAATTTAGGTTCAGTTGAATTAAGAACGATTCAGATCAAGTGAACTTCTTAAGTTCAATAAACTTGCAATTAAGTCAGCTCTACTTGAATTGTTTAGTTTAAAAAACTATTTAAAGCAATCCAATACCAATCGTATTTTTTATGCCAACACAGTAATTAAACTTCTTTAAACTACAGTTTTAAAGGTAAAACAACTTGATCTGAAGTTCAGGTCACCAATCTTCATCCACAAATGTGAAAAAGAAATAAAACTGTAAAAGATGTGAGCTATAAGCCACCAATCATGCAAGCCAGACGAATTTTAGTAAAAGTTAAAGAACATTTGTGGATGAGGATGCATTTTTCCCACAAGAAAGCACTTTTTTGTGGCAAACGTATCTTGAATCTGTTCAGAGCTGTTTTGCTATCCACATTGAACATGTGATAAAAATTGCCAGTTGTGTTATTAAAGCATGAAGAACAGAAGTTGTTTTGGTTTGTCTGGCAATAATACCCTTTAAATACTAGACCTTTTTTCTGCTTTTAAGATTGTTTTCCTTAAAGCAAATATTAACTTTATTTTATGAACTTGTGTCAAAGCAGAACAAAATGAGTAAAAGTTAAAGAGAAACATTAAGTTAAATCCAAATGCAATAAGTCAATTTAGTTCAAAATCATCAGTGACCTGAACTTCAGATCAAGTTGTTTTACCTTTAAAACTGTAGTTTAAAGAAGTTTAATTACTGTGTTGGCATAAAAAAATACTATTGGAATTGGATTGCTTTTAGAAGTTTGTTAAACTAAACAATTCAAGTAGAGCTGACTTAATAGCAAGTTTATTGAACTTAAGAAGTTCACTTGATCTGAACTGTTCTTAATTCAACTGAACTTAAATTTCTAAATTCAGAGAACTTAAAATTTTAAGGCAGCCCTGACACTAACTTTTTTAAGTTAAAACAACTAGCCTTTTTTACAGTGCACCTCTTTCCCGAATCCATGACATGCAGATAGACACCATTTTTTCAACTGTGCGTGCAGTAACAAGAAAAGAGAACGCCTCTGATTATGAATAAAAAAAAGATAATATGATAATTGTAGAACATAACAACATAAGCATGCAGGACTGTTTAGAGCTGCTGAAGAGTTTATCTGATGGCTGTAGGCAGAGGCAGGCTAACACTACCCAATGACTCGCAGTGTTTGAGCTAAACTAATTAGCGGTGGGTGTCTGTCTGCTTGTCATGGACTCGAGAGTGAGGCTAGGCCTGAAAATTTTAAAAAAGTTGGCATTAAATGATGGCCTCCGCGATGGTTTGCCGGATAGTCTAAATAAATGTGATTGCATTTCACACAAAAGTTAAATTTGTTTCTGTTCATTTAAACATTCAAACATTACTATGATTCAGTAAAGGGTCATGAGATGTTTGATCTTATGCCAGTGTAAAGGTTGTCACCTTTATTTCCCTGAATAAAACTAGACAAACTAATAAAAACAAGTGCTCTTAGGGCTGCTTCTTTTATACCCAATCATGACACTCACCTATTTCCAATTAACCTGTTACCTGTGAAATGTTCCAGACGGGCATTTTTTTGAGTTTTCCTCAGCTTTTTCAGTCTTTTGTTGCCTCTGTTGCAGCTTTTTTAGACCAGTTGCAGGCTTAAATTCAAAATGAGTCAATATATAGTACATTCTATTGGATTTGTTGTCTTATCTATGTAGTGTAGCTGAATATAAATTGAAAAGGATTACACCTCCAATGTTAATTTTGTTCACTAATTATTTCCATAATAGTTTTCGTGAACAGACAGTAACTAATAAAAAAGTGCAAATGAACAAAATCTAAAACTAAATTAACTGACATTTTCATCAACAAATAATATCTAGAGGGAAATGTTTGACAGAGACTTAAAGGAAAAGTTTGGTTCCTGCAGCTTTCACATTGTTGATAGAATGAAGTAGAACAATATACTCACCCAGAAGGCTTTCCTGATCCAAACAGTGCTTCAGGAGAAATTTAGATCCAAAATCGAGCGACAGACATCCGTATAATGGTAGCACACGGGGCATACAGCGCCGCTCCTAAAACTGCATTAATCGTCCAAAAACTCATTAGTTTCACCAATATTTCATCATGGTCCGTTCGGGCTACTCCTCCACGACAGTCTGTGTCACTCCAGACATGTTTTTGTGGCTGTGCCGACCTCTGAACTGAAGAAGAAGAATGCTTGCCTCAGCGCCTGCGCAGTACGGCTCATTGTTTCAGGGGAAGACCGCCGGCTACACAACGACTTTCTTCTTCCGGTTTTGTGCAAAATGGACGAATATCTATCGGATGAAGATGTTGTGGACAAGAACTTTGAATATGATGGGTGTCCTTACAGTTTCCAGCCAGAGTTTACAGATGAGGAGCTCATCGAAAGGAGGACATGGAGGCAGCGCTCCGGAGAGTCCCGTGCAGGCGTGGAAGCATACATTCTTCTTCTTCAGTTCAGAGGTCAGCACAGTCACACAACATGTCTGGAGTTACACAGACTGTCGTGGGGGAGTAGCCCGAGCAGACCATGATGAAATATTGGTGAAACTAATGAGTTTTTGGACGATTAATGCAGTTTTAGGAGCGGCGCTGTATGCCCTATGTGCTACCATTATACGGATGTCCGCTGCTCGATTTTGGATCTAAATATCTCCTGAAGCACTGTTTGGATCAGGAAAGCCTTCTGGGTGAGTATATTGTTCTACTTCATTCTATCGTCTAATCAGACCTAATTTGGTCATGTAGAAAGTAGACAAGTTAGGAATATATCCATTACTACAGCTACTTTAGTTTTATGAAAGGTTGGATGAGTTAAGACGGACATCCAATCACAGCTGCCTTAGCTTCCTGGAGGAGGGATGAGTTGGGGACCGAGCCAATCAGAGCTGCTCTCTTTATGAATTGATATATTCATGTAGAGCAGGTTCACTGTTTGTTGTCAGTTCTGGTATTGTAACTGAGATGCTCTGCCAGGTAGCCTAGATAAAGGTGACTGCATTTCACACAGAAGTTAAATTTGTTTCTGTTCATTTATACATTCAAACTTTACTAATATTCAGTAAAGGGTTGTTAGATGTTACATTTTATCCAAGTGCAAACATGACTTCAGAAATTCAAGAACACATGAAAAATGCCTTACACTTCATATTATAGTAAATTTAGAATGTGAAATTTGAAGAATTTAGATGACTAAATCAAGACTAAATCTAAAGATATTTTAGGCAAAAGACCCTTACTTAAACTGAATTAAAAAGTGATGTCAAAAGGTAGCTTATTCCTTACCTCAGTCCTCGGTGCTCAGCCATGTCTCTCTCTCTCTCTTCTCTTCACAGCTAGTATGAATGTGTGTGTGTGTGTGTGTGTATGTTGATGTCTGCGAGTGTGTGTCTGGATATGTCTCTGTAGTTGTGGGGGGCCACTTTGTGTTGCTTCTCAGTAGGGCTGAACGATTTGAGAAAAAAATCTAATTGCGATTTTTTTCCCCAATATTGCGATTTACTCTGCAAATGTTTTAATGTTTCTCATCTTATGTATTCTTAAACAAACATAAGCAGGAGATCTTTTTATAGTAAAACCAATATGACATTAAATTAATCTAAGGATAAAAGGTTTGAGAAAAAGTGGAGAGGTGAAGAACAGAAGTAACATAGGTATGAAATTGCAAAAAAAAAAAAAGGGAAAAATTGGCAAAAAATCCAAAAGTGGCTTAGGAAAATTGATTATGGCAGCATAATTGGGATTTAATTTGAAATGAAATCTCAAAAACCATGTTAAAATTCCAAAAATGGCAGTGGTCAAAAAAAGATGAATGGGGGCAAAATAGGCATAAAGTTGTAAAAACGGGGTTAAAAAAAGGTAAAAATGGTTCAAAAGAGGGAAAAAGGTGTACGAATAGAGGTAAAAAATAGGCATGAAATTGCAAAAAACAACATCACAATGCCAAAAATGTTCAACACATTTTGGTCTAAAAATATTGAACCTTCTGAGATTTGAAAATTGCAACAAGCCATATTGTGATTTAATCTAATTTGCGATTAATTGTTCAGCCCTACTTCTAAGTATGAAAAGTGCCTTATAAATAAAGTTTGATTTGATTTGATGATCCTGAACTGTTAGATCAGCGTCATGATCCATTTCTTCTGTGCTCTTACCAGCAGATGTCAGTGTGCTCTGACAGGCCGCCTGCCTGCAGCCAGCAGCTCCTCTTTCTTGCTCTTGTTCGCTCTGGCTCTTCCTGTTTGGTTGCCTGGCTGACAGAAACATGTTGTTGAAGTGTTGTTGTGACACAGCTCCTCACCCACACCCTCTGACAGCTCCCTGACAGTGGATCTCTGGTAAGAAGGAGTCACATCTGCTCTGTTAAATCTAGATTTTAAAATAAGTTAACAAAAGAGTGAAATACTTTTATTAGTTTTGTTTGTTGACATGTCAACATGAACTCTTTCACTTTGTGCATACCCACTACTGACTGCTCCAGCTCCTGTGGAGAGATGATGAAAACATAAATTAACCTTGGAGAGTTTATCTCAGGCCAAAATGTGACGTTTTATTGTTTGTGACGAACAGACTATGAGGCCTTTGTTAAAAAGTCTCTGTCACTGAGAGGCTTTCTCTCTCCCAGACTCACAGCTGTGTGTCAGCTCACTCTGTGGCTGACTGTAAGCCGGACAAACGAGCTGACTGGACACTTGTGAATCCCCAAGTAAAGCCACTGCTGGGTCATGCCAGTACAATCCAGAGACTAGTTTAAAGTAAATCATTTTACTGAGAGAGGACGGAGGAGCCGTACAGGTGAGTTAGCTAAAAGACATTTAACTCTGAATACTAACATCTTATTTTGTATATATTTATGTCTATATCCATTATTTACAACAAATCCTAGTCTAGGTCATCATCACTCTGAGTTTCATCCAAATCTTTCTGAAAATGTCAAATATTTTGTTGAATCTGCTCTCAGGAGAGTGATTAATAACATTTAATGGTTGTTTTCCTTTAACTTGTATAGGTCATTTTCATAATTTTAATCCACAAGACATGAATAACAACAAGTTACATTAAAAGTTATGTGGAGGTTTGAAATGCAGGTCTCCTGAAGTTCAAACCGAGCAGAACAGGGCAGATAGGTGATCCAAACTGCTGATCTATTGGAATCTTGATTTGATTTGATTTGATTTGTCTTTATTTCGAGCATAAAAAAAGCAAATAACATACAAAACATGTAAGATTATAACAAAACAGGACCTACGATCATTCTTGTACTTCAAATGGCATATTTCATCCACAAGGTTAAACAATAACAAGTATAACTGAAAAAGTTTTTTTTTTTTTTATTATGCCCGAAAGGGAGTAGGAAGAAGTTTAAAAAAAACGTATTTATTCCTACCTCGCCTGTCTTTCATCAGTTCTTCATCTTAGTGAGCTCTTAGCAGGTGTGCACTTATTAATACCAGAAATACTTGCAATGTTCATTACTATCCCATACTATGCATTCATGTATATTATCAAACTATTGTCATATCAATATTAATTCACACACAACCATCTTTAGGATAAACAGGTGATGGTCTTAAGAGGAGAAACCATCCAGTGAGGGGCAGTTCTGCGGGTGATAATACCTTGTTGATGCTAGGGGCAGAAGTGGTTTGAGATTATAGAAGGACTTACAGTAATGATTTTCCCAACCAGGGGTGTATGTGAGGACATAGCAGGGGGTTCATGGAAACATTTAATAATTTCGTTCTAACTTGACAGTCTGGAGATAAGCCTGTCAATAAAATGGTAGATGAGCACAGGTTGTCTTTTACAGGCATGTCCTGAGTGTTTGGTGCTCTGGTGTTGCAGTAAATGTGGTGGTTTTATTGAGTCATTTACCAGGACTTCACCGCAAAACAATCCGTATGAACCAGGCTGATTATGTTCTGCTTTTGAAGGATCATCAACTCGAATGAATGAGGGGGTACTCAAGGTATGACAAAAGACTCAGGGGGTACACAAGGCAAAAAAGATTCCAGAACACTAACTTACTAAAAAATTCACTGCAAAAACTCAGATCTAAGCAGGAAATATCCAAAACACTTGTTCTAATCCACATTCATTTAACAAGACGAGATTAACATTGTACTTTAAAAAATGAACGGCAAAAATAAGGCACTGGATTTCTTGTGATGATAAGAAAATATCTGCCAATGAAACAAGGAAAGTTTGACTCTGTCAGGGTCTTAAATTAAGGTTTAATATCTGCTCTGGAGAGAAATGTTCATTTTCAGAGATCCAACAAGTAAAATTTTGTCTTGTCTTATTGGCAGATGATGTAAGCTATTACAATCAATGCAGGACTTAGTTTTAGTTTGTATATCTTTAAAGGGACTGTGAGGAGTTTCTAAATAATTACAAAAAAGTCTCACTTTTAGATATATGCCTGATTGAAATACACACTTTAAGATGAGTTTTATAGCATCAAAATAGGTTATCTATAAATGCTATTCCTTAGCCTTCCCGAGGGCTGGACTGGCCTGAATACTCAACTTCGGGAACAAGACAATTAAAACTAGAGCAAATTTATATTATTCGGACACGTCTTAGAGCACCAGGCTGTAAGTAGCGATATATAGCCGGCTACAAAACTACGATACTATGTTTTCCAAAAATTGCTTGTTGTCACACATCAAAAACTACCGCTACGTAACTAGAAAGAGATACATTACCTCATCGCTTTGCATCCTGTAAGTTGTTGAAAAAAGAAGTTGTAAAGCAATGCAGAGTTCTGAGGAAGGTCCGAGTTGCATTTCAACCACAACAAACACGCTTTGGCTTGTGTCACGTCTTTTGGTGCGTTCCAGTTGTAGTCAGAAGTAGGAATTTCCGGGTTCCGAGTAGGAAACTGCAACTGGAACGTTCCCCCAAAGTCTGAATTTCCTACTGGGAACTCGGTGAAACCTCGCCACCCCCGAGTTGACAATCGAAGATGGATGCCCCCAGTGTGAACAGTTATTTAGCTCCTGTAATAATCAATTTTATTTCATTTTATTTATTTTTATTTATTTTATTTCAATTATTTGCACTTCTGACTGGGGTGTGTTGCTCTAGATCAGCTGTATACCTCGTATTGTTAGACTTGTACTTACAAAAATGCTGCCATAGTGATAATCACATTCTTCATGTGATATTTGTGAACAACGCAGGGCGTGCTAACAACAGCTAACAATAGCCTGGTAGATCGGCATGTTCTTTTCCGACTTCAGCTGGAACGCAGATAAGTTGGAGATGATGTCACTCCCAGTTCCGAGGTTACTGGAACGCAGCGTTACGACAGTCGCTGCAGCTGCTCATGGGTGGCAGAGTCTTATGTCGCCGCAAATTGATTCTCCTCATAGCACCTTTAAATATAATGTTAATCCAGAGGACATTGCGGCTGAGGATCAGTGTGGTTTCTTGTCTTGAAATTGGACAAATATTCTTCCCTAGATCAGAGTTTTAGCAGTGTTCATCACAGCAGAACACTGCAGGAGCAGATGGGCTACAGCAGCAGAAGACCATACCTGGTACCACTCCTATCAGCTGAGAACATGAGATGGTGGATCCACTTCACAAAAGTTAATGATGGTAGATTGAGGAAATGTTGCCTCGTGTGATGAGTCTTGGTTTCTTCAGCATTCAGGTGGGAGGGTCAGAATCTGGCGTATGCAACACTGAAGCATGGATCCATCTTGCCTTGTGTTACTGGTTCAGGCTCATGGTGGTGTAATGGCGGGGTGGATGTGTTCTTTACACTCATTGGTCCCTCTTATACCTGTTTAGCATCGTTCAGAATGGCTACTTGAGTATCATTGCTGATCTTGTCCAACCTTTTGTGACCACAGTAAATCTGTCTTTGATGGCTACGTCCAGCTGAAACATGTCATCTCACAACACTCAGATCATCTCAGACTGGATTCTTTAACATGACAGTGAGTTCACCGTACTCATGTGGCCTCTTAAGTCACTAGGTCTCAATCCAATAGAGCACCTTTGGCATATAGTAGAGAGGGAAATTGACATTATTAATGACAGTGCTGCTGCAACATTGTGATGCTGTCGTGTCAATATGGACCAAATCTCTGACGAGTGTTTCATCGTCTTGTTGAATTAATGCCTTGAAAAATTGAAACATCTAAAGGTGAAGCACTAACAAGGTTTACTTCATTAGGAGCAGATGAGTGTATACCTTACCAAATAATACTTTTTACTTTACCAACCTCTGTTTTATCTGACTTATATTTTTAAAAAGTATTGATGCATGGACATGTGGGCTCTTTCTAAAGGTGCGTTCACACCGGACGCTACTTGTACTACCTCGGCGATCACTCTCCATTCAAAGTCAATGTACAGCCGCAATGGGGCGGGGCTAACCCTCCCGCAATGCGACAGCCACGTACAAGACGACCACTTCACTCGTCGCGCGATGTCAAAGTTAAAAAAGTTGATCTATTCAGGCGATGTCGTGTGTGGCTAGGCGGAACTAATGTCAGTGAGGACATTAGTTCCGCCTAGACGGACCGCGGTAAACTCACTGATGCTGCTGCTGCAGGGCATCAGCTGCAGTGTTTTGTGTTTGATAAGTGAGTGAAAAGGATACAGCTGGAATAATGTCTGCTTATATTATATGATATATGATATGACCGCGCTGAAACTCAAACGGTTGTGACGTCACCGAGCGACGGCTGACGGCCGACGGCAGCGGTTACCAAACTGAGGTATTTATGGACGCGCGACGCTACGTCAGTGTGCGACGCGATTTTGGTAGCTGGGTTGCTTGCGGTGTGAACGCAGCATTACAGATGTTCTGGGAATGTCATGATGTAGCGACATTTTGGAAAACAGTATCATCCACCTTATCAAATTTGTTAGATATAGATATACCTTACCTGCCTAAAGTGCTACTTCTAAATGACACATCATCATTGAACCTCCTTCCCGCTCAAACCCACATTCTATTAGCAGGATTAACTGCAGCTAAGAAAATGCTAGCCTTACGTTGGAAACCCCCATATACACTCTCACGCGCCCAGTGGCTGCAAACATTTTTGGGGAGGGAAACCCCATTTAGAGATTGTTGAAGCGAAGTGTTCAGAATGTAATGCACCATTACTATTGATTGTATCACACCCTTCTCTTTTTGAAATAAAAAAATTGATCGCAAAAAAAAGTATTGATGCACGATATTGGATTTTGCAGATATCCAGTAATTTTGAATTAATTATCTCAATTCCCAACATTTTAATCAAGTATGCAAAGTCTTTGCTTTATGAAAATTCCCTTGTTAGCACTCTTGACTTTTAAAAGGGGCCTGTGTAGTGAAGCATTATGGTACACTTGAGCAATTTGCTGATAAATGCCTGATATATCAGCTGTAAATATTGGGGAAAAAATAAACTTTCAGCCAGTATTTGCTTGTACCAATATAATTCCAATAATATCTCGCATCCCTGTAAAAAAAAGAAGGATTTTCTCTGCATCTCTGTATCAAATTATCATTTAGTGTTTTGCCAAGCCAAAAAGAACTTTGCAAATCAGTGTTATCAAATTTAAACGGCCTGGTGGGGCAACAGCCTCATGCTATTACTCTCTGAAGAGGGCTGAGATAAATGTGAGGGGCTTTTATTCCTCCTTCTGAGGGTCTCAAATTTCCCATGGTGTGCAGGAGCTTGCCTGTAATTCTAGTTATTAAATGCACTTTGCAAAAGAAAGCAATATGGATCATTCACAGGTAGGATATAGAAATCACACAAATTCATTATTCATGCAATCAAAATAACAACAAATTTAAAGATATTGTGGAATTACATTCAGCGCCAATGCCGTTCAAAGCAAAAAACAATGTGTTACCTAGAAATATTCCAATACTGTTCACTGAAAAGGAAGGAGATTATAATCCATGGGATACATTTCTTTTCAAATCAGGGTTTACGCACAACAAGTAAAAGCTTTTACATTCCTATTTATGGACTAAACCATTAGTCTCAAATAATCTTTATTTTTATAGCTCCATTTCATAACAAATGTTATCTCAAGACACTTTTCAAGAAATCAGGCTGAAGACAAACTCTTCATTTTACAGATGTTTTGGTGTTTCTCCATTAAGTTTGTGATTTTAATCAGATTTTTATGATTGACACCTCTTTTATTTGTTTTTGTGTTAACATTTATGTGAGCTTTGGGTTGGGGGACAGACACAGTCTCTACAGAATAATATTCATCACTGTCACAACAGTCAAAGCAGTTTTCACAGTGATGGACACAACTGTCAAAACAGTGATGGGTGGAAAACTGCCCTAAAGCAAGGGCAGAGAAGTGTGGAGGACTGCAGCTCTACAACATGGTCTCATCTCTGAGAGGTCTTCAGTTTGGCTCTGCCATGTTTTTTGATAAGAGAGATGCTCCAGCCAAAGTAGGATGGATGCCATCTTTTCATATCAGACCAGGTTTTTCCTAACCTGACAAGCCAGATTGACAGCTCAATATATCTGCCACAGAAATATTTCACCAGTCCATCTGGGTAGGAGCCCTTTGAATTTGTTTTCAGGGGCAGAATGTTAAAAAAAACACAAGCTTGTGATTGGACAATCCTTTGGCTCATCACATTCATCACAGACCAATCCACGTCAAGCAGGGTTGCCTACTATAATGTAGCATACATAGCGGCTAATGTAGTGGCTAATGGCTAAAAACAGTTAAAGGAGACATATCATGCTTGTTTCTCCTTTTCACTATGCCAGACCAGGATGCCTGTAAAGCATTTCTGCCCTCAGTACAAGTCATTTAGTTCCTTCATTGCCCCACAATAGCGTTCTCAAAATCCTCATTTTAGGCCATTATCAAGCTCTCGTTGAAACACGAGGATCTCAGGATGACCTACAGTTACCTTGCAATATCACAGCCCTTTGTGCTCTGATTGGTCAATTCTATCGGGGGTAGAGCAAGCCTGTCCTTCTTCTTCTACTGTATTTTCTGGCAGGCTCAAAGCAGCGACTGCGTATTGAGTCCCCCTACAGGCCAGAGCTGGTAATGAGTGAGTGTGAGCTAGGGATCTATATACTGCTGCTGGACGAATGTGTTCCTCGGTGACGGTTTTGTGGCTAACGGACATCACAGAGGAGGAAGTGTTTTGTCAGATTACTCCAATAAAAAGAAAGGTACCTCGTGTCGTCACGACGATTTAAATCTCGAGGACATTTTGCAATGACCTATTTTCAGAGGCATCAAATCTCGTTCTAGGATATCAGAAAAAATACAATATCTCATTTTTTGAAAATTAAGGGGGTGTAAGGTCTTGTTTTCAAATGTATTATATTATATGTATTAAATCATGCATCAGCATGATATGTCTCCTTTAACAACAGTTCATGGATGTTAGCCATAGCAGCTAATTTAGCCGCTAACAGCTAACAACAGTTAATGACGGTTAGCCCCTAACTTAGCTGCTAACAGCTAACGGCCTTATACTATCGTCTTACACTAAATTATACCACACAGATGATTCATTTAACACTTAGATGTGACATGAACCTCGTCAAAGACAATCCCTACAAGTAAACTTCTGAGGAGGGCAGATTTCGCCAAGTTTCACTGAGTAGCCATGAGGACAATAGGCTAATCGGCTTGTATGTTCTCAACTTCCGGTTCTCAACTTCTGGTTGTTGTCACGTCCGCATTCTGCTGCTCCCGCCTCTCTTCCCTGATTGGGCCGTTAAGAATTCAGCCGAGTGAATTCATTGGACAACGGAGGCTGGCAAGACGGACCTGCAGGATTTCAGAATCAGGCAGGTCTGTCTGCTCTGCAAGGCTAGGTTTTCCCCAGAAAGATGTCAAATTATCACTGAAGCCTGAAGCTATGGAAGAGTTTGAATGTGGAGTTGAAGGACTTTCTGAATATAAACCACTTTAAAAAGAGGCATATAGAGAGGATTTTCAGTAGTTATAGGAATGAAGTGGTTTGACAGTCACAGGGTGTTTACTGTTGATTTAATTATTGGGTTATCTTGTACTCTTTCTCCCTTTTTAATTTGGGGGAGTTGCCTTCAGTTTGTGTTTGAGTCAGGGAATGAGTATGTCTGTTAGGGCTGGGATGATGCGCTTTCTCCAGATTCTGTTTTTTCAAACTTTTAGGTGCCGATTTGATTTAAATTGCGATTGCCTATTTTTGCAATCTTTAGTTAGCTTTTTAAGACCAGCAAAAAAGATGAACAATGATGATGCCTACAGACTATAGCAGGAAAAGTACACATCACATGTGAGTCCGTTTTCAGGATTTATTCAGCAATATATTTTAACCAGCTGTTTATACTTGCATTGAATTATACTATACTGGCTTGCATTGAAAAGTGGCTTTTTAACATGGACTAAAATGAAGCATTCAAATTTGGAAAAATAACGATTTTTGACCAAAAAAAAAAAAGATTTAAAAATCGTCAAATAAAAAATCCTGATACTTATGTGAATAGATTTTTTCTCCCACCCCTAACGTCTGTATTGACATTTGTAAATAAATTATTGCACAGATTTATATTTTATGAATAAGGGGTGGGATTAACTAAGTATTACTTCTCCCTACTCCTTTTCGGACCTGTAATTCATAGGTTTCATTCTCATATTTTGTCTATTTCGTATTATTTGTCATTATTTTTCCCCCACATTTACTATTTTTTTCTTTTATCTTATATGTCTGGTATAAAACATGACTAATGCAATCAGTAACCAAATATTGGTTATTAAGAACTGTATTATTCTTACATTATTATAATCATTCAGGGGATTTAAAGATAAAAAATAAAGTAATATTAGGACTTAAAGCTTTAAACAGGTCATGCTGTTGACTATTTCTATATCACTTTTAACAGTTCTTACTCTAAATAATCTTTACACGGAGCATCAGGCCAGTCATCCATCCTTTTTTTCCATATCAGCATAAGCCTTATTAACATAAACATTTTCATACCTTGTAGCTTTTCTATTACTTTTCTATTGTCTATTACATACTAGATAAGCTTCCCAGCCTATGTCTGATAGTCAGTTTTCACCTGGATGTGTGTTTTCTCCGTCCATATCTGTGGTTGTATCGGTGTATATCGCTCACTTTCAGCAGTTTCCAGCTGAACAGGTGTTCTGTTTGTGGGTTTCAGACCTTTGGAGCATCGAGGGCGAGCTGCTCTGCGAAGAGCTTATCACAGGGTCAAAGAGTAAATAAGAGACTTTTTCAAACTGGAAAACCAGAGAGCGTGTCACAGTATCTGAGCCTGCATGTGGGAGAAGAGCGTGTTCTCGTAGACCTCAGAGGGTTAGTGACTCACTTCTTTAATATTATAACATGACATCATTACCACAGGGAAATGAACAGGCTCAGTCTGTTAGCTATAATTGTTTTGTTCATGTCTGACACATTATGGAGGTTTGTTGAGATCAGTGCAGAAAATAAAGGCAGTTCTGGGGGCGAAAGAGGTCCAACCTGGTGTGGGTACCAGATTGGACTGTCAGATGTGCTTGTTCTATTATAACGGGCTGACATTAATGTGAGGATGAAGCTTGTGAGTGGCCTAACATCTCAAACAAAGCATTTTCTTTACTTTATATACTTAAATTTGAGTATATAAAGTTAAATTTGATACTTAAATATTCTTCAGAAGTTTCTTTTAAGAACCCCAGTAGCACTTAAAATACTTTATATATATATGCGCCTGTTTCTATTCCTCACATAACTTACCTTTTTAAATTTGATTTAATAGTTGATGAACATTCTTGACAATTGTGTGTCTCCAAATTTGTTTCTGGATGTTGGAGCTCTTCACAGGATATTGCCTCATTTACACTGCAAAAACTCAAATCTTAGCAAGTCTATTTGTCTTATTTCAAGTCATTAATATCCAATTTTTCCTGAAATTTCAAATTCACTTGAGAAGTCAAGATGGATATCTTATTTCAAGGAATTAAAAACAAAAACAGCACTGAATAACTTGTAATTATGAGAAAATATCTGCCAATGGAACAAGCAAAATCTTACTCCTTGAAGGTTTTAAAATCAGGTATATAAACTTCTTAAGACATAACATCTTATTTCCAAGACATCATACAAGTAAAATTTGTCTTATCACATTGGCAGATTTGTTAAACTCATTATAAGCAATCCAGGGCTTATTTTTTTATTTTTAAATACTGAAATAAGATGTGTATGTGGACATGTCAGGCTGTTTGGGCTTACAATGAGTCTAGTGAGATTTTAAGAATTGATATTGGATGATTAAACTTCCTTAGATTTGAGTTTTTGCAGTGTAAATGTAGTTATTTATTTAGCTGTTGTCATCCTGTTTAAGTATAATTAAAGAATTACATTGATTATGGCCACTTCGGTAACACTTTAGAATACCGATCATTTATAAGCCATTTATAAGCTATTAGTAGATATTAGTAGCTAATCAATCACGAACAAACTAAATATGTACATTTGTAAATGATTATTAAATCATTTGTTAATGATTATTAAATCATTTACAACTTCACTTACAAGACATCTTTAAGCTATTAATAGGTATGAGTAGATAGTTAACCAATCATGAAAAAAATGATTGGTTAACTAACCCTAACCCCTAACCCTAATGATTCAAAACCATTCATAAATGATTTAATAATCATTTACAAATATTTATATATATAGGTTATTCATACATAAGTTCAATATCTACTAATAGCATATAGATGTCGTGTAACTTAAAGCAGCACAACGGAAGATCCCCGCTTGACCGCAATGAGAACTCAACTACCCATGAGCTCTAGCGTGCACATACTGTCATAAGGATACAGATCTGCCGGTCGCGTGCATTTGTTTTGTAGGCGAATCACAGAAGCCAGGACTTCGCTCAGAAGTATTCTTCTGTCTTCAGCGGCTGTTTGCAGGATGGATAGCGACGAGGTAATGTGTTTATTTTTGACTAAATGACGATGTTAAAAATCGCTAAGTTCAACTTAGTTTTATTACCGTGAAGTCGCCCCCGCTCCCGTCCTATTGAAGCGATAAAGTGAATAAAAGTATTATGTTTGAAAAACTACATAGTGTTGGTTTAAGTTGTAAATGATCCAATAATCAATAACAAATGATTTAATATGCATTTACAAATGTATATAAATGGTTTGTTTATGATTAGTTAACTATTCACTAACATCTACTAATAGCTTGTAAATGTCTCACAAATGATCGCTATTCTAAAGTGTTACCGCCACTTTTATTATCTAGAATATTTGGGCATATATTCAGGCTTTTATTTTGACAGGGTTTTCTCTGGGTTTTATGAATATAGAAGAGCATGTTAAACAGGACAGGCAGGCACTGGGGGTGGTGAAAAGATTTTTACCAGGAAGTTGGAAAGCCAAAAGCGCACAAGGATGCCAATTTATTTGCAATCCTGTAAAAGCCTAAGGAAACTGTAACTTATGGTATTTGGAAATTGACACTTTTTGATCCTGTGTAAGATCCAGTGGCTGTTTTGAGTTTTATAGTTGTTTTGGAGTTTACAAAGCCACATGGCCACTCTACTAAATCATCCTATAATCTCAATTTATAAAGACTTTTTTAATAGTTGTTTTTCACATATTGACTGTTTTAACTTGATTTTTAATTCTAAATAATTAAAGAGTGTTTAGATTTTAGTGTTTATTACAGAGTGAATGTAAGTAAAAGTATATCCAAAGACAGCATGCCATGTCATTGAGGTAATATCAAGCCAAACTTAAATCTCTGGTGCCTTTTCCAAATCCTTCACTATGGCAGATGATGAAGGCAAACAGCTTTCAACGATGCAGGTTAATCAGCACAGGTGGGAGAAAGTCACTGTTTTGCAAGTCTCAAGTCTTTAAACCTAAGTCTCGAGTCAAGTCTCAAGTAAAGACGTGCAAGTCCAAGTGGAGTCTCAAGTAAAGACAAGTCAAGTCAAGTCTGAAGTCATAGGCTTAAAATTTTCAAGTCCTTCCAAGTCATAAGCAGTCAGTCTCAGTTTTTAGCCACGGCAAGTTTACGAGCGATATCGTTGTTGCATATAACGGATGCTAAGCTAAAGTTACCCAAAAGGATCTCGCAACAGGTACCAGACCAACTTACATTTCTTTGTGCAGCTTCAGGTGCCGAACAAAGTCTGACATCGTTGCCTCTCCATCTGTTATTCTCACGCTGCAGGTTTTGCAAATGACAGTTCGTTTTTTGTTTATGACATCGTAGTTTGTGAATGCAAATGAAATTATCCACGGTAGCATGCTTACGCATCTCTGTGTTTTTCCCGCCCTCCTGCAGTCTTGCGCTCAGGAAAATAACTGTGTAATCCACACCCTCTTTGTTTATTCTTCTAAACCCTGATTGGATGTTAATAGATGCATTCAATGGAGCAGATCCTGTGGGAAAAATATTGTCTTGCTGGAAATGACAAAAAATCAGTCACTTAGTCGAGTACTTTGAATTGGAGCACATTTTATTCAACAGTCTTACTGAAAATTTCAAGTATGTTCAAGTCATCAGACTAAAGTCAGAGTCAAGTCTGACTCGAGTCTAAGTTACATGACTCAAGTCCACACGTCTGTTAATCAGAGGGAAACATCTTCAAGGACAGAAAAGATTCAAGTACAGAAAGACGACCAACAATCGGGTGTAGGTTCAAAAGGGGTGAACTTGGTATTGTTGTACTGTTGTAATTCAGTCAGCTCCATCCATTGCCAAATCTGTGCTGTTTGAGTTTTCTTGTGCTCATACGGAGGACAAGTTAGTCTCAGTTTCCTTTTTAAAGGTGCTATGAGGAGAATCTATTTCCGAAGACATAAAGACCCTGCTACCCATGAGCATGCGCGGCGACTGTCGTAATGCTGCGTTCCAGTAACCTCGGAAATGGGAGTGACATCATCTCTGACTTATCGGCGTTCCAGTTGAAGTCGGAAAAAAACATGCTGATCTACCAGGCTATTGTTAGCTGTTGTTAGCTGTTGTTAGCACTCCCTGCGTTGTTGTTCACAAATATCACATGAAGAATGTGATTATCACTATGGCAGCATTTTTGTAAATATAAGTCTAACAATACTATGTATACAGCTGATCTAGAGCGACACACCCCAGTCAGAAGTGCAAATAAATGGATTATTACAGGAGCTAAATAACTGTTCACACTGGGGGCATCCATCCTCGATTGTCAACTCTGACCTCGGGGGACGTTCCTGTTGCAGTTTCCTACTCGGAACTCTCGGAGCCAAAGCGTGTGTTTGTTGTGATGCTAATGAATGCAGCTCGGACCTTCCTCAGAACTCTGCATTCCTTTACAACTTCTTTTTTCAACAACTTACAGGATGCAAAGCGACGAGGTAATGTATCTCTTTCTCGTTAAATAGCGGTAGTTTTTGATGTGTGACAACAAGCAATTTTGGAAAACTTAGTATCGTAGTTTTGTAGCCGGCTATATATCGCTACTTACAGCCCCGTGCAGCCCGAATAATATAATTTTGCTCTAATTTTGATTGTCTTGTTCCTGAAGTTGAGTATCCAGGCCAGTCCAGCCCTGTCCCACCCGTCGGGAAGGCTAAGGAATAGCATTTATAGATAACCTATTTTAATGCTATAAAACTCATCTTAAAGTGTGTATTTTGATCAGATATATATTTAAAAGTGAGACTTTTTTTGTAATTACTTAGAAACTCCTCACAGTCCCTTTAATGGAATTAAGCCACTGGATCCTTGCCCCTGTATATATTTCTCTTTTGTTCTACCTGCAAGACAATGTATTCATTATGTAAATGATCAAGATGAATGATAGTTATAAAAAATGTTTACAAAAAAGCTGTAGGGATTTAATTTAAAGGGGTATCCACATACAACTTGTGATTCTCTTCTTACATTTTCTGAATTTGCATCCACAGATTGGCTTCAACAGAATTTCAAAAGTCCCTTTAATAATCAAACAGACGTCAGATGGATTCATCCAATTCTTTCAGTCAATGACCTTCACCAGTGCTAAAAAAACAACCCCTGAAGCAATCTGGATATTAAAACAAACACTAAACCAAATAATTTCACAATTTTCTAATATCACTGCAGGTAAATCAGTTATAACCTCATTCATGTTTGCCGCCCTCGTTCATTTTCACAAGAGCTTGATCAAAGACATGCAAATGCATCCGTCATCATGAGTTGAATCTCTGTCAGTCTTGTTCAGACTAACAAAGTGATTAAATCAAGAGGTTAAAACCCACAAAGGAAAAGGGACGGATTAGATCCACTCAGGCCTTCACTGCTGTGCTCAAAGTCTTCTTCTGTCCGTGTGTTTCAGCAGCGCCATGGCTCCGTCAGAGGACAGCGTGAGCTCGTGGAGCTGTAAGCAGGTGGCTCAGTGGCTGCAGGAAGAAGGATTCGGGGAGTATGTGGAGTTATTGTGCACCCAGCACCGCCTGGACGGCCTCACCCTGCTGGCTCTGACCGAGGCGGACCTGCGAGGACCCCCGCTGGGCCTCTCTGTGCTGGGAGACATCAAGAGGCTGACCATCGCCCTCCACCGGCTCCAGGTACAGAACCAGAGCCAGCTGGAGGAGCTGGGCCTGCGGCCCGCGGAGAAGCATCACCCTGTGGACTCTGGGGGCGCAGAGTGGAGGTGTAACGGAGGAGATCGTTTGTGTAATGGGACAGAGCTGAGGCTGAGGAATGGAGGATCAGGATGCGTCTCAGAGGTCACACTTTGTCACACACACTCCAATGGACGCTGTCGGCAGTACCTGGCAGGAAGATTGGACCCTGAGGTGTGGAAAACGGTCATCAGTGCCTTTTATGTGTTTTTAGTGTTTGGTTTCACCTCTTTTGTCATGGTCATTGTGCACGAGCGAGTTCCAGACACGACGACGTACCCGCCGCTGCCTGACATATTCCTGGACAGGTAAAAAAAAAAAGTTATTAGATCGTGAAAGCAATTTTGTCTGGGGTGTTGTGTTTTGATCGGCTTCAAGATGTGGTCATCAGAAATGAGGTGATCACATCTGAATAACAGTCACTGATTAAACTGTACAACAGGGTGTTGGCATTTCAGTGTCTTGACAAGATGCTCAAACTGAAGAGGGCAGCTTGTCCAACATTGACAACTTTTTGTATTATTTTAAGGGATACGCCAACTCCTTTTTGTTTTCGTATTTTGCCTCACTCTCGAGTCCATGACAAGTAGATAGACACTCTTTAAACTGTGCGTGCAGTAACATGGAAGAGACAGGCAAAGCTTGTCCATTGCTAATTAGCTAGGCTTAAACACTGGGATTCAATGGGTAGTGTTAGCCTGCCTCTGCCTTCAGTCATCAGATAAACTCTTCAGCTAAATGGTACTCTAAATGACTCTGTGTGCTTTTACTATCTTATTTTTTACCACGTTGTGATATCTAAATTTAGACCAAGATTAGCACTTAAGTTGGTCTACAAAACAAAGCACGTCTGCGGTGGTTTGCGCTTGCACTTTGTGGTTAGTTTTGTATGTTTATTTTAATAAAAGAAAGTGCTAATCTTGGTCTAAAAGCACACAGGACTGTTTAGAGTTGCTGAAGAGTTTAATAATAATAATAATAATAATGATAACAATAAAATTTGTTTTGAAAGCTCCTCTCATGACACCCAAGGATGCTGTACAAATTAAAAACAAAAAATATACCAGAGACCAGCGGCAACCAGTCATGCCAGCATCCCCCCATCCGTGGGGTTGCAGAAGAGGAGAACAGGCGGAAGGTAGAGGTAAAAAAAACAGTTCCAAGCTAGGCACCTGTTAGGGGAGCAACAACTTTAAAAAAAACACCATGGCCTGTAATTTACTAAGATTTGTTTTTTTTTTGGAAAACAGGGCTTCAGATGACCCTAATGAAGACCACAAGCTGAAACACGCTGGTCCAATAAAGCTGTTTTCTGAGCTTAGTGTTGCTGGAGCTCTTTGGATTTCCTCAGGCTTTTATTCTCCAAGCACCTTGAAGTCGTGCCAGAACATCTGACTTTTGTTTTAAAATTAGCTAATTTTCAGAAGCACAAAAGACAAATAATTTATGCCTGACATCAGATGGTCATTTCAGAGGAGTGCTCCCTCCTCTGATTTTAAATTATATGGAAAAATGTGTTAAAAAATGTCAAGAATCTTTAAACATTTAATACAAAGACGTTTCTTTGAAGAGAAGAACTGCATAAAGATGGGATATAAATATTTAAACAAGGCTGTTTAAGACTGATTTTCTATTATTTATAATAAAAAGACATTACATTCTTACAGGAGAGGCTCACTCTTCTACACTCTGAAAACATCTGATCAAAGTTATGAGGCTCTTTTTTATAGATTAGTTTGCTCTAATAGTCAGTTTCCTTGACATCCAATATTGATTTTTTTGTTTTCAAAAAGTGCAGAAAAACTTGAACTTGATCAAGTTTGTATAAAACTACAGAAAAAAAAAGTCAAATAGGATGTCAAATAGTCTTAAATACAGAGTTTAAAGAGGGCCTGCGACAGATGTGACCGACCCCCACTCTACTTTGGGTGAATTCCAATTCCTCCCTTAACCCTCATTCTCAACCTTCCATCTCAGTGACACTCAAAACCAAGTGCTAAGGGCTATTTCGTGACTTACAAATGGGACACCCCTTAAATGCAGTTATGTCTTCAGACTGTGGGGGCAGCACTCTGCCCAAGCTGCATTCAGTCTGCCAATTTAAAAAAATAAAGAAGAAGCCATTTCTGTCATCCATAGTCCATTTCCGCCGACTCCAGCAACAATGACGAAATGTTCCATCCATCTCTGCTACCGTAACTTTAGATTACGAATGAGGCTGTGCACTGAAACCGGGACCGCCAGTCCGGCTGGCAAACAATCGTCAAATAAAATTAATGTTATGCAACAATGAGGTCAATAATCCGTGAAGAGGGCTTAAATAAGATGATACAATGGTTTTCGTGATATATTTCTATTTCATATTGATGAAAATACTTACATTTGTAGCTCGTTTTTTTTCGCCACTTTGGACGCCTTCTTGGTTGTGGTGAAGCTGGTGAAAATACGCATTGCATTCTGGGTAGCCCTTACTCCCAAGGGTGGTGCCAGAAAATCTCAATTTGAGGGGCCGTACAGCCCTCAAACTTGTCCATCAACTTAACATTCTGAGAATCGGGACAGCACTGGCACTTCGCGGGATCGCGCATTTTTGAGATTGAGGGTTAAGATTGAGGGTTAAGGGAGGAATTGGAATTCACCCTTAGTCTGGGCCTCACCCCTTACACTGCCTTGGCCGCAACCAGGTCAAAGCATGGAGAGTTATTTATAGAGATTTTATATAGAAATCTACTGATGTAGGAGTGTAGAGTGATTTTGATGAGACATGGACCTCTGAAATCCATCCAATGACTAGAAGAAAAACAAAATGGAACACAACACATCCTGGCATAGACTAACAGCGAGATATAAAGCAACACCAGTACATTTAAATTATGCCAAAACTTTATGATTTCATGATAACTGAAGCCTGAGGCCTTCTCTTAAACCTGACTAAAATAAAAACTATGATAAAATTGAGGGAAATCTGCAACATTAGGGAATAAAACACCTCGTTAGGAGATCATTTTTTGGTGTTTTCTACTAATGGCATGACAACATTTCTAATGACATTGCTTGAGTTTAATCTTGCCAACCTGTTTATGCATTTTTTAAAATTTATTTTGATAAGCAAATGATGCAGAACTTTTCTTTAGGGTACAATTCAGTGACCACATCTCGGTCATGGCTGAGAGAATGATAATTGCTAATCCAGATCTTTAGTGAACAAAAGAAGAATTATAACAGTGGACAGAAGGAGAGGGCTTACTCCATTTCTACTCACATCAGAAAAAAATTAAAGTGTGTATGTTTGCACATATCTAAACTAGGGCTGGGTATTGATTCAGATTTTCTGGATCAATTTGATTCGATATTACAAGGTCTCAAGTCTATTTGATTCAAAAGTCAAATTGATATTTATTCAGTCTGAGATATCCCGTTTAAAATAATGCTGTAGATATAAAAAAGTGACCTTTATTAAAAAACTGTTTTTACATAAGAGCTGAACCCAAAGCAGTTACATTAATCATTTTTTAATGATATACATTAATGCATATTCTGTATGTTACTTCTGTATGTTACCAACTCATCTTTTCCTTTCACGCTTGTTAAATTTGAAATACGTCCAAACATCAGCTTTAATACTCGCTGGTGGTGCCCCTATAGTGCTACTCACTTCCGCCATGTTTCTTATGCTTGCAGTAACATCTCATGAGATCTTGTTTAGTGGAAAGCAGCGCCAAACGCTGATCACGCGAGACTAGCAGGGTTGCTCATAAAGAAAAAACTACCCAAGTTAAAAGATCGATCTTTGGATTTTATGGGTTGATTACGAACCATTTAAAAGGAAAACGATTAAATTCGATTAAATTGCTTTTTGTAAACCCAGCCCTAATCTAAACGGGAGTGAATATCCTTTAAATGTTTTCATATAGCAGTTCTATTCAGTTCACAGAGATTACAGGTTTTACATATTCTGTCCATTGTGACCGAATCCTAAAAAAAGATTCCCTTTGATCCCTGATAGAAAATGACAACATCTCCAAAACATAATTTCTTTAATATTTTCACAGTTTTATGCCGGTTTTGTTAGGTTAAGAGTTTTCTTTGTGAATTCCTGCACACTCTGTTTTCATACTCCTCACCAGTCCAAATGTTGTCAGCTAATTTTGCAAGCCTATGAAGAAGGTGAGGAGCAGATTGTGACAGCCTTTGCCTGGACCACCTAATCACCCCTGCTTCCTCCTGCCCTCATGTCTTATCTACCTGCTGATACACATGTTCTTGTTCTATCTCAGTGTTCCCAGAATCCCCTGGGCCTTCGCCATGGCTGAAGCATGTGGACTCATCCTCTGTTACATGTTTCTGCTGATCCTCCTCCTCCACAAACACAGGTACTCCAACCATCCAGCTGTGCCCATCACGCATCATAATTACATGTACGGACAGATCCTGTCAGGGTTAAGAAACATTGTTATCAATATGTAAATATGCTCAGTTTCTTTATCTGTTGTAGTGCACGTGGATCAGATAAGGCTCACTTTCTTTACTCAAGGAGTTCAGATTTGTGCTTGAAAAAGCAGCCCACAATAACGCGACTGTGCTGTCTCAACTTTTCTCACACAGACAAGCAGCAATGAGGTGTTTTTCTAGACGGCTCTATGTTTCCTTTTAGAGTTAATTAATCCAAACAAAACAGGCCACTGTGGTTAAAACTCTGCTGCACCAGCTATACGTTACATTGTTGCCAGATTTTTAGACTGAAATAAGAAACCAGGTTGACAAAAGCAAGCCAAACAACGACCTCCAATTTTTTTTTCTAACGTGTTATATTGCTTTTTCTTTTAGAGATAAATGGACATGAAGTGTGATTTAGTTTTCATAGTGGCATTTTCTTATATGGCTCTTAATTTATTCATACGACATCCTTGTAGAGGTGGGAGATCCTTTTCTTTATACAGAAGTGAAAAGAGGGTCTACTTTTGTTTATATTTTGTAACCAGACAGACATAATTAGGCTTTTAGTGTTGCTTTATGTAGTTTTATATTGATCCTCTAAAGCCTTATCATGGTGAAAACAGTAATAGCTACATTAAAAATAAACTTAATTCTGGTCATAAGGATTTCTTTGTAGAGCAAACATCTTTTTTTTTCCCTTCGTTATACATTAACATTTGTGTTTGGGGTGGGACAGAATAGTTTGTAAAACTTCTAAATTGAATTTACATTGATGGTAAAGTAAGCATCAGATCCCTCCTGAATTTGGGGGAACCAGAGCCAAAATGAGCGCCTGCTCTTTGAAACAAACGCAACCTACAACTGTCAATATTTTCATGCAGTTTTTTTAACCACCGAAGCTTAACGTTGCTTATAATAAGCAGATCATAAGCAGACCTGGCAACTATGACACATAACTCGATACCGGTTGATATAGTATGATATCGGTATCGCCAGATAATTGCCTCAAAAGCTAAACATCAGTGTCAGTATTAAAAATAACTGCATATATTTACTGCCGATACTTTACCCCAATATATAAGCATTAAGTTCAGCAAAATTTTGCATGTTAACTTTAAATTGAAGGTAAAAGCTAACAAAAAAAGATTAGTAAATCAGCATTTGTTGCTCTTAAAAGGGTTGATAAAATAGGATTTTACTGTCACTGTTAAGATATATATTTGCATATAACAGCTGTAATTAAAAAAATACTTAATTATGCCTTCAAGCTGTTTTAAAGGAAAAGTTGAGCTGTTTGTTAAATTTGGTTAGCTTTTCTAAATAATTTTAATTATTTACACTTTATATTAAGAGAAGAAAGGTAAACTTCCTATGCCTATGATGCTGCAGTGGGTCAGTTGTACTTCTCCACAAAAAGCATCCAAAGTTAAATGACCCAAACTTGATAATGAGTCCCTTCAGTTACGAACATCACCTTTTACTCCATAATCATATATCTGTTCAAGCATGAGGATAATAATTCATACTTCAACACTGAATATAAATTTAGATTTACAACGTACAGTTCAGCAGCACAGAGAGGCACCTGCAGTGAACCACCCAGTCCTACAGAGGGCGCTCCCAGACACACTGCTCTCTTGACCTCAGTAAACAACACGTGAAGTGCACCTTGAGAAAATGGAAGCAGTGTGGTTTGATTAGATTTTTGTTTGTATTCCAGGTCGATTCTCTTCAGGCGGTTGTGCTCTTTGATGGGGACTGTGTTCCTGCTCCGTTGTTGCACCATGTTCGTCACCTCGCTCTCTGTGCCCGGACAGCACCTGAAATGTGCCAGCAAGGTGAGAAGCACACTGTGGCCACGACTCTTTCTGCTGTTAGGAGAGTGACATCTGTAATCTCAGGTAAGAAGCGGTGAGCAGCTGGCACTGGCTGATAACTCTGTCTTTTGTCCTCAGACGTACGGGGACACCTTCGGAAAGATTCAGAGGGCTCTTACGATCTGGAGCGGCTTTGGAATGACTTTGACAGGCGTGCAGACGTGTGGGGATTACATGTTCAGTGGACACACGGTCGTCATCACAATGCTCAACTTCTTCGTGACTGAATGTGAGAAATTTTTCCTTAGTGCCCTCAAAACGCTGGAGGGCTTTAAAATATGTGCAACTTGTGTTGAGGCTGATGTCGTTTTAATACAGCCTACGACTCTCACAAATAGTAGATCCAAAAAAAAAAATCCATATTTTCAGCTCTTTGCTTTCTGAGGCATTTTCTCTCCTGTATGGGAGTTCTGAACGATGGCTCCTCTGATTAAGTCTTTGAAATATTATTATATATACAGTACAGGCCAAAAGTTTGGACACACCTTCTTATTTAATGTGTTTTCTTTATTTTCATCATTGTAGATTCTCACTGAGGGTATCAAAACTATGAATGAACACATGTGGTAGAAAATGTATTTCCAAGAAGCATTGCTACGACAAGGAAATAATCTACCAAACACTTTTTTCCGTTCTTTTTACATAGGGCATAGTGCATAGTTTATTTCCTGGGGCTTTGTTAGCTTATATAAGCAAAAGAGGGAACAGAAGGTGATAAGGGTGTGTGTCTTGTCGGCTGTCATGGTGTAAATGGGTTTGCTAATATGACAAAGAGTACTGTCTGGAACTGCTTTGTTTGTTAAGTGTCTGGATAAATTGTTATTATGAACTGGTTCTGCACAAGTAGTTTCATCAAACTGGGAAATATCAAGTTTTTAAGATTTATCAGCCAAATGCTTAAAGAAATACTTTTTAAATGAAAAACACTGACAATAAGATGCCTAGTAACCACATGGTGTCCTTTCTGAAATGGTAATTATTATTTTATATATCAGCATACAAAAATACAAGTCCTGAACACCCAATGTTGGGAAATTATTGGTTTTAATATAAAAAAATATATACGTTTCTGTATTTTGTAATACCGTAGGTCAGCAAAATAGAGGAATTTTAATCAATAAAAAAAATGGTGGTATTTTTTTAGACTTTTCTGACTGACTGTATGGTGGTGCAGCAGGTGGTTCTGGTGCTGAATACTAAGAAGGTTGCTGGATCAGCTCCCCGGTTGGAGCGGGTCCCTCTGTGTGGAGTTTTCATACATGCAGGGGTTTTCTCTGGGTATTTAGGTTTTGCCCCATTGACCAAAAATGTGCTTCTTAGTCTAATTGGTATCCTTTAATTGAACTTAGGTGTGGATGTGTGTGTGAATGTTTGTTTGTCTCTCTGTGTCAACCCTGTAATTGGCTGGCAGCTAGTCCAGAGTAAACCCCTGCCTCTTTCCCAACATCCACTGGGATAGGCTCCAACCCCCCCACTATCCTTAAGGGGCAGAAATAATGGATGGATAGAATTTTTGACCGCTGTTATGATCTGAAAGGTTGCAAATGTTTTCGAAATATTAAGACAGTGTTACTAATAATTAAGTACAATAAGTTTACAGTATTAAGTTCCAAGGCTGTCTTATGTTTTCTCTGAATTGCATTAATAATACTCATTTTTAAATGTTGCAAATCTCTTGTTGACGATTTTCTGTCGTTTTGGTGATCAAAAATTAGGCTAAAGCCCAAATGTTGGATGTCTAGAATGATTTCATACTTAATTATTTTGCAACTGACATTTTGTCAAACCCTGCCCTCTTTAGTAAATATAAGACAGAAACTGAAATTGCCAGCCCCTCTCCCAATTGAAATTGAAATTGAGTCACATTTTGACAAACTTTTGAATACATTTAATTGATATAGTTTAAATTTAAAACTCCAATGTGATGCATGACGAATACCAAGAAACTTTATGAAAAAAACATACCTGGGGAATGATCTAAGTGATCATAGTCATCCACATTAACAAAATGTTTTTTAGTTCCTCCAAATATTCCTAGAACACCACATATTCTTACTCTTACTTTTGAGTGACAGTAAAACTTCTTTATGATTTTTAATATTGAGGTAACAAACTTTAGATTACATCACAATGCATTAAAAAAGACACTACCAACACAAAAGTTGTCCAACAGGTGTAACTTGGCTACAGCTGCTTTGATAAGGGGCTCTGAGTTTGTTCAGTTTAATCAAAAGCCTTCTTTAAGTTTCATTTTCTTTCAACCTTTACTATGATAATATTACAAATTGTTATCATGATGTTCCCAGTGAGCAGCTGGTGACTGGTTCAGAGTGTCCTCTTGCCTATTGTCAGCTGGGGTCAGCTCTAGCCCGGATGGATAATTACCTGTTTCTCTTTCATAAAAATTGTAATTAAAACTTTTATTTGAAATTTTAAAGACTTTGCCCCACATTCATGCTATCCAAGCTCTTTCAATTGTGAAAAAAAAAAATGTTCAGTGTGTTTCGATAGTATCAGAATCCCCCATGTACAAAACCCAAAACCAGTGAAGTTGGCACGTTGTGTAAATCGTAAATAAAACAGAACAAAATGATTTGCAAATCCTTTTCAACAGACAAGATATTTGATGTTCAAACTGAGAAACTTTTTCTTTTGCAAATAATCATCAACTTAGAATTTAATGGCAGCAACACATTGCAAAAAAGCTGGCACAGGGGCATTTTTACCACTGTGTTACATCGCCTTTCCTTTTAACAACACTCAGTAAACGTTTGGGATCTGAGGAGACCAATTTTTGAAGCTTTTCAGGTGGATTTCTTTCTCATTCTTGCTTGATGTACAGCTTAAGTTGTTCAACAGTCCAGGGTCTCCGTTGTTGTATTTTACGCTTCATAATGCGGCGCACGTTTTCAATGGGGGACAGGTCTAGACTACAGGCAGGCCAGTCTAGTACCCGCATTCTTTTACTATGAAGCTACGCTGTTGTAACACGTGCAGAATGTGGCTTGGCATTGTCTTGCTGAAATAAGCAGGGGCGGCCATGAAAAAGACGTTGCTTGGATGGCAACATATGTTGCTCCAAAACCTGTATGTACCTTTCAGCATTAATGGTGCCTTCACAGATGTGTAAGTTACCCATGCCTTGGGCACTAATACACCCCCATACCATCACAGATGCTGGCTTTTGAACTTTGTGCCTATAACAGTCCAGATGGTTCTTTTCCTCTTTGGTCCAGAGGACACGACGACCACAGTTTCCATAAACAATTTGAAATGTGGACTGGTCAGACCACAGAACACGTTTCCACTTTGCATCAGTCCATCTTAGATGAGCTCGGGCCCAGCGAAGCCGGCGGCGTTTCTGGGTGTTGTTGATAAATGGCTTTGGCTTTGCATAGTAGAGTTTTAACTTGCACTTACAGATGTAGCGACAAACTGTAGTTACTGACAGTGGTTTTCTGAAGTGTTCCTGAGCCCATGTGGTGATATCCTTTACACAGTGATGCCGGTTTTTGATGCAGTACCGCCTGAGGGATTGAAGGTCACGGGCATTCAATGTTGGTTTTCGGCCTTGCCACTTACATACAGTAATTTCTCCAGATTCTCTGAACCTTTTGATGATACTATGGACCATAGATGATGAAATCCCTAAATTTCTTGGAATAGCTCGTTGAGAAATGTTGTTCTTAAACTTTTCGACAATTTACTCACGCATTTGTTCACAAAGTGGTGACCCTCGCCCCATCCTTGTTTGTGAATAACTGAGCATTTCAGAGAAGCTGCTTTTATACCCAATCATGGCACCCACCTATTCCCAATTAGCCTGTTCACCTGTGGGATGTTCCAAATAAGTGTTTGATGAGCATTCCTCAACTTTCTCAGTCTTTTTTGCCACTTGTGCCAGCTTTTTTCAAACATGTTGCAGGCATCAAATTCCAAATGAGCTAATATTTGCAAAAAATAACACAGTTTACCAGTTTGAACGTTAAGTATCTTGTCTTTGCTGTGTAGTCAGTTGAATATAGGTTAAAGGGATTTGCAAATCATTGTATTCTGTTTTTATTTACGATTTACACAACGTGCCGACTTCACTGGGTTTGGGTTTTGTATATATTGTTTCATTTTTCTTGCTTGTTACTGATTTTCTGACTCACTAAAAATGATTTTGTGTCTGTTGCAGACACTCCACGGGGCTGGAATATGATCCACACCATCTCCTGGGTGTTAAACCTGTTTGGGATTTTCTTCATTCTGGCGGCTCACGAGCACTACTCCATTGACGTGTTCATCGCCTTCTACATCACCACCCGCCTCTTCCTCTACTACCACACATTAGCCAACACGCGCGCCTACCAGCACAGTCGCAGAGCTCGCATCTGGTTCCCCATGTTCTCCTTTTTTGAGTGCAATGTGAACGGACCGGTCCCAAACCAGTATCATTGGCCCTTCAACAAGCCTGCCTTCATGAAGACTCTCATTGGATAGAGATGTGCTACATCCACCTGTGCTTTAAAACTCTAATAATTCCTTTTTACTTGAAATACTTCCTACTTTTGGTGGGAATTATGGAGAAGTTTTTGTGCTTCATTTAAATTCATCTTTATTTTTTTCAGCTAATACGTTAAGAGGAGTAGTTTCAGATTTTGAGAGATGCCTGAAAGTCAAAGCTGCTGCAGATGAGCTCACTTTACTTTAGCAAGAAGACTGGAAGGAAGCAGAGTCATTTTCATAAACGCTAAGGCTGACAATTCTCTGATTTTTACAGAGTTTGAAGATGTGGATGACCACAGACATTAAGACAGTTGCAACCAATTTTACCTCTACAAAGGAGGTAATGTTTTTGCAGGCGTTTTTTTTTTTTTTTTAGCAAGGATACGCAAAAACTACAGGACGGATTTTGCTGACATTTTCAGGAGATATTGGTAATGCCCCAACTTAGAAATGATTTGATTCTGTTGGTGATCCAGATAACCTTCATTGGCAAACCTTATTTTTGCTTAATAACTGTCTAACTAATAATAATCAACATGATTATGAGGGCTAGGTGTGGGTTTTCAGGGTCAAGGAAATATTATGATGGTTATTTTATCATGGAGCTATTGCTTACAATAACAAAATATGTGCTACCTTGGCAGAGGTTTGTACTCTCTGAGTGCTTTTTAGTGAGCATATAATCTCCACAGAGTCTATACTTGACATTAGAGAACACACTGAGACCTTATTTAAACAATGATCCACAGAAAACAAAACTGTAACACATTTTTGTTGACTGAAGAAAGACCAATAGATGCACAGTATTGGAATTTTGCTGATATTCGATATACCGATATGTCTCATTATTTCAGATACCAGCATTTTGTGTCAAGAGTACAAAGCCTCTACTTAACTATAATTAACTGAAGTTGACCTGTTTCTTCCATGATTCCAATCCATTTGTGTTTGAGACAGCTGTGAAGCAAGAAAAACAACATTTTATTCTTTAATTATGTAGACTTTGGATATATGAAAGTGGAAATTGAGTGACGATGAGGTAAACCATTATGGTACGTTGTACATTTGACTAATATTACATCATCAGGCTTTGGGAAGTTGCTGACTTCAATATGAGGAAGCAGCCGTCCTGTCATTACCTCGGCTTGGAGTTTTTCCAGCTACAGAGGCCATGACACATTTTGTGATAAACATTAATTATTGACATTTATTTCACACAATTCTTGACAATTTCATTATTTTCTTTAAAAACTAAAACATTAAGGTGAAGGCTTAAGAGATCCTACAACTCAACACACTTTAATTTCTTCAGACATCCATGATTGAGAAATGAACATTAGCTTTTAATTCTACTTTTTTAATCAGAAGAAGCCCCAAAGTTATTTTTTTAGCCAAATATGCACGTTTCTTGGATTGCAAGTCGAATCTCTGAACTTAAATTCGCGCAGGTAGCTACACTAAATTGATAGCTAAGGACGACTGCGTGTTTACCTTCAAGAAAACGCAAAAGTGTTCATGGATTTTATGGAGTTTCTGTCATTTTTTTGGAAGCTAATTAGAAACAAAACCTCATAAAAATCCTGATTTTCTCGTTTTTATGTCAGTATCTTGGCCTGACCTTAATAAGGGTTTAACAAATAAAGAAATAAATGCTCACAGCAGCCTGATAAATGATATATTTCCCATCCCACTGAACTCAATTACCAGAAAAATGGTTTTGTAGCAGTTTGACCAAAATTCCAACTATTTCCTACTGTAACATGATAAAACCTGGTTACGCATATCATTAACATTTTTACAGTAAAAGCAATAAATCGTGTCAGATTTTGTTTTCGATTCCTCACAAGGAAGCTAAAAAAAGACCAAAATTCAAAAGTGTGATACTCCTGAACTTGCTCTATCACTTAAGTCTTGGTTTAAATACCACGTGAGCAACAAGCATTCCTGTTACAACCAAAAAGTCTGAGCATGTGTCTCCCTCAGACCTCAAACAGTCATTTTGTGCTTTAGCTTTATTATTTTAGTTGTGTCTCTTGCAGTTAGTTAGAACCAATGGTCTGGTCCTTAAAAAAGTTATTACAAGCAGCAGTAAAGCTCCCTGTTTACCAAAATCAGTGTACAAAAGTCAGTCTGTGTTGTAGCTATGAGGTTAGAAATCCATTTGCACTTAAGCAAATATTAATGAGACATCTACTGTTTCTACCAGATACATTTGTGCAGGTTAATGAGCCGTTAAGGTGCTAAAGAACGGTTTGATGTGCTGTCAGTCGGAGTCTGGCTGTCTTATCTTGCCTGTCTTCACTCTGGATGCTGAGCCAAAGACTTTAGTTTACCGACGTTTGATGCAAATGAAGGCTTTTAACCCTTTAACACCTGTTGTATCATATGTGATACATACTTTTATAATACCTCTATCTCATCAACATGACCAACAGATTACCAAAAAAAAAGCTAAACACAAGCAGATAAGTGATAAAATGTTCTCAAATGGATTATCAGTTGCCAAAAAACCTGATGTATCAAATGGGATACAAAAAATATGTTAAATTATAAGGAAATTCTGCAGAACTGTATCGAACACTGCTGAATGAAACTATAAATATATTTATTTAAGGCACACATGACTCCTTCATAAATGTGAGACATACAGTACAGAGAAATAGTGTTACATCCTTGTTCCACATTGAACACATTTGCATTTTTTATTAATTTAGGACCTTGCATTTTGAGAAAAATTCAATAATTTTAAGTGTCTGCAAGAGTTCTAATTTTGATGGCACTAGGGATGGGATGAAATATTGTTTGGCAATATATCCCAGTACAGTACGTGAAGAAATGCATCGAGTTTGAAAAAAATGGATCGCGAATTAAAGACGTCACGTCCGGTAATAGCGCATGTGACCAGAAGTGATGACAACAAACATTAGCACCAACTACCTTACCTCCAAAAAGCCGAATGATGGAGTCTGATGAGGTCGAAATTGAGGACGCTCCGCCTGGATACAAGTCATCTGTCTGGCAGTATTTGGGCTTTTTCATTAAAAAAGACGAAGACGGCGAAAACGAGCCTACCGCTCGTTATCCTACACTCTCTCTAACCTCTCTAGGGTTAGAGAGAGTGTTATTGTTTGGGTTTGGCCTGTTAGGCCTTGTGTTTTCCTGTGTGCAACTCAAACAAAAACAAATAAGTTGTAATTTCACAGTAATATTTTTTTTTTTTTCTTTTTTGATATTGTACTATGACGTATCGTATCGTGACCTGGGCATATCGAGGTGCAGCGTATCGTGAGTTTAGGTGTATCGTCCCATCCCTAGATGGCACTGGTCAATAATATGACATACACACGTGTTTTTATTTTTGACCACCTTTTGCAAACTTTAAAATTTTGATATGAAATATTTTTTAACCAAGTTTGAACCCTTCACACAGAAAGGGCCTGAATGATGTGGGGCTTGATGCAGCAACCCTCTTCCGATGAGGCATGTGCGTTACCCGTTGTGACCCTCATGAATAAGACGTACCACTTCTGCCAAGGAGTTTGTTTTTGCCGGTGAAGGTTTGTTTGCTTGTTTTTTGGCAAGATTGCACAACTACAGGACAGATTTTGCTGAAATTTTCAGGACATATTTTTTATGGCCCAACTTAGAAATTATTTGATTTTGGTGGTCATACGTGTATTCGTCCAGAGGCAAAAAAAATCCCAAAATTTCAAAAGACCCCATAAGTTAACATTGGGCAGATTTTTAAAAAAAATTATATCCCTGCCATTTTTTAATAAATTTGCTTCCAATTTTACAGGATAATATGGGGGCAATGTCTCTTTCATCACAATTTCATCCGAATCTGATCCAGATTGGCATCACAAAAAAATATTGAAATATATAATAGGGAATCCCATTGACCACATTCAATAATTCATATAATTCAAAATATTATCCATCTGTATTCTGAGTTTGACCAGGATCCTGTCTCTATCCTGATCTGGATTGCATCAGAATTAAGATGCAGATCCATAAATTTTTGAAAGGATTTAAGAGTGGAGAGAGGGCAGCAACAACCTGCCTTGTAGTGTTGAAAATGCCTCGATGCAGGTTTGTGCTCTCGAAGAACCTCTTGTTAAAATCTACATTTTTATGACGAGAATGTCTTTAGTTGGTTTTATAACTTTTCATTAAGGAGTGCAATGAGAGTATTTGGAATAAACATTTCCTCTAAGAAATTCATCAAGGACATCACTAATATTCCTCTGGGCTCATCAATACTAAACTACTTTCCCATAAGTTAACATCAGGCTGATCTTTAAAAGGTATATATCTGCCATTTTTTAATGAAATTGCCTCCAATTTTACAAGATAATATGGGGCCAGTGTCTTATTCAACTAGGTAAATTTCATCTGGATCTGATCCAGATTGACATCTTAAAAAACATTGAACCTTATAATGGGAGATCCTGTTATAAATGATGTTCCCAAAATGTATACCTCCATGTATGTGCTGAGTTTGGTGTGGATCCTAACTCTCCTTGTATCTCCTTGTATTTTTAGCAGGGTTTTAAAAAAGCCACTGCTTGTACTGAGCTGCTTGGATGAGGTCTGTGCTCTCTGAGTGCTTTTCTAGTTTCTCTGTTATTATTGCATCAGTGCTTTAACACTGTTGCTGCTGTGTGACACTTACAAGGCACACAAAATCATCATACATGAAGCAAATTTCAAGTATAAGGTCTTTTTCTTCATTCTTACTTCACTATTGAGACTTTGTTGTTTCCAAGTGATTTAGACTCATTTTTCTGAAACACTCTTAACTTTCTCTAGACAACAAAGTATTCCACGATGCATCAAGACTGTGTTGCATGTTTGCAAAAAGTGGTCAAACAACTTGATCATGTGTGGCACCTTTTCCATCTGTAGCCATCAGTCATCAAACGTCACCGTCTTGCTGAGCTGACACATTAAGACAAACAAGACATCATTCACATTCACATATCAGGAATCACCAAACAACCCGGCAACTGTGTTTTTAGGCTGACGTTTAAGGAAAAGCACGACACGCGGGAAAATCTGCCTCTGAAGCTCTTTTGATTTCCCTTTGAACATTAAATGAAGTCTGAGTTTGTTTTGAGGGTAACAGCTTGTTAAGATCAACCAAATGACTGAACAGATATTTAAGTGCTCTGCTCTAGCAGACATCCTATAATCATGGTTCTACTCCTACATTTGATCCTTTGTTTTTTTTATCGGTGAAAATGATTTTATCAGTTGAAGGACAAATATATTTTCTTATGTTTCATACGGGATGTCTGTGGTGACTCTTCAGGTCATTGTGGATCTTTAACTCTGCCAGTGTTCGTCCATCTGTTGGTCTGTCTGTCTGCGAGTAAGAAAACTCAAAAAGACACCAAAGGATTTGAATGACATTTTCACAGCATGTTGGTTGCTAACCTGCCCCGCCAGATGGACAGTTTCATATATCCGTGGAAATATTTCACTAATCAGCCAGGTCCGTCTGCTCTGCAAGGCTAGTTGGTTGCGGCACAGGAAGAAACTGATTTGCTTTCTACATTTTCACTAATAACTCGATAACTTGATAAATGATTTTGATGACATGTTCAGTGAATGTCGGAGGAAGACGAGGTTAGATTTTTTTTAAAGGATTTGTTTTGAGTGGAGAGCAGTGTTCGCTTTTACAGCACTTTTTTAGTTTTAGTTATAGTCTTGTTTTAGTCGTAATTTAGTCATCTACATTGTCCAGTTTTAGAGATGAAACTCACAACATTGTAGTTGATAGCACGAAGCTAAAGGAGTTGTGATTGGATGTCCCTCCTAACTCATCAAAACTTTCCACACAACCAAAGTTGCTGTGATTGGATATGTTCCTAACTTGTCTCTACTTTCTACATGACCAAATGAAGTCTGATTGGATTAAGTCTCTGTCAAACATTTTAGTCTTGTTTTTATCTGTTGACAAAAATGTCTGTTCAGTTTTATTTTTTGTCAGTGTACTCTTGATTTTTTTGAGTTATTGTCTAGTTTTAATCAGGGGAAAAGGTTGTTGCAGAAACTGAGGAAAATAAGTTGACAAAATTAACACTGCTGGAGAAAAGGGCAGTTTTCATCATTTTTGACAACACCTCTCCTTACAGTTTTTGAAATACCATGGTGAAGGTTTTTGCTATACGTTTTTGCAAAAAAATATTTCTCTGGGCTCATCATTACAAAACTACATCAGTCATTCTCTTAAATGAGGATTTTTTTTGTGTTCTTCAGTAATACTGTGTTTCAGACGTAGTCGAAGTGTTATTGTTTGAGTTCTCTTGCTGCTCTGCTGCCGTTTTATCAATGCAAACTTTGACTGTTTACACTATCCTTATTGATCCAAGTTTATCTTTCTAATAAATGTGAAATAATTGTTTACAATTTCTACTTTTTCTGCAATTAAAATAATCTGTCTCTGCCTTTTGGCTCGGCAAATAAAGTTTACAGATGTACAATAGACAGACTTACCTCGTCTGCTTTTTCATGCATGTTTCATAGCATTTGTGAAATTCCAAGATGAATTGAAATGCTGATATGCCCTTTAGTGTGTTAAGCATGACTCTTCTGCGTAAGAGCAACAGTTTTTCAGAGTCACTTTGGTGTATTTCATTTCTCAAAACAGTACAAACTGCAAAACCTAGCTGATAACCTGCAACAGCATGTCACTCAAAATGGAGATTCATTTCTCAAAAGGAAGTACTTGTGTCAATGAAATGATCACGATAGTCAAATGGCTTTTTCATGGTTTCATTATGACAGTTTACTCAATTTTCTTACACAAAAAAGTCAGATCTTGGTGACTCTACCTGAAAATGCTCAAGGCAGCTCTATGCACTATTCACAGTCTTTGAAAAACTACAGTCAGATAACACATTGAAGTTTATAGTGATGTAACTGAGTAAAACTTTTTTATATAAATATTATATAAATTTTATACACAATTGAATACACAGCTTTACTGCTGTAACAGTGTTAACTGTGACACTTTTTTAGTTTTAGTTATTGCCTTTTGTCTAAAATATCCTTTTATTTTAGTCATGATTTAGTCATTTGAATGTTTTAATTTCAGTCTAGTTTTCGTTGATGATATTTCACAACATTTTAGTCGATGAGATCTACAGGGAATTTAATCGACTTACATTTGAAGAGTAAGTTTAAGGCATTTTATATGTCTTCTTCAATTGCTGAAGTCTTTTTTTTTTTTCAAACATTCTGTTTTATTAAATTTTTGGCACATAATTACGAGATTTTTACCATTTGTTACAATGAATGCGTGCATTTTCACATTGGCAAATCATATCATAATGAAGAATAAAGGTATGCATATCTATAAAAGTACATATCTGTAGACATAAACGTACATAAGATCCCACGAAAAATATAAACAAAAGCAGAGGCCATACCTACATAAAGTAAAAAAAAACTAATTTTACTACTATTTATAGTATTTATGGTTTCATTCAGCACTTTTACTACTACGAATAATAAAATATACATATATATATATAAATATACACATATGAAATCGCATACATACATACATACATACACACATATATGCACATATACACATACATACACATAAAAAGTAATAGCAATAACAATAACTTGAAAAGAAATAGAAAAATAAAGTAAAGTTAAAACAGTTAAGTAAAAAGCGGTTATAAAAAATAAAAAATAAATAATAATAAAAAATAAAAAAAGGGGGTGATGATACTAGCAAGGTTTTATCCTTACCAGGAATATATCCTGATATCATAATAAGAAAACTTACTAATATTTAAAATAGTCACAAGGATGAAGATAAAGAATAATTAAACTAATGTTAATAATAAAAATAAATAAATATATAAAATAAAATAAAGTAAAATAAAGATAAAGATAAATATATAAAATAAAAAATAAATTAAGAATATAATGGTAATAATAACAGTAATGATTGTAATAATTATAATAATAGTAATGATAATAATGATAAAAAGTAAGACAGTAAGAAACCAACAGAGAAAATACACATACGGTTATCTTGCAACTCAAAAATTGGTATTTCAAATGTACTTATGTGTGCCAGAATACTGAACATGAAAACTATATATACAAACACTTACTGAAAACAGTTAACAGAACAAAAACAAAACAAAATGTGGTCTTCCTTAGGGTTATCATTATACGTAATATTAACAATCAGTTCCAGGCACTCAGAGGGCTTAAACACAAAAAATCACAATTATGTAATCCTAGCTGATCTTCTGAAGTCATTTTTTACACTTGGATAAAATGAAACATATAATGAACCTTTATTGAATGCTGGTAAAATTTGAATGTATAAATTCACAGAGACAAATTTAACTTTCTTGTGAAATAAAATCACCTTTATTTAGACTACCTGGCAGAGCACCTGAGTTACAATACCAGAATTGACAACAAACAGTGAGCCTGCTCTACATGAATGTATCAGTTCATAAAGAGAGCAGCTCTGATTGGATCGCTCCAAAACTTACCCTCCACCACCAAGCTAAGGCAGCTGTGATTGAATATTTTCCTGACTTGTACCTACTTTCTACGTGACCAAATTAGGTCTGACTGGATTTCATTTGTTTTAATTAGTTATTCTCTACTTTTAGTTAAGGGGGTAAAAGGTTGTTGACGAAAACTACACAACAAACCCAAATGAGCAACTGCACTTTGAGAACAAGCTCATAAAACTGCCATAATTTACAAGCAACTTTTCAATAAAAAGAAGCCCAAAGTCGCTTATAGTAAGCAGACCTGGCAACTATGATCATCACCAAAGCCTTATCACGCCTTTTTTGTGACACCAACATTCCCTAAAAATGTAATCAAAATCCACTCAGAACTGTTTGAGCTATCTTGCTCACAGACCGACTGACAAATAAACAAACACCAGCAAAAACATTACCTCCTTCGCAGAGCTTAAAATCACAATTCACGTTAAACCTCCCCCATGTGAGCCCTGTCTCCACAAACCAGCTCACATGCACCAAAGCAGCACATTTTCATTTTCAAGTTGCAATTTAGTTAAGTCTCCACTATGTGACAGCAGAGCTCAGAGGGTCTGTGGCACCCAAAGGGCTCTAAAAGCACACTATCAGCGCTGCTCCCCTTCTGCTGACAGAAACATTCTGGTTGTTGTGATGTTCAGCTCCTTCTCCAACTATCATCACCGTGGATTTGAACCTTGTCGGAGTTGTTCTTTCTGAAATCTTGGCTTCAAGGAGACACCCTGCTCAGCCTACTATCCATGTAAGTGCTTTACTTAAATCAGAGTATACCTGCCTTTATTGTTCACCTGTGGTATGTTTCTTGTTTTCCTGTTATTGTTGCTGCTGCTTCTGATTCAGAGATTCACTCTGAGCCTCCAACTATTGCAATTTTAAAAACGCTCTATTTACCCAATTTCAATCTTCAGTAATTGCCTCCAATTTGTACAGTAAAAACTGCACCGAAATAAAGCACCTGATCTGCATGAATATTTTATGTACTGTGTGGAAAGATGGGGAAAAAACATCCACTGACAGTAGTGGTGATGAGAATGTCTCGTTAGGTTTCACCCACTCAGTCCCTGACAGCCCGAGCAGTGAATAATGAGGCTCGAGCCATCATCTCAGGTTGAGCACATTACGCTGCCTGCCGCCTGTTAGCCTGCCTCACCACATGCAGGAAGCAGCAGGGAAGACATTGGATCAAGCAGTCCAACAAACTCAGCATGTAGGAACTGCAAAACACTGACTTGGTGTTGAGGATGTTAATCCAAATAGTGAAAACAGGGTAATTATTGGAAGCTATGACAAGTGGTTCAATTGAATTCATAAAAAAAGATTTTAGAAGCATAAATAAATGAGAAAAGTAACTCCATCAATAGGGAATGAATCTTTTGCATGGGAAATTCAGAAGATGATGTCTGTTTTTTAGTCCTTGTTTTTCCTATATGTACATTCCATCAATGAGCCACACAATTTAATTCATACACATCATTTTCAAGATTTATGTTTGTCTCCTATTCATTTTTTTAAAGACAGAACAGTGAATAGAGTCAGAAACCGAGGAGAGAAGAGGGGATACAAAGAAGGAGCCACAAGCCCCAGCAAACTGAACCCAGAACATCAGCCTTTAAAGAAAGGGCACACAGAAATAACCGCTATCATATCGTCTCCAGATTTACACACATAAGACAGTACAGATCTGAAGAAACTACAATATGACACAGGGTAACTTCAGCCTCTTAATATGTAAGATGATCTTCAATTTCCAGAGTCTAATCACTTTATGCTCAAAGGGGTGGGCTCATGCCAAATTAAACCTTTGGGCCATGACCTCAAAACTCTAAATTGTCCATCCTTCATTCAGATCAGATTTTTGTGCAAAGCTGGAGTTAGAAAGCACTTGAAGAGCACAAACCTCCTCACATATTACTGTTACTTCTATGAGGAATAGTTCCATTATAAGGTTACCATCATAACATGATCCCTTGACCCTGACAACCCACACCTAGCACTCAGAATCATGTTGATACCATTATTAGTTAGGCAGTTATTGAGTAAAAACGATCCTTTGCTAATGGGGGTTATCTGGATCACCACCAGAATCTAATCATTCTTAAGTTTGGCCACTACCAACAAATTTCAGCAAAATCTTTCCAGTTGTGTTTGCTTAATCCTGCAAACAACAACACAAACAAACTTACATCAGCAAAGACCTAACCTCCTTGGTGGAGATAATGGTGTCCAAGTTGTTCGCTTGGTAGATTTGTTGACGTGGTTGTTCACACCTGTTCCTCCCTGCTGGACAGAGGAGAGGTGGAGGGGGGTGTGGAAAAATATGTGGCAGAAGGCAGTGTTATGATAGCTGAAGAAGCAACATAATTTTATGCTATGATGAAAATTCATGTCCTTACTACCATCACACATGTAAAAAGCTTTTCAACAGCATCAGCATTAGAGTTGAGGCCTGTAGCACACAGAAGTGAATATGAAGCAACGCCACCGCATGCACGATGATAAACCTGAGGAAGACAGCTGCAGTGCTTTAGCTCCATATCCAACAGCAGAGCAAGAAGGTTTTGCATGTCTGAGAAATCCAGTTGGGACTACAGAAACTTGATAATGTCCAATGGATAAACTAAGGCTGCATGATATTGCATTTTTGCTGCAATCTGACGAGTGCATATTTCTGAACTCATTATTGCAGATACCGATATTTTTCATCAACAGCAAAGTCTTTACTGCATGAAAACTGATTTCTTGCTTTAAATGTGTCTGCACTTGATTATTTTGCTGATATTACTGCCAATGAATGGCCAATTTGTATGTCCAATATATGGGATGTAAATATCATCAAAAATATCAATAATGGACAACACTGATAGTTAACTTTTTTGGCCAATATCTACAGATAACAATATCATACTGATAATATTGTGCATCCCCAGAAAAAACACTTTCAAGTGCACATTTGTGTTTGTGTTACTCTTCTTGCAATCAAATGAACTTTTCATGCAGGTGAAGTCTGGATAATTTCTTTTTTCTTTTTACTTGCAGGAGTGAATGGGGTTAGACAGACCGACCAATAACAAAATGTTACAGTAAGAGTGTAAGAAAAATAAATATTGCAATATGTTTTTGCACAATACTGTTTTTATATTTTTGGTGCATCCTTCCTGGAGCCAATCAGCCTGGAGCCTTGTTCCAGCTGACGTTAAAGGTGTAGTCAGCGATGTGGGAGAAAACGAGTGGAGAGGTTGTTGATAAACGAATTTAGACCCACCTCTCATACCCTCACCCCTGGCTCCACCCCCGAAAGCTGATGAACGTGCATCGTCATGGAAACAGCCGTAGAAACTGCGTAGCTGACCAACTTAGCTAAGGTAACCCCCACTCATCAGACAACTCGACTGCCGTTCTTGATAACACCACAACAACAGTACATTTGACAATAAGATGAATGCCTGACGGCTGTTACTGTTATGTGAAGCACCACAAAGCTAATGTTGCTTACCTATCCAGCAGAAAGATGGCGACATCAGCGTCCGTTTTCAGGTCTTTCAAATTCACGGAGTTCCCTCCACCGTCGGAAAGCAACACCAATGTTGACCCTGGTCTTCGCTCTTTCATGGTCATAGCCCTTCTTTGTCACTTTTCGATCCTCTGCCCTTTTTCTTTTGGGCTGTTTTTCAGCCATTGCTACTACACCTATTGTATCTCTCTCTTACGCTAACTGCGCACGCTACGCAACCCACAGCTCCCCCTCCCCCCTCTGTATGATCTGCGCATGAGTATGATCGCCCCCTGGATGTGGGGGGCTGTACCCTGTTTTGGTAACTCGGCCCAAGCCTCAGTATTTACCTGCTGAAATTCAGAGCCAAGGCTCTGACTTTTTTTTCAACATGCTGTCAGTGACAACATCTTGTGGATGGAGAGGAGAAATACGGTGATTTTGACAAATAGTGCATTAGATTAGAAGATCGCTGACTACACCTTGAAGCTAAAGGCGGGGGGGCTCACCTACGCTCACACTTATACCTAGAAGCAATCTGGAATCACCAATTAACCCTTTTTTTGGTCTGTGGGTGTCGACCAGAGTGCCTGGAGAGAACCCATGCATGCAAGGAAGAACACTTGAACTCCACACAGAAAGGCCCTGATCGCCAAGGAATTTGAACCAACCACTTTCTCACTGTGAGGCACATGCACTGCCACTGTGCTGCCCTAATTTCAGTTAAATATTGTGATATTTGATTAGTCAGTAAACTGTAGTAATTTGGGACATTTGTTTTTATATCAGTGTGTCCATTGGCCTCCTGTTAGCAGCAGACATGGAGTCCTTTAATTTCATTTCTCTCCATCACATTTATAGACTGGGGCAAGAATTCGTCCAAACACTAGGACAAGCATTTAGCACTTCCTGGTTTCCAAGCCCCCAAGAACAGTATATGGTATCTAGAATACCAGATAAATGCCTAAATAAGGTTTGAGATGCATTGAACAGCAGGTCCCATTTTGCTACCAGAACATTAAATTTTGAAAATTTGAGGCAGGAAAATGCATTTTGGTGTTGAGGGCATCACTTTGTCTTTACATACAGTACAGGCCAAAAGTTTGGACACACCTTCTCATTCAATGCGTTTTCTTTATATTCAGCACTAATTACATTGTAGATTCTCACTGAAGTAATGATGGACACTCGTTTCCCTTAACATAGCTGATTGGTTCTTGCCATAATATTAATTCTAACAGTATTCTAATAGGGCTGTTGGCTGTGCATCAGCCTGACTTCTGAACAACACAAATGATGGTCGCAACCCCATTAATAAGGCAAGAAACTCCATTAATTAACCCTGGAAAGGCTCACCTGAGAGGTGAAAACCATTTTAGGTGACTACCTCTTGAAGCTCATGAAGAGAATACCAAGAGTCTGCAAAGCAGTAATCAGAGCAAAGGGTGGTTAATTTGAAGAAACTAGAATATAAGACATGTTTTCATTTATTTCACACTTTTTTGTTAAGTACATAATTCCACATGTTCATTCATAGTTTTGATACCTTCAGTGAGAATCTACAATGTAAATAGTGATGAAAATAAAGAAAACACATTGAATGAGAAGGTGTGTCCAAACTTTTGTCCTGTACTGTATTTAAAACTCAATCTGTATCATTATGAACTATAAAACTAGGAATGGCAGTGTCGTGGCGCTGCAGGTAGTGCACCTGCCTCCCAGCAAGAAGGTTGCATTCCTCTGTTGGTAAGGGAGCTTGCTTGTTCTCCTTGTGCATGCATGAGTTCTCTTCAGGCACTCCAGCTTCCTCCCACAGACCAACAACACGCTTATTATGTTAATTTGACTCTGAATTGCCCTTGGGTTTAAGTGTGAGCGTGAATGGTTGTCCATCTCTGTACGTGGCCCTACGATTGGCTGGCGATCTGTTCAGGCTGTATGCCTCTCGCCTATTGTCAGCTGGCATAGGCTCCAGCCCTCGACAACCTCGTAAGTCATAAGTGGTATAGATTATGGATTGATTGATGTATGACTATAAACACTACCCTCCAAACAACTGCAGTTGAAACTGTTTTATCAAGAAAGACTTAATGTTTGCTCTGATGTTTGAAGCTGATGTTAACTCGCATTTAACCAGGGGAATGAGTAAATTAACCCTATAAAGCCATTTGTATCATATTTGATACATACTTGTATAATACCTCTATCTACTCAATATGATCAACAAATTACAAAAAAAACCCATCTGAATACAATCAGATAAATTATAAAAAATGTCCTTAAATGGATTATCAGTTGCCAAAAACACCCAATGTATCAAATGAGATACAAAAAAATCTATATGTTGAATTTTATGGACATTTTGATTTTTATGGATTTTAGCAGAAAGTGAAACAAACATTTCAGCTCCGAAAAATTAGAATTTTCTGGCTATAATCTATGGTCTTGGGCCTTAAAGGGTTAAGAGGCAAAACCACTGATGAAAAGGACAACAGCCCCAGAAAGAACAATGAAAACTGTCTTTGCAATGTGGCTGGAAGTAGTATGGGTGATACGGACTGATCTTTTAAAGGTGGAAACACATAACATTTGAAAAACAAGAGAAGCTAAAATTAATAATAATATGCTTGCAGTGGAATTTAGAGGTTAAAATGGCTGCATGTCTACCAACTAATGAATTGGTCCTTGTACAAATGTAGATGATGACCCTTTTAAAAGTTAAAGGAAATTTACTTCCAAGTGTTCTTAAGAAATCACATTAATGATGGACAGAGGGACCGACAGACAAGTAGATAACATACTGCTGTTAGCTGTGGCTCTAGCTGGCACAGAAGCAAATACAATGCAACTATGCTTTCAGAAAATATATAACTTTATTGATATTTTGGAGATAATTTATAAGGAGAGTCATTATTTGGAGTTTTCTTCCAGAGAAAATACAAAACTGTGAGTCAGTGAAAATCAACTGTTACATATTCTGAAAAACACAAAGGAATAAAGACCAGCGTGGACCTGGTTAAAGAAACTGAAAGTCAAACACTAGAAAGAGATGACATTTTTCTCTGAGATGAAGGACACTTCAGTAAGGCAGAAAAGGACAAAATGAGGCATCAGGTCACAATGAACCTTATCTGGAGACTGGAGGGTCCATTATGATCACTGTGACATGTCAAATCTTTAATGGCACATCACTGCAACATGACAGGCTCAAATCTACCAACTCACTGGCCATTTCTTCATTTGTCCTCTGCCGACGTTGGTGGTTCCTTGACTCTGGTGACATTACACTTTTCCGTCCTCCATGAACAAAAGATGATCGATGCTGTGCCACCCTGCCTGCAGCACACTCAACACACTGACAGAGCAGGTTAGAAATGATGCAGTGTGAAGCTAAGACAATGCACAGCTAATGGGAAATGACAGGCTCCTTTTTTTACATGGCAGAAAGAGAGTTCAGGAGAGAGAGGAAGAATCCATTTATAGGACCCTGACAATGGCGTGGCCTTCAACGTATTGTTTACACGAGAAGAAGTGTCTGTTAAGATGTTCACTCAGTAATTTAATTGTCATTAAGCTTTTATGCTCAGTGCTGAAACCTGACTGAGGATTCAATTGTGTTAGGGGAAGTGACAAGTCTGAAATCCTAACACAGATAGAGAATGAAGAGAGTAATTATACTGACATAGTAGCAAAACTACTGTATGAGCCTGCACAATATGAACCAAAAATCACATCCCGGCATTCTGTCACCTGGAAGAAGACATATAATATATATTTATGTTTTCAAATGTATTTTTGGGGCATTTTGTGCCTTTATTGATAGGAGAGACAATGGATCGACTTGTGACAGGGGTTGAGAGAGTAGGGGAAGACACTCTGCAAACTGGTCACAGGCTGGACTCGAACCTGGACTGGCACAAGCATTTACATGGGACGTGCATGGTTGCTAACCACTCCACCAAACCAGCACCCAATGCATGACATTTTTTATATCATAATTTTATTTTTGTTGAGAAAAAGTCTTTTTTCAAATGAGAGATGTTTAAAGGGACTGTGAGGAGTTTCTAAGTAATTACAAAAAGTCTCACTTTTAGACATATGCCTGATCAAAATAAACACTTTAAGATGAGTTTTATAGCATCTAAATAGGTTAGCTATAAATGCTATTCCTTTGCCTTCTGGTCGGGTCGGACAGGACTGGACTGACCCGGATACTCAACTTCAGGAACAAGACAATTAAAACTAGAGCAAATTTATATTATTCCGACACGTCTTAAAGCATCGGGCTGTAAGTAGCGATAGAAAGCTGGCTACAAAACTCCGATACTAAGTTTTCCAAAAACTGCTTGTTGTCACACATCAAAAACTACCACTACGTAACTAGAAAGAGATACATTACCTCGTTGCTTTGCATCCTGTAAGTTGTTGAAAAAAGTCATAAAGCAATGCAGAGTTCTGAGGAAGGTCTGAGCTGCATTTTTAGTAGCATCACAACACACACACGCTTTGGCTTGTGGTGCGTTCAAGTTGTAGTCGGAAGTAGGAATTTCCGAGTTCCGAGTAGGAAACTGCAACTGGAACGCCACCCAAGGTCGCAATTTCCTACTGGGAACTCGGTGAAACCTCGCCACCCCCCAGGTGACAATCGAAGATGGATGCCCCCAGTGTGAACAGTTATTTAGCTCCTGCAATAATCCATTTATTTGCACTTCTGACTGGGGTGTGTTGCTCTAGATCAGCTGTATACATAGTATTGTTAGACTTATATTTACAAAAATGCTGCCATAGTGCTAATCACATTCTTCATACAACAACACAGGGCGTGCTAACAACAGCTAACAATAGCCTGGTAGATCGGCATGTTTTTTTCCAACTTCAACTGGAAAGCTGATAAGTCGGAGATGATGTCACTCCCAGTTCCGAGGTTACTGGAACGCAGCATTACGACAGTCGCCGCACGTGCTCATGAGTAGCAGAGTCTTAATGTCGCCGGAACAGATTCTCCTCACAGTCCCTTTAATGGAGGTCTATTGTCAATGTTGAAAGACCATTTAAAAGATGTTAAAAATTAAAGTTTTCTTCACGTCTACAAGCAGATAGGCTTCAGTGCCACAAACAAGTTACATGCAAGTATGGTTAGTTTTTGTGGTTCCAAATAGGTGCAGAGATCTTTTAGGATCAAAACTCTGTACGAATACCAGTAACACCCTCAGTTTTACCCTCCTTTAAGAACCTGCTGTGTCACTGTAGCATACCATCATCTGTGACACAGCTAAAACTAAGTTATAAGGGGAGGATCACAGCAGACAGCAGCACCTGAGAATTAAGCTAAACTACGCTTGAATGATAAGGACAGTCTTTGTGGGGAAGCTATTTAATGCAGATATGTGAGCGAGGCCTTGGGGGCATGGTGATTTCATCTATTAATTCACTTTTTTGCAGTCAAAAATAAACTTTTCCTTGACTTGCTTAGCTGCTTGTTTTACTCTGCCTCCTCAGAACAGAGAAAAAACAACTTGCATGTTGTATTAGTCTTTGCAGACAATAATACTGAGATTTTATTTACTGTTATGTTGGAAGAGCTGCCAGATTCAGTAGTGATAATTCAAATCAATTGTAACACCAGCGGGGCAGAATATGAACCAGAGTCAAAGTAAAGATCAAATTCAAACAGTGGACAGGCCTCCCTTTGTCACAGCATAGTGTACTTTTAATAACAAAATTAACACCTGCATCCACTTGAATTCTAAACTTGAATTTATCTTATTTTAATTCACCAACTTAGGCGTTATAGTGTCTCCATTCTACAACTACATGCCCAGCTTCAGGTAACAGCTGCAATGTCTCGCCACACAAGCACATTATATAATATATATGGAACAGCTAACAGAATATGTAGCATAGCAGATAATACAAAAAACATAAAAAGTTAAACATTTTTAGAATGATTTGTGTCACTTTTATAATGAAATGGGGAAAGAAAAATAAATTTCCTTTTGAATCTTAAATTTGTAAATCATATTGGTTGTCAGATTTTAATCCTTGAAATCTTTTTTACTCTAAAAAAATGATAGAATATGAATGAAGAACTGTTAAGAACCCAAATCAATGCACAAAGTCATCATCAGAGCCAGGAGCATTAAAAATTGTAACTTCTTTTAAATCCAGTGTCAAAGTTTTTTTGAAGGACAAGGTGTGAAGCCATTTTTAAAGATAGGCTGCCATGATTTTATCTCCTGGGACCTCAAAGACTAGATTGAACCCACCCCTATAGGGATTCCACTACTTTTCAGACCAAGTACGAGTCTGTGGATGATATAAAAAAGAAAGTGTCTCCATTTGAAAATGTCTGGACAAATGTACAGCAAAAAGTTCTAACGTACATCATCCCTGCAGGGTTCTTTCTTCCTTAGCTTCAAGATCCACCCCCTACCCTTTCTTCATTCATGCAGCTCTTTTCTAAAAATAACTGAATTAATTCTTCCTCGAACAGATTGCTTGAACCTCCAAGAGTTGCTCTGCACATGATTCACCTTTGTCCCCCTCTGTTCCCTCCCTTTTGTCTCAGATGCATGTTTTCACAGGGCTGGCATGGACACTTTGATCCTGGGGGCTGGCGACACTGAAGTCCTGGTGACATGTCCTTGAGTGGCAACACAAGCCGCTCCTCTCCAGCGTCAACAGCTCTGCCCCCGCCCTTCAACACCTCCTCCATCTCACGCTCCCCGCCATGGGAGGAGGGGGGGACGGGCCACGAGTCATTGGCGCAGGAGTGGCCAGAGAATGGGACCCAGTTTTTGTCCGACTTCGCTGTTTTTGGGAGCGATGAACTGTGCCACATGTCGCCCTTTCTTACAGTGTGTCTGGTGGTTTGGTATAGTGTCACCATGGTGCTGGGGCTGGTTGGGAACATTGGCCTCATTTGCATCATCACCCGCCGCAGGGAAAAAGTCAACGTCACCGGCATTTTCATCTGCAACCTGTCATTCTCTGACATCCTGGTGTGCGTCTTCTGCCTTCCCTTCACTGTCATTTACACGCTCATGGATCATTGGGTGTTTGGGTCGCTGTTGTGCCGCCTCGTGCCGTTCATTCAGTGTGTTTCTGTGACTGTGTCAGTGCTGTCTCTTGTGTTCATCGCTCTAGAAAGACATCAGCTCATTATTAACCCTTCTGGATGGAAACCAAGTGTCCCTCAAGCCTACATAGTGGTTTCCCTGATCTGGACTATTGCTGGACTCACCTCCTCGCCTTTTTTGGTCTTCCAGCTTCTCACAAATGAGCCCTACACCAGTGTAGCCCTTCCCCCAGTCCCCACTCACCAAGAATCCCCTCAGGCTTATCTCAACGCCTCACCTCCTCCTCATGCTTCATACACTTTTAAAAACTCATCCATTCTTCCAAACCCATACCGCACACTCTTCTCTTACGTTGCAGCCTCCCCTCATATGGAGGCCTGTTTAGAGCATTGGCCGTCCCATCACCACCGGCTTGCTTACACCACATGGCTGCTTCTTTTCCAGTACTGTGGTCCACTCTTGTTGGTCCTGCTCTGTTACGTCAGGGTTTTTGTGCGGCTACGCCACCGCAAAGATATGCTGGACCGAGGAAGGACCCCAGAGAACCAGCGCATGACCCACAGCCGAAGGATCAACATCATGTTGGTGGCCCTCATCACGGCCTTCGCTCTGTGCTGGCTGCCGCTCACCGTCTTTAACGTGGTGTCGGACTGGAATCAGGAGGCTCTGCCCGTCTGCCACCACAACCTGCTGTTCTCACTCTGCCACCTGTTGGCCATGTCCTCCACCTGCATTAACCCCATCATCTACGGCTTCCTAAACTCCAACTTTAAGCAGGAGGTGAGAGAGATGCTCCTGCACTGCCGCTGCCATCCGCCAGAGGAAGAGTGCGAGCGGTTTCCCATGTCTACCGTGCACATGGAAATGTCTAGAACGTCTATGCCTCCGAGCTGTCGAAGCAACTCTGTTTGACACTGACTTTATGAACTGAAACATACCGCTGTGGTAGGCTTTGGTTGTAGTTTTGGATTGGGCATCTACTTTATCTGTGATGAATGAGCATTAGTTTGTCAGTGTTTTGAAGTGACGTGTGCAGTGAAATGCTGGTTATTCTTTTTAAAGCTGATCTGAATTATATTAAGAGAACATTGTTGTAAATACTTGAAGTAAATCTATCATAGGTTTCCCAATTAGATGCAGTATGCTTAACTCAAATGGAAAAATGGCACAAGCACCACAGATCTTTAACAACTTTCGCACATGCCAGCTCTGGTTTGTAATGTCATGGCTTTCAGACCAGCGTGTGTGCGCTACTTTTGAGTTTCCCCAGCTTTATTTGTGCCCTGGCCTGGTTTTGTAACATATAACAGATTCTACAGACCCTTCCAATGCAGACACTTGCAAAAACATATCCGACAGGAGATTTCTCTGGCTGGATGACATGTTCCCCCAAATGACAGTAGGCATGCTTCACAGCTGTCACGCAGCTAAGGGCCTGTTTACATGACAACGAAAACATCCAAAAACTGAGAGTTTTTGTTACATCTGCACCTTTTATTTACATGAGAATGGTGCCCGGAGTGCATGAATCAACAAACTTTTGAAACCGGGGTCCAGAGTGAAAATATTGTAAACAAGAATTGCCAATTTCAGGGAAAATGGGGACAAAGGTAGTGCATGCACAGGTATCGAGCAGCATGTGTGCTGCTTAAAGGATAAGTTTGGTTTCTGCAGCTTTCACATTGTTTATAGAATGAAGTAGAACAATATACTCACCCAGAAGGCTTTCCTGATCCAAACAGTGCTTCAGGAGAAATTTAGATCCAAAATCGAGCGGCGGACATCCGTGTAATGGTAGCACATAGGGCATGTATAGCGCCACTTCTAAAACTGCATTCATCGTCCAAAAACTCATTTTTTTTCAAGCTCATTGTTTCAGGGGAAGACCGCTGGCTACACAACGACTTTCTTCTTCCAGTTTTGTGCAAAATGGACGAATATCTATTGGATGAAGATGTTGTGGAAGAGAACTTTGAATATGATGGGTGTCCTTACAGTTTCAAGCCAGAGTTTACAGATGAGGAGCTCATCGAAAGGAGGACGCGAAGCAGCTCTCTAGAGAGTACTGTGCATGCGCGGAGGCAAGCGTTCTTCTTCTTCAGTTCAGAGGTCAGTAAAGTCACTCAAGATGTCTGGAGTGACACAGACTGTCGTGGAGGAGTAGCGTGAGCGGACCATGATGAAATATTGGTGAAACTAATGAGTTTTTGGACGATTAATGCAGTTTTAAGAGTGGCGCTAACATGCCCCGTGTGCTACCATTATATGGATGTCCGCCGCTCGATTTTGGATCTAAATATCTCCTGAAGCACTGTTTGGATCAGGAAAGCCTTCTGGGTGAGTATATTATTCTACTTCATTCTATAAACAATGTGAAAGCTGTAGAAACCGAACTTATCCTTTAACTGTGCTACGCTTTTTATTGCTCCTCCAAAAAAATGTTGTTTTGCTGCGTCAACACTGACCAGTGGAGACGCTTTTGGTATCCATGCCAAGAACACTTCAAACTTCTGTCGACAGCTACTGGCCTTACTACGATTTCAGTAATTCCAACAGATCTGTTTGAATGCGCACCATTATCACACTGTCTTTGTGTGAATGTGGAGCAATTTCCAAAATGCTCAGGAAAAACTTTTCTGTTTCTGGTGACAGTGTTGTCACGTAAATGGGTCCTAAAATGTAAACACTGTCAAACATCTGTGAGGGTGCACTCACACTAATCCAGTCACCCTATATCTTTCCAAAGCACAACTCCCCTGTCAGAGTCTCCTACTGGCCTGCATTAACACCGTCCCAGGCCCAACTGCATGTGAGCATGGTTACCAGCTTTGTGATGTCTCACACACATGGCATTAAGTCCCAAGCACCTTTTGATTCACAGGAAGTGGAGTCTTTTGTGTCTTAACAGCACTCAAGCCTCAGATATGGCAATACATTGCACAGTACAAACACTCCCTGTCTGCCCTGCATCCACTGAATATTAAATATTGTATGCCCTGTGTTTCCCTTTGTAAACGGCACATAAAGTGCTATTATTCTCTATTTCCTGTAAATTCTATTCTACCTTAATACTTCCTCACCTCATTCATGTTTTTCTAATTTTTTGTAAAAAACATGCTATTCTGTGGCTGCCATCCATTATGTCACCCAATCTTCTCCTGAAATTACTCTATGCCCTGACAAAATGGGCATACTTTGAGTTTTCAGAAGTTCAGAACAGAACCGCTGTCTGCAAGGCCCACCTTTTACTGTTTCCTTTTTTTTTTCCAAATTTGGGATTCCATTTCATACAAACTTATGTGTTTTGATTGATATATGTATTTACCAAATGGCAAACCAAGGGGTTTTTTTGTGAACAAATTTCAACAATTTTCAAGCAAAACATTCTGGGGTCACTTGCAGCTCCAAACCAGGAACTCGTCCATGCTTTTGTTTCATCCAGACTGGATTAATGTATTGCACTATTCATCAGGGTTCTTGGCAAGAGCCTTCAAAAACTCCATTGCATTCAAAACAGTGCTGCAATGATCCTGATGAGGGTGCGGAAATATGGACACATCACACCCATCCTTCACTCATCTCAATGACTCCTTGTTCACTTCCAGACTGAGTACAAAATTTCCCACCTCTCTCACCACTGTGTCCTTGGTCACGCCCTGCCTACCTAAAGAAACTCCCCACACCCCAGACCTCCATCAAAAAATCTCCAGTCTCTGCAGAGCCAAAGCCCTGCACTACGGGGGGTCGAGCCTTGAAGTCCACTGCCCCCAGTCTGCTCCACTAAACTTATTCATTTATTTATTTATTTATTTATAGATCTGGCATTTTCAAGCCTTTATTAGGGAGTAGAGAGAGATATTGGATACACTTGTGAAAGGAGGTGAGACTGAGCAGGGGAAGACACTCAGCAAATGGGCCTAAGGCAGCCCTCAGGCAGAATTGAACCCCTGTCAGCCAAAGCATATTTGGGACATACCTGGCTACCAAACCAGCAACTTTTTGTTGATGACTTAATAAGCTATCTTACACAATTCCTCTTTATAAAGACCAATCCTTGATCCTACAGTCTATTATATAAGTTGACTTCGCCATGTTGTTTTGGAGTTATTTAACTTGATTTGTATTATTTATTAGTGGGTTTTTAAATGGATGTCTTTATTTTATTCTTCCTCGTTATGTTATAACTGTCTAATAATGATTTTTTACATAAATGTAGTACTTTAAGATTTGTTTCAAGTTTAAAGTACAAAACCAATAAAATGCTATTATCTCTGTTATTAAGTCCACTTTTTAAAGCTCTCCTCCTTCATTCTTGGAAATTCATCCACAAAAATGAAGCTTGGGTTTGCTGGAAATCATCTTATGGAGGGCAAAGTTTAGTTGTTTGAACTGCATCACTAATTCACTTTATTTTGCAATATCTGTGCCAATTCCTGCTGCAATACAGCTTGGTTGCAAGCATCATGGTGCGTTCCCTCCCATACGCACGAAAGCAGAGACGGTCCCTCGCAGCGCTCCTGTCTCTTGCCAAGTCCTGATGCCTCCTTCTCTCCAGTATCACACCTATGTTACTCCCACTGCAGATGGGACAGAAAGGGTTCAACTTGTTCCCCTCTTGTATTTCCAGGACAGTCCAGCGGAGGCAAAATATTACAGAGGGGTAAATATTACGCCTTGAAATGGCAGAATGAACTGGGCTAAAAACCGTGGGCAGAGGAGACAGTCACTGTTTGAGATCTTTTAAACTGTTTGGAGGATTTTACATTCTGTTCATTTAAAGACAAATTATGTCATCTTCTTCTGGGGCACAACCGAAGTACAAAATAAGCGCCCAAATAGTCTTTGCCACATTCACCTCCTCGGCTAATGCTCCACTGTCATCATGCTGTAAGACAATCATATTGGTTTACAAAGGCAGAATATTGGGTCTCCATCTGCTGTGCTCCCCCACTGGCTCTGCTGATCCGCTCACCTCTGTGACACCTCTGATGGTGGCACAATTACCCCTTTTCCACCAAGCTGGTTCCAGGGCTGGTGCTAGAGCCGGTTCACAATTGGTTCAAGTGCGAACCGGTTAAGAACCGTTTGCTTTTCCACAAACGGGTGCCGGCCAGAGAGCTACATCAGCACGTCAATGTATACGTCTGTACACGTCACGCCAGTTTCCCATAACAACTAGCGAACAACAATAAACAAAACAATAAACTTACTAGGCTCTGTGGAGGTTTGCTCCATGGTTGTGTCCTCCTGCATAGACTCCAGCATGGCTGTGGCTGAATTCAATGCCCCGGTAGCGCTGCACGCCGGTCGGTCCCCGAGAACAGCATCAAGCATTTTGTAATGCGGGCTGTTAAAACGTGGCCGATCATTGCCACTACGGCCCAGCTCGGTCTTCTGGTCCCTATATTCTTTCTTTATATCTTCTTTATATATATATATATTCTTTTCAATATGTTTTTCGCTTACTCCAACCTCGTCTTTTTAAAAATGGCTCTCTTCCGTGTTTTTACTCTGCTAATCCCGCCCCCACCCCCGACGTAAGCGCATAGCCCCCGACGTAACGTGGTTCTTTCTGCTGGCCCAGCAAAGAGTTGGTGCTTGCCAAGCACCGGTTTTGAGAGCCAGCAACCGGTGCTTGGTCTGTGGAAAACCAAAGAACTGGTGCTAAGTCTGGCTCTAGCTCCGAACCAGCCCTGGAACCAGCTTGGTGGACAAGGGGTAAATGGGGACAACGCTGAACCCCTTCACCATACCGCTCTGATTCTCATATTCAAGGGCACAAAACAGCAGCCTGATGTAATGTTTTCAAGGAAAGTTTGCATGAAATTTTACTATGTTTTAAAACAAAATCAATTCAGAGTTTATGACATTAACATTATATCAATATTTGGTGTTCCTGTATGGTAAAAAAAAAAAATGCCAGACCTTAATGCTAACTAAGAAGATTGTTTACTGTGAGAACGAATTACAATAACAAATATTTGAAAACTTCCATCTATAGTATTGTCATTTTATTTATTTATTTATTTATTTATTTATTTGTTTGTTTGTTTGTTTGTTTATTTATTTATTGAAGTCAAGTAAAATTCTTTTATTTAGAGAGCAGTTTGATTGTTATCCTTATCATTGTTGTTTTCTATGGGTAGTTCATTTTTTATTACATTTCCTGTTCATTGTGACATTGTACAGCTGGCTGTTAATAAAAGTGCCTGTGTAACGATTGTCCCGTGTGAATTTCACTTGTAAATGACTCTGTTTTAGTTATTTCATTACAGAACATTAATATCCAGATTAGGGATGCACCGAAACGAAAATATGTGGCTGAAGTCGAAGCCGAATAAAATATAAACGCTTGGCTGAATACCGAATAAGTAGTTCACTATATTTTTAATCGTGCATAAATAGCTTAGAATGCATTTTAGACATATTTTTAAAATAAAGTAATTGTTTATTGAATATTATGACATTTTTTTAATATTCCAGTAACCTTTGCTTTTCAAAAAAAACAAAGTTTTTCATTCATGTTAGGCCTTCAAGCAAAACAAAACATGCATTAAAAAAATAAACTAAAGTGCATTGAGGTGGATTAACCTGCAACAAATGAATTATTGTCCGTAAAACACAAGTCTGCTTAGCCACAGTCACACGCAATGACGTATTTGATTTCGACATTGCGTCATACGGTACTATTCGGCCTTGCTATTACCTCACTCCACTGAGGGCCAAATATGGCTTTTTTTGCAATATTTGGCTGAATATATTCAGCCACCGAATATTCGGTGCATCCTTAATCCAGATATATATTTTTAATTTCCATCCAGCAAGAGTATCAAGATATGATATTTCTGGTTTGGGTGTCTTCGACCCACGACTTCAAGAGAAGTCAAAGGTTTAAGAGCTGTAGTCAGCCAAAGAAAACTTGCTGGACAGGAATAGCCAACAAATGACTGACTAACCACAACTACTTACAGGATACTCTAGTAAATATACCCTCCAATAAAGTTTGGAAAAGTTATTTTGGTTTATGATTTCTCCCCTTTGGTAATACTAACTGGAAGAGTATGGTACATTGTTGGAAAGCCTGATTAGTCACCTTTACATGACATAAAACTTGTAAAGATTGTGCATTCATTGAATGAGCAACACAGCTTAGCATGTGGATAGTTAGCAGCCAAGAAAGATGTGCCAAATTCTCTGTAACTGGAGGCTGGTGCTCTGAATGGGAGCATCATTTAGTGTAAGCATTGGTATGGTACCATTTACAACCCTATGACGGGGTTCTGTGATACTGTTGAAGTCAAAGACAAAATGTGAAATGGGCCTCATAGAAATAGGCAAGACCTAAGAAGACTGGATTCTAACCCTTGCTTCACTGAAAAAGTGTAAGCCTTTTTTCAGGGGAAGAGGAGTTTTTTGCAATTTTTTGGGTGCTACCCACATGTTTAGCTGTGTTACTCATTCCACAAATGCATGATCCTAGCAAGTTGTACATCCTTGTCAAGATGACTAATCAGGTTTTTCAGTGATAAAAATACAATACCACTTGTATTGTATTGTATACCACATAATTGACTGAAATGACATTTCCGATTTTCTTGGAGGAGCATATAAAGAATCTGTTGTCATGTCAACTTAAATTTAGTGCCGTCTTTCTTCCATGCAGCTTGTCTTATTTTATCCCCTTCAACTATCCACTGTTTACCGCCTGTAGAGATAGGCACTGAAATGTAACTCATTCAATACTCACTGAACAGACTGAAAAACACATTTTTGTGTCACTTACCAAATGCTGAACCCTCTCTGCCTTTTTACCTCCACAAAGAAGGTTGGGTTTTGTGCCCTGTTTGTTTCTTTAAAAGATTATGCAAAAACCACTAGAAAGATTTTGCTGAAATTTTCAGGAGATGTTGGTAATGGCCCAACTCAAAAATGTTTAGATTTGATCTGGATAGCAGGTGATCATATATGCTCAACAGCTGGCAAACTAATAATGATATAATCGTGATTCTGAGTGCTAGGTGTGGGTTTTCAGTTTGAAGGAATCATGTTATGATGGCAACTTTATCATGGAACTACTGCTTATAGATGTAACAGAAATATGTGTGCTACCTTGACAGAGAATCTTCAAGTGTTTTCTCGTCTGTCCATTGAACTGTTCTATATTGCTCTTCAGCTTTGTTTGAAAGCTCAAGGGCATGTTTTGACTTTGACTTGGAGAATTATAGAAATCAGTGAAATATATGTAGGGCCAACATAATTGTTTTAAAGCATACTGAAATCTGTGCAACCTTTCTAACACAAAAAATAGATTTTGACTCTTAGCTTCTGCAGGAATCAAGTTGATATTGGTCATGATGGGGTCTCAAGGGCAACATTAGTCCAGAATAGTCAGGTCTATATGCTTAGTTTAATCACGAAGAGATGCTGAATACGACCTCAAATGCCTTCCTCCCTTTTCTGTTTGAAACAACACATGATACAGATCTTTGCCTTTGCTGCAGGGGAAAAACAAGTGGTTTGAGAGAAATGATGAATGTTCAGGTTGAATAAAGGTTGTTCCTGAAAAGTTGTTTGGAGTTTCAGGTATTTCCATTTGAATATTATTTGACACATCAGAGGGAGTCTGTGTCTGGAATGACAAAAAAGAGTCTGACAAAAAGATAGGAAAAATAAACACTTTGAAAAACTGTCAGGAGATGGTAAAGACTACAAATGAATACCATGCAGGCTGATGGTTCACAGCAATTTAATAATTTATAGCATTTTTGACAGCCAATTGCTCAAAGTCTGAATGGGTCACCTTGAAATGTCTGCAAGAAAGGCCTTCTTATTAAATTTCATCAACCATGGGTGCAGGATACTCTATTCATATTTTTAAAAAACTTGGTATTGAGTTGAAATTTGGTGTAAAATATGCTTAATTTGATGACTGTGTACATTTATAACCTTTATGGGCCAACAATTACAAGGAAACAATATTTTACTGGGAAAAAAATAATTGTATTTCAGACACTTACCCCCCTGACCTGACACACTTACTTCAACGTGGCTTTCTCCACTGTAGCGGCTTTGAGTTAGTCAGCTATGTTTTTCTGCAGGGTGTTGCCAAAAGTACATCAGTAGGATGATGGACTTCAGATCCAAGTTCTGAATAAAAATCAGATGACTCTGCGAACATGCTGTCCTCATAACCAATGTCACAGTTACTCTGAGAACACCGATCTCTGCTGTTAAATAAAGAAGCCCAAATATATTCCTTTAAAGAAAAGTTTGGAAACATTCTCCCCTTTAATAACACCAATTTGTATTGTACTCTCTGGATATCCTGAATAGGTACATCTTGTAAGGATTGTGCATTCATGGGATGATAAAACATAAACAGGTGGATAGTGCCCCCTAAAAAGTGCCAAAACCCCCTTTATCTGGTGTTCTGGTACACAGATGGGCAGAAGTATTGTTGTCAACCTCTGTCGTCGTTGCCAAATTTTGGACCAAGTTTCAAGACACTTGTGAAGTCACCATGACCCTCTACCCTGGATTATGCTTCAGTTGGATAAAATATTCTTAAAATATGATTTTTAGTATTAAATAGTCACCTGGCAGCTTCAAAACACTGATCTGAATGCTTTGCTTTCTCCCATCAGGTGACATTATGTGGATGTTCCTCTAGAATCTGACTGTATGAGGGAGGCTGCATGTGGCCACTGAGCCACCAGTTGCCTCACTCTGTAGTACAGGCAGTAAATCGATACTTAACGTTAACAGTAAGAACTTACGTAATCATAGTTACCTCTGCCGAGGAGGTTATGTTTTTGCCTATGAATAGCCATTTCTTTGTCTGTTTGTTGATTGCACAAAAACTACTGGACAGATTTTGTGAAATTATCAGGAAATGTAAGCAATGGCCCAAACTTTAAACTGATTAGGTTTTGGTGGTGATCAGACAACCACCATTAGCAAATGATTGTCGTTGCTAAGGAACTGTCGAACTAATAATGAACTCAAAAAGATTCTGAGTGTTAGGTGTGGGTTTTCAGGGTCAAGTTATCATGCTATGATTGTCACTTTATCATGGAAATATTGCTTATAGATGTAACAGTAGTATGTGAGATACCTTGGTAAGTTTGCCCTCTCTGAGTGCTTTTATGAGACATGACAGAGCATGGAAAAAGTAGAATAATATTTTAAGGACCCTTTTACAAACCTTTTGTCTGCTGAAGAGACGAAACTGGGGATATAATTTTAACCGTTAAATGTTTGAGGGCTTCAATAACCCTGATTAAAACACTCGATTTCGTTGACATCTCCTTCTTTACTCTAGAGAACCCGCCTATCAAGTTGACTCCTGAGGGCACTTCAGTCAGTGCTCTGCCGCGGAAGTGACGTCAGCTTCTTGTCAAGGAGTTGGTCCCAGAATGCACTGCTTCTCAAACTGCACGCGCGAACTGTGCTTACCATAATCTGTTTGAAACGGGCAAATTTTAACGTCATCATCGTCAAAAGTAAGTTAATTTAATTAAGAAAGCAATGACTTTTGATATCTAAATTCACGTCTTTGTGCTGCCTTTGGTCAAATGTTGTGTCGTACGCGTGTCAGCGCGTTACTGAAGTATTTACTGGAGTTAGCCCTGTGAGTTAGCCACACCTGCGCTGATGCTAAGAGTCTAAAGGTTAGTTAGCACTTTAAGTTGTCAGCAACAGGGGGTCGTAAAACAGCGACAAAACAAGATAAATACCTTAATAATGCCCTCACAGCTGACAGTAATGCATCTGGGATGTGGCTGTTGATATTCTGTCGTGATGTCATGTTGGAAACACGGTACGTGACACAGTAATATGAATAAATGAATAGATTTATTTTAACCACGCAATACAGAAAGAACAAAAGTGAAAGAAAAATCATACAACCACTGATTGACATAAATGAAGACTACGTCACCAAAAGGAGGTAAAGTGTTGCGTATCCGACAAGGAGTAGCCAGAAGTGTTAACATACTTATTCCGACCCTTTCCCCATAAATTACTGATGGTTTCTGAAGTGATCATCTGCTTCATTAATAGGAACTTGTACAACGATATTAACTCATTCTTACGTACTTTCTGTTCCTGTAAATCTTACATAAACTTTCATGAAAGCCTTCATTCCTGTCTTCTAAAACAAAATCCGTCTCTTCTTTCCCTTTATGCCTACACTAAGACATTTAAACAGAAAATGCATCCTGAAATGTATACCCCTTTTCCTTTTCATTGAACATTTTTGTTTGTTTGCTGGCAGTAGATGGTTCTTAGCTTTTTAAATGACTTATGGTGAGACACTCCACTAAACTCTTAAATTAGAGCAACTGTCAAAGTCATGACTTTGTCTGATCTCCATTTCTAGCCTTGTTAATGATTCTTGTTGCTCTCTTTTTCAAAATAACTAGTGAATGTAGTTATTGCCCCAAATGTGTGCACAGTAAATGAGATGTAGTGGAATAAGTGAACAGTGCAGACTGTAGAGTAATACAGCAATACTTATGATACTTTACTTTGTAGGTTTGATGTGTGATTTCCAGCTAATATGTTCGTCTGTTGTGACCCCTGAACATTTATTTCATTGAATCTTTCAATTTTAACATTGACCTGTTAGTTTTGTAATAATCTATTTCAGATTTACTTGTTTAATATTCAGTATCTGTCCATGGTTGCAAAGTAACCAATTATGTCTAACCCAATTTAAGTAATTTTGTTTCTTTTTGTGTACTTATACTATTTGACAATTTTAAGGTCTGACTTTTCAAGGACGCAGCTCTTAACGAAAATGCAATACAGCAACAAACTTCCTTCTCTATACGTGTTTGGTTACCATACCATTGCAGATCCAGGTGTTTTCATTGTTGAATCATTTTGAGAACATCACTTTGTTATTAATTCAGCAGGACAACATATCAACGGACTGCTGAGATATATTAATTTTTTTTTTTTTTTTTACCACTATACCAATAAAATTTGAATGCAGAACTTTTTCACACCCCACCTTCACCTTGTACAGGATAACTATTCAGTCTGAAGCTGGAGTAGGAAACTGGGGCCACATGAGGCCCTCTTGCTACCTCAGAATGAACAGCAGATTTAAATTACTTTTGAAATGTATGTATATGAATAAAATCTAACGAAATTTGATATGTCTAAGCTAAAGATATTAATTCTTCCAATAGGGCTGATTAATTTTAGGAAACGATCTAATTGTGATTTTTCTGACCGATATTTCATTTTGATTTATGATTTTCTTCAAAGTAAGCTTCAGTGCGATATTCACTCTGTTTACAGTATAAACAACAGTCAGGAAATCAATGATCAAAAGCACATAACACATTATTAATCATCTAATAATGATGATAATCAGTTTTCATTATTTAGGGGATACTCCAACTTCTACTCCTAAGCAGAGGCTTTGTTTTGTTGACCTGACCATCTTACATACGTCACAACTAGGGATGTAACGATATGAAATTTTGTATCACGGTTATTGTAACCAAAGTTATCATGGTTATCATTATTATCCCGGTATTGTTGCAGTGTGCTCAAAATGTTCTAACAGTACTTTTTCACAGAATTGAAATAATTTAACCCCTTTATTATTATATTCATAACAGTTCTTTTGTCTTTTTTGTCAATAAATGTGTCTGACTCAGAGGCCAAACATTACAAACTGCGCATGTGCACCTCGCATGAGGCTCCTTAATCGAGGACAGATACATAGATCCAGCTTTTCCAGGCAAAGAGCAGCATCACCGTGCATTACTGAGGCAGTGTGGTGATCAAGCACGATATAACGGTAATTTTACTTGGACACGGTAACGATTACCGTGGGAAATTTTATCGCGGTTTACCATTTTACCGGTAACCGTTACATCCCTAATCACAACAGTTGGATAATCATAAAACAGGTGTTTAAAAAAAGAAAACTTGGGTATGGAGGAGACCAGGAAACACTATAGAAAAAGTTATTAATGCTGGTATGTGATATAGAGACAGCAGTACATATTTACAATCCTGTGCTGTACAGCACTAATGTGGCCATCTTGATTGCCAATACTGTCCGTCCAACCCTGGTCTTAATATTATACAAGTCCCTTTAACAAAACTGTTTTTTAATACTTTTGTTATATTAGAGGATTTTGAAACCCATAATTTCTCCCCATCAGCAACCCAGCTTTTGTTTCTCTACCCTGCCATAGGACTGGTTATAAAAATGAGAAAATGTGTTTTCAGAAGTGTGTAAAACAACATTACGCCTTTTAGACAATAGCCTGTCTTTTCAGTGATTTTTATGATATGAGAGTGGATTATAGGTCAACAGAGGCTGTATTTGTCTTCTTTAGTAAAAAAAAGAAACTTGATACTAACAATAATAATTGTAACACTTGTATGTTATTGACATAAATACAAGTTCTTGTGTAAGTTGTTCTGTGGCTTCATATGATGTGTTTGCTGTTGTGTAGGTAAGTCTTGGAGCAAGAAATGACCACAAGTTCAATCCTGAAAGGTATTGTGCATCATCTTCCTCTCACAACAATCAATAAAGCACAGATTTGATAGCATTTCATTTATTGCTCTCTTTGATTTTGGTGCAGATGTTGTTGCCTATGTTGATGTATGGTCGTCAGAGAAAACTGCCAACTTTGCTAGACCCTTCATTCAGCAGCTGCAGGAAATGGGAGCTCAGGTAAGAGCAGGATGCTACAGCCCACTGACTCTGTACTCAGGGATGCACAATATTGGGTTCTTGACATCTGACCTGCTGATTTATCTTAGCCTATCATTGCCCAGTTCCCTTCTTGACCAAAAATAACCTGTTTCCTATTATTGCTGTAGTTTACTTTTGTTAAAAACTGATTTCTCTAAAGAATTTTTTTCTCTCTTCTTCATGATATTGTTGATGATTACCTCCGCTAAGGAGGTTATGGTATTGCCGGCATCTGTTTGTTTTTTGTGTTTGTATGTTTGTTTGTTCCAGCAACATAACTCAAAAAGTTATGGACGGATTTCAGTGAAATTTTCAGGAAATGTCCTGATTGGGACAAATGATTCAATATTGCGAGTGATCCAGATCAGCGTAAAACCCCCATTACGAAAAATGCAATTTCGCGAATAACTACTGAACTAAAATAGATATCATTATGAATCCAATTGCTAATATGTTTTCATTAGTCAAGGAATCTAAATATTTAGATGAATTAAAGGTAGGACTAATATTTATGGTGAAAATCACAATATGGGTGAGGACTGTGGGGCTGACAAAGGTCTGCGCTCTCTGAGTGCTTTTCTATTTTTTAAATGTAAAAAAAATCAGAAATACTAAGGTCCAGCATTACGGTACATCCATTTTAGACAATACCACCCACCCCTTCTGCAGTGTGCACATTCAGGGCCAAACTCATCCACCACAGGAGGTCATTCCTCCCTGTGACCATCAGACTTTGTGACTCCTCCATATAATATCACTGCTCCATAAGATCCTGAAGAATCAACTTTTAAAAAAAATGTTTTGAGCTCTAATATTTGTTAATAAGCAAGCATAATATCCAGTACAACACCCAGTCAAATGTCATGTACTGTCACACAGTGCCGTCAATATTATAGCCATATTGTACATATTGGTAACATAACGGTGCAAATTCCTTGGCCTTTTTCATAGTCTCTTTAGACTTATTTTTCCCGATTTTGACAATGCTTTCACGCTCTGCAATAAAAGCATTAGAAAAAGGGAGCTATTTTTCTAAATCCTCGCCTGACCATATTATTATAAAACCTCTCTAATTTTGCTCTGCATCACTTTATAACAACAGTCCTTTGCAGAGATGATGTAGAAATATTTTGTTATTCATTTTTAGAGTTTTGCAGCCACTCCAGCATCATTTCCAAGATATATTCACAATAAAAAATGTTTTTTTTTTTGTAAGCGAGGATCACATTTTCAAATTATTCTGACTCCTATCTTCATTTAGTCCGTCCCAGGAACAAAAATAGTGATAATTACACATCTGGACAAATCTCTCAAGTGTTACTTTTATTATAACACCAATATAATTCAAATAGACCTTGTGGTTGCAGGGATACACAATTTTCTTTATGAGTATGTCATCTTTCCAGCAGAAGGCTTAAAAAAAGGGACCGGGGCTGTTGAAGTAAAAGATTCTGCATGTTGTAACCTGCTTCCATATGTTTTACGGAATTTTGTCATTTTAATGTCTCTAATCTATTTTAATGTCTTCATTTGATATTCCTACTGCTATGCTGTGTATAAGAGCAACTGAAACAGCCAAATTTCCTTCTGGGGATTAAGAAAATATTTCTAATTCTGATACATCCTGCTGTTGTTTCAGCTGATATATGGGTTATGTATGGTGATATACTTGCCAAAAATACCATCCGAAGTTTTAATATCTGCCAAACTCGATAATCTTCTTTTAAAGCTGTTGTATATTACATACATTGTCAACAGTTGTGAACACTTGCAAACTTTTCTTTCAGGTATCAAAAACACTCAATAAACAAGTCACACATGTAGTTTACAAAGACGGTCATACAGCAACATGGAGTAAAGCAAAGAAAAATGACGTGAAGCTCGTGTCTGTTCTCTGGGTCAGCAGGTAAGAAACAATTGTGTACACTTTCAGATTTAACCGTTTTTTAGGCTGTTTGTTGTTGCATTGACATAGGATTGCCTAAATGCTGAATCCCTTGATTTGTTTAATTTTTTGGTGAAATGATGTCCAGGTGCCATGAGGATGGTGTGCGTGTGGATGAGGAGTTGTATCCAGCCCTAAATGACGAAACCAAAAAAAACAAAAAAGTTAGTAAATATTTTTGTGATCATGTTAATATAATGCAGAAAGGAAATGCAGAATGTTGGGGATTCAAGACGTTTGTGGCTTTGGTCTCACTACAAACATCAATATTGCCTGAGTTTTACTAGCATCATATTAGAGAGTAATATTCTGGTATTGTGACAACCAATAATGGCAACTAAAGCTTGAAAATATAAGACTATATCATTTGTTTTGGATTCTTTAAACAAGCTCCAGCCTCACTGGAGCAACTTTATTACAAATAAAATTCCAAAGATTGACAAACTTTTCTGCTTTTGTTCAAAAGTGCCAGACTTAAAGCCTCAATGTTTGAATATATGTAAATCTCATATCATGAATGTTTAAAGGTGTCATATTATTCTCCTTTTCTGCAGTGTAATATGGATCCTTGATGTCTTCATGAAACGTTTGTAACATACTTTGGTCTAAAAAGCCAATAAATCAAGCACAGCAGCATTGTTTCCAGGCTCTTGCAGCCCCTCCGTTCAGAAAGGTCTGATTTAGTGGGCGTGGTCTTAATATGTTAATGAGCCACCGCTGATACGGCCCCGCTCTTCCGTGACGGCGAAGACCGCGTTGCGTAACCATGACGACTGAGCTCTGAGAGACACATGGCTGCACGAGAACGGCTGCAGCAGTTCACATTTGAGACTGAGTCAGACCCTGAATATGAAGGAGAACCAGAAGAGAGTCGAGGACCAAGGATAAACCGGGATGTTTTTCTGTGGTCTTTATTTTTATCATTTATCTGACTGAATTCATTTAGGGTTTATTAAGATATTTTTTGATCATTTTAATTAGACAGACGTATCAAAAGTATGTCTCCAAGAAGATACAACAAGCTTTCAGGGGTTAATGTGTTTTTACTTACAAATGCCACATTATGTGATGCATTACAAAATGTCTATGCTTATATGTTGTTAGTAAATAAATGAGGAGGATAATTAAATCACACATATTTGTCTCCATCAGTTTTTCGTAAATCACTGACGCGCTGTAGTGTTGGTAATTGTAACTTTTCCTCACAGCTACACTCCTCCAGTCACACAGCTCGTATGACGGCATCCCGGGGGCATTAATGACTGTTTAAATATACAAAAATCAGATTAAATTAATTTGGTGATAACGATGCTGTGGCCAGAAAAGCCGGTGATGACAAATCTGCAGATACACTGATGTTAGCAGATGTTAGCGTTACATGTCATATAGCAGGGATCTCCAACTCCTACCCTGGAGGGCCGAGAGGCTGCAGGTTTTCTTTCCAACCAAAAACTCCACCAGCTGATTTCACTGATGTTTACATGACCTGCTGCAAAACAAAGAAACACAGCCTTCACTGATCGTTTCCCTCGTCCACAGTTTAGACACAAAATGTGTTTTGATACCTTCTGAGGTAATTTACCGATTACATCATCTCTGTACATTTAACGGCAGCCAGCACTGTAACGCACAACAGGGACTTCACATTACAGTCCTGAACAAACAAGACTGTAAAGTCCTCATGGTTAGAAAACAGCGAAGCTCATTTATCGTAACATTACAGGCTAAAACAAAAGGCTAACCACAGCTAAACTTAGCCTCCTAAAGCTAACTCAGAGACAGGAGGGACAGAAGAGGCTGTATGAGGAATAATTATATACCTCCAGCGGTTAAACTGCTCTTGACTAATGTAGGAATATTCATACGTCTAAGTTTACACTTAGACTTTGAGCGCTTACATCTGCTTCACTTTCCTCTACTGGCATTGGCTTGTAGCAATAAGCAAAATAACAGCACACATTTCACATTTCCATGGTCCGAGGTTTGGTGGCAGACAGTTGGTGCTGAGCTTGGATTCAGGAAAAGTCTGGTGTCCAGTCCTGTGTTGAAGTGACTGAAGTTGAAGAAACAGTCGGCCATGAAGTGACTGGCACACACATCCAGGTTTTAGCCGACTGTAGCTGCTCTTTCCCTTCAAAAATAAAATTAATCTTCTGGGTCCTTTGGTCCTCTGAGGCTGGTAGCCTATATGTGCAGATATATGAGACTGTTTACAGCCAACAACAGAGCAAAGACAGCTTCTGAGCTTAGACATGCTGAACACAAAACCTCTCACTAAAGCTGCGTTTACATGGACACTCCTGACTTAAAGATGCAAAGATTTGTCCTTTGTGTTTTAGAATTCTTCTGCGTTCTGTGAGGTTGCTGGAAACGAGCAAATCCACTGTAGTATGCATGCTGGTTCAGTAGATGGCGGTGTAGGTCTGCAGAGAGGCAGGGCTGTATAACACACGAACGAAGAAGAAAAACTTTTCACAAACAACAATGGCGAATAAACGCACAGAGATGCAGAAGTTTCTTTTCTGGACAACAAATCAGTTCGGACAACAAATCTGTCTCAATGGTTTTCTTTGGATAACAAATCTAGCACGGTAAGAGGCTCGCACGTTACTCGGCAGATGGCGAAGCGGTTGTTGTTCCTGGTATGCGTGCGCAGCCATTACGTGAAAGAGTACTGCGCATGCGGTGATGTCAGCGTTTCACCCTGAAACGCCCTGATGCGGGTTTACATGGAGCTACATGAAGAGCGTTATTTAAAACGTTCCACTCTGGAGCCCGTTTTCCAAAGTTTCCATTTCCAGACGAAACGCAACGCGTTTTCATCTAAACGCAAGGCCAAAACTCAATGAAAACGTATCGGATTTGACCGTTTTCGGCGCAGTGTAAACGCAGCCTAAGAGAAAAAACAACATGGTTGCTCTTACCACAGAAATCTCTCCAGCAGGTGGGAGGGGGGTCTGCTCAGGTGGACCAATCAGGTCAGACATGAAAATGAAAAATATACAGTTACGTAGCAGTATATCCACAGACTAAACAGCTCGTCATGAGTAAACTCAGGTCATGAGTTTACATTTATACAGATTGCTAAATACAGGTTTTGTTTTCTAATATCACATTTTGTGGGCTGGGAGGAAGGCCAAAGACTCAAAAATGTGTTCAAAAGCCTTAAAAAAGTGTTTTTTGCATCATATGGGACCTTTAAGATTATTAATTATACTCTAAAAGTAATGTTGTTTTTGTGTTTAATAACGTAGCACCGATGCATGCAGCCGAAAGATTCCCCCACAAAGACACCTGAAAACGATAGACGCATGAAGAAGAAGTTGGATAATTTGTTGAGACTCCTACCTCCAAAACAAACACTGGGTAGGGCATTTTCTAAACTTCAGACATTTTGATAACAAAAATGTTGATTTAGTTTGATCTTTTTCTGATTTTAATCCACAGAAATAGAAGTGCCTTCTGTCATTATTGACGAGGAGAATGGAATAGTCTTTGATAAAGCATACAAAAGATCTGAATACATGGAACAGCGTCTGAAAGCCATGAAAGAGAAACGGGAAAAACTCTCATCCACTGGTATGTAAGCAGCAGATATCCTGACTGAAAGACTATGGATATTTTCAAAATATTGGATCACTTTTGAACACAACAAAATTACTTGTATATTTGTGATTGTTTCAGACTCCTGCTCACCCACTGGACTGAAGCCCTCTCTTTGCAGCACACCAACTGTCTGCAAATTAAAGTGTAAGAACATTGGATTTGATATTTGTTAATCAGAAGGTGTTGTTTTTTAATCTTCTCCAACACACATGATGAATTTCAAACATATCAGGATATTTGTCATTTAGCCACTGTTGTCAAATTTTAAAAACTGAATTGATCACCGCTTTAGGCAAGATTTCACAGCTTTACGGTCAACTATCAAAGAGCTACAGCAAAGCTTGCTTATTAATTATCAGTATTTACTAAAAATGTGCCTTGTTTTGGTATTGGATAGTTGTAAGTCAGGCATTGTTGTGTGTAAAGAGCAACCGAATCTCACTTCTGTCTTGTAAGTGCAGTCAACCCTAGCTGCAGCATCAATCCTCTGCATCACCAGGGTTTTAAAAATACCCTCTTCACCTGAACGCTGCTGTAACAGGTGGATGCAGCAATTAATGAAAGAATATTCTGGTCTGCCAATGTTGGTGATTTGGGTTTAAAGGTCCCATAATTTGGTGCATTTGACAGGGTTCCCATGCGTCCTGGAAAACCTGGAAAATGATTGCCCAGTTTTCCAGTCATGGAAAACATATGGAAAATGAGGAAAAAAGTGAAATGTCCTGGAAAAGCTTAAATTGTCCTGGAAAATTATTTGTCTTCCTTCTAGCTCGAAACATAGGAAATGAAGTAAAAATGTAGTTGGTAACTAATGTACACGTGGCCAGAAAATGTTAGTAGGTAAAATAATGCAAGTTAAGGCATAAAATATAGAAACTCAAAACAGTGGGGACTAGGGCTTAACGATTTTAGGAAAAGATTGAATTGCGATTTTTCTGGCAGATATTGCAATTTCAATTCGATTCACGATTTTCTTCAAATCAAGCTTTGGGGTATTCACATGTAGGGCTGAACGATTTTAGGAAAAGATCTAATTTTGATTTTTCTGTCAGATATTGCAATTCACGATTTTTTTTCAAATCAAACTTCAGTGCAAAATTCACTTTGTTTACAGTACAGACAACAGTAAGGAAATAAATGATGAAAAACACTTAACACATTATTCACCTACAATAGTGATGATAAATAATCTGTTTTCATTAACTTCTACTCCTAAACAGAGGCTTTGTGTTGCTGACCTGCTTACCAGCACTTTTAACATATAGATTGTCTACAAATTTGTAAAACAGTATGTGTATAATACTTGACACAACAGATCCTGAGTCAGTCAGGAGTGCTGCAAAAAAATTGCTGCTTTGGCGATCACAAAATTGCACTGTCTAAAATTGCGATTTCGAAACATGTTTTAAAAACTACAGGAAGTGGAAAACAGAGCATTAAAAAGTCATTTTAAAGCAGCAGAGCCAATTTCTCTTTGAGCTGAAAGTTAAGTTAAGAAATTGTCACATTCCTCTCGTTCCCAAGCCCCTTGTAACATCATTTAAAGTGAGTTAACACCGAACGCGACCACGGCAACCTCTCTCCATGCACAGTCAATGTACAGCTGTGTTAGGGCAGGCCAATTCTCACGTGATGGAAAGACCTTGTCAAAAAAAACTGAAAACGGGACCTTTTTCTGGCAGTGTGGCGTGTGGCTGTGCTGCAACAGCCAGTCAGTGTTTTGTGAGTGTGTAACAACACTCTTGACAGAATTGTTTTATTCCAGCTCTCATTGGAGTGGCACTCCATGTCTGTGGGGGAACATTAGTTAGTGAGTACATTAGTTCCACCACAATGGGACCGTTGAGAACTCCAACTTAAGGTGCAACTCACAGACAATGCTGAGGCAGTTGCAGCGTTTTATAGTGATGGATGAGTGAAAATATACAAGAATGTGTGATATGATATTATCGTGGTGAAACTGAGCAAAACTATTTATGGGCAGGTGACGTGACTACAGTGGGCGATCTTAAGTTGTATTCGTTGTGAATATTAGAGACATCTATACAAGGACCTGATTTTGTTAAGACCTCAGAAATAGATTGGTTTTAATACTGCACCACGTCTGCTTCTGCTGAGCTACAATTATGCACAAATGGCAGAGTAAAACTATCTCAGCACGTGGCCTGTTTTTGTAAACACCAGGGATCAAGAAAAAATGCTACTTTTCAGTATGATGTTCACTACTCACAATGCGTGTGTAAAGTTCAGGGATGCAACAAATTTTCAGTGTCGACTAAATTTTATGACAAAGACAGTTAATGAGGGATTTTATCATCGGATTGTCGATAATCATGTCATCCCGTGATTTATGTGAGATGCTCTGACATTAAATTGCTTTCTGAAGTGAAATATTCAGAAGAGTGAGTCATCTTACTCCTCTTCATATCTTTTTTGGAGCAGCATTATCGAACAGTGGCAGCAGCATGACAGGAGGAGCACAACAAGGTAGCATAGCAGCAGTTGCTGCTGTTTTGCTACCATGTCCTAAACCTTTGTTTATCTCGAAGTTTTTGATCCTCTGCACTGGTGATGAAGGGGTTAAATGCCCTTACATCAGTCTCCACCATGTTGGGAGGCTCAGCAGGGACTTATGCTGTGTTCCATTAACCTCGGAACTGGAAACTAGGAAATGGGAGTGACGTCATCTCCGACTTATCGGTGTTCCAGTTGAAGTCGGAAAAAAAACGTGCCCATCTACCAGGCTATTGTTAGCTGTTGTTAGCACGCCCTGCGTTGTTGTTCACAAATATCACATGAAGAATGTGATTATCACTATGGCAGCATTTTTGTAAATATAAGTCTAACAATACTATGTATACAGCTGATTTAGAGCGACACACCCTAGTCAGAAGTGCAAATAAATTGATTATTACAGGAGCTAAATAACTGTTCACACTGGGGGCATCCATCTTCGATTGTCAACTCGGGGGTGACAAGGTTTCCCCGAGTTCCTAGTAGGACATTCCGACCTCGGGGGGCGTTCCAGATAAAATTTCCTACTCGGAACTTGGAAATTCCGACTTCCGACTACAACTGGAACGCACCATTATTTGTTTGCTCCAAAGCTGAAGTTGCAGAGCTGACAGAGCCAAAATTGTGGCAAATTTAAGAGCTAACTCCATCTCAGTCAACAGCTGCTGGGACCAGATGAGCGTTTCCCTTACAGACAGCACTGTGGAGACCGGGCAGATTTCTGCTCTCAGTGATGGAACTTTATATTTTTCTCACTCTTTAGTACTGTCAAAGATCAGGTTTTGGCACTCTGTATGTGAAAACACAACTCAAACTCAGCCTCAGTTATCTATCTATCCGCTCTGTCTTCACTCAGCCACCGTTTAACTAACTTTTTTTTAGCACCTGACTACTCGACTAATTGACCCAGTAGTCAATGACTGGTTGACAGTAGAAATAGTCGTTTGCTGCATCCCCAGTGAATTGTGGTGTTTTCAGCTTTGAGTACAAAGCAGTCATTCATTGTTGTCTTTCTCTCTCCCTCCACATTTCTTTTACTTTTCGTGACCATGTGTCAGCACACAGCGGAGAAGAAACTCCTGCAGACATAGAAAAAGAAATAGCATAATAGCATAATGGTAATATGTGTCTAGAAACCACACCATTCCTTTGAGAGGAGAGGCAGCAATATGAACCCACAATTGTAACATGAGGGACCCTCGTTCTTCCAACGCTTGGTCGGAGATCATTCAGTGTCATCATGATGTGTTTGAATATATTATCAAGGAAAGAAAAACTGTTTGTTTAAAAGCTTTCATTGTTAAAGTTGTTTGAAGGACAAAATGTGATAGCGTTAGAAGGTTGATGAAACACGTGTTTCTGAGGGATATAAACACTTGAAAATTCATTTCTTCAATGTTTTTTTTTCCAAATATTTACATTTGAGATTTAAGGATACATTATTACAATCTTTTCTCCTTAGATTTAGTCGGATGGATCTAATTGTTATTGTTGACACCTCGGGGGACCTTTTGTTGGAAAACGTTGGTGACGTTTGTCCTTAATCATTCTTATTTTTTATTTCATGCAGATGACATGTCAGTCGATGATTCAAGTGCTTCTGCTGCTGAACCTACATATTCACCAGATAAGGAAGAAGGGAGAACAAATGTTGATTTTACCCGCCATGACCATCTCGATCAGTGCAAAAGAAAAGGCACTGAGCTGCCCTGGCTGTCACCCTGTCGTGATGTGCCAAAACGGATTCCAAGTCCAATTCTGACACCTCCCAGCATCAGGGAGAAAGATGGCGAAGAAGGGAGTAAACAAAAAAAGACAAGACGGACCTCAGTCAGAAAGAAGCCAGCAGAGACACCAACTGTAGGTTTGTTGAAAAACCCTCCGAAGGATGAGGACTCTGATTTCAACATCCAAAAAGAAAAGGGAAAAAAACAGACAAGACTGCACGGCCCATCGCCCTGTGATTCAGAAGAAGCTAAAGGGAAATCAAAAGCAGCTAAATCTGTTAAAGAGACTAAGGCCCGTAATCTTTCTGATACTGTGAACTTTTCTAATTATCTCTCACCCTCAGCTACATTAAGTGATTCTGCTCTAAAAAAGTCAAAAGAGACTCCTCCGTCACAGAATGTACGCAAACGAGCCAAACCATCATTTACAACTCTGGTACGATCTTTCACAGACTCCACTGACTCGAAAAGTGCTGCCTCTTGTTCTACCAAGGCTGACGATCCTATGTTTGAGGACTGTTTCTCCCCGGGAAACAGACATATTTCAAAAACATCTGTTCCATTTCATCTTCCTGAGGAGAAACACCCCTTCTTTCCACTTCATTTTGAGCTGGATCCCGCCCTCAATAAGAGGAAGCAAAGAAGAAGTGAAAGTGTAGCATCTGAGGCAAGCTGTACAAAGAGGAGGAAACTGAAAAAAGGTCAGGATGGCGAAAACCTCCAAGAGCCAGCTCGTACAGTCAGTGAGCCTCTGATTGATCTGCAGCAGCAGGGCGGTAAAGGATCCCTGCCAGTATTAGATCCTCCAGCATCCAGACTCCAACCCAAGGACAGGAGTCAGGAACAAAGCACCATTACAGCCACAAGTGGGGCAGTGAAAAAGAGAAGAGCTTCTGTATCAGTGCAGCCGACAAAGCTAACAGAAGCTACCACAGAGTCAGAGATGCAGAAAAAGTCTGCTGCTAGTGTCTCCTCTCGGAATCTGGAAAGTGAGTAGAAAAACTGAAAGAAATTAATGAAATGAAAGCATAAACATGGACCCAGGTTTTTCTTTATTTCCATGAGTTTCCATTGCAAGAAGTAATTACTTTTGGTGTTAGAATTTAAAATAATGGTTTGGAAGTACTTGATGTAATGGAAGTCTTAAAAGTTTGCACCAAATTTCTTTGGTTACACTTTATAATAATTATTTACTATTAAAGATGCTATGAGGAGTTTCTAAGTAATTACAAAAAAAGTCTCACTTTTAAATATATGCCTGATCGAAATACACACTTTAAGATGAGTTTTATAGCATCTAAATAGGTTATCTATAAATGCTATTCCTTAGCTTCACGGTCGGGTCTGACAGGGCTGGACTGGCCTGGATACTCAACTACGGGAACAAGACAATTAAAACTAGAGCAAATTTATATTATTTAGACACGTCTTAGAGCACCAGGCTGTCAGTAGCAAAATATAGCCGACTACAAAACTACAATACTAAATTTTCCAAAAATTGCTCGTTGTCACACATCAAAAAGTACCGCTACGTAACTAGAAAGAGATACATTACCTCGTCGCTTTGTATCCTGTAAGTTGTTGACAAAGGAGTTGTAATGCAATGTAGAGTTCCGAGGAAGGTCCGAGCTACATTCATTAGCATCACAACAAACGCATGCTTTGGCTTGGGTCACGTCGTTACGACAGTTGCCGCGTGTGCTCATGGGTAGCAGAGTCTTTATGTCGCCAGAAATAGATTCTCCACATAGCACCTTTAAGCCTCATTAAGTCAGTAAGTTAGTACTAATTTCATCACATGTAAAGCACTGTTAAGGGTTAAGTGGATAATGTTGGCACTGAAATTTCTTGATAAAACTTGAAGTGCTCATAATTATTGTCAAAAATGTCGAAAACTGCCTTATCTCGCCATTGAATTTAAACAATTCAACCCCAAAATGGAATCGATTGGTCCTTGACCCACTTCTTACCTGTCTCAAAAATGTAATCAAATTCCATTCTTAAAGGAGACATATCATGCTTGTTTCTCCTTTTCTCTATGCCAGACAAGGATGCCTGTAAAGCATTTCTGCCCTCAGTACAAGTCATTTAGTTCCTTCATTGCCCCACAATAGCATTCTCAAAATCCTCATTTTAGGCCATTAACAAGCTCTCGTTGAAACACTCGGTTTCCAGGCTGACCTAAAGTTACCTCGCAACATCACAGCCCTTTGTGCTTTGATTGGTCAGTTCTATCAGGGGTAGAGCCAGCCTGTTCTTCTTCTTCTACTGTATTTTCCGGCAGGCTCAAAGCAGCGACAGCGTATTTTTTGAGTCCCCCTACAGGCCAGAGCTGGTAATAAGTGAATGTGAGCTAGGGAGCTATACACTGCTGCTGGTGGATGTGTTCCTCGGTGACGGTTTTGTGGCTAACGGACATCACAGAGGAGGAAGTGTTTTATCAGATTACTCCAATAAAAAGAAAGGTACCTTGTGTCGTCACGACGTTTGAAATCTCGCGGACATCTCGCAATGACCTATTTTCAGAGGCATCAAATCTCGTTCTAGGATATCAGAAAAAATACAATATCTCATTTTTTGAAAATTAATGGGGTGTAAGGTCTTGTTTTCAAATGTATTATATTATATGTAAGTATTAAATCATGCATCAGCATGATATGTCTCCTTTAACTTTTGGAGTTGTCCAGTTAACAAACTAACAAATACCAGCAGAGACATAATCATCTTTGTTGAAGGTTCTGATATCAGTAAATCGTTTACTCGTCATTCAAAAAAATAAATACAAGTCATTTATATAATTAAGTGGGAAAAAAAAGTAATAAAGGAGGTTATATTATGTGTTCTTTGAGTTTTATTTGCCCTTTAGTATGTCTTATATTTCTAAAGAACAATTAATCCAATTAGTGTGATGACATGCCAGTTTTATCTGCCATTCAGCCCCATTGGTTTTGGGTGGTAAGCCTAGTGCGTAGTATAAACTGTGGAGAGACTATGGAGCCATTGAAAAAAATGCTGAACTGACCAATCACCACAGTGTAGACCAGTTAACCAATTCCTTTATGCACTGATCAATTCAAAATATCCAAAGGAAAAACATGATAGAAGAAGAGAAACCTTCTCTGCAAAGATGAGTAAACAGCAATATTTCCACGAAAATATACCAATGATTGACTGTAATTGTTTCTGTTAATCCCATGTTTATGTGGTACCAGGAGCATTCACAGAAAGGAGGCAATAAATCAAAGTAAAAGGTGGTGTAATAACCGGTATATTACTTGCATTATTAATGTTTTTATGTAATTCTGTTTTGCTAGGACAATGAAGAATCATTACTTTCATTTAGTTTAACGTGTTAATATTGATATGACTTCCTGGTTATTCATTTGTCTCTTGTGTTAAATTTTGAGTAGAAATAGTCAATCTGAAATGATCCTGCATTGTATTAATGTGGCCCTCCTGGTAACCAAAGTTGTTAATGCCTGAGTAAACCAATCAGGGCAGACTGGGCTCATCTGAGGAGGCTCTTAGAGTGACAGGAGCTTCAACAGAGTGAGAAAAGAGGTGGATCGGGGTACTCAGTATGTGAATAGCAGTCATCAAATTTGAAAATATGAACCTTACCTTGATTTGATGTACGAGGAGGCTTTAGTGAAGGTCTGGGGTTAAGGTGAACCTTCTTTGTAAATAATATAGACATTTTGCTGCATTTCCATCAAGCAGCCTGGCTCCTTTTGGCCTGATACAGTACATACTAACAGTACATACTAGCAGGTATTTTGTTAAATTAGGAGAGAGGAACCCAAATAGCTGATCCATGCTGTCCCAGTTTTCAGCCCCCTTCTTAAAGGGTCCTGGAGGGTACTAAACGGCCCTAAAGTTGTCACAAAAATTAATTCCCATACAACAGCAACTAAAGTGAAATACATTTTGTGCCATGTTTACATCCCTTGTAGATTCAGAGTAATCGCTCACCTCTGTTACTGTACAGAATTACTGCATAAAACGCTGTTCAATTAACTGCAGTGCTGGTTAATAAATTAATACTAATTTCATCACATATAAAGTACCGTTAAAGGTGCAGAGGTACAGTCTGTAGTGTTTACACTGAAATTTCTTCTTCAAGAGTTATTGACAAAAATATGAATAACTGCTCTATCTTGCCAGGTTAACAAATCATTGATAAAACTCCTGGATCCATGCATGCATGTGATGTTTCTGAAATTTCTAAGGTCATTTCACTTGGATAAAATTAAACATCTAATAACCCTTTATTGAATGCTAGTAAAGTCTGAATGCAAACATATTAACAGAAAACAAATTTAACTTCTGTGTGAGATGCAGTCACCTTTGTTTAGGCTACCTGGCAGAGCATCTCAGTTACAATACCAGAGCTGACAACAAACAGTGAACCTGCTGTACATAAATATATCATTTCATAAAGAGAGCAGCTCTAATTGGATCGCTCCACAACTTGATTGGCTGTCCCTCTGAACTCATCTAACCTTTCCACACAACCAAAGTAGCCGTGATTGGATATATTCCTAACTTTTCTGTACTTTCTACATGATGAAATTATGTCTGATTGGATTAAGTCTCCATCAAACATTTTTATCTGGTTTAATTTGTTGCCGAAATTGAAAGTTAATTTAGTTTTAGTTTTTGTCCATGTGCATTTGTTTTATTACCTACCGTCCAGTATCATCAGGGTCAAAAACGTCGGTTGACAAAAAATAATTAGCAAATTTAACACAGTTCTCCATTGTTCTCACTGTTGTGTAGCGCTCTACTTAATGCTGCACTGTGTTGCTCTGCTGTGATGTTACACAAAAACGTTGCTTGTGTCTTTTCTGCTTCACATCTCTGCCCTCAAGTAAAGATTAAGATTAACTGCTCCAAACTATTCTGAATCAATCCAGACCAGTCAGATAAAACTGCAGATTTAATACAAACCAGATGAAAGCTTAAACCTTTTTCTAGCTGGTTTATAGTTGATCTAGAGGCTGATTTAAAATGTCAATCCAGCATTTATGCAATATAAAGATATGGGTTTAAACATAATAATGGTGTAAACATAACTGTTTACAGATAAAACAAATATTTATTGTCCTGAATGAATTATGGGTTAGTTTTAATGCTTTCCTGTTTCATCAGTAAAGTCTTTATATTAGTTTTTAACAAATTAATTAATTGTAGATGACTGGTTCTGATCTTACCAATGCTTGATACTGTGTAACTATTATAAAGTGATACCAGCTCTTTCAGTTGATTCTTAAGCGTCACGATTAAGCCTGTCTTTAAGCTCTTTCTTTATATGTCAGTGTGAAATTTAAATCAAGTATAAAGTGGTTACAGTGGACAGAATTTGGCCTTTTATGCAAGTTTTCTCATAACTTTATCCATGATTTTCTGTCTTTAAAATGCTGTTTATATTATACATTTAAGGTGTGCATGTTAGGAAAATCAGAGGCTCTATTCGCTTTCACACAAGTACATCGTTTTGATGATTAAAACAGCAGGAGGTTGCACCTTCCTCATGCTGTGACCTAGAAGTCTAACAGCAGAAAGATCTCTCTGTCTCTTTGACAGACTTGAATGAATTTAATACAGTTTCTCAGGGTTGCATGAGTTTGTATTTTTGCTGATATCTGATATGCTGTTATTCACAAACTTATTGACAATACTGATATTTTTGACAAGTATATGAGGTATCCACTTCACTAAAATTAAATGTGTTCCTCATTGTCATTGTGTATTTGTTTTAGGAGTAGATGTTGACTAAGATATAAAAAAAAATTCTCTGACTGAAGACATTATTGCTTTTCAATATAAACATTCAGCAGAAACAGGGCAGAAGCATTGTGCTACATTCATATATTCTGTGGATATTCCAGCCAACATATGGCTAGTTTTATTTTATTAACCCTTTATTTAACCAGGAAAAGGAACTCATTGAGATTAAAAAAAAAAAAGTCAAGAGTGTCTTGGCCAAGATAAGCGGCAGCTCGGTTAACAAAGTAACGCACAATAACAACACATGCAAAGACTCGACATGCACAACGCTTAAAGTACAATAAAATAAATAAGCCGGAAGATTGAAGGAAACAAGGTCATCTGTTAAACATTTGCACTCAGATTTCGCAGTGTTCACATCATTTAACGTCCTCTTGAAGGCATCCAGTGAACTCTGAGTTTCAGGATAATATGTTAATGTTGGCTGCACATATGGACAGAAATTTTGATATCTGCTGATACAAATATCATGCTGTTACCAATATCCTGAGTTATTTAAGCTTTAAAATGTAGTATTAAAGTTTTAACAGTCCCACGAAAATGAAGTTTTAATTGTTAGGTTTTTGCCAAAATAAATAATATAGGTGGATTTTGTGATATAATTGCATTTTTGCTGTTCTGTAGCCCTTTAGATCAAGATTTCACATTTAATTCAAGCTGCCGAGAGAATTATTCGCTCTTATCTGAATAAACTTAATATGAAGTTAAACACATTTATTGTGCCCAGTCTGATCTGCAAATCAGCCCAAAGCAAAAGGCTGAACAATTAATCAGAATTGTAGTTGTTATTATTAAGATCATACTGTTAAGGCAGTTGCTTACAGGTTAAATATTAGCATTTCACTTTCATTTACACCTTGGAGAAAAGTAAAGTAAGGAATATAAGAATTTGTTAACTCGAGTCCTGAAGTTTACATTTACTTTGTTGTTGATCCTGTTATCAAGATGATATTTTGTTAAATATAGGAGGCCATATATGTAATTAGAAGTATAATCTAATTTCCCATCCTAAGTTAACTTAGAAACATAATTTTAATGTTTTAATCTGAACTAAGCCATATAAGCCCCTGGCAATTTATTTAATCATTATAATGAGGTGGTTGTAATTGCTTTGGAAACTGTTGATGATCGTGATTTCTTTTTCATTTAGGGGTAAATATAGCAGAGCAGATAAAACCATGCATGAGTACACAAACAAACAAAGGCAGTGCCTGCTGTGAGATGGGTTGAGTGACATCCCCCCCTCACTGTGCTCAATTATTTTTTTCTTGTTTTGCATCTAGATGGAGGAAATGAGCCTTCGCTCGCAGCTGGTTCAACGGAGAGCAGCTTTGAAGGAGAAGAAAATCCCACCAAGAAAATCACCTCAGATGTGCAGAAAATAGTCGGAAGAACAAAGGTGAGAGTTATTTTTTTTACATGTGCTATTAGGTTACAGTTCTGATTGAATTTTTAATAACTTTGGCTGTAATTATTGAGTCTTTGGTGAGAATAAATCTCCCTGTGTTCTATTTAGAATATTAAGAGTTACTCCAAAAGTGCAGTCTCACATGCTTGCATTTAAACAAATGTGTTTTTTGCCATACATTTTAAGAAGTTTATAACTACAACAATACAACTTTATCACAGATCATATGTCACTTTCATGGCTGCTTCGCTTTATCTCAATATTCGACAAATGGATAAACAGCAAAATAACAACTGAACAAAATGAAATGTATAAATGAACCGAGCTTCTTTAAATTCAACAAAGCTATTCAATTTGAATTTAAAAAAATCAAAGTTAGTTGGTATATATTATAACAAATTGAAAACAGTGTGTATTTCTACATGGATTTTGGGATTGTGATGTAGCTTTTAACATATTCAGTAAAGGGTTTCCAAATGTTTTCAAATACATGCTGTTTGGCTTATTGGACATATGTCATTTTTGGGTCTGGTAATGTCTGATAAATTTTACTTCTACTCAAATATTTGGATTATTTAGTACATCAAGACTTGAATTAAATGAGGTAGGATGCTTTGCAGAACTTCTTCACACCACATTTACGTACATGTTGGTGGCAGCGGGTGTCTTATAGTGTCATAACTTTACTACTTACATCTTAACACATTTAGGTGTGACTGATGCAGCAGAGGGAGCCTGTTGGGGTTAAATGAGGTTTCCTGAAGACATGTTTTTGTGGCAGCTGGAGTTGGGGATCAAGCTTTTAACCTCCTAAGCATTCTGAGGGTTGCTCAAAGTTATTTTGATTCCAATTAACTGCTTGAACTGGTTCACTTTACATATTAACTTTCTGTAAATATAATGTATGAACAGAAATTGATGTCAGGGTTCATGAAATTGCTTTGCATTTGTTTGTTGTAGAAGCTTTTACTGCTGAAAGGGTCAAATTATAGTTCTTACTACCATGACAGATGAACCGTTAAATACATTTTACTTCCTTCTGGGCAAAAGTCATGGAAAGGGTTTTAGAATGAGCAGAACCTTTTGAAGCAACTCCAGCAGGTGATTGGACGATCATTCTGTCAATCATATTTATTACAGTCCAGTCGGATAATGAGGTAGGCATTACAGAAGTGGAGCTTAAATATCCTTTCTACAGAGAAGTTGTTCTTATATAAGAAAGAAATGTGGTCCAGATCTGGGTGGCACAATGTCAGCAGTTCCTTGCAGCAAGAGGGTTGCTGGTTTGATCCCTGGGTCAGTCCGGGCCTTTCTGTGTGGAATTTGCATGTTCGCCCTGTGCATGCGTGGTTTATGTTAAGGCACCCCAGCCTAAACATACTCATTAGGTTAATTTATGACTCCCTTAGTTGTGAGTCTGAGTGTGTGTTATTGTCTGTCAGAGACCGGCCGGCGTTCAGTTCAGGGTGTACCCCGCCTCTTTCCCAGTGTGAGCTGGGATAGACTCAAGCCCCTCCAGGCTAAGGCTGTCACATTTCCTAAACATCAAAACGGTTTTCGAAAATGCACCCAAATAAATGAAGATATTTGGTTATCTCTCTCTCTTATCCACCACTCCGATAAAAACCCTGCCAAAAAAAATTCAGTCACACGGGTTTGAACTCTTGACGAAGCGCCGCTGCGCTCGGCTGTATAACTTGGATGAAAAGCCAACGGTTGAGTTCGCAAGTTTGATTAGAGGACGAGTGAGTAAACTGCTTTGCACATAACTGACACACAGCCCAGTCTTTGGTTTTAAGTTGCCATCAACAGTGTAGAACCAAAAATACTCCCACACAGCTCTCCTCAGATGATTCAGTGCTGTTAATGTCCACTCTGACATTAACAACTCTTTGTTTACTGAGGCCAAGAGAGCAGCGGATGTGTCTGACTGTCAGGCTGTGCCGAGAGCGCCCTCTGTTTGGTAGAACGGTCCACGGCTCCAGACGCCCTGATGTGCTGCAATGCTCAATATTTTACGAAAATATTTATATTTACAAATATTTATTTACTATTCAGTTATGGATATTTATTCCCATATTCAAACGGTTATTGAATATGGAATATAAGGTGACAGCCCTACTCCAGACCCTTTAAGGAATAAGTGGTGTAGATAATGGATGAGTGGATCTGATAAATCTGCTACTGAAGCTGTAGCTTCTATGCTAATATCTTTACGAGCACTCACTTCCTGTCGTCTGACTTGTAGCTCCAGCTCTTTCTGCTCTAAAGGACTGTGATTGGGTTTCTCTGGGGCACTCACAGTTGTAGATTTGAGCTTGGCAAGGTGGATCTTCTGATTACAGACATTGAATCAGGCTGATCCAGCTGCACTGCAACATAAGTTTGTTGTGCAGGCCAATCTAAGAAATAATTCTAAAGGACATTTCCTACTGTGTTTGATCAAAGAGACCAAATAATGGGACTGTGATATAGAAAGAGTTACATGAATGGTTCCTGCAGACCCTTGAAATATCATGAAATTCTAAGATTTGTCTTTTTAGTATTTTTGCAGCTTTAAAAACATTTTTTAAAGAAGAGAGACAGTGGATAGTTTTTCAGAATTTGTAATTGCAAGTTGTTTTTGGATATTGAGAACACAATTCAAAAACATGATTTTCTCTGATTTTTCGGGGTGTACTGTATGCCATCATTGAGCTGAAGTGCAATTACACTCATTTTTTTGTGATCAATTTTTTATTGAAGGAAAAATATATGTCATCACATTCAGTAAAGTTTTTTTTTCTTTTACTTATTCCTCTCAGTACAGCAAGTAGAATATTAAAACAAGTAGGAAGTGAAAGATACATAATTACACTCATTTTGAATATGAAATTAATAATAGAAAATATATCATCCTCCCCTTTTTCTTGAACATCAAACTCAAATATTCTTTTTGCAGCAAGTAAAACATGAAGACATGTAAAAGTAAGTCAATAATTGTTGCATCAGATGCTTCTTCCTGGTACAGTTTTTCCAATGATTGAACTTTAACTCTATTTTCCAGATCTGCTGCAGGTGCGTACATGACCAAATCCTCTGACACTCATATTATTCTGTAATAAAGGAAGTTTATGAAGTTAACCAAACATCATAGAGTGTGTGAGCGTGATCCCCTTTTAAGTATTTCCTCCATAAGGTCACACACTTCCATAACCGTCTGCGTTTGACGCATCTAGAGAAGAGGTTGTGTCTGGTCCTGAGGACTTCCTGTGTTTCTCGCCCTGTGATGGTAGCGTACGACTTCCTCGCCTGTGAAATGCACCTGGGCTGTGTTTTCGTTACGCTGGTAACCTCAACAGGCTGCAGCTGAGAAAAAGCCAAACATGACGTCAGCTCCCCCAGGGGTCTGTCATGGGTCTGACTCCACTGTAGCCCGATTGTATAGATGTCGCGGTTGAACTTTTAAGTTGTGTAAAATGCATGATAAAGGATGAATGAACAAATATGAATGAAAGATAAACACAGACATTCATGGGGAGCCCTCTGAGGTCACACCTGCACAGCTCGACGGTCTGAAAGTACAGAAAGTCAACGATGACGTATTTGAAGCTGCTCCACTTTCAGGGGAAATGATCACACAATGCCAATTTGTTCGATTTACTGTTTAACCCTTTCATGCTTGAATTCTTAAATCACAAAGTAATAATTTTTGAAAATTGTTTGTTTTTACTCTCAAACAATTTAAAAATCATGGTCATTTTTTTCACTGTTATATTTTGAGGGAGTTAAGCATCTGTCCACCACAGTGGACTCAATGCATCAAAGGTAAAATTAGTAACTTAGTGTTTATTTAGAACTTAATAAAGACCCACAAACACGTCTTTGACAAATATTTATTAAGAGTAAATAAAAAAGCTAAATCTGAAATATATGTATTATTACTGTTTAATCAAACTAATCACTTTATTCACTTGTGAAGTTATAATAAAAAATACAAAATTATGTGAAATCTGAATACATTCATAATACCCAGTTTGCCCTTCATTGTCTATTTGGGATTTATGATGCAGTATCTCAATATGGTGAAAATGTGCAAAGATAATATTTATGAAATTTAACACAAGGGTTTGGGAATTTACCACATGGCACTGATACGTAAACCATTCAAAATTATTCCAAATATCTAGTTACTGTGGTGGACACCATGCATGAAAGGGTTAAACTCCTGTCCACACTCTAAATTTGGGCCCGGCCAATATGGATTTTTTGAGGCCCAGGCCGATGTCGATACCGAAATTTGGCAGAAAAAAATACAGATTACCAATTAATCGGCCGATTAATTTAAAACATATAGAGGGATTATCAGTCTTCGTCATCATAAAGCTGCGCACGCATCTTGACCGCAGAAGCAGCGTTTAGCTCCTTTCATTCAGACAAGTTAGCATTTTTAAACACTAAATTCAACCTGTTAGCAGTATCAAAATGTACGGTTGTTCTGTGGACAGCTGTCAAAAACAATACTACACAATCGAGCCAACTTCTGTCAAGTTTCTACCGTTACAGAGCAACCGGTGTTTCGGAGTTAATAGCGACCATGCTAACTAGTGAATTTCTGCCGACGGTAGCCGTGATTAACAGCCGAGAGTCACCAGTTAACAGGGTCACACTTTACACTGATACACCAGCGCGCGTCTGCGTGTGTGTGATTAAATGTGTCTTCTTTATCCGACCTCAGTTAACCAGGTTTGACTGCACACAAGCAATATTAACTGCTGATACAGATTTGACTTTGCTTGTTTAATTAAAAAGTTGGTTTGGGGCTGAGGTTATGACCAAACATGGACTCAATACAGACAGTAAATAATGAGTGATCCTATAAATTATAATTAACAGAAACAGATTTTATGAACAAAGTAAAATTACGTAATATTATAAAATGATGAACCAGTCTGTTAACCCTGAAATACACAACCATTAATATTCTGATTTGGTGCAGTTCTCTGGTCGTAGTTTTCTGGTTCTTTTATTATGAACTGGGTCCCAGACTCAGCAGTCTGTGTGCTCTTTTTGGTCTGGGAGGGTTTATGATTTATTGACACGTTTACTTCCTGGTCTGTCACAGTCTAGTAAGTGTCCATGGATAATGCAGTGTTTTTGGTGGTTAACTCCCCCATGTCGGTTGACAAACCATTATAGTCTGAGTGAGACAAAAGCAACAAAAACGCTTAGGTAACATTCTTTTCATACACATTTTTATTTTCCTATGCAGCTCTAAAGCACAAAATAAAATGGTGTGCAAAACTGCAACAAAATTCCTGCAGAATAAAACAATAACCTTTTTAAAAATGTAATTATTTATGAACTCTCTGTCAAGTCTGCCGTTCAGTCCTTATTAGTCCATCAGAAGTAGGTTTTAGTTCAGGTAGAACCACTTTGTTATCTATTCTGTTTATTGTAAACATGGGGTAATGTGCGTGAGGAAATTAAAAATATTTTGTGGGACACTGCACATATTTCACAGACTTCTTTAAACTGGCTGATTAAAGTCTTCAGCTACGCTGAAGTCTCCCCTGGATGAGTCTGCTTATGATGACGCTGTATGCTCCGAGCAGCTATGCTAACGCTAGCATAGTTAGCTCGCTAGCTAGTTAGCTTAGCTGCTGTGTCGGGAACAAGCGGATAAAGCCAGATTTCCGTCATAATCACAAGAAAACAGTCATGGTTAAACTGATCCCCTGCCACCAGAAGGTCGAGTTTGTCAGTATTGAGAATGACAGAGGTGGCGTCGGTCAGGAAAACTGTTCGGTGGTGCCGGTCTGTCTGTGAGGCTGATCTGTAGCCAAGCAGAGAGCCCGGTGGTCTCTCTGTGTCCAGCAGCAGCGTGACATTGTACACCGCTGAAAGCTGCTCGAGCAACTCCGTGTGAGTGTAGGCGAGTCATCCATACGCACAGCATCAGCAGAGAGCTAACAGCCGCTTCAACGATGTGCGTCGCCATGTCCCACAACGTCATCATTCTGCGCGGCTTGGACACCAAACAGCGTTTATTGTTTTATGAAAAATTAAGAATATATCTGCGTTACTTCAGCAAAACTCTGGCCAATGTTGAATCCTTTAAAAAGGGCTATAATCGGCTGATTTATCCATTGGCCGATAAATTGGTTTGGCCTTGCTTTAAATTACTAATAAAAATACCTTGAGCCTTTAACATGCAGTTGAGACACTAAATTTAAATACCCCAAGATCTTCAATGCCTAAGTCACCAACTTAAAGAGATACATTTTTGGCTCAGGTGCTGCTAAAACGGACCTTGGAATAGCTTGTGCAGACCCTGGTTTCTTTTCAAGAATAACATCATGGGTGATCGGGCCTAGGTACACAATCTGTGGGTCCTTGGAAATTTTACAGCCTAACATTTCTTCAAGAGTCTGAAGAACTTTGTCCCAAAATGGTTTTAGTTTCGAACAAATCTGAAAAAAGGAGTAATTTTCATTTCACTTATCTAAATAAATCATAGTCCCTATTACATGGATAAACTTTGTCTGACAGAAGTAATCACCAGAAATGTAAGACAGACTTGGAGCATCAAATGATCTAATGCCTGCTGTTGTGCTAAATCAATTATTGAAATAATTATCAATACCGTATTGCACCCCAAGTATCATAATAGACAGATGGTCTAAGTTACAGAGTTCTCTTGGGGCCGGATAGGCACGGTAAAGATGAACATCCTGCCAAGGGTACGCTTTATCAGCCTGATGCTACCTCTCCCTCCCCCACCACAGTACTGGTGCAGATTACAGTCAGCTATAGCACAGTATACATGGAACTGCAAGCACCCCCTGTTAAGCTTTCCAAAATGCAAAATCAGACAGACTGGTGGCCTGCCAGTAACTGGGCATTCACTCTTAGACCCTCACTGACCTTGATCCAGCCAGATGCTCAGGTGTCGTGTTGAGGAGAAACGGACTAGTCTTCATTCTTTCACAGTCTTCTGTTCTCAGGTTTCTATTGATAAATGCCACAGTGAGTTTGTCTTATCATTTTGTGTTTGCTGTCAGTGTGGAGGAAGGCAGAAAAATCTAGCTGTTGCCTTTCTGTGTGAAACCCCACAAATCCCATTATTTAATAATAAAGGTTACTGATTGATGGCACACCCATCTGTTTTCCTTGCTGGGAAAGCAAGAGCATAGCTAATCTTGGTGATGTTTTTTGTTGAGAAGGGCTTACTTTCTTTTCAGGATCTGTGTGACAAGTATCATCTGTCTCGCAACACCTTTTTCTTCTTGTTACTATTAAGATCTGCCATGATTGCAAACAAGATCTCGCTGCACATTTCTCAGTAACACTTCATAAAAGAATATCTACCTCTGAGGATACTAGAGGACAAGTTTTCAGAATTTATAGCTTTCTGTATCGGCACACTTACAGCCCCCTCCATCTAGATACTATATGGAGAGCAGACGTCCATGATATGAATCCCACTTAGATTGGGACAAAGTTTGGATTAAAGGAAAAGTTCGGTTTCTACAGCTTTCACATTGTTTATAGAATGAAGTAGAACAATATACTCACCCAGAAGGCTTTCCTGATCCAAACAGTGCTTCGGGAGATATTTAGATCCAAAATCGAGACAGACATCCGTATAATGGTAGCACATAGGGCATACAGCACCGCTCCTAAAACTGCATTAATCGTCCAAAAACTCATCCAAAATATTCCATCATGATCCGCTCGGGCTACTCCTCCATTACAGTCTGTGTCGCCCCAGACATGTTTTTGTAACTGTGCCGACCTCTGAACTGAAGAAGATGAATGTTTGCCTCCGCTCATGCGCAGTACTCTCTGGAGAGCTGTTCTTCTCTTTGCCTCTGCGTCCTCCTTTTGATGAGCTCCTCATCTGTAAACTCTGGCTGGAAACTGTAAGGACACCCATCATATTCAAAGTTCTCCTCCACAACATCTTCATCCGATAGATACTCATCCATTTTGCACAAAACTGGAAGAAGAAAGTTGTTGTGTAGCCGGCGGTCTTCCCCTGAAACAATGAGCCGTACTGGGCATGCGCGGAGGCAAACATTCTTCTTCTTCAGTTCAGAGGTCAGTACAGTCACACAACCTGTCTGGAGTGACACAGACTGTCGTGGAGGAGTAGCCCGAGCGGATCATGATGGAATATTTTGGATGAGTTTTTGGACGATTAATGCAGTTTTAGGAGCGGCGCTGTATGCCCTATGTGCTACCATTATACGGATGTCCGCAGCTCGATTTTGAATCTAAATATCTCCCGAAGCACTGTTTGGATCAGGAAAGCCTTCTGAGTGAGTATATTGTTCTACTTCATTCTATAAACAATGTGAAAGCTGTAGAAACCGAACTTATCCTTTAAGGTGGGACAAAGTTTGGATTAATACAGGCCTCAAGGAACCCAAGCCATCAACACATTCATAACAACTTTATACACTGGCTGTATTTAACACCCAGAAAACTTCATAAAATGAAAATAGTTACTGACCCTCTGTGTTCCTTCTGCTCTTTTAAGCATTTGGCTTGATTATACATATCATGTGGGAATGTCCCCCTGTGACAGCGTTAATGAGGTTGGTTGCATCTAACCTCTCCACAATATTTGGCTTGGTGCTGCCATGCTCACCTGCAGCTCTGATATTAAATGACCTCTCACTGGCTGGTTTTATGGTGCAAAAGATGGGCATTACTGCCTGGACTCGCAGAAAAGCTGGTGGCTACTTGCTGGAAACTCCCTCACTGTCCATCTGTTCGGGCTTGGCTTCTTCTTTATTTGGACAAAGCTTACTTAGGGATTTCCATTGCCCATATCCATGGAACCAAAGATTCTGTCATCGAGATGTGGTCTGTAGGTATTCTAAAAGGTTTTTCTGTGTAGCTAGGGGCCTGGATGTGTTTGCTTGTTTTCTGCTTTTGTTTTTTGAATTCATGTTTAATGAGCAAGGAGTTACAGACAGTTAGTATTTCTCTGATGATTAATGTACTGATACCCAAAGGGATCCACCCATGGATTTATGCACATGTACTTTGGTACACAGACATTTATGCATCCCAAGCTCTGTAATTTGTGTTGCTTTGTTTTGTTAAATTGTTAAAATCAAAATAAATAGTTGATCACAAAAAATCTCACAACATACAGGTGTATTTTTTCCCCTCATTATCGCCGTATGTCTTGATTTAGTCCAGTAGCTTTAATTATGTTGGATAACTTTAAACTGCTTGAATTACACTGTGTTTAATCTCTGCCTTTTGATCCTGCCATATCTGTACAGCCATAACTTTTAGCAATGCTTTAACCTGTTTTAAAAATGTTCTGCTTAAACTGCAAATACTATTATATTGAAATATTCATGCATTTGTTGTCATATACGATTTATAGGATCTCTATGAATTGAATGAACTTAGGCGTAGGCTTTTGTTTCACATGAACTGAAAAACACTGCCTGTGTGTTTTTCAGGTCCTATACGGTGTTCTTTAGAGCTGAAAAACAGAAATCTGTCATTCTTACTGTCTCAGCTGCAATTTGTAATCAGTTCTCCTCCTTTTCTCCAAAAACCACAAGCCTCCTCTCACTTTGAGTTTTGAAAAGCCTCCTGTTCGCTGCAGCCAGAGCAGCAGCCATCGAGGAGACGAAGTCACACAGTGAAGAATTTCCTTCATTTGTGCCTGGAACGCCGCTGTTCAGAGGCCACGCTGCAGTTCACACCAGCTCTTTGTCAGAAGCTCATTATGTGCGTCTCGTTCTTTAGTGCTTTTTTTTCTTGAGCTGTTGCCAGAACATGTTCATGGCATAAAGTCTCCTTTGAGGAAACCTTCAGAGAGGCTGCCCATGTTTTGAGCTGATTGACTTGGTTTGAAAGACTTCAGAACACAGATTTTCTTACCCTTCCTTTGCAGTTCTTTGGTGACGATAACCCTGTCGAGGATCATTTAGAGACTTGAATATCAAACATTTTTCTTTGAGGGAAACTCCTGTCATGACAGCATCAGTTTGTGATGGATGGTAACAAGCTCAATGACTTCACAGTTTCCTACCAATGATGTCTGACTAATGTGGGAACAGGGTGACTGTTTCCACCAAAATGTCATGTTTGGTTCATTCCAGTTTGGTGAGGTTGCTACTGTAAAGTCTGATCTTGGTTGCATATCTACAGCCAACCCAACCCTTACTTCATTACGAATGGGAATCGAAAACAACACTCTCGTGGAATCAATATCATTAGTCTTTCTGCTTATTGATTTCCATTAGAGCTGCAACTATCGAGTATTTTTGGAATCGAGTACTCTGTCAATTATTTCTTCGAGTACTCTAACAAAATATACTTTTTTGTTTTTAAACAAATAAATCAATTGTATACAATGCAACATGTTAGGGCTTTCAAATGCTGTTTATTCCTCAGAAAAGGGTTTTTATTTGAACAACTTTCAAAGTTTAAACCAGTACTGGCTTAAAACAAAGCCAATACAATGCTGATTTATAAAGCAGTAATATAATTCTGCAATTGTATTTGTGAAGTGTGTTCTGGAGGGCATTGTGTGGTTTGGATTGAAATCCTTGATCATGTTCTTAAATCCTGTGTCCTCCACCATGGAAAGAGGACGCATGTCTGTGATGAGCATATTTAAAATGCTGTAATAGTAATAGTTGCAGCCCTAACGACGTGCTATCATGCTAAGCCACGTGCTTAGCTCACTCCGTTTGACATCAGACACACTGCACTGTGTTTTCTTTTCGTCCCTTCTTGTAGTGACCACACACTTGGGACACTCTCTGCCATTTCTTCTGGACTCTCTCCTTTCTGTCCCTCTCTTTTCTCTTCCTTCGTAATTTTACAAGCAGCGCAGCAGCGGAGGTAGCAGGCGCGTTGTGCAACAGAAATGACCGTCCGTGTCAAACACCGTGCACTGTATAGTAGTCCAGATATATATTTATATGTGTAATTATATATTAAACGAGGCTTCGAGGCACACAATTTGCTTCCAGGATATTTTGTAATCGAGTACTCACGAATATTCGAGGAATCGTTACAGCTCTAATTTCCATATGACTGCATCCACTTTGTTCTGCATGTTTTGCCAATTAAGGATGTCTAGCTCTCATCAGAGGTAGATGTGTTTGTGCTGAGGATGGCCACATAATTGTCTGCACTGTTTCAAAATCATGTTATACTATGCTCAGAGTCATTGCAGGCTGCTGCTGAAGTGTGCGTTTTCATTTAATATATCACAAGGTATTATGCTACCCACCCGCTTCCCTCAACCTGTGGTACTTCAGTTGTGTGTCTATGGGAACAGAATAAGATTCCTCTATAAATCACTGTATGCAAAATTCATCAGACAAGAGAAGGATGTTTTATCACTGTTAGTAAGGCTCTCTGTGAGCTTCTTTGCTTAGTGAAGTTATGGATGAGCTATGTGAGCCTCCATCTCTGCCTTGTAAGTTCAGACTGTTGTGTTCAGTTGAAGAAACACTCCCAACATTTTTGTTTTTTTCATGTCTTACCTCACTCCTGAGTCCATGACAAGCAAATAGGCACCATTCTCTCAACTGTGTGTGCAGTAACAAGGAAGAAACAGCTAAACTAGATAGCTTAGCTCAAATACTGGGAGTCAGTGGGAAGTATTAGCCTACTAGGGCTGGGTATTTCCAGCAACTTCACGATACGATGCGTATCCCAATACCAAAGCCACGATACGATACGTATCCCGATACACGTAAATTGTGAACACTGACTATGCTTTAAGCAAAATTCTTGACAAGTTTAGTTTTTTCTTATATAAGAAGAAAAAGAACAAGGATGAGTTTTAAGTGGTTCTACAACTTGAGAGACATAAATTCAGATCCTCAAAGATGGTAGACCTAAGTTCAAATTTAGAACATATGCTTCAGTAAGTAGCTCGTCTTCTACCTTGAACTGTGCCACTGTTAACATTACCCAAAGTGTATTTACAACAACTGTCAAAATATTTAGGCCGTATCGATTCTGTAGAATCCGTATCGATACACGTATCCCAAAGGAGTGCGATACGATATTTTGCCGTATCGATATTTTGAGCACAGGCCTATAGCCTACCTCTGCCTACATTATCCTGCATGCTTGTTGTAACTCATTTTAACCCCTTTGTAACATTATCTTTTCTTAGTAATCTTCTTCTACTCCTTAAAAGAGACTTGTTTTGTTGACTTCTGCAATGGTTTTCACGGGAGATGTTCACCAATGAGTTGAGTCTTTTAAACAGCTCTTTTAAGTGAACAATGCGAACCGATTTGCAGTTTTGATAGAACTGTCCTTTTCTTAAATTTGCGGGCGATTTGCATTTAATAATGGCTTGCAGACAACGACTTACACTGCACAGTGGCTCTCATTGTACACTTAAAAGAGCCTTTCAACATCACGTCTCTTGCAAAAACCACTGCAGAAGTTAGTTAACAAAACAAAGCCTCTTCTTGGGAGAAAAAGATAAAATGAAGATAATAAAAGCGATCATAACATAAAGGGGTTAAAATTGATTCACAACGAGCACACAGGACTGTTTAGAGTTGCTAAAGAGTTTGTTTGATGACTGTATGAAGAGCCATGCTAGTGCGCTACCCATATACTCCCAGTGTTTGAGCTAAGCTAACTAGCGGTGTGTGAGTTTGGCCGTCTCTTCCTTGTACTGCACACACAGTCGAGAGAATGGTGTCTATCTGCTTGTCATGGACCCAGGAGTGAGGAAAGACAAAAAAAAAAAAATGTTGCAGCGTTCCTTTAAGTTGCTGCTGCTGCTGCTGCTGCTGCGACATCCCTGTATCCTGTTTGGCTGTTTCATCTTACAACGAACTAAGAATGACGACTTCTTTTGTGCAGAATTGATCAGAAACAGAATGTATTCATCATTAAACTTGACTTTACTGTTGCAGAGAGACAACCAGCATTAAATAACCTAGTGAGATCCAGTAGACCTACAAAGCAGTTTGTTTTCTCTTTCTTGTTGGGGAAAAATAAACTCTGTCCTCTCGAATTGTGATGCTGATCTGACCTTTCACCCCAAAGCAAATTGGTGTACTAATCAGAGTGCTCCAGGTTTTTTGCACATTAGTGATTGTGAACAAGCTTGGCAGAATTGGAAACTGAATATGTGAACCTTGTGTAAGGCGAAACATGGGCTTTTTAAATTGTGACCTCAACAATAATTGCTTGCCATACCCAACCAAACAGAGCTGGACCTTTTGGTGGAAACGCAGCCTTGTTTGTCACCACTTAGCTCAACAGGAAATAACCTCTGACCTCCAGCTGTACAACCAGATATCAGCTTGTGTCAGGAGAGGACCCTGTGGTGTGTTTATGACTGCAGCATCGGTGTTTTTGCTGATGATAACTTGCTGAATTGAGGCCAAAATATGAGGCAGTATGTACCACAGTCATCGGGTTACAAACTTACAGTTCCTTTTTAGTAGGTCTGTTTTTCTCCCCCATTGGCCTTGGCGGTTGATTTCCTTTTTGGTCTCTTTGCAGCGTTGTATCCGGCGGGGACAGCCAGTGCACAGCCTGTCTGGAAGTTGAAAAATGACCCTTTTACCTGCTCACTGTTACGTTATTATCAACTTGTTTAATATTCAGCACACACACACACACACACACACACAAAAACATACAAGCTTAAAGAGAGGCTTCCACCTACAGTTATACATTTCAGCCTTTTATGAGCTATCCATCATACCTGTAAATAACGTCGGTGTACCGTTAGATCACCTTTACAGCTCTGTAGTTGCCTTGATTTGATTTGATTTGTACAATACCAGAATGCAATGTTCACAAAGTCAGCAAATTTATTCATAGAGCACCATCCATACACCATGAAATCCAATGGTTTCATTAAACAATGCTGAAAGAGTCCGAAGTGAACATATTTGATATTTAGAGAATGAAAAGACATGTTACAGAACAGACATTAAAAACAGAATATGTTAAAATATCTGATCCAAGGACACATCAAAAATTAAATTAACTTGTGGGTTATCTGCTCTGTATAGTGTACCATGTTATAGTGCCTTTTTAATGGACTCTGATTCACATGCTGGTCCATCCTAATCAAAATTGATTCTGTCAGACAATCCACTTCTGATTGTCTTGCGGATGATTAAGATCACAGCGTGCCTGTGCACAAACAGGCTGAAAAGTAGTTTCTATGCCAGACTCATAGTCATCGCTTGGATCATGAAAATCTGAATTAACACAGTGCAATATGTTTACATTGCAAGTCATATGTACATGTATGGTTAATGCAGATTTGACAGTACATCTGTTATATGAAATCTGTGGAAATGTATAATACTGTGGTTAGGGGTGTCCTGATCCGATATTGATATTGGATATCGGTCCGACATCAGCAAAAAAAAAAAAAAAAAATTGGATTATATTGGCCCGCATCTTAAATCTCTGATATAAGCACTCTGATTCAAGCAGTCCATTCTAATTTATTATTTATTTATTTAATTCAGTTGTAGAATATCCTTATTTTTAAGTGAAACACTGTGGTTATTTTGCCATTTCTTTAAGTTACTTTTCAGGGTCTTCTAATTTATTTTTCATTTATTTTATTTAATTGTAGTATATTCTTATGTTTAAGGTTAAAATTTATTGAACCTGTTGGTGATTAATAAATCATCAGTTTTTCTCATACCTACTATTGCTGGCTACTGTTCTCTGAGTAATCTCACTCGATTGAGCCTTTTCTTACAGTCCATACTACAAATAAGGAATAAACGTATGTATGATTCCTGCTGATATTGTAAAGGATCAATATCGTATTGGCCAATACTCAAGTCTGCAATATTGGTATGGTATCGGAGGTGAAAAAGTTGCATCGGGACACCCCTAATTTTGATTTAATTATTTTGTTTTTGTTTAACTTTGTACAAATGTATCTAAATCTCTTTATTATAAGCGCAGATATGCAGTTGTGTTGTACAGTTCTTGAGCACTGCAGTGAATAACTTCTATCCTCCCATCTATCCATTTGTCCATTTAACCATCTTCGTGTTGTGAACAGCCCTAAGATCTCTTAAACCCTGTGTTGGTAAAATCCACTAAGTTTTCAACCTAATACCAGCTAACCCTTTATCAAGCTCTGCCCTTCCCAGTTATTGTTAGGGGGCATTTCCACAATCTGCTCGATTGAATTGGTCTTGTTATTTTGGTTATCCATTGTTAATCAAACCCAAATATATACATATCGCTAAACTGCGCAATTTATAGGACCAAATTCTTCACCCAGATGAAACACAACTTACATTTTAATCCCTGTGTCTTTGAGTTATTTTACAAATTAAACACACTGTGTCATCTTCATAATCATAATGTGCTCTTTCAAACTGCACGTCTTTATCTAAATATGGTTTACATATTTCCACCGTCTGCTCTGCAATCCATAAGCAATCAGTTTAATCTGTGGTCTCTAACTGCTCTGTTTATTTCTTGTTGTTTGCCAAATGAGTGGTTGTTCTGTAGCAACACGATGTGAATCTAACAACTACCCAGAAATAGATGAGGTGTGAAAGCTTTGCCAGCAGATCTTTATTAATTCAGCCTCAAGCATGCTGTAACATAGTATTAGTTAAACTGTCTATTATTTAGAGGATATGAGGTATGTCTATCTCTTTAATACATTTTGACACTTTTTGTTTGTTTCAGGCCATGAGAACATTGGTCATGACCAGCATGCCCTCTGAGTAAGCACTGAAATCATCTTCATATGAGATTACTCTGTTACTTTGGGTGGAATGTGGGAAAATGAAAACAGATTGTGGTTTAATAGTTAGTGTTGTTTTCTTTCTCCTCTGTTCACCTCTTGTAGAAAGCAGCAAACAGTGTTTCAGGTGGTGAAATCACTGGGTGGTTTTTTAATCGTTGACTGTGTGTGTGAGAGCACGACTCACGTGGTCTCTGGAGGTCAACAACGGACCGTGAATGTTCTGCTGGGCATCGCTCGTGGCTGCTGGATTCTTTCCTATGAATGGGTATAAAGTATTTAATGTAAAAAATAATTAAATATATTTATGCAACCACCTATGTTCAATGTAAGTTTGTTCCTGGGTAGATTCTCTGGAGCTTGGAGCAACGGCAATGGATGCCCGAGGAGCCGTATGAACTTTCAGGCGTATTTCCTGCTGCACAGGTCGGTACAATTCATATATTTGTTATATAGACTTAATATTAGCATATATGTTTAAAGTGCTTCATAGGCTCCACTATAGCAAAGCTAACTTGCAAAGTCCTATCCAGACAAGCTGGAGGATAAATGTGTCGGATGTGCACAAGCCCACGGTAGCCTGACTCACATGTTCTGGAATTGCCCCAAATTGAATCATTTCTGGAAATCTTTTTTGATGCAGTGTCTGACATCCTAGGTTTGGTTATACCCCCCTGTCCTCATGTGGCAATATTCGGTAGACCTCCAGATGAAATCTCCACAACAATAAGGCAAAGAACTATCATAGCCTTTACCTCACTAATTGCACGTAGGAGACTGCTCTTACTGTGGAAAGCCTCTGTACCACCTTCTTTTCAGCCCTGGCTGCAGGATGTTGTGTCTCTTCTCAAATTGGAAAAAATTAAATTTTTTTTGAGAGGCTCCTCTGATAAATTTTATACAACCTGGAGACCACTGATTAATTATGTTGATTGCCTTCCAGTAATCTCATTCTCCAGAGGGTCAACTTAATGTGCCTGTTTTTGTGCCTGCCCACCACACGGCCACATTGATTCCTTGTTTGGGTGACTTAGGATGGTGGATATAAGCAGAGGGGCCCTGCTGGCCCCTGGTCCCTGTCATTCTATGGAGACCCCAGAGCATTTGTTAAACTTGTTACGCGTGAGCGGCTATTTATTTAAATTTATATTTTTACACATGTATAATTGACGAGCAGGCACATGACATGTATATACACATATGTATACCTTTTTATTTCATATTATTTACACTACCTCATGCTTGAATAACATCAGTATGCATGTGCACGTATATTGCTGTTGATGTACAATGTCCTTGATATCCAGATTGTTAAAGAGGAGGACTGGATTGGGTTAGGTTGGGTTTAGAGGGGGAAGAAAAGTGTTATACTCTATGTAGAGCTGGGCAAAAATCAATTAAATTGATTATTTCGAATTATTTCTCCAGAAGATTTAAAAAAATAAAAATTGAGATTTTTTTTCTTGCCGTAGTCCAGTGGTAAGTAGTTACAATTTTTGAAAAAAATTATAATTTTCATGATGGCCTTGTCGGGTTTGCACAAGTACTTGTATAGGCTTGTATTTGTTATTTAAGTCGATTAAATATTGATCAGAGAGTTTCATGCTAATACTGCAAAAATACCTCAGCCTTTTAGTGTTTATGTAGACAAACCTGCCTACGTTTATACTACATAATCAACCTTTTATGACCCAGACTTTGACTTTAAGAAGGAAACATTTAGACAACATAAAGGCAAAACTTGATTTGTTTCATTTTTATGTCACTGGGAGTTTTGTTTCTTTTAGTGAGGGAAAAATCGATTAAAATCGTAAATCGAGTGTTGTGAAAAAAAAATCGGGGATTTTATTTCTAGGCCATATCGCCCAGCCCTAACTGTTCGTAATCACACTTTTATATTGCACCCCTTTTGTCAGAAAATAAAAAGTTGAAACATAAATATTAGCATATGTGTAATAGCAGTCACATAAATAAGAGGCAAGTTGTGTGGTTCAGTTTGTTTTAGTACAGTCATGGGTGTTTTCACTGTCAAATATGAGGGTAGTACAGATAAAGGATAAGATAAGATATACCTTTATTAGTCCCACAGGGGGAACTTAAATAAGCAACCTTTACTGTCCCACAGTTTTGGCACCCCTCTTGTGGGTTGTTGATCAGTCAAAAGAATTGTCACCCCAAAACTTCTTAGTATTTTTCTGCCTTATTTTCTCTTGTTGCCTGCAATATTCTCTCAAAAACTTGCACAATGTAGCTGATGTTACCAACCAATTCCAGCTTACACCATTGCCCTCGAGCAGTGTGGTCAGCCGGGTTTGGTACACTCTCCATCCAGAGTAAATATATATAAAAAATGTATTAAAAAATCTATAAACTGATGAAATGTGCGATGCAGGTGATGGGTCAAAAAGACCACCCTTCCCTCCAGTCTGTCTTTTACAGCATTGTTCGTAACCAGTCACATAAAATTCTTATTGATCCTTCTCAAAATCTCTCTCTAGAATATGAACATCTGCCTCAAGGGAGACGATACAGAGCAAGCAAACACAAAACAACCTGCTATAAGCTTGCTTTTCTCCCAACATCCACAACTCCTTTCAACAAACAGACCAAGTAACTCTTCTCCTGCAATGGTTAAATAATGTTTGATCTAATTTTTCAACTTATTTCACTGCCACTAGTCACTAGTTATGTATTTTTTTTTACCATTCTTAACATTATTCAACCATTTAAACTTGTTTCTACTTATTTTTACTGCTTATTGTAACAAGCACTGCACTTTAATCTTCTTCTGCAATAACTACTGACCTTGCTTGCCGCTGACCTCTTGCTTATGTAACTTTTATGTTGTCTCGTAGTTCTTCTGTATATCACACTGCAAAGACAAACTTCTTGCAAGGGACAATAAGATCTGTCTGTCAGACAGACATAGAAAAAAGCAGTCTGGGTTAGGGCTTGCTGTACCAAACTGTACTGAACCACAGAACACCAGGAAAAAATGCATCTTTAGAGATCCACCTGCTGACTAACAGCAGCAAAGACTCCAATCTCCACTTCCTGCATGTTAACAAATGGATTTTCCCCAACCCTGATTCATTTGTCATTGTAACCTCATGTCATTCTGATTTATATCCCAGTATCAAATCTTTAAAGTAGTTCAATTTAAGTTGTTTGGTCCAAGACCAGGCAAGATCAGTCAGTCAATCATCATTTGTGTTGCCCCAAATTATCAAAAATGATGTCTCAGAACACTTGCCATATTCTTCTTTATTTATTTTTTGTTCAGTTAATACATACCCAACATGAATCCACCATCAGGACAGCACTTTGCCACTTTTAACGTCAGTTAGAGGGGCGAGAAAAATCCTCTGTTTAGCAGGCAGGAAATTTTGGGCACAACCAGACTGGTGTTGAACAGCCATGCACTGAGGCCATGTTAGAAAGTGTGCAGAGAATAAATGATTATTCATGATAGTGATAAATATATGGATGCCCGCTCTGTTTACAAATGCAGCTGTTTGCAGTGTTCTTATGTATGCACATTCATCAGCTATGACACGCCTGTAGATACCTCCCTCTCTTGCCTGCAGGGTTGTGCTCCATCAGTGGGTGATGATTTGTGAGAACTATCAATCGAAGGAGCATTTCTCTTAGATTTTTTTGCCTTAAATTCATTTAAAAACGAGCCTTTCCGTAGAAGTTGTTTCATGATAAGGCCTCATAAACATAATCAACATTAAACCCTTGCCCTCCTTTTGGCTCTTAAGACTAATATAGACCCATAAAACCAGAGTCAAGGAAGCTGGACTGGAAAAAATCTGCTAATTATTGTTGCCAGTCATCTATTCTCAGTCTGCCTGTTTTTCCTGAGGCGTTCTGTGTGAATTGTGAATTTTACCTCCATCTGAACTCATCATTTTTGATTCTCTGTTCTCTCCTGATACTGCAAAGGGATGAATCAGTCATGGTGCGAAGTTAAGGTTTATTTTTTATCATTTCTTCACTTTTACTGGCCAATCACAGGCCTCATTTATATGTCCTAGTCCCTTATCTAAATCAGTCTGGTTATGTCTAACCTCATGACCACACTTTGGCCTTTACTCTGCTGTTATTGGCCTTCATTTTTGGACTGATTTCTTTAGTAGTAGGGCTTCCTCAAAAAGAAAACCTTCCGACCAGTCACTATTCAAATCAGTACATGAGGAAATTCGGCTTTCATTGATTCCTCTGTGCAAGTAAACCATTAAAGGCTGTTTAAGATTTGAAATGTTCAGACAGTGATCCTGTGGAGTTTGGAGGTCCAAACCGAAATACGAGTCTCAAAAAACTGCAGCCACAAAAGCAACTTCAACTGTTGTACAGTTTTTTATTTTTACAAGGAATCATAAAAATATCACTGGCATTCGTGATGCTCTCTTGCTGATTCATTTAGCAGGCATTTCATGGTTCTCGTGCAGAGCAGGTCTGTTGAGGGAATAAGCTCAGGAGTGAAGCGCTCTGCTCTGCCACATGGTTGTATTCAATATTCAACTTCAGGCACACACGGCTGATAGAGCTCACAATCAGACACTCCAAAATGTAAATCCGGTGTTGGGAATTCATGTTTCCCACACAATCTGTTTGCTGTTCCTCAAATGAGACACACACAACAAAAATGAAGAAGCACCAAAAGCTGCAGAACCATGAAAATGAGTGTTTACATGGACTTGAGTATCCTGCTTTCCCCTTTTCTGATAACAGCAGCGTATTTGCACAGGAGCCTGTTTTTGTATTCTCCTAACACAAAGTCAGTTTTTCTGTTCTGATGAAGCAATAATTCTTCACTGTTTTCAAATGTGGCCTCATTAGCTTCACTGCAGCTTGCAAACAGGCATCTTGTGACCTGAGGCTTTCTCCTGTCTAAACTTGCAAATATATTTTATTCTTTCATAACCAAAGGGCTAAATTTGGTGTCTTAATCACTCCTGAAGTAGCAGTTGTTTCAGACTGAGTGTGGGTTGGCTGTGTGATAACATTGGTGGGTGTTAATTTTCATTTCTGCTTGCATATTATTAAGTCGGGGCTCTACAACTGCCAGTGAGAGAGCTGCGTCCCACAGGCACAGAATCTAGACACGTCAGTGGATCCCAGATGGTGTTTCTGGGCACACTGGTGTGCCTTCAGGCAAGTCCAGTTGTACTTTGGGGATTCATGCATCCAAAAGTTTATTTGACAGCTACTCACCGACTGGTGAATGAAATTTTGGTTCATCAAGGTCATACTGCTCCACATACAGCTGGAGGCTCTTTACAGTTCAAAAAAAATATCTTGAGAGGTGCTGGTTTGCCAAAGTGGGAAGCTTCCTGGCACAACCTGTATGCATGCTTCTGCCGGTCCAGGTTACAATCCAGCCTGTGGCCAGTTCACGGAGGGCCCTCCCCCACTCTCTCTCTCCCCCCTTCATAAACCTATCCACCTTCTCTCTCTCCTATAAATAAAGGCAAAAAATGCCAAAGAAATAATCTTAAGTAAATCTTTACAAAAATCTTTGCAGATGACAGAAATATGGGCAGAGGGATAAATGTTTTCTGTCCTCCTTTAATTGGTTAACAAGATTTTTGAAGCTTTAACCAGAAGTTAATTGAATTTCTACATTTGAAGAAATTACCAAAGTTTCTGTTGAATTTTTACAAAGTTTGGATGATAAATATCTTGGGGCCGAAGTAAAACATATGTTTTTAAACCCAATTATGCATGAAAAATACTGTCAAAGAACTTTTTAGCATGAATATTAATTTAGTGTCTGTTAGCATTTTGGCTTGAATTTACTGATCCAAACAGGGGAAGCTCGACTAGTTTTACCTGCCACAAATACACACACATCTACTAAATCACGGGAAATATGTCTCTTTTTTTCACTTTACTGTTAATTTTGGTTGAGATATGTGTTTAGGGTTTAGGGTGTTCTTTTTTAACACTTCCTATCTGTGCCTTTTAAAGTTAATGGCTATTTTGCCAGTTGTGTTGAGAAACTCCCTTAGGCTACCTTGAATTATTTTATTTTGGTGTTTTTGCAGGTTGGCTGTTTCCTCCTGAATTTGTGTTTCCTAATTTTCAGTTAGACACATGACCCTCCCCTTTTACTGTATGCAGTCTTTGACATTTAAAAATCATACATATACATATACTGCTGTTGTAAATGTAAGGCTTAAGCAGGGCAGTTAGCAGAGGGCCCCATGTATGCATGTCTTCCCCACTCTCCCAACTTCTCTTTCACTATATCCACTGTATCTTGCATTCCTATCCAATCATTTCAATCCCAGGTCTTCTAATCCCAGACAGAGAAGTCCCCAGGGTTATTTAGGAAAGGTCAAACTTGCAGCTAGAGAAGCAACAAACATACAGCACACATGCACCTGGTCTGGAAGTGATGGTGTCTTAAGCTAAAGCTGACACACGTCATAAGGCCTTCTAGGAGCCGCTGTCATGTCCGATAAGTTGTTTGGCTGAAGCTTCTTTTTAGGTAGTCAGGAGCTACCAAAACACTGGGTAATGTGATCACATGCCATTGCCAGTTTTTGATTCTAGAGCACTCTAAATCACCGAAAAGGATCTCCTTAGTTTCTGAAACAGGGATGGGTTTTCATGCCGAACATATAACGGACTGCTGAAATACTCAGTATGAAAAGATCAATCGCCAGGAGACCCTCAACTAAGCTCAACAGCAGATGATGAGTTTGCTTTA